>CM075671.1:111295000-113704166 GCA_037962975.1 Clitoria ternatea
GAAATTCAACCAGTCTATCAAGTTAGAGTCGGAAACCTGTAACATATTAAGATATGGGATCAAATTCCAAGTAGCAACCATATATAATACAATAATTTCAGGTAGAGAAAAATTATTTGAACATGACACTTCCTGAAGTAGCTGGAACACTCAGTTATCAGGTCCGGCTGTTTAAAAAAGCCCTCAAACTGAAAATTCATTTCTAGTACAGCACAAATTTCTACAACAAATACATCAAGTGAGCAGTCATCATTTCCTGTATTATTAATATGAAAAATATCTTTCCATTTCACTTGAGTTCTGAAATATCTTGGATCATGGCACAGTTATGTCAATTTAGACCTCAGGAAAAAATCATGCAACATTTGAATTTGTGTGGGTATAACATACTTAAATATTAAAGCAATACGGTCTCTTTTTCACAGACATCCAAAAAATATGTAACAGTAGCATAAAAAATCATACCACAGAAGATCTTTCACCATTAGGCAAACCCATGACCACTTCCGTTGCTTCACTAAGAGAAAAACCCAATAATTGTGCATAGCGCTCCAGCAATAGTTTCAGTTCCAAAGTGATGTCTGGTGTAACAGAACCATTGACCTCAACATGCTCCTTGATTGATGCTGAAGCACTTTGAACCGAAAGATAGATCAACCGTGGAAGAAGGGATTTCTTCTCAATAACTCTCTTTAAACTTGTGTCCCTATCTTCGGTCTACATTGACAAAACCAACAAAAAAGGAAAGGGGAAATGGGGAGAAAAGAAAAACCACAGTCGTTTAGATTTTACTCAGACAGGCAGCAGATTATAAACCAGCCACAAATCAGCAGGGACAGAATTGACCTACCAATGGTTCCCTAGGATAATAAGAAATCCCTTCAAATGGTCCTGAAACAAAAGCCAACCATCCATTAAGTTTAATATAGCAGTCGACAAACACAAATACCTTAGAAGACGATACCAGATAATAATCTGAAGTCCAAACCATGGGTTTTGAAACTGAATTTTATCAGTTCAATGTAAAAACAAGCATTCTGATTCCTACCATCTGTAAGGATGCCACATCCAATTATTTTAAACTTATTCGGATTTTATAAATCCACCCATTCATCCATCAAATATACCAATCCAATTCCCATCCAATCCAGTCGATTCACTTGTTAAATTCAATAAATGTTACCCTATTTGGATAACAAAAATCAGTTACAAGACAAGGTTGTAGAGGACCTGTGCCTTCACATCTCTTCAAGCCTGAAGCACTTTTGCTAAAGGAAAAATGTTAAGGAACTAAAGTATTTAGATTAAATGATTTGTAATCGTAAACATACATGGTAGTATCATGCAAGCTTTACAAGCTTTTCTTTCACGGAAAGAAGCCAACATAATGTTCATTTTATTTTTGACACAAACAAATATATATTGCTTCTATGCTAGAAATATGATTGGAAATGGGAAAACAACCTAAAAGGTAGTTTTTCTCTGAAGTTGGCGTCCACCAGGGCCGTGTCTGCAAGTCTTCATTGAATGTCAAAGACTTTGATCCTATCTCATTAGACAGCTCAAGGAAGTGAATACCGCATTTCAAGCCTTGAAGGATGCCCTATAAAATATGAACTCATTAAATTAAACCTGCCATAAATTCATCAAGAAATGTTACCCATACTATAGTTGCAAGGCAAGAATCACCTCTTCTTCTTCAATATTATCTGCATTCTGCTTTAGCTGTAAAATGGGAGTTTCAACTCGTGCCACTAAATACTGACTAGAGTGTTGCAACCTATCTTTGAACTGGACAAATTCAATTACCTGAAATATGATGTTGCCCCCAATATTAGAACTGTCAAGAATAAAATATTATCATGCAATATGATTGTTATGCGAGTTAAAAAACGAGAGAGCACATATGAATTCCGTGTGTTTTGGAACACAGCGGAGCTATTGTAATTATAGGAGATTGTACATGATTACAAATAAGATAATACAAATATCTAACAAGATAAAACACAAACTAATCTAATCTAATTAATTAGAAATAACTCTATCTTTAATTTTAACACTTCCTCTCAAGCCGGAGCATATAGATCATATGTACCAAGCTTGTTACATATGTAATCAATTCGGGGACCCCTTAAAGATTTAGTGAAAATATTCGTTAATTGATCATTAGAGTTCACAAGATGGTGGATATTTCACCGTACTGGACCTGGCTACAACATTTTTCTTCTCGCTCTTCCAAGAGACAAGATTACCTCTGACAAAAATACAATATCCGGAAGTAGACCTTCTATCAATAGGAGAGTCTGCCCAATCAACATCAGAGTATCCCACAACTTAAGTGTGTCCTCTATCTTCATATAACAGGCCCTTTCCAGGGTCTTTCTTGACATATCGAACAAAATGGGTCACTGCATTCCAGTGTTCCTTACAAGGAGAGTTCAGGAGGAAGATATCTGGGCGAGTGAGTGTGAGATAGTTCAATTTGCCAACTAAACGTCTATATCTTTCAAGGTTCAGAAGAGGCTCCCCTTTATTTGGTAGGAGCTTGACATTAGGATTCATAGGAGTATCAACTAACTTGAAATTTAACATAGTAGTTTATTCCAGAATATCCATTGCATATTTTCTATGGGATATAACGATTCCATTTTTGGACTGCGCTAAAATATTTGAGTCTGTCAAGGTCCTTTGTCTGAAAGTGCTTAAAGAGATGTTACTTTACCTGTGTAATGCCAATATGACCACTAGCGGTGATAACAATGTCATCCACATAAACCACCAGGTAAATACAACCGGCAACTAAATGACAATAGAAGACAGTGATCGGCCTCACTTCGAATCATGTCAAACTCCTGAATCACAATACTAAATCTGTCAAACCATGCCCTGGGAGACTGCTTGAGGCCATATAGAGATTTCTGTAGTCAACAAACAAGTCCAAAAGACTCCCCCTGAGCAACAAAACAAGGAGATTGCTCCATGTAAACCTCTTCAAGCATGTCACCATGAAGGAAAGCATTTTTGATGTCCAACTGGTATAGAGGCCAGTGGCGAAGAAAGACAAGAGTAATATGATGGAGATATGCGATGATAACTCAAAGCAATATAGTGAGGAGAAGGATTCCGAGTAGAATGGATACCTTTGCGAAGTGCAATGAGAAGATCTGACTCAGGAGGCGGGACCGAAGAAAAGGTTGGATGAGTGAGCCCGCTATGTGAGTCTATAATTGGGTCGGTTGCAGGTTGCGACAGTAAAGGACGAGGACGTCATTGATAAACCTACAAAGGAGGAGGAGGAGGAAAGGGGTCTGGAGAGGAAGGAGACTCCTCGAGAGGAGAAAAAAAGACTGTAAGTGTAGTCACAGGAAGAGGAGGCTCTGGTGGAGGTACTCCAGACTCAAAGAAAGGAACATCTTCAAAGAAAGTAACAGCAGCAGAGATAAAATACCTGCGAAGAGTAGGATAGTAGTACTTGTATCCTTTCTAGGTGCGGGGATACCCGACAAAAATACATTTATAAGATCGAGCAAATAAGTTATCGACCCCAGGACCAAAGACATGAGAGAAACAAGCGGAACCAAAAACTCAGGGGGATAAAGAATGAAGTGGACGATGGGGATATAAAACTTAATGAGGAATTTTACCTTTAATACGGATGATGAAATAGCACGCAGTAAGAACTGCATCACCCCAAAACTGAAGATGGACATGAGAATGGAGAAGAGTTCGAGTTGTATCTAGAAGATGTCATTTTTGATCTCAACAACCTCATTCTGTTGGGGGTATAAGGGCAAGAAGTCTGACGTAACACACCATGAGATGTCATAAAAGTCTGAAATTGGTTAGATAGATATTCACGTGCATTATAACTTTGTAAAGTAAGAATGAAAATCCCAAATTGAGTTATTTCATGAAAAAAAAAGACTGAAAAAAAAGAAAATAACTCAAAACGATCTTTCATCAAATATATTCAAGTTCACCGGGAAAAATCATCTATAAAGGTAACAAAATACCTAGAACTTAAGGAAGACGAAATACGACTAGGACCCCAAACATCTGAATGAACCAAAGCAAAAAGGGACGAGGCCGGTTATTAATGCGATTAGGAAAAGAGGTACGAGTATGCTTACCTAACTGACATGACTCACGACATATGCACTATTTTTTTTAGTATGTTACTCCACAAAGAATAACAAAAAACCTAGTCAATTCTTAACTTCAATTCTGACAAGGTTAAGCTGAGATCAATACATCAACTAACGCAATTTCCTTTAATGTTTTTTACAAAAGTAACCATCTTGCACTCTTAAAAATTAGAATTCTAACAAAACTATGTCTCCAGCCTAGCATCAAATATGCAAAGACCTCAATTTTAATCAAATATTATAGAGGATACAACTAAAAATTATCTATGTTCTGTGTTTGATATTTTTTGTAGGAATGTCTGGAAGGCAGAAAGTAGAGGGTAGTTGATAAACTCCTTAGATATGAATTCTACAATTAAGCATGGATTATCTAACAAGCTATGCATGAAGATTTCTTTAGAAGAAACCAATTTATGCATCCATAAGCCCAAATAATTCAATTCAAAAGGAAAGCCTGTAGAAACATTTAAAAAATCAGTAACCATACTTTTGAGTAATTTCTATGGCGATATGCAAGAAATGTTAAATCTGCAGATTCTCTGAAGTGGTCATCCATAAACTTCAGGTAATCCTTAAGCAGATTGTTTAACCCCGTCCAAAGTGGAGATACCAACATCTGAGGCAATATGTTGTGCAAAATACTTTCCATCAATATATTCTTTACATCCAGTGACTTATACCTGAAGAGAAGAAAAATATGTTTTACTATAATAATGGCAACACATAGAGTAAAGAGCGGAAATACATAAACCAAACACTATGACATAAAACATTATGGTGACTTTCCAATATGAAATAAAACAATTAATCCATAGAACTACCTTACCATTCGTGTGCCACTGAAAGAGCACCACAGTGGCTATACAAGTGCAACAGCAAGATCTTGTATTGTGACACATATCTGCTTAAACACAAGAAGGGTGCATATAAGTCATTTCAGAGACGAAAAGACTCCTGTTACGAAAGCAGCATAAACATTTTGCTTGAGTTCAGCTGGTTTGCAAACACATTATTGCATCAAAACCGGCGAAACAGAATATACCAAATTAGAATAAACATCAAAAAGTAATCAGAACAAGGGCTTACTCATCCATCCATGTGAAACACATCATGCACTATACCATATCAACAGAAAAGACTTTATTAATGTATCTTAACAAAATAACTAAGTTTAAAAAATGGTTTAAGATTAATGAAATATATTTAGTTCATAAACTGTAGTCAACAGTAGCATGAGCTTTGAAATGAAAATGGAAAATATGGTGTAATATAAGAAATGAAAAATCATTTACTATTCATCCATCTCTAATTCACAAATGCAGATTATAATATTATTAAGTATTATATTATATATTAAAGACATGAGGACACAAAAAGAATTGGCCAGATATAGCCCAAGATCCACATGACTCCAATGAAATGCTTTCACTTTCACAATACACTTTTCATGTGAGATTCCAAGACAATGCAAACCAACTGTCCCTGACCTTCGTATTGCCAAGCCAAACTCCAAAACTATAATTGCTTCTACCAAATAGCCAACATTCTTGGTACGCCAGAATAACTAAACAAATTGTATCACAAGAGAACAGTGGTAAGAGCATTGTATAAACACGTGAAATGAAATTAATTGTAGCACATTTCTGAAACACAAAAATGATTAGCAATATTACAGATATCATACGTGGGATCATTAACAATTCTAAAGCAGAATGAAGTTATACTTTGAAGTAACAATAATTCTTGTTTGATTTTAAAATTGAGAAACAAATTCAGAGTTTAAAATTCTTAAAACTTGTTAAATTCAATTTTTGAAAAGAAAAACACTGATAAGGGGAATAAAAGGACTCATGCTTTTATTCATATAAAACACTTTCAAAACAAGCATCATTTAGAGCTGAGCGAATTTACCTGTTCAACTCGATCATCCAATCCAACTAAGTTGGATTGGATGTTTTTGGTAACTGGATCAAAACTTATTGTAATCGGATCATATATCAGATTTGATGCTCATAAATTTGAGTATTCCATCAGTGCTCAACCTAATTTTATATTATTTACTAGGCTTAAATACATCCCAGGTCCTTAAAAAAATGTGAGTTAGGATTAGATCCCCATAAATTTTTCTGTTGCCAAAGTTGGTCCCTACCATTAGTTTCTCTCTACTAAATACATGTCATCAATTAATTACTAAATTTATTAAACTTTTAAAAAAGGAAATGTTACCCCTCTTATCCCTCTTCTTCCTACAAACCCCCCCTTATTCTCCTTTATTCCACCCCAACACCTCAACTCCCTTCTTCATTAATTTATTTAACATAAAAATAAAAATATAACGTAACCCCTTATTTTCCCATTTAAGAGTCATAATGAAAATGTATGGTGGAAGGGAGGGCTTTATCCCTTCTCGACCAGACGAAGGAGATATGAATTCAATTCAGGCGGGTAAGGGCTTGGCTTGACTCTGTGTTCTCTCCTGGTTGGGTCGGAGGCGAAGACTGGCAAAGTTCATCATTCAGTGGTGGGGTGTTCATAGAAAAGAGGGCGTCGCCCAACGAGTGGCAGATTTTGATGGAGTCTCGCTCATAGATAGAGGAAGAGTACGCGCGCTAGCGCGCTACGGCTTACGCAGTTGATCGGATCAGATAGCCCTTCGGGCAACCAACCGCACATCAAATTCCGATCAACAACTTGGAGGTATGGCTGAGTGGCTTAAGGCATTGGTTTGCTAAATCGACATAAAAGAAGATTGTATCATGGGTTCGAATCCCATTTCCTCCGGCACGGAAGTGGAACGGGCGGGCGAAATTACGTGAGAGAAAGAACCTCTTGGTGTGTGTTGGTGGAGTCCCCCGGAGGACAGAGGGTTATGCTCATGGCATGGTGCTCCTTGGTGGGAGAGAAGGATCGACGTCGCAACTTCACGGTGGTGGCTGGTCAGAGTGGCTTCATGAACAGGTTCAAGCGGTAAGGGATGCAGATCTGAGTGAGACACGTTCCAATCGGAGGTGCTCGGTGACAACAAAGCGGCATGCGAATGGATAATTGGTGGTTGTGGGTAACGATTCTGTTCAGTTCATGGAGGGTTGAATGTGGGTAACGATACTAGCGTTTTTTTATAGGGACCTAATCTAACTCCAAAATTATATAGGGACCTGCAACATATTTAAACCTATTTACTATATCATCATTTTACATTTTTATTTAACACTATCTAACCTAATATTAATGCCGTGGAAAGGAATGGAAGGGAATCCAACCCAAGCCGCCAAGCCCAAGACTTCAATTTGTTGACTTTTAGACTTGTATTTATACGTCTTAAAGATTTAAAGCAAGTACCAAATGTGATTTTGGTTTGAAAGTTATATACAACAATGTTCATGTTTTTCCTGTGGTTACGTTGGGTGATGATAGTTTTGATTTTTAAAGAGTTTTGTAATTGTCAAAGTAAATGTTTAATATGAATTCTGTAATGTTTGAAGTTTTTGATATTTCTATTTTCAGAAAATTTATAACGAATTATAATTAATCAGATATTCAATCCAAACCAACTTAGATAAGATTGAATTGGATTTCAAAAAAAATTTACACAAATCAAACCCAATCCAATTAACTTTGAGCGGGTTGGATTTTTTTACTAGAATCCGACCTAATCCAATACTCGCTCAGCCCTAGAAGCATTCAATCAAATACATTTTCCAGGCACTTCAATGTGGAAAACTCTTAAAAGGTTAAAGCAAAATTCAATGTTTAAATGGAACATATAAGCCCTACTAAATTAAAGTCATAACAGTCTTTCAATAGAAGAAATATCAATAGGGGAAAATAGTGTAGTGCAAGAGCAGAGTACAAGATATCCATTTAAAAGGACAAAAACACATAAGAGCCCAAATTGACCAATCAACTTTCTGACAAAAGAATTTGACATCCAAAATAAGAAAAATTTTGTTTAACTCTCCACATATTTTCCATTGAAAACCTTGTAAATTAAGCATTTACGTTTGTGCAAGTATAACCTAAGCATACTACAGTAATATCTACCAGCTACTTGTAGATTCATCTGTCAACAGGACAAAAATTGAAACCACAAAAAAAAATGGAATGTCTAATTCTTCAAAAAAAATGTACCAATTTGCAATACAAAAACAGAAATACATATAATGAATTACAGCATACCTGGACCAAAATATTACATGTCATTGAAAGCAGCTCCTCACCATGCATGCCCTCCTGTGGATCCAAATCTTTTGAAAGTGGAAGGTTTTTGCAATACATTTCAAACATTTGAACACAAGAGAGCTCAAGATCTGGGAGAAGTTTTAGAAGGGTTTGAATTAATTACATTAACATTCAATATGGAAGAAACTCAGGTTGTGGCCTACAAGCCACAAGCACTCAAATCTGGAAAAGTTCGTTTCCGCCCTCTCCCAAGCGCGGGGGGGTATCAGAATAAAATAACTAGGAAGAAGGGATCATTCTGGTACTGGGAAAAAAAATGTTGTATCAACCATCAAAGTGAAGATCAAATGCTATGAGATATTATGATTTAATCCATAATATATAAGATTGGAGTGAAGTAAACTAATAATAATTAATAATATATATCTTAGAGGATACATTAAATCTGTTAGACTGAACATCAGGTGAACCAATAAGAAAATTATCTTACAAGTATTAAATAATAAATATCCTATGGGCTTTGGATCAAGCACATGACATTCAGCCTTGTCCTGGAATTATGAGTAAATTTTTCAAATATAATTGAATTATGATGACAAAATAGGATTAAATCACTAACATATGGTATTTCAGTTGTAGAGAATATAACATGTCATAAATTAAATTCACTAAAAGCTTAATTCATAAGGCAAGGACTCAAACATGATTTATATATTTAACAGCGCAGAACATGGGAATAGGAGAGAGAACATTTAATAATGCATATTCACATACAAACAGTATGAGACCCACCACTAGTTGAAGACTTGAACATGTCCCCTAGCAATAACTGTTTAATTTTGAAAAGGCTTATAGACAGCCCTAGTTTCTTGGTTGGTGCAGCTGATGAAGTGCCGCTAGTTTTCATCAACTTCTCCAAGAGTTCTGTCTTCTTATCAGTAGTTAAGACATCAACAAACATCTCAACATCAGAAGTAAAGCAGGCCAAATGACCAAACCTGTGAACAATAAACAGAGCTCTCAATCAAACAACGGTGAAGTTGCACTTTTACAAGCACAATTTAAATATAGAAGGAACCAATTTACTAAAATTTCCTTTTCCTTGTTTGTTGCCTACGGTCCTGCATATTGCTACTCTCCTTTACTTCTCATTTCGTGTTCTGTTGGTTTCTACATTTTTTTCTTGTTTTTTTAATTCTGTCCAAGTTATCTCCTTGTTAGTTCTATTTTCTTTTTATGTTCTTTGCTCTATTTTGATGTTCTCTAACTTAATTTTGTTAATTTTCTTGGCCTCCTTTTTAGCTATATACTTGTATATTTTTGTTCAAGACTTGCGATCTTTATATTAATATAAATATATCATAAATTCTAGTTTTGTTTTTTAAGAAATTAAGCATCTGTATGTATACAGTGTAAAGCATCTAATCTGTATGAAAATTTTCAAAATAACAAGCACCACACTATGTGCTATTCTGCTATAGCATTTTAGGGATCAGCCGCTACACACCGCTATCCAAGATTGATAATTATTAGTATTAGGATTTTCCCCAATAGCACTAGATAACATCTTTCCAGCCACCTCTCAAAGCACTTTACATGCATAACATTTAAGAAAAAAATAATAAGTGTAGGAAGAAATATGATAAGTTCTGTGCATAAGGTACCTGCAAAAGTATTTCACAATGTCATCAATTAAATGGTCATCATCCCCCTTCCCGCATAAATGCTTTCTTCTTTCAATTTCTAAAGTTGCCAGGTATGGACACCTTATCAAGTTATTTGAAGTGTCTGCTTGTAACTTCTGTATAAACGCCGATGCAGTTGATAATCGACTGTCAAACTGCATTCATATAATAGTTTGATATTATACAAGAATCAAGTTACATGCATATAACGAACCGTCCATTTATGCATAAATTACAGTCAGGAAAAAAGACCACCTACGACTAAACATTCACCTCTTCATCTGTTAAGTGTGAGACTTTGCAATTAACAAACTTTGGGGGATGAACTGGATCATTAACAGCCTCATCGCACCAAATGCTTCCATCTTCTAGCAAACAGCCTAGGTAATGAAGGAAACACTCCCAATCATCTGGACTGCCAAATGATGAAACAACATCAATGGTAAAACAAAAGTTGGAGAGCAAAAGTAAAATACATGGTCTTAAATTTGGGTATTGGACCTAACTCAATCCTAAAAGCTAGCTCATAGGATGAGGATTACCCTCCACCTTATATACTTTTGATTGGTCATATCTCTAGTCAATGTGAGACTTTTAACACACCCCCTCATGCTCAGGAATGGAACGTGGATGAATATGGGTGGTCCACGGGACTTATTAACACAACCCTTCACACTCAGGAATGGAACGCAGATGAATACGGGTGGCCAATGGGACTTATTAACACACCCCTTCGCGCTCAAGAATGGAGTGTGGATGAATATGAGTGGCCCGTGGGACTTGTAGAACACTCCAACACTCAAGAATGGAACGTGGACAACATGGGTGACCCAACAACGGATCTAAGATAGGCTCTGATACCATCTTAAACAGTGTTATCAATTTCTTATAGCGGTCCATAGCGGGCAGCCAAAAAACCGATATGCTATATAGCGGATAGCGTATCGGGCAAGTATCGGATGTAAAATAACTGAAAAAAATTCAGTTAAATATACTATGTTACACACTTTCTTGTTTCTTTCTTTCCTTCACTAATGCCCACAATTCATCTTTGACCTGTTATGGGCATTTCAGACAACGTGCAACATTACCCGGCTTGCCCATTAGATGTTCTTTCACTCTCGTAATTCCACCGTTCATCTCTTTGCCACAGAAATTACACACGCAGCGACTCTTAGAATGATCATTGACTGGACGACAATAATTCCACCCCGGATCAACCAATTCTTGAAGAATTTGAAGATGGACCGCTTGCCATAGTTTTTTTTTTTCTACTGAAACTAAGTTTCCCGGGGGAATAGGTAAGAAGTATATACTATATAAATCTTAGTTCAAGAAAAATAGAGAATAAAAATAAATGAAATGAAGTTTGTAAAAAATAGAGACAGAAACAAGAATAGATAAATAAACCTTAGTTTTTTTTATAATAAGGGGGATGATAAATCTGAGTTTAAGAATAGAGGTAAAAGAAATAAATTTATTTAAATTAATACATTACAGAGATGAGAGAAAAAAAATTGAGTTTCAAAAAGAGATAAAACAGGGACTGAAATATGTGCTTACCGGAGAAGAGATAGTCGTCGGAGAAGGTGAACCTCGTCGGAGGAAAACACGGTCGTGGAGGAGGTGAATAGTCTTTAAGTGAGAAAGAAAAGAAGAAAACTTAGTTTTGGAGAGTTTTCGAAAAAACAGAGTAAGTGATGGAAAAAACAGGGACTGAAAAATGTGTGCTCACCGGATAAGGTGATGCTGCCCAGAGAAGGTGGACCTCACCATAGGGAGACACAATCAAGGGAGAAGGTGGCTAGAGTCTCTTTGAATGAGAAAGGAAAAAGTAAACTCAAGTTACAGGAGCTTTCGGAAAAACAGAGCATGCCATTTCCAAAACAGAGACTGAGTAAATCTCCTTGCCGGAGAAGATCATGCAACCTGGAGAAGGTGGGGCTGGCCAGAAGTATTTGCTGAAGGGTGGGAAAGTGAAAGGAGAAGGGTGGCTGGAGTGGGTCACTGTCCTTGCTTGTGTACGAGCTTACACCAAAAAACAGAGCATCACGTTTTGTAGTAAGACACCTTCACGTTTTGTAGTAAGACACCTTCTGTGTCTTTTCATTTACCCCAGTAGCTTTAAAAATAAATCAATTAATTAATATTAATTGATTCTAATAGGGGGAAATGGCATTAAAAAATGAATTTTAAGAGTCACCACCGATATGGAGAAGACAGACCGCTTCACCGCTATGGCCATATCGCCCGATATGGACCATATAGCGTTTTCCGCTACGATATGTGTCGTGCATCGCGGCAAGGTCATTTTTCGATACGCTGTAGCGCTATAGCCGATATTTAACAACACTAATCTTAAATTTGAGTATTGGGCCTAACTCAATCCTAAAAGTCAGCTCATAGAATGAGGATTACCCCTCCACCTTATATACTTTTGATTGGTCATATCTCTAGTCAATGTGGGACTTTTAACACATGCAAAACAAAAAACTATAAATGAATTCAAGACTGTAAACAAACATCTTAAAAATCGCTTCACAACTCAAATGGAAATTGGAAATTTTTAGAGAAGGATTAGCTTAATTTATACGAAGTAAGATACTAAGCCAGATAGGGTACAGGATAATGTATAATGCTTAGTAAAAGCACAGATAAACACTCTAGAATAAAGGACAGTTTGAAAGGTAAAAAAAAAATCAACTGAAATTCAAGGACTAGAAGATCAGTAAGCACATTCGTATCACAGTTTCCAAATTATTTGTACTAAAGTGGAAGATTCACATCACGAAAATAGAAATCCAGTTTCCCACACTACTTGCCCCAAAGCTTCACAGCAATGACAATAAGAGTTCAGTTTGTGGCTGGCAGTTAAGTTTTGGGATTTGTATGGCCCTCCTACCGTAGGCTTTAGGCAATCCTCACCCTACCAATATTCTTTTACTAGTCCATTAGTTCACTAGATAAGAACTACCGAAGCCAAAAGACTAGCACATTTACAAGAAAAAGAACATAATTACAAAAACGAAAAAGATAGAAAGTCTATAACTGAAAGCATAATTTCAATTTTCAATATTTGAGCATGCCTTCAACGCATCATGTTAGCAAGATACTTGGTGCTGCTAAGACCACCTTTATCCATTAACAACTACCAACAGTTACAATCTAAGACTTTGGAATATTTTTTGTCTAAATAAAGAAGAAGGCAGCTTCAAAGGCATACCATGACTCTAGAATTTTCTGAAAGACATCAGCAGCAGCAGTGTAATCACCTGCCTGAGCCAGAAGTCTCCCCTGTCAACTTAAAGTCAAAGTATAGAGGTTGATAAGAAAAGTCAAACAAGAGAAATGAGAATAATGCTCTAGATTCCTATAATTTTGTTTCTATTGCATGAAAAAATGACATCATTTGAAGGATAAAAAATAAACAGGTGAAAAGGAAGATAAGATAGAACAGTACACAAACAACATTAAAAAAATTCCAATTCCTCATATGTCAAACAAGGAGAAATCTTGAAAGAATTATGTGAAAAGCACTATAGAAAGCCATGAAAACAACCCAAACTCAAAACAAAGCAAATGAATCTTTATTGTGCTTGATTCAATTAACTTGTCCTTCAATAGAGTCTGAAGACTGATTCTTATTGTGTTCTCCAGTAAAACATAGTAATATACTCCTATATTCCTTCCATTTCTCCAAATGAAAAACCCCCTTGGAAGTTACTTCAAAGTCTTCTCCAATGCCAAATCTTCCATTGAATCATATTACATTATAGGATTAATTCTAATAACATTTTTCCAGTTTTGTATATTTAACAAAGTTTAGTCAATCTCCCCTGGTATTTGTCTCTTCTATTACAAGAGAGCTGCACATTTTTCTGTTCTACACTCAAAAATGATGCAATTTCAATAGTGAACCATGTTCAAATCTGAAAATAATGCACTGCTGCAAAAACTTTAATTTCTCAACAGGCATTTGGAAAAGACTTTGCCATGAGGATCCATTTTTAAATATTATATCATCATAAGACAGCATAGCATGGAACATTTTCCACTGACCTTGTAACTGCAGATTTAATTGATTATAACTTCCAACAGATTAACAAATGAACAACATTCTTCCATTTAACAATATCCCCTTAACTAGCCAGATGGCCATTTATATTCAAGAGTAAAAACATACCAAATTCAAAGGTTAAAAAGAAGTTGCATAACAGGAAGAAAGCTAGTGGGATTACCTGTAACCGTAGCTTATCAACTTCAATCATCAA
The DNA here is from genome assembly GCA_037962975.1 of Clitoria ternatea. Taxonomy (NCBI): domain Eukaryota; kingdom Viridiplantae; phylum Streptophyta; class Magnoliopsida; order Fabales; family Fabaceae; genus Clitoria; species Clitoria ternatea. The sequence goes on from CM075671.1 coordinate 111,309,281, forward strand.
CAGTGATCCCAATTTCCCAGAGAGAATTTCCAAAGCATCCCCAAACTTAGATTGCCGTTCCAATATGGAAATGTAAATCATAAGAGCTGCAACCAATTTTGAAAATTTAAAACACATATGCATAATGGTTTGTTTAATGACACATATAAATCTTATGGATTGATCATAATAGATAAGAAAGAATAATTGGGTAGGAGATTCCTCCTCAGGTTGGTCCTTCCTGACATCTCTTTATGTCACTTAACAATTCTCTGGTCCACAATTTAGTTCTCAATCCAAAATTCCACTATTTCTTGTATAGTCTATCTTATCTTGGGTCTTCTTGACTTTGTTATTTTATCCTCTAGTGCAGATAAAAGGATTTGGTCTCTTGAGCCTTCTAGGGTGTCTTAATGAAAACACATTCTCCTAATTTCTAAATCACTCCGAATGCATTTTGGCTCCATAATAAACTTATTTGGAAGTATAAAACTCCTCTCAGACCAAGTCCTGTATCTAGGAAACTGTACAGAATAGAATTAATATCAATGACATGTTGCAAGATCCTAGGTCACACAAGGTTTACCTCAACTGTGTGTCACAACTGTCAAGTGTGTTACAGGCTCAGGATCAGTTCCGCATCAATTTTTACACTTGTCTGTAGCTGTAGCTGTTTTATGAAATTATTTGTACCTTAGGCAAGTGTCAGGGAGAGTCCTAGAAGCTTGGAACAGTTTCTGATGAGCAGTTTAGCTGGTTTGCTTCAAGTTAAAAAGCCAAACATTCTGGCAATGAGCATTATAAGCTTATGCTTCCTTCGAGCATTGTTTTAAGTGTAATCTCATATCTTTATTTAAGAAAAGCTCTCCACATGACCAGCTTCTCTGGGATAAGATAAGGCATTTGGCTTAAAGTTGATAAAAAGCTAGTGGTCTTGTTAAGTTCTCTCATAGATATGTGTACCGTGTACCAACCAGATAGCTTCGCTTAGTTACTTCACTGATTGATGCTTCTTATCTCTGATGTTCATATTTTCATTTTTTAAATAGAGCTCTTATTTTCAAACATCTCTGTAATATTCTCCTTTTATCTTTATGAATTTACTTTTTATCAAAATAATAACAGATAAGAAACAAATAAGATCACCTTCAGGCTCGTGTAAGCTATGTGAAGCAACATGCTTCTTAAGTAAGCCTTCAGCTAAAAATAAAAGCTTGTCTTCTCCGTTGCCGCAAAGTACCTATTAGGAACCAATTTCACATAAAATAAGTCAAAAGAATATGTTATAGACAGAATAATTTTACATATCAGAAAGAGACAAACAATGTGACATCAATGAACTGCAGTTGAAAACTTCACATCACAAGGAATCTAGATTTTGAGCCGCTAGTAACATATCTTCTTAAAACTAAATTATTTTCTCGCAAATGCATAATATAAATATGCCTGGCACAAAATAGAAATTTTATGCACCACTTTCCCTTCTTTTGTAGATTTGTATATTCCTGTGGGATCATGTACCGTGAACTAGGAACTAAAGAATACTGCCATGTTTTAAACCCAGCTTCACTCACAAGTCACAACTATGACCAGGCTAGTACAAACTGTAAAAATTAAAGCAATCTACTTTCTAACTACTAATGTACTAGCATTGTTCATGACATTCTAAATATAATGTACTTTCTTATTTATCCACTGTATCAAGACATTCCACTTGCAGCTGCAGGTCATATTTTTCTCTTTCAACATCAATTCAAAACAAAAAATTTTAATACAAGCACAAGATAACAAAGCGAAAAATGAATTGAGGAGAACCTGTAATTGGATGCTACAAACTGCCCATAGAAGAAACCTTTCTTCCCCAACAAGCTTGTACATTTTGATCGCTGTCTGCCAATCACAAAATAGGAAATTCCAAAACAGCCATTAAAAAAACATTTTGAAAAAACACTCAAAACACAGACACAAACACGGAACAAAACCAAACCTGTTGTTGCTTCACAAAGGAATACTCTCGAACGTAACAGTTAAAGAGCCCCATCATGAGTTCCAAGTTATTGGGGAACTTACTACAGGCATGTTCGTAACATGCGGTAGCCAAATCCACTGCTCAAAAACACACAAACCAACCAATAAAACCTTATAAAAGAGAAACATTGCAGATAACAATGAAAAAAAAGAGAAAGAGACAAACAGTGATCCAATCGTTGAAAGACAATTTGAAGAGAACTGAGAGTGAGATCGTCCATCAAGAGAGAATCGTTGGCGTAGAGAAGTTGCTTGGCGTTGAGTGAGACGGAGAGAGCTTCGTCAGGCTTTCCCATTCGCTCGAGAACCAGCGCTTTCAGAGCCTAATTGATTAATTAGAGAGAATGAATTGGTATGTGTAGTGTATATACAGAGAGAGAAATGAACGAACGAATGTGTAGTAATAGTGGTGGTTACGAACGAGAGCGTAAGGGGAATTAGGGTGCTTAGAGAGGAGAGTGGTGACGTGTTTGAGAGCGTTCTTGAACTGGCGAGAATCAATGGCGTCCCATATTGGACGAACCTTCCGCTCCGGAATGCCACCGGCTAAACCGAACTTCGACGCCATTCCAATCCAGAGAGAGAGTGCGTTGTTTTCTGCTTCTTCCGAAACACAAAGCACACAGAGATGAGAGAAAGGGGAAAACCTAGACTAGAATGCCCGAGGTTTCTATCAAGCAAGTAAACGAACACTATTTATTTAGGTCGTTTTTTTTTATTTTCTTTCTGAACAGTATTTTAAGAATCCCTATATAATAATATTATATATATATATCCTAAAACTCCTTTTCATATATTAAGGCTTTTAATAATTTATTTATTTATTTATAATAAAAATTTGTTACTTTTTATCTTTTCAACTAGGTAACTCTTTCTTTCTCTTCCACTTAATACCCACATGTTTCAGTTTCCTATGTACATTTACTCCTTCAACTTTCATTTGAAATTCAAATTCAAAATTTTCCATAAAATTACATTTAATGGTTTAGAATCTCAATTTGTTTCCTTTCCCCAATTCTTTAATTCTTTTTTCTCACTTTTCTTTATGTTTTCTAAATTCCTCACGTCTCTCTCTCACAGAAGCTATTTCCTTCATTTTCTCTAATCACTGTTACAAGGTGAAAGCCATGTCGAGGGAATCTCCGTTGCAAAAAGCCCTTCACGTTCTCGACACCCATTGGTCCACCCTTGCTCTCCTCTTAATACTATAAACCCTGCATTGTGAGTTTACTTTGTCTTCCCTTCCCGCAGCCCTTTAAAGTCGCATTATTTTTGTTATTCCATCTCCTTCTACGGTGTTTTCCCTGTCCTGTACCGCTTCATGTTTTTCACGTCCTGTACCGCTTCGTTTTGCTTTTTCCCTCTCCCCCTATACATGTCCATTCATTGTTCGCGTCATTTCGTCTCTCGGTAGGTATATGTACATAAAACACTTGAATGATTTTTCCTCTTTCTTTATATATGGTTTCGCTTTTTATCTGATATTGAAGACGCTTCCTTGATTGGCGTCGATTAGGCTCCGCCCCGACCCCTTTATATTCTGTTTCTTTATATACTCTGCATTGTGACTTTGCTTTGCCTTCCCTTCCCGCAACTTTATGTACGTATCCTTTTGGTTTTCCCCTCTTCGTAAGTATGTGTACATAAAATACTTCAATGACATATCACATGGGTTACCTCATATTAGAGGAATAGAGCATTAAATAGATTTAATTCCAGGTGTTTTAACTTACCTAATAGACCTGCATATAGGTGTAATCCAAAAGAGAGCTTAGAGATTGAAAAACAAGTGAATGAACTACTATCTAAGGGATGTATAAGGGAGAGTTTAAGTCTTTGTGCCTTACCTGTTTTGTTAGTTTCCAAAAAAGATGGTTCATGAAGAATGTACACAGATTGTAGAGCCGTAAACAATATTACCATCAAGTATTGGTATCCTATACCTAGACTTGATGATATGCTTGATGAATTAAGTGGCTCCATCATATTCTCTAAGATTGACCTTAAAAATGGATATCATCAAATAAGAATAAAAGAGGGCGATGGGTGGAAAGCCTCTTTTAAGACCAAACTTGGATTGTATGAGTGACTAGTTATGCCTTTTGGTTTAACAAATGCACCAAGTACTTTTACGAGGCTCATGAATCATGTTTTGAGGGAATTTATTGGGTCCTTTGTTGTACTCTATTTTGATGACATTTTAATTTACTTTAAGATCATGACCTCTCACCTTGAACATCTAAAACAAGTTATGCTTACTTTAAGAATAAATCAACTTTATGCTAATTTAGAAAAATGTTCTTTTGGCATGGATAACATTGTTTTCCTCGAATTTGTAGTAAGTTTTAAAGGGGTAGAAGTAGATAATGCTAAAATCAAGGCAATAAGTGAATGACCAACCCCTAAGAATATCAAGTTAGAAGCTTCCATGGATTGACAAGTTTCTATAGAAGATTTGTTAGAGATTTCTCTACCTTGGCCTCTCCTTTAAATGAGTTGGTTAAGAAAAATGTTCCTTTTGTTTAGGGACCAAAGGCAAGGGAAAACCTTTAATGAATTAAAGGATAAACTCACTCATTCTCCTATTTTGGCACTTCCAAATATTTCAAAAACATTTGAGCTTGAGTGTGATGCATCCAACATTGGCATATATGTAGTGCTTTTGTAAGAAGGTTAACTTATTGTATTTTTCAATGAAAAACTCAATGGGGTTGTGATAAGTCTTGAAAAGACTTATATTTTGGTTAAGTAATTTGAGTCTTTTAGTCTGTCCAATAAAGCCTTTTTAGTTCGTGTTTGAATAATTGTGTTTAATTTTCTTTTTATTGAGTCTTTCATGTGTGTGTATTATTTTATCAAAATTTAGGTTAATTATGTTTGTGAGAAGCAAATATGGGTAGTTATTTAACTTGGATTTTTGGTGCCTTATAACCCCTTCTAGCAAAACCACGCTTAAGGCGAGCGTAGGTGCGCTGGGTGTTTGTTCCTTTTTGTGTTTCAGGACCACTTCAGCGTAGCTTGTTGCAAGATAAGCGTAGGCACATGTTAAAGACAAGACTAAGTCCCCCTTGTGAACCTTCAATTTGCGCATTCCTACGCTAGGGAACGTATGCCTACGCCAGGGACAACATGGACCAAACTTCACCAAGTGCTTCACACTCTAAAGCTAGCGTATCCCTACACCCGTAGGAAAGTTCTTACGTTAGGCACCTGTGCTCAACCTCTATGGTGTTAGTAGCCTAACGTTCCCACGCCCTTGGTACTATTCTCTTACGCTGCAAAACAGAACTCACACACAAGCTTAATGTTTATACGCCATTTATGTAACATCCTCAAAATCCTAGATCTTTAATAAATTAATAATTGGAGACAATAAATTGAAATTGGGAGTAAATATTAAAGGCAAGATAATGGTTCTCTTTGGTTAAATTGAAAATGGATACTTAGCTAAATTATTACCTAGACTAGAGTATATTACTTAAATTAAATTACTTACACATTAAATTCTATAACATCCATAACTAAAATTTTTATTAGCTTATTTCCACTATCAACTCCCCGTCTCCCTATCTCACACACATATCACTTCTTAGCAGCACTATTCTTTTCATCCTCTTCCTCCTTTCTTCGAGTATCATCATCCCCACCATTGGGTACTACTCCTCCTTCCACCATCCTCCAATTTTGTCATCAATTCCTCAAGGTAAGACATGCAAGCTATTATTTCCTCCCTTCTTTCTTCTCCAATCAACAAGCACTGTGATAGGGATATGTTGAACCTCACCATTTTCTTAGGGCTATAATTTTGGAAAATTAAGGCGATCCTATGGTCTTCAAAAACCCTAACCACCATCAATTCTTGCTTCGAAGGGCCGTAAGGTAAGGGCTTCATACCTTCTTACGATTCCCTATATTTGGCTACTCCTCGTCATATGTAGTCACTAAATTCATGATTAAATTTTGATTGGCAACAAGTGACTAGAGTGTTCTCTATCTTGAAGCATGAAGAACACAACAAGAAGTGGATTTCAACTCTTAATTGGAAGATTCAGATTTATTTTCGAGTTCCCTCTAGAGAGGAATCATGGTTGAGAAGTCAAGTATTCTCCTTACTACCTAATTACTTCAAGCCTAAGGTTTTAGGTGAATAATTAGGGTTCATTCTCTTAATTTCTCATTAGGTTTTAGTGTATATGATCACCTAAGGAATTAGGGTTTATTTGCATTGAGATTAACATTAATCACCTAAGGAATTAGGGATTAGTCATATGTGAAGTTGTGCATGCTATAATTTAGGGAATTATTCTCCATCCATTGAGCTTTAACTGAAATTGATAGTTGATGCTAATTCCAACCTATTCTTAAATCAATGCTCATCATCTCATCACTTGTTTTAGATTTTAAAATCGCCTTTTGAAAAGCACAAAAATATTAAATTAGAAACTTAAAGACTATTTCATGAATTGTTCACACTTTTTGCTTGGTTCAGCTAGTATCAATCCTTGGTTGTGGTAATTACCTCAATCCTTGTAGGAACGATACAAATATATTACTTTTTAACAATTGGTGCGCTTGCCATAAAAATCATCATCTAATGAATTTACATCACATATGTATTAGCCATAGGAACATGGCATTTGAATTTGGGATGACCAAGAAAATGGTAACTCATTGAGAGTGTAGAGTGATAAATGAAACTCCACTTATTGGACACTAATTGATTATGTTATCGTTATTAGTATTGCCCCTTGATGTTGTTTATAAATTTTAACAATAAATGTGATGTGTTATGATGTAGTGACATGATTCTACTTTGTAGTATCATTGTTATTAGAGCTTGTTTATATATATATGTGTGTGTGTGTGTGTGTGTGTGTGTGTGCATGCTCAATGGAAATTGATTAGAAATATGACATTGTTGTCGAATTGAAACTCCTTGATATGAGAATATGATTAGTTGTATTCATATATTTATATTATCACATTTTGTTTAATTGTTCATCATTGAGAAAGTATGCTCACTCTCCATGTTGTCTACTTTTAGCTCTTGAGTCGTAGGACATGATCATGGAGTGATGCTTTTTGAAGAGATAATGTATAATGTGAAGAAGATGTATAGATGCCTTGGTTGGCATGCTTTTGAATTAATCAACTATGGCATATTTCTTTTGAAATCATTGTATATAACATTTGTTTTGTATAGTTATACTATTGTTTAATGCCTTATAAGTGTGATGATGATTTGATATTGGTGATTTGATATTTTAAGATGTTGGTTGATACATTAGGATCATTTGAAATGAACTTGTAACATCCCAAATTTTAAAATGGAGAATAAATCGAGGGAATAAATATTGAATAATTGAATGTGAACTATTTAATATCCCAAAATATTAGAAATAATTTGATTAAGACTTTCGGAGACTGTTAATAAATTATTGAGACCGGATAAGCAGAAAACTAACCCGGATAAAATATGGGTGTCGGACCAAGTATCTCCGATTGAGATGTCGTTGGTCAGGGCTGTAGATAATATTACTAGGAGTCCGGAGGTGTATTCAGAAAAAATTTTAGAATAAGTATTGAGCCTGAACAGAGAGCCTGTTTGTTTAAAAATGGAAGAATTTAATGAAAGATTAAAAACTTAAAATAAAACCTCACTTTTTCACTCTTCTTTTCGTTGAAGTGCTGAACCACTTGGCTAAATACTTTCTTTTTCTTCTTCTTCTTCTCTTATTCTCTTCATCTCTTTTCCCTCTCTAACCCTAAGCCAAGGTGCTACTCTCCATTCTCCCTCTCATCTTCGTTTTCTAAAGGCAAGGAGAAGCATTAGATGCTTGAAGTTATCCCGTCCCTCTCCTTTAAATTTTTATGTCCATCATCCTCTCCCTTGGTTTCCATCTTTGTTTCTTGATCGAGGTAAGTTTTTCCTTATTTTAATGGTACTTGAACTCTAGAATGAGGATTATTAAGGCTTGGGAGAGTATTGACTTTATATGGGTTGTTGGGAGAAGCTTTAAAGACGACAAACCTAAGGTGGGGTGATATGAATGTGAGTTTCTATGAGCCTTTAAAGAGGGTACACGAAAATATGAATGGGAAGATGATGAACTATGTGCATTTATGAGGTTTGGTAGGTTTTTAATAAAACCCTAACTTATAATTTTGGGGGAAATGTGTAATGTAGAAGGGGTTGGCATTTATGGATGAAAGAAGTGTTATCAATGTTATGGTAGTGGCATTTAATGATGATTTATAATGTTGGTTGGAAGTCATAAATGAAAAACTCACCAAGGTGTTGGTGGGAAATTAATGTATGTGGAGACCTAACTAATTAGGTTGTTACCTTGATAATAATGACTGGTGATTTAAGGGAAGGAATTCCCGAAGCCTAATTAGGCAAATGAATAAAACCTATAAATAGACTCTACATGATAAGAATCATGTGTACATATATGTATATGTATGTTGAAATGGTGTTTGAATGAATGATTGATGTGGTCCTATAATTGATTGGTGTAGGACTTGATAATACTTATAAGGCGGGAACATCAAACCCGAAAGTCTACTTCTCTTGAGGTAGGAGAGGGGTGTATTTTCTAAATGTATGAGAACTTGTATGATGATAATGTATGTATTGATGTAATATGGCAGGCTTCCTTGAATGGATGTAGTATCATATATATGTGATGTGAAATTGAGTAAGATTCTTATAATGATTGATTGTGGATAAGACCTTATTGAGGTTATGATTGGTATAATGTGTGATGACATGTTATGGATTCCATGTGTGGCTTGATGAATATTTGAAATCCTTGACTTAATGATTCTTGAATATTATGATCGGAATATATATGTTTGAATATGTGGAATTAACATGGTAATTGAGTAGGAGTATACCCTAGATGAGAGGGTGAGATAATCTATATGAAGTTGAGGCATGCATGAGCATTGTTGTATACATAGCATGTCATGCATATCATGATGATGTTGAAAAGTGGTTGCGATCACTTGATGTTGGAATATAAAGGGCTTGCGAGTTCCTGTGATTATTGGACCGGTGGTTGCGATCACCTAGTATTCGAAATGAAAGGCCCTGCGGGACCATTGAGATTGTATGCCCGTGGTTGCGATCATGAGGCGGGAGTACCCCTTGCGAGGCGGGAAACCATTATGAATTATTGAACGTGGTTGCGATCACGAGAAAGCACCTTGCGAGGCTGCTAGAGGGAGTACCCCTTGCGAGGCAGGAAACCAATGTGAATGAATGAATGATTATGGTGGTTGCGATCACCTGAGGAGCTGAAATCGGATCTGTGCATATGCATCTTAAATACTAGTATGTGCATTAGCATTCAGAACATGGCATAGTGTGATATCCCGATGAGGAGATTGTGTGAGGAGAAAGTGGAACTCTCTTGATTACTAACTGTAATTGTGTCAATGATTGGTGTGACCTTATGAATTTTGATGGATATATGTGTTCAATGAATTTGATGAATGATTGGTTTTGTGCTGATTGAACTTCTTTTAGGAGGAAGATGTTTAATATTGCATTTGTGTATATATTATCACAATTGTTAGATTTTTATCATTGAGAAAGTATACTCACTCTCCATGTGGTATATCTTTTAGCTCATGTGTTGTAGGGCTTGCCTATGGAGCTCTTGTGTGGAGGAGCGGTGTGAAGGAAGCCTATTTTGGGTAAAGAATGCCTTGGCCGGTGATTGTTTTGAGTTGTGGTTTTTAAGTGGATTTTTGTAATGTATATAGTTATATTGAATATCTTGAGTAACCGTGAATTGATATGGATGATGTATGTATGATAAAGATTTTGGAAGGTTATGTAGGAAAATGAGATCTTAGAGTTTATGGCTCATTTTCGTTGGTGACCTTAGCCTTAATTAGATTTTAAAAAGAAGCATGATGCAAGTAAAACTTATGAATGAATGATGATTTACATGAAAACTGCATTTCATAGACTATACCAAGTAGTAAGTTAGATTAGAATATGATTGTGAGTTGGAATGAGAATCTATGGGTATGAAGGTTTAGAACAAGTTTTAAATGTGTAATATGATGGATGTGATGTGATGAATTTAAGTAAATTAGCTTGAGTTGAGTTTTGGCATGTTGTGTTGTTCAATTTTCATGTTTTGCAGCGTTTTACTGATAATCTCGCTCAAGCGAGAGGGATTCTCGCTCAAGCGAGAGGGATTCTCGCTCAAGCGAGAATGCCCCTGTGATGATGTATGGCCACTGGCCAAATCTCGCTTAGGTAAGAGTGGGTCTCGCTCAAGCGAGACTGCCCAGGCATCAGGGGTTGGCTACTAGAAAATCATCGCTTAGGCGAGTAAGGTCTCACCCAAGCGAGAGCGATGGGTTTTACCACTGGAAGAAAATCGCTTAGGCGAGTAGGGTCTCGCCCGAGCGAGAGTGGGGTATTTAGTTACTGGCCCATTTTCGCTTGAGCGAAAGGCTTTTGGAGGTGGCGTTCGCTCGAGCGAGTGAGCGTTGGATAAATTCTGGACGATTTTCCCCCATGCTCGCTTGCTTCGCCCAAGCGATTTCTGAGGATCTCGCTCAAGCGAGGTGGGGCTCGTTCAAGCGAGTCGGCCCCTGATCCTCCTCTTATTCTTTCGCTCAATGCGTATTGTGGCTCGCCCAAGCGTCTCACTCGGTCTCGCTCAGGCGAATGTGACCCTCGCTTGAGCGAGTGGTACCCTGTTGCCCCAATTTGCATTGCTTTGAATTCTCTTCCTTTCCTTTGCACTAAAGCTTTTACTTGAATCATCTTGTGGACGTTTTGAACTTATTATGAAGTCATTAGACCTCAGGGTGATTAACTACGATAAATCCAACCATGTCGTATTGATTTAATTAATTATTTCCATAGTCTTTGTTTGAGAATCTCTTCTTGATTATTTGTTCACCTACCTTCTCATATCTTCATATATGAGTTAGGTCTTCTTAGATCCAGGATATTGAATGAAAGCTTCACCGCTTATGATTTTCATAAATTAATGATATTAAAATCGCGAAAAATTTACCCCTATTTATGGGGTGTCACAGAACTTGTGATCATTTTGTATCACAAAGTAATATATGATGATGCATGACATTGAATTTGAAACCTAGTCATTAATTCTAGGTAGTTGGATCATGAATGGTAAATGGCCTTGTTGATATTATACATTGTGAATTTGATAGCCACTGTGATGGCATTGATGTTTATGTTGAGGGACAACTCCTGAATGGATGAAATAGCAAACTTGTTAGATTGTGATTCAATGTGATGCATGATTTAGACATAGTTTGATGATTGATTTGATGAATGGATTTGATATAAAAAAGTCTTGATGAGTTTGTGATGTTCCTTACATGTTTTATATAGCATAAGTGATTCTTGATGAAAATAAGTCTCAAAAAGTCTAGGCATTGCATGATCTAAAGTCTCCAAGGTATGGTTCTTTGAAAATTACGAAATGAAGGATCAGGGGGTGATCCACGGCCAGTGGAAAATTCCCATGGCCAAAGTCTAGGCATTGCATGATCTAATGTCTCCAAGGTATGTGACGTGAATATTTTTACAGTCGTGATTCCGTCAAATTAGTACATTAAAATTAATTAATGTAGTACTAGGGTGTCAACCTAGGTCGTTCTCTCAAGGATCAACATAAAAATTTAGGAAAAATCAAGTCTTAAACTAATTTTTAACAATTAAAAATAAAAACTCAACAACTAAATTTTTTACAAACATAAGTTCAACAAGCACACAATTGTGGGGGTTTTGATTGAATTTTGTTGTCACAATTAAAATTAAAACAAAGTAATTATAGGATTTAAAACAATAAATAACAAGCGATTGATTTTCTTGGAGTATTGTAAATAAATTTATCCTTGGTTCACTAAAGATAATTTGTATACTTTCATTACTGTTAATTTCTTAGCTCAATTTGAATTAATCAACTAAGCGTCTTTTTCAATTCATAATTCCTTTACTTTCATTTAAAAATGAATATTTTAATCAAGCATCCTAATTAAGCAAAAGGAGTCAAGATCGTAAAATCTAGGAATTATTAAGCATATGTAAAAACATCGCCTACATACATAATCTATTCTCATATTATGGAATTAAGCAAACCATAATTATTAAAAGTGATTATGAAAATATTTATTAAGCATGCATATTTCCTTAATCCATTCTAATTTAAAATCTTATTTTATTCCATTTGAATAATTAAACCGATTAAGCATACAAATTTAATTAAACAGAATGGAATTAAATAAGCAGAGTAAGATTATGAAGAAATAACAATAACAAAAACATACTGTATTAAAAATAATGACCTCAAAATTACATTACAATATTCTCCAAGAAAATCAATCTAGGGGTTTTAGCCCTCCATAATTAAAACAAACTGAAAATAAAAAGATCCTAACCCGGAAATGAAGAACTTGTTGGAAGAAGAAATGCAAACAGAGAAGAAGAAGAATGAGGAACGAATGGTTCTTGAAGGAATTGATGTTCTGATGCCTTCCTCTTGGTGCCTATTTATAGGAATCCAAAAGCAAGCCAATGCCATAAACAATTATAATGGAAGGTGCACTCTTAAATTAACAAGTCCATTGTGCTCCATTATCAACTTAAGTGCTCCATTATCAATGTTTAGTGCCTTGCCCACCATCCAGAAGCTCGAAAACGTGATCCTGGGCCAATAATTCACTCATGAATCGATTCAATGGTGAAATGAATCGATTCATGCGTTCCAAATGCAATTCTGGCCTAAAAATTAACGTATGAATCGATTCAAATGTGGGAAGAATCGATTCAACCCTTTAAAACCCGAATAAATCGATTCAAAATGCTGATGAATCGATTCAAGCTTCAAAAATTCACATCCTGGGTGCATTAAACCGTATGAATCGATTCAAATGGGGGATGAATCGATTCATCCACCTGATTCTCCATTCTTTGTGTATTTTTCCACCCTTTTTGAGATCCTTTTGCATATTCCTTGATTCCTTTAATCCTTAGGCACTTTGATCTTCATTTTGGATTGGAATTCTTGAGTTCTTGGATCCATTTTCTTTTGGCACATATTAAAAATCAAATATTACATAAAGCTCAAATGATGAAAATGTGTTAAAATGCAATTTATTACACACTAAGTGATGGCAAATTATATACATTTAAAGTGAAGAATTAAAGATAAATCATGCATCATCAAATACTCCCACACTTATTCTTTTGCACTCCCGGGCAAAATCCAAATAAAAACAAGTATCACAATTTATTGAAAACATTAAGTTTAAAACAACACACAGAATTTGCATGAAATCTTAGGAATATACAGAAAAATAAGAGTTATTCAACATGCAAGATACAAAGCATCAAGATATATATAAAAATCATTCAAACACTTAGGCATGTGAAAATTAAATTAAACTGAAAAGAAGATCATAAGTGATAGAACCTCACAAGACATACTCTCAACTCTCAAGTGTTTAAGATTTGTGTATACTCTCTAAACATTTCCTGAAAAACAAACAGTCTAAAAATTTGGTAAGTTTCTCAATTCCACAATCAACACAAATGCATGTATAGATCAACAGGGCTTTGTAGGGTTGTAATGTGGCCAAGATTAAAATGGATGGAAAATTTTTTATTATTTTTTTTTTTTAAATACCAAAAAGAATGATGAAGCAATTAATTTAACTGGCAAACAGTGAGGGTAAAACATTTATTGTATGATATTTGGTTGCAATCATAATATATATTTTTTTATTAATGAGATTGCATAACATTTGGAACAAGAGTTGTAATTTTTGATACTCCCACACTTATTTGAATGCCTAATTTTGACTTGATTCCAGAGCTCCAATATATTCCTTAAGGTAGGTATATTTTTGGTTTTTCATCCATGGCTTATTTGAGCTGCAACAAGGAAATAGTTAAATAGGCTCAAAATGGCTAGCAAGAGATAATTTATTCATGGTAGGCTTATCTGGCTTAGTGGCTCAATTAAACAAAATGCCTGTATCATTTCAAATACATTCATATGAGTTTCAAGTATCATCAAGAAACAAAACAAAAATTAGGATGTAAGCTTTCAGGAATTAATCACACATGAAAGAATTCAGATGGCGTAAAGTGATCCATCAAATTTTAAGGCTCAAAAATCTTACAAGGTATAGTTCTATCATATATGATCATCTATCAATTATCATGTCATTCTCAACATACCAAAATTACTTGAGTTCAAATTATAACTATCATTAAGCTCATATCAGACATGAAAGAATTTACCTATTACTCATGCATATCTTAAAATTCTAATAAAACATGCCTTTTTAAAACAAAAACACACACAAAATCTTTTATTTTTAATTTTTTTTAACATAGTCACACAAAATTAATCACACAACAACACAACAATAAACAAGAATATTCCCACCCCCACACTTAAATCATACATTGTCCTCAATGTAAGACAGAGCATACAAAATAGACAATATAATGAAAAAGTAAAAAGATGGGTAAGAAAAACTCCCTCAAGGTGGATCAAACTCAAATACCACATCCTTTTGAAGCAGATTGGATAGTGGTCTATCCTTCTTGTGCCTTCCCAAATCTTGCAGCAATTTTTCTTCTTGATTTTCATCAAGAGAAGTAAAGATTATCACTGGGAACTCTACATTATTTCCCAAGTATACATACTTGAGGTTTTCAGGTAAGAGATTCAGCTCCAGATTGGGTGCCTGCAAAACAGATGAAACTAACAAAGCAGACTTGGGTTCTGCTACGTGCACCTTAAAATTTTTGTTAGAGTCTTGAAATTCTGCATTCAGAACAGGTATTTCTATAGACTCTAAATCAGCAGTTATGTATTTGTCAATTTCAACACAAATATCACAATTCTCAGAATTATTGCATGCAAAACAACTGTATGAATCATCTATGCATTCCAAATCAACATCAGAAAAATGTTCAAAAATTGGTTTATCAATAATATCAATTTGGAAAACAGAATGATTTTCAGAAGGGTGTTTCATGGCATCTAGAATGTTAAATCTTACCTTAGTGTCACCAAATTCCATAGAAAGGGTTCCAGCATGGACATCAATTATAGTTCGGGCTGTTTTCAAAAATGGTCTTCCCAAAATGATAAGAACAGGAATTTGAGGCATACCTTCTTCCATATCAAGTACGAAAAAGTCAGCAGGGAAAACAAGTTGTTCTACCTGAACCAAAACATCTTCTATAACTCCAGCAGGGTAAGCAATGCTCCTATTGGCTAGCTGAATTACTACACCAGTAGGTTGTAAATTTCCAAGAGATAATGATTTGAAAACAGATATAGGCATAACATTTATTGAAGCTCCTAAATCTAACATGCAATTTTCAAATTTGTTATTGCCTATGATACAAGGTATAGTGAACGTACCTATATCCTTGCATTTCTCAGGAATATTTGAAACTTCTTTACTGAGAAGTGCAGATACATTTCTTCCCATACTGATCCTTTCATTACCTTTGAGTCTCCTCTTGTGAGTACACAACTCCTTCAGAAATTTGGCATACTTAGGTATTTGCTTGATTACATCAAGAAGAGGTATATTCACTTCCACTTTCCTAAAAGTATCCAAAATTTCTTTGTCCACTTCTTCCATCTTCTTGCTTGGAATTGCTTTTGGTGGGAAAGGAAGAGGGATATGAGATGGAATTTGGGGTGGTTGTATCTCAGACTTTCTTGAGCTTGAAAAGGGTACATCATTCTCAACTGTTGTGGGCACATCTTTTTGTTTCTCAGGTTCCTTGGGTATGGGTACTTCAAGGTTTTTACCTGATCTTAACTGAATTGCGCTCACGTTTCTTGGATTTGCAGCTAGTTGAGAGGGTAACTTGTCAGAGTTCTAAGATTGTAATTGGTTCAATGATGAAGCCAATTGCCCAATTTGGTTGCTTAAACTCTGGATGGTAGCATCATTCCTCTGTTGATACTCTAAGTTTTGTGCAGCTATTTGTCTCACCAGTTCTTCCAAAGAAGGGCCACTTGTGGATGGTTGAGGTGTATGTGTTTGGAAGGTTGGTGCATTGCTTTGAAATGGGGGTTGGGGATGGGGATTTTATTGTTGGTTGCCCCATCTCAAATTTGGATGGTTTCTCCAACCTGGATTGTATCTGTTGGTGGAAAGGTCATGGTTTTGTTGTTTGTTCTGTGGTGGAGGTCTATCATGGTAGATGTTAGCTGCATAGGCTTGGGGACTATTATTATCTTTTTCTTGTAGAGAAGGACAACAATCAGTGGGGTGCTCTTGTGAAGAGCAGATGCCACATACTTTAGCAGTCATGGATTTTTGATTTACTGCCAATTGTGTGACCAGAGTGGTGAGAGCATCAAGTTTGCTCTCCAATTTAATTCCAGATGAACTAGAATTGGAATCAAATATGGGTTTGAAAGAATCATTTCTCACACCAAATTGTTGAGAGTTAGATGCCATCTTCTCAATCAGATTTCTTGCTTCAGCAGCAGTCATATCTCCTAAAGCTCCTTCACTTGCCGCATCAATCATGTTGCAATCAACGTGGTGTAGACCTTCATAGAAGTACTAAAGAAGAAGTTGTTCAGAAATTTGGTGGTGAGGGAAACTTGCACAAAGTTTCTTGAATCTCTCCCAATACTCATAAAGACTTTCTCCAGAGAGTTGCCTAATGCCAGATATGTCTTTACGGATTACAGTTGTTCTAGAGGCAGGAAAGAATTTTTCCAAGAACATTTTCTTTAAGTCATTCTAACTTGTGATTGATCTTGGAGCAAGGTAGTACAACCAATCCTTAGCAACACCCTCTAAAGAATGAGGAAACGATTTAAGATAGACATGGTCTTCTTGAACGTTTTGGGGTTTTATTGTGGAGCACACAATATGGAATTCTTTGAGGTGTTTGTGCGGATCTTCACCCGCAAGACCATGAAACTTAAGCAACAAGTGTATAAGTCCGGTCTTAAGAATAAAAGGGACATCCTCATCAGGATATTGAATACACAAACTTTCGTAAGTGAATTCAGGAGCAGCTAGTTCTCTAAGAGTTCTTTCACAAGGTTCAGCCATATCAGAAAAACTAGTAGTAGTACTTTCAGCAGATTCAGAAAAAATACTATCACTATCAATATCAACAAAGTTATTATTAAATCTAGCTTCTCTAATTAACCTATGAAAAGTTCTATCAATTTCAGGATCAAATGAATATAAATGCTCAAAAGTTCTTCTAGTCATACATAGCATACAACAAGATATTTGATCATCATGAGCAATAAATCATAAGAATCCTAAATCATGCAAAAGAAATAAAATAAAACAAACAAACAAAAATATTTTTTTTTATTTTTTATATTTTTTTCAATTTATACAAAAAAAATTAATCTAAAACAAGAATTTTTCCTAAAGATCGTTGATCCCCGGCTGCGGCGCCAAAATTTGACGTGAATATTTTTGCAGTCGTGATTCCGTCAAATTAGTACATTAAAATTAATTAATGTAGTACTAGGGTGTCAACCTAGGTCGTTCTCTCAAGGATCAACACAAAAATTTAGGAAAAATCAAGTCTTAAACTAATTTTTAACAATTAAAAATAAAAACTCAACAACTAAATTTTTTACAAACATAAGTTCAACAAGCACACAATTGGGGGGGTTTTGATTGAATTTTATTGTCACAATTAAAATTAAAACAAAGTAATTATAGGATTTAAAACAATAAATAACAAGCGATTGATTTTCTTGGAGTATTGTAAATAAATTTATCCTTGGTTCACTAAAGATAATTTGTATACTTTCATTACTGTTAATTTCTTAGCTCAATTTGAATTAATCAACTAAGCGTCTTTTTCAATTCATAATTCCTTTACTTTCATTTAAAAATGAATATTTTAATCAAGCATTCTAATTAAGCAAAAGGAGTCAAGATCGTAAAATCTAGGAATTATTGAGCATATGTAAAAACATCGCCTACATACATAATCTATTCTCATATTATGGAATTAAGCAAACCATAATTATTAAAAGTGATTATGAAAATATTCATTAAGCATGCATATTTCCTTAATCCATTCTAATTTAAAATCTTATTTTATTCCATTTGAATAATTAAACTGATTAAGCATACAAATTTAATTAAACATAATGGAATTAAATAAGCAGAGTAAGATTATGAAGAAATAACAATAACAAAAACATACTGTATTAAAAATAATGACCTCAAAATTACATTACAATATTCTCCAAGAAAATCAATCTAGGGGTTTTAGCCCTCCATAATTAAAACAAACTGAAAATAAAAAGATCTTAACCCGGAAATGAAGAACTTGTTGGAAGAAGAAATGCAAACAGAGAAGAAGAAGAATGAGGAACAAATGGTTCTTGAAGGAATTGATGTTCTGATGCCTTCCTCTTGGTGCCTATTTATAGGAATCCAAAAGCAAGCCAATGCCATAAACAATTATAATGGAAGGTGCACTCTTAAATTAACAAGTCCATTGTGCTCCATTATCAACTTAAGTGCTCCATTATCAATGTTCAGTGCCTTGCCCACCATCCAGAAGCTTGAAAACGTGATCCTGGGCCAATAATTCACTCATGAATCGATTCAATGGTGAAATGAATCGATTCATGCGTTCCAAATGCAATTCTGGCCTAAAAATTAATGTATGAATCGATTTAAATGTGGGAAGAATCGATTCAACCCTTTAAAACCCGAATGAATCGATTCAAAATGCTGATGAATCGATTCAAGCTTCAAAAATTCACATCCTGGGTGCATTAAACCATATGAATCGATTCAAATGGGGGATGAATCAATTCATCCACCTGATTCTCCATTCTTTATGTATTTTTCCACCCTTTTTGAGATCCTTTTGCATATTCCTTGATTCCTTTGATCCTTAGGCACTTTGATCTTCATTTTGGATTGGAATTCTTGAGTTCTTGGATCCATTTTCTTTTGGCACATATTAAAAATCAAATATTACATAAAGCTCAAATGATGAAAATGTGTTACAATGCAATTTATTACACACTAAGTGATGGCAAATTATACACATTTAAAGTGAAGAATTAAAGATAAATCATGCATCATCAGTATGGTTCTTTGAAAATTTGAAAATGAAGGATCAGTGGGTGATCCACGGCCAGTGGAAAATTCCCATGGCCAATGGAATGCTCTAACTTAAAATGTGTGATGTTGGCAAAGTGGTAGTGCATTCAATGACCAGTGGAATGGATCCACGACCAGTGGAATGATTCCACGACCAGTGGAATCCTCAAAAGTTGGTTTTACATGCCTTTGTGCCATTTTAGTTAGGATTTACACTTCTTTGCTTCATGGCACGTTTGTATGATCGAATATACATGTTTTTACCAAATTTTGGCAATCACCTTGTGCTTACTTGGATCCTTTCTTATATTTACTCTTGCTTTTGGTTTAACTTATGTGTTTCGCTAACACTTGTATAGTAATCATATAATTGATTGTCCTAAGTGGACATTTGTTTAAATTACATACATTCTCATATCTTCATATATGAGATAGGTCTTTAAAAAGGTCTAGGTTGATTGTTAAAGTTTTTATTTTTGGTGTTCTTTTAACAATTGTTTAAATCACAAAAAATTTATCCTAATTTTTAATATCTAAATAATAATATCATGAATATCATTTATCGAATTAAGGCGCTACATCGGGTGGTATTAAAGCGTAATATACTTTTAGTGAATCATTATCATTATTGTTTGATCTTACGTGAGTTGATTGTGATTGATGTTTGATTTGAATAAGTCCAACCAAGCTCTCTTCACAATATTCTCTCTCAATGAATTTTTATGCTTATGTATGTACGCATGACATTAGAATATGATAATATGCCTCTGATTGGTATCATTACATGTTCATTTATGTTGAACTTCATGATGGGAGATGAATTGTTATAGTATAAGACAATAGGCATGTCTATGAACTAGCTTACTAATATTAGATAACCCTAGTGTCATGGTTATAGATCTTGAAATGGCACGTCATCGCCATGATAGTGATAAGACTAT
The DNA here is from genome assembly GCA_037962975.1 of Clitoria ternatea. Taxonomy (NCBI): domain Eukaryota; kingdom Viridiplantae; phylum Streptophyta; class Magnoliopsida; order Fabales; family Fabaceae; genus Clitoria; species Clitoria ternatea. The sequence goes on from CM075671.1 coordinate 111,329,383, forward strand.
AGTGCGAGCTTTAAACCGCTCTGTTGACCTCCTTGAGTTGCAAAACCAAGAGAGGCAAGATACAAAAAGACAAACTACTCCAGTTGTTCAAGGCACTCAAGGCCTTGACAAATTCTTGAAGTGGAAACCCATTGAATTTCATGGTGGATTCAGGCCAAAACAAGCCTATGTTTGGGTCCGTGATGTAGAAAGGATCTTTGATAGCTTTGAATGCACTAAACTCTAGAAAGTGGAGTATGTTGTTTTTATGTTGAGAGATGAAGTTGAGACTTGGTGGAGACTCACCAAAAGTAGAATGATTGTTATTGCTACTCCCTTGACTTGGGAGAATTTCAAGTTTGAGCTTATAAGGAAATATGTTCTAGAAAGTTATAAGAGCAAGAAGGAGCTTATTGAGTTCATGGAACATAAGCAAGGCAACATGACTGTGGAAGAACATGCTTCTAAGTTTGAAGAATTGTGTGAGTTCTACCCTCCTTAACTCAAGCCTCCAAGTGTGTGAAATTTGAAAATGGTCTACGCCTTGATATTCAAAGGGCCATTTGTCACCAAGAGATCCGAAGCTTCACAGTACTTCTAAACAAATACCGTATTTATGAGGAACATGCTCCACCTTCTCACTTTAAATTTGACTTTAAGCTGAAGGGTCAATCTTCTAGTTTCAAGAAACGTGGAAATTTCAAGAAGGGACGTTTCCAAAGAGGTGCTCACTCAATGCCAAAGGTAAGGGCTGTGGCCATGGTAACACTTTTGGTTGGGGCAATGTAAATGCCAAGGACCAAGATGTACTAAATATGGTGGACCTCATTATGCTCGAGAATGTATTCACCAAGATAATGTTGTTTGCTTCAATTGTGATCAAGTGGGACATATTCGTCCTGCATGTCCTTTACTTGCAAGGATGGCTAATGTGCAAGCCAACACTTCTTCTCATGCTAACACTCTCACTTATATGAACCATGGAGGCCATAATGATCGTCGGGGACACGATAATGGACACAATGGCGGCTGAGCTGGTGGTCATGTTGGACATAATGGTGGAAGACATGGTAATGGTCGTGGAAATGACAATGGTGCTCATAATGGCAATGGTAATGACAATGGTGCTCATAATGGTAATGACAATAGTGGGAATCACCAACAAATTCCTGGAAGAGTATTCGCTGTGACCGGTGAGAATGCAACACAAACGGGTGACTTGATTGAAAGTAAGTGTGAGATATTTGGTATTTCTATTCATGTTATTTATGATTCGGGTGCTACCTATTCTTTCATATCCAAGGATTATATGCAGCGATTGAAATTACCAGTGAACATAATGAAAATACTCTTGTGGTTTCCACTCCAATCGGTGCTTGCCTTAGATTGATTACTTGTTGTGATAATGTTGACACGCTCCTAAAAGGGAGAAAATTTGTTACTTCCCTTATTTGCCTACCCATGAAGGACTTAGAGATCATTCTTGGCATGGATTGGCTTTCCATCAATAAGGTCATGGTTGGCTGTCAAGAAAGAGCTATCATCTTTCCTTCTCTAAGCGTTAGAAAATTTGATGTGCAAGGTATATCCCAACTTTACATGTTATTATCTTTTGTTGATGAGACTAATGGTTCTGATCCTTTAGCATTCTGGTAGTGTCTGAATTCTTACATATGTTTCTTGAAGAGGTTCCCAGTTTTCCACCTCCGTGAGAGGTTGAGTTTGCTATTGATCTTGTTCCCGGTGCAGAACCTGTGTCTATGGCTCCTTATAGGATGTCTCATATAGAGTTAGCTGAACTAAAAAAGCAAGTTGAGGAGTTACTTGAAAAAGAATTTATTAGACCTAATGTATCACCTGGGGGAGCTCCAGTGTTATTGGTGAAGAAGAAGGATGGAACTATACGGTTGTGTGTTGATTACTGCTAGCTAAATAAGACGACAATCAAGAATAAATATCCTTTACCTCACATTGATGATCTATTAGATCAGTTGAAAGGTGCTGTTGTGTTCTCAAAAATTGATTTATGTTCTGGTTATCACCAAATCCAGGTAAAGACCAAAGACATCCTGAAAACTGCTTTTAGAACATGATATGACCATTATGAATATATTGTGATTCCATTTAGAGTGACTAATGTTCCAACTGTATTCTTTGACTACATGAATTATATCTTTTATGATTATCTTGACCGATTTGTGATGGTGTTCATTGATGACATCTTGGTGTATTCCAAGGGCCATGAGGAACATGAAGAACATTTAATATTAGTGTTGAACATTCTTGGGGAGAAACAGTTATATGTTAAGCTCTTTAAATGTGAATTCTGGTTAGAGAGTATCCAATTTCTTGGACATGTGATATCTAAAGAAGGCATTTTTGTCGATCCTTCTAAGGTTGAGGCAGTTATGGCATGGTCTAAACCTACATCTGTTACAGAGATCAGAAGTTTTCTTGGTCTTACTAGTTACTACTGAAGATTCATTGAAGGATTTTCTCGTCTTGCTAGGCCTTTGACGAAATTGACTAGAAATAACCAACCCTTTGTGTGGAATGTTGAATGTGAGAAAAGTTTTAAAGAATTGAAGATAAAACTCGCTTTTGCACCTATATTGGCATCGCCTGATTTAGAAGAAGATTTTATGGTGTATTGTGATGCTTCCAAGCATGGTCTGGGATGTGTTTTATGTTGGTGTATGCACTACGAGTTATTCATGTATCAATTTTAACTTATCAACAAAATTAATATTTTTAGTTTTAAGATTGTTTTAAAACTATTTATCCTGGAATAATAGGTCATATGAGAATTATTTCTAAAACGTCCCTAATCAAGTATTTACATGGGGACATATAAATACATTAAGATTAGTATGTGAATGTATTGATGATTTGATCTCACAAATCATGGGTATATGATATCAAGTCTTTACACGGGTACACATTAAGAGTAATGTTTTACTAGACAGACCCACCATGAGAACGTTGCATGGATCGTTACATGAGTGTCATAGACTGTTCTCAATATGATAATGGTATATAGTCTTTCGACCTGAAGTCATTACGATTCCTACATAAGGAGTTTGTTGTTTTAATACAATCAAACGTCATCTGTAATAAGATGACCATAAATATTGTGATTAGACAATGGATAAATTATGCAGAGGGATGTGAGTGATGTAGATGGGATTTGTCTCTCCTATGTGACATGAGTGATATCTATGAGCCACTTGATGGAGTGAGACTAACAAAATGCATGGCCATGCTAGGACGAATAAATATTAGATATTTATTCCGTAAAGTCTACTCTGGTATCAAGTAAAATGAATTAGGCCATACAAGGATGATGACGACCATGCCTTGGGCCCAATTAGATATCGTGACAAAAGAAATAAATATATAAAATAATTATCACTTATAGGTCATGTCTATGATAAATAATATTCAGAAATAATGATGTATTGCTAGATGCCGCTCTTATTTTATATTAATAATAAAATAGTTTATTATTAATATAACCGAATATTTTACGTATAGGGTCACACACATAGAGTAAGCCAACCAGAGGATAGTTTTATTTTTAGTTGGACTAAAAATAAAACTATTAGGCCTAACTCATTTAGAATGAGTCAAGAGCCCAATGTTTAATGAGAGCTCAGGTTAAGACCTAAGCCTATATATAGAGCATGAGATTGTCATAGGCTGCTGCTCAGATAGTAGATTACTCTCGAATTTTCGTACTAGCATTCGAAACTTCGGTTTCTAGTGGGAGTGCTTGTGTGGACTCCTAAGGGCGAAGCTACAATTGCTTCGATCAAGGAACTCGCTTTGCATCTACAAGAGGTAAACCCTAAATTGAAATTTAATTTTGCATAATGCCTTGAGACATCTATTTTTGCAATCCTTTTTTTTGGAATCCTTTGTGTTTCCACTGCCTGACCCTGATGAATTCCCTAATAGTGGTATCAGAGTCTGGTTGTAAAGCTATGTGTTGGGCCTTTGTTTACGTTTCATGATGGCATGTTTTTTGTTCTGTAAAAGCTTTTAAAATTTTGATTTATGAAATCGTTTCTTGTTATAAGCTTTATGTTTTGTTTTGCAAAATTGGTTTGCAAAACTTGTTTTTAAAAACATTCAAGCATGGTTATGTATGAAATAATATCATGATTCATATGCTCTTATGTTTTCTGTAAATTGTGTGAGATACTATTTATAGGTTTCTCATTTGAAGTATGTGTTTCTGTTATTTTAGGCTTATATAATATTTGCGTTTTCAATTTTCCGTATGTGATACATGTGTTGAATTCGTTAATAATCATTGTCGTCATACAAACTGCGTTTTGATAATGCGTTGATCTCCGAGCATGAATAGTTTATGTTATGGGGCGTCAAGTGATAAGGTTTAAGTGTTAAACCTTGGCCGTTCCTTAAGTTGAAACCTAGGCAGACGTCATGAGAAAGGCATAATTTGAATTATAGGTTTTGAAACCCTAGACGGCGCTGCCTACATGTGCCTTGACGACTACGTTGTGACGTGTTCACAATAAGGAATTAGGGTTTCAAAGTGGTTGAAACCCTAACCGAAATTTTAGAGCTGTTAATGGTCAGTGGGACGTTTTGGCTAGGAAAGACTTGGTACTTAAGCGGTCACACCGGACCAGGGCTGCACCAGGGCCAGAAAGCGAGCGTGCCTATGCCCGAAACCAGTGTAGGTACGCCCAGTTACTGGCCATCAGACGCTTTTGCAGCTTTTTGATTCATATATTTTTGCCAACATTGGATCCCCTTTTAACTAGGCTATTTAACTCCAAATTACATGAAATTTTATACACAACACATCTACCCCAATATCAATCATGTGTCAAAGTTTCACGCCCAAATTCCATCCCAATCAAAATCTAAGCTATAGGGTAATTCTATGCGTATTTGGGCATTTTACATGACATGTCAAGTTGCAGATTAGGCCTAATTAGCCACAACCAACCATGCATACAATTCATATACATACAATATGAGCTATGAGTGACCCTTACTTAAGGTCTTAGCCATTCCATGGGAATACGACTTATCCATTTCCCATTGTTCATACACATTAGCATTTTAAACAAACCAATTTTCTCACTCATACTTCATAAACGGTTGTGATTCATAATCAACATCATCCATTCATTATATTGGCATAAATCAAGTATTACAATTATCGACATACATCGTTAAGGTCATAAAAAAAATTAGCCATACAACACAAGGGTCTAATTTTCATGAATGACCTACAAAATGAATATTCACCATCCAAGTACATAATGAGCATATATCAACATCGTATGCTATACAAAATCATTGGTTACCGACCAAGGCATTCCTATACAACTAATTTACCTTCATCATCAAAACATACACTTCCAAAATTAGGTGTATCTTACCCCATGCATACCCTGCATCACAAGGCTAAAAATAAACAACATGGAAGAGTGAGTTATACATTCTAAGTGACGAATATGAATACATTCATGATTATGTGCATATGCATATATCAATATGTAGGCTTTGCATAAAAATTCATCAAGTCAAATATTCAACTCATGGAAAAAACATAATTGCATACACACATTTAGGCTCTTCATCATATTAGGCTATTTCACTTAACATCACCATATACCAACTCATTTCTTTGTATTCATATTTTATAAGTTGTCTTTAGGTATTACTTCACCCATTTCAATCATCATCACAATTCATCACCTTTGGCATATCTCCATGCTATACGTAAATGCTCTTAGGCTAATGCACATGCACAACAGAGTTAATAATAATTGCAGATCCGACTATGAGAATATAAACACTAATTTGTGGGTTCAGGCATGAATACATAGTCATACCCCTACTGCAGTAGTAAAATATGTACACTAATCATAATATTTGCATGTATATCACCATATTTTATTGGTACCAAACCGTATTACCCATCTTACAACATCGGTTATTTTCACCATGACCGTGGTAAACAACATAAACAACATAAGGTGTTATGAGCCAACCATGAATCATACCATGGCCGCTGTGATCCAAAGGATCACCAGGGACACCTACTCCTGAAAGAGCCACCCCCACAGGGTTAACCACATGCAACTCCCTGTAGCTAAGCCTGGGTAGCTTTGTGACTTACACACCGAGTCACTAAGGAAACAACAATAATGCTCGTGCACATAGCCGCCCTCCCACTGGGCCAACCGGGGGAACCCCTAACATTCCATACCGGTAGTTATGTAATATACCATGGGTGCAATACAAATGTAAATCATATGAATTCTCACACTTTACATCCTATCATGCCACTCATCAACCATCATCATCACCAATATCACCACACAATTCTTAGTGGTTCTTATTATCATTGGTTATTGCCATTGTTTCAAGTTTTAAATTTGGCTTTCACAATATTTTCCATCAACACGATTTCACCTCATACATACAAGTCAATACTTACACCAAATCACAATGAGATTACAATCATCAACAATATTTATCAATCTTTCATCAACATTCAAGGTATGCTCAACATCCATATTCATTCTCATTCATCATCAATAATCATCATTCAACTTTATAGTAATATAAATGCATTCTTAATATTTTCAGGCATAACATTGCCAATCAATAATACCACCATAAGCATACCATTAACATTCCAAATGTATACCACACATTGCCAAGCATACAAATAATATCACATTATTCAACATTTCACTTTTCATCAACACACATAAGCAAGGCAAACATGTGTATTGACACATATGACAATCAACCAATACTTAATTCATGCATTTAGAATATAAAACTCCTATCCTACCTTAAGAGAAGTAATCCGAGTGATTTGACATTCCCGCCTCATCGTTCGAAATAGATCCTACACCACATGGCATAGCACAACATTATTCTCTATTCAAGATCACCAAGATTTACATATTCTAATTTAATACTTGATGTTCACAACATTATCATTATTAACTATATTCCCATTTCATTACTTTCACCAAAACCACCATGGGTTTGGTATTCAAGTTCATTATTAAGCATTTATAACTACACCCATTAATGGGTTCACACACTAATGGCCATCGATCACCATTAATGGCCACCCACCATTATTAATATCATCTCTCATCATCAATAAATATTCTCCCAACATGTTCAATGATACCCACACTCTCAATATCCAACATTTATTCTCAAAATAAATTCTCTAACCCACATTTAATGGTTTCCCTAAATTTTAGAGTTAGAGTTTCACCAAAAACCCAACAACCATCATAAATAATCATCATTTTCCATCATTAAACCCACATTTTCATGTACCACCATAAATGCTCATAAAAGCTTGCATTTAAGTCACCCCACCTTAGGGTTTCCACATTTAATGTTCCCATTTAATACCTTCATGCATTCAAACATTTACCCAATAACCAAAACCTATATTCTAGGGCATAAACTCATTAGAAGTGGAGAGGAACTTACCTCAACTAACAAACCACAATGAGATTCAAGGGAGGAAGATGGGTAACAAAAAGTTAAGAGAAGAGAACGAAGAGTTTCAATCACCCAATCTCCTTTAAGCTTGATGAGGAAAAACGAAAATAGAGGAGGGAGATAGCACACCACCTTTATTAGGTTTTAAAGAGGGAGATGATGAAGAGATATGAGGTAAAGAGAAAAAGTGAGCAAATGCCTTTTGGGAAGCAAGTGCCAACGTGAAAATAAGGAGAAGGGGATGGGTTTATGTTTTAATTTCTAACCTTTCATTAAAACTTCACTGTTTTATGATAAACAGGATCACCGTTCGGACTCAATACATTCTCCAAAAATTATTCTGAATATGTCTTCGGATTCACAATAATATTCTTAAGAGTCATGACCAACAGTACCTCAATTGGAGATACTTAGTTCGACACTTATATTTTAATCGAGTATTATTTTCAGCTCTTAAAACCACAATAAATCATGAATAATCATAATAATTCCTAATTTATTTATTTCAACATTTTGGGATATTAACCAACCCATATGTAATCATTTAATGTTTATCCCTCTCAATTAATCATTTATATAAAATTTGGGATGTTACAGTGTTGTTAGCTTGAGAATGCTTGAAATGATGTATGCAAGTGATTGGAATTGATGATGGTAGATTGTGTGAAAACCCTAAGGTGTGGAGTTTGGGGCTTTTGGCAAAATTTTGAAGGGAATGTGATTAATTGCCATTTAAGTGATTTTTCATATGAAAATGAAATTTTGGAATGATTATTGATGTTGGGAATATGAGAAATCAAGAACATATGATAAGGCATTAAGTTGGTAAAATTTGTAGGAGTGATATTTAGTGGTGTTAGTTGAATGGAATTGGTATAATGTGTTTGAGATATTAAAAATCATTAAGGATGATAGGTAAGGAGTTTAGTGTATAAGTGACTTAGGAGTTTGTGTTGTAGCCATTTAATTATAGAGAATTTTGGTTAATGGGAAAGAATTCCCAAAACCTAATAAAACAAGAAAATAAAGTCTATAAAATATTTACAACATGATGAGAATCACGTATATATACTTATTTGTATAACAAGAGTTGAGAATAATGTTTAAATGAAAGATTAATTACATCATGTATATGTTACTATGAGATCAATTCCGAATGACGAGGCGAGACTGTCTGATCGTGCGGATTACTTCTCTTAAGGTAGGAGAGGAGTATATTTTCTAAATGCATGTTCAATTATATGTTGATAATGTATATATTGGGGCATACTTGCATATTTTTCTTGAATGGATGTGCTACCTCCTATTGTGAAGTTGTTTGAGATTGAATCCCATTGATGACATACATTTAGAGTATACTTGTTTGATATGCCCTCTTGATTTCCATGTGTGAATTGATATGGATGTGACTCCTTGGCTATTATAATGTGAACAATGTGAATTAATGCCTTAAAGAATTCGGTGATAAATCGTATGCCTTAGAGAGTACTATGATTTGTTGTATACCACTAACTATAATGTTAAGTGTAATATGTGCCCCTAAATGAGAGGGTGTGAGATTCTTGTAAGGATGAGGCTAGCATATGCATTCTTGCATTTCATGGCATGCATGGCATATCATATTGTGATGTATTGGGATCTTGTAGGATCTTATGAAAAGGACCCTTACGCGGGGGACAAATATTTAAATGACTAAGAGTGGTTGTGATCACTTGACATGTTGAAATAATTAAGGTCTTGCGGGTTTTATGAAAAGGACCCTTGTGGGGGATAAGTATTGAAGCGACTATGCATGGTTATGACTATTCAATAAATTATGTACACATGTATTATAAATATTTGTTTAAAAGTCGGATTCGTTGCATATGTATTTTATGTTATGACATATGCATTAGCCATAGGAACATGGCATTTGAATTTAGGATGACTAAGAAAAATGATAACTTATTGAGGGTGTAAAGTGAGAGATGAAACTCCACTTATTGGACACTAACTAATTATGTTATTGTCGCTAATGTTGCCCCTTGATATTGCTTAAGGATTTTGACAATAAATTGTAGTGACATGATTCTATTTGGTAGTATCATTGTTATTAGAGCTTGTATATACATATATATATGTGTGTGTGTGTGTGTGTGTATGCTTAATGGAAATTAATAAGAAATATGACATTATTGTCGAATTTAAACTCCTTCATAGGAGAATATAATTGGTTGTATTCATATATTTATATTATCATATTTTGTTTAATTATTCATTATTAAGAAAGTATAGTCACTCTCCATGTTGTCTACTTTTTAGCTCTTGAGTTGTAGAGCATAATCATGGAGTGATGCTTTTTGAAGAGATGAGGTATAATGTAAAGAAGGAGATGTCTAGATGCCTTGGTTGACATTCTTTTGAATTAATCGACTATGGCATATTTCTTTTGAAATCATTGTATATGGAATTTGTTTTATACAGTTATACTATTTTTTAATGCCTTATAAGTGTGATGATGATTTGATATTTTAAGATGTTGGTTGATACATTCAGATCATTTGAATTGAACTTGAGATTATTTTTTATTACAAAGTAATGTATGATGATGCATGACATTGAATTTGAAACGTAGTCACTAATTCTAGGTAGTTGGATCATGAATGGTAAATGGCCTTGTTGATATTATACATTGTGAATTTGATAGTCACTATAATGGCATTGATGTTTATGTTGAGGGACAACTCCTAGATGGATGAAATATCAAACTTGTTAGATTGTGATTTAATGTGATGCATGATTTAGCCATGGTTTGATAATTGATTTGATGAATAGATTTGATGTAAAAAGGTCTTGATGAGTTTGTTATGTTCCTCACATGTTTTGTACCCTAGCATAAGTGGTTCTTGATGAAAATGAGTCTAAAAAAATCTAGGCATTGCATGATCTTAGGTCCCCAAGGCATGATTCGTTAAAAATTAGGAAATGGAGGATTAGGGGGTGATCCATGGCCAATGGAATGCTTTGACTTAAAATGTGTGATCCTGGCAAAGCGACAGTATATTCCACAACCAGTGGAACGGATCCACGGCTAGTAGAATAAGTCCATGGCTAGTGGAATGATTCCGCTGCCAATGGAATCCTCAAAAGTGGGTTTTACATGCCTTTGTGCCATTTTGGGTTAGGATTTGCACTTCTTTGCTTCATGGCAAGTTTGTGTGATTGAATGTACATGTTTTTACCAAATTTTGGCAATCACCTTGTTCTTACTTGGATCCTTTCTTATATTCACTCTTTCTTTTGGTTTAACTTATGTGTTTTGCTAACACTTGTATAGTAATCATGTAATTAATTGTCCTAAGTAGACGTTCATTTAATTACATACGTTCTCATATCGTCATATACAAGATAGGTCTTTAAAAAGGTCCAGGGTTGATTGTTAAAGTTTTTATTTGTGGTGTTCTTCTTCCAACGATTGTTTAAATCGTGAAAAATTTATCCTAATTTTTAATATCTAAATAATAATATCATGAATATCATTTATCTGATTAAGGGCGCCACAACCATACTATGCTATTGCCTCAACACTGTGTAGCTAGCGTACCTCTATGCTAGCCAGTGTAGGTATGTGTGGATTTTGTAGGCTTAGCTGTTGCTGACTTGTTTTTCTTACCTTTTCAATTTCTTTTCATTAAGGGCATTTGTGTAATTGTGTAGGTTGTTACCTAGGTTTTTGTTTTCTAGGAGTTATAAATACTATGATGGGCACACTGCCCTAGGATTCTCTTTTTTTTAAACTTTTCAAAGGCTGAATATTTTGAGTATCATCATCATTAATATATCCATTAATTTTCTCTCATTACAAAAAAGATGTCTATCATTGTTGTTCATCCTTACCTCTCCATGAGTGGCTAAACCTCTTGGATTGGGGTTGTTTGAAGTTACAATGAACCTGAAGTTCAAGTGAAAAGAACCTTGGAATTAGTTAAGGTAATATTCAACAATCTCTGGACTTCACTATTTTGGATTGGGAAATCCATATTGATAAGTGTGCATTATGTGTTGTTTTTGGTTATTTTTAGGTCTAGTTTTTATGGTTTTTGCATATTATTTCTACCCAATTCCCTTGATTTTGATTCCTTTTCACTATTACTGTTTGGTTGTTCCTATTTTTACAGGATTAGTGATGTTATAGGTCTATTTTGAGGAAAAATGGCAAAGTGGATGAAAGAAGAGACCTTTGAGACCCTTGGGAGTGCATATTGGCAAGTTGGAGGAAACCACTGCCAGTGGTGCCCAACCACGGGCCGTGGTTAGCACTAGAAAAGAGGAAATTGGTGGCAGAACCCACCCACTAGTGCAAAAAATGGCTACGACAATGGGATATGATCACGGTCCAGGGAAAAACCATGTTTGAAAAATACGCGGTGACATTTTTGTAAATATGAAGAAGTTTTTTAATCACGGTTCTAATGTAACCGTGGTCGTAGGAACAAGTTTTTTTATTTTAATTTTTATATGTTTAAAAAATGTATTTGAAACATCCTAAGTTTAATTTGAGAATAAACCGAGACCAGGGGAAAATTTTTCCAAAGATCAAAGGGTGTTCAAGGACAGGACAAGCAATGGAGGGTAAAGGAGGGTAGAATCAGAACAAAGAAGGAAAGGAAAGTAAGACCGATCGCACGGCAAACAGTGGAAGATACAAGCTTGAGCAAAACCCAATAGCGCTCACTCGCTCAGGCGAGGTTCCACATCGCTTGTACGAGACAACCCAACACGCTTGGGTGAAGCACGCATAGCTTAAGCGAAACTAATCAGAAACCTTCATTTCACTCACACTCGCTGGAGCGAATCCTTAGTCGTTGAGGCGAGTAACTCCACTCGGTATTCCCTTACTCGGATTCAGAGTCTAAATTCACTCGGAAAGGCCTTTACTCACGATTCATTCGAATTAACCCTTACACGTACAAGCTTCTTTCGGACGTTTACATCACACTCCTTAACTTCATTCATCCGGGTCACAGATGTTGACCACTTGGGAAATGATTCCCATAGCCATTCCACTCGGAATCTTAAGTACTTTTCACTCGGAATATCCCTCACGGTCTTTTACCACTCAGGGTATTTCACTCGTCTTCTTCACTTGGCATGTTCTCACTCGGGAGTATTTAATTATTCTCCACTCGAGAAAATCCTAACAGCTTACCACTCTGAAGGTTTTCAGGTCAATCCCCACTCGGGATTATACAACCTCATTTACTCAGAAACATCTAAACCCTATACAACCATAGGCTAATTATAAGAAGGAGTTTCTCATTTGTCTAATTTTCTCTCAGGGATAAATGAACATATTTCACCCGGAATCGGCTAAACCTTTCTTCACTCGGAATAAGGTCACTACCTCGCCTCTCACAACAATAACTTAGCTCAATTTACATGAAATCATACAACCTCACACGCTCGGACAAGTATAAATATATATTCCACTCGGACATTCACACGCAGCATAGAATGAACATACATTAGGATGCATATATATATATATATAAATATTTACATGCACATTGTCATACTCTCAACCCGAGAGGATTTAATTCTGATATAGTTAGACAAGGACCAAAATGAGAGCCGGCCAAGGCTATGACAAAACCGTATCTACAGTATATACATATACACATATATTCCCATAGTGCACAAGCACTTCACTCGGTATGCAGCTCCTCCATCATTCATCATTCCGAGAGACATTCACTGAAATATAGCCACAGTAGGGGGGTGAGTATCTTAGATATTAAATGATAGATACTGACTCGGATTATTTCAAAGCTATGCAACAATATAAATATACACAGCAACCATCAAAACATACACAATACCAATTGATCAGAGCACACATAAGGCATTTTTCAATCAGAATCCACCAGTTATCTCTCGGCTATATGTACATATCATTTTAATAACATTAACATATACTCATACAATCAGATTTCAATTAACATCAACTGTACATGTACACAGATTAATTCACTCAGATCTGCATTCGTGTGTAATCGGTTTTTATTCGTTGCAACGTAGGCTCCCAGCCTTTTATTCAGCTCCCAGCTGACTTGGCCATTTTACAGGTACCAAATCGTTTCCCCGCACATGTGACACCAACGCTCTCAGCGCCAATGGCGGTGTTCACGAGCGGCCCTGAGTCCCACTCAATAGGCTACCTTGAGTCCTACTCAAGGATTTAACAGCATCCTATGCTTTTAATAACCGATGGTAGTGTCCCACACTACATGCTCTCAGCATTTAACGCATCCCATACGCCACACGCGGATTGATCACACAAACACAGAGTTCATATACACAACCTTTCACTTAACTATACATGCATCACATGTAATCGGTATAATACATCATCAGACTCACTAAGTCAACATTTTCTCACATGCAGTCAACATTTAAACTCATAATAACCTGCATGCCACATAAGTCACATGGTAATCATCAACAACACTTCAACACATTCTTTTCATGCAACCATTCAATATTCACAAGGCTATTAACATGCATTTCATGGACGGAATCAGACATGCATCACTCAACACTTAATCACCATGCATCCGGGTATCACATTTTCTTCATGCAAACACAACACACCAATCAGAACATAGAACAACAATCGTTAACACCCGGAACCCGTCCATAACCCATGCATTTAAGATATAAGATACCCCCTACCGACTAAGAGACTCCGAGAGGTTCCCCTGTTTTGACATTGGTCCTCTGCCCCGTTTGCTCCGTTCAGTACTCTCACTCGTTCAGTCCCTCTAGAACACAGTTGTACTCTGTAACCGGCTCAGGGACAGGAAGCTGTTCTTATCCTGTCTCGACGATCGTTCTTCACCAACCAAAGGAAACTCCAAATCCTCTACAATACCGTCGTCGCGAGCTTACAGAAACAGAGAACAGAGGAGAAGAAGAACGAAGAAGAAGAAGAGAAGAGAAGAGAACGAAGATAAGAGAAGTAGAGGAAGAGGAATTAGAATGAACAATAGTAGTGGGCTCCCAAATATATATGCACCGAAGAACGAAGGAAGTGGGGTGGGAAAACGTGAAGCAACAGCTTCCACACGTGCCATACACACACAACATAATCAATCAGTTCTTAAGTTAAATTAATTATATTAATTATAATTAATAAGTAATTTCTCACTTTGCAATTTTTTTTTAGTTTAATGGCTTAATCTCATTCGGTAGCTAATTTCTAAATCGGGATGTTACAATCCCCCTCTTAAAGAATTTCGTCCTCGAAATTCAATCGGTAACTCACCTTAAATAAACAACTCGGGGTACTGTTGCCTCATGGCATCCTCGCGTTCCCAGGCATAAGAAGTACACCCGTTTTGCTGCCACGCTACTTCAACCAATTGTACATCCTTGCTCCTCAAACGTTTTACCGACCGGTCCATAATTCTAGTCGGTACAGTCACTGTAGTCAGATCCTCTTTGATCTCCACTTCATCATCCGGCATTGTGTGAGTGAAATCGGGTAGATATTTCCTTAGTTGAGATACATGAAACACGTTATGCAATCGGGATAGGTGAGCTGGTGTTAGTCCTCAAATTTTCAATAAAAGCTTAAATAAAAATTTCATAAAAATCATAAAAATTAGTTTAATTTGTTAGAAAATTAGGATTTAAATTCAATAAATGAGTGTTGTTGGAAATAATCTGCCCTTGATCAATTTTCTCTAGTTTTGCAGTGAAAAAGTTAAGAAATCAAGAGAAAATTACACTGGAGAATCTGACGCGTAGCCTCACCCCACGCGTAGCATCAACTGCTATTTTTGAGTCTGACGCTACGCATCACAGCCATGCGTAGCGTCAGTGCTGCGTGAACAACCACTTCACTTTGGCCAACCACTCCACTTGGACTCAATAATGGGCACCCCACTCAGCCCAAGGGCCACCCCAATCAGCATAAATGGCCAAAAACTCGTGGAAACATGTCCAAGTGGCCAGGCATGATCAAGATTAATTATTGAAAGTGGCCATTATCAAGTGTTTAATGGAGGCTGAGTCAGGGGTCTGACGCGTAGTGTCACAGGGACGCGTAGCGTCAGTACCCTTGCTCAGCCCTATAAATAGGGCCATCCAACATCATTCATAGCATCCCATTCCATACACTTCTCTTCTCTTCTCTCTTGTGCTCGACTTTGAGTACTTCTTTTGTGAGTTGTAGTTCTAGAATAGTTTTCTAGATACTTGAGTGTGTTTCGGTGTATTGTGATCGTTGTATCGTGAAGTTTTCCATCGTCTTCGTAATGTCAAACTCTGTAAGTGTTGTCTTTACTTTTACCATGTGTAACTAATTTGTTTATGTTGGAATTGGTGAACTAATCTATTGAGTATAATGTTGTGAATTCGACCTCTGCATGTTTATGATTCAAGTCCATGTTAGTATTTCAACCTTTTATTAATATGAACGTCAAACGGGAGAATGATTTTCATGTGTATCGAAACTGGTTTTATTAGTGTAAATGTCAAACGGGAGAATGATTATTTATGCCGTATTGAAATTGGTTTTGACGAAAGTAAAAAGTTGGAATACCCTTGGTATCTCAATTCTATAGGGGTTGTTAACCATTGTTGCCATAAGGCCAGGTCTTAATGCAAGTTTTTACTGAGAAAGCTCACGAGGGATCGGACTTTACGGTGAATTCTTAGAATTTATATCACGAGGGATCGGTTATAATGATTTTAAGCTGCAATGACATGAAACTTGATGATTAAATATGCATGTCTTGAGTTCCTCATTGTTATTCTAGATTAGGGATCCAATTTCCAACATAATTTGTTTATCTGTGTTTATCTCAAGTATCTTACCTATTCTAGGTTACAACTCAACTTTTTAGATAGATTTTATTTTCTTCTTATCTCATGAATCACTCAACCATGCTATCTTGTGAATATTGTATAAACTGTATATAAATCATTCTTTTGTTTATAATTTCCTTCACATTTACCATAGTAAGTAGAAGATTACTGTTGTTATTGGACTTTCAATCCCAGTGGAACGATATCTAAATTTTGAAAACTACAAACGAATTAGTGCGCTTGCCAATTGACAAAAAGTCCGGCGGTGGGAAAGAACCGCTGAGTCGCCGTCGGGCTCAACAAGTTTTCTGGCGCCGTCGCCGGGGATTGAATTGTTTCAGTAAAACAGTAAAATTTTAATTACCGTGGTAAATATTTTTTTTTACCTTAGATAATTTTTTATTTATTTCTTATCATTGTTACACTAACTTTCTTTGTCTAGTTTGTGTATGCAAACTCGATCTACCGCAGGTAAAATTTATTTTGATCCTGAGATAGAAAAGTTTGTAAAGAAAATCAAGTCTTTGAAATCTAAAACACAAACTAATTCTTCTTCTACTTCGAAAATTTTTGAAAAATCAAATATGGCTGCTGAAAGGAGAACATTGGGACAGTTTCTGCTATAAATGGTCCACCCCGAGTTTCGGGAATGTTTCAAGGACCAGTTTTACCAGTGGAAATTAAACCTGCCACTTTAAATATTATTCAAAACAACCAATTTGCTGGTTTAAATCATGAAGAACCATATGAACATTTAACTGTTTTTTATGAATTATGCAGCACAATTGGTTTTGAACCCAATCAAGAAGAGTCTGTTTACATGAGACTCTTTCCTTTTTCATTGATTGGGAAAGCAAAAGAATGGTTTAAATCTTGTCCACCGGGTAGTTTTGCAAACTGGTCCGATGTTGAAAGAAAATTTTTGGAAAGATTTTATTCTCCTTCAAAATATTTTGAAGCAATGACAGCCATACACTCTTTTTCCCAAAATAATGATGAATCATTAGGAGAGACATGGGAACGATTCAAGGCACTCTTGAGAAAATGCCCAAACCACAACCTGAATGATGCCGAAAAGGTAAGAATCGTTTACCATGGTTTATTGCCTCGGTTCAAGATGATGTTAGATGCTTGTGCAGGTGGTTCTTTAATGAACAAGACTGTGGAAGAAGCCATAGAAATATTGGAATCAATGGCTATTAGTGACCGACAAGCAAAGCATGAAAGAGGTAATATGCAAAGGAAGCCAGGAATGCTCGAATTGGGAGTAAATGATGCAGTGTTGGCTCAGTAAAAATTACTGACCCAACAAATTGAAGTTATGAGCAAGCAATTGGAAAAACTTCAAATTGCTCAAGTAGCATCACCACCCCCTGCTCAACTTAAAGCATGTACGCACTGCATGGGAGAATAACCATGTGGTTACTGTGGAAATGAGCAAGAGCAAGCCAATTTCATGAACCATCAAAGAGCACCCTTAGGTAATTTTCCTTTTAATCATGGAAATTCTTTTCCTAACAATTACCTGCAGGGTTGGCAAAATCAGAATATTGGCTGGAGACAGGACACTGGACCTTCCAACAGACCTCCTAACAATCAATTCAAGCAACAACAAACTGACAATGCAAGGTTGACAAGAATAGAGGAAGCTATTCAACAGTTATTGTAGTTTGTAGAGACAAATGAAGCTGCCCGAAAAGCATCAGATATACAAATGGGTCAGCTTGCAAAAGAGATAGCCGAATTAAAGAGTTCTGGGTTTTCTGCAAACACTCAAAACCCAAGAGAACAATGTAATGCTGTTTCTTCTGATATTGTAAAAATTGATTATAAAGAAAAGAGTGAGAAAAAGAAAGAAGAAGAAAAAGAAAGTGAAAAAATAGAAAAAAATGAAAAAAATGAAAAAGAAAAAAATATGCAAAGAGATACAGAGCAAGAAACAAACTGTATAACCCCGAAAAAATGTAAAGATCCGGGGAGTTTCACCATTCCTGTAACAATCGGAAATATCAACATCAGGAATGCGCTATTAGATTTAGGGGCTAACATTAACTTGATACCCTTAGATTTAATAAAACGCATTGGAGAATATGAGTTGAAGGAAGCAAAGACAGAATTACAGTTTGCGGATCGCTCTGTCAAAAAGCCCTATGGGATTGTGAAAGATGTGTTAGTAAAGGTTGACAAGTACCACTTCAAAGTTGACTTTATGGTACTGGATATGAAGGAGGATACTGAGATCCCCCTGATCCTAGGAAGACCTTTCATGAAGACTGCAAAAATCAAAGTAGATGTTGATCAAAGTATGGTTGCAGTCAAAGTTTATGGAGAAGAAGTAAGCTTCAGTGCTCATGAACACCTTAGGATAAGTAATGAGGAAAAAGTTTACCCTTCAACCAAACCAGGTATATCTCTTCCCAATGAATTAAATTGTTTTGAATTAACCGATGCTTTGAATGATGAAAAACAGGTAATTAGGCATCGGAAAAGAAGAAGAAGGAAGAAAAAGACAGGTGATTCCTCAAAGAATATTGGGAAACCACCTGATTAATCAGAGGTAATGTCTGGCTGGAGACATTAAACCTAGCGCTCAATGGGAGGCAACCCATTCTTTTCTTTTTGTTTTTAAGGTTGTTTTACATAAAATAAAAAAAAAACCACAAAACAATTTTTTTTTAACTTGTTTAAAAGAAAAGGGGTTTTAAACTGAAAAGGTTTTTGAAAATCCAAATTTTTGAAAATCAAAAACAGAAGCCCACGCGTAGCGCCCACTTGAAGCGTAGCGTGGACTCTGAATTTTGGTTCTGATGCGTAGTGTCCCACCCACGCGTAGCGTCAGAGCCCACGTTCAGTTTTTAAAACTGAACCAGAGAGGCCCATCTTAGGGTTTTAAACCTAAAACTTCCTCTCTGCCTCACTTAGTTTTCAAACCTAAACTTCAAAAAACCTCCTTTTCTCTCTTCCAAACCTCTTCATTCCTAAATTGCTCAAGGAACAACAAGTAAGTACTCTAATCCATCCTCTTTAGCTTTTTGTTTTAATTTTCGATTTTAGAAATAAATGTGGTTAGGATTAGGATTAAAAGACCATTGGGATTGATTGCTGTTAGGAATTAGAAAATGAATGGATATAATGTGGTTTGGAAAGGGGTTGCTGCTGTGCAACCCCTGTTATTTTTTTCAAAACTGCGCATCCCACGCGTAGCGTCCCACTGACGCGTAGCGTGAGGATGAACTGTAAGCCCACGCGTAGCGTCCCACTGACGCATAGCGTGGAGGAACTGGCTGATGCATAGCGTCACACCACGCGTAACGTCAGCCTCTGTTTTTAAATCTTGCTGTTTGTTTGTTGTTTGTTGTTTTCTTTTTAAATTAATAAATTTTTATGTTTAGTATTCGTTATACTTTCTTGCAAATTTGTATAAATAAATTGTATTTTGTTTTGTATATTATTTGAATATATGTATGTTAATTTCTTTAAATATTAAAAATTCAAAAATATGTTGTTGAATTGCATTTTTATTTGTGAAAAATTTTAGAAAACCCAAAAATATTTTACAAATAATTGTTTGCTTGTGTGTGATTTATTTAGTGTGTGTTTAATTTTAAATTTTTACTTTTTGCAGATGGCACCTAAGAAATCCATTCCCACAGCCGGTCCCTCTAAAAGACAGAGGAAGTCCACAGACACTGACACCACTTCTGAGGATCCTGATTCTCAGAGACAGGAGGTGTTAGGACCGAGGGATCCTACTAGATTTCGCACGGATGCGAAATGGGCACGGTTTCATCAGATCAAGGGCCAGAGACTTATCTGGGAGAGGGTCCTTGATCTGAGTGCAGGAGACTATCCTGAGCTGCAGGATAGAGTGCAGCAGAGGAGATGGGGACCTCTATTCTCCCTACCTACTGAGGGGGACCCCATCTTAGTGATGGAGTTTTACGCAAATGCTTACAGGACCCGCCAGGACGCACCGAATCTTGGGCAGCAGCGGACGAGTTGGGTTAGAGGCCGGCATATCTCTTATGACCGGGACACCATCAGTACCCTATTGGGTAACCCTTGGGAGCCTACTCCCGAGGATGACACTTGTTTCTGGAAAGAAAACAGAAACAAGATTCTTGCTGAGGGAGAGTTAGGATACTCCCTCAAGGAGGTTGCTCATTTTCTGAGCAAGGATGGAATCTTTTTCAACCTGAGTAGGGTTGGAAGGAGTCCATCTAACCTCCTCAAGACCCAGCTTACCCCCATAGCCCAGGCGTGGTCCCACCTCATGCTCCATAATATCACTCCTGTCACCCATCTTTCTTCCCTTCCAGTGGAGCGTTGTTGCCTCCTCTATTCTATCCTCCAGGGCCACACCATTGATATCGCCGAACTTATCTCCGAGCAGATTCATTTTTATGCCCTCGGGTATAAAGTGAATCACCCCATACCCTTTCCTCTCATCATATCTGCCTTACTGAGGAGGCAGGGAGTCATTGTACCTTCACCAGAGTTTACTAGTTCTTCAGGGAGAGTCCCTAAAGTTCTAGTAAACAGAGATTATTTTGTGCAGCAGTGCGAGCTTCCACCACTAGAGCAGGAGGCTCAGCCCCGACCTCGGAGGAGGAGACCACCAGTGCAGCCTCCATCTACTGATGCTGTTACACAGGGCTTTGCCCGGATGTCACTTGAGCATCAGCATATGATGCAGATGATGGCTGCCACTCACAGAGCTTATATTCATCTTCACGATGAATTTTATCAGTACAGGTTACAGGGAGAGGGAGCACCTTATGTTACCCCAGCCGAGTTTGCAACACATATAGCTTGGCCCGGAGATTTACCCACCTACCCTGAGACTGGTGGATCTTCTAGTGCACATCATGACTCTGATGGTGATGATGAGGAGGAGGAGGAGGAGGATGATGATGATCAGATGGAGGATTGAGGATGCCATCTTCATTTATTTTGAGTACATTTGTTTTTAGTTATATTTGGATTTACATTTACATTTATATTTACATTTTATATTATGGCATTTTATCATTGTGTGGTGTGTTTATTCGTTTTTGCTCATTTTTTTTTTCGAAAAATAATTCTTCTTTTAAATAAATGAATCAAATTTTTGTTAGTAAGTTAGTTTATACACTTAGAGTTTTTACACAATAAAACCAATTTTGTTAAAATCAATTTTTGATTCTTTATAACTTAGGAATTTTGATAAATTTAATTACAATAAGTTTATTAACCATCAAGCAAATTTCAATAACCCGGTGAGTTGAGAGATCTTTTTAAACACTTGAGGGTTTAATCGACATATTTTCAATTCGAATTGATTTTGCTTTAATCTGTGATTTGTGTTGTTGTACAGAGAATTCGGGAAAATGATCAAGGCACATTTATTGGTGAAACGAAACCTTGGGCCAAACAGCTTACCTTGGTAAAAAGTCTTTTATCCCTTGCAAGCCAATTTGAGCCTAAAATAAAATTCTTTGGTACCCTTAAAACCTAAATTTGTTTTTACCATTCCCTATACTTGATTGATTAAAAGAGCAGTTGAAATAAATGAAAAATATTTTGAGTGTTCTTACAAAAATGGGGAGTGAAAATGAGCAACTTGATTCTTTTTCAAAAAAATAGAATATGGAAAAGAAAAGTCAAAAATAGTGAAAAGAATCAAGTTGGGGGTATTTATTTTTCATCAATAAAAATAAATGAGAGTTTGGATCAAGAGAAAAGCCTAAAAATTATGAAAATGCTCTTTTATGATTTCAGGTTTTTGAAATCCAAGAAAAACCATTGATTCTTGTAAACCAAGCCTCATTACAACCTGTGAAAAGACCTTGTGATTTTTGAATTAACTCTGTATAAATAACCATTGATTAGATGACAAACAAAGTTAAATTCGTTTGATTTTATGATTGATTGAGTGAAACAGGTTACCAATTGCATAGAGATAAACACTTGTGAGGTAAGCCTGAAATTCTGCTTGATTGTTAATAGAATATTGTAAATAATTTTATCATTAAACCTTTGTTATATTTGAATCAGTTTTTGATTATTACAAAATAGTTAAAATTGTGTAATTATTTTTTTGTGATAAATTTTCGGACTAACTTAAAAATTTGATTTCAAATTTTTATTTTCTTATTTTTCTCTCTTGCTCGAGGACGAGCAATGTCTCAAGTTGGGGGTATTTGTTAGTCCTCAAATTTTCAATAAAAGCTTAAATAAAAATTTCATAAAAATCATAAAAATTAGTTTAATTTGTTAGAAAATTAGGATTTAAATTCAATAAATGAGTGTTGTTGGAAATAATCTGCCCTTGATCAATTTTCTCTAGTTTTACAGTGAAAAAGTTAAGAAATCAAGAGAAAATTACACTGGAGAATCTGACGCGTAGCCTCACCCCACGCGTAGCATCAACTGCTATTTTTGAGTCTGACACTACGCATCACAGCCACGCGTAGCGTCAGTGCTGCGTGAACAACCACTCCACTTTGGCCAACCACTCCACTTGGACTCAATAATGGGCACCCCACTCAGCCCAAGGGCCACCCCAATCAGCATAAATGGCCAAAAACTCGTGGAAACATGTCCAAGTGGCCAGGCATGATCAAGATTAATTATTGAAAGTGGCCATTATCAAGTGTTTAATGGAGGCTGAGTCAGGGGTCTGACGCGTAGCGTCACAGGGACGCGTAGCGTCAGCACCCTTGCTCAGCCCTATAAATAGGGCCATCCAACACCATTCATAGCATCCCATTCCATACACTTCTCTTCTCTTCTCTCTTGTGCTCGACTTTGAGTACTTCTTTTGTGAGTTGTAGTTCTAGAATAGTTTTCTAGATACTTGAGTGTGTTTCGGTGTATTGTGATCGTTGTATCGTGAAGTTTTCCATCGTCTTCGTAATGTCAAACTCTGTAAGTGTTGTCTTTACTTTTACCATGTGTAACTAATTTGTTTATGTTGGAATTGGTGAACTAATCTATTGAGTATAATGTTGTGAATTCGACCTCTGCATGTTTATGATTCAAGTCCATGTTAGTATTTCAACCTTTTATTAATATGAACGTCAAACGGGAGAATGATTTTCATGTGTATCGAAACTGGTTTTATTAGTGTAAATGTCAAACGGGAGAATGATTATTTATGCCGTATTGAAATTGGTTTTGACGAAAGTAAAAAGTTGGAATACCCTTGGTATCTCAATTCTATAGGGGTTGTTAACCATTGTTGCCATAAGGCCAGGTCTTAATGCAAGTTTTTACTGAGAAAGCTCACGAGGGATCGGACTTTACGGTGAATTCTTAGAATTTATATCACGAGGGATCGGTTATAATGATTTTAAGCTGCAATGACATGAAACTTGATGATTAAATATGCATGTCTTGAGTTCCTCATTGTTATTCTAGATTAGGGATCCAATTTCCAACATAATTTGTTTATCTGTGTTTATCTCAAGTATCTTACCTATTCTAGGTTACAACTCAACTTTTTAGATAGATTTTATTTTCTTCTTATCTCATGAATCACTCAACCATGCTATCTTGTGAATATTGTATAAACTGTATATAAATCATTCTTTTGTTTATAATTTCCTTCACATTTACCATAGTAAGTAGAAGATTACTGTTGTTATTGGACTTTCAATCCCAGTGGAACGATATCTAAATTTTGAAAACTACAAACGAATCGGTGCGCTTGCCAATTGACAAAAAGTCCGGCGGTGGGAAAGAACCGCTGAGTCGCCGTCGGGCTCAACAGCTGGTAATGCTATTCAGTATGCCATGGAACCGACTCGTTCTAACACTTCGTAGGGTCCAATATATCGGGGGTTCAACTTCCCACTTTCCAAGGCTCGCCCGACTCCTTTACCCGGTGAAGTCTTTAGAAACACCCTATCCCCGACTGAAAACTCCAGTGGTTTGGTTCGTTTATCATGGTAGCTTTTCTGCCTGTCTTGAGATTCCTTCATCTTTTCTCTAATTACTTGGATCTGTTCTGAGGTTTGTTTCACAATTTCCGGCCCTAATAGTAAACTTTCACCCGTTTCCGACCAACAGAGTGGGGTTCGGCATTTTCGACCATACAATGCTTCATAGGGTGCCATACCAATACTGCTATGGTGGCTATTGTTGTATGTAAATTCGATCAGGGGAAGGTACTGCTCCCAACACCCACCATGTTCCAACACACGCCCTCAGTAAGTTCTCTAAACTTTGTATCATTCGCTCGGATTGTCCATCCGACTGGGGATGGTAGGCAGAACTTAGCCAAAGTTTCGTACCTAATTCCTGGTGCAGGCTGGTCCAAAACCGAGACGTGAATCTAGGATCCCTATCCGATACGATAGAAGTCGGCACGCCATGCAGTCGGACAACTTCGCGGATATAAATCTGGGCTAACTTATGTAATGGATGTCTCATGTTCACAGGCAGGAAGTGTGCACTTTTCATCAATCGGTCAACAATGACCCAAATCGCATCATGACCCGCTCGAGTTTTGCACAATCCCATGACAAAGTCCATGGCAATTGAGTCCCATTTCCATACGGGGATCTCAAGGGGTTGCAATGCACCATACAGTTTCTGGTGCTCGACTTTCGATTTCTGACAGGTAATACACCGAGCCACATATTCCGCTACATTCTTCTTTAATCTGGGCCACCAAAATTGTAGTCTTAGATCGTGGTACATCTTCGTGGTGCCCGGGTGAATACTTAGCAGGCTCTTGTGGGCTTCATCAAGCACCATCCTTCTTAATTCTCCTCCACCCGGCACATATATCCTATTCTTCACTCAGAAAATCCCATCCAATCCCTCGGTCAAGGACAAGTCCTTACCCTTGGCCTGAGTCTCCTTTATCTCAGCCAAGTAGGGATCTGACTTCTGCTGCTCGAATACCAGTTTTAGGAACTCATTGGCAATCTTCAACGTACCGATCGTTATCTTCCAAGACGAAGGGACGTCAACATGCAAATTCATGTCTCGGAATTATTCCAATAACTCCACCTCCTTCACCATCATCACTGCCACATGGAGGGATTTCCGACTCAACGCGTCGGCAACAACGTTTGCCTTACCCGGATGATACTTCAGCTCAAAGTCGTAATCCTTTAAAAACTCCGTCCATCTTCTCTGCCTCATGTTCAGCTCTTTCTGGTCAAATAAATATTTGAGGCTCTTATGGTCGCTGTACACCTCGAATTTGGAACCGTACAAGTAATGCCTCCATATCTTTAATGCGAAGACCACAGCTGCCAATTCCAAGTCATGGGTCGGATAATGCTGCTCGTGAGGCCTCAATTGCCGAGAGGCATAAGCTATCACTCGGTCTTTCTGTATTAGCACGCACCCCAGGCCGAGTCCCGACGCATCACAATAGACCACGAAGCTCTCTTGCAAGTTTGGCAATGCCAACACTGGAGCGGTTGTCAACTTATTCTTTAACTCTCGGAAACTGCTCTCACACTCGGAACTCTAAACGAAAGGGACATTTTTCTGAGTCAACTTAGTCAGTGGCAAAGCAAGCTTAGAAAAACCTTCAATAAACCTTCTATAATAGCCAGCTAGGCCCATGAAGCTTCTTATCTCTGAGACCGACTTAGGCCTCTCCCATGCCATTACAGCTGCCACCTTCGAAGGATCTACCGAGACGCCTTCCTTAGAAATTACATGCCCGAGAAAGTGGATCTTATCCATCCAAAAATCACACTTCAAAAGTTTTGCAAACAGCTGTTTCTCCTTCAATATTTGAAGTACCGATCGAAGATGTTCCTCATGCTCCTCAGGGGTCTTGGAATAGACTAAGATATCATCAATAAAAACGACTACGAATCGGTCTAGATATGGGTGAAATATGCTATTCATGTAATTCATGAATACAGCAGGGGCGTTTGTCACACCAAACGGTATCACTATATACTCGTAGTGGCCATACCGAGTCCTGAAGGCAGTCTTGGGAATATCCGAGTCCTTCACCCGGATTTGGTGGTATCCCGATCGTAAATCGATTTTCGAGAAGACTGAAGCACCACACAGTTGGTCAATCAAATTGTCGATCCTGGGCAATGGGTATCGGTTCTTAATCGTAAGCTTGTTCAGCTGTCGGTAATCTATACATAATCTCATGCTGCCATCCTTCTTTTTGACAAGTAGCACAGGTGCGCCCCATGGTGATACACTCGGTCGAATGAACTGCTTGCCAAGTAACTCATCCACTTGCTTTTTCAACTCAGCCAATTCTGTTGGGGACATCCTATAAGGTGCACTAGAGACTGGCTCGGCTCCATGGATTAAGTCTATAGAGAATTTAACTTCTCTATTTGGAGGGACACCCGGCACATCCTCCGGAAACACCTCGGGGAACTCCCAAATAGTCGGAATATCGTTCACTCGGGCTCTACACTCTCCCTCAGTTAAACAAAGCATCATAAACAACTGAGCTATACCTTGTACTATGTAGTCATCATTGATCTGCCTCGGAAAAATTACTCTTCGGTTTTGACAGTCCACCAATACCTTGTTGGTTGAAAGCCAATCTATACCAAGTACAATGTCGAGATCCTTTAGAGGCACACATACTAAATCGAAGGTGAAACTCCGATCGCCCAACATAAACGTTATATCTTTACACATCATTGATGTCAACACTTTAGCGCCGGTCGGATTGGCTACCTCCAAAGTCTGATCCATATACATAGTTGGCAACTTTAAACGTCTCACACAATCGTCATCTATAAAGGAGTGGGTAGCTCCAGAGTCAAAAACTACATTAAGTGTATATCTACCGAGTGAGCACTTACTTTGTACCAAATCATTCGCTTGTGCAGCTTCCTCGGCGTTGATGGCATAGACTCTCCCAGCAGCCGGTTGGTCGGCATTTCTCCTCCGGTTGTTTGGGGCAAACATCCTGTTTCCTTGAGCTCCATTGCCTCTGCCCCCAGTTCTTTGGCCACCATTTCCATGGCCTCTCCCTCGGAAGCCTCCATGATGCACATTGACATTTGCTTGATGTAACTGAGGGCAGTCAGGGCGAATATGCCCTCTCTCATTACAATGGTAGTATATCATTCCATCGTCGTTGCTGCAATCCCGAGCGTAATGGTTTCCTCCACACTTAAAACACTTTCCATCTCCCATAATATGAATTGGACGTCCTCCCTGCTGACTCCAACCCCCAAACCTGGAGAAGGGTCTGTTCCTACCAGTGTACTCGGTCTCTTGAAGCGAGATTGCTGGGGCTTCAAGGAAGGTTCTGCCTTGCTGCTCTGGCCCGAGTGGGCCTTGTCATCTTCTTCAAAAATTCTACATTTATTCACCAATACAGGAAAGCTCCTAATTTCTTGGTGCCTGAACGCTCTCTTAATGTCTGACCTTAATCCGCTCTCGAACTTAATGCATTTGGAACTCTCGGTTCCAGGTTGTTGGAAAGGCGGATAAAACAAGCATAGTTCCTCATATTTTGCAGCATATTCTTCTACAGACATGGAACCTTGCTTCAGTTCCATAAATTCCAGTTCCTTCCGACTCCTCACCGTGTCGGGGAAATATTTTCCAGAAAGCACGCTCTAAAATTCTCCCAGACTAGTTGGATGCCCGCGTCAGTCAGTCGGTTTTTGGCGATTTTCCACCAATTTTCTGCTTTGTCTCGCAGCATGTACACTGCGCACTCAACTTTCTGGGCCTCAGTACAGTGAAGGCCCCCAAAAACTCTCTCCAAATCTTGAATCCACTTATATGCTACCTCGGGATTAAATCCCCCTTGAAACTCACTCGGCTTCCTCTTCAGGAAGTGATCCAACACTTGGCCATCTTTAGTTCGAGGCTGGCCCTGCCTCTCAAATACGTCAGCAAAACGCTGGAACGCCGTGGCTATGGCTTCCATACTATGCCAATTCGCCATGACTTATCCTGAAACCAACATCCCTTTCAAGGATAAGTTTACAGAGTTATTCACTACCGATCGGATCTCAACCCAACATTCAACAACTATAACACATTATACAATTTTCATATATATATATATATATATATCATACAATTAATCGGACCAGGATAGGAACAATCTTCTACCCTCAAAACAACACCTCATAAGTACATGACCACGCAAATCGTGCCTAAACATGGATCAAGTCCATCAGACACAGCAATTAAATACGGTGCTTGGTCACAATGTACACCACCACTTACTAAAAGTAAGCATACCTTGGCCTTGGACCTTTTAGGTCTGCTCTGATACCAAAATGAAACATCCTAAGTTTAATTTGAGAATAAACCGAGACCAGGGCAAAATTTTTCCAAAGATCGAAGGGTGTTCAAGGACAGGATAAGCAATGGAGGGTTAAGGAGGGTAGAATCAGAACAAAGAAGGAAAGGAAAGTAAGACCGATCGTATGACAAACAGCGGAAGATACAAGCTTGAGCAAAACCCAACAGCGCTCACTCGCTCAGGCGAGGTTCCACATCGCTTGAGTGAGACAACCCAACATGCTTGGGCGAAGCACGCATAGCTTAAGCGAAACTAATCAGAGACCTTCATTTCACTCACACTCGCTGGAGCGAATCCTTAGTCGCTGAGGCGAGTAACTCCACTCGGTATTCCCTCACTCGGATTCAGAGTCTAAATTCACTCGGAAAGGTCTTTACTCACGATTCATTCGGATTAACCCTTACACGTACAAGCTTCTTTCAGATGTTTACATCACACTCCTTAACTTCATTCATTCAGGTCACAGATGTTGACAACTCGGGAAATGATTCCCATAGCCATTCCACTCGGAATCTATAAGTACTTTTCACTCGGAATATCCCTCACGGTCTTTTACCACTCGGGGTATTTCACTCGTCTTCTTCACTCGGCATGTTCTCACTCGGGAGTATTTAATTATTCTCCACTCGAGAAAATCCTAACAGCTTACCACTCTGAAGGTTTTCAGGTCAATCCCCACTCGGGATTATACGACCTCATTCACTCGGAAACATCTAAACCCTATACAACCGTAGGCTAATTATAAGAAGGAGTTTCTCATTCATCTAATATTCTCTCAGGGATAGTCTTAATGAACATATTTCACCCGGAATCGGCTAAACCTTTCTTCACTCGGAATAAGGTCACTACCTCACCTCCCACAACAATAACTTAGCTCAATTTACATGAAACCATACAACCTCACACGCTCGGACAAGTATAAATATATATTCCACTCGGACATTCACACGCAGCATAGAATGAACATACATTAGGATGCATATATATATATAAATATTTACATGCACATTGTCATACTCTCAACCCGAGAGGATTTAATTCTGATATAGTTAGACAAGGACCAAAATGAGAGCCGGCCAAGGCTATGACAAAACCGTATCTACAGTATATACATATACACATATATTCCTATAGTGCACAAGCACTTCACTCGGTATGCAGCTCCTCCATCATTCATCATTCCGAGAGACATTCACTGAAATGTAGCCACAGTAGGGGGGTGAGTATCTTAGATATTAAATGATAGATACTGACTCAGGTTATTCCTCAGCTATGCAACAATATAAATATACACAGCAACCATCAAAACATACACAATACCAATTGATCAGAGCACACATAAGGCATTTTCCGATCAGAATCCACCAGTTATCTCTCGGCTATATGTACATATCATTTCAATAACATTAACATATACTCATACAATCAGATTTCAATTAACATCAAATGTACATGTACACAGATTAATTCACTCAGATCCGCATTCGTGTGTAATCGGTTTTTATTCGTTACAACATAGGCTCCCAGCCTTTTATTCAGCTCCCAGCTGACTTGGCCATTTTACAGGTACCAAACTGTTTCCCCGCACATGTGACACCAACGCTCTCAGCGCCAACGGCGGTGTTCACGAGCGGCCCTGAGTCCCACTCAATAGGCTACCTTGAGTCCCACTCAAGGATTTAATAGCATCCTATGCTTTTAATAACCGATGGTAGTGTCCCACACTACATGCTCTCAGCATTTAACGCATCCCATACGCCACACGCGGATTGATCACACAAACACAGAGTTCATATACACAACCTTTCACTTAACTATACATGCATCACATGCAATCGGTATAATACATCATCAGACTCACTAAGTCAACATTTTCTCACATGCAGTCAGCATTTAAACTCATAATAACCTGCATGCCACATAAGTCACATGGTAATCATCAACAACACTTCAACACATTCTTTTCATGCAACCATTCAATATTCACAAGGCTATTAACATGCATTTCATGGACGGAATCAGACATGCATCACTCAACACCTAATCACCATGCATCCGGGTATCACATTTTCTTCATGCAAACACAACACACCAATCAGAACACAGAACAACAATCGTTAACACCCGGAACCCGTCCATAACCCATGCATTTAAGATATAAGATACCCCCTACCGACTAAGAGACTCCGAGAGGTTCCCCTGTTTTGACGTTGGTCCTCTGCCCTGTTTGCTCCGTCCAGTACTCTCACTCGTCCAGTCCCCCTCGAACACAGTTGTACTCTGCAACCGGCTCGGGGACAGGAAGTTGTTCTTCTTCTATCTCGACGATCGTCCTTCACCAACCGAAGGAAACTCCAAATCCTCTGCAACATTGTCGTCGCGAGCTTACAAAAACAGAGAACAGAGGAGAAGAAGAACAAAAAAGAAGAAGAGAAGAGAACGAAGAGAGGAGAAGTAGAGGAAGAGGAATTAGAATGAACAATAGTAGTGGGCTCCCAAATATATATGCACCGAAGAATGAAGGAAGTGGGGTGGGAAAACGTGAAGTAGCAGCTTCCACACGTGCCATACACACAGCATAATCAATCAGTTCTTAAGTTAAATTAATTATATTAATTATAATTAACAAGTAATTTCTCACTTTGCAATTATTATTATTATTTTTTTTAGTTTAATGGCTTAATCTCATTCGGTAGCTAATTTCTAAATCGGGATGTTATAGTATTTACAATCACGATTGAGAGGAAACTATGATTGTAGGGTATATATAATCACGGCTTTATGGGAAGGCGTGATTATATTTACAACCAGGTTTTTTATTTTAATTTTTATATTTTTAAAAAATGTACCTACAATCACGGTTGAGAAGAAACCGTGATTGTAGGGCATCTATATTCACGGCTTTATGGGAAGCCGTGATTATATCTACAACCAGATTTTTTTATTTTAAAAAAATGTACCTACATTCACGGTTGAGAGGAAAGCCGTGATTATGGACACCCTACAATCACGGTTGTTTGGGAACCATGGTCATAGGTGTTTTTAAAATATAAATTTTGAACGTCGCGCGCTTCTTCTCTTTCTCTGTTAGCTTTCTCCCATCTTTCTCTCTAAGATTTCTCCTCTTTGTTTTCCCATTGCCATTGACGTTTGCATTTATTTGTGTTCTAGATCTAACGTGGTTCTGTGTGTATATTTTGTAGGTTTTCTTTTGCTATTCTCGTTGCGTGCCATTGACGACCACCATGACCTTTCTCTTATATTCTCGTTCAACCATGTAAGGCTTCTCTTTTGTACATCTCTTCTTTTCTATTTCTTTCGATTATAATGAAGGTTTTACAGGTTTCTGTTAGTTATTCTATTTATTTTTATTCTCTATGTTTTACTTCTATTTTTTCCTATAATGGAGGTTTTCTATTTTGAAGGTCAATGTTGGGGTTATTTTGAGGAGGATATTGGTGGCAACGACGAAGATGTGCGTAAAACTCTTAATCACGTTCTCTGATCGAAAGGAACGGTGGTGGTGATGGTGATTGGGTTTGGATTGTGGCGTGGAAGATTATAGAAGGTTGGCTTTTAATCACGGTTGTGGTTGGCATCCGTGATTAAATAGGGTCTTATTAATCACGGTTTCAAACAACCGTGATTAAATGTGATCTATAACCACGATTGTGAATCGTGATTAAAAGCCCTAATCTATTACCACGGCTGGAACAACCACGGTTCATGAACCGTGATTAAAAGCTTATTTTAACCGTGATTAAATCCCTTTTATGCACTAGTTACCACTGGCCATGGTTGGCTTTATTTAAGGGAAAAACATCATCAACATCACCACCACTGGCCATGGTTGCCACCACTGCTAGTGGTTGGCACTATGGAGCGAAGCAGAGCAAGCCAGAAGCCACCACTGGCTGTAGTTATCCACCACTGGTGGTGGTTGGCTCTATTTGTTTTAGAAAATACAAATTTATGGAACAGAACCCAAACCACTGGCCATGGTTGTCCTCTACGAGGCCCAAATCTTTTAATTGTTTAGGGTTTTTAATGGGCACTCTAAGGAATTTGAAGGGGATCTCTGGATAAACAGATTTTGACACACTTTTTGGGAGATTTTGAAGAACTCTTTGGGAAGATTTCATTGGGAATCAAGTGTCAAATTCATCAAGGGCAATCGAATCTGTAGATTTGGGAGGAAGAATTAGAAATCCTAGTGAGAACTAATTTTTAATTTCTGAATCCCTAGTTTACACTTTTGATATCTTTTATGTTTGGCATTGATTTTGTGATGTGTGAAATGATGACAACAATCCTTATGGAACACTAAACTCTTTTCTTGGGGCTAAGGATGTAATATGCCTATGTGTTACAATTAATTATTCTTCATATTCTAATTCATATGATTTCAATCTTTATTCAATTTATGTATACCTAATGCTTTTGCAAGACTCAGAGATAAACGTAGATGATCATAAATTATATAGGTAATCAAGAGATTGGCATGTAATTCGAAAATACCTAAATTGAACCTATGATTTTGATTTACAACGGTAAGCGAAATTGTTTGAGGGTTTAATCAGATTTCCATACAACGTAAAGGGTCTAATTAACAAATTGAACGTGGTTCTTTGGGAATTAGGCACGTTAATAGGCTTTCGAGAGGAAGGTATTAATTAACTCAGGGGAATCTGCCTTAGGAATGAAATCGTATAATTGGATAGGTGAGTAACCTTTAATTTTGATATTTACATATGACCCCTTAATACCCCAAGATTTACCTTTGATTCAATTTCCTAAACTTGCTCCGATTTTCTTTTACAAAAAATGTTGAATTTTTTGTTCTCTAATTTACTATTCATAATCGTTTTGGTAATCCATTTTAATCAATTTCACTAGATAATTGAATCACCATTTTAACTAGTACTTGGTCACAATCCCTGTGGGAACGATATCTTTTTATTACTTCGATACCCCATGTGCTTGCAGTTGGCTATCAAGTTTTTGGCGTTGTTGCCGGGGATTGTGTTTTCCCCTAATATTGGCTAAGCGGTGTTTGATTAGACTAGTCTGCATTTTCTACATTTTCTGTTTTTTCTATATTTTTCCGTATTTTTTATTTTTATTTCAATTTTTCTACAAAATTACACTTGTTTTTCTTTGTTGTTTATAAATTTGTGCAGGCCCCTTTATGCAAAAAAGTGACAGCTTTGAGCATATATTTGATCGTGAGATTGAAAGAACCCTTTGAAAGATCAAAACTCTTAGAACATGCATTGAACAAAATAGGCACCAACCGTCAAGTTCAATAGGCCAAACACAAATGGAAAATCAAGACAGCAGAGCACTCCGTGATTTTGCAGTGCCTAATGCAATGGGTTGAAAGTCTAGCATCACTAGACCAAACATTGAGGTGAATAATTTTGAGTTGGAGTCATCCTTGCTCTCGATGGTGTAACAAAGTCAGTTTGGAGGATTACCATATGGGGATCCCAACTTTTGCATCTTCAAATCTTCCTTGAGTATTGTGACACGCTCAAGGTAAATGGGGTCTTAAACGATGCAATCTGACTGGGGCTTTTCCCGTTTTCTTTAAAGGACAAGGCCAGAGCTTGTTGTATGCACTTCCGGAGGGGTCAATAACTATATGGGAGCAACTTTCTCATGCTTTCCTCAACAAATATTATCCAAGGAGAAAAACAGACCAGTTGAGGAAGCAAATCATCACTTTCACTTAGAAAGATGATGAAACTCTATATGATGCCTAGGAGAGGTATAAAGAAATGCTACGGGAATGCCCATACCACAGTATTGAATGTTGGTTGACAGTGCATATATTCTATAATGGGCTCACTCCGAACCAGAAGGTAACCTTGGATGCCGTAGCTGGCGGTGCCTTCACGAGTAAGAACATGGAAGAAGGTTACAATCTTATTAAGGTTACCCAAAATAGTGGTCTTCAGAAAGAAGTTTACCAAGAACTCCAAGTAAGTACTATGTTGATGTTCTCTCTTTATTAACCGTTAAAGTAGAAGCATATCTATTAAAATTGATAAATTTGATAAATTAGGAACAGGTACTTCTAATCTTATTTGTGAGCTGTGTGGTGTTTCAGGTCATAATATTTCAGGATGTTAGCTTGGAGTGACTTAGAATGTCGAGCCAAAGATGCAATAGGTGGATGCTATTGGGAACTACAGTGGAAATTATGGCAATAATTTCCGTTAGCCACAAGGACCACCCAGTTTCCAAAACCGACCACCTCCAAATCAAGGCAATCCAAGTAATTTTTGACAACCACAAGGACCCTATATTCCTTAAAAATCTAAGCTGGAGTCCTTGATAAAGACCTTTGTGACCTCCCAGTTAAAAAAATGATGAGTTCTCTGTGTTTGAATATGACTACAGGTTCAAGGATTTTGATAATGACAAAGGACTCTTGAAGAAATTCTTGCAAAAACAAAGACTTAAAATCAGACCCAGAAAGACTGCGCAGCTAATCGATTAGGGAGTCCAAGCTAATCGATTAGGCAGCTTCTGTTTTGAATTAAAAGCATCAGGAACATAAGATAATCGATTAGATGGAGTATGCTAATCGATTACCAAGCTACTGGAATGACACTAATCGATTACCCAAATGACATAATCGATTACTAACATCAAAAATTGAATTAAATGCATCAGGTACATATGATAATCGATTACAGGACTTCAGCCAATCGATTACCAAGCTACTGGAACGACAATAATCGATTACACATGTGTGCTAATCGATTACCAAGATCAAGACCTGAATTAAATGCATCAAGGGTTATAGCTAATCGATTATAGGCCAAGATCTAATCGATTAAAATCATTCTGACTTGAAGCTAATTGATTACACAGAAAGGGCTAATTGATTACAGCATGAACTGGACTGAAAAATTCGAAGTGTAATCGATTACAGCTCGATGCGCAATCGATTACGATAGTGGGAAAACACATTTTAGTGGGAAGACAGCTCATTTCTTCACTATTTCTCAGATGCCCACTACATGCAACGGCTAGGAACTTCTGCAGCTCATCCATGGCTCTATAAATGCAAGGAAAACACAAGCACAAGACACACAACAAGAAGCAATCATTCCTTACCTTCATTTGTGCTTAGTGAGTTTATTCTTGTGTATACTCTGAAATTTCAAGCCTAGAACTTGTATATCCTCTCATCTTGAGAGTTAGAATTTGTGTGAGCTTTCACTTGTACATCTACTTTATTGAGAGAGTTATTTGCTTGTAAACACTACACCAAACACAAAGGTTTTCACTCTAGGTTGAGTGGTCACAAAGGTTGGGGTTCAACCTTTGGGTATTGAGAGTTTGAGAGATTGGGTGGGTTACCCTTGTGCTAGTAAGGATTGAGTTCTTGAGTGTGGGACACTAGGAAGCTGCAATTGCTCATAGCTTGTATCTCTAAACTTCAATAGTAGAAATCCTTCAAGTGGGTTGCTTGAAGGCGAGACATACACCGGGGTTGGTGGAACTCGTTAAATTGGTTTGCAAGCTCTTCTCCCTTACTCTTTTACATTCATATACTGCACTTAATTGATTTGTATTGATTGATTATGGTTTGGATACTTAAGCTTGCTTGAATTAGTTAACTTTGAACATTGCATACCAAGTGTTTGATAAATTGTCTCAGCCATATCTACCTCTTGTTTTGCATTGTCTTTTGCATTATACTTGACTTCACTTGCATTATTTCTAAACTTGTGATAAAAGAACTAATTTTAAAGGCATTCCAAGTAAAGTTTTAAAAACTCAATTCACCCCCCCTCTTGAGTATTGAGGCCACTTGAATAACAAGTGGTATCAGAGCTTGACTCTTGATAGATCAAGCTTAACAACTTCAAGAGATAAAGATGGCCTCTAGTTCTCTAAACCTTTTTCCCGAGGGTGGCGCCATAAATAGACCTCCCGCTTTCAATGGGGAAGGCTATGCTTTTTGGAAGAAAAGAATGAAAATATTCATTCAATCTATTGATTTAAGAATTTAGAATGCAATTGAAAATGGTCCTTACACGCCAATACATACTGTTGATAATAAAAATGTTGAAAAACCTATGGACGAATGGACTAGTGATGAAGAGAAGAAAGTGCAATACGGCTATAAAGCTAAAAATCTCATCACTATGGCATTAGGTCCCGATGAATTTTTCAGAATAATGACTTGTAATTCTGCTAAGGAAATGTGGGATACCCTTCGAGTAACTCATGAAGGAAGGGACGATGTTAAGGACTCTAAGATTAGTACTTTAACCAGTCAATATGAAAGTTTTAGAATGAATTCCAGTGAAACTATTTTAGAACTTCAAAAGAGATTCACTTTGATTATTAATCATCTTATTACACTTGGTAAATCTTATACTAACAAGGAACTTATCCACAAAGTTCTAAAAAGTCTTACTAGGGAATGGCAACCTCTTGTTACGGCCATTAAGCAATCTCCCAACATAAATGATATGTCTCTTGCCACTTTGTTTGGTAAACTCCAAGAACAAGGACAGGAATTGAAAGACTTGAAACAAGCGGAGGAAGAAGAAAAAGTCTCTAAGAAGAAAGGCCTAGCTCTCAAGGCCACCTCCACACATGAAGAAGAATCTTGTAGTGACCTTGATGATGAGAAGGAATTTGAATTGTTTGTGAAGAGATTTGAAAAGTTCATGAAGAACAAACGATTCCAAAAGAATTTCAAACCTCAAGGTAAAAGACCTATTCCCAATGAATCATCTTCTTCACCTAATTGTTTTGAATGTGGCAAGGAAGGGCACTTCAAGGTGGATTGCCCAAATCTCAAGAAGAAAGGCAAGGAGAAAAGAGGAAGAAGAAGAGCTTACATCGCATGGGATGAAAATGATGTAAGTAGCTCCAATGATTCAGATAATGAAGAAGCAAATCTTTGTTTAATGGCCAACCACTCTGAAGAGGAAAATGAGGTAAGTCTCCATGACCTAGATAAAGAAGAATTGTTTGATGATTTTAATGAATTGTATGATAAATTTACAAAAGTCTCTAATAGGCTTAAATTGTCTAGAAAAACAAGCGATACTCTAGAAATGCATCTTATGGAAGTTTGCAAAGAAAATGAATGTTTAAAAGAAGAGTTAGAAAATGTCCAAGCATGCTCTAAGAGTAAACCTTGTAAATTTACTAAGAAATGCATTGATCTAGAAGAGAAGGTCCTAGACTTAAACAAGACCTTAGAGAGATTCACTAATGGTAGGGATAATTTAGATGCACTTCTTGGAAAACAACGTTGCATGTTTAATAAAACCGGATTAGGATATAATCAAGGATCACATGCTAGCAAGAAAGAAAAACATTACAAAAGTTTCTTTGTACCACCTAGTAAATCATCTACACCTTTCATGAAATGTAACTATTGTGGCTTCAAAGGACATAATGCATCTAATTGTAATGTTAGAAAGCTAGGACCAAAGGTTGTGAGAAAAGTATGGGTTCCTAAAGGAACATTACCATAAGCTAACATTAAAGGACCCAACATACAATGGGTACCTAGTTCTCTAAATTAATCTTGTTTTGTAGGTATGCTTCAAGGCAAGCAACACCTATTGTTATTTGGATAGTGGGTGTTCAAAACACATGACGGGAGACAAAAGCAAGTTCATATCATTTACTCCACGAAATAAGGGATTCGTTACTTATGGAGATAACACGAAGGGAAGAATACTAGGAATTGGAAATGTCGATAAAAACTCTTCCACTTCTATAAACGATGTATTATATGTTGAAGGACTTAAACATAACTTGCTTGGCATTAGTCAATTATGTGACAAAGGATATAAAATTGTTTTTGAATCAAATGGTTGCATAATTGAAAATAAGCTAAACAAGGAAATAAAATTCATTGGTCAAAGAGTTGATAATATTTATATGATTAATCTTGATTGCCTTGCTTCAATTGATATGCAATGCTTCATAACTAAAGAAGATGAATCATGGCTATGGCATAGAAGAATTGCTCATATTCACATAGACCATTTGAATAAACTTGTTTTAAAAGATTTAGTAATTGGTTTACCAAAATTGAAGTTTGAAAATAAATTCTGTGACGCATGTCAAAAGGAAAAACAAGTAAAGGTTTCTTTTCAAGCAAAAAATGTTGTTTCAACAAATAGACCTTTACAGCTTTTACACATGGATTTATTTGGACCTTCAAAAATTAAAAGTTTTGGTGGAAATTATTATGGTCTTGTGATTGTGGATGATTATTCTAGATATACATGGACTCTATTTCTTACTCATAAACATGAAGCATATCATGCATTTAAGAAACTTGCCAAGATCATCCAAAACAAACAAAATTTGAAAATAGCATCCATTTGAACTGATCATAGGGGAGAATTTGAAAACCAATTTTTTGAAAAGTTTTGTGAAAAATTTGGCATTGATCATAATTTTTCGGCTCCAAGAACTCCACTACAAAATGGAGTAGTTGAAAGGAAAAATCGATCTTTAGTGGAGCTCGCAAGAACTATGATAAGTGAAAGTAACATTTCAAAACATTTTTGGGCCGATGCGGTAAATACTGCGTGCCATGTTATGAACCGATGTTTGATAAGGCCTATATTAAAGAAAACCCCCTATGAACTTTATAAAGGAAGAAAACCAAATATTTCTTATTTTCACATATTTGGATGCAAATGCTTTGTTTTAAACAATGGAAAGGAAAATCTCGGCAAATTTGATGCAAAATCTGATGAAGCAATATTCTTAGGTTATTCATCTACTAGTAAAGCATATCGACTCTTTAACAAACGAACATGTACAATTGAAGAATCTATACATGTCAAATTTGATGAACTTAACCAAAATTCTCTGAGAAAGGAAATTGATGATCTTGTAGGTACCTTCCAAGAAATGAACTTGGAAGATGAAGAAGGAAATAAAGATGAAAGAGATACAACACAAAATGAAGAACCTAAACAAAAGGAATGGATCACCTTAAAGAATCACCCCTTGGACAATATCATAGGTGAAATAACAAAAGATGTAAGTACTCGAAACGCTATTAGAAATGCATGTAATCATTCAGCCTTTGTATCACAAATAGAACCCAAATGCATTGATGAAGCTATTATTGATGAACATTGGATGTTGGCCATGCAAGAAGAGTTAAATCAATTTGAAAGAAATGAAGTTTGGGAATTAGTGCCAAGACCCAATGATCACCAAATAATAGGAACAAAATGGGTGTTTAGGAATAAACTAGATGAGAATGGCATAATTACTAGGAATAAAGCTAGGCTAGTAGCTAAAGGTTATAATCAAGAAGAAGGAATTGATTATGAAGAAACATATGCACCCGTAGCTAGGTTAGAAGCCATTAGACTATTATTAGCCTTTGCATGCTGTAGGGACTTTAAATTGTACCAAATGGATGTCAAAAGTGCTTTCTTGAATGGCTATATTCAAGAGGAAGTGTATGTTGATAAACCTCCAGGTTTTGAAAACTATCAATTTCCAAATCATGTTTTCAAACTAAAGAAAACGTTATATGGTTTAAAACAAGCTCCAAGAGCTTGGTATGAAAGATTGAGCAAATTCCTTTTAGAAAACAACTTTCAAAGAGGCAAGGTTGACACAACATTATTCATAAAGCACAAAAAGAATGACATACTATTGGTGCAAGTATATGTTGATGATATAATTTTTGGTGCTACTAATGAGTCAATGTGCAAGGAGTTTGCTAAGTTAATGCAGGAAGAATTTGAGATGTCCATGATGGGGGAACTTACTTTCTTCCTTGGACTACAAATCAAGCAAACTAATGAAGGCACATTCATTAGTCAATCAAAATACTGCAAGGAATTACTTAAGAAATTCAACATGGACAAGGCAAATAATATTGCCACACCTATGGGCACTTCATGTTATTTGGACAAGGATGAGAAGGGTAAGGACGTGAACTCACAAAATTTAGAGGTATGATTGGATCCTTACTTTACTTAACCGCTAGTAGACCGGATATCATATTTGCTGTTTATATGTGTGCAAAATATCAAGCATGTCCAAAAGAATCATACCTAACTGCAGTGAAAATAATAATGAAATATCTTGTTGGAACTCAAAATGTTGGTCTATGGTACCCCAAAGGGGTTGAATGCACTTTAGTAGGGTATTTTGATTCAGATTTTGTAGGATGTAAACTTGATAGAAAAAGCACTAGTGGAACATGTCACTTGCTTGGTAGTTCTCTTGTTTCTTGGCATAGCAAGAAACAAGTAAGTGTTGCACTATCCACAGCTGAGGCAGAATATGTTGCAGCTGGTAGTTGTTGTGCTCAAATCCTTTGGATGAGACAACAACTTCTAGACTTTGGAGTTATGTTAGATCATGTGCCTCTTAAATGCGATAATACTAGTGCTATCAATATTTCAAAGAATCCTGTAATGCATTCAAGAACTAAACATATTGAGATTCGGCATCATTTCATTAGAGATCATGTATTAAAGGGTGATTGTGTGCTTGAACATGTTGAAACCTCTAAGCAATTAGCAGATATATTCACTAAACCCTTGGCTAAAGACCAATTCATTCACATTAGAAGAGAGTTAGGAATTCTTGATATAACCAATTGTGTTTGAATGATGAATGATTTTGATTCTGATTATGTTTCATTAAGTTAGCAATATTCTAAGGAATAACTCATTAGACTTCCAGCCCTCTGAAACAAAAACTACAAAATCTGAGCACTTTTAAGCCAACTAATCGATTACCATTTGACATCTAATCGATTAGTAAGCTTCTGTTGTATGTATAATCGATTACCTCTTGGCCCATAATCGATTACAAAACCTCTGTTTCAGGTCCAAAACGTTTCATCTTTCCACTAATCGATTAGAAGCCTCTCTTAATCAATTAGGACGATTCTGTTTCTTCACTAATCGATTATTCAACTTCCCTAATCGATTACCCAGTATACGAAATGATTCAAATTCCCCAGAAACAGTGAGCTAATTGATTACCTATGCCTCGTAATCGATTAGCATCGATTCTGTAACAGTCAAATACGGGTTCCCGAGGTCTGCTTGACTTCCTCCCTCATTAAGCTCACTTCACTCCTTTCTAAACCTACTTTTTTCCTATATAAACCCACCTATTTACCCTCTCATCTCACACTACCTTCTTCTCCTTCAACTCTCTCAAAAGTTCTCAAGAACTCTCTCATTCTCCTCTCATCTTCTTTGCCTCTCTTCTCTCCTTTACCATGTCTTCCTCCCGCACCGTCAAAAGAGCAAGGTCCTCCATGGCCCAAGCTAACAACCCCTAGACTTCTCTAGGTTCTTCTCTTCTCCTAGAGACCTCCAAAATTTTGTCAAAAATTTTTCTGAGAAAGCCATAATCTCTCCCCACTTCATCAATGAGGAAATCTTTAACCACCCAAGCTTCACCTTCACCCAACTCCTCCACCACTATGAGCTTTTTCCTTTTCTCACCCTCAAGGAAGAGTTGTACTATCCTGAGCTTGTTCGAGTCTTCTATTGCAACCTAAGGTTGGTTAATGGGTTGCTTGAGTCCAAGGTCAAGAATGTGACCATAAAACTCACAGATGCTCAATTAGCATATATTTCCCTTCTTCCACTAAATGATGCTGAGTTTGCTGGAGAAGAACCTGAGGATGAATGGGCATTCAATCCCATTGCCGCACGTCAATCGCTACGGAAAGCTAACCGCCCAAGGAGCAACCATAAATTGGTAGGTCACCTTACCATGAACAACCGTCTTCTTCACTTTTTTCTAGTGAAAATTTTGTTTCCTCGTGGTGGGAATTATGCGTTGGTAGAAGAGGATGATGTTCTCCTAATATGGGCAATGCACAACCACAAGGAGATTAACTGGGTTCAAATACTCAAGCTTCACATGCGCCAAGCCAAAAACCAATAAAAGCTCCCCTATGCCATCTTGCTTACCAAACTTTTCAAAGATGTAGGAGTTGATTTGGCTGGTGAGTTATCTGAAAAAGTGCCTCCCAAGGCCTATATTGGCACTCATCACCTTACCAAAATGGGCATCGTTTTTCTACACAGAGCATGGTATTCAAGGATGGAAGGCTATCATGCCAACATTCCCTTTGAAGCTCCTGCTGCTGATGAGCCAGTCCCTCCTCCTCCTGAACCACAAGCTGCACCGGAAGCCCCCGCTGATCCATTCGCATCTCTCTACACTCACCTTGACCGCCGCTTCGACCGCATTGAGAACTCTCTTCAAGAGTTTTCCATGATTGAGCAGCAGCAGTTTGAGCTGATGCAACAACGCTGTAATGATCTGTCTCACCAAATTTCCGAGCTTAGATTTTTCAATCCGGATAACTAGATCCGTTTTTCATGTTTTGATTAATGTGCTTTCTACTTTTCTTTAATTCTGCATAAGTTTTAATATTTCCTTTGATGTACTTCCCTTAGTTTGAATTGAATAAAAATTTGTCTTTCATTATATGCCTTATTTGCTTTATTATTTTTTATGATTCCAAAGGGGGAGAAGAAATATTTGTTCATATAATTGTTCATCTATTTTGATTAATTATCTCTAAGCGGTTAAATTTTTTAAAGTGGTTAATAGATTCCTAAAGATAGGGGGAGATTTATTTGCTTAAGAGATAAAAGAGAAAATGTTTAAATGCAAAATCTGATAACATTTTAGAGATAACATGCACATTCTGAAAATCTGGTTAAGAGATAAGAGATCATGCAGAATTCAAATGTTTTTGAAGAGATAAAATTAGAGATAATCTTGTTGTTTAAACTAACAACCCTCAAGAGATGAACAT
Source organism: Clitoria ternatea (assembly GCA_037962975.1). Classification (NCBI taxonomy): domain Eukaryota; kingdom Viridiplantae; phylum Streptophyta; class Magnoliopsida; order Fabales; family Fabaceae; genus Clitoria; species Clitoria ternatea. Next base: position 111,372,819 of record CM075671.1, read on the forward strand.
GGTTGTCATCATCAAAAAGGGGGAGAATATGTTTGAATATGACTACAGGTTTAAGGATTTTGATAATGACAAAGGACTCTTGAAGAAATTCTTGCAAAAACAAAGACATAGAATCAGACCCAGAAAAACTGCGCAGATAATCGATTAGGGAGTCCAAGCTAATCGATTAGGCAGCTTCTGTTTTGAATTAAAAGCATCAGGAACATAAGCTAATCGATTAGATGGAGTATGCTAATCGATTACCAAGCTACTGGAATGACACTAATCGATTACCCAAATGACATAATCGATTACCAACATCAAAAATTGAATTAAATGCATCAGGTACATATGATAATCGATTGCAGGACTTCAGCCAATCGATTACCAAGCTACTGGAACGACAATAATCAATTACACATATGTGCTAATCGATTACCAAGATCAAGAACTGAATTAAATGCATCAGGGGTTATAGCTAATCGATTACAGGCCAAGATCTAATCGATTACAATCATTCTGACTTGAAGCTAATCGATTACACAGAAAGGGCTAATCGATTACAGCACGAACTGGAGTGAAAAATTCGAAGTGTAATCGATTACAGCTCGATGCGCAATCGATTACGATAGTGGGAAAACACATTTTAGTGGGAAGACAGCTCATTTCTTCACTATTTCTTAGATGCCCACTACATACAACGGCTAGGAACTTCTGCACCTCATCCATGGCTCTATAAATGCAAGGAAAACACAAGCACAAGACACACAACAAGAAGCAATGATTCCTTACCTTTATTTGTGCTTAGTGAGTTTATTCTTGTGTATACTCTGAAATTTCAAGCCTAGAACTTGTATATCCTCTCATCTTGAGAGTTAGAATTTGTGTGAGCTTTCACTTGTACATATACTTTATTGAGAGAGTTATTTGCTTGTAAACACTACACCAAACACAAAGGTTTTCACTCTAGGTTGAGTGGTCACAAAGGTTGGGGTTCAACCTTTGGGTATTGAAAGTTTGAGAGATTGGGTGGGTTACCCTTGTGCTAGTGAGGATTGAGTTCTTGAGTGTGGGACACTAGGAAGCTGCAATTGCTCATAGCTTGTATCTCTAAACTTCAATAGTGAAAATCCTTCAAGTGGGTTGCTTGAAGGCGAGACGTACACCGGGGTTGGTGGAACTCGTTAAATTGGTTTGCAAGCTCTTCTCCCTTACTCTTTTACATTCATATACCGCACTTAATTGATTTGTATTGATTGATTATGGTTTGGATACTTAAGCTTACTTGAATTAGTTAACTTTGAACATTGTATACCAAGTGTTTGATAAATTGTCCCAGCCATATCTACCTCTTGTTTTGCATTGTCTTTTGCATTATACTTGATTTCACTTGCATTATTTCTAAACTTGTGATAAAAGAACTAATTTCAAAGGCATTCCAAGTAAAGTTTTAAAAACTCAATTCACCCCCCTCTTGAGAATTGAGGCCACTTGAATAACATTCTCCGATGCTATCAAGAAGCTAACCGCCAAGGTGGACACTCTTGCCACCCATAATAAAATGTTGGAGAATCAAATTGCTCAGCAGGCCTCATCCTCTCAGAGAATGCCAGGAAGCTTTCATGGAAAGCCCAAAACGGGACCGTCCAATCACACCATAGCTATCACTCTTAGGAGTGGTACACAGTATGATGGTCTAGTTGGTTTGACTGAAGAGGAGGCTAAGAAAGGGAAGAAGGGGAAAGAGTCTTACTCTTATCTCGAAATTGAAGAAGAGACACAAAGTGAATTTATTTTTGAGAAATTTTTGCACACTGCTTGATTGATTCTAAGCTTTATTGAATGAGAACTGAGGGGACATTGTAACTGATTTCAACTCTAATTTGTTTGTTAGTATCCAGTCTTGATACTGGCACATGGGCAAGGTGGTAATTTCATCTGTTCTCGCACTAGCAACCGGTGTCACAGGTAAACCTAGAGACTCTAACCCCATATTAGATTCATATCTATACCAGAAGTCTACGTCAGCACCTACCACACTGGAAAACTTCCATGTCACCCGACAAATAGTGCAAGGTACAGGTACAAGGGAACGTTCACAAGAGACGCGGAGGCGCCTGCGTCGTTTGTCAGAATCATACAGACATAGTGTACGATTAGTCCTCTAACCTTAAAAGGACTTTTCATTCTCCATATGCACTTATATAAATACCAATATTTTCACTATTTTGGTACATTAGACTTATTCTTAAACTTACACTTCAGAAACTTTGAATTCCTTTTCTGGTTACTAACTTGAGCGTCAGGGAATCTTTGCAGGTGACACCATCTTTCACCCCTTATCAATGTGAAAGCTTGGTGTGAAGGATGTTCAGGACTACAAGACCTTTATTCTCCTACTAAGATAAAGGGCACAATATCGGATACCCATTATATCGGTGTATAAATAACTTTTAACTGATATCATTTATGGCTGGTCCTATACTAGATCCTTGACCCCAGTTCAAACCAGTTTATTGGCACGCCTAATGGGACTCGTTAGAGTTATTCCCACTTTTCACAGAAGTCTCGTGACTTTTACTATGGAAGGAAACATGAGGGATTTTCAGGAGGGGCACGTGGAGGATGTCATTGCCCAAGTTAAAAGGCATCTAGCCTTTGAATCCCCTGTAGGGAGCTCCTAGAGGATGATGCCTGTAGGAACAGTTAACCCTCGTGATGAGGTTATCAAGCAGCTCAGGGAGGAGTTGGCAGAGTTAAAGAGGGACCGTAGGCAATCGGAGAAGAAAGTGGTTTCACAGGCTGAGGAAACCCATGAAGCTTTAGGGACAGAGAAGTCGACTACTCTTTAATACTCTAAGATCCCTACGTATGAGGAGAGTAGACCCAGGACTCGGGTGAGAGGTTTATTGGTAGGAGGAAGGAGCAAATAGTGGCGGCTTCAGGGACATATAGGCTTAATGTCCATTTTTTAGAAGGTTGATGAGCGTGTTTATCCCCAGACATTTGTAAACAATCCAACCCCCTTCATCGAGAAATACACGGGTAAGATAGACCCAAGTAAGCACTTAAATGCTTATGCTTATGAGGCTATGTTCCTGGGGGCAGAAGAAGAGGTGATGTGTCGTATGTTCCTACGTACCTCGACTGGGGAAGCCTTCAGCTGGTTCAAAGGGCTCCCATCAGGCTCGATAGACTCTTAGGAGGAAATGGCAGTGGCTTTTAGTGACCACTTCATTATTTCTAGGGCCATTCCTAGGACATCACACACCCTTGCATAGATAAGGCAAGGTGAGAATGAGACTCTAAAGGAGTTTCTAAGGAGGTTCTACAAGGAAGCCACCATGGTCCCTATTCTTGTAGAGGCCATTCAGCTGCACATTGTTATTGAGGCTCTACAGCTTCAATCCGCTTTCGCTTTGTCATTGACAAAGAGCCCTCTGACATCATTTGAGGAATTTTGGAGGAAAACGTCAAAGTATGTTGGCATTGAGATGCACCTGGAGGCAACAGCGACGAGACAAAAGCCACCCATTCTAGTGACCCAACTGCACAGGGAGAAAGAAAGGGCGAGGCCGGAGAGGCTTTTTTAGAGGGACAAGTTTAGGAACCCTCAACCCCATTAACAGGAGAGGTGTGTAGCTGCCTTTAGTAACTATGCTCCACTGAATGCCAAACATGCTCAAATCCTGAGAGAAATGGGTTGGCCCATATTCAGCGTCTATAGGATCAGGAGGCCAGCTCTAATAAGAGGCCTGGAAATCCATGCAAGTACTGTAATTTTCATGAATAGGCTGGACATTTTATTGAGGAGTGCAGGTCTCTAAAGGACGCTATGGAGACCCTCATTCCTGAGGGGAAATTGAAGTAGTACCTCTTCAAAGAGAGGTCCATAGATAAGTCAGACCGGATAGAGAAGCAGAATCATGACTACGATGATGATGGTGACAACAGCCGGTTCCACGAAGAGGTTTACTGCTGTGGAGAAGCAGAAATGGATTGTTATCACCAAGGCAGCTCAAAAGGAAGAGATACCCAAGAAACAACAACGAGGCCGGCGAGAGGTGATTGATATGATTGCTGGAGGGTTTGCTGAGGATGGAGCATCGATCACTACAAGGAAGGATCATCACCGCATGATTTTCTTAATTTAAGGAAAGCCTCGAGATAATCACCCATTTCGGGACGGGGTAGTAGCTCCAGTGATTTCTTTCTCCGATGAAGACTTCAGCCCAACCATCCCTAGGTGTGATGATGCGGTGGTCATCATAGCCGTCATTATGAACAAGGATGTCAAGCAAATCCTTGTTGATCAGGGCTACGATGTTATTTTTTATAACTACTTTAAAAGAATGAGTTTTAATGATTCTGATCTTCAACCCTATACACAGGAACTAACGGCTTTTAATGGAGCCAAGTAGCCAACTAAGGGCTATCTAGACGTTTATGTGTCATTTGAGGGTGAGCTTGGAGCACGGATGGTGAAGTCCAGGGTGTTGGTGATAGACGTCGAATCACCATATAATGGCATCATAGGCTTCCCTACTCTAAACGCTATAGAGGCTATCGTATCAACCCCTCATCTCCTTATCAAGTTCATTGATAAGGACAACAATGTCTCATCCCTCTGAGGTGACCAGGAGATGGCCAGATACTGCTACAATCTGAGCCTAAATATGGTGAAGTTGGAGGCTTTCAATAAGAAGAGGAAGTTAAACAACAAAGGGACCACAACTGGATCTGTCAGTTTAATTGGCCTCGACCTAGGGTGAAACTTAAGATTGATCCGCTCAGTCCGTCCAAGCCGACGCCGAAGAGGGATTCCCGGGAGGTTATACTTGGAGATAGCCTAGAGAAGGTCACACACATAAATGACAAGTTGAAGGCTACTATAAAGAAGTGTTTATTTGCCCTCCTTGAAGAGTTTAGAGACCTTTTCGCATAGACTGCTGATAATATGCTAGGGATGGACCTCAATTTTTATTGCCACAAGTTATTTGTCTACCTAGAGACGAGGCCGATTGCCCAAAAGAAGCAGAGGTTAGGCCCAAAGAAGCTGAAGGCAACTTGTGAGTAAATAGAGGAACTCTTGAAGACTGGATTCATCTGGGAAATCCAGTATTCTTCTTGGCGTTCGAATATGGTGATGGTACAGAAAGCCAACGGGAAGTGGAGGATGTGTACAGATTACGTTGATCTGAACCGTTGTTGCCTAAAGGATCCATACCCCCTCCCAAACATTGATAGGATGGTTGATGATTCATTTGGCTACCAATATTTGTCGTTTATGGATGCTTATTTGGGGTACAACCAGATTCTGATGTGGGAGAAGGATCAGGAGAAGACAGCCTACGTCAATGACCACGGTGTGTTCTGTTACACCGTCATGCCCTTTAGATTGAAGAATGCTGAAGCTACATACCAGCGGATGATCAATAAAGTTTTTGAAGGCATGCACACCAAGCTAGTGGAGGTGTACATTAATGATATTATTGCCAAGACCCCAGCTGGGGCAAGTTTTCACGTGCCTGAGGTGTACCTTAATAATATTATTTATGCCAAGTTTTCACGTGCTTAAGGTAATACAACATGTGCTTGAACCCATTGAAGTGTACGTTTGCTGTGCCTGCTGGAAAGTTTCTGGGCTTTATGTTGACTCAGTGTGGCATAGAGGCAAATTCGGGCAAGTGTCAAGCGATTCAGGACCTGCAGAGCCCAAAGAACTTGAGAGAAGTTTAGTCCTTGAATGAAAAGGTGGTGGCCTTAGCATGATTCATGCTTAAAATGGCACATAGATCCCTCCCCCTATATAAGATTTTGAAGAAGTCAAAGAAGTTTGAATGGGGGCAAGAGCAAGAGCAAGCATTTCAGGAGCTCAAGGAGGTGCTTCTAAATCTCTTATTCTAGTGAAACCTAACCTAAGAGAGCTGCTTATTCTATACTTAGTAGTGTCAGATGAGGCTCTTAGAGTGGCCCTAGTAAAGGAAACCTCGGAGGGACAAAGGCCAATATACTTCACTAGTAAAACATTGCAAGGATTTGAGGGCCGGTATTAGAAGATTGAAAAAGTAGCCCTGGTAGTTGTTTGGGCCTCTAGGCATTTGAGGCCTTATTTCCATATGCATCCTGTTGTTGTGAGGATGGATCTTCTACTTCACTCAGTATTAAGCAAGCCAGACCTGGCTAGAAGGATGATAAAGTGGTCCATTGAGCTATCAGAGTTTGACGTGTCATATGAACCTTATGGCGCTATAAAGGCTTAGGTGTTGGCAGATTTTATAGTGAAGATAACTGCAGCGGATCCAACTATCCCCCATTTTAATTAGACGGTGTACATTGATGGTTCCTCTAATAGTAAGGGAAGCAGCATAGGTATGGTGGTTGAGAGTGATGATGGGGTACATTTGGAGATTTCATTGTGCTTTAATTTTAAAATGTCCTACAACCAAGCTGAATATGAAGCTTGTCTCACTGGACTAAGGGCAACATTGGATATTGGAGCTTCTGAGGTGACCCTCTATAGCTATTCATAGCTGCTGATTTCGCAAGTACGAGGAGAGTATTAGGTGAAAGAGCCCCAGCTCCAGTTATACTTAAACTGTGTAAATGTGTTAAAAGAGCGTTTCACAGCGTTGGAATTTAAGCATATGCCAATAGAGGAGAACACCAGGGCAGATATCCTTTCAAGATTAGCCAGCATGAAGCAGTCTGGGAGTACCACCACCGTAGTCCAAAGCACTTTGACTACTCCTAACATTCCCCTGATCTCGTCGCACATGGCTATAACTTATTGTGCGTTCAATAATGACTCGTGGGTAGTCCCTTTCGTCCGGTACTTAGTTAATGGAAAACTACCCACTGACGAAGCTGAGAAAAGGAGAGTTAGAAGGGAATTGCCTTATTTCACAATGGTGGATGGGATGTTGTTTAGAAGAGGGTTCTCTGTACTCTATCTCCGTTGTCTAAATGAGAACGAGGTGCAGGATGTTATGGAAGAAGTGCATGAAGGCCAGTACGGGCACCATTGTGGAGGACAGAGCTTAATGAGAAAGATCTTGAGAGCTGGCTATTGGTGGCCCACAATTAAAAAGGATTCCATGGAGTTTATGAAGAAGTGTGATCCCTGTCAAAGGTTCACTAACCTCCAACACACACCAGCTGAGGAATTAGAAACTTCTGTAGTGCCATGACCCTTTCACCAATGGGGATTAGATATTTTGGACCCATTCCCTACTGCTCTAGGGGGCATCAAGTACCTCATTGTAGGGGTTAATTATTTTATGAAGTAGATTGAGGCGAAGCCAGTGGTGCATATTACTTCAGCCTGGACTAGGCGTTTTGTAAATGAGAATATCATAGCACGATTTGGATTGCTAGCACGAATTATAATTGACAACGGCACCCAGTTTAATAATAAAAAGTTCACAGAGCTGTTGGAAGTATTGGGGATAATCCATATTTTCTCATCAGTTGAGCATCCACAGACTAATGGCCAAGCCGAGGTAACCAACAGCGAGTTGCTGAAGAGCCTTAAGAAACATCTGGAAGAAGCTAAGGGTGACTGGACAAATCAGCTATGCCATGTCCTCTAGGCCTACCATACCATGTCGTACTTCTCAACGAACGAGTCTCTATACCGTCTCATGTATGGCATCAAAGCAATGATACTAGTGGAGCTTTAAGGGTTGAGTACTTTTCTGAAGAAAATAATAACTCTAATTTGGCCTCAGAGCTCGATGTTATCTAAGAACTCAGGGAGGAAGCATACATCAGAGACCAAGCTATCAAGGCAAAGGCTACCCTTCGATACAATAAGCGCGTACAATATAGAGCCTTTGGCGTTGGAGATCTAGTGCTGAGGAAAGCAAGTGTGGGAAATAAATTTATGCATCAGGGTAAGTTGGCACCCACTTGGGAAGGTCCTTATCATGTTTCCAAAGTCATGGGTAAAGGGTCATACCGCCTGGAGAACCTTGACGGCACACCAATTTATAACAAGTGGAATACGCCGAATTTAAGAATTTATTATAGCTCGTTGGTAAGACGGTGTACTCTTTTTCCTAACTTGAGTTTTTTCCCCTTGGGTTTTTCTCAAGAAGGTTTTAACGAGGCATGACCCCAACTACGCTCCATTTGTACATTATTCATTTCAATGAGAAAGTTTATTAATTACAATGTTCTTTTCACTTCTCTTTATTTCATGATTTTAAGCTTTGCGAATGGTGTGAACGACGGCCTTTTGGACGGATAGTCTCAATTACTTATTAAGTAACTGATTACATAACTCCATGAGCGGTATCCTAAATAACTTCACCCCAAAGAGTGGCAAGGATTGGTCTTTAATCAAGGCTATACCAGACCCCGGTGCGTGGTGCAAGTCAAGTCTTTGTCTCAGTTACCTAATCTCTAACTGGCGACAATACCTTACGAACAACATAGAAAATAGCCCTAATAAGTGGCAAGGATTGGTCCTTATTTAAGGCCATACCGGACCCCAACAAATGGAACCCCAGTTACCTATTCTGTAATTAGCCATGACGAATAGCCCTCTGGACGGATAGTCTTAATTACATATACTGTAATTGACAATATAACTCCATAAGCGGAACCTTAAATAACTTCACCCAAATGAGAGGCGAGGATTGGTCCTTATTCAAGGCCATACCGGATCCCAATGAGTATTGTAAGTCTTATTTTTTGTGCAGTCCAACGAGACATTCTCTACAGAACGGCTTTATGTAAACAAACGAATAAGCTTAAGTTAAACAGAGGTTTAAAGCTACCGTTACGCGAAATTAAAATCCTTTCGAGAAGATTCCAAGGTAAATGTTTCATCAAATACTTAAGCGAAACAAGCAAGGAGATGTCGAAAGATTTGCACAATAGAAATAAAGTCTCAAATATATTTCAAAGTTGTTTAATACCGAATCTGACCCCGGAACATATTACATGCAAATATAGTGATTTAACTAAGAAGGAGGAGCATCGTTGTGGATTTCTTTAAGGGCTTGGCTATCCTCAGGAGCCTTATTTTTATCTTTGGCCTTATCTTCAGGGATCCCACTGCCTCCGACGTCATCTTCCTAGGTTTCTTCTTCTTCCTCAGAACCTTCAGGTCCGGGAGTGGCTGGAGGAGGCTCCATACTTTGTCCCTCAGGGAGGGGCAGCAACTCATATAGAGAACATCTATTTCCACATGCCGGGCATCTTTTACAGCAACCAGCTTACCTCCATGAATTTTATAAAAAAGATGCAGTCCAGATAAGTCAAGCTTCACGTCGGGGTTCCTATAAAAGATCTGACGAATGGCCCTACCAAAGGAATCAAATGCCACATTGATACAAATCTTCAGCGCCTATTTAGTTTTGGCTTTCGCCTTAGCAAGGCTCTTCCTCAGCTTGGCATTCTCTTCCTCTAACGACCCAGCGTCAGCACTCTCTAGTTTGAGTTCTTCAATCTGTTGGAGTAGCTCCTTCTCTCTTGCAGCCCATTCTTCAGCCTGCTTCAAGCGTCTAACCTCGAAAGCTTGTAGATCTTCAGATAGCTTGGCTAATTTATCCTTTTCCACCTAAAGCTCCTCCTTCAGCTTGGGGACTTCTTTATTTTCTTCACACAGTTCAACGACCTTCCCCTCCAAAGTCTTCACAACGGGCTTCAGTGAGTCAATCTCAGCCTATTGTTCCAAGACCTACTCCTTCCTTTCTTTCAGGCGCTCTTCCGCTACCTGAAGATTATATCTGTCCCGAGCACCTGAAATGTTCAGTGCTTCAACCTTAGTCTGAAGCCTGTCTGCTTCTTCGATACTATTATCCGCCTTGCTTAAAGAGTTAATAAGACCAAATAGCTCAGCCAATTGCCATCTTCCGGCCTCACAAGCTTCTTTTATTTCAAAGACCTTTAGGGTAGGTCGGAGCTTGTACGTTGGTTTGGGGAGCACCGCCAGTATGGGTCCTTCATAAGTCAGAAAAGGTGATAAGAATGAGATGGTTGGAGAAGAATAAGTAACCCTCAGATGAGAGACACCAACTGTTGATTTTGGCTTAGACTCAGGCTGGAATCAGCAGAGGCCTCAGGGGCAGTGATAACTTTCTTCCCATTTTGAACACTGCTCATATCGGCCTCCTCTAAAGTTTTTTGCTTTTTGGCCGACGTGGGAGAAGGCGGCTTCAGTGCCCCAGCGTCCCGGTGGTTCTTCCTCTTCTTCTTTTTTTCTTTCTTCTTTTTATTTTCAGGCTGTATGGTGCCAACCTATTTAGTGCTCTCCAACAATTTTGTCGGTCACGGCGGACGTGAGGGTGATAGTCTCAATGCGTGCTCTAGCAGCGTTTCTCTTTGGCTGGATGTTATTTTCATCGGAGGATGAATCCTCATCAGCAAGCATACCCTTTAGCTTGTCCATAGTAGGGCATAACTCGATTTATTTTGTATGAGCAAATAAAGATATGTTAGTTTCAAGTACAACACTAACCGGTATGTAGACAGTAAAGAGGATAAAAGTGGAAAATTACTTAGATATTCATTTCAGGTAAAATTAGACCCCAACAGGCGCTTGCAAGAGAATTTGCCACATAGTGAAAAGTATGTTTGCATGGCGCTCAGGACCTCAACAGAGTTGGGGGAAAGCTTATTCTTTTCAGTAAAATAGGTCGGAGAGGTGAGCAAGAAATGCTCATAAGTTCAATCGATGGGTAACTTGGGAAGACCTTCCTTGTTCCTCCAGAAGACCGGATTATTGAGTTGAATGCGGATTTTTGTGTAGAAGTGTTTAAATGACCTTCCATCTACCTTTACTGTAACATCCCTGATGTTTAATAATTTGGAAATGAATAAAAAAATGTAACTGGGCTTAAAGTAATAATAAATAAGGGATATAAAGTGAATTATTGGGTTTAAAAATGAATATTTAAGGAAATGGCATCAGGGGACCTGACGTGTAGCTGGCTGTGACGTGTAGCGTCAGGTGAGAATTAATGACCTGACGCGTAGCGCCAGTGGGAGACATAGCATCAGCGTCGCCACCTATATTAAAATGAGACATGTAAAACAGAACGAACAACTTCTTCCCTCATTTCTTCTTTCTCTACGATTTTGGTCTAACATTTGGTAGAAGCTTTGATTTTTGGTGGTTTTGGGTAATTGGAAGCTAAGGTAAGCTATTAGGAACCTTCAATTTCAAGTTCTTCTTCTCCTTCTCTCATTCTTCTTTAAAAACTGAATTGCATGTTGTGGGGGAGGCCTTGATTTTGAGTTTCATGGACTTGGGAAGCTTGGATTATGAGTTTGAAGGGGTAAGGAAGGAAATGTACTAACCAGGTTGGTGTTTCGGTGATTGTAGGTGCCGGAATGAGCATCAGAGGAACGATTGATGAAGTGGCATTGAATTCGGAAGAGGAGCGGTGAATCAAGTGACTGAAGGATGCAACCGGCACCAAGAACAAATTATTGAAGCTTGGAATCGAGGTAAGGGGGTGTTTAGGTCGTAATTAATTAGGATTGGTATATGTGGTATTTTCAAGGAGCTCAGATATTAATTAGGAATTGGTAGACATAATGTAGATTAGTTAGTTATGATTCATATAATTATTTACGCATGTTTATATAAGATTAGATAATTAAAGTGTTGAAAAATTATGCTAGAGTAGTTAATTATGTGATATGAAGCTTACAAGTTAGCTAAAAAACATTTATATAGATATATTTAGATATATGTATAAGTGTATATAAATGGTGATGTGCGAATAGAGGAATAACATGAGAAATAGGTGTTGAATTAATTAATTAAGTAATCAAAAGTGAACCTCGGATGTTTTACGATGTATAGTATTGTGATTAAAAGGAATGTGTTGTAATTGATGGGTTTGGCAAGTCGGCCTCCCTATGGAATTATTGAACGTCAGTTTCTGACGAATATGGATGAATTTGATGATGTACATGCCATGATGATATGAAGTTGTATGTGATTATGTGGTATGAGACGGCCAAGGCTATGATGTACCCCTCATTTTTCTGGCTCCCGTGGTTTTTATACCCAGTTGAGCTACCCAGTGGTCAAGTTGGACCAGTGGTTGAGGTGGGGAGCCAAGTCGGGCTTGGTGAACCAAGTCGGGTTCATGGGGTGTTAAGTCGGACCCCCAGCTAAAGGCCGATCCTTTATTATCTGGATACTAGGAGTCTGATATATCTATGAGTCAGTTGTGCATATATAATATGATCTTGATGTGTGTTGCATGATAAATAGATATTATGATGTTTACGATGAATTTAATGATTGAATGATGTCGGATATTGATGTATGTTTATGATAATTTCAATGAATTGCAGTATGTGATTTGATGTGAGCATGGATATGCGAGGGATGGAATATATGTGAATTATGTTCCTTTGGGATTGAATTGAGGCTTAGGAGCACCACGAATTACCAAGAACTTAGGGAAACGAATCTAATTATAAGTATAAATGTAATGAAACTGGTAAGGTAATAATAAGCTATTAGATAATTAGGTTTCTTTACATTTCCATTCTACATTAATTATGATATGCCAAACACTCACCCTTGCTGTTGTTTATTTAATTTTAGTGACCAGTGATAGAGAGGATGCTAATGCCCCGGAGGAACACCAAATGGAGGATTGATGCCAAGGAGCAAGGAAATTATGTAATAATGGAAGTAGGATATATGTAATAATTGTTTGGTTATGCTTGATGAACTAATGATGTATGCTTGTATGATTGTTGGATATGAGTTTAGTGTGTGTAATAGCTTATTATGCTTTGTGTGAATATGATGTGGTGTAGAAATTATGTAACTATTGATGATAATTTGAATTATGATGGTTGATATGATTATGATGACGATCATGTAATGAGGCTGTTAGTTTAAGATTTTGAATGTCAATTATGTTGAAATTAGTGGATTGGATGTACATTGGCACAGAGCCATTGTTGTACAGTTTAATAAGTATGATGGGTAGGTTTTGTTATGTTTATGAATTATGAATAATGCAAACTGTGTGAATTGCTTAATGACTAGATGATGTGAATGATTATGCATATGTTAGAACTAGGTGTTTATGTGAAAATAAGGAATTAAATAGGTGAATTTGAGATCTGGGGGTTTTGGGACCCCTGGAAGGGACCAACAAGTTCCCTAGGTCATTTAGAAACTATACATATAGGCCTTGGACCATTTGGAGTCCATTTGGGTGGTTTGGTGCAAGGGTTTTCCACATAATTGGTTAAAACTACATTTTGCACATAAATTACGCATATGATGGAATTTTGGCAAATGAACAATGCCAATAGATCCAGAATGGGGAAAATAGTTGGCTCGTGAAGTTTCATGGCAATCGAACCTGAAACAGGGCAATGGGGTAGGTCGGAAGTTGGTCGGAAGGCCTAAAACTCATGACAGCAACAAGTGCTGCTACTGTCATGCCCACGGTACATGTGGGGTTGACGCGTAGCGTTAGGTGCTCAACTTTGGGTTGACGCTACGTGTGGCATCAGGCCCCTGTTCCAATTTTGAGTTTTTTCTTGTTTTAGTGGCTTTTGGGGGTTTTAAAGTATAATACCTTTTATGTTTTGACCTTTTCTACTGAAAATAATTATTTTATAAATATAAGGTACTTTAATTAATCCATTAGTGAAAAATTTATTGCAAAATTTAATTAAAACTATTAGAATAAGGGTAAAAAAATGTAGGATGTCACAGGTGGTATCAGAGCGGTTCTTTTTAGGACCGAATAAACAGGTAGATGGAGTAAACTCTTTGAGTCTTTTATATGGCTATTCTTGTATTTTATTGTGTCTTGTTTGTAGTTTTTTGCATTGTTGACAGGTTAACTTGGCATCATTTTCTTGACACTCTGGCGGCATTATGTATTTATGTATATAAGGTAATTATTTTACTCCCTGATAAATTATTGGTTGCTGATGGTGATGTATTTGGATATTGTTGAACTAAAACATGGCGGAAGGATCTAGTTCCAGTAGGGGTGATGATTTCTTTGCAAGGTTTTCACAAATGATGAGGAGGGCTGAATCTGACCCGACTCTTGATAAATTCCTGAAGAGGAACCTACCTACCCACAAAGGAGGTCATGACTATGATAGAGCTCATGTATGGTTGCGTGATATGGAGCAGACATTTGAATACTTTGAATGTCCTGATGAGCAGAAGGTACAATTTGCTACTTATCAACTGAAAGATGAAGCTCGAGTATGGTGGTCAAGAACCAAGGTTCAAATGAATACTGCAGGTGAACCATTGATGTGGATGAACTTTCGACGACGATTTCTTGCAAAGTATTTTCCAAATAACTACAAGATTTAAAAAGAGATGGAATTTCTGAAACTTGAACAAGGCAGGATGACTGTAGCTGAATACACAACAAATTTTGATGAGTTATGTGATTTTTACCATCCATTCTCTTTGGAAGGAACTGAGGGCAGTAAATGTGCAAAGTAGGAAGCTGGTTTGAGAATTGAACTTCGAAGCATAATTGTTCCCCTTGAAATCCGTGATTATCCCACTTTGGTAAACAAGGCTAGACTTAGTGAGGAGGTACAAGTATAGAGAACATCCCAATTAAGGGACAAGAAACCCTTCAAGAAACCCTTGAAGTTATAAAACTTTAATGCCAAGCGTTGTGAATTTCAAAAACTCTTGAGTTTCACACGTAAAAACAAGACGTTATCTGAAGTCGGTGTCCATAACAACAAAAGAGGACTCTAAAAAGAAATCATTTGGGCCAGTATTCATATCCGCAAGATCGATTTCGGCAAGGCAGTATAGCTTATATGAGCAACTTATTCAGTCCCTTAAACAAGCTAGGGGGCAAATGATTCGGTCTCGATACTGGTACATGGGCAAGGTGGTAATTTCATTTGTTCTCGCACTAGCAACGGGTGTCATAGGTAAACTTCCAGACTCTAACCCCATATCAGATTCATATCTATACCGGAAGTCCAGGTCAGCACCTAGCACACCGAAAAACTTCCATGTCACCTGACAAATAGTACAAGGTACCATTACGGGGGAATGTTCGCAAGAGACGCAGAGGCCTCCACGTCGTTTGTCAGAATCGTACAGACATAATGTATTATTGGTCCCTTAACCATAAAAGGACTCTTCATTTTCCACATGCACGTATATAAATACCAATATTTTCCCTACTCTGGTATGTTAGACTCATTCTCAAACTTATGCTTTAGAAACCTTGAATTTCTTTTCTGGTTATTGACTTGAGCGTCGGAGAATCTTTGCAGGTGACAGCACCTTTCACCCCTCATTAACACGAAAGCTTGGTGTGAAGGATCTCCAGGACTACAAGACCTTTATTCTCCCACTAAGATAAAGGGCATAATACCGGATACCCACTGTATCGGTGTACAAATCACTTTCAACTGATATTATTTGTGACTGGTCCCACACCTGATCCTTCACCTTAATTCAGACCAGTTTAGATGGGCAGACTACCCTAGGATCATCTTTTTTTTAACTTTTTAGAGGCTGAATATTTTGAGTATCATCACCATTAATATATCTATTAATTTTCTCTAATTACAAAAAAAATTTCTACCATTGTTGTTCATCCCTACCTCTCCATGAGTGGTTAAACCTCTTGGATTGGGGTTGTTTAAAGTTACAATGAACCTGAAGTTCAAGTGAAAAGAGCCTTGGAATTAGTTAGGGTAATATTCAATAATTTCTAGACTTCACTATTTTGGATTGGGAAATCCATATCTTATTGGACACGTTCATTAGAGAGGAATCATGATGATTGCCTCAGTTTGAGATTGTTGAGCTTGTTGTTCAGATCTAAGAGATTAGGGTGAATGACTTGGACCTTTCTAATTTTCACAATTTGGTTCAATGTAATTTATCACCTAGGGATTATGGTTATTTTGCATTGGGTTAGTGATAATCACCTAAGGGATTAAGGGTTATTTATTTGTGAGAATTTTTGCACACTGCTTGACTGATTCTAAGCTTTATTGAATGAGAACTGAGGGGACATTGTAATTGATTTCAACTCTAATATGTTTGTTAGTATTTCTTTACCCTTTCTTTTATTTCATCTTGTTATTGTTACTATTTTGCTGTTGCTTTATTTGTTAAGGTTCAACTAATGCACTCCCTAGGTTATGGTATTTGACAAATACCTATAGGAACGATACAAATATACTCATTTTAACAATTAGTGCGCTTGCCATAGAATCTCATTTCTAATGAATTCATATCAAGTTAATGACACTGTTGCCGGGGATTGTTGTTAATATTAACAATCCCTGGGCAAGGCACTAGACTAAACCATTTATTTTATCTAGTTTTATTTTAGTTCTATCATTAAATTCATTTTCTGCACTAGAAATTTGATAGTAGTAATAGCATAGTTACTTTGTTGTTTTCTTTAATGTTATTTTCCTGTGTATGTAGTTTAAAGAAAACAAAATTCATTTCTTTTTTGATCTTGATATTGACTGTTTAGAGAGGCAGTTGAGAAGAGAAAGGAGACAGGCCCAAAGACAGAGACAACAAATGGAACAAAGAAGAGAGACCTTGGGTGACTACTCAAGGCTTACTGATAATGGTATGCAATCATGCATTGTGAGACCACCTGTTGGTGCTAATAACTTAAAGTTAAAACCTACATTATTACAATTGGTGCACAATGACCAATTTAGAGGCAGTGATATTGAAGACCCTAATCTGCACTTGGCTAATTTCTTACAAATTTGTGACACCATTAAGATTAATGAAGTCCCTGATAAAGCAATAAGGCTGAGACTCTTTCCCTACTCACTTAGGGATAGAGCCATATGTTGGTTACAAAGTCTACCAAGAGGGAGCATCTCTACTTGGGGGGATTTAACAAGGATGTTTTTGGTCAAGTATTTCCCTCAATCTAAATATGCTAAGCTTAGGAATGAAATTACTTGCTTTTAGTAGAGAGAAGTTAAATCTTTGTTAAAAGCTTGGGATAGATATAAAGAGAGTTCAAGAAAGTGTCCCTACCATCGCATTCCTAAAATGTAGCAAGTAAACATATTTTATAATGGTGTGAGGCTTTCTACAAGAGTATTGATTGATGCCTTAGCTAAAGGCTCTTTGACTACAAAAATAGTGAAGGAAGCCATATAGTTGATTGAAGTAATGGCTTTGAATGAATGTTTAGTCAGCGAGAGGAGTACACAAAGAAGAGGTGTATTGGAGTTGGATGTTCAAGATGTGTATTTGGCATAGAGTAAACTTATGACTTAAGCCTTAGAAAAGTTAAGTCTGTAACTTGCTAATATGCACAAGCCAGCTGTTAGTCCTCAAATTTACAATAAAATCTTTAATAAAAATTTTGTAAAAAGAATAAGAATTTGGTGAATTTGTTAGAAATTTTGGTTTTAAATTCAATAAATGGATGTTGTTGAAAATAATCTGCCCTTGATCAATTTTCTCTAGTTTTGCAGTAAACATGTGAAGAATTTAAAGAGAAAAATTAAAGAACTGGAGAGCTAACGCGTAGCATCAACACCACGCGTAGCGTGGGAACTTTTGATGTTGACGCTACGCGTCACACCCACGCGTAGCGTCAGGAGCTATGTGGACACCACTGACAGGTGGTTAAGCACTCAGCCAATGACCCCTCCACTAACCACAAGTGTCCAAGCCGAATTGAGGGACAAGGCACACCTGTCTGGGCATGATTAATTAAAATAATTATACAATGATGGCCACTTCGAGTTGATTAATGGAAGTTGAGTCAGGGATCTGACGCGTAGCGTCAGGACTCTTCCTCTGCCCTATAAATAGGGCCATTCTCCACACTTCTAAGCATCCATTTTCTGAAGTTCATCCTTTCTTTTCTCTCTTTTCACTCAAGTTTGAGTGTTCTTCTTTGAGTTTGTAAGGTTGGAGTGATTTCTAGATACTTGAGAGTGTTATAGTGTGAGCTTTTGTATTGTGAAGTGTTTTCAAGTCATCGTAATGTCAAACTCTGTAAGTACTATTCTTAGTTTTATTATGTGTAACTAAATTATTTATGTTGGAATTTGGTGAATCAATCTATTATATGATGTTGTGATTATGACTTATACATATTTATGATTCAAGAACATGTTAGTATTTTAACTCTTTATTAATATGAACATCAAACGGGAGAATGATTTTCATCTGTATTAAAACTTGTTTTATTAGTATGGATATCAAACGAGAGAATGATTATTCATGCCGAATTAAAATTTGTTTTAATGAAAGTAAAAGTTGAAATACCCTTAATATGCCAATTACTAGGGATAGAATTGGTAATTATTGTTGCCATAAGGCCAGGACTTAATGCAGGAATCGGACGTTACGATGAATACTTAGAATTTATATCACGAGGAATCAGTTATAATGATTTTAAGCTGCAATAACATGAACTTGATGATTAAGTATGTATCTTGTAATTATTGCATTATATTTTAGTACGAGAATCCTAATTCCAACATAGTTTGTTAATCTGTGTTTTTACCTCAAGTATCTGAATTATTCTGAATTGCATCTCACTTTATATTTAGATTTTATCTCTTCCATCTTTTTACTTTATGAACAAATCAACCATCAAATCCTGTGAATATTGTATAAACTGTTTATAAATTACTCTTTTGTTAATAAAAATTGATAAATTTACCATAGTAAATAAGAAATTACTGTGAGTTATTGGACTTTCAATCCCAATGGAACGATATCTAAATTTGAAAACTATAATCGATTGGTGCGCTTGCCAATTAATAACCCAACAGTATCACGGGGGTTAATAAGTTTTCTGGCGCCATCGCCGGGGATTGAATTGATTTAGTAAAATAGTAAATTTTTAATTACCGTGGTAAAAATATTTTTTTTCCTTTGTGAAAAATTTTCAATTTATTTATTCATTCATTTGTTTTAACATTGTTTTACTAACCTTTCTTTATTTAGTGTATTTATGCAAACTCGATCTTTTACAGGAAAGGTGTTCTTTGATCCTGAGATCGAGAAGTTTGTAAAGAAACTTAAAGCATTAAAATCTAAAAAAACAAAAACTTCTTCTTCAACTTCATCTTCTTTTGAAAAATCTAAAATTTTTCAAAATTCTAATATGGTTGCTGAAAGAAGAAAAACAAGTAGACAAATATCTTGAAGATCTTGATCAAGGGAAAGAAATTTTCCCTAAATCAGGAGAAATTAAAGAAATTCAAGAAGTACCTGTTGAAGAAATCAAGAGGCCTGAATTGAAAGTACTACCTTCTAACTTAAAGTATATCTTTTTGAAAGAAGGTAATTTAAAACCAGTGATTATTAGTAATTTGTTAAGTGAAACAGAAGAAGAAAAACTGGTTGAAGTCTTGAAAAGGAATCAAGAAGCAATTGGATGGACACTTGAAGATCTGAAAGGTATAAGCCCATCATATTACATGCATAAGATTTTACTAGAAGATAATTTTAAACCTATTGCTCAACCCCAAAGACGCCTCAATCCAACCATGAAAGAGGTAACTAAGAAGGAGGTTTTGAAATTGCTGAAAGCAAGTATCATTTATCCCATTTCTGATAGTGCATAGGTAAGTCCTGTACAAGTTGTTCCAAAAAAGGTGGTATGACAGTAATTGTTAATGATAAAAATGAATTAATCCCAACAAGAACTGTCACTAGTTAGAGAATATGCATTAATTATAGAAAACTAAATCAAGCAACAAGAAAAGATCATTTTCCACTTCCTTTTATAGATCAAATGCTTGAAAGATTATCTGGACAAGCTTACTATTATTTTCTTGATGGATATTCTGGATATAATCAAATTGTTGTTGACCCTCTTGATCAGGAAAAGATTGCTTTTACATGTCCCTTTGGTATATTTACATATAGGAAAATGCCATTTGGATTGTGTAATGCACCTGCTACTTTTCAAAGATGCATGTTTGCTATTTTTGCAGATCTAATTGAAAAGAGCATTGAGATTTTCATGGATGATTTCTCAGTCTTTGGGAATTCATTTGAAACATGTCTAACCAATCTGGACACTGTACTGAAGCGGTGTATTGAAACAAATTTGGTGCTCAATTGGGAGAAATGTCACTTTATGGTGAAAGAAGGAATTGTACTTGGTCACAAAATTTCCTCTAAAGGTATTGAAGTAGACCAAGCCAAAATAGAGGTAATCTCTAAACTCCTACCCCCTGTGAATGTAAAAGGTATTAGAAGTCTTTTAGGACATGCTAGATTCTATAGAAGATTTATTCAAGATTTTTCAAAAATTGCTAAACCTTTAACAAATCTTCTAAATAAAGATGTTGAATTCAAGTTTGATGAAGCATGTCTTAAAGCTT
Source organism: Clitoria ternatea (assembly GCA_037962975.1). Classification (NCBI taxonomy): domain Eukaryota; kingdom Viridiplantae; phylum Streptophyta; class Magnoliopsida; order Fabales; family Fabaceae; genus Clitoria; species Clitoria ternatea. The sequence continues at coordinate 111,393,138 of CM075671.1, forward strand.
TTAATTCCTTGAAAGAAAAAATTGGTTTCTGCCCCTGTAATTGTTGCTCCTAATTGGAATTTACCCTTTGAACTTATGCGTGATGCAAGTGATTATACTGTAGGAGGAGTTTTAGGTCAAAGATATGATAAAGTTTTTAGGGTTATACACTATGCTAGTAATGTTTTAAATGAAAATCAAATAAATTACGCAACTACTGAAAAGGAATTACTAGCCATAGTGTATGCCTTAGAAAAATTTAGATCATACTTGATTGAATCAAAAATAATTGTTTTCACTGATCATGCTGCGATCAAGTATCTTTTGACCAAAACCGATTCTAAACCTTGATTAATACGATGGATTTTACTCCTTCAAGAATATGATCTTGAAATCAAAGATAACAAGGGTAGTGAAAATATGGTCGCTGACCATCCTTCTAGATTAATGAATGATGAGGTCACTGCCAAAGAAAAAGACATCTTGAAAGAATTTCCTGATGAAAAACTTTTTGAAATAACAAAACGGCTATGGTTTGCTGATATGGCTAATTTTAAAGCAGTAGGAATTCTTCCAAATGATTTAACTTGGCAGCAAAGAAAAAAAAATTTTCAAAGATTCAAAATACTTTGTTTGGGATGACCCTCATCTATTCAAAATTGGTGTGGATAATTTGTTACATCGTTGTGTACCTGATTAGGAAAAGAAAGATATGTTGTGGCATTGTCATAAATCCCTTATGGAGGACATTTTAATGGAGAAAGAATTGCTGTAAAAATTCTTCAATCAGGTTTGTATTGGCCCTCCATTTTTAGAGACTCTCACTCATTTGTGCAAGCTTGTGATAATTGCCAAAGAACAGGTAATGTTAACAAAAGACAAGAAATGCCTCTCACAAACATTCAGGAGGTTGAGGTATTTGATTATTGGGGTATTGATTTCATGGGACCATTTCCTTACTCTCAATTTAATCAATACATTCTTTTGGCAGTTGATTATGTTTCAAAATGGGTAGAAGCAATTGCTTCACCTAATGCTGACACCAAAACTGAAGTGAATTTCTTGAAGAAAAATATTTTCTGCAGGTTTGGAACACCAAGAACTTTGATCAGTGATGGAGTTGTAACAAAGTTCTTTAGAAAGTGTTACAACACTATGGAGTGAGACATAAAGTGGCCACAACATATCATCCACAAACCAATGGACAGGCTGAGATTTCAAATCGAGAAGTGAAAAGGATTTTGGAAAAGATTGTGTCTTCCTCCAGAAAAGATTGGTCACAAAAGCTTGATGATGCACTCTGGGCATACAGAACTGCATTTAAGACTCCAATTGGCCTTTCTCCTTTCCAAATGATCTATGGAAAAGCTTGTCATCTTTCAGTAGAGATGGAACATAAAGCATATTAGGCTTTAAAATTTCTCAACTTTGATCTAAATGCAGTAGCTAATAAAAGAAAGTTGCAGTTATTTGAGTTGGAAGAAATGAGAAACAATGCTTATGAAACATCTAGAAGTTACAAGAACAAGGTGAAAGCTTACCATGATAAGAAAATTAAAAATAGACACTTCATACCAGGTCAGCAAGTTTTATTGTTTAATTCAAGATTAAGACTGTTTCCTGGTAAATTGAAATCGAAATGGTCAGGCCCTTTTGTAATCAAGGAAGTTAAATCTTATGGAGTAGTTGAAATTGAAGATCCAACTTCCAAAAGAAGTTGGATGGTTAATTGGCAAAGATTAAAACCATATCTGAGTGGTGAGATCAACCGACTCACTACCATTTATTATTTGACTGATTTGTGATGTGCAGGATGTCTAGCTAGAGACTGTAAACCAAGCACTTAATGGGAGGCAACCCATTATTTTCTTTTTATTTTTAAATATTTACATTAAAAAAAATAGAACCCCACGCGTAGCGTTCCACTGACACGTAGCGTGGAGGTAAAAATCTCAACCTGACGCGTAGCGTCCCATCCATGCGTAGCGTCAAAGCCCACGTTCAGTTTTTAAAACTGAACCAGAGAGGCCTAATTTAAGTTTTAAAAACCTAAATTTCCCTCTCTGCCTTACTTTGCCTCTCAAAACCCTAATTCTCACTCTCAATTACCCACATTCCCTCATTCTTTCATCAAACTTCACAAGGATTCGAAGTAAGTATCTTCTCTCTTTTCTCTTTTGGTTTACTTTTGATTTTTGATTTTTAGAATGCATGTGGTTAGGATTAGGATTAGAAAACCATTGGGATTTGTTTGCTATTAGATTTAGGGATTACTTTGATTGAATAAAAGTTTTGGGGGGTTGTGGTTGCACAACCCCTGTTTCTGTGATTGAAACTGTGCACCTTACACGTAGCGTCCCACTGACGCGTAGCGTGAGGCATGAACTGTAACCCCACGCGTAGCGTGGGCAGAACAGGTCTGACGCGTAGCGTCCCATCCACGCGTAGCGTCAGCCTCTGTTTTTGATTTTTGTTAATTTTTGTGTGTTAATTCCTGTTTAATATAGGTATTAATTTTTGTTTTAATGAATCTGTCCTGTTTTTATTTGTTTTCTTTTAAATTAATAAAATTTCTTAGTTTGTATGTTTGTTATACTTTCTTGCATAAAAATAAACAAAATTGTTAAATTATGTAGATATGTGTGATTTGTGAATTCAAAAATATGCATGTTTAAGTTGCTTTTATGCTCTGCAAATATTTTGTTGTGTGAAATTTGCATCAGTTTTTATTTTGCATAAAAACCAAAAAAATTATGATTGATAATTTTTGGCATGTTTTATTAAAATATGAAAATAAAAAATAGTGTGTTTGATTTTTAATTTTTCTTTTTGCAGATGGCACCAAAGAAATCAATTCCTACCACTGGTCCAAAGAGACAAAGAAGGACCATAGACACAGATACCACCTCTGAGGATCTAGATCTTCAGGAGGAGCAGCTGGGACCTAGAGATCCCACTAGATTTCGTACTGATACGAAATGGGCCCGGTTCCACCAAATTAAGGGCCAGAGACTCATCTGGGAGAGAGTCTTAGATCTGAACGCTGGGGACTATCCTGAGCTGCAGGATGAGGTCCAAAGGAGGAGATGGGGATCCCTGTTTTCCTTACCTATTGAGAGGGACCCTATCATGGAGATGGAGTTTTATGCGAATGCCTACAGGACTTGCTAGGACTCTCCGAATATCGGTCATCAGAGGACAAGCTGGGTTAGGGGTCGGCACATCACATATGACCAGGATACCATTAGTACCCTACTGGGTAATCCTTGGGAGCCTACTCCCGAGAGCGATACTTGTTTCTGGAAGGAAAACAGAAACAAGGTTACGACTAAGGATGGTGATTTAAGATACTTCCTAGATCAGATTGCTCATTTCTTGAGCAAGGATGAAATCTTCTTCAACCTGAGTAAGGTTGGAAGGACTCCATCAAACCTCCTCAAGACCCAGATGACACCTATAGCTCAGGCGTGGTCTCATCTCATGTTGCATAATATCACTCCTGTCACCCACCTCTCTTCTATCCCAGTTGATCGCTGCTGCCTTCTTTACTCTATTCATTAAGGCCATACCATTGACATTGCTGAGGTGATATCTGAGCAGATTTACCTTTATGCCCTTGGGTATAAGGTGAACCGCCCTATCCCATTCCCTCTCATCATATCTGCCTTACTGAGGAGGTAAGGAGTTGCTGTGCCATCACCAGAGTTCACTAGTTCTTCAGGGAGAGTCCCCAGAGTTCTAGTGAACTGAGATTACTTCGTCCAGCAGTGCGAGCTTCCACCACTGGAGCAGGAGGCTCAACCCAGACAGAGGAGGAGGAGACCACTAGTTTAGCCACCATCTACTGATGCTATCACTGATGGATTTGCTAGGATGACTCTTGAGCATCAGCATATGATGCAGATGATGGCTGCCACACCTAGAGCTTATATGCATCTTCATGATGCATTTTATCAGTACAGACTTCAGGGGGAGGGAGCACCTTATGTCACACCAGTTGAGTTTACAGCTCATGTAGCTTGGCCTGGTGATTCACCTACATACCCTAAGGCTGGTGGACCGTCTGGAGCATATGCTGAGACAGAGGATGATGCAGATGAGGAGGGAGATGATGAGGATCACATGGAGGACTAATGGTGTTATTTTTCTGCATCTTCTACATACATTTCAGTTTACATTTAGTTTGGTATTTACATTGGTATAGTTGATTTTGGATTATATTATATTTTGTTTTATTATGTGGTGTGTTATTTTTGCATAATTTTTACGGTGTTTTTGCGTATCGTCTTCAAAAATTCAAAAATAAGTTTTATCGTTTAAATCAAATTTTTGAGAATAAGAACATTTATACACTTAAGGTTTTTACACAATAAAACCATTTTTAAATCAATTATCGATTCTTTTTGTAATTAAGGAATTTTGATAAATTTCATTACAATAATTTTATTAACTATCAAGCTAATTTCAATAACCCGGTGAGCTGAGAGATTTTTTAAACACTTGAGGTTTTCGACATAACTTCATTCAAATTGATTTTGCTTTAATCTGTGATTTGTGTTGTTGTACAGAGAATTCAAGAAAATGATCAAGGCACATTTTTGGTAAAAGAAACCTTGGGCCAAAAAGCTTACCATGGTAAAATTATTTTATCCTTTGAAAGCCAATTTTGAGCCTGAAAAATAATTTCTTTGGTACCCTTAACCTTTATCAATTTTAACCATTCCCTATACTTAATTGATTAAAAGAGCAATTGAGTAAAATAAAAGATATTTCGAGTGTTCTTACAAGAATGAAGAGTGAAAATTAAATAACTTGATTCTTTTCAAGAACAATTAAAAAAATAGTGCATGTAAAAAATGAATACATGCAAATCAAAAATAATAAAAAGAATCAAGTTGGGGGTATTTATTTTTCATCAATAAGGGAATTGAGATTTGGGCCAAGAGAAAGCCTAAAAATTATAAAATGCTCTTTTATGATTTTAGGTTTTTTGAAATCCAAGAAAAACCATAATTTCTTGTAACCAAGCCTCATTACAACCCTTGAAAAAACCTTGTGATTTTTGAATTATCCCTGTATAATTAACCATTGACTAGATGAAAATCAAAGTTAAATTTGTTTGATTTTATGATTGATTGAGTGAAACAGGCTACCCTTTTGCACAGAGATAAACACTTGTGAGGTAAGCCTGAAATTATGCTTAATTTGTTAATAAAATATTGTAAAGAGTTTTTGTCATTAAACCTCTATTACATAAGATATCTATTTTTGATTATTTCAAAATGGTAAATTGTGAAATTACTTTTTGTGATAAATTCTCGGACTAACTTAAAAATTTGATTTCAAATTTGATTTTTATTTTCTCTCTTGCTCAAGGACGAGCAATGTCTCAAGTTGGGGGTATTTGTTAGTCCTCAAATTTATAATAAAATCTTTAATAAAAATTTTGTAAAAGAATAAGAATTTGGTGAATTTGTTAGAAATTTAGGTTTTAAATTCAATAAATGGATGTTATTGGAAATAATCTGCCCTTGATCAATTTTCTCTAGTTTTGCAGTAAAAATATGAAGAATTTAAAGAGAAAAATTGAAGAACTGGAGAGCTGACGTGTAGCATCAACACCACACGTAGCGTGGGAACTTCTGATGCTGACGCCACACGTTACACCCAGCGTAGCGTCAGGAGCTACGTGGCCACCACTGACAGGTGGTCAAGCACTCAGCCAATGACCCCTCCACTAACCACAAGTGTCCAAGCCGAATTGGGGGACAAGGCACACCTGTCTGGGCATGATTAATTAAAATAATTATACAATCATGGCCACTTCGAGTTGATTAATGGAAGTTGAGTCAGGGATCTGACGTGTAGCGTCAGGACCCTTCCTCAGGCCTATAAATAGGGCCATTCTCCACACTTCTAAGCATCCATTTTCTAAAGTTCATCCTTTCTTTTCTCTCTTTTCACTCAAGTTTGAGTGTTATTCTTTGAGTTTGTAAGGTTGGAGTGATTTCTAGATACTTGAGAGTGTTATAGTGTGAGCTTTTGTATTGTGAAGTGTTTTCAAGTTATCGTAATGTCAAACTCTGTAAGTACTATTCTTAGTTTTATTATGTGTAACTAAATTATTTATGTTGGAATTCGGTGAATCAATCTATTATATGATGTTGTGATTATGACTTATACATATTTATGATTCAAGAACATGTTAGTATTTTAACTCTTTATTAATATGAACATCAAACGGGAGAATGATTTTCATCTGTATTAAAACTTGTTTTATTAGTATGGATATCAAATGGGAGAATGATTATTCATGCCGAATTAAAATTTGTTTTAATGAAAGTAAAAGTTGAAATACCCTTAATATGCCAATTACTAGGGATAGAATTGGTAATTATTGTTGCCATAAGGCCAGGACTTAATGCAAGTTTTTATTGAGAAAGCTCATGAGGAATCGAACTTTATGATGAATACTTAGAATTTATATCACGAGGAATCGGTTATAATGATTTTAAGCTGCAATAACATGAACTTGATGATTAAGTATATATGTTGTAATTATTGCATTATATTTTAGTGCGAGAATCCTAATTCCAACATAGTTTATTAATCTATGTTTTTACCTCAAGTATCTGAATTATTCTGAATTATATCTCACTTTATAGTTAGATTTTATCTCTTCCATCTTTTTACTTTATGAACAAATCAACCATCAAGTCCTGTGAATATTGTATAAACTATTTATAAATTATTCTTTTGTTAATAAACATTGATAAATTTACCATAGTAAATAAGAAATTACTATGAGTTACAGGACTTTCAATCCTAGTGGAACGATATCTAAATTTGAAAACTACAATCGATTGGTGTGCTTGCCAATTAATAACCCAACAGTATCACAGGGGTTAACACCAGCACAAGTTTATGCTCTTAGTTGTGATTTTTGTAGAGGTGATCATGAGAATGGGTGTTGTGACCTCAATGTGTCAACTGAACAAGTAAATTACATGGTCAAAGGAATTACCCTTCGAATTCCTTAAACCCCAACTCTAGAAACCACCCCAACTTTTCTTACCAAAGAGGCCCATATTTGAATCAAAATCTAAACCAGACTTAGCCCTCAACAAGCAATAGACCCCCACCACCACCCCAAAAAGAGAGGCCAAACTTAGAGACTCTTATATCTCAGATTATTCAGGCCACTCAGGCCAGTTTTAAAAACCAAGGAACATCCATTAGAAACTTGGAGAATCAAGTGGGGCAATTATCTAAACAATTGGTCAAGACCAAGTGGTGGTCTTCCAGCAGACACGGTTGTGAACCCCAAGGAGCAGTACAATGCTATCATGATAACGAGTGGAAAAATTTTTAATATTCCAGTTCCAATTCAAAAAGATAGTGAGTGAAGAGAGTTATGAAAAACAAGAGAGGAGTAAAAAAATGAAAAGGATGAAAAAGATGAGAAAAAGAGTCAAAAAGAAAAAGAGAGCTCAATAAGAAAAAAGAAAAAGAGAGATATAGAGCTAGAGGAGGCATCTAACATTACGCCTGAAAAGTTAAAGTTAGCTCATTTTCCCTAACGCTTTAAGAAATAACTAGAGGAGTAAAAATTTACTCAGTTTTTGGATATGTTTAAAAAGCTCCAGATCAATATACCTTTTGCTGAAGCTTTGCAAGGGAATGCCTTTTTATGCAAAGTTTATAAAGGAGGTGTTGACTAAAAAAACAAAGCTGTAAGGTGACATCACCATAACACTTACAGAAAAATGTAGTGCCTTTATCCAGAAGACGCTGCCTTAGAAGCTAGAAGATCTAGGCTCGTTGTGCTATAAGGGACATTCCTATGGGGAATGCTTTGTGTGATTTGGGGGCAAGTACTAATTTGATGCCTTTCTCGTTGATGAAGAAATTGGGAATCACAAATATCCACTTAACTAGAATGTCTTTTCGGTTGGTTGACAGATCTATTAAATACCTCGTGGGTACTATAGAGGATTTACTTGTGAAGGTCGATAAGTTCATATTCCTTACTGATTTTATGGTGCTTGATATGAATGCTGACAATGTTATTCCTTTTATTCTTGGAAGGCCCCTTTTAGCCACAAGGAGAGCTTTGATTGATTTATAAAAGGGAGATTTGAGGTTGAGAGTGTAGGATGAAAATGTCACCTTTAATATGTTCAAGGCCATGAAACATCCTATTGATAAACTGGATTGCTTCATGGTCGAGGAGATTCTTGATTTCCAATCTCTTATGCTATTAAGGATGAAGAAGAAGCACTCAAAGCTTTTATTGAAGATGATTTTGATCATGAGGAGGATATGTTGAATGAAGAAGCACAAGACATGCTTAATCTATTGGAAAATAATAAGCCACTTGTGTTTGAAGTAATGGTTATTGAAAATTTAAAAAAAGAAGAGAATACAATTGTAGAAGAAAAGAAAGACCTTAAGCCACTACCTTCTCATCTGAAGTATGTATTCCTTGGTGAGAAGGAAACTTTCCCAGTGATCGTTAGTGCTAATTTGGATGAGTCTACTACTAATCAATTGGTGAATATGTTGAAAATGCATAAGTCTACTATTGGATGGAATATTTCTGATTTGAAGGGGATCAACCCTTCCTTTTGTATGCACAAAATTTTATTGGAAGATGACTTCTCTTTAGTCATTCAACCTCAAAGGCGGTTGGATCTAGTGATGAAGGGGGCCGTGAGAAAGGAAGTTATTAAGTGACTTGATGCTGGAATTATTTACCCCATCTCTAATAGTGTTTGGACTAGCCAGGTAGTGGTCCCTAAAAAGGGGGGCATGACCATCATCCATAATAAAAAGAATGAAATCATATCCAGGCCTGCAACCGGTTGGAGGATGTGCATTGACTATAGAAGGTTAAATGATGCAACTAGAAAATATCATTTCCCTCTATCTTTTGTGGATCAAATATTGGAAAGGCTTTGTGGCGATGCTTTTTATTGCTTTTTGGATGGGTACTAAGGCTACAATCAAATTGTGGTGGACCCAAAAGACTAAGAGAAATGACTTTTACATGTCCTTATTGTATTTTTGCTTATAGGAGGATGCCTTTTAGGTTGTGCAACACTCTAGCAACATTCCAAAGGTGTATGCTTGCTATTTTTAGTGACATGGTGGAAAAGTCTATAGAAGTCTTCATAGATGACTTCTTTGTTTTTGGATCATCATATGACAATTGTTTTCAAAACTTAGCTTTGGTTCTAAAACGCTGTCAAGAAATAAATCTTGTACAGAACTAGGAAAAATGTCATTTCATGGTGCAGGAAGGAATTGTTCTTGGACACAAAATTTCAGCTAGAGGAATTGAGGTTGATAAAGCTAAGGTAGAAGTTATAGAAAAGCCACCCCCTCTGGTGAATGTTAAGGGAGTTAGGAGTTTCCTTGGATTTGTTGGATTTTATAGAAGATTCATCAAGGATTTTTCTAAAGTAGCTAAATGTTAGTCCTCAAATTTACCATAAATCCTTTAATAAAAATTTCATAAAAATAATAAAAATTAGTTTAATTTGTTAGAAAATTAGGTTTTAAATTCAATAAATTGATATTATTGGAAATAATCTGCCCTTGATCAATTTTCTCTAGTTTTGCAGTGAAAAAGTAAAGAATTTAAGAGAAAATTGAAGATCTAGAGAAGCTGACGTGTAGCATCAACACCACGCATAGCGTGGGTACTTTTGATGCTGACGCTACGCGTCACAGCCACACGTAGCGTCAGAGCTGCGTGGACTCCACAGCCAAGCTTGCCAAGCACTCACTTAGTGACCCATTATTGGCCACTCCACTCTGCACAAATGGCCAAACCGAAAGTGGAGACAGGTCCATATGGCAATGCATGATTGAATAAAATATTTCAAGGTGGCCACTATCAGTTGCGTTTAATGGAGGCTGAGTCAGGGGACTGACACGTAGCGTCAGCACCCTTCCTCAGCCCTATAAATAGGGCCATCCAACACCATTCTAAGCATCCAATTCTCTACATTCAGAGTTCTTTTCTCTCTTCTATACTTGAGTTTTGAGTATTTCTTTGTGAGTTTGTAGTTCTAGAATAGTTTTCTAGATACTTGAGAGTGTTGTGGTGTATTGTGATCGTTGTATCGTGAAGTTTCCATCGTCTTCGTAATGTCAACCTTTGTAAGTGTTGTTTTTACTTTCACCATGTGTAACTAATTTGTTTATGTTGGAATTGGTGAACTAATTGATAAGTGTTTTATAACATAATAAATTAGATTTAGTTTGCTTAGGATTTTAATCATTATGCACTGTATTTCCTTAATTTTTGTGATTTTCGCTTTCTTTCCACTATATTCTACTTGGGTATTTTATTTTGTAGAAATTAATAAAATTAAGGAACAAGTACCAAGATAATCCAAGGGTTAATAACAAGAGAAAAATGACCATCAAATGATAAAGAAACAAGAAGAACAAGCCCTGGTGAAAAAAGAGCAACAAAAGCATGAAAATGGGCTATTAGTGCGCTATCTATTAGTGCGGTTGTAACAGGAACCGCACTAATAGGGTGTGAATCGATTCACACGTTATAAAAGTGCCAGGGGATGAATTTTTGAAGCATGAATCGATTCCCCCCTTGCATGAATCGATTCACACGTGAAAAATGGCCCAAAATTGCAAAAAAATGCATGAGGAATCGATTCCTCACTACGTGAATCGATTCCTACATGCATGAATCGATTCCCCCCTTTCATGAATCGATTCCTCATGCCATGAATCGATTCATGATGCTGGGAATCGATTCCCACCTTTATGAATCGATTCACATGCTATTTTTTATAGAAAAATACCATGGAGGAATCGATTCATCACTGAAATCATGCGCCGAAAATCATTGGAAACAACAAATAAGCAAATTGGAGACAGCTGGAACAGCTGGAAATCACATGCACCAAAAGTTTCCAATTTGCAACGCGTTTTCTTAGCTGGCTTCCTCCCTTCCTTTGCCTATAAAAGGAGAAGCCATCCAAGCAGAGAAGGCATCCAGTTCTCATTCATTCACTTCGTTCCTTTCTTTTCTTTTCCTTCATTTTTCTCTGTGTTAGTTTTATTTTCATTTCTTTCTCTTTTCTTTCTTTATTTCTTGTATAAGAGTTGTGAGGTTTGTGAAATTGAGTGTTCTAAATTTGTGTACTGTAGGAGGATATTGCAAATACAACAAAGAATTACAATGGTGAATTTATTATGCTTTTTAGAGAAACCCGTAAGTCTTTATTTTTACCATGTATTGTATGTTTTATTTTCCTTCCATTATGTGTATAAATTTTAATCACATCATGAGTAACTAAATTAATTATCTTGGGATGATGGGGTATGATAATATTTTATGTTAATATTATTTTGACTTTGAATTAAATAAATTTCTGTTTTCCATTTAGTTCAATTAATGTTCAATGCTCTTAGTGATTCCTAACAAGAACCTAAGTGATAAAACTATATACTTGCGGGTATATTAGTAAGTTTAAGTAATTAATAGAATCGAGAGATTTATTGTTACTGGAAAGTTTTTGAACTAAGCCTAAGGTTTTGAAATACTTTTTGTGACCTCGGTAAAACCGTGAAAGTAATCAAAATCTTTTGGGGAATAAATAAGGGATTTTCACAAAACAATAATGGGCCTTTCTTAGGGATTGAACGTTGTTCTCCATACGTTAGGTACATTAATAGGATTCCGAGAGGAACATATTAATTAGCTTAAGGAAAATCCGCCTTGGAAAACTTAATTTGATTCTTATTTATGAAAAGTTAAAATTCATTAACATAAAATAGAGTCTTGATCCCCTGAAATCCCAAGATACTCTCAACTCTGATTTTTAAGTGTCAAGTAAATTTTGTTTCTAAATTTATTTTTAATTTATGTTTTATTTTACAAAAACATTAAAAATCAATTGTGTGGATAATTAAATTTCAATATGCTGGTACTTTGAACACAGTCCCTGGGGAGACGATAATCTTTTATATTACGCGACATAACCCGTGCGCTTGCGGCCCTGTCACTAATCTATTGAGTATAATGTTGTGAATTTGACCTCTGCATGTTTATGATTCAAGTCCATGTTAGTATTTCAATCTTTTTTTAATATGAACGTTAAACGGGAGAATGATTTTCATGTGTATTGAAACTTGTTTTATTAGTATGAATGTCAAACGGGAGAATGATTATTCATGCTGTATTAAAACTTGTTTTGACGAAAGTAAAAGTTGGAATACCCTTGGTATCTCAATTCTATAGGGGTTGTTAACCATTGTTGCCATAAGGCTAGGACTTAATGCAAGTTTTTACTGAGAAAGCTCACGGGGGATCAGACTTTATGGTGAATTCTTAGAATTTATATCACAAGGGATCAGTTATAATGAATTTAAGCTGCAATAACATGAAACTTGATGATTAAAGAATGGTTTAAATCTTGCCCACCAGGTAGTTTTGCAAACTGGTCCGATGTTGAAAGAAAATTTTTGGAAATATTTTATTCTCCTTCAAAATATTTTAAAGCCATGACAGCCATACACTCTTTTTCTCAAAATAATGATGAATCATTAGGAGAAACATGGGAACAATTCAAAGCACTCTTGAGAAAGTGTCCAAATCACAACCTGAATGATGCCGAAAAGGTAAGGATCGTTTACCATGGGTTATTACCTCAGTTCAAGATGATGTTAGATGTTTGTGCAGGTGGTTCTTTAATGAACAAGACTATAGAGGAAGCTATTGAGATATTGGAATCAATGTCTATTAGTGACCATCAAGCTAAACCGAAAAAAGGTAATGTGCAAGGTATGCTTGAACAAGGAGTAAATGATACAGTGTTAGTTCAGCAAAAATTGTTGATACAACAAATTGAGGCAATGAGTAAACAACTTGGAAAACTTCAAGTTACCTATGTATCACCACAACTTCATGCTCAACTAAAACAATGTGAGTATTGTATGGGCGAACAACCATGTGGTTATTGTGCTCCTGATAAGAATGAACAAGAATAAGTTAATTCCTTGATCCATCAGAGATTACCTACAGGTAATTCTCCAAATCCTTTTGTAAATTCTTTTTCTAACAATTACCTGCAGGGAAGGCAAAACCAAAATTATGGTTGGAGGCAAAATGCTAGATCCTTCAACAATTAAGGTGATTACAATACTAGATTGACAAAGACTGAAGAAAGTATTCAACAATTGATGCAATACATGGAGATGATTAAGGCTACACGTAAAGCATCAGATCAACAATTGAGTCAGCTAGTAAAAGAAGTAGCCGACATGAAGGAGGCTATACTTGCCAAAACCAATGATGCACAAGTGATGTTGAGGTTCATTTGAAAAATATCTTTTCCAGATTTAAAGTCCCAAAAGTATTAATCAGTGATGGAGGCTCCCATGTCTATAACAAGTTGATGGAAAAAGCGTTAAAGCACTATGATGAGGTTCATAAGATTGCTACACCATACCACCCACAGACTTGTGGCCAAGTGGAACTCTCAAACAAAGAAATCAAAAGAATTCTTGAGAAGGTGGTCAGGAAGTCAAGGAAAGACTGGTCTGCCAAACTGGATGATGCATTATGGGCTTACCGAATAGCCTACAAGATTCCCATAGGCATGTCTCCCTATCAACTGGTATATGGGAAAGCTTGCCATCTGCCTGTTGAGTTGGAACATAAAGCCTATTGGGCAACAAAATTGTTGAATATGGAGTCTGCTCTAGCATAAAAAGAGAGGATTCTAAAATTGCATGAATTGGATGAATTTAGGTTGATGACTTATAAGAGTGCATCCATATACAAAGGGATAACCAAGAGGTGGCATGATCAACATATCATGAAGACGGAATTCCACAAAGGGGACTTAGTCCTGCTATTTAACTCTAGACTGAAGCTTTTTCCTGGGAAGCTTAAGTCTAAATAGTCTAGCCCTTTTTCAGTAGAGGAAATTTCTCTTTATGGAGCTGTAGTGCTGAAAGAGCTAAATTCTGACAGAACTTTCAAGGTCAATGGTCATAGACTTAAGGCCTATCATGGAGGGGTGGTTGAGAGAAACAAGACTTCGATAATTCTTTAAACACCTGTTTAAGGTGCCAACCGTTAAGCTAGTAATATTAAAGAAGTGTTATTGGGAGGTAACCCTGCTTATTTTTGTTTTAATCTATTTCATTTTGTTTATATATATTTATATATAAAAAATAAGAAAAAGAAAAAAAGAAAAAGAAAAATAAAAGAATAGAGAAAGTGTGAGTGAATACAAAGAAAAGAAGAGAGTGAAAGTTTGGTAAGGAACTATTGTCATCCACTAAGTCTATTCCCCGTGAAGGTTGAAAGGACAATAAGGTCTGGAGCTAGTAGAATTAAAACATCTTAGCAATGGACCAAGGTCACGCGTATACTACACCTTCCAGCATATGAGTGTGCCTTATTATGACTTGGTTTTGTGGGGGAGTTAATACCTCAACATTTTAATGTTGGTTTCTTATGCTCATCAGCCTGCCCAAGAGTTTCTCGCGCATCCCCATGCTTACCAGCATATGGGTACACTGACCCATGGGATGAAACATGGCTCACATAAAGTACAAAGAGGAGTATATGCACGTGCCTACGCCCTATGACGAAGGAGTAGCTGGGAACAGAGGAAGTAGGCAGAGAGTAAGCGTCCTTATACTCCAACTAGCGCAGTTACGCTTAGTGTAACAAAAAAATGTGTGTAGTGCCTATCATCAGCATTCATAGTATTCAAAATCCTGCTCAATCTCATGCAGCCACATATGCGCACCATCATAGTCATGTCCTCCTTTGTAAGTGGGCGGATTCCTTTTTAGAAATTTATCAAGAGTCAGGCCAGATTCAACCCTACTCATCATTTGTGAGAACCTTGCAAAGAAATCATCACTACCACCCAAACTAGTTCCTTCAGCCATAGCTCAATTCTACAATATCCAAACACATCACCATTAATAACCAATAATTAACAAGAGAGTAAAATATTTACCTCACCTATATACATATAATAAGATGTTGCCCGGAGTGCCAAGAGAATGATGCCAAGTTAACTTGTTACAATTTAAATAGCACACAAACAACTGTAATAAAATATAAAAATAGTCCAGTATAGGACTCAAATAATCTACCAACTCTACCCATTTCCCCGGGCTCTAGAAAGAACCTCTCTGATACCACCTGTGACGACCTGCGTCAATTTACATTTATTTTTATTAATTTTAATCATTTTCATAATAAATGTTTTTTGCGTTTAGATAATTAAATTACTCGCTAATTATAAAATACGTATTTTTAATAAAATGTACCTAGAATTCATTTAAGTAACCCATTTATAAGTTTCCAAAACCATTTGAATCAAAAGAAAACAAAAACTGAAACAGGGGCCTGATGTTGTGCGCTAGCCCTACGCGTAGCGTCAGCCCTCTGCTACGCACCTCACGCCATGCGTCAGCCTCACGCGTAGCGTGGGCATGACAGTAACAGCACTTGATGCTGTTACATATTTTAAACCATTTAACCAACTTCTAACCTACCCAATCGGCCCATTTTAGATCCGATTGCCATGAAACTTCATGGGCCACATGTTTTCCCCATTTCAGAACTGTTGGCACCATCCGTTCGCCAAAATTCCCACATATGCGCAAGTTATGTGCGAAATGTAGTTTAACCCATTTTGGTGCAAAACCCTTACACCAAACACCCTAAATGGGTTCCAAATGACCTAAGGCTAATGCACACAGATTCTAAATATCCTAAGGAACCTATTGATGCATTCCGGGGTTCCCGAAACCCGCCGGATTTCCAATTCACCTATCCAGTTCCTTATATTCATAAAAACCAACTATATGCATGATTTACTAAATTAATCCAAACATTAATCAAGTCATCCATCTATCATTTTTCATATCACACACGATATTCATGCATACAGCAGAGCCTACCCATATACACAGAATTCGCATGTCAGTGGCTTCGTGCCACAATTCATATCAATCATAATTAATTCATCACACCACATCAAACATAATCCTAATAAATTCATTACACATAATTTGTTATCTATCACACACATAATCATACATTATATACTACATTCATTCATTTATTCATCCTCGGCATCAGTCTTCCACTTGGTGCATCTCCGCGGCATTAGCATCATCCCTGTCATTGGTCACTAAAATGAAACAACAGCAAGGGTGAGTGTTTGGAATATCATAATTAATATAGAACGGAATAATAAACTTAAAAATACCTACTATTCTTTGTTATTATATAATTTCTCTCAATTTCCTACACTTGTCCACGTCAATATAAATACACACATACATACTAGTCTTTAACTCATTCCAAACCATACATTCATTAATTCATTTCCAATCATTAATCAATATAAGATCTACATATGTCACAACTGACTCATGCAATTTGACACCTAGGTATCCAGATATTAAAGGATTGGCCTTCAGCTGGGAGTCTCACTTGACATCCCGTGAACCCGACTTGGTTCATCGAGCCCGACTTGGCTCTCTATCTCAACCACTGGGTCTGACTTGACCACTGGGTAGCTCAACTGGGCATAAAGACCACGGGAGCTAGAAAATGAGGGGTATACATACCGTTGGCCATCCCATACCACATAATCACATATAATGTCAACAACAAATAACATATGCAACTGCCAGAAACTGGCATGTGCTCACAATACAGGGCAACTGACTTGTCAAGCCCACCAAACATCATCACATACATACATATATATTAATTCACCAATAATCCATAAATCCATAATTTTAGTCATACTCAAATATGCATATATATCTCAAGGTGGAAATATCACACAGGCATATAAATATTACTTTTATCATTCAAATCATTGTTCACATCGATTAGAGTAGATATTCAATTTCATAATTAACTCCATCAAGATAATTCTTTATCAAACAATAATATAATCACATTCAACATACTTATAAAATTATATTAATTACATTTAACCACTCTATGTTGTCCCCAATATTTTCTAAATAATTGCTAAGCTTCCCGAAGCTATCATATTATCAAATCCTAATTAATTATGACCCGAACACCCCCTTACCTCGATTCCAAGCTTCCACAATTTGCTCGAGGTGTCGGTTACGTCCTCCGATCACTTGATTCATTATCCCACCTTTGAATCTGACACCCACTTCGCTGCTCGCTCGACCAATGCTCGTTCCGGCACCTACGGTTACAAACCACCAAACCAATTAGTACATTTCCTTCCTCACACTTCCAAACTCATTACCAAAGCCTTTCAACTAACTAAAACTCAAAATCAAAACCCCAATCATCACATGCATACTCGGATCCATGAGAAGGGAGAGGAAGAAACTACAAATTAGAGGTCCCAAATACCTTACCTCACCTCCCAATGTCCAAAAATGCAAGGAATTGAAGATTCCCCACAAGACCCAAGCAGAATCGCCTCAGAGGAGAAGAAAATGGAGAAGAAAGGGTTCTGCCCGAACTGTTTTGCATGCCTTTATTTTAAACTAATCGCGACATTGATGCTACGCGTCCCACTGACGCTACGCGTCAGCTCATTAATTCCTACCTGACGCGTGACGCTACGCGTCCCATTCACGCTACACGTCAGGGTCCTGATGCCATTTTCCTTAAAGTTCCATTTCCACTTAATTTCTCATATATTATTATAATTTCAACTCAAACAATACATTAATTATTTTCTAATATTAAAACATCAAGGATGTTACAAATCAACACCCATGCATAATTCCTCATTCATAAAGATTCATGATCATCAACCTCTAATATACCAACAAGTTCATAGCTTAATCTCTAAATCCAAATGTATCAACAATTAATCTAGCAAACTCATTCAGAGTTCCAAAAACTTAGTCATATACATCAATAGTCAAGCTATATAAAATAATGCCTATACACCTCAAATTCTATAAAGAATTTAAATCAACATGTTTAAAAATGAGTATATCGGCCAAGGCAAACGGGACACCCTCTTCACACCGAGTCGTCTCCATAAAAGTATACCTCTCCATCTACATCACAAGGCTAAAATGGACAACATGGAGAGTGAGTATATTTTCTTAATGATGAGAAATTATAATGATAAGTTATGTATAGTGAGGCAATCATACATATTTTCCTTCAATATATCCTATCTCATTGATACAACATATAGACCAAAATTTATCAATCAATGCATATATTATATACCGTGAATACCAACTCATACCAAAGAGTCTTAAGTATCGATCTTATTTCACTAACAATGGTCATCACTACACTTTCAAATTAGCCAATAACACCAACAATGTTTCTCAATTCAAGATATTCATGAGTCATAATCACTATAGGCACTCAAGTTCAAATGTCATGTATTCACAATTAATGCATATGCTATCCAACAATTTATTCATATGCAATGAGACCAACTTGTATAATTTTCATTCCCTCTCCATGTGCATATTTCACTCATGTGACTTACAACCACGCATAGTTGTTTAATATATAGAACCAACACAAGGTTTCTTTCTCATGATCAACACAAGATCAATAATACATGTCACATTACGACCATGCATAGTCGTTTATAAAACCAACCAATACAAGTTTGTTATTTTCAAGATCAACATAAGATCATATCTATCACACATGAGATATGTTATGCATGTTATAAAATACAAAAGTGCACATTGATGCATAAATCCTGAGCCATTAACTTGGTTGGAAAATCCTGAATTAATATTGACTTATAGTGTGACTCTTATAGGATTTATTTTCTTTTGGCAAGCGCACCAATCGTTACATTTGTAGTATATTTGATCGTTCCCACAGGGATTATGGTAAGTACCACAATCTTAGACTAGTACAAGCTGAACTAACGCAAGTAGATGCAATTCATTCTGTTTTTGTTGTTTTATACTTTCTATGTTTTTGTATTTTTAGAAGTAGTACAAAATGTGGAATGAGATTAATGGAAGATAGGTTAAGATTGCTTCAGCTTACAATTTCATCAAGAAACATGCAATTAAGGTTCAATCAAGCTTCAGACTCAAGAGGACAATTCACAGATGGTTAATCCTTAATTCCTTAGGTGAATAACACTAATTCCTAAGCATTAAACCCTAATCCCTTAGGTGCTCAATTAACAGAGAAATCTAATGCGAAATTGGGGGTTGAACCCTAACTATTCACCTAATTACTAGGCCTGAATTAGTTAGGAAGCTGGAAGTTACCTAAGCCTCAACCATGATTCATCACTAGTGAGTTTCTTCATCAGATCTGGATTTGTCAATCCAGTAATGGAACTCCAATCCTCAGCTTATTCTCCTCATGATTCAGAAGTTGACTTCCTCAATACACCTTCGAGAATTCATTGCAAGCCTTCGCAATCCCAACCCTAGGGGTTTAGAAACCCATGGAAATGGATTCTGACGAAGGAATGTGAAGAGACATGGATGAGAGAATTTAGAGAGAGAAAGGAACTAGAGAGAGATTGGAAATGGAAAAATAAATCGTGTTATTATTCTGTACTCTGCCTCTTCACACCCAGAGTATGTACAAATATATATATATAGGCATCTAACTAACTAACTTAATTAATTACAAAGGAAACTTAATTAATAATTAAACTAACTAATCTAAATACATAATTATAAATAATTAATTAATTACACAGCAATACTTAAGTTACTATAGTACAACAAAAAAAATAAAAATAGCAACGGTGCAACGCTTCAATTGGAGGGAAAATAGCAGGTTAATTAACCACCTTCACGCTTGACGGTGAAGGGCTCGCGCTTAAGTGCGCTTGTATTATTACTGTCTCTTTGAATTCACGCTTGAGCGTGAATGTGGGAACCTGGGCGTGGGTGGTGTTTTTTGAAGTCACACTTGAGCGTGAGTGATGCTCGCTTGAGCGTGGTCGTGTTTTCCTTTCTTTCTTTTTACGTACTTTGCATGGATCTCTCGCTTGAGCTTGTAACCTTCAAGCTTGAGCGTGAACTGCTCCTGCACATGTAAACAAATAATTCCTAGCGTTTGTACACTGGCTGTCCAGTGTATGTACGCTGGGTTAGTGAATTTACAAATAGACAAATTTCCTTAACTAATTATTATTTTTAATCATTTTCTTGCATAAATTAAACACTTTTAAAATAAATAAATAAATACAACATTAATGATAATTTATTAAATAATAGTGCTAAACTAAACAATATTTAAGGAATTAAGTTAAATTATGGATGAAATTATTAAGTCTTTTCAAGACTTATCACATCCCCAAACTTAAAACTTGCTTGTCCTCAAGAAAATACTCAGATTAATTAAATCAATTGCGTTTACTCAAAACAATCAACCTTTCCTTAACTTAAATCATACCATAATTATTGAATATCATTCATGCTTTCTTTTCGAAAGTTTTGAAAATATAATAACTCACACCTCCTTTGGGAACAAGCTGGTGATGCTTTCTCACATGGATTGGTGTTTCACTCTTCTCTCAGTGTATAGGTTCAATAATATGCACTCATCACCTACATAATTGTTAGATCAACATAGGCTTACAATAATTCTGAACATCATGACATATGCTAGTACAATTGGATCAGTAAGGGCTTTTTTAAGCTTGTAATAGGGTTAGGCTACAGGCTCTATTTTTGTTTTTCTAGTCATTGTTGGGTTAAAAGATGTGCCCACTGATGCCTTGCCTCAATCTTAACTTAAATGCCTTTACTAACTAGCTCTTTTTCTTTCATTATTTTTCAAATGAAGGGTGCTTTGTACTTTCTTCTCTTTCAGTCCTCTGGACTCTTTCTTTCTTTCTTTTCTTCCATCTTTTTCAAATTCTTTTTTCAATACCATTTTTTTTTCTTATGGTGCTTTGCACCTTTGCTTTGCTGATTTTTCACTTTTCTTTTGCTTTTGTTGTTCTTCCTTTCATTTTTTTTTTCTTTTTCACTTTTTTCATTTTTCAAAACTCTCATCTATAATTAAGGTCAGAGTGTGTCTTTAATTGCTGTTAGGCACACTCTTCATCCCTAAACTTAGAACTTACTAGTCCCTAGTAATAAGATAAGACTCAACAATCTATCAGTGGTACATCCAGGGATAATTCACTTGGTTTTTCTCAGATAAATAGGCTTGTAAAGTTAGGTACATAAGTAGAATGAAAAGGTCTCAGGCTCAAACATAATTGTTAGGTCAAAGGATAATTAATAATATTAAGGATGGCCAAATTTAGGGCTAATTAACAAAGAAGGCCTTCATCATTTCCAATTGGCAAACATATAATCATTTAGCAAGCTCTGAAGCAAATTCTGTCTCACTAAGTAATAATGCAAGCACACTCAGAAAATAATTAATAAAGGCTCAAAAGTTTATAATATAACAGGTAATCAACCAGTCATGTCCCCAAACTTAATGCAAGATTATAAACTCAGATTGCTAACTAGCATGGTGAATAAACAAATAATATAGGATTAAAAATAGTTATGGACAGGGATCATGAATCAAGAAATGCAAGTTAATTAATTTAACCAATGAAAGCCTGAGAATCAGCAAATTTTAAATTATTAAGATGGATTCTAAATTAAACATAATTAACATAGTTTATCAATCAATGAGTCGAAAGGATAGATTACTTCCCGTTTTACCTGAATGGCAGTGAATGGTGAGGAATGGTGTGCACAAATTTAACAATACAATTCAGAAAAGAAATAACAACAAACAACTTAACAAAGAAATAAAGTTCCATTACACTGAAAAGAAAATACATTGTTCAAGAGAATATTTAAACAAAGTCATTACAACTTGAAAATAGCAAAATAACACATAAACAAAGTAAAAGATCAGTCATCCTCTTCTTCATTTTCTTCATTCATAGACTCATCATTATGTTGCTCAGGGTAGGGTGGAAATTTAGCTGCTAAGGGTGTGTCATCAGGGGGAATGGTGAATCCAATGAAAGCCAGCCATAAATCTCTGTCAGGTGGCACTCCCATTTCTTTAGTGTGATCCACATTCAATATGGTGGCAATCTTTCTCAACATGAGATCATGGTTCAGGACCAGATCATAGGTTCCTAGCTGCATCTTCTTCATAACCTGAAGTTCCTGCATTACCATGGAAATATCAGAAGAAGTACCTGTTCCTGTTGGAGGTGATGGTGCAAAAGATGTTGGTTTAGGTTGTCTGGGACGCTTTGACCCTTGAGGCATAAAATTGTCAATGTGGTTTATCACCCATTGTTTGTCCATAATCCTTTCAGACTTTACCTTTGTTAGTTCGTCATAATTCAACCTAACCTGATTCTTTTTGTCCAACAAAGTGATAAAAGAGCAATATGGCAGTTGGAGATTCTTTTCATGGTTTTTCATCATCTTCTCCAATATTAACTCACCCAGATTATCATACAGGCCTTTCATTAAATAGTAAATCAACACCAACCTCTTAATGGCAACTTCAGTAGAATGAGCCACAGGTTGCAGGGATGAAAGGACATAGTGGCACCATAAAAGGGAAAGATGATTCAAACAATTCCTCCTTGTCGCAACCTGGATCGCGACGGCGCGGCGAACAAGAGAAAGAGTATCGAATGAAACAGGGAGTCGCCACCAACGTTTTTATCCATAGGAAAAACATTGGGAAAAAACTAGGTTCAGTAAAGCACTGGTTAAAAAAAATTGAAATCCAAGTTCGGGAGTCGGTTACGAGTAGGGAAGGTATTAGCACCCTACATCGCCTGTCAAAGACAGTACCAAGGTTGAAAGCACAACATAAATAGCCTTAAATAAAACATGGTTTCTTCCCTTTTATTTTGAAAATGATAGAATGGAGTAGAGAACTGTACAGACACAGAATGTTAAAGCGAGGTTAATGGGACGTTTTGTCTGAATTAAGCTCGACTTCGATATGAGACAGAGAGGGTGAGAGAATGCCAATAAGACGTCACGTCTAAGTTAAACATCCTCGGGTAAAAAGGATAGGGATAGGAAAGAGATAAGCGGGACGTCTCGTCCTAAGTATCCCTTCCCTATGAAATTATGGCGAGGCTTGAGCAAAACTAGGGGGAAACCAACAAGACGTCACGTCTAAATTGATTTTCACAGAAGTGACCAAAGAAAGGAACATTTATGAAAGAAACACAAAAGTAAGGAAATAAATCAATAAAAAAAGGAAATAAGAAAGACGGGCCCGACAGGAGTTAAAGTCCTGCTCCTACGTATTCTTGAATTATCAAGAAATCAGGGTTACGTAGTTCTGAATGTTTTTCTTTTAGGAAAAGACTTAGGAGATGATGATGGATGTCACTGAGGTGGGGAACTCGTACAAGGCGAAGTTCTTCGCACGTGTACGAATCCTAAAGGGGTTGTGTAGACGGGAGTGTCCCCGTACGACACTATATTTTTTTTTTAAAAAAAGAAGAAAAAAGAATTTTTAGACTGGAAAATAAAACATATACAAAATCACTTATTTTTATTATATGTGCTTGTTAGGGAAAAGGACAAAAATATTAACAGTGTAAACTATGGCACACAGACGAACATAACCAACAAACAGCGAACTGACAGGAAAATAAAAGGGTAAAAGTAAAAGAAATAAGGAACAGGGTGGAACCGGTGTGATGGGCTCAGAACCGATGTGTGAGTCAAACGCAGTGACGGTGTCTGACTGATTCCGGACTTGCACGCTGATAGAAGCACTGGACCGGTGTTGGGCACGAATGCTGAAAACTGAAGAGTGTAGCCGATATTGGTGGGAGCTAATCCGAGGTGAGGGGGTGACTGTGTTTGAATATGTTAACAGGTCCAAAGATGTGCAAAGATTTTGATAATGACAAGCACTCTTGAAGAAACCAATGCAAAAACAAAGACATGAAATCAGAATTGAAGTAACAGCGAAGCTAATCGATTAGGCCATAGATGCTAATCGATTAGGAGCTTTCTGTTTTGGAAGAAATTGCATCAGGTATGAAATCTAATCGATTAGGAAGCTGAACAATCGATTAGGTACTCACTGGAATTAAGGTAATCGATTATACACCAGAGGCTAATCGATTACAACAATTAGAAATGGAACCAAATGCATCAGGTATGATGGCTAATCAATTATGGAAGCCACACAATCGATTAGGAAGCCACTGGAATTTAAGGTAATCGATTGCAAGACAGTCTAATCGATTAGGCAGATGCGAAATCAAATTAAATGCATCAGGTACAGATGCTAATCGATTAGAGGAAGTGAAATAATCGATTAGGAAGTCTCTGACTTGAAGCTAATCGATTACAACGCGAGGGTGTAATCGATTACGCTAGTGGAAAAACAGATTTAAGTGGGAAACCAGCTCATGTCTCCACCATTCTTCAAATTCCCACTAAATGCAACGGCTATGATGAACTAGGGCACACCTCAACTGCTATCATGGCTCTATAAATGGAAGAAGAACACAAGCACAAGGAAAAAAACCAACTACAACTAAGAAGCAACAATTCATAGCTCTATTTTGTGCTTTGTAAGCCTATTTCTTGCATATTGTACTTTCACTTGTATATCCTCTCATCTTGAGAGATTAGAATTTGGGAGAGCTTTTCATTTGTATATCTGCTCTATTGAGAGAGTGTATTGATTGTAAACAAACACCAAACACACAAGTTATTCACTCTAGGTTGAGTGGTTGTTCACTCTAGGTTGAGTGGTTACAAAGGTTGTGGACTCAACCTTTGGGATATTGTGAGATTGAGAGATTGGGTGGGTTGCCCTTATACTTGTGAGGATTGGGTTCTTGAGTGTGGGACACTAGGAAGCCGCAATTGCTCAAAGTTGTATCTCTAGTCTACAATAGTGGAAAATCCTCTAAGTGGGTTGCTTAGAGGCGAGACGTACACCGGATTGGGTGGAACTCGTTATATCGGTTTGCAAGCTTCTCTTCCTTACTCTTTTACTTTCATTTACTGCATATTTGTTGATTGGTATTGATTGGTTGAGAAGAGAATACTTGAACTTGCTTAATTTGTTATATCTCCAATATTGCACACCAAGTGTTTGGTAAATTGCTTCAGCAACATTTCTCATTATAGTGCATTGTTTGATATCCTCCATTTTATTTCACTTGCATAACCTCACAAACTTGGTTATAAAAATCAATTTCAAAGGTATTCCAATCAAAAGTTTTAAAACTCAATTCACCCCCCCTCTTGAGTATTGAGGCCACTTGAACAACAAGTGGTATCAGAGCTTGACTCTTGGTAGATCAAGCTTAACAGCTTCAAGAGATTAAATGGCCTCAAGTTCTCAAAATGTTTTTCCCGAGGGTGGTGCGATAAATAGACCTCCTGCTTTCAATGGGGAAGGGTATGCCTTTTGGAAAGAGAGAATGAAAATCTTCATTCAATCAATTGACTTGAGAATATGGAATACCATTGAAAATGGTCCTTATATACCAATGCATACTATAGATAGCAAGAATGTTGAAAAACCTATAGATGAATGGACAAGCGAGGAAGAAAAGAAAGTCCAATATGGCTACAAGGCCAAAAATCTCATTACTATGTCTTTAGGTCAAGATGAATTTTTTAGGATAATGACATGCCAAACTGCTAAAGAAATGTGGGATACTCTTCAAGTAACCCATGAAGGTACTAATGATGTAAAGGACTCCAAAATTAGTACCTTGACTAGCCAATATGAATGCTTTAGGATAAATTCAGGAGAATCTATTGTAGATATGCAGAAAAGGTTTACACTTATTATCAACCATCTTATTACTCTTGGCAAAGTATATACTAACAAAGAGCTTGTGCACAAAATTTTGAAAAGTCTTAGCAGGGAATGGCAACCTCTTGTCACAGCAATAAAACAATCTCCTAGCATCAATGAAATGTCTCTTGCAACACTCTTTGGAAAATTGCAAGAACAAGAGCAAGAACTTAAAGCATTGAAGCTAGCCGAGGAAGAGGAGAAATCCACCAAGAAGAAAGAGCTAGCCCTCAAAGCCACCTCCATGCATGAGGAAGAATCATGCAGTGACTTAGATGAAGAAGAAGAGTTTGGGCTATTCGTAAAAAGATTTGGAAGATTCATGAAGAACAAAAAGTTCCAAAAGAACTTTAAGCCCCAAGGTAAGAAACCTACCTCTAATGAAACTTCCTCTTCACCAAGTTGTTTTGAATGTGGCAAGGAAGGGCACTTCAAAGCCGATTGTCCAAACCTCAAAAAGAAGGGCAAGGACAAACAAAGAAGAAGAAGAGCCTATATTGCTTGGGATGAGAACGATGTGAGCAGCTCCGACGACTCGGAAAATGAGCAAGCCAATCTTTGCTTAATGGAAAATCATCAAGAAGAAGATAATGAGGTAAATCTTCTTGACTTAGATAAAAATGAGCTGTTAGATGCATTTGAAGAATTATATGATAAATTTACAAAAATCTCTAGTAAACTCAAAGCATCTAGAAAAACTAGTGATACCCTTGAATTGCATCTCATGGAAGTATGTAAAGAAAATGAGAGCTTAAAAGAAGAACTAGAGAAAGTTCAAACATGCTCTAAGGATAAACCATGTGATTTTACAAAAAGGTGCATTGTATTAGAAACCAAGGTTGAAGACCTAAATAGGACACTAGAGAAGTTCACTAATGGAAGAGATAATTTGAATATCCTACTTGGGCAACAAAAATGCATGTTCAGTAAAACCGGTTTAGGATATGACCAAAAGCATAGTAATCACAAAATGGAGAAGCACTATAAAAACTTCTTTGCACCACCAAGCAAATCCTCCTCACCTTTTATGAAATGCAATCATTGTGGTTCCAAAGGACATAGTGCTTATAAGTGTAGTGTTAGGAAACTAGGACCAAAAGTCTTAAGAAAGGTGTGGGTTCCCAAAGGGACATTACCACAAACTAACCTTAAAGGACCCAACATAAAATGGGTACCTAGTTCTCTAAAATGATTTTGTTTTGTAGGTATGCTTCAAGGCAAGCAACACCCATTGGTACTTAGATAGCGGGTGTTCAAAGCATATGACGGGAGATATAACCAAATTTACATCATTCACTCCCAAAAGGAAAGGAAGTGTCACCTACGGAGACAACACCAAAGGAAGAATCCTAGGCATTGGAAATATTGGTAAGAATTCTTCCACCTCCATAAGTGATGTGTTGTATGTTGAAGGCCTCAAACATAATCTACTTAGCATAAGTCAATTATGTGACAAAGGATATAGAGTTTTATTTGAATCAAATTGTTGCATAATTGAGCATAAAACCAATAAGGAAATTAAGTTTGTAGGCCAAAGAATTGATAATATTTACATGATTGATATGGATAGTTTGTCTACAAATGATGAACAATGCTTCATCTCAAAAGAGGATGAAACATGGCTATGGCATAGAAGAATAGCTCATATACATGTAGACCACTTGAACAAACTTGTTTCTAAAGATTTAGTAATTGGTCTACCAAAGCTTAAATTTGAAAATAGATTTTGTGATGCATGTCAAAAGGGAAAACAAGTAAAGGCATCTTTTCAATCCAAAAATATTGTTTCTACTCAAAGGCCTTTACAACTTTTGCACATGGACTTATTTGGACCATCCAAAATCAAAAGCTTTGGAGGTAATTACTATGGTCTAGTTATAGTAGATGACTATTCAAGATATACATGGACATTATTTCTTGCTCATAAAAATGAAGCATATCATGCATTCAAGAAACTTGCAAAGATTATCCAAAATGAGCAAAACTCAAAAATTGCATCCATTAGAACTGATCATGGGGGAGAATTTGAAAATCAATCTTTTGAAAAGTTTTGCGAAAAACATGGTATTAATCACAACTTTTCAGTTCCTAGAACTCCACAACAAAATGGAGTAGTTGAAAGAAAGAATAGATCTTTAGTGGAACTTGCTAGAACCATGCTAAATGAAAACAATATTGCAAAACATTTTTGGGCCGATGCGGTAAACACCGCGTGTTAAGTTATGAATAGATGTTTGATAAGGCCTATTTTAAAGAAAACCCCCTATGAGCTTTACAAGGGTAGAAAACCCAACATTGCATACTTTCATATTTTTGGATGTAAATGTTTTGTGCTCAACAATGGAAAGGATAATCTAGGAAAGTTTGATGCAAAATCTGATGAGGCAATATTCCTAGGATATTCTCAATCAAGTAAATCTTATAGAATTTTCAACAAACAAACAAATACCATTGAGGAATCTATTCATGTCAAATTTGATGAAAATAGCCATAACCCTCCGAGAAAGGAAGATGTTGATGATCTTGTAGGTACTTTTCAAGAATTGAACTTGCAAGACAAAGAAGAAGAAGTCAACAATGATGGAGATGCAGCACAAATTGAGAGACAACAAGAATGGGTAACCTTGAAGGATCATCCCTTAGACAAAGTCATAGGTGAAATGACTCAAGGCGTAAGTACTAGAAATGCTATTAGAAATACTTGTAATCATCTAGCATTTGTATCACAAATAGAACCCAAGAACATAGATGAGGCTATTATTGATGAACATTGGATGTTGGCCATGCAAGAAGAGCTAAATCAATTTGAAAGAAATGAAGTTTGGGAGCTTGTGCCAAGACCCAATGATCACCAAATAATAGGAACCAAATGGGTTTTTAGAAATAAATTGGATGAAAATGGCATAATTACTAGAAACAAAGCTAGACTAGTAGCTAAAGGATATAATCAAGAAGAAGGCATTGACTATGAAGAGACGTATGCACCCGTAGCTAGATTAGAAGCAATTAGACTACTATTAGCCTTCGCATGTTGTAGGGATTTCAAATTGTATCAAATGGATGTTAAAAGCGCTTTCTTGAATGGATACATTCAAGAGGAAGTATATGTTGATCAACCTCCAGGTTTTGAAAACCATCAATTTCCAAATCATGTTTTCAAATTAAAGAAAGCCTTGTATGGTTTGAAACAAGCTCCTAGAGCTTGGTACGAAAGGTTAAGCAAATTTCTTTTAGAAAATCATTTTGAAAGAGGGAAGGTTAATACAACCCTATTCATAAAGCACAAAAAGAATAACATACTATTGGTACAAATTTATGTTGATGATATAATTTTTGGTGCCACTAATGATTCAATGTGCAAGGAGTTTGCCAAGCTTATGCAGGAAGAATTTGAAATGTCCATGATGAGGGAACTCACTTTCTTCCTTGGACTACAAATCAAGCAAACCAATGAAGGCACATTCATAAACCAATCTAAGTACTGCAAGGAATTACTCAGAAAATTCAATATGGACAAAGCAAATGATATGGCCACACCCATGGGCACTTCATGCTATTTGGACAAGGATGAGAAAGGTAAGGATGTTGAACTTACAAAATACAGAGGTATGATAGGATCCTTACTTTACTTAACCGCTAGTAGACTAGATATCATGTTTGCTGTGTGTATGTGTGCTAGATACCAAGCTTGTCCTAAGGAATCTCATCTCACTGCAGTAAAAAGGATAATGAAATATCTAGTTGGGACTCAAGATGTTGGTTTATGGTACCCCAAAGGGGCTGAATGTACTTTAGTTGGTTATTCTGATTCGGACTTTGCAGGATGTAAGCTTGATAGGAAAAGTACTAGCGGAACATGTCACTTACTTGGTAGTTCTCTTGTTTCTTGGCATAGCAAGAAACAAGTAAGTGTTGCGCTATCAACAGCTGAGGCAGAATATGTTGCAGCTGGTAGTTGTTGTGCTCAAATCCTTTGGATGAGACAACAACTTCTAGATTTTGGAATTGTATTAAACCATGTGCCTCTTAAATGCGATAATACTAGTGCCATTAACATCTCCAAGAATCCAGTAATGCACTCTAGGACCAAACACATTGAGATTAGGCATCACTTTATTAGAGATCATGTGTTAAAAGGGGATTGTGTGCTTGAACATGTAGAAACTTCTAAGCAACTAGCTGATATTTTCACAAAACCCTTGGCTAGAGAACAATTCATTCACATAAGAAGAGAGTTAGGCATTCTTGATATGTCCAGTTGTGTTTGAATGATAGGATATCTTGATAAGAACTATGTTGAATGGCATGATGCATGGTATATATCACATTTCATGATTGGAACTTTGCTATATGTAATATTTGAAGTTTTTGACTCCATAATCGATTATATTGTTAATCCCAATCGATTACTAAGCTTCTGTTTCTAAGATAATCGATTAGACCTCACCCATAATCGATTACAATCATTCTGTTTTTAAGATAACCGATTATCCATGATCCATAATCGATTACAAAGCTTCTGTTTTAGGTTCAAAACGTTTTGTCTTCTTCATAATCGATTACCACATTGCTCCAATCGATTAGGACGATTCTGTTTCTAAACTAATCGATTACCCTAATCCTCTAATCGATTACCCTCTGTATGAAACGTTTGAAATTCCCCAGAAACAATGACCTAATCGATTACCACCTGTCTCGTAATCGATTAGCACGAGTTCTGAAGAGTCAAAACTGCAATTTCCTAGGCACACTCGAACCATTCCCTCTCTTAACTCACTTCACTCCTTTCTAAACTCTCTTTCCTCCTTCCTAAACCTAATTTTCAACTATAAATACCCCTTCATTCACCTTCTCATCTCACACTACCTCCTTCCTCTCAAACCTCTCAAAAACTCTCTACCACTCATCTCTCTTCATCTTCCTCTTTGCCTTTTCCAACCATGTCTACCTCAAGAAATGTCAAGAGAGCTAGGTCCTCTACTGCTCAAGCCCATAACCCCCTTGACTTCTCAAGGTTCTTCTCTTCTCCCAGAGAACTTCAAAATTTTATGAAAAATTTTTCTGAAAGGGAGATTATGACCCCTCATTACACCGTTGCTGACACTTTTGACAACCCAAGCCTTACCTTCACCCAAAGCCTCAACCACTACAACCTCTTCCCCTTCTTATCCCTCAAAGAAGAAGAATACTATCCTGAGCTTATGAGAGTATTCTACTGCAACCTCCGCCTTGTCAATGGGATGGTTGAATCCAAGGTGAAAAACACCACCATCAAACTCTCAAATGCCCAATTTACAAAAATTTCCAAACTGCCCCTCAACAATGCTGACTTTGATAGAGGCGAACCCGAGGATGAATGGGGTTTTAATCCCATCACTGCCCGCCGTTCTTTGTGGAAGCCGGCACCTCCCAGGAGTAACCACAAACTAGTTGGCCACTTGACCATGAACAACCACCTGCTCCACTTCTTCTTGGTCAAGATGATTGTTCCCCGTGGTGGGAACTATGCTCTGGTTGAAGAGGATGATGTCCTCTTAATGTGGGCCATGCTGAACCACAAAGAGATCAACTGGGTTCAGTTGATCAAATTCCACATGCGCCATGCCAAGGACAAGCAAAAGCTCCCTTATGGTATCCTCCTCACCAAAATTTTTAAATTCTGTGGTGTTGATTTGGCAGGGGAACTCTCTGAAAAAGTGCCCCCAAGAGCTTACATTGGCACTTCCCACCTCAATAAAATAGGCATGGTCAACATTGCTGGAATGTGGATTCTAAGGAGTGACCGGGAACATGGTGCCAACCCCTTTGCTGAACCTGCTGCTGCTCCTCCTCCTCCACCTCAACCACAAGTTGCACCATCAGCCTCTTCATCTGTACCACAAGCTGACCCATTTGCATCTCTCTATGCCCATCTTGATCGCCGCTTCGATCGACTTGAAAACTCCCTTCAAGAGTTTTCAATGACCGAGCAGCAACATTTTGAGATGATGCAGCAGCGTTATGAAGAGCTAGCTCACCAAATTGCAGAAATCCGCTTCTTCAACCCGGATAATTAGATTTTTAGTTATGTTTAGCTGTTGGTTTCTTTTTGTTGTTTTCTAAATTCTGAATAATTTTACTTCTTGTATTTCCCATTTTTTTTCAATTCAATAAAAGTATCTTATTTCAGTTTATTTCTCTTCACTGCTCTAATTATTTTTGATGATTACAAAGTGGGAGAAGAATATATGTTCATATGTTGGATAATGCTCTGATACAAAATATTTGGATAATCAAATATGGATAATATTAATAGATGCTCTGACTACAATTTTGAATATGCTCTGATACTAAGAATATGGATAATAGATGCTCTGTTAACAAAATTTGAAAAATATTATCTGTTTGTTAAATTCCTTTTGATAGGGGGAGAGTTATAGATAAGAGATAATAGACAATAGATAAAATGAGATAAGACATTGGCTGCTGAATGTGATTACTCTGATTTTTGAAATTGGTCATCTGCTACTTGAAAAAGAGATAATGCAGCAGAGTTGTTTTTGCAAAAAGATAAATTTAGAGATAAGTCTATATCATTTAAACTAACAACCCTCAAGAGATGAACATAGTTGTCATCATCAAAAAGGGGGAGAATGTGTTTGAATATGTTAACAGGTCCAAAGATGTGCAAAGATTTTGATAATGACAAGCACTCTTGAAGAAACCGATGCAAAAACAAAGACATGAAATCAGAATTGAAGTAACAGCGAAGCTAATCGATTAGGCCATAGATGCTAATCGATTAGGAGCTTTCTGTTTTGGAAGAAATTGCATCAGGTATGAAATCTAATCGATTAGGAAGCTGAACAATCGATTAGGTACTCACTGGAATTAAGGTAATCGATTATACACCAGAGGCTAATCGATTACAACAATTAGAAATGGAACCAAATGCATCAGGTATGATGGCTAATCGATTATGGAAGCCACACAATCGATTAGGAAGCCACTAGAATTTAAGGTAATCGATTGCAAGACAGTCTAATCGATTAGGCAGATGCGAAATCAAATTAAATGCATCAGGTACAGATGCTAATCGATTAGAGGAAGTGAAATAATCGATTAGGAAGTCTCTGACTTGAAGCTAATCGATTACAACGCGAGGGTGTAATCGATTACGCTAGTGGAAAAACAAATTTAAGTGGGAAACCAGCTCATGTCTCCACCATTCTTCAAATTCCCACTAAATGCAACGGCTATGATGAACTAGGGCACACCTCAACTGCTATCATGGCTCTATAAATGGAAGAAGAACACAAGCACAAGGAAAAAAACCAACTACAACTAAGAAGCAACAATTCATAGCTCTATTTTGTGCTTTGTAAGCCTATTTCTTGCATATTGTACTTTCACTTGTATATCCTCTCATCTTGAGAGATTAGAATTTGGGAGAGCTTTTCATTTGTATATCTGCTCTATTGAGAGAGTGTATTGATTGTAAACAAACACCAAACACACAAGTTATTCACTCTAGGTTGAGTGGTTGTTCACTCTAGGTTGAGTGGTTACAAAGGTTATGGACTCAACCTTTGGGATATTGTGAGATTGAGAGATTGGGTGGGTTGCCCTTATACTTGTGAGGATTGGGTTCTTGAGTGTGGGACACTAGGAAGCCGCAATTGCTCAAAGTTATATCTCTAGTCTACAATAGTGGAAAATCCTCTAAGTGGGTTGCTTAGAGGCGAGACGTACACCGGATTGGGTGGAACTCGTTATATCGGTTTGCAAGCTTCTCTTCCTTACTCTTTTACTTTCATTTATTGCATATTTGTTGATTGGTATTGATTGGTTGAGAAGAGAATACTTGAACTTGCTTAATTTGTTATATCTCCAATATTGCACACCAAGTGTTTGGTAAATTGCTTCAGCAACATTTCTCATTATAGTGCATTGTTTGATATCCTCCATTTTATTTCACTTGCATAACCTCACAAACTTGGTTATAAAAATCAATTTCAAAGGTATTCCAATCAAAAGTTTTAAAACTCAATTCACCCCCCCTCTTGAGTATTGAGGCCACTTGAACAACAGTGACTGGGCGCTGTGTATGGACGATGTTGAGGATTGGCAAGGGTAATGACTAGGTAAGGTACAGTATGGAATCTGGGGAATAATTTAGTACTGGGACGGTGTAGGAGAAGGGGTGAGGAGGTCGGTTTTGATGAGGACGGTTTCGGGAGAAAGGGACGGTGTTGTGGCTTGATGGACAATGTATTTGCTGGACGGTGTTGTATTTTGGGGGGTATTGGGACGGTGTAGTGTTTAAGGAGTATTGGAAGTGTTCAGGAGTTGTTGGGACGGTGTGGAGGGATTAGGACGGATTAGGACAGAACCAGGCGGTGTTCGAGGATATAGGTACGATATGGTAAGTTTTAGGAGATCGGTGTGAAGGGCTATAGTGAATTGGTGGAGTGGATGAGGATCTGAGGGAGGACAGTGCTGTTGGGAGGATACTGTTAGGACGATGTGGGTTAGAGGCTGAGACGGTGTGGTGTTCAAGGAATATGGAGATGGTGAATCGGGAGGTGTTGGGACGGTATAGTTTAGGGAGTATTGGGACGGTGTGGATTGGGAGGTGTTGGGACGATGTGGATTGGGAGGTGTCGGGACGGTGTGGATTGGGAGGTGTTGGGACGGTGTGGATTGGGAGGTATTGGGGCGGTGTGGATTGGGAGGTATTGGGACGGTGTGGATTGGGAGGTATTGGGGCGGTGTGGATTGGGAAGTATTGGGGCGGTATGGTTTTGGGGGTATTGGGGCGGTATGGATTGGGAGGTATTGGGGCGGTGTGGATCGGGAGGTATTGGGGCGGTGTGGATTGGGAGGTATTGGGGCGGTATGGTTTTGGGAGGTATTGGGGTGGTATGGTTTTGGGGTATTGGGGCGGTATGGTGTTTAGGAGTGAACTAGGACAGAACTGTGTGAAGGGAATGAATTCCTTAAGACTCTTAAAGCGAAATTTAGGAGTTTCCCCTCTTTCCAGCTCTGGACCGTGTCAAGAACTTACTAGCTAACCCCTTGTGCCTCTTCCTGAGAGGTATTTATAGAGGGCTCTTGGACATGGGCCGAGTGGACAGCTTAAACTCCACTTGGTGGAAGCGACCTGGCCACTAACAGATAGTGGGGGGACAATGGCTGATGGGAAATTTTTTAATTCTTCCACTAACGCCCTCTTGTCTGCCATTTTTGGGGAGTGCGATTCCAGGTCATCACGCACAAATTTCCGACCTCATCCATCCGTTGTCAAATTTATGACATCGGTTAGCAAAGACATCGGTTGGACGGAGTTTCCACTGATCCGATGTGGTGTCTCAAGAACCTTTACCTATGATTTCACACCGGTTGAGTCTTTCAATGTAATCACAGGGGCGATGTTCTCCCTCCTAGTCCGGATCCACTACCAGCCGGTGTGCCTATTTTTGATCTGATCCTTTTCCTTGGGGCCGGACTAGCCTGTTATTCTGTTGTCAGGCGCACGACATCGGTCCGGTGTTAATTTGGGCCTTGTCCGGTGTTGCCAGTTTTAAAGCCGGATCCGTTGTTATAACAATTTAGGCCGGACTGAAAGAGGTGTTCACAGGGGCGGTGTTCTCCCTCCTAGTCCGGATCTACTACCAGCCGGTGTGCCTATTTTCAATCTGAATCCGCCCACGAGATCGTCGTTTCTTACTTGGGCCGGACTCACTCATTCTTTCGTTGTCAGATCCATGACATCGGCCATTAAGGGATTCCAACAACTGGTCCGGTGTTCCCCCTTTTGGAATTTGGACCGGTTATATTTACATTTGGGACCGGACTGACCAATCCTTCCGTTGCCAGGTGCATGACATCGGCCATCAAGGGACTCCAACAACTGGTCCGGTGTTTATAGGGCCTTGAGGTCATAGGCTGAGGGTTTGGGACAGCCAAAATTCCCACTCACCCATACGCGTAGTGGTGTGTAAACCTGGCCACTAACTGTTCGTGGGGAGCAGGATTTCAGTGTGGCATTTTTTAATTGTCCACTTTCGCCTCCCTGTCTGCCATTTTTGGGGAGTGCGATTCCAGGTCATCATGCACAAACTTCTGACCTCGTCCATCCGTTGTCAAATTTGTGACATCGGTTAGCAAAGACATCGGTTGGACGGAGTCCCCACTGATCCGATATGGCCTCTTAAGAACCTGGACCTGTGTCTTCACACCGGTTGAGCCTCTTCAAGGTAGTATCACAGGGGCGATGTTCTTCCTCCTAGTCCGGATCTGCTGTCTCGGTCGGTGTGCACATATTTGACATGAGTCCGCCCACGAGATCGTCGCTTCTTACTTGGGCCGGACTCATCGTCTTTTTGTTGTCAGATCCGCGACATCGGCCATTAAGGGATTCCAACACTGGTCCGGTGTTCCCCCTTTTGGAATTTGGACCGGTTATATTTACATTTGGGACCGGTGTCCTTTCCATTTGGGTCGGACCGAAATAGGTGTTCATAGATGCCCCTCTTTACTCCTTTTTCACAAGAGAAATACAGAATCTTCGTATTTCCGAGGTGAAAAGGGAGTAAAGACATGAACACCGATGTAGGGGATAAATGGGACCCATCAACCAGACATCGTCCTCGCAAAGTATAGAACCTCGGATTAGTGCATCATGACCACCCCGTCCTCAACTTTTGTTCCCTTTTGAATGGCCGGTGTATTGTGCATGACATCGGCCTTAGCAACTTAAACCCTGAATCCAGTTCTATCCGAGGTAAGTTTCATGATACCGTTTGTTATGCCCCAAAGTAGTAACCGGTGTAACCACTGGGACACCGTCCCTTGTGACCTAATTCACGGTTCCTAGTTTACTAGATTTGAGGGTCATGACACCGCCCTTTGGACTACCACCCATGTCTTGGAATAGAGTGAACCTCTACCTAGCGTCCATATCGGATCAACACCCCTTTTTTTTTTTTTGAAGAATCAAGAGAGCTGTTTTTTTTTTTTCAAAAAGTGGTGTGCCGTCCCTTGGGTGACAGGAAGGCGAGAGTGGGGAGTTGCCCCTTTACTGAAGATAAAACATGGGGTGTGGCCCTTGACTTGCAGGAAGGTAAAAGGTGACAGGAAAAATAAATGTGGGGTGTGGCCCTTGGTTTGCAGAAAGGTAAAAGGTGGGGGATTGCCCCCTTGGCGGGCAGGAAAAATAAATGTGGGGTGTGGTCCTTGGTTTGCAGAAAGATAAAAGGTGACAGGAAAAATAAGTGTGGGGTGTGGCCCTTGGTTTGCAGAAAGATAAAAGGTGGGGGATCGCCCCCTTGACTGACAGGAAAAATAAATGTGGGGTGTGGCCCTTGGTTTATAGAAAGATAAAAGGTGGGGGATCGCCCCCTTGACTGACAGGAAAAATAAATATGGGGTGTGGCCCTTGGTTTGCAGAAAGGTAAAAGGTGATAGGAAAAATAAATGTGGGGTGTGGCCCTTGGTTTGCAGAAAGGTAAAAGGTGACAGGAAAAATAAATGTGGGGTGTGGCCCTTGGTTTGCAGGAAGATAAAAGGTGGGGGATTGCCCCTTGACTGACAGGAAAATAAATGTGGGGTGCGGCCCTTGGTTTGCAGGAAGATAAAAGGTGGGGGATTGCCCCTTGACTGACAGGAAAATAAATGTTGGGGGAGCTAACAGGACGTCTCGTCCGAATTAACTCAATGTTGGCAGGAAATGTAGAGGTTGGGGGAGTTAACAGGACATCTCGTCCGAATTAACTCACTGTTGGCAGGAAATGTAAAGGTTGGGGTTGACCCTCGGATGCCATGACTGCGGGTTCTTGGGGAACTGTCCCTTGATTGAGAGGATATACCCGGAGAGATGTCCCAGTTTGACATGATTGGATGAAATCTTAGGTAACTGTCCCTTGAATGAAAGAATAAACCCGGGGAGATGCCCCAGTTTGACATGATGGAATGAAATCTTGGGGAACTGCCCCTTGAATAAGAGAATAAACTCGGGGAGATGCCCCGGTTTGACATGATTGGATGAAATCTTGGGGAACTGCCCCTTGAATGAAAGAATAAACCCGGGGAGATGCCCCAGTTTGACATGATTGGATGAAATCTTGGGGAACTGCCCCTTGAATGAAAGAATAAACCCGGGGAGATGCCCCAGTTTGACATGATTGGATGAAATCTTGGGGAACTGCCCCTTGAATGAAAGAATAAACCCGGGGAGATGCCCCAGTTTGACATGATTGGATGAAATCTTGGGGAACTGCCCCTTGAATAAGAGAATAAACTCGGGGAGATGCCCCGGTTTGACATGATCGAAAGAGTCTTTGGGGAAAACTGTCCCTTGACCGAAAGAAGAATCTGGGGAGATGCCCCAGTTTTGGGTTGACTGGGAAGTGTAGTCCCACTGGGGAAGGATTTGGGAAATGTAGTTTTTGGCGATTATGGTTCCACTGGGGGAGAAAATCTGGTGATTCAGGGTAATGCCCCTTTGGGTGAAAGAGAATGGACTTGGGGTTCACTGCGGACATGCCGAAGGCCTGCTAAGGAGAGAGTTGGGCAACTACACATCTCGGGGATCATGGTTCATGGCCATCCTATAACAGAGAAACGTGAAACTAATTAAAAACTTACAGGCGAACTCCCTTGGCGACAGGCGTTGAAGTAACTCATGGCCAAAATAATTATTGCTTCTGACTTCATTGAGGCTGTTTCACAGAGCTGGTTGAGCTTGCTTGAGGTAAGATCTGGCAACGGTGTCCACTTCGTTCCCCATAACTTTGTGTTTTCGTTCTTCTCAAAACTCATTTTTTTTAAGAAATTCTTTTTAGGCAAAACTTGTTTATTCATTCTAGTCATGAACACATGTGAGAAGAAAGGAAACTTTTATTTATGAACAACAGATATGTACAGGTGACAATAATAATGCAAAAATATGACAAGGTGTGAGGAATTGATGGTAAGGATGGAAGGGAAGGCCTTTTAGATCCTCCATTGATTTCCTGAGAGCGACAAAATTCTAGTCTTTTCCATGATTTCCTGTTTATCTTCCGATTTTGTTTTCGAGGGCGTGACTCGACAATGGCTTCAATGTTCTAGACCCATCCCCTTGTCTGTGACTTGAAAAATTGGCATTGCAGTGTTGAATCTATAGGGTGTGAATTTGTCTGGGCCGCCTTCTTAGGATTTTCGACCCCACCAATTGCTCTAAGTTTTGCCTAGGTCGCCTTTTCAGGTTTTCAACCTAGCTTTTTTTTTTTTTTTTTTTTACGCGTAGTATCTTCTC
Source organism: Clitoria ternatea (assembly GCA_037962975.1). Taxonomy (NCBI): domain Eukaryota; kingdom Viridiplantae; phylum Streptophyta; class Magnoliopsida; order Fabales; family Fabaceae; genus Clitoria; species Clitoria ternatea. Next base: position 111,432,200 of record CM075671.1, read on the forward strand.
ACTGCGTCCGCGTTTATAGGCATCGGTAGATCTTCCCCATCCATGTTGATGAGTATGAGAGCACCTCCGGAAAAAGCTTTCTTCACGACATAAGGCCCTTCATAGCTAGGAGTCCATTTGCCTCGGTGATCTTTATGCATTGACAAAACCTTCTTGAGCACCAAGTCTCCCTCTTGGAACTGTCGGGGTCGTACTTTGTTTTCAAACGCTCGCTTCATACGCCTTTGATATAACTGACCATGGCAGAGGGCAGTCAATCTTTTGCTATCAATCAGATTTAATTGGTCATGTCGAGTTTGGATCCATTCAGCCTCAACCAATTCGGCTTCCATGATTACTCGGAGGGAAGGAATCTCCACTTCAAAAGGCAGGACTGCTTCCATGCCATAAACTAAAGAGAATGGAGTTGCCCCAGTCGAGGTCCGGACTGAGGTACGATAACCGTGCAGAGCAAAAGGAAGCATTTCATTCCAGTCTTTATAGGTTACCACCATTTTCTGTATTATCTTCTTGATATTCTTGTTCGCCGCCTCGACTGCCCCATTCATTTTTGGGCGGTACGGAGAGGAATTATGGTGGGAGATCTTAAAGCTCTCACAAAGCTCCTTCATCATTTTGTTGTTCAGGTTTGTACCATTGTCTGTGATGATTTGATTCGGTAGGCCGTACCGACATATCAACTCACGCTTGACGAATTTAACAACAACACCTTTGGTTACATTAGTATATGAAGCTGCTTCCACCCATTTTGTGAAGTAATCAATGGCGACCAAAATGAAACGATGGCCATTTGAAGCCTTTGGTTCAATGGGACCAATGACATCCATGCCCCACATCGAAAAAGGCCATGGTGCTGACAAAACATTTAGAGATGACGGGGGTGCATGGATATGATCAGCATATATTTGGCACTTATGACATCTCCGAGCATAGGCGAAGCAGTCTGCTTCCATGGTCATCCAAAAATAACCAGCCCTTAAGATTTTCCTTGACATGGCGTGCCCATTGATGTGGGTTCCGAGAGATCCTTCGTGGATATCCCTCATAATTCTATTTGCTTCAGCGGTATCAACACAGCGAAGAAGGATAGAATCATAGTTTCTTTTGTAAAGCACGTCTCCATTTAAGAAAAACCCCATGGTGAGCCGTCGCAGGGTTCTTTTGTCATTTTCTGTGGCATTGTCAGGGTATTCTTGCCTCTGGATATACCTCTTGATATCATGATACCAAGGTTTTCCATCCGACTGTTCTTCGACTACTTGGCAGTATGCGGGCTCGTGATGCCTTTCTACCTCGATGAGGGGCACGTCATAGTCATTGTTTACTTTGAACATTGAAGCGAGAGTGGCCAAAGCGTCAGCCATCTGATTATCTTCCCGAGGAACATGATGGAAAGAAATCTCTTCGAAATCTCTGATCATTTCCATAATGTGGGCGTGATAGGGGAGAAGCTTGCTATCTCTGGTTTCCCACTCACCTTTTAACTGGTGGACGACTAAAGCAGAGTCTCCGTAGACTTCCAGTGTTCTTACTTTCATATCCAATGCCGCTTGGATCCCTAAGGAGCACGCCTCATATTCAGCGACATTGTTGGTACAATCAAAACATAGCCTGGCACAGACAGGTATGAACTCTTTCTTTGGTGAAATCAAAATGGCTCCGATTCCATGTCCCAAAGCATTAGAAGCTCCATCGAATCTTAAAATCCATTTGTCCTTGTTATCTCCTTCTTCTTCGTCGGACAATGCCAAAATATCTTCATCTGGGAAGTCGAACGGTATTGGTTGGTAATCACTTATGGGTTGATGGGCTAGGTAGTCAGCCAAAGCGCTCCCTTTTATGGCTTTCTGAGTGACATATGTTATGTCGTACTCAGTTAGCAGCACTTGCCATCGAGCAATCCTTCCGGTCAAGGCTGGCTTCTCAAAGATGTACTTGATAGGATCCATCTTAGAGACTAGCCAGGTAGTGTGACTTAACATGTATTGCCTTAAACGCTTCGCAGCCCATGCAAATGCGCAACAAGTTCGTTCTAATGCGGAGTATCGCATTTCACAATCAGTGAACTTTTTGCTTAGGTAATATATGGCATGCTCTTTCTTTCCCGTTTCATCGTGCTGACCCAATACGCAGCCCATGGACTCATCCAGTACCGTCATGTATAAAATCAGTGGTCTCCCAGGGGTTGGTGGTACCAATATTGGTGGTTCTTTCAAGTACTGCTTAATCTTCTCAAAAGCTATTTGGCAATCCTCATTCCATTGCCCCGGTTGGTTCTTGCGGAGTAGCTTGAAGTTCGGCTCGCAGGTCGATGTCAATTGTGAGATAAATCGAGCGATGTAGTTTAATCTTCCCAAGAACCCCCTGACTTCTTTTTCTGTGCAAGGAGGTGGTATTTCTAGGATTGCCCTGACCTTGTCAGGATCCACTTCAATTCCTTTCTTGCTTACAATGAAACCCAACAGTTTGCCTGACCTTGCGCCAAACGTGCACTTGGCAGGATTCAATCTAAGCTTAAACCTTCTCAACCGTTCAAACAATTTCCTTAAGTCGCGGACATGATCTTCCTCAGTTCTGGATTTTGCAATGATGTCATCCACATAGACCTCTATTTCCTTGTGCATCATATCGTGGAATAAAGTGACCATTGCTCTCTGATAAGTTGCCCCTGCGTTCTTCAAACCAAAGGACATTACTTTGTAACAGAAAGTACCCCACAAAGTAACGAACGTGGTCTTTTCCATGTCTTCGGGCGCCATTTTAATCTGATTGTACCCGGAGAAACCATCCATGAAAGAGAAAATGGAGTGCTGGGCTGTGTTATCGACCAACATGTCGATATGTGGAAGAGGAAAATCGTCTTTAGGGCTGGCCCTGTTTAGATCTCGATAGTCCACACACATCCGCACTTTTCCATCCTTCTTCGGGACCGGGACTATGTTGGCTACCCATTGTGGATATTTGGCTACGGCCAAGAAACCGGCTTCAAATTGTTTTTTGACCTCTTCCTTGATCTTGAGAAGCATTTCCAGTTTCATTCTTCGCAGCTTTTGCTTAATTGATGGACACTCTGGTTTCAGAGGCAATCTATGTTCCATTATGCTGTTATCCAACCCTGGCATATCTTGATATGACCAAGCAAACACATCCCGAAATTCCCGGAGCAGTTCAATCAATTCATCTTGCTGGTTTTTACTCAGGCAGGTGCCTATCTTGATCATTTTATCTTCTCCTTCACCTCCAAGGTTGATGATTTTAATTTCCTCCCAATGTGGGCGGATCTCCTTATCCTCTTGTTCCAATTATCTCGTCAATTCAGATGAGGGTCCAAAGTCTTCCTCACTTTCCTCGTAGACGCAATCATTTGGATAAACAGGGTCATGAAATAAATCCAGGTTTTCATCATTCTCAGGGAAATCATTTTTGGATCTGCATTCGGGTTATATTATAAAGTGAAAAGAGAAGCAAACAAGTGAAAGGTTTAAGAAACAGAGAATGCACAAAGATGAGGTGATGGGGAATAAAAATGTGTTCATTGATTTTCAAAAACAAAGTAAACAAGTTTTGCCCTTATTACAAAATGGGTCCCGGAGCCTTGGGCATAGCAAGGGGACCACCAAATTATGAAATACAGTGATTACTCTGATAGAACGTTAATGGTTGTAGGGAACTCCATGATTTCCCAATTGCTCAGCTCTTGATCTGGATGGCAAGCATGAACCAGCTCCATATTGAGGTCGGGCTCATTCTCCACCATGGAAACTTGGTCTGGATATATCACTCCGGCGCTCTTAAAGCTTTGATAGAGATCGCAGATAGGGATTCTTGCAGTGTTGATCTCTTGACCAGTAAGACGAGCAACTCTCCTCCCCTTCTTTTCCTCTTCAACCCTTTTCTTATCCGTCACAGTGGGCTCATATCCCAAACCATATCCGTTTTTATTTTCCGGGAGACTCACCGGTTGGGTTACGCCTTCTAAATCCCGCCCCAATCCTTTTCCGGCTTGGTACCCTTTCCGCAACATGTTCAGCGTCACCATTAGAGGTACGTTGGGGAAAGACATTTTCACAATGCTTGTTGCATTGGCAATCTCCAAGGTTTGGAAGGATGTTTCGAGGGCTTCCTCGGCGGCCTCGATGTACAGAGTGGATATGGGTTTGCTGACCAAAAGGTCCTCCTCCCCAGAAACAGTCACCAACTTGTTGTCGATGATGAATTTTAGTCTTTGGTGCAGCGTGGAGGGGACCACCCCTGCCGAATAAATCCATGGTCGCCCTAATAAACAGCTGTAGGCGGGTGCAATATCCATTACTTGGAAGAGTACCTGGAAAGTACAGGGCCCGACTTGTATAGGCAATTCAATTTCTCCAACGACTTCCCTACGTGTCCCATCAAAAGCCCGCACAACCATAGAGCTAGGCCTCATATATGTTCCGTCGAAAGGCAATTTTGCCAACGTGGATTTTGGCATGACGTTCAGAGAAGATCCATTATCCACAAGTACTTTTGCCAGGATATAATCCCGACATTTCACAGAAATATGGAGGGCTTTGTTGTGCCCCCTTCCTTCAATAGGTACTTCCTCATCTGTGAAGGTCAAGTAATTATTGGCAACGATATGCCCCACTATGCCCCCAAATTGTTCGACGGGTAAATCATGCTTCACGTGCGCCTCGCTCAACACCTTCATCAACGTGTTTCGATGTGGTTCAGAACTCATTAGCAGAGACAACAGGGAAATTTTCGCAGGGGTGTGGTTCAATTGGTCCAACACCTGGTAGTCACTATGGCGAATAAACTTCAGGAATTCCTGGGCTTCCTCTTCAGTCACAGCCCCTTTTGTTTCGCCAGAGGCTACTTCTTTTCCAGTTTTTCCTTCTCCGGTAGTCTTGCCTTGCTTGAGCTCAGGTGGTGTATATATTCTTCCGCTCCGTGTCATTTTTCCCACTCCGATTATATTTGTAATAGAGGAGGATGGTATGGAGTTGACTGCCTCTGGATTGGTGACAACCACATCTGTATTGTACCTCTATGGCACAGCGTGGGAACTTTGGAAGGGGAAAGGGGTTGGTGCCCTTACTGTGAAGACAGTCTTGGCAGGAGTCGAAGCCGCTGGTGTATCCTTGTTATAGTATACGACCAGGGGTTTCGGAACTCGTACCTTACCCTGTTCCTGCACCACATTTATTTGTCTTTCACGGTGCCTACAGACCTCTATGACTCGAGCATTCATGAGTCTTTGAAGGGTTTCCTGGAAGTCCCTTCGTTTTGCGGACTGGAGGTCATTATGCTCTTCACTCCATGACCCCTCTATTAATCCCATCTTCAGCATATGGAAGTGTATTGTTTCCAAAGGCATCTGGATGTCTTCTACCTTGGAAATGCAATCTTCATCCCTCTCTATTGTGTTGACATCTGATCCTTTATGGTTTGGAAGGGGATTAGTTGTCACGCTTGGGCTCCCTTCTTTGAAGCTTATCTAGTCGGCCCGAATTAGGTCCCTTACCTTGAACTTCAGCGCCAAGCAGTTCTCAGTAGAATGTCCCGGTGCACCGGCGTGGTAATCACACCGTGCGTTCGGGTCATACCCTCTAGGATACGGCGGCTGAAGTGGCTTTAAAGGGCAGGGTACTACCATCGTGTTTTCGATGAGGTAAGGGAGAAGCTCTGTGTAAGTGATGGGAATTGGATCAAATTGCGGTGGGGCACGGTCGTTGTTTTGCCTTCTCTGATTTGGATTCGGCAGGTTCATTTGTGGCTGCTAGTACGGAGCTTGTGGTGGTTGATATGGTGCCTGTAGGGGTGCAGGCGGTCGCATGACAGGTGGGCGGAAATGTGGTGGATGTGGTGTTTGAACGACGGCCACATATGGATGTGGTGTATTATGATAGGTTGATGGAAAGGCGACCGGGGTGGGTGGCCTCGGCTGGTTTCTTCCCTGATTATGGGAGATCAGATTAGTCTCTCCCTCTCTTCTCTTTCCTTCCCCATGGGAGGGTCTTCTTGCTGCATTAACCCCAGCTGGGCCTCGGGTGATCTTCCCTGTCCGGAGGCCATTTTCTATTCTTTCTCCGATAGTGACGATATCGGAGAAATGGGAGGAAATACTTCCGATCATCTTGTCATAAAATGGCGATTGGAGTGTGTCAATAAATGTCGAGATCACCTCTTTCTCAGACAAAGGTGGGTCAACTTGCGCTGCTACTTCACGCCATCGTTGGGCGTATTCTTTGAATGTCTCGTCGTCTTTCTTGGACATGTTCTACAATTGTACTCTATCTGGTGCCATGTCCAAATTGTACTTATACTGCTGCATGAAAGCATCTGCCAGATCCTCCCAACAGCGTATACGAGAACGTTCAAGATGGTTATACCAGGTTAGAGGCGCTCCAGCCAAACTATCTTGGAAACAGTGGATGAGCAGAGAGTCGTTGGAGGCATGCGAAGCCATCTTCCGGCAGTACATGGTAAGATGGTTTCTCGGACATGTCAGCCCCCGATACTTATCAAATTCAGGTGTTTTGAATTTGGGAGGAATAACAACGTCAGGAATTAGGCAGAGTTGTGCAGCACTGCCTAATCTAAATCGATTTCTCCCATCCATTTCCCTTAATCGCCTTTCCAAGAACTCTAATCTTCCTTCCTGGGTAGCAGCAGTGGCAGTACTTGGTCCTGTGACGACATAGTGACTAGCACTCTTGACTGGTCGGTCAACATGTGCCAGGCTCTCATTCAGAATTGAGGCTTGGTGTCCAGCTGTGGCTTGGGCAGCTTGTGGTTGTTCAGCCTGTGTATGGACCGGAATCGTTTGAGGATTTCGGACAGGTGGGATGTTTGGTTAAGCCGCGTGAAGGATTGTTTCCTGATAATCTGGCTCCTCTTGGAGTGGTGGGAAATAGCCTGGGGGTAACCCATACTGTGGAAAGGGTACGACATTCCCTTCTTTATCAACAAAAGAGTGTTGTTGAACATGAGCAGGGTTCGGCTTACTAAGGCGAACGGTAACAGTAGGCCCTGCAGGGTTTGAGCTCGGTTCCCCAGCATGACCTTGAGTGCGTTGGAGAATGGGAGATTGCTGCCTAGCATTTTCAACTTCTGCTAAAGAATCCCTTTCTGCGATCCTCCTTTCAAACATCTTGGCCATTTCAGCCATTTGTTCTTTCAATTGATTAACCTCAGCTCGCAGGTTTTCATTCTCTTACTCTATTTCGGCCATGAGTTTCTTTCTGAGCGTGGTCGCGTAGGGATGCTTACCCGTAGTGTCTAAAGAATCATGGCAAATGGTTAGAAAAATAGAGGGAACAGTTAAAGAAGATAAAAGAAAAGTAAAAAAATAAACGGGCATTCGCGAGATACGATTCCGAATTTGACACGTATTCCTTGACCTTTCCCCAGAACGTCGCGTTCAAAAGTACTTAGTATAACAGTATATTGGAAATTAACATGAGACAACTGTGAAGGCACATTAATTCATCATTCCATTCATCTGTAAAGGTACAATGTTACTTGAAAGATACGGTTACAATATTCAGCCATTCCTAGCTTGGGCAATCATGACTTTCATTTTGTAAAGTCTTTCTTGACAATAGTTCAAAAATGATGATATCTCCTTTGGGGTGGATAGGGGATTGACCATGCCTTCGGCCTGCTTTAACATTGAGGGAAAATCTTCCAAGATTCTATTGGATAGGTATGCCAACTTGGCGAAACGGTCCATCCATAAATGAATGACTTCATCCCGTTGAGCTAACTCTGTCCCCAAAGCTCGTGTGGCTTCTTGGCAGCGGCGTTCGGCGTCAAGGGTTTTCTTCTGTTCAGCATGTATTTCTTGCTCATAAGCTCTCATCGTTTCATCAAACTGTTGCTCCAATTTATGGACTTGGGTTTATAGCATTTCTTTTTGCATCAAAGCCTCCTTTCCCTTCTCCTTGGATTGTACCAGCATGTCTTTTAAAAGTTGTTTTTCAGCCAATGCAGCATCATTTTGTTGACCTTTTGTCTTTAACTGTGAATTGGCCGCCCAAAGGCATTGATCTTGTTTTATTCTGTAATCTTCATCAATCTTTCTCTTTTTCCGCATTTCTTCCATAGCATGTCTTCCTTCAGAGTTCTCTTTCCTATGGAGGGCGCACTCTTGTTGGCACTTTAGGAGATCTTCTTCCAGTTTTTGATTCCTTGTCTTTAGCTCTTCTACTTGGGCTTTTAGCGATATGGTAACCTTGTCCTCCACAATGCACGGCGGAGGAACTGTGTCCTCAGGTTGGTATGAAGGGCTCTTGAAAGGCAATTTCACGATGGAGACTCTGTTCACCACCCAATCTAAGTATTCAATTCTCACAGCGTGGCTTCGTGCTCCCAGTTCTTTGCTCCTCCTATGGACCTTCTTCCAGGCATTGGCTATGTCCCGAATAGTGGAGGCGTAATTCCCATTCACATAGTACAAAACGAAAGGAGTAAGTAGTGCTTCGTCCGGCGGCCCAAGTAGAGGATAAGCCAACTGCCGCTTAGCAATAACAGGATTATAATTGATGCAGCCTTGTGTCCCCATTAGAGGAACATTTGGATATCCTCCACAGCTATAAACGATGGACTCAACTTCTAGCCATTGAGGACACCACCTTACCTTTTCTGCTGTAAGGCCTACAAGGTGATTAGCCCACTCACGCCCATTCTTAGTTGTCAGCTGACACAATTTCAAATCAGAGATGGGACACTCGGCTTTGCATAGTTGATGAAAAGCGTGGGATATGAGCCACACATATAGAACAGGCAAACAACAAATAATCCTCTTTCCTCCTTGAGTATGGCAGAAATCCAAGGTGCAATAGACATTGGCCAACACTGCTGTGACGGGATTTTCCATTCTATGCTTGCGAGCGGTGAAGACACCTATAGCATCATAATCTACGTAGTTGTCTAAGTTAGGGAATAAGACAACTCCGTAAATAGTGAGAGCCAAGGTATCAATGAAAGCTTCCCATTCTTCCTTCTCTGCCAGGACATGCATGTGTTTCTCTAGAAATTCCCTAGTAAATCCAGGAATCTGGTTTCTGTTCATTTGTACTCCTTTTAACATTTCAGGATGGACCTTCAAAATACGAGCGACAGAAGTGATTGACGCGTGATGGTCCAAATGGTGATAAGGAATCTGTCCCTCCATTGGCATCCCCAATATTTGTTCAAATTCTTCTATGGAGGGTGCCAGTTGAAAGTCTTGGAAAGTGAAACAGCGGAGAGGTGGGTCATAGAATTGTGCCAGAGCTGTGATGGCTTCTGTTTGGACGTCTACCTCCAAGAGTTTCAGGATCTTCCCATACTTCCTTGCGAAAGTCATCTTTTGTGTCAAGTTCAGTTTTTTCCCTAGTGCTTGTAAACTGTCAGTATTGACCTTCCTAGCCTTGAAGTGCAATAACTTCTTTAATTCGGTCACCCCTATATCACAATTACTGTGTCCCATGTTAATTTCCATACTGTCCTAGAAATACCGACAAATTCAGGATCGTCCCCTGCGAATATCAAGACAAAGAATGGAATCAGTTATGCGAGCTCCAAAAGTCGTAGGTTTTCCCAATCGTCATTGCCACTTCAACCAGAGGGAAATGAAGTATAATTTTTTTGGATTTTTCCTTTGATGATTAGAAGAACCTATGACTTCAGACTCAGAGATACATGACAAAAAAGAGAGGAACATCTATTCACCCGAAGAATACTTGTGTGTTCCAAAAAAAAAAATTCCAAGACTAAGCGAATCTTTGGGTGATAGATAATCCCTTTTTAATAACAGGAAAGCGAAAATGACATAAGGTAAAGTAAAGTTTGCCCTTTCGTGGCCTAAGTCAGGTTTTGTTGAAGGTTTTCTTTGGACCCTAGGGCTTGTCTTAAAGTGACTCTTCACACTGGGTGGCTTATGCTAGACTTCTAGAAGGTCACCAGAGCCAAGATCCTACCCATGACAGGGACGCAACAGTGGGGAACCACTAGGTGCGTATGTCACAAGAGGTTGAAAACTCTAGTTGGGGTTCTCACGATCACCGGATAGGAAGTACATCCTATACGATTCCGTATACCAACCCCTCCTAACTTAAGTTTTATTTGGGGCCCGGGTATAGGGCGCCACTCATAAGTGTGTGCGAGTAATTTGTGAGTGTAGTGTGTGAAAGGGCATTCAATACCTTTTTACCTTACACCATTCTGCACAGAGAACAAACACAGAACAAATATACAAAGTCGTCTACCTAGGGTTCAATAATTACAGGAAAGTAATATGGTCCTCTATCCTAGGGTTCAACAATCATACGGAACATGGACAATAAAACGAATAACAAGATGCAAATAATAACGAACATTCACAACAATTAACGGAAAATAAAAAAAACAAGGGGAAGAAATCCAAGCTAACAAAGGCTATATATAAAAAAACGCACTTTCAACCAAACTGGCCTGACTCTCTTAAGTATCCCCAGTGGAGTCGCCATCTGTCGCAACCTGGATCGCGACGGCGCGGCGAACAAGAGAAAGAGTATCGAATGAAACAGGGAGTCGCCACCAACGTTTTTATCCATAGGAAAAACATTGGGAAAAAACTAGGTTCAGCAAAGCACTGGTTAAAAAAAATTGAAATCCAAGTTCGGGAGTCGGTTACGAGTAGGGAAGGTATTAGCACCCTACATCGCCTGTCAAAGACAGTACCAAGATTGAAAGCACAACATAAATAGCCTTAAATAAAACATGGTTTCTTCCCTTTTATTTTGAAAATGATAGAATGGAGTAGAGAACTGTACAGACACAGAATGTTAAAGCGAGGTTAATGGGACGTTTTGTCCGAATTAAGCTCGACTTCGATATGAGACAGAGAGGGTGAGAGAATGCCAATAAGACATCACGTCTAAGTTAAACATCCTCGGGTAAAAAGGATAGGGATAGGAAAGAGATAAGCGGGACGTCTCGTCCTAAGTATCCCTTCCCTATGAAATTATGGCGAGGCTTGAGCAAAACTAGGGGGAAACCAACAAGACGTCACGTCTAAATTGATTTTCATAGAAGTGACCAAAGAAAGGAACATTTATGAAAGAAACACAAAAGTAAGGAAATAAATCAACAAAAAAAGGAAATAAGAAAGACGGGCCCGACAGGAGTTAAAGTCCTGCTCCTACGTATTCTTGAATTATCAAGAAATCAGGGTTACGTAGTTCTGAATGTTTTTCTTTTAGGAAAAGACTTAGGAGATGATGATGGATGTCACTGAGGTGGGGAACTCGTACAAGGCGAAGTTCTTCGCACGTGTACGAATCCTAAAGGGGTTGTGTAGACGGGAGTGTCCCCGTACGACACTATATTTTTTTTTAAAAAAAGAAGAAAAAAGAATTTTTAGACTGGAAAATAAAACATATACAAAATCACTTATTTTTATTATATGTGCTTGTTAGGGAAAAGGACAAAAATATTAACAGTGTAAACTATGGCACACAGACGAACATAACCAACAAACAGCGAACTGACAGGAAAATAAAAGGGTAAAAGTAAAAGAAATAAGGAACAGGGTGGAACCGGTGTGATGGGCTCAGAACCGATGTGTGAGTCAAACGCAGTGACGGTGTCTGACTGATTCTGGACTTGCACGCTGATAGAAGCACTGGACCGGTGTTGGGCACGAATGCTGAAAACTGAAGAGTGTAGCCGATATTGGTGGGAGCTAATCCGAGGTGAGGGGGTGACTGGGCGCTGTGTATGGACGATGTTGAGGATTGGCAAGGGTAATGACTAGGTAAGGTACAGTATGGAATCTGGGGAATAATTTAGTACTGAGACGGTGTAGGAGAAGGGGTGAGGAGGTCGGTTTTGGTGAGGACGGTTTCGGGAGAAAGGGACGGTGTTGTGGCTTGATGGACAATGTATTTGCTGGACGGTGTTGTATTTTGGGGGGTATTGGGACGGTGTAGTGTTTAAGGAGTATTGGAAGTGTTCAGGAGTTGTTGGGACGGTGTGGAGGGATTAGGACGGATTAGGACAGAACCGGGCGGTGTTCGAGGATATAGGTACGATATGGTAAGTTTTAGGAGATCGGTGTGAAGGGCTATAGTGAATTGGTGGAGTGGATGAGGATCTGAGGGAGGACAGTGCTGTTGGGAGGATGCTGTTAGGACGATGTGGGTTGGAGGCTGAGACGGTGTGGTGTTCAAGGAATATGGAGATGGTGAATCGGGAGGTGTTGGGACGGTATAGTTTAGGGAGTATTGGGACGGTGTAGATTGGGAGGTGTTGGGACGGTGTGGATTGGGAGGTGTCGGGACGGTGTGGATTGGGAGGTGTTGGGACGGTGTGGATTGGGAGGTATTGGGGCGGTGTGGATTGGGAGGTATTGGGACGGTGTGGATTGGGAGGTATTGGGGCGGTGTGGATTGGGAAGTATTGGGGCGGTATGGTTTTGGGGGTATTGGGGCGGTATGGATTGGGAGGTATTGGGGCGGTGTGGATCGGGAGGTATTGGGGCGGTGTGGATTGGGAGGTATTGGGGCGGTATGGTTTTGGGAGGTATTGGGGTGGTATGGTTTTGGGGTATTGGGGCGGTATGGTGTTTAGGAGTGAACTAGGACAGAACTGTGTGAAGGGAATGAATTCCTTAAGACTCTTAAAGCGAAATTTAGGAGTTTCCCCTCTTTCCAGCTCTGGACCGTGTCAAGAACTTACTAGCTAACCCCTTGTGCCTCTTCCTGAGAGGTATTTATAGAGGGCTCTTGGACATGGGCCGAGTGGACAGCTCAAACTCCACTTGGTGGAAGCGACCTGGCCACTAACAGATAGTGGGGGGACAATGGCTGATGGGAAATTTTTTAATTCTTCCACTACCGCCCCCTTGTCTGCCATTTTTGGGGAGTGCGATTCCAGGTCATCACGCACAAATTTCCGACCTCATCCATCCGTTGTCAAATTTGTGACATCGGTTAGCAAAGACATCGGTTGGACGGAGTTTCCACTGATCCGATGTGGTGTCTCAAGAACCTTTACCTGTGATTTCACACCGGTTGAGTCTTTCAATGTAATCACAGGGGCGATGTTCTCCCTCCTAGTCTGGATCCACTACCAGCCGGTGTGCCTATTTTTGATCTGATCCTTTTCCTTGGGGCCGGACTGGCCTGTTATTCTGTTGTCAGGCGCACGACATCGGTCCGGTGTTAATTTGGTCCTTGTCCGGTGTTGCCAGTTTTAAAGCCGGATCCGTTGTTATAACAATTTAGGCCGGACTGAAAGAGGTGTTCACAGGGGCGGTGTTCTCCCTCCTAGTCCGGATCTACTACCAGCCGGTGTGCCTATTTTCAATCTGAATCCGCCCACGAGATCGTCGTTTCTTACTTGGGCCGGACTCACTCGTTCTTTCGTTGTCAGATCCATGACATCGGCCATTAAGGGATTCCAACAACTGGTCCGGTGTTCCCCCTTTTGGAATTTGGACCGGTTATATTTACATTTGGGACCGGACTGACCAATCCTTCCGTTGCCAGGTGCATGACATCGGCCATCAAGGGACTCCAACAACTGGTCCGGTGTTTATAGGGCCTTGAGGTCATGGGCTGAGGGTTTGGGACAGCCAAAATTCCCACTCACCCATACGCGTAGTGGTGTGTAAACCTGGCCACTAACTGTTCGTGGGGAGCAGGATTTCAGTGTGGCATTTTTTAATTGTCCACTTTCGCCTCCCTGTCTGCCATTTTTAGGGAGTACGATTCCAGGTCATCATGCACAAACTTCTGACCTCGTCTATCCGTTGTCAAATTTGTGACATCGGTTAGCAAAGACATCGGTTGGACGGAGTCCCCACTGATCCGATGTGGCCTCTTAAGAACCTGGACCTGTGTCTTCACACCGGTTGAGCCTCTTCAAGGTAGTATCACAGGGGCGATGTTCTTCCTCCTAGTCCGGATCTGCTGTCTCGGCCGGTGTGCACATATTTGACATGAGTCCGCCCACGAGATCGTCGCTTCTTACTTGGGCCGGACTCATCGTCTTTTTGTTGTCAGATCCGTGACATCGGCCATTAAGGGATTCCAACACTGGTCTGGTGTTCCCCCTTTTGGAATTTGGACCGGTTATATTTACATTTGGGACCGGTGTCCTTTCCATTTGGGTCGGACCGAAATAGGTGTTCACACTCCTGACACTTTTTGGTGCACCATTTGCTTTCGTTATATATGCAACTCTTTGTTCACAACACTCCTCTAAAATTTCTTTCCTAAGATTTTCATTTTCAGCCCTATGAAAGATATCTACTTTCCATGTGTAGTGACATCCTTCCTCATCCAATATAGGTACTTTCAACAGCTTATTCAATATGTGACCAGTTAGAGGAATGGTGACTCCTCTCAAGAAGGAAGAAAAATGAAACTTATCTTCCATAGAATGAGTCCTTAGATTGGCATAAAATTCTCTAGTGAGTTCCTGGTAACCATTGTCTAAATTCTCATTAAAGAACTGCTATCCCCTTTCAATCATAGTAACTTTTACATTAAAATCAGAACAATTTTCTTCATCAAGGACCAGAGCTCTATCCCTTATTACTCCCCTATGTTTGAACTTATTCTCATAATCTTGGGCGGCCTTGGAATCTTTAAACCTAAACCCATCAAAACCCTCAACTGTCTGAGACTTTTTTCCTTCTTTAAGACTTTTACTCCTTTCAGTTGATGGAGAATCAGGGATACTGATAGTAGCCACCCCTTTTCCTTTCTCTTTTCGGGCTTCTTTCACATTTTCTATTTTAACACTTTTCAGGTTTTCTACAAAGTCTTTGTGATCTTCTGATCATGGTGAGTGTTAACGATGGTATTTATAATGCCTAAATGGATACATATATACAAATAGCAAAACCACAATCAAAATTAAAATGTAAGATGAACAAATATGATGGATGAAAGAAATTTGAAATTGAAATAGTAAACTACAACAATTCTAACTATAAAGTGAAAGCAAGAACTGAAAAGATGGTACCTTTCAAAGAATTTAGAGACTGTGCCTTTTCCTCTTCAAAACCCAAGGTTCTAGCGTAAAGAGTTAGGGTTTATACACTGAGAGGGTTTTATACTGTTGAGCCCAATACCTGAGGTACGCGTAACTGCGCTGAAATCTTGGTGTATAAACGCCCAAATTAAAACACACAGGTAGCATCAGGTATGAATCATGCTTAAGCGACCCATTATTCGCTCAAGTGAATAATATGTAAGTGAATGTCATGCTTAAGTGTGAAGAACTACGCTCAAGCGCCAAACAAACAGGTATCAGATTGCTTCACTGGGACGATTACGCTTAAGCTTACAGCATCGTGCTTAAGCGACAAGTTTGAAACAGGACAGCCTTAACCCGATCACGCTCAAGCGTGAGCTTGGGGCGCTCAAGCGTGAAGCATATATACAAGCCACGCTTAAAGCGTGAATAGCTAAGCTCAAGCATGGGATTCAATGAACAAGTATCAGTGACGATCACACTTAAGCATGGACTTGGGCGCTCAGGCGAGGGACACATTCAGGCAAGTAATGAAACTCACGCTCAGGCGTGAATAAACACACGCTCAAGCGATAAGAAGTCACGCTCAAGCGTAAAGGGAAACTTCACACTCACGCTCACGATCACGACCACACACAAGCTTGACGAGTTCTCGCTTGAGCGTGTAGGAGAAACAGGGCCTTCTCATCACAATCATGCTCAGGCGTGATGATCTAAGCTTAAGCGTGAAAGTTTGCTATGAATCACGCTTCAAGCGTGAATGAATTACGCTCAAGCACAAGGCATGAAATAGTGAGAGGTTTGGTGCAGGCACGCTCACGCTTAAGCGTGGGATTCACTCACTCAAGCGCAAGGGCAATTACAGGGATAACGCTCAAGCGTGGAGTAGATATGCTCAAGTGATAAACTTGAAACAATTAACATTCAACTTCCTCAGCCCCGAGCACGCTCAAGCGTGAGATGGGGCGCTCAAGCGTGAGAATCTTTTCAGTGTCAGTGGCTTTCAAGAAAACTCACGCTCAGGCGTGAGTAAATGCACATTCAAGCGTGTATGCAAAACATGAGAGTCATGCTCAAGCGTGAATTGGTCACGCTCAAGCATGACCAACTTAAGGACATTACACTTAAAGCGTAAAAAGGACAAGCTCAAGCGCCACACTTCCATGGATCTCGCTCAAATACTCGCTTGCACACACTTAAGCGAGTAGTTCCATGATCAAGGTTTCATAAGTCAGGCTGTTAGCGTGAAAGATTACGCTCAGGCGTACACACGCTTCGCTCAAGCGGATAGGAGTCATGCCTAGTCCAGGCATGATCACGCTTAAGCGTGAAATTGTCACGCTCAAGCGCAGAGCCATATACAGTAGTCACACTCAAGCTTGCTGATGTCATGCTTAAGTGTGAGGGAAAATTTTATCCATGCTTGAGCAAAAAAGTGACTTGCTTGAGCGCCTGGAGGGTCTGATGCTAATTCTAGCTAATAGATTTTCATGTAGGTACACTGGGAATTGAGCGTATGAAAGCTTAAACTTTATTCAAAAAAATTTTTTTTTTAAGATTATTCACACCTTGATCAAAATTTTTAGTTTTCTTTTACTGTTTTAACACAAAATGCAACAAATCGAAATGTAGGGTTGCCTCCCTAAAGAGCTTCTTTAAGGTCACTAGCTTGACCTTCTGACATCTAAGAAGATGCCTGCAACAACATGGAGGTTTTTTGCCTATCAAACTCTCCTCCAAAGTAGAGCTTGAGTCTCTGGCCATTCATTTTAAAAGTTCTATCAGTGGCTGGATCTTTCAACTTAATTGCACCATAAGGGAAGACCTCATTCACAATAAAAGGTCCAAACCACTTTGATCTTAGTTTTCCTGGAAAGAGTCTCAACCTAGAATTAAACAATAAAACCTTATCATCTTTTTGAAACTCTTTTCTATTTATCCACTTATCATGCCACCTCTTAGTTTTCTCTTTATAAATTGAGGAACTCTGATAAGCATTGAGTCTGAACTCCTCAAGTTCATGGAGTTTTAGGACTCTTTCCTCTTGAGATTGATCAAAGTCCATATTTAACAGCTTTGTGGCCCACCATGCCTCATGTTCTAACTCCACAGGGAGATGGCAAGCCTTACCATATACCAACTGATAAGGAGACATGCCAATGGGAGTTTTAAATGCTGTCCTATAGGCCCATAATGCATCATTCAATCTCACAGACCAATCCTTCCTAGACTTCCCTACCATTTTCTCTAATATTCTCTTAATTTCTCTGTTAGACAGCTCAAGTTTTCTACAAGTTTGTGGATGATATGGAGTAGATACCTTATGCAGTACCTCATAGTGTCTCAAGGCTTTTTCCATGATTCTATTGCAGAAATATGACCCTCTATCACTAATGAGGACTCTAGGGACTCCAAATCTAGAGAAAATATTCTTATTTATAAACCTAAGCACCACATGTGCATTATTAGTTCTGGTAGGGATTGCCTCCGCCCACTTGGAGACATAATCCACAGCAACAAGGATATATTCATGGGAGAATGACTTTGGGAAAGGTCCCATGAAGTCAATGCCCCACACATCAAATAACTCCACAACTAAAATATTTATCAAAGGCATGCCAGCTTTAGCAGAGAGACCTCCACTTCTTTGACAGTTATCACACCTTTGAACATATACTTTAGCATCCTGAAAAATTGTTGGCCAATAAAAGCCACATTGTAAAACTTTTGCTACTGTTCTGGAGGCACCATGGTGTCCTCTATAATAGGAGTCATGGCAGTGCCATAAAAGTCTTTCTTGCTCAGATTCAGGCACACATCTCTTGATAATTCCATCTACTTCTATCTTATAAAGAAATGGATCACCCTATAGAAAAGTTTTACTGTCATGAAAGAATTTTTTCTTCATTTGGGATGTCCACCCTTCAGGTACCACAGAGGCACTTTTAAAGTTGGCCATATCAACATACCATTGCCCTGTGATAATTGCCATCAGCCTCTCATCTGGAAATTCCTCTTTAATCAAGATGGAATCAGATTCACCCTCCAAACGAGAGAGTTGAGCAGCCACTGAGTTCTCCATTCCCTTTTTATCTCTTATTTCCAAATCAAACTCTTGGAGTAATAGAAGCCATCTGATCAACCTTGGCTTTGATTCTTTTTTAGCTAGCAAATACTTGATTACTGAATGATCTGTATACACAATGACCTTAGCACCAATCAAGTAAGCTCTGAATTTGTCAAATGCATACACCACAACAAGCATTTCTTTTTTATTGGTGGTGTAATTTATTTGATTCTCATTCAGTGTAACACCCTAATTTTGATAAGTAAATAAATAAATAAATAAATAAAACAAAGAAAATTTTTCACAAATAAAAAAAAATCAGAATAATCGGGCACAAGGAAATAAGGGAAAAGAAGGCAAGAGGTATGAAACCGACTCAAGGATCTGACAGCGAA
This sequence comes from Clitoria ternatea, assembly GCA_037962975.1. NCBI lineage: Eukaryota > Viridiplantae > Streptophyta > Magnoliopsida > Fabales > Fabaceae > Clitoria > Clitoria ternatea. Next base: position 111,450,656 of record CM075671.1, read on the forward strand.
AGAAGGAAACGCTCAGGCGGGTCACACAGCGACCTTACTCCCTCAGCGAAGGCTACACTCGGTACTGAATCACTCCACTTGGCATTCCCGCATCCGGATTTCAGCGCCTGGTTCACTCGGAAAGGTCCACTCCCTATTCACTCGGATTGGTCATTAGGCATACCAGTCCCATTCAAAAACATAAAGCATTCTACGGCTTCATTCAATCTGGACGCGTATGCGAACAACTCGGAAATGGTCCCCATCACCACTCACTCGGAACCCAAGAAGACTTCTCACTCGGAATAGCTTTCACACTCCTTTCGTCACTCAGGATATTTCACCTTTATTTTCACTCGATAACCATAATTCTTCCTACTCTAGTCATCCTACTACGTTAAGACTCACTCGGGTTCCCTCACTGCAACGATTGACTATAATGGGGTCCACTTAGAGTCCTAGGTGCCGCCTTTCGGTCGGAAACCTTCACTCGGCAGATTCTCACTCGGTGTTTTGTATTCTTATTCACTCGGAAAAACTTAAACTCTTCGGTACCCAGAATAAATCACTGTCTCACTCCTCTTATCAACTCTTAATCCCATTTCTACTCATGGTTATACCGACCTCACACACTCGGTAAGTACGCGTACACATATGTATATATATATATCACTCGGATCATTCACACAATATAGAACAAGACACGGTAAGATAGATAAAGGAAGGGATATAAATAAGTACAGGAACACGGCCTTCTCTTCTACCCAAGAGGGTTCAAGTTCTAGCATAAAGAAACTACGACTGAAATACGAGCCGGCCAAGGCTTAACAAAACATGTACACAGCATATACATAAACGCATAATCCCCATAGTGCACCAGTACTTCACTCGGCATTCAGCTCCTCCTCCACTCCTCATTTCGAGAGGCATTCACTGAAAAGTTGCCACAGCAGGGGTGAGTATCTTAGATATTAAATGATAGATACTGACTCGGATTGTCCCACAGTTATGCAACAATATATATATATACACACAATCATACATGGCAACGATTAAAGTCAGAGCAATACCAATCAACAAGGACACACATAAGACTCTTACCGATCGGAATCCACCAGTTATCACTCGGCCTTATGCACGTATCAATTTAATAACATTAACATACAACAATCAGTGACATAGTAATGCCCATGAATCAGAATGCACATATTGAACATTTCTCAATCAGAGTCTGACAATTCTCACCCGGATATATTTACACAACATTTCAATAACATTAATATACATTCATATAATAGATTTCAATCAGCCTCAACAGCATATGCACATAGAATAATTCACTCAGTTATATACATTCATCATCTCATTAACATCATCACATGCATAATCAATTCCAACCAACATCAGCAGTTAATATGCACAGCTTATTTCACTCGGTTCCGCATTCGTGTGTAATCGGTTTTGACGTTGCAACGTAGGCTCCCAGCCTTTTTATACATAGCTCTCAGCTATCAATTCAGCTCCCAGCTGCTTGGCCGTTTTAAGGATACCTAACCGTTTGCCCACAAGGTGACACCAACTCTCTCAGCGCCAACGGAGGTGTTCACAGGCAGCCCGAGTCCCACTCTAGGTCTACCTTGAGTCCCACTCAAGGATTTACAGCGTCCCACGCTTTAATAACCGATGGTAGTGTCCCACACTACATGCTCTCAGCATAAACGCATCCAATGCACCACACGTGGATTCATCACACAACACAGCATTCTTATACACAACCTTTCGCTCAAACATACATGCATCATATGCAATCGGTAATAAGCATTCTCAGAACTCAATATATTAGTCCTACACACATGCTTCTCATGCAATCAATATCATGGTTCAAATAGATGAATACAACAACATACGCATCCCATGCAGTCGGTGTTAAGCAGTATTAGGATTCAATAAAGTAATCCAACAACACGAGCATATCATGCAATCGGCATTCGGCAGTATCAGGACTCAGACAACACATGTATCAGTGGGATATATTACCCGATTCACTACGCCAACATTTAATCACATGCAGTCAGTATTTTATATTCGTAACATCTTACATATCACATAAACCGCACGATAATCATCATCACAATTTAGCACACTCTTTCCATGCAATCATTCGACATTCTCAAGCTATCAGCATGCATTTCAAGGACGGGACTAGACATGCAACACTCAACTCTCACTCATCATGCACCCGGGTATTACACACTCCTCATGCAAGTACACATATAAACAGAATGCAAACAACAATCATCAACACCCGGAACCCGTCCATAACCCATGCATTTAAAATATAAGGTACTCCCCCTACCAACTACGGTGCTCCAAGAGACTCCTCCACCTGGATGTTGGTCCTCTGCCTTGCTGCTTCGCTGGTTACTTCCACTCGTTCGGCCTCCTCTTGAACACTGTCGTCTTCCACGATTGACTCAGGAACAGGGGTTGTTTCTTCTTTCACTTCGACGATCGCCTTTCACTAGCACGAGGGAGCTCCGAATCCTCTGCAGTACCGTCACGTGGCTTCTGAAGGTAGAAAATGGAAACAGAGAGTAGGGAAGGAGGGGAAGAAGAACGAAGGAGAAGAGAAGAAGGAAGAAGAAGGGAGAAGTCGCAGAGGGAAACTGAAGGAATGAATGGCAAAGAGACCCATCGACCAATCATATATGCATGCACGGAGGAATTGAAAGGTGGGGTGGGAAAACATGAAGCAGCAGCCCACTCACGCTATGCCCAATCACAACAGGACAACCATTAATAATCAATCATACTTAACCAGCCATTATTTTCTTAAGCTAAATAATCAAGTTAATTATAATTATTAAATAAATTTTTCCCACTTTACAGTTATTATTCCAAGGTTCAATTTCACCCGGTAAGTCGTTTTAAATCGGGATGTTACAGTTCTCCCCCGCTCAAAAGAATTTCGTCCTCGAAATTCAATCGGTGACTCACCTTGATCAAACAAGTCAGGGTGCTGTTGCCGCATGGCATCCTCGCGTTCCCAGGTATAAGAGGTATACCCGTCCTGCTGCCACTCTACTTCAACCAGTTGCACATCCTTACTCCTTAAACGCTTTACCGATCGGTCCACTATTCTAGTCGGTATAGTCACAGTGGTCAGGTCCTCTTTAATCTCCACTTCATCATCCGACATCGTGTGAGTGGAATCGTGCAAGTACTTTCTTAATTGAGACACATGGAACACATTATGCAATCGGGATAAGTGAGTCAGTAATGCCACTCGGTATGCTACGGAACCGATCCGCTCCAATACCTCATAAGGCCCAATGTATCGGGGGCTCAGCTTTCCACTTTTCAAGGTTCGTCTGACTCCCTTGCTTGGTGAAGTCTTCAGAAACACCCTGTCTCCGACTGAAAACTCTAGCGGTTTGGTTCGTTTGTCATGGTAGCTCTTCTGCCTATCCTGAGACGCCTTCATCTTTTCCTTTATCACTCGGATCTGTTCTGAGGTTTGCTTCACAATTTCTGGTCCCAATAGTAGACTCTCACCCGATTCCGACCAACAAAGTGGGGTTCGACATCTTCGACCATATAGTGCTTCGTAGGGTGCCATACCGATACTGTTGTGGTGGCTGTTATTATACGTAAATTCGATCAGGGAAAGGTACTGCTCCCAATCTCCACCGTGCTCCAACACACACGCCCTCAGTAAGTCCTCTAAACTTTGTATCGTTCGCTCAGATTGTCCATCCGATTGAGGGTGGTAAGCGGAACTTAGCCAAAGCTTCGTACCCAATTCCTGGTGTAGGCTGGTCCAAAACCGGGACGTGAACCTTGGATCCCTATCCGATACAATAGAAGTCGGTATACCATGCAGTCGGACAATTTCGCGAATGTAAATCTGAGCTAACTTGTACAACTGGTACTTCATGTTCACAGGTAGGAAGTGTGCACTCTTTGTCAGTCGGTCAACAATGACCCAAATCGCATCATGGCCCGCTCGGTTTCTTGGCAATCCCATGACAAAGTCCATGGCAATTGAGTCCCATTTCCACACGGGAATCTCCAGGGGTTGCAATGCACCATACGGCTTCTGGTGCTTGACTTTTGATTTTTGACAGATGATACACCGAGCCACATATTCTGCCACATCTCTCTTTAATCTGGGCCACCAGAATCGTGTCCTTAGATCCAGGTACATCTTCGTGGTACCCGGGTGAATACTGAGTAGGCTCTTGTGGGCTTCATCAAGCACCATTTTCCTTAATTCTCTTCCACCCGGTACGTATATTCTGTTTCTCACTCAGAAGATCCCATCCGATCCCTCGGTCAAAGACAAATCCTTACCTTTGGCCTGAGTCTCCTTCATTTCAGCCAAGTAGGAATCTGACTGCTTGTTCTCGTACACGGATTTCAGGAATTCATTAGCAATCCTCAACGTACCGATTGTCATTTTCCGAGAAGAGGGGATGTCAACATGCAAGTTCATGTCTCGGAACTGTTCCAGCATCTCCACCTTCTTCACCATCATCACTGCCATATGGAGGGATTTCTGACTCAACGCGTCGGCAACAACGTTTGCCTTACCCGGATGGTACTTCAGTTCGAAGTCATAATCCTTTAAAAATTCCATCCATCTTCTCTGCCTCATGTTCAGCTCCTTTTGGTCGAATAAATATTTGAGGCTCTTGTGGTCACTATAAACTTCAAATTTAGAACCGTACAAGTAATGCCTCCATATTTTCAATGCGAAGACCACAGCTGCTAATTCCAAGTCGTGGGTCGGGTAATGCTGTTCGTGAGGCCTCAATTGCCGAGAGGCATAAGCTATCACTCGGCCCTTCTGCATCAGCACGCATCCTAATCCGAGTCCTGACACGTCACAATAAACCACGAAGCTCTCTTGTAAGTCAGGAAATGCCAGTACTGGAGCGGTCGTCAACTTGTCTTTTAGCTCTCGGAAACTGCTCTCGCACTCGGAACTCCACACGAAGGGAATGTTTTTCCGGGTCAATTTAGTCAGTGGCAAAGCTAGCTTAGAAAAACCTTCAATAAACCGCCTATAATAACCAGCCAGGCCCATAAAGCTCCTTATCTCCGAGACCGACTCGGGTTTCTCCCATGCCATTATAGCTGCCACCTTTGAAGGGTCTACCGAGACACCCTCCCTGGAAATCACATGTCTGAGAAAATGGATCTTATCCATCCAGAAATCACACTTTGAAAATTTTGCAAACAGCTGCTTCTCCTTCAAGACTTGAAGTACTGCTCGGAGGTGTTCTTTATGCTCATCGGAGGTCTTGGAGTAGACTAAGATATCATCGATAAAAACTACTATGAATCGATCCAAGTACAGGTGGAATATGCTGTTCATGTAATTCATGAATATGGCAGGTGCATTTGCTACACCGAACGGCATCACTACATACTCGTAGTGGCCATACCGAGCCCTAAAGGCAGTCTTGGGAATATTCGAGTCCTTCACTCGGATTTGGTGGTATCCCGACCGTAAGTCGATCTTTGAGAGGACTGAAGCACCACGCAGTTGGTCAATCAGATCGTCGATCCTGGGCAACGGGTATCGGTTCTTAATTGTGAGTTTGTTTAGCTGTCGGTAATCTATGCATAGTCTCATGCTGCCATCCTTCTTCTTAACAAGTAGTATAGGTGCGCCCCATGGTGATACACTCGGTCTGATGAATTGTTTACCGAGTAACTCATCCACCTGCTTCTTCAGCTCAGCCAACTCCGTTGGGGACATTCTGTAAGGTGCATTGGAGACTGGCTCGACTCCAGGGATCAGGTCAATAGAGAACTCAACTTCTCTAGTTGGAGGGACACCCGACACATCATCCAGAAACACTTCTGGGAATTCACAAACAGTCGAAATTTCGTTCATTCGGGCTTTACTCTCACCCTCAGTTAGACAAAGCATCATAAATAGCTGAGATATACCTTGCACCGTATAGTCCTCATTGCTTTGCCTTGGAAAAATTATCCTGTGGTTTCTACAGTCAACCAACACCTTGTTGGCTGAAAGCCAATCTACACCGAGTACAATGTCGAGATCCTTTAAAGGCATGCACACCAAATCGAAGGTGAAACTCCGATCGCCCAACACAAACACTACGTCCTTGCACATTGATGATGTCAACACCTTAGTGCCAGTCAGGTTGGCTACTTCCAAAGTCTGATCCATACACACAGTCGGTAACTTTAAATGCTTACACACTCATCAGCTATAAAAGAATGGGTGGCTCCCGAATCAAAAACTACATTAAGTGTATATCTACCGAGTGAGCACTTACATTGTACTAAGTCATTCGCTTGCACCGCATCTTCTGCGTTGATGGCGTAGACTCTTCCCACCGCTGGTTGGTCGGTATTCCCTTCTCGGTTGGAGCAAGCATCATGTTTCCTCTGGCTCTACCACCTCTGCCCCCCGGTCTTTGACTATCGCTCCCACGGTTCCTCTCTTGGAAGCCTCCTTGACGCATATTGGTGTTTGCTTGACGGAGTTGGGGGTAGTCAGGGCGAATGTGCCCCTTCCTATTACAATGGAAGCACACCATCTCACCATCGTTATTGCAGTCTTGAGCGTAGTGATTTCCCCCACACTTAAAACATCTTCCATTCCCCATAACTGGTCGTCTTTCTTGCTGGCTCCGACCCCCAAATCTGGAAAAAGGTCTGCTCCTACCAGCGTTGTTTGGCCTCTTGAAGCGGGGTTGCTGGGGCTTCAAGTAATGGTCTGCTCTGCTGCTCTGGCCCGAGTGGGCCTTGTCGTCCTCTTCGAATATTCTACACTTATTCACCAATACAGGGAAGCTCCTAATCTCTTGGTATCTGCAGGCTCTTTTAACGTCTGATCTCAATCCGTTCTCAAACTTAAGGCATTTAGAACTTTCTGTTCCAGGTTACTAGAAGGGCGGGTAGAATAAGCACAGTTCTTCAAATCTAGTTGCGTACTCCTCCACAGACATGGAGCCCTGTTTTAATTCCATGAATTCAAGTTCCTTCCGACTCCTGATTGTGTCGGGGAAATATTTCTCTAAGAAGCATGCCTTGAAATTTTCCCAGGTCAGCTGGGTATCAGCATCAGTCAGTCGGTTTCTGGCGATCCTCCACCAGTTCTCTGCCTCGTCCCGCAGCATGTACACTCCACACTCCATCTTCTGGGCCTCGGTGCAGTGGAGACCCCCAAAAATCCTCTCTAACTCTTGAGTCCATCATTAAGCTGCCTCAGGGTTACGTCCTCCCTGAAATTCACTCGGCTTCCTCTTCAGGAAGCGGTCCAACACTTGGCCTTCTTTAGCTCGAGGCTGGCCCTGCCTCTCAAACACGTCAGCAAAACGTTGGAATGCCGTGGCTATGCCCTCCATGCTTTGACGATTCGCCATAACTTATCCTGAAATTAACACCCCTTCAAGGATAAGTTTACAAGGTTACATTTTTCCGATCGGATCTTATCCCCATATCCACTGATTATAGCACATCATACCATTTATATATACGTCATGTAATCAATCAGACCAGGAGGGAAGTTACCTCCTATTCCCAAATCAATATCTCAACATCAATCATATTCAATCAAAATATCACAATAATGATGACCACTCAGTCATAACACATACAACCGCTTACACTCGGTAAGCACACATTGGCCTTGGACTTTTCGGTCTGCTCTGATACCAAAATGTAACACCCTAATTTTGATAAGTAAATAAATAAATAAATAAATAAAACAAAGAAAATTTTTCACAAATAAAAAAAAATCAGAATAATCGGGCACAAGGAAATGAGGGAAAAGAAGGCAAGAGGTATGAAACCGACTCAAGGAGCTGACAGCGAAAGAAGGAAACACTCAGGCGGGTCACACAGCGACCTTACTCGCTCAGCGAAGGCTACACTCGGTACTCACTCACTCCACTCAGCATTCCCGCATCCGAATTTCAGCGCCTGGTTCACTCGCAAAGGTCCACTCCCTATTCACTCAGATTGGTCATTAGGCATACCAGTCCCATTCAGAAACATAAAGCATTCTACGGCTTCATTCAATCCGGACGCGTATGCGAACAACTCGGAAATGGTCCCCATCACCACTCACTCGGAACCCAAGAAGACTTCTCACTCGGAATAGCTTTCACACTCCTTTCGTCACTTGGGATATTTCACTTTTATTTTCACTCGGTAACCATAATTCTTCCTACTCTAGTCATCCTACTACGTTAAGACTCACTCGGGTTCCCTCACTGCAACGATTGACTATAATGGGGTCCACTTAGAGTCCTAGGTGCCGCCTTTCGGTCGAAAACCTTCACTCGGTAGATTCTCACTCGGTGTTTTGTATTCTCATTCACTCGGAAAAACTTAAACTCTTCGGTACCCAGAATAAATCACTGTCTCACTCCTCTTATCAACTCTTAATCCCATTTCTACCCATGGTTATACCGACCTCACACACTCGGTAAGTACGCGTACACATATGTATATACATATATATCACTCGGATCATTCACACAATATAGAACAAGACACGGTAAGATGGATAAAGGAAGGGATATAAATAAGTACAGGAACACAGCCTTGTCTTCTACCCAAGAGGGTTCAAGTTCTAGCATAAAGAAACTACGACTGAAATACGAGCCGGCCAAGGCTTAACAAAACATGTACACAGCATATACATAAACGCATAATCCCTATAGTGCACCAGTACTTCACTCGGCATTCAGCTCCTCCTCCACTCCTCATTTCGAGAGGCATTCACTGAAAAGTTACCACAGCAGGGGTGAGTATCTTAGATATTAAATGATAGATACTGACTCGGATTGTCCCACAGTTATTCAACAATATATATATATACACACAATCATACATGGCAACGATTAAAGTCAGAGCAATACCAATCAACCAGGACACACATAAGACTCTTACCGATCGGAATCCACCAGTTATCACTCGGCCTTATGCACGTATCAATTTAATAACATTAACATACAACAATCAGTGACATAGTAATGCCCATGAATCAGAATACACATATTGAACATTTCTCAATCAGAGTCTGACAATTCTCTCCCGGATATATTTACACAACATTTCAATAACATTAATATACATTCATATAATAGATTTCAATCAGCCTCAACAGCATATGCACACAGAATAATGCACTCAGTTATATACATTCATCATCTCATTAACATCATCACATGCATAATCAATTCTAACCAACATCAGCAGTTAATATGCACAGCTTATTTCACTCGGTTCCGCATTCGTGTGTAATCGGTTTTGACGTTGCAACGTAGGCTCCCAGCCTTTTTATACATAGCTCTCAGCTATCAATTCAGCTCCTAGCTGCTTGGCCGTTTTAAGGGTACGTAACCGTTTGCCCACAAGGTGACACCAACGCTCTCAGCGCCAACGGAGGTGTTCACAGGCAGCCCGAGTCCCACTCAAGGGCTACCTTGAGTCCCACTCAAGGATTTACAGCGTCCCATGCTTTAATAACCGATGGTAGTGTCCCACACTACATGCTCTCAGCATAAACGCATCCCATGCGCCACACGCAGATTCATCACACAACACAGCATTCTTATACACAACCTTTCGCTCAAACATACATGCATCACATGCAATCGGTAATAAGCATTCTCAGAACTCAATATATTAGTCCTACACACATGCTTCTTATGCAATCAATATCATGGTTCAAATAGATGAATACAACAACATACGCATCCCATGTAGTCGGTGTTAAGCAGTATTAGGATTCAATGAAGTAATCCAACAACACGAGCATATCATGCAATCGGTATTCGGCAGTATCAGGACTCAGACAACACATGTATCGGTGGGATATATTACCCGATTCACTACGCCAACATTCAATCACATGTAGTCAGTATTTTATATTCGTAACATCTTACATATCACATAAACCGCACGATAATCATCATCACAATTTAGCACACTCTTTCCATGCAATCATTCGACATTCTCAAGCTATCAGCATGCATTTCAAGGACGGGACTAGACATGCAACACTCAACTCTCACTCATCATGCACCCGGGTATTACACACTTCTCATGCAAGTACACACATAAACAGAATGCAAACAACAATCATCAACACCCGGAACCCGTCCATAACCCATGCATTTAAAATATAAGGTACTCCCCCTATCAACTACGGTACTCCGAGAGACTCCTCCGCCTGGATGTTGGTCCTCTGCCTTGCTGCTTCGTTCGTTACTTCCACTCGTTCGGCCTCCTCTTGAACACTGTCGTCTTCCATGATTGACTTAGGAACAGGGGCTATTTCTTCTTTCACTTCGACAATCGCCTTTCACTAGCACGAGGGAGCTCCGACTCCTCTGCAGTACCGTCACGTGGCTTCCGAAGGTAGAAAATGGAAACAGAGAGCAGGGAAGGAGGGGAAGAAGAACGAAGGAAAAGAGAAGAAGGAAGAAGGAGGGAGAAGTCGTAGAGGGAAACCGAAGGAATGAATGGCAAAGAGACCCATCGACCAATCATATATGCATGCACGGAGGAATGGAAAGGTGGGGTGGGAAAACGTGAAGCAGCAGCCCACTCACGCTATGCCCAATCATAACAAGACAACCATTAATAATCAATCATACTTAACCAGCCATTATTTTCTTAAGCTAAATAATCAAGTTAATTATAATTATTAAATAAATTTTTCCCACTTTGCAGTTATTATTCCAAGGTTCAATTTCACTTGGTAATTCGTTTTAAATCGGGATGTTACATTCAACACTTTACTAGCATAATAGATCACATGTGTTAATTTTTCCTTTTTCTGTCCCAGTACAGCTCCTACAGCAAAATCACTTGCATCACACATGAGTTCTGTAACACCCTCTGTTACACCTTAATAAATTCTAGAAAAATTCATAATAATTTTTTTTACTAAAGATATGTTTGTTAAAAAGAAACTATCGGAATAAATTATATACATTATTTCTGAAATACCTCAATATTATTAAAACTTTATAAAGTATTTGTACATTCATCCGAAGAAAATAAACATTAAACATTATAAGAAAGAGAGGAAACTCCATGGCCCAAGAGCAGTTGCCTAGTGACATTATTTATTCATTGGACCACGGTATTCATACCGAGCTCCCTTTCTAGAACGTGCTATATATATTGTCAATGTTCTTCGATCCTTCCCTCTGTACGAACCATTAATTTAAAACATATGAAACAAAAACATAGAGAAAGGAGTGAGAAACAGAATATAATATTCCCAAATAGGACATAAGCAATAAAGGGTTTTCACAAACTAGTATAATAATATCAATCACAATCACAAGCACGATCAATTTATGAATGTATGAATGATATGCCATATCTTCATCATAACTTATCTATATATGTGGGCCCCTTAAATTTTAATTTGCACTAGGCCAACCAGGAGTTTACACTGTTCCATAATTCCGAATAATAATAACATGAACAACTCAACTGGCATGGAAACACTTAGAGACTAGTCAGATTGAAAAGGTTTTTATTGTGAAAGTACCCGACACTAGGGAGCTACCCCAGGTCCCCTGAAGCACCCTTTCACACCCTCTCATCCCAAGGCTCACAATTAAGCCTCCTCTAATGTATCCTCGGTTTCTATAATCCGTCCCCAGACAATATCATTTTGTTTCTCTTTGATGATTCATGATGCATGAACTACTCGCGTATTTAGTTGGTTAAGGCTTTTAGAAACTCAATTATATTATCAGGGCCTATGGATCACGACATAGTCACCCCAGTAAACTGTACTTTTCAACTTCTCAAATACGCACATAAAATTTTAGTACAGTTCCTTTTCAAATCACAAATCAAATCTCTTTATAAATTTGAGTTTCAAAGCCTTAAATATATTTCATAACCTGTCAATTCAAAATTAATTTCTAAAAACTTAAATTTGGAATTATCAATATTTAAAACCTTAGTACTTGAAAATTTTGTATAATATTTTTATACATTTAAATAATACGTATATATATATATTAAAAAAATTATTTTTATAAAATAAATTCTCTTTCTTTTTCTTTCTGATAAACTAACTAAAAATCTAAATTTTAGTAAAGATATATACATATATATTAAAAGATAAAAAGAGATTTCTAAAAACTTATGTAGTTTTCTAAGAAATTTCTTAAAAGTAATTTGAATAAATATAAAAAAGTAAATAAAGAAGTAGGAGATAAGTAATTTCTTACTGAATTTTAGCTTTCCGCCATGCTTGCTCTATGCTCAAACTCCACAATACAAGATTATCAATCATAATCAAACATTGTCAATCACAATCAAAACATCATAAAGCATAAATAAATATTAACAATCATAATCAAATCAAATAATTAAACATTAGTTATAAATATGATAATTTAAAATTCAATAATTATTTAAATTAATAAATTTTGTTTTAAGTTCTATGGTCAATTCCTCGCACAGGTCTATGTAAATCCAAGATAGTCCAGTCCTTGCGTAGGTCTAGTTCAGTCCATATAGGTCATAAATAATCCAAGTCTTTGCATAGGTTCAGTCAAGTTCGTAATAGTTCAAGTCCTTGCATAGGTTCAATCTAGTCCGTATAGGTCATAATAGTTCAAGTTCTTAAATATTTTAGATATTAAGTTACACAAGATGCTAAATTTATTAATAACAATTATTATAAATTTTAATTTAAAAGTTATTATTTTAAAATAATAATATTGTTATGTTTAAAAGGAGTAGGGGACTCCTCCCAATATTCTTATGTATTTTCATATTATATCCTTAATCTCACCCCCCTTACCTTGATTTGCTACCAAAAGTGAATTCGCTCTGCGCCTCCAAGTTCTAACAAAATATTAATACTAACTTATTTCAGTATAAGCTTAAGATGAAAATTAAGATTGCTATCAGAATGATAAATAGTAAATATACATAGTAATAATAAATAGTAACGGTAAATGGTAAGTCATCAATAGTAACAGTAAATAGTAATTTTTGAATAGTAATAGTAAATAGTAAATTATGAATAGTAACTTTTTGAATAGTAGTGGTAAATGGTAAATCATGAACAATAACAGTGAATAGTAAATTTTGAATAGTAATGGTAAATAGTCAATTTTGAATAGTAACGGTAAATAGTAAATTATGAATAGTAACTTTTTGAATAATAGTGGTAAATGGTAAATCATGAACAATAACAGTGAATAGTAAATTTTGAATAGTAACGGTAAATAGTAAATTTTGAATAGTAACGGTAAATAGTAAAAATAACACAGTGGTAATTTATTTTTACTATAGTAACTTATTCATAATAGTACTAGTATATCAATGGTTTAAGAGTGCTAAAAAAATAAACTAAAATTATAAAAATAATATAGAAGAAAGTTATTACCTTACACCTCCGGCAGAACTTCTTTATACCAAAAGAATTTACTCCCCACTAATTTCTTACGCACTATCTCTCTAGATTCTCTCTCTAATTTTTGGTGTGGAAATGTTGTAAATGAGCCATCTATTTATAGGAGGAAAATTTTACTATTCATGATTATTTAATTATTTATTTTACTATTCATGATGTAAGCGATGATGATGTAAGCGATGATGATGTAAGCGATGATGTCGGTAATGGCATTTTGGTTATTAGATGAAAGGTTAAGGGTATTTTTGTCATTCTAAAAAAATAAATAATAATAAAAAAATAATAATAAAAAAAATAAGAAAATTCTAAAAAATTATAAATTATATAACAATCAAAAAGTTCTAAAGAACTATAATCAAATTCCTTTGAAATTTTATTTTAAATAAGATATAACGAAATTAGGGGTGTTACAACTCTACTCCCCTAAAAAAAAATTTCGTCCTCGAAATTTACACTTTTTTTTTTAGTAAAACAATTGGGGATGAGACTCTTTCATCTCATTTTCTAGTTCCCATGTAGCATCTTCCCCTCTCGTTTCACTCCAAATGACCTTCACGAGTGGAATTTCCTTATCTCTTAGCTTCTTTATTCTTCTGTCAGCTATTCTGATAGGTGGTGCATCATATGTAAGATTATCTTTAACTTGTATGACATCAGGTTCAATAACATGTGTATGATCAAATATATACTTTCGTAAGTTTGACACATGAAAAACATTATGGATATTAGAAAGAAAAGGTGGTAATGCTATTTGGTAGGCAAGAGGACTAACTTTATGAATTATTTGATATGGACCAATAAATCTAGGAGTTAGTTTTCGAGATTTCATTGCCCGACCGACCCCAGCCGTAGGTGTGACTTTCAAGAATACATGATCACCTTCTTAAAATTCGAGCGGTTTTCTTCTTTTGTCACAGTAACTTTTCTGCCTGCTTTGTGTTGCCTTCATCTTTTCCTGAACTATTTTGATTTTATCCGTGGTTTGTTGTACCAACTCTGGTCCTAGCATCAAGTTTTCACCAGTCTCAAACCAACATAGCGGAGTCCTACATTTTCTTCCATATAATGCTTCAAAAGGTGCCATGTTAATGCTAGCATGGAAACTGTTGTTGTAGGTGAACTCCACATATGGTAAGAATTGATTCCAACTTCCTTTATGTTCTAACACACAAGCTCGTAACAAGTCCTCTAGAGATTGGATTGTTCTTTCTGACTGTCCATCCGTCTGAGGATGATATGCTGAACTCAGACGTAGTCTTGTTCCCAAAGCCTTGTGTAACCTCTTCCAGAATTGCGATGTAAAACGAGGGTCCCGATCAGAAATGATACTTGAAGGAATTCCATGCAATCTCACAATCTCCTCGATATATAATTTTGCCAGCTTCTCCATAGAGTAACGAATATTGATGGGAATAAAGTGGGCAGATTTGGTTAATCTATCAACTATTACCCATATTGAATCATGTCCTAATGAAGTTTTAGGTAGAGAAGTCACAAAGTCCATGGTAATGCTATCCCATTTCCATTCTGGTATTTCCATTGATTGTAGCATTCCAGGGGGTTTTTGGTGTTCTACTTTAACCTTCTGACAAATTAGACATGCAGCCACGTACTCTGCCACTGCTTTTTTCATTCCAGGCCACCAAAATAACTTCTTCAAATCTTGATACATTTTAGTAGCTCCAGGATGAATGCTCATATAACTTTTATGGCCTTCTTCCAGAATTGCTTTCCTCAACTCCTCTTGATTAGGGATACACACTCGATCCTTATACCTCAGCAATTGGTCACTTCTTACATTGAACTCGACTTCTTTTCCTTGTTTCAAGAGTTCTTTCTTTTCTTGCAGGAATTCATCATCTCTTTGAGCCTCTAAAACTTGCCTCAGGAATTCACTTGTCACTTGCAACGCTCCTAATCTGTAGCTATTAGCATTAACCTTTACTGCTAGGTTAAGATCTCTGAAGTTTTCTATCAATTCCAGCTCTTTAATCATCATTGTGGACGCATGCAGAGACTTTCGACTTAAAGCATCAGCTACTACGCTCGCTTTTCCAGGATGGTACTGTAACTCAAAGTCGTAATCCTTTAAGAACTCCATCCATCTTCGTTGTCTCATGTTTAACTCCTTTTGGTCGAATAAATACTTGAGACTCTTATGATCGCTAAACACATCGAATGTTGCACCGTATAGATAATGCCTCCAAATCTTTAAGGCAAAAACTACAGCGGCTAACTCTAAGTCATGGGTAGGGTAGTTAATCTCATGTTGCCTTAATTGGCGCGACGCATAGGCTACAACCTTCTTGTCTTGCATGAGTACACTTCCTAGTCCTTGTTTAGACACATCACAGTAAACTTCAAAACTTCGATGTGGATCAGGGAGTACTAACACCGGCGAAGAAGTAAGTCGATCTTTCAGCTCTTGGAAACTATTCTCACATTGTGTCGTCCACACAAAAGGTTGTCCTTTCCGTGTTAGCTTGGTCAGTGGGTATGCTAACTTTGAAAATCCTTCGATGAATCTCCTATAGTATCCAGCCAAGCCCAAGAAACTTCTGATCTCAGTGATTGTGGTTGGTCTCTCCCATTTTAAAACTGCCTCCACCTTGGAAGGGTCTACAACTATTCCTCCTTGACTAATTACATGTCCTAAAAAGTTCACTTCTTCCAACCAGAATTCACACTTTGACAACTTTGCATACAGTTGTTTCTTTTTCAGAATTTCCAACACAACCTTTAAGTGTTCAACATGTTCTTCTTTGCTTTTAGAGTACACTAATATATCATCAATGAACACCACTATAAATTTATCTAGATATGGATGAAAAATCCTATTCATGTAATCCATGAATACGGCTGGTGCATTAGTTACACCAAAAGGCATTACTAGATATTCGTAATGGCCATAGCGTGTTCTAAAAGCAGTTTTTGGTACATCTTCTTTCTTCACCCTTATTTGATGGTATCCAGACCTCAAATCAATCTTGGAGAACACTGTGGCACCACGCAGCTGATCCATCAAGTCATCAATTCTTGGCAGAGGATATTTGTTCTTGATCGTCACCTTGTTCAGTTGCCGATAATCTACACACAACCTCATGCTACCATCCTTTTTCTTAACCAACAACACTGGTGCACCCCAGGGGGATACACTGGGTCGTATAAATTGTTTCTCTATCATCTCTTCAAGTTGTTTCTTCAACTCTGCTAATTCTAGAGGTGACATTCGGTATGGTGCAATTGAAATGGGTCCAACTCCAAGTACTAGATCAATGGCAAATTCCACATCTTTTTGTGGGGGTAAACCAGGGATATCTTCAGGAAAAATATCAGGAAATTCACACACAACCGGTAGATTTTTGATTTTTGATTCTTGCTCTCCTTTCGTTGAAAGCAATAGCATGAATCCTTGAGCCCCTCCTTTTAAAGAGGCACTCACTTGGTTGGCGGTTAGAAATCTCGAATCCTTAGGATTCAAATTCACTGGTTCTTTAAACATTATGGTTTTATTATGACAATCTATTAGAACATGATTGTCAGACAACCAATCTAGCCCAATAATAACTTCTAAGCCAGAAAGGGGTAAACAGAAAAGATTGGCCTTACAGTCCCTACCATCTATGACAATAGGGCATTTCCAACAGGCTTTAGAAGTGACAATGGGATTGTTTCCAGGAGTATGTACAGATAAGTCAAATGGCAGTTCTATCACAGGTAATTTTAGTTTTTCTACACAGTCATTGGCAATAAAGGAATATGATGCACCTGAGTCATACATAACAGTTAAAGGAATCTTATTAATGATACACTTACCTTCCATCATGGAATCAGAATAAGATGCTTCTTCTCCAGTGATTGCAAAAACCTTTCCTTTTGCCTTCGGCCTTCCGACTGCACTGTGCATGCCTCCTTGAGTATTTATGCTTGTACTTGCACCTTCAGGGTTTTCCCTCTTCATCTCTGGGCAATCCTTGATGTGATGACCTGGTTTGTTACACTTAAAACAAACATAAGTGTTTTTAGGACAATCCTTTTTCAAATGGGGTCCTCCACAGACAAAACATTTAAAATTTGGTGCAGATGTTGGGTAATAGCTTCCAGTTGAAGCTTGGGGTCTGTTAGGAACAGATGCTGCTCCAAACCGGTGAAATGGCGCTTGGTAAGGCTTATTTCTCCTGAAGTCTCTTCTTTGGTGATGGTGAGGTCCTCCACTTCTCATTTCTCCTACCTTGTGAATGGGCTCACGACTTTTGGTTATTCTATCCTTATGATCTTCTTCAAAGATCCTGCAGCGATTTACCAATACAGAAAATTCACGGATTTCCTGCATTCATATAGCTTCCTTAATTTCTGGCCGCAATCCATTTACAAACTTTGCACACCGATCTCTTTCATTAGTAGCATTATTATAATGAGAATGAAAACGAGATAGCTCTTTAAACCTGGATGCGTACTCTCCAACAGTCATATTTCCTTGGGTCAGCGACAGGAATTCGAATTGTCTTTTCTCTTTAACATCAGCTGGAAAGTATTTCTCCAAAAACATATCCTTGAAATAATCCCAAGTGATCTCCACGTCGTTGACTTCGAATTATCTACGCGTGCTATCCCACCAATGTTCGGCATCCTCAGATAAGGCATAAGTAGCGAAGACTACCTTATCAGCTTCATTACATTGCAATGCTCGAAATATCTTCTCTATCTCTCAAATCCAGATTTGTGCTCCATCAGGGTTATATCCTCCCTTGAAACGAGGTGGATTGCGCTTTTCGAATAGGTCCAGCCTTCTCAAGGCATCGTTACCTTGACCTTCACGTGCTCCCATTGCATTGATTAAGCGTTCTACAACTCCAGCAAGATCGTTTCCAGCCATTAGTTTCCTGTTTCACAGTAACTGAGATTTGTCACATCAATCACAGTTACTACCAAGTCGGATATTCTATTCTCTATCACCTATATAGAGTTTACAGACAAAGCAAGATAAACCTTTTCCCCAGGCCTATTGGATTAACTGCTCTGATACCACTTTGTAACACCCTCTGTTACACCTTAATAAATTCTAGAAAAATTCATAATAATTTTTTTTTACTAAAGATATGTTTGTTAAAAAGAAACTATCGGAATAAATTATATACATTATTTCTGAAATACCTCAATATTATTAAAACTTTATAAAGTATTTGTACATTCATCCGAAGAAAATAAACATTAAACATTATAAGAAAGAGAGGAAACTCCATGGCCCAAGAGCAGTTGCCTAATGACATTATTTATTCATTGGACCACGGTATTCATACCGAGCTCCCTTTCTAGAACGTGCTATATATATTGTCAATGTTCTTCGATCCTTCCCTCTGTACGAACCATTAATTTAAAACATATGAAACAAAAACATAGAGAAAGGAGTGAGAAACAAAATATAATATTCCCAAATGGGACATAAGCAATAAAGGGTTTTCACAAACTAGTATAATAATATCAATCACAATCACAAGCACAATCAATTTATGAATGTATGAATGATATGCCATATCTTCATCATAACTTATCTATATATGTGGGCCCCTTAAATTTTAATTTGCACTAGGCAAACCAGGAGTTTAGACTGTTCCATAATTCTGAATAATAATAACATGAACAGCTCAACTGGCATGGAAACACTTAGAGACTAGTCAGATTGAAAAGGTTTTTATTGTGAAAGTACCCGACACTAGGGAGCTACCCCAGGTCCCCTGAAGCACCCTTTCACACCCTCTCATCCCAAGGCTCACAATTAAGCCTCCTCTAATGTATCCTCGGTTTCTATAATCCGTCCCCAGACAATATCATTTTGTTTCTCTTCGATGATTCATGATGCATGAACTACTCGCGTATTTAGTTGGTTAAGGCTTTTAGAAACTCAATTATATTATCAGGGCCTATGGATCACGACATAGTCACCCCAGTAAACTGTACTTTTCAACTTCTCAAATACACACATAAAATTTTAGTACAGTTCCTTTTCAAATCACAAATCAAATCTCTTTATAAATTTGAGTTTCAAAGCCTTAAATATATTTCATAACCTGTCAATTCAAAATTAATTTCTAAAAACTTAAATTTGGAATTATCAATATTTAAAGCCTTAGTACTTGAAAATTTTGTATAATATTTTTATACATTTAAATAATACGTATATATATATATTAAAAAAATTATTTTTATAAAATAAATTCTCTTTCTTTTTCTTTCTGATAAACTAACTAAAAATCTAAATTTTAGTAAAGATATATACATATATATTAAAAGATAAAAAGAGATTTCTAAAAACTTATGTAGTTTTCTAAGAAATTTCTTAAAAGTAATTTGAATAAATATAAAAAAGTAAATAAAGAAGTAGGAGATAAGTAATTTCTTACTGAACTTTAGCTTTCCGCCATGCTTGCTCTATGCTCAAACTCCACAATACAAGATTATCAATCATAATCAAACATTGTCAATCACAATCAAAACATCATAAAGCATAAATAAATATTAACAATCATAATCAAATCAAATAATTAAACATTAGTTATAAATATGATAATTTAAAATTCAATAATTATTTAAATTAATAAATTTTGTTTTAAGTTCTATGGTCAATTCCTCGCACAGGTCTATGTAAATCCAAGATAGTCCAGTCCTTGCGTAGGTCTAGTTCAGTCCATATAGGTCATAAATAATCCAAGTCTTTGCATAGGTTCAGTCAAGTTTGTAATAGTTCAAGTCCTTGCATAGGTTCAATCCAGTCCGCATAGGTCATAATAGTTCAAGTTCTTAAATATTTTAGATATTAAGTTACACAAGATGCTTAATTTATTAATAACAATTGTTATAAATTTTAATTTAAAAGTTATTATTTTAAAATAATAATATTGTTATGTTTAAAAGGAGTAGGGGACTCCTCCCAATATTCTTATGTATTTTCATATTATATCCTTAATCTCACCCCCCCTTACCTTGATTTGCTACCAAAAGTGAATTCGCTCTGCGCCTCCAAGTTCTAACAAAATATTAATACTAACTTATTTTAGTATAAGCTTAAGATGAAAATTAAGATTGCTAT
The DNA here is from genome assembly GCA_037962975.1 of Clitoria ternatea. Classification (NCBI taxonomy): domain Eukaryota; kingdom Viridiplantae; phylum Streptophyta; class Magnoliopsida; order Fabales; family Fabaceae; genus Clitoria; species Clitoria ternatea. The sequence goes on from CM075671.1 coordinate 111,471,172, forward strand.
CAGAATGATAAATAGTAAATATACATAGTAATAATAAATAGTAACGGTAAATGGTAAGTCATCAATAGTAACAGTAAATAGTAATTTTTGAATAGTAATAGTAAATAGTAAATTATGAATAGTAACTTTTTGAATAGTAGTGGTAAATGGTAAATCATGAACAATAACAGTGAATAGTAAATTTTGAATAGTAACGGTAAATAGTAAATTTTGAATAGTAACGGTAAATAGTAAATTATGAATAGTAACTTTTTGAATAATAGTGGTAAATGGTAAATCATGAACAATAACAGTGAATAGTAAATTTTGAATAGTAACGGTAAATAGTAAATTTTGAATAGTAACGGTAAATAGTAAAAATAACACAGTGGTAATTTATTTTTACTATAGTAACTTATTCATAATAGTACTAGTATATCAATGGTTTAAGAGTGCTAAAAAAATAAACTAAAATTTTAAAAATAATATAAAAGAAAGTTATTACCTTACACCTCCGGCAGAACTTCTTTATACCAAAAGAATTTACTCCCCACTAATTTCTTACGCACTATCTCTCTAGATTCTCTCTCTAATTTTTGGTGTGGAAATGTTGTAAATGAGCCATCTATTTATAGGAGGAAAATTTTACTATTCATGATTATTTAATTATTTATTTTACTATTCATGATGTAAGCGATGATGATGTAAGCGATGATGTCGGTAATGGCATTTTGGTTATTAGATGAAAGGTTAAGGGTATTTTTGTCATTCTAAAAAAATAAATAATAATAAAAAAATAATAAAAAAAAATAAGAAAATTCTAAAAAATTATAAATTATATAACAATCAAAAAGTTCTAAAGAACTATAATCAAATTCCTTTGAAATTTTATTTTAAATAAGAAATAACGAAATTAGGGGTGTTACAAGTTCAAATGGTAAGGACCAATCAGGTGCTACAAGGATTGGAGCTGAAATTAATCTTTGTTTCAAATTTTCAAAAGCCTTGACACAGTTCTCATCAAAAACAAAAGCATGATCTTTTTCATAAGTAAATCCGTCAAAGGCTTAGCTATTTTTGAAAAATCTTTTATAAATCTCCTATAGAAGCCAACACATCCTAAGAAACTCCTCACTCCTTTCACATTGATTGGAGGAGGAAGTTTTTCAATGATATCAATCTTGGCTCTATCTACTTGAATGCCCTCAGCAGAGATTTTATGGCCAAGGACTATCCCTCCATTAACCATAAAATGACACTTTTCCTAGTTAAGGACAACATTAGTATCTTGACATCTCACCAACACCTTAGATAGGTTACTGAGGCATATGTCAAAGCTATTTCCAAACACAGAGAAGTCATCCATAAACACCTTAATGAACTTCTCTATCATGTCCCTAAAAATTGCCAACATACACCTTTGAAAGGTTGCTGATGCATTGCACAAACCAAAAGGCATGCGCCTATATGCAAAGATTCCATAGGGACAGGTGAAGGCTGTCTCTCTTAATTTTTTGGATCAACCACAATTTGGTTGTAACCAGAATATCCATCAAGGAAGCAGTAATACTCATGACCTGACAGTCTCTCAAGTATTTGGTCTACAAATGGTAAAGGAAAGTGGTCTTTTCTAGTGGAGTCATTAAGCCTTCTATAATCTATGCACATTCTCCAACTTGTAGTTGGTCTAATGGCAATGACTTCACCTTTTTCATTTTTAACAGTGGTCATCCCTCCCTTCTTAGGTACCACTTGGACTGGACTAATCCAAGCGCTGTCCGAGATAGGATAGATGATCCCAGCATCAAGAAGTTTAACCACCTCTTTCCTTACAGCTTCTTTCATTATGGGGTTTAATCTTCTTTGTGGCTGAACAACCGGGGAATAGTCATCCTCTATCAAAATTTTATACATACAGAATGATGGACTAATTCCCTTTAAATCAGAAATGTTCCAACCAATAGCAGACTCATGTTTTCTTAAAACCCCTATCAATTTTTCTACATCCTTATCTTTTAAATCAGCATTGATGATTACAGGATGTAATTCATTATCTCCTAAGAAAACATATTTCAAATGAGAAGGCAAAGGTTTTAAATCATGTTTTTCTTCAAATACCTCCTTACCTTTCTCAATTTCAGTATTATTCAAATTTCCTTTCTTTTCATTTTCAAAATCACCTACTTCACATGCTTCAAGTAGGTTCAGCAACTCAGTATGTGAATCATTTAACTCCTCTATCCCAGAGTCAAAATCATCCTCCAAAAAGGCTTGTAAAACCTCTTCTTTAGTTTTTAACAACATAGGAGTCTTATAACTTTTAATTTCTTCAAGCATAAAACACTCCATCTTCTCAGCTGGATATTTCATAGCATTAAAGAAATTAAAAGTTACCTGCTCCTCTTGAACTCTCAGCATGAGTTCTCCCTTCTCTACATCAATTAAAGCTCTACCTGTAGCTAAGAAGGGTCTTCCTAAAATCAAAGGAATTTCTCTATTAGCTTCCATATCCAAAACTATAAAATCTGCTGGAAAGATAAACTTATCTACCTTAACTAACAGATCTTCCAGCATCCCATGAGGATATTTGATGGACCTATCAGCCAACTACAAAGACATGCGAGTTAGTTGCAGGTCATTAATTCCTAATTTCTTCATTAAGGACAAAGGCATCAAGTTTATGCTAGCCCCTAGATCATATAAAGCACTTCATACATGAATATCCCCTATTGCACAAGGTATTGTAAAAGATCCAGGATCTTCCAGCTTTTGAGGGAGTTTCTTTTGAATAATTACAGTGTACTCTTGAGTGAGAGCAATCATCTCATCTCCCTTAAGCTTTCTCTTCTTAGACAGAAGTTCTTTCAAAAATTTAGCATATGAAGGCATCTCTTACAATGCCTCAGCAAAGGGAATATTTATGTGAAGCTTTTTAAACACATCCAAGAACTTAGCAAACTTTTGCTCCTCTATTTGTTTCTTAAATCTATGTGGAAATGGAGCATTCTTTAATTTCTCAGGAGTTAGCATGACAGCTTCCTCCAAGATCAAATCAATCTTTTTCTTTTTCTTTTGATGGACTTGATTTTCTTTTTCTATTTTTGATTCCTTTTTGTTTTTAATTTTATCAATAACTTGCTCACTTTCCTACTCTATTTCTTTTTCAACATCTTTTTCTAAACTCACTTCATGACTTGGAGTTGGGATAAGAATTTTCCCACTCCTAGTAGTTATTGCTTTGCAATGTTCTCTTAGATTTACCTCAGTATCTCCAGGAAAATTGTCTGATTGTCTCTCAGCTAATTGTTTTGACAGTTATCTTACCTGATTTTCTAAATTTCGAATGGACGCTTCTTGATTTTTAAGCTGGCCTGAGTGGCCTGAATGAATTGAGATAGAACATTCTCAAGTTTAGACTTTTCTTTAGAGGAAGGGGGAAGAAATTGTTGTCTATTTGTGGTTTGATTTTGTGGCATGTTTTGATTCAAATATGGACCTTTCTGCCATGAAAAATTGGGGTGATTTCTATAGTTAGGATTAAAGGAATTAGAGGAATAATTCCTTTGAAATTGTTGCTGCCCCATGTAATTCACTTGCTCAGTAAGCACATTTGGATCACACATGGCATTTTCATGGTCTCCACCATAAAAATCACAACTCATCATACAAACTTGACTAGGCTTTTGAAGTTCTGAAATCTGTACACTTAATTTTTCTAACGCCTGAGTCATCAACTTACTTTGAGCCAAATAAGCTTCCTGTGTTTCTAATTCTAATATCCCTCTCTTAGGGATTTGGCTCCTTTCACTAACTAAACATTCATTCGAAGCCATAACATCTATCAGCTCTATAGCTTCTTCTACAGTTTTAGTGGTTAACGAACCTCCAGCTGAGGCATCAATCAAGACCCTAGTTGCTGGTCTTACACCATTATAAAGGATGGTAACTTGATGCACATCAGTTATTTGATGATAAGGACATTTCCTTAAACTCTCTTTATACCTATCCCATGCTTCTATTAGAGATTCACCCTTTCTCTGCTGGAAACAAGTGATCTCAGTATGCAATTTAGCATATTTGGAAGGAGGGAAATATTTAATCAAAAATTTTCTTTGTAAATCCTCCCAAGTAGCTATACTACCTCTTGGTTGGCTTTGCAACCAAGCCTTAGCCCTGTCCCTTAAAGAAAAAGGAAATAATCTCAGTCTTATTGCTTCTTCAGGGACTCTATTCATTTTCACAGTATCACAGATTTGGAGGAAGGTTGCTAGATGCAGATTTGGATCCTCAACCTCACTTCCTCTAAATTGATCATTTCTAACCAACTGCGGCAAAGCCGGTTTAAGTTCAAAATTATTGGCTGCAATCGGAGGCCTAAGGATGCTAGATTGCGATCCTTCTTCAGTAGGCCTAGAGTAGTCACCTAGTGTAACTCTCTTCTGTTCCATTTCTTGTTGTTCTTTTTGCTTTTTCTCAATTCTAAGCTTACGCTCTAACAAATCAATATCAGGATCAAAGAAGAAAGGCTTTCCTTTGTTCCTTGACTGCATACACCAAATGTTAGACACAAACAATTCAAAGCTACTGCTACTGCTACACAAAAAAACTACTGCTATACTACAAACAAGAATTAAACTACTTACTAAATGTAAAAACAAAATTTAAACGGTTCAGTCTAGTACCGGTCCAAGGATTGTTGATATTACTCAACAATCCCCGGCAACGGCGCCATTAACTTGATGCATAAATCTTGAGCCATTAACTTGGTTGGAAAATCCTAAATTAATATTGACTTATAGTGTGACTCTTAGAGGATTTATTTTCTTTTGGCAAGTGCACCAATCGTTAAATTTGTAATATATTTGATCGTTCTGACAGGGATTGTGGTAAGTACCGCAATCTTAGACTAGTACAAGCTGAACCAACGCAAGTAGCTAGAAAACTCTAATTAAGGTGAGACCAATTTTTGCACCTTTCTAAAACATTATCTACAACTTTCAAGAAGAAGTCAAAGGCCAATTATGCCCTGAAGATACCTCAAATCGTGAAAAACTAAAACCATCAAGCATCAGAATTTCTGCATGAATACCTTGTAGTATTTTGGGCATATCTAGAGCTAAAGACCTCTAAATAGGGTGATTTCAACGAGAAAATGTCCATAACTCATTTATCTACAACTTTTGTGCAGAACTCGATAGCTAATTCGGCCTAAAACAACCCCTAGCTCAAAAATAATGACTTAATTAATTAGTAGGAAAGCTAAATCGATTAACACACAAACAGAAAGTTGTTAATCAATTAACCACTCAACTTAATCAATTAAATTGATCAAAAATTGATCCTGGAGTTGGTAGAAAGCCTTTAATCATTTCCAGGGACCTCCCTAATTTATTAATTATGTAGAATGGCCCAAAAACTAGATTTTTGTGAGTTTCTAGCCTACCAAAAGCCATCCTAATCATATCCAATGATCATCAAACTTTGTGTGACGTTAAAACACATCATTTAAGACTTACTAAACTCAATCTCTCTCAAGGAATCATAAACATGAGGCGTATACATGGGATTATGCCTGAAATGCATTTTATGAGCAATGACAGATCCAAAACTATTTAAACCTCATCAATTATGTCTCAAACCAATGCCAACAAGGTTCAAACATGTAATAGAGTTTATACACTCTAGTCCTATGTCCTAGAACCTCTTGGATCAAAATATGACCTACTCACTTCTTTAATATACATATAAATCCATATTGTAATTCAACCATAGATCTCATATATAATCTCCAATCATTATAATAATCATAAATTCATCAATTCCTCACTAACATGAATATTATCACCATCACAATGATATCCAAATACATTTATCCAAGCATCACATAATACTAAATACAAAAGAATGACTAATACACGTTACCAAAAGAATAGATATGTGATCCTTAAAATAATATTAACGTTATCATTCATCTACATTGCCATTTACATATCCACAAAGTCAATAATTATTAATATTTCATGTACAATTCATTCATAACACTACAATTGACAATCGTTGCCGGCCAAGGAATTGCATTACCACTATTTACCTTCCCTAAAAGCTTGGATTCAAAACATAATCTTTTCCCATGATAATCCTACACCATAATGCTAAAATGAGACTGATAAGTCTTGAAAAGAATTAATAAATTCATCTTTAATTTAACTTAATCCATTAAATATTGTTAAGTTTGGCATTATTATTTAATGAATTGTCATTATTTCTTGTTTTAATTATTTAATTCGAATGTGTTTAAAATTATGCAAGAAAATGGTTAAAAAGATAAGTACATTAAGAAATATGTTTATTTGAGAGATTCATTAACCTAGCATACATACGCTAGAAAGCCAGCGTATATACGCTAGGCATTTATATGTTGTATTTTGCAGGATCAGGTGTAGGAAATCCAGTGTACATACGTTGGTCTCTCAGCGTACATACGCATAGATCCAGCAAAGAATTTATGCATCACGCTCAAGCGGACAAGATCACGCTTGAGCGTGAAGTCACCCCGCATGCAAATTTCCAAGTCAGTAGCCCAGCGTATATACGCTGGCCTCTTAGCGTACATACGCACAGCTCCAGGATAGAAAAATACATAGCACACATCAAGTCAGTATACCGGCGTATATACGCGCAGATCCAGTAAGTTAAAGACATCACGCTCAAGCGAGAAAACTCCATGCTCAAGCGTGAAACTACCATGCATTAACGTAAAAAGAAAGTCACAGCAGGTGACAGGGCCCGTAAGCGCACGAGTTATGTCGCGTAATATAAAAGATTATCGTTCTCCACAGGGACTGTGTTCAAAGTACCGGTATATTAAAATTTAATTATCCACACAATTGATTTTTAAGGTTTTTGTAAAATAAAACACAAAATTAAGTTGCACAAAATACAAAAATAAAATTTACTTGACACTTAAAAAAAATCAGAATTGAGAGTATCTTGGGATTTCGGGGGATTAAGACTCTATTTTATGTTAATGAATTTTAACTTTTCATAAATAAGAATTGAATTAAGTTTTCCAAGGCGAATTTTCCAAAAGCTAATTAATATGTTCCTCTCGGAATCCTATTAATGTACCTAACTTATGGAAAGCGCTGCTTAATCCTCAGAAAGGCCCATTATCGTTTTATGAAAACCCCTTTTATTTCCTCAAAAGAATTTTGATCACTTTCACAGTTTTACCGAGGTCACAAAAAGCATTTCAAAAATCTTAGGTTTAGTTCAAAGCTTTCCGGTAAAAATAAATCTCTCGATTCTATTTATTACCTAAACTTACTAATATACCCGCAAGTATACAGTTTTATCATTTAGGTTCTTGTTAGGAATTACTAAAAGCATTGAGCATAATTGAACTAAATGGAAAACAGAAATTTATTTAATTCCAAGTCAAAATAACATTAAAATAAAATATTATCAAACCCCCTTTATCCCAAGATAATTAATTTAGCTACTCATGAAATAATTCAAATTCATATAAATAATGGAAAAATAAAACATACAAGACATGGTAAAAATAAAGACTTACGGGTTTCTCCAAAAGCTCAGAATAATTTACCACTGTAATTTCTTGTTGCAATATTCTCCACCAATTACAAATTTAAATTCTCACTTTTACAGCCCTCACACTCTTACAAAATAAAAGAAAGAAAAGAAAATAAAAAGAAAGAGAAGAAAAACGAACAGAGAAAGAAAAATGGAAAAGAAGAAAACTAAAGAGAAAAAGAGAGAAAGTAACGAAGAAAAGAAAAGAAAATAGAATGAAGCTGATGGTAATTGATGGGAAGAGATGATTGGTTTGCTGATGGCTTGCTGTTGCTTTTATAGGCAAATGGATGGAGGATTCCAGCTATGAAAACACGTTCAAATTGCAAGTGGAAGAAACTTTCGGTGCATGTGAGTTCCAGCTGTGCCAACTTGTTTCCAATTTGCATATTTTAATATTTCCAATAATTCGGTGCTTGGATTTTAGTGATGATTGGTGCAGAATGATGAAATTCCGAGTGGAAAAATGTTATTTTCCCACAAATCCGAGTGAAAGCTTGCTGGAGGGTGGTTTGCTGAGTGCTGGACGGTGTGGGTGCAAACTGGACAGCGTGGAGAGGAGTTGCTGTTGGATGGAGATCTATACGGTATGGAGAGGAAAGTGTTGAGTGGGTTGCTGGGCGGTGTGGAGAGTATTGCTGGACGGTGTTGGTTGGAGAGAAGAGTCTGGGCGGTGTTGTGTTGAGTGGGTTGCTGGGCGGTGTGGAGAGTATTGCTGGACGGTGTTGTGGATGGAAAGGAGAGAATGGTGTGTGGTATGGATTAGAAGAAGAAAGGGACAGCGGATAGAAGAGAGGGAATGAGACGGTGTTTCGGTCGGTATTGGTTTGAAGGGATGGTGTTTGGGTTGCTGGAGAGTTGGAGTTGATCCGGTGTGCATTTAATCCGGTGTTGGAGTGATCCGGTGTTGGAGTGATCCGGTTGGTCGGTATTTGGAGCAAACCGGTCGGTGTTGAGTTGCTGTGAAGTCGGACAATGTTAGTTGCTGTGAGGAGATGAGCAAAGCAACTCCGATTGCTTTATTTCTTTGAAACCGATTGAAAAGTGAATCAGAACCGAGTGAAAGTGATTCACTCGGAACTGATTAGAATGTGGCTCGGAATTGACTGAAGAGGGACTCGGATCCGAATGAAACCATTCACTCGGCTCAGCTTTGAAATAATTCAGTCGGCCTTCATTCCTTGAAATGATACACTCGGAAGTGTCTTCTTGCTTTTTACTCGGAATGGCCTTCAGTCGTCAATCAACCCAGTCGGTTGTCTTTACTCGAATCTGGCTGATTGAATTTCCTCTCATGTCCGAGCCATGCTTTGCTCAGAAATATAGGTTTCTAACCCATTTCACTCGGTATTCTTCGTTGTAGAGATCTCACTCGGACTTAGTGTGAAACTGTGAGAATCTGTCCGAGTGTGATTCAATCCTGGTCGGATTTTCCTTGCTTGCTTAAGGCATTACTCGAAAATGCCTTGTTCCGCTTGAGAATGCCATCTTCTCTGAGTGAAACCACTCGGATTCCTCCTTAGTCAGCATTTATTCATTTCAGTGGCCTCTTCTACTCGGAATCCATTCACTCGGATTAGTTGCAATCAGAAAGCTCCCACTCGGATTCACTTCAATCAGCAATCCTTTCACTCGGAGAATAGCTTTGGACATATTTAATGGAGGTCAGTCTCCTTTTTTCACTCAGAATGGACGTAGTCGGGGAAGTTTCCACTCGGAATCACCTCCAACCGAGACTTATTCCACTTCAGCATTGGTCCTTCACTCGAGTCAGCCATTTATCACTCGGAATGGCTTTGACAGGGAACATTTCACTCGGATTTTCTCCAACAGTGCAGTATTCCACTCGGCAATGCTCTACTCTGAGTCTTTCCACTCAGATTTGGTCATTTCTGAGTTATCCCACTCGGATTTGGCCATTTGAGTCAGATTTTAGTGCTCTGAGTCGGATTTTTGCTTTCTGAGTTGGATTTCAGCTTTAAAAAGAGAATTCTTTCCACTTTAGGCTTGTTCTTCTTGTTTCTTTATCATTTTATGGTCGTTTTTCTCTTGTTTTTGACCCTTTATTACCTTAATTCCTGCAAAATAACATACCCAAGTAGAAAATAGTGGAAAGAAAGCAAAAATCACAATAAATAAAGGAAATACAGTGCATAATGATTAAAGTCCTAAGCAAATTAGACCTAATTTATTGTATTATAAAGCACTTATCAAAATACCCCAAACCAAAACACTGCTTGTCCTCAAGCAATCACCATATTCACAAGATAAAATACAGAAAACACTAAACTTAATAAACTAAGGAATCCAAAACAGAGAAATAGATTTATTCAAATGCCAGTTTTATTTTTCTTATGTGAATCAATTTTCAATGTCAAGACTTGAGATACTCTTCTCACAATTTTCACTCAAGTGTTTCAAGGTTTGTGTATCTCTCAAATCATCATAGTCAAAAAATATTACCATAAGCTTGTTAATAAACCAGAAACTCCACAGTTTAGATAGAAAATATGTCAAAGTCTAAAGGTCTTTCAAAGGTTGTAACGTGGCCTTGGGTTGTATTGTCAAGGTAGGAATTTCAAGAAAAATGGAATACAAAAGGGCTTTAATAGTCATGAATGATTCAAATCACCATTATAAATTTAACAGAGCAAATTTTTGAACTTTTATGGACTTTTTGGAATTCATTCAATATTATCCTTTTGATTTTCTTTTTCTTTTTCTTGCTTTTCTTTGCATTTAATACCATTTATTTTTTTTATTTTTTTTAAGTCCTTTTTTCTTTCTTTGCTCCACTAAATTTCCAACTTTTTCACCATTAAGAGAATATCAGTCAATGAAAGGTTTCAAGGAAAAATTTTCACTTTTAGGCTCAAAAGGGGCAACTAGGGTCAAATTATGCAAAATTCTGAGGCTTAAGAATAAGACCTAATTGTGTCTTTATCATCCTAAGACATATAATCAAACACCATTTTGAATCGGTTGAAAAACAAGTTCTAGAATATTAATGACTATGAGATTCACTCAATCAAGAAAATATGGGTTTTGAAAATTTGTTTGATAAATAACCCATTTTGGCTCAAGTCTAATCATGGAAAGTCTTTTCAAAGAAAATTTTAATCACATAAGGTTCATTTAAGCATTTATTTGGCATTTAAACAATCAAATTTTAAAAATTTTACTCAAAATTTTGGGATCCTTAGATACTTTAGCCTTTGTGTTCAAAGTAAATTTATCATGCAATCATGGTAAATTACAAGATTACAAACAAATCAAGGAAAACACACATGCAAAATAAAATAACAATCACACAACGTAAACAAAACAGTTAAGTTTTCTTGCCTACCACCCCAAACCAGATTTTGACATTGTCCTCAATGTTAAAATGGATGATAAAAGGATAAGAAAACTTACCTGGAGTAACCCCAAACCAGCGTTTGACATAGTTGTTTTTTTTTGTGAAAATAAAAGCTTAAAATAAAACAACAACTTTTTATATGGTTACCTCCCTATCAGTGCTAAGTTTTAAGTCTTCAGCCAGACTCTTCACCGTTTGGATTTACTCATCAGGAGCATCAAACAAGTCCAAGTCACTTGCTTGTTGTATTGGTTGACCTGTCAGATAGTGCTTTACTCTCTGTCCATTTACCCTAAATGTACCAGATTTCTCGCTCCATAGTTCGACAGCTCCAAAGGGAAAGAATTTTGTCACCTTGAATGGTCCCGACCATCGGGATCTCAGTTTACCTGGAAAAAGCTTCAATCTAGAATTAAACAGTAAAACCATATCTCCTGGATTAAATGTTCTCCGTTGGATGTGACGATCATGCCATTGTTTGGCTTTTTCTTTATAAATTCTGGCATTTTCGTATGCATCTAGACGGAGTTCTTCAAGCTCATTTAATTCCAATAATCTTTGTTCACCTGCAGCCTTATGATCAAAGTTAAGAGTTTTAACAGCCCAAAAAGATTTATATTCTAGCTCAACAGGTAAATGACAAGGCTTCCCATATACTAGCTTAAAAGGCGTGGTTCCAATGGGAGTTTTGTATGCGGTTCGATACGGCCATAAGGAATCATCTAACTTAATAGACCAATCCTTACGTGATGTATTCACCACTTTTTGAAGAATATTTTTAATTTCCCGATTGGATACCTCAACTTGTCCACTAGTTTATGGGTGATAAGGTGTAGCAACCTTATGCTTAACTCCATATTTCTTTAGAAGGGTCTGAAAAGTTTTCTCAATAAAATGAGACCCTCCATCACTTATAACACATTTTGGGACCCCAAACCTTGGAAATATTATTTTCTTGAAAAGTTTAATAACAGTCTTAGCATCAGAATGGCGTGAAGCAATGGCTTCCACCCATTTTGACACATAGTCAACTGCCACTAATATGAACTGATTTCCAAAAGAAGAGGGAAAGGGACCCATAAAATCAACACCCCATACATCAAACAATTTAACTTCTAGAATGGTATTCAATGGCATTTCTTGTCTCTTACCAATGTTACCTGTTCTTTGGCAAGCATCACAAGTTAGAACATACTTACGTACATCCTTAAAAATATTTGGCCAATAGAACCCAGCTTGCAATATTTTAGCAGCTGTCTTGGAGGTGCTCATGTGCCCTCCACAGGAAAGAGAATGGCAATGATCCAAGATAGCATGGACATCATCTTGTGAAACACATCTCCGAATCATACCATCTGCACATTGCTTGAAAAGGAGTGGTTCATCCCAATAATAATGCTTGACATCTGCATAAAACTTTTTCCTTTGCTGAAAGCTAAGATCAGGAGGTAAGATACCACATGCAAGAAAATTTACAAAATCAGCATACCAAGGAACACTTTGGATACTAAGATTCAAGAGTTGTTCATCTGGAAAAGATTCATTGATGGGAATATTATCTGTTTGTTCTTTTTCAGATGTCAACCTAGATAGGTGGTCAGCGACCAAGTTCTCGGTACCCTTCTTGTCCTTAATTTCCAAGTCAAATTCTTGCAATATTAGAATCCACCTAATTAATCTAGGCTTTGCTTCCTTTTTATTCAATAGATACTTAATGGTAGAGTGGTCAGTGTAAACAGTAACATGTGAACCTACCAAGTAAGACCTAAATTTATCAAAAGCAAAGACAATAGCTAACAGTTCTTTTTCAGTTGTGGCATAATTTACCTGAGCATCATCTAGCGTCCGGCTGGCATAATGAATTACATGGAGCTTTTTATCCTTTCTTTGCCCCAGCACAGTCCCCACTGCGTAATCACTCGCATCGCACATCAACTCAAATGGGAGTTTCCAATCAGGTGGTTGCACGATGGGGGCAGAGATTAGAGCTTGCTTAATCCTGCAAAAAGCTTCCATACAAGATGAATCAAAATTGAAAGGCACATCCTTACCCAGAAGAGTTGTAAGAGGCTTTGTGATCTTGGAGAAATCTTTAATGAACCTGCGATAAAACCCTGCATGTCCAAGAAAACTCCGAATACCTTTCACATTTGTGGGTGGAGGCAATTTTTCAATCACTTCCACTTTAGCCTTATCAACTTCTATACCTCTCTCAGACACCAGGTGTCCAAGAACTATGCCTTCTCTTACCATAAAATGGCATTTTTCCCAATTTAGAACCTAATTGGTTTCTTCACAACGCTGCAAGACTTGGCACAAATTTGTTAAACAATTATCAAAATCCAAACCATGCACTGAAAAATCATCCATAAAGACTTCCATCACATTTTCAATAAGATCAGAAAAAATTGCTTGCATACACCTTTGAAAAGTCGCAGGTGCATTACATAAACCAAAAGGCATACGTCTGTAAGCATAAGTCCCATAAGGGCAAGTGAAGGTAGTCTTTTCTTGATCAGATGGATGAATGGGAATTTGATGAAAACCTGAATACCCATCCAAATAACAGAAATAAGAGTGTTTCGCAAGTCTTTCAAGCATCTGATCAATAAAAGGGAGGGGAAAATGATCTTTTTTCGTGGCGCTATTTAACTTCCTATAGTCAATGCACATGCGCCAACCAGAGACAATCCTAGTAGGAATCAAGTTATGTTTATCATTTTCAATCACAGTTATTCCCCCCTTTTTAGGCACCACATGGACAGGACTTACCCATTTACTACTATCAACAGGATATATGACTCCAGCATCAAGCAATTTCAAAATTTCCTTTTTAACCACTTCTTGCATTTTAGGATTTAATCTCCTAAGTGGTTCTACTGTGTGCCTACTTTCATCTTCTACAGTAATCCTGTGCATACAAAGAGAAGGGCTAATCCCTTTGATATCATCCATTGTATAACCTATTACCTTTCTATACAACCTAAGTTGTTTCAAAAGTTTTTCAGTTTCACATGGATTTAATTCAGCATTGATAATCACAAGATATGTGGAATTAAGACCAAGAAATTCATACCTTAATGAAGCTGGTAAAGGTTTTAATTCCACATTGGGGCTTACCACTTTGTCACACATGACCTCAGTATCATGTGGGGCCTCAGAGCAATCAGATGTTTCTGTCAGCTCAATCATGAAAACAGTTTCAAGTGGGTCATTAGGAAGGGTTGTTTCCTTTACCACTTGTTCGACAAAATCCACAGTACAGCAAACATCATTATAAGGTTTTTCTAAAACATTTTTCAAGTTGAAATCAACCTTTTGTTCTCCAACAGTTAGAGACAACTTACCATTCTTGACATCGATCACAGCACCTGCAGTTGCTAAAAATGGTCTGCCTAAAATAATAGGAATCAAAGAATCTTCTTCCATTTCAAGCACAACAAAGTCAGTAGGTATAAAAAATTTTCCTATCTTAATAGGAACATCCTCTAAAATTCCTACAGGATATTTTACAGATCTATCAGCCAATTGTAAAGACATCCTAGTAGGTTTTAACTCACCCAATCCTAATTTTTCAGCAACAGATAATGGCATTAAACTCACACTCGCTCCTAAATCACACAATGCTTTATCTATATTCATGTCACCGATCATGCAAGGAATAGAGAAACTACCTGGATCTTGGAGCTTGGGTGGAAGTTTCTTTTGAATTAGAGCACTGCACTCTTCAGTAAGTGCAACTGTACCATCTTCCTCCAGTCTTCTTTTGTTGGACAGAATGTCCTTCAGGAACTTTGCATATGTGGGCATTTGCTGCAAAGCATCTGTAAAAGGAATATTAATATACAATTTCTTTAAAACGTCAAGGAACATACCAAATTGTTTGTCCAACTTTGCTTTGGCTAAGCCCTGAGGAAATGGAATGGGAGGTTGATATGGCTTAACCTCCTCCTTCTTTTCTCGTGGTTTCTCTTCTTCAATTACTGGATGAGATGAAGATTCATCTACTTTCTTTTCCTCCTTTACAGTCTTGTCAACTGGCCCATCGTATTGAGTACCACTCCTAAGAGTGACAGCCATGGTTTGGTTAGATGGTCCAGCCTCTGGTTTCCCAGGAAATGTTCCCGGTGTTCTTTGAGAATAGGAGGCTTGTTGGGCAATTTGATTTTCCAGTATTTTGTTGTGAGTGGCAAGAGAGTCCACTTTTGAAGCCAAGTTTTTTATTGCATCAGGGAATTCATCATTTTGTTTAAGTTGAGTAGCTACAAATGTCTCCATCAAGGATTCTAGCTTTGATTTTTGTGGAATATAGGTTCCTTGTTGAGGTTTGTAATTACTTTGGAATTGAGGTGGCCTATTTTGGAAGCCAGGTGGACCTTGTGAAGGTCTGTAGTTACCTTGATAATTTCCCCTATAGTTTCCAATAGCATCCACCTGATGCATTTCTTGTTCTTGATTAGGGGTCATTGCTAAATAGCAGTTTGTAGCTCCATGTCCTGAAACACCACAAACTTCACAAACAATATTAGTAGCACCTGTTGACCTTATTTTATCAAGTTTTAATGTTAATGCTTCAACTTTAGCAGAAAGTAGGGAAAGAGCATCAACAGAGTACTTACCCGGTGTTTTAGAAGGTATTCTTCTCTCAGAGTTCCATTGGTGGGTGTTTTGAGCTATTTCCTCAATCAGGTTCTCAGCTTCATCAACATTTTTACTCATGAAGGCTCCTCCAGCTGCAGCATCTAAAGAGATCTTTTGTGTGGAAGTTAGTCCATTATAGAAAATATGGATTGTCAACCACCTTTCTATCCCATGGTGAGGACATTCTCTTAGCAACTCTTTGTATCTCTCCCAGGCTTCATATAAGGATTCATCATCTTTTTGTGAAAAATTTATGATTTGTTTTCTCAGCACATCAGTCTTGTTCCTTGGGTACCATTTATTGATAAAAGCACTGGACAATTGTTCCCAAGTCATGATGGATCCTTCAGGAAGAGAGTACAACCACGCTCTTGCTTTATCTCTTAAGGAGAAAGGGAAAAGTCTTAAGCGAATGGCATCATTGGTAGCCCCGTTCATCTTCAGGGTGTCACAGTATTCAAGAAAGATTTGAAGGTGAAGATTTGGATCTTCGGAGGGTAATCCTCCGAATTGGTTCTGTTGAACCATTGAGAATAGTGAAGGCTTCAATTCAAAATTGTTAGCCTCCACTGTGGGTCTGAGGATGCTAGATCCTCTTCCATTTGTACTTGGAGCGGCAAAATCTCTTAAGGGTCTATGTTGGTCTGCCATTTGTTTTTCTTTTTCTTCTTTTTGTTATTTTTGTTGTTTTCTCAAAGCTCTAAGGGTACGTTCTATCTCAGGGTCAAATCCTAAGTTTAGATCGACACTACGGCTTCGTCGCATAAATAGAAAATAAATGACAAATAAAACAAACAATTACAAAAATAAAACAACAGATACACAGAATATAGAACAAAATACAAAATTACAAAGAAAATAAAAATAAAAATAAAAATAACAATAAAAATATTAACAAGTATGATCTAATCGAATTTCAATATTGCCGATATTTGAGGGACAACAGTCCCCGGCAACGGCGCCAAAAACTTGACAGGGCCTGCAAGCGCACGGGTTATGTCGCGTAATATAAAAGATTATCGTTCTCCACAGGGACTGTGTTCAAAGTACCGGCATATTAAAATTTAATTATCCACACAATTGATTTTTAAGGTTTTTGTAAAATAAAACACAAAATTAAGTTGCACAGAATACAAAAATAAAATTTACTTGACACTTAAAAAAAATCAGAATTGAGAGTATCTTGGGATTTTGGGGGATTAAGACTCTATTTAATGTTAATGAATTTTAACTTTTCATAAATAAGAATCGAATTAAGTTTTACAAGGCGAATTTTCCAAAAGCTAATTAATATGTTCCTCTCGGAATCCTATTAATGTACCTAACCTATGGAAAGCGCTGCTTAATCCTCAGAAAGGCCCATTATCGTTTTATGAAAACCCCTTTTATTTCCTCAAAAGAATTTTGATCACTTTCACGGTTTTACCGAGGTCACAAAAAGCATTTCAAAAATCTTAGGTTTAGTTCAAAGCTTTCCGGTAAAAATAAATCTGTCGATTCTATTTATTACCTAAACTTACTAATATACCCGCAAGTATACAGTTTTATCATTTAGGTTCTTGTTAGGAATTACTAAAAGCATTGAGCATAATTGAACTAAATGGAAAACAGAAATTTATTTAATTCCAAGTCAAAATAACATTAAAATAAAATATTATCAAACCCCCTTTATCCCAAGATAATTAATTTAGCTACTCATGAAATAATTCAAATTCATATAAATAATGGAAAAATAAAACATACAAGACATGGTAAAAATAAAGACTTACGGGTTTCTCCAAAAGCTCAGAATAATTTACCACTGTAATTCCTTGTTGCAATATTCTCCACCAATTACAAATTTAAATTCTCACTTTTACAGCCCTCACACTCTTACAAAATAAAAGAAAGAAAAGAAAATAAAAAGAAAGAGAAGAAAAACGAACAGAGAAAGAAAAATGGAAAAGAAGAAAACTAAAGAGAAAAAGAGAGAAAGTAACGAAGAAAAGAAAAGAAAATAGAATGAAGCTGATGGTAATTAATGGGAAGAGATGATTGGTTTGCTGATGGCTTGCTGCTGCTTTTATAGGCAAATGGATGGAGGATTCCAGCTATGAAAACGCGTTCAAATTGCAAGTGGAAGAAACTTTCGGTGCATGTGAGTTCCAGCTGTGCCAACTTGTTTCCAATTTGCATATTTTAATATTTCCAATAATTCGGTGCTTGGATTTTAGTGATGATTGGTGCAGAATGATGAAATTTCGAGTGGAAAAATGTTATTTTCCCACAAATCCGAGTGGAAGCTTGCTGGAGGGTGGTTTGCTGAGTGCTGGACGGTGTGGGGTGGGTGCAAACTGGACAGCGTCGAGAGGAGTTGCTGTTGGATGGAGATCTGTACGGTGTGGAGAGGAAAGTGTTGAGTGGGTTGTTAGGCGGTGTGGAGAGTATTGCTGGACAGTGTTGGTTGGAGAGAAGAGTCTGGGCGGTGTTGTGTTGAGTGGGTTGCTGGGCGGTGTGGAGAGTATTGCTGGACGATGTTGTGGATGGAAAGGAGAGGACGGTGTGTGGTATGGATTAGAAGAAGAAAGGGACAGCGAATAGAAGAGAGGGAATGGGACGGTGTTTCGGTCGGTATTGGTTTGAAGGGATGGTGTTTGGGTTGCTGGAGAGTTGGAGTTGATCTGGTGTGCATTTGATCCGGTGTTTGAGTGATCCAGTGTTGGAGTGATCCGGTCGGTATTTGGAGCAAACCGGTCGGTGTTGAGTTGCTGTGAAGTCGGACAGTGTTAGTTGCTGTGAGGAGATGAGCAAAGCAACTCCGATTGCTTTATTTCTTCGAAACCGATTGAAAAGTGAATCGGAACCGAGTGAAAGTGATTCACTCGGAACTGATTAGAATGTGGCTCGGAATTGACTGAAGAGGGACTCGGATCCGACTGAAACCATTCACTAGGCTCAGCTTTGAAATAATTCAGTCGGCCTTCATTCCTTGAAATGATACACTCGGAAGTGTCTTCTTGCTTTTTACTCGGAATGGCCTTCAGTCGTCAATCAACCCAGTCGGTTGTCTTTACTCGAATCTGGCTGATTGAATTTCCTCTCATGTCCGAGCCTTGCTTTGCTCGGAAATATAGGTTTCTGACCCATTTCACTCGGTATTCTTCGTTGCAGAGATCTCACTCGGACTTAGTGTAAAACTGTAAGAATCTGTCCGAGTGTGATTCAATCCTGGTCGGATTTTCCTTGCTTGCTTAAGGCATTACTCGGAAATGCCTTGTTCCGCTTGAGAATGCCATCTTCTCTGAGTGAAACCACTCGGATTCCTCCTTAGTCAGCATTTATTCATTTCAGTGGCCTCTTCTACTCAGAATCCATTCACTCGGATTAGTTGCAATCAGAAAGCTCCCACTCGGATTCACTTCAATCAGCAATCCTTTCACTCAGAGAATAGCTTTGGACATATTTAATGGAGGTCAGTCTCCTTTTTTCACTCGGAATAGACGTAGTCGGGGAAGTTTCCACTCATAATCACCTCCAACCGAGACTTATTCCACTTCAGCATTGGTCCTTCACTTGAGTCAGCCATTTATCACTCGGAATGGCTTTGACAGGGAATATTTCACTCAGATTTTCTCCAACAGTGCAGTATTCCACTCGGCAATGCTCTACTCTGAGTCTTTCCACTCGGATTTGGTCATTTCTGAGTTATCCCACTCGGATTTGGCCATTTGAGTCGGATTTTAGTGCTCTGAGTCGGATTTTTGCTTTCTGAGTCAGATTTCAGCTTTAAAAAGAGAATTCTTTCCACTTTGGGCTTGTTCTTCTTGTTTCTTTATCATTTTATGGTCGTTTTTCTCTTGTTTTTGACCCTTTATTACCTTAATTCCTGCAAAATAACATACCCAAGTAGAAAATAGTGGAAAGAAAGCAAAAATCACAATAAATAAAGGAAATACAGTGCATAATGATTAAAGTCCTAAGCAAATTAGACCTAATTTATTGTATTATAAAGCACTTATCAGCAGGCATTAAAGCTTCGATCACGCTCAAGCGCCTTTGTACCACGCTTAAGCGTGAAGTTGCCATGTATGCATGTAAAGACTATTCAACGGGACGCTCAAGCGCAGCAAGTCACACTTAAGTGTGAAGACATCCTGCATGCATCCAAAGGAAAGGATTCAAGTTCAGCTTTGCAATCTTACCATGCAGTAACGTGAACATGCAGCATGCAAGTATCAAATTATATTTGAAGAGTTAAGCAAGCATATCACGTGAAGATTATTGGCACAATACATATACTTCTTCAGCATCAAACTGCAATAGTGACCATTAGTTATGTATCAGTTACTGTTTATTTTGTATTTTAGTAACTTAAGTATTATATGTAATTAGTTTAGTTATTTTAATTATTAATTAGTTTCCTTTGTAACTAATTAGAGTAGTTAGTTAGTTAGTTTTGCCGTAGCTATATATATATTTGTAAATACACGAGAGACACACAGAAGCAATAACACGATTTATTTTCTCATTTCTAATCAGTTTCCTTCGACTGAATCCATTCCTATGGGTTTCTAAACCCCTAGGGTTGGGATTACTGAAGCTTCCGATGGAAACTTGAAGCTACATTGAGGAAATTGTCTTCTGAAGCAAGAGGAGAACAAGCTGAGAAGTGGATCTACTCTGCTGAATTGATAAATTTAGATCCAAATGAAGAATCTCACCAGTGAGGAATCATGGTTGAGGCTTAGATAACTTCTGGCTTCCTAACTAATTCAGGCCTAGTAAGTAGGTGAATAGTTAGGGTTCAACCCCTAATTTCACATTAGATTTCTCTATCACTGAACACTTAAGGGATTAGGGTTTAATGCTTAGGAATTAGTGTTAATCACCTAAGGAATTAGGGATTAACCAACTATGAATTGTCTTCTTGCATCTAAAGCTTGATTGAACCTCAATTGCATGTTTCTTGATGAAGTTGTAAGCTGAAGTAATCCTAACCTATCTTCCATCAATTACATGTCATCTCTTTTATTGTTGCTGAAAATACAAAAACATAGAAAGTACAAAAAAGCATAAATAGAATGAATTTTACACTGTGTTGTTCTGGTTCAGCTTGTGCTAGCCCAAGATTGTGGTAATTACCTCAATCCCTGTGGGGCGATCAAATATATTACAAATTTAACGATTAGTGCGCTTGCCAAAAGAATATAAATCCTCTGAGAGTTATGCATCAAGTTAATGGCTCAGGATTTACACACTAGAGACAACATGAGAGAGTGAATTATACATTCAAAATGATGATTCTGAATACACTGTGATTATATGTACATGCATATAAACAACATGTGTGCTTTGCAATATAATCATTAATTTATTACAAAGCCTTCATCATAGGCATACAAGTCTCATTATTTGCAACTCAAAGCAAGCACATACACATTCACATTGCCCTTCATCATCATGGGCTATCATAAGTATCAACATCAAGTTTTTATATTTTTCCTTAATTCACATTCTTAATAGGTTATCATTTTTCTTGGCTATCTACAACTCAAATGCCATGTTCCTATGGCTAATACATATGTCATAACATGAAATATATATGCAACAGATCCTATTTATAACACATGTGTACACAGTATATCAAGTAATCGCAACCACGCATAGTTGCTTAAATATTCATCCCCTGAAAGGGTCTCTTTCACATGATCCCGCAAGATCTTAATTATTTCGACATGTCAATGTGATCAAAACCACATGTAATCGTTTGAATATTTGTCCCCCCGCAAGGGTCCTTTTCACAAGATCCCACAACATCTCAATCATTTTGACATGTCACGTGATCACAACCATGCATAAACCTTTGAATATTTGTCCCCCCGTAAGGGTCCTTTTACACAAGATCCTGCAAGATCTCAATCCTTTCAACATTTCATGTGATCACAACCATATATAATATGATATGTCATACATGCCATGAATGCAATAATGCATACGCTAGCCTCAGCTTCACAAGGATTTCTCACCCTCTCACTTAGGGGTATTTTTTAATATAATCATTACAGGTAGTGGCATGCAACCAATTATAGTACTCCCCAAGTCATACAACTTATCACATAATCTCTAAGGCATCAATTCATATTGTTCACAATATAATATCCAAGAAGTCTTATCAATGTCAATCCATGCATGGAAATCAAGTAGGCATATCAATAAATATACTTCAGATGTATAACATTAGTATATACATTGTTGCCACACAATTCTTAGCGGATTTCAATTTTAATTTCAATTATCTTGCCATGGTTTCAAGTTGTAGTGTGACATTCATAATCTTTTTAATCATCTTATTTTTTTTCAACATTATTTCCAATTCACTAATTGGAAACAAACACAATTCCATTCAATCATTGTCTTAATATTTTCATCATCACAGTCACACAACCACATCATTTGATCCTCATCATCAATTATCATATCTCATCAATAGTGGTGAAACATACATGGTTTTCACAATATGACATAGGCATATACTTTTGCCAAAACCTCTAGTCACTATTAATCACCACTAAGGACACATCATATACATATATATATATATATATATATTCTAAATGCAATCATATATTTGCCAAGCACCACATCATTACAATATCAATCATCACATCCTTTCAACATAACTATAACAAAGCAAACATGAGCAATATCGTATACATTAATCATCAAATATTCAAATCATGTATTTAGAATATAAAGTCCACTCCTACCTTGTAAGAAGAAGCAATCTGAATGCTCCGACGACTCCGCATCGTCATCCGGAATACAATCTACATATCACACACATATATATAATTTCAATCAATTTCCCATTCAAGGCATGGCCACAAGGTCTAACTATTCGATAGTAAGTAAATAGACACAACAACATATCCAAGACATGTTATAAACATGGTTTCACAACCTTCGTAGGTTTCAGGAATTCCTTCCTCTTATACGAGATTCTCTATATTCAAAAGTAGGTTAAACCCACCCAATACACAACCCATCACCATTAGCGGGTTTCCTAACATCACAACTTATCATACTCTCAATTTCCACATATACATGTATAAAGTCATCCCTCATGACACTAATCTTCATTTTATCATAAATTTGCTAAAAGCCTAAATGTTCTCAAACTAAAATTTACACCATTTATCATTTCAACAATTTTTCACTCATCAATCTTAGTTCACCATGCCATATAGTTATATTCCTCGCATGTTCATCAATAAAGCATTATCATCCTAACCAAGGTTCATATACCCAACATTACACTTCAACATAAATCTCATCAATCCATAATTTCATTTCATTAATTCACCATAACTATCATAGGTCTGGCGTTCCCATTTATTACAACACCAATTTATGGGTTTCTTCACCAATGGTCACCTACCATTATTAATATGATCTATCATCATAAATAACAACACCCAACATTAAATATCATATATTCACCCTCAAAATTGACTCTCCTAGCCACAATATATATACCTAAATCTTAGGGTTAGAGTTTCATCAAAACCCAACAACCACCATTAATACACGTCAACATGGTTCCTTAACCCATCAACAACAATAATCAATACCAATCATTCCAAACTTCATTTTCATACACAAAAGTCATTCCTATGGCAATTAAATCATCAATTTCTCAAATTACACCAAAAGCCTCAAACTATGAATTCTAGGGTTTTTCATAAAAACTTAACAACAACCAATTTTAACTATTTTCTTACACCATTTCAAGCATAAAAGCACCACCATTTTTGTGTACCACATAGCAAGCATCAAAAATTAATTTTCTCAAGTCATCTAACCTAGGGTTCATAGTTCTATATGTATTTCTTAACAAAACAACTTCCAATCATCCATTATTAAGCCTCAATAACCCCAAAACCACCAAAAAAGC
The DNA here is from genome assembly GCA_037962975.1 of Clitoria ternatea. Classification (NCBI taxonomy): domain Eukaryota; kingdom Viridiplantae; phylum Streptophyta; class Magnoliopsida; order Fabales; family Fabaceae; genus Clitoria; species Clitoria ternatea. The sequence goes on from CM075671.1 coordinate 111,494,676, forward strand.
CATTAAATGTAAAAAACACATACCTCTTCACCAAGCCCCAATAGAAAATGAAATTAAGAGGGAAGAAGATGAAGATGATCCAAGCTTAGCTCTAATGTCCAATATATGCCTCATGAATCCATGAAAACCAAGAAATTTGAGTGGTCATGTCTATGGAGGTAGTTGCCACGATTTTGGGCTTTGAAAGATGAAGAGGAAGATGAGTGAGTAGGGAGGAGAAGAAGTTCATGGCAGTTGAGAGAAAGAGAAAGGGATTTTAGTGAAAATTGGGTATTACCCAATGGTTAAAAGGATTCACCTTTTTACTTTCACCAATGGTCCATATTTCCCTTTTATCCTTTGGTTAATAGAGTGAAAAGAAATATAGGGAAAATGTTATGGTGGAATGAATAGGAGAAAAGGGATTTTGCATTTTCTTTTGATCCCAATTAGCTCGTATTTTCACTGGTTATTATTATACACTGTGTCCAAATAAATATCTCCTCAACACCAAAAATTATTTTAATCATACCACCATAACTACTATAATTTTCTCAATATCTAGTCCCATCAAATATCTAATTTGACTTAGTGGGTCCTACACCTTTTGTTAAATTGTCCGGTTTCAATAAATTTTAATTTATCGATAATTCACAATTAGTGTCTGATTAATTTCCCACATATAAAGGATCACAAATAATTAATTATCATCATCTAATAATTTTATTTTTTCTAAAATTTGGGATGTTATAGGTCATATGGCCAAACTTGTGACTATCCTCATCATACGCTAATGACCATTTAGCTTTAGGAATGTTGTAACCATGTTGTAATTTTAAGACTTAGTGAATGAAATTTTTCAAAATTTCGACCAAAAGAATATTTGTTCGGATTATATCTTGCACAGATAATGACATTAACGTTAGCAAACACTAAAACATATAATCGCATCGTACTAAAACATAACAATTTTTAGTGTCGTACCCAACTTTAACAAAGTTTTCTTTTGCTTTTGATTCTTGAATTTCAAATTAAAGTTGCTGGAAATATGTTGAATACAATACTTATGATAACCTTTAGGTGGTGTCCATCCATATTTTGGGTCACGCATGGCATTTTAAATGCTTTTATGTCTATCAGAAATTATACATAATCCACTCTTTTGGGTAACATGCATCCTAAACAACTTTAAAAGCCAACTCCAATCATCCAACGTTTCCCCCTCCATAATTATGAACAATAATGGAAAAACAAAATTGTCATCTTGGGTTGTCACAATCAAAAGTGTCCCCTTATATTTCCCATACAAATAGGTGCCATATACTTTGATCACAGGTTTGCAAAAGTTGAAAGCATCACATGAAACCTTTGATTAATCTTATTTCCTACAACAAACGGATGGGTTTCCAAAATGTACATTGACCCTATCCCAACTGATAAGTCTTGAAAAGACTTAATTAATTGTTAATATTTATGCCTAGTTTATGTGAAAGATTGAGTTTAATTATTAAGTTTAACGGTAAATTAGGAAGTGTTTATCAATTTGTAATTTCACTATTTAACTATTAGTTTAACATTTTCCCCATTGATTTAAGAATAAAAAGATAAGAAAATGGAAAAGAGTATATCTTGAGTTAAAAGGCCCCTAAGCGTACTAATATTGGCACTCGACGTACCTACGCTAGTGTAAATTTTATGTTGAATTTCATGCCCAATGTACCAGCGCCTAACTCAGCGTGCCCACACTCACTTGGAAGAAAGGGATTCCAGAGGCTCAACATAGATACACTGACCATGAGCATGCCTATAGTGAGAGAAGCGTACCAAAGTTGAACGGTTACGCTCGTCTAAGAGAATCAGAGGACTAGCGTACTGACGCTGTGGCATAGCATGTCCATGTGTGTTTAAGGAACAAAGCTCCAGAGTCCCAGCGTCCCCACGCCACCTCTATGTCCATATTTACATTGGAATTAAAAAGCATTAGGTGCCACTCTAGGAAGTCAGTGTACCTAGCTGACCTTGCCCGTAGTTACACACAAATAAAGCATGGAAGGGAGACTCAAGTTAGAGACCCAACGTGCTAACACTGGTCTCAAGCGTATTGATGCGCGGGTGAAGAATAGAACCTCAAAAGCAACCAGAGGGCCAGTGTGCTAACGCTAACCTTGACCGCGCCTACACGCAAGTGATAGTTTAGAGGGTAACTACTAGGTAGGAAACCAGCGTGCTAATGCTGGTAAGGAGCGTGGTTACGTGCATTTGCGAAGGAAACAGTCTTCCATTTTGAAATTTAGTTGTAATTTAGTTAATTTATATCTTATATTTATTTTGTAAGGATTACATTGGTAATTATTGTAAGGGTATAAAAAGCGTTAGTGAAGTTAATTGGACACACAATTAAGAATACAAACTCATTCTTCAAATTTACTTCTCTCTCTACATTCTTTTTCTCTCTAATTTCTCTATATTCTAATATGAACTCCAACTCTATCTTCATCTCTTCTCCCTCCATGGATTGCTAAATCCATAATGTTGGGAATACCTGACGCTTTAATAGAAGTTTAATTTTGTGGCTAGAGTGTGCTCTATCTTGAAGCATGTAGAACACAGCAAGGAGTGGATTTCAACTCTGAATTGGAAGATTCAGATCTATTTTTGAGCTTTCTCTAGAGAGGAATCATGGTTGAGAACTCAGGTATTCTCCTTACTACCTAATTACTTCAGGCCTAAGGTTTTAGGTGAATAATCAGGGTTCATTCACTTAATTTCGCATTAGGTTTTAATGTACATAATCACCTAAGGAATTAGGGTTTGTTTGCATTGAGATTAACATTAATCACCTAAGGAATTAGGGATTAGTCATCTGTGAAGTTACACTTGCTGTAATTTAGGGAATCGTTCTCTATCTATTGAGTTTTACTGAAATTGACAGCTAAAGCTAGTTCCAACCTATTCTTAAATTAGTGTTTTATCTCATTAATCACCTGCCTTAGATTTTCCAACTACATCGTGAAAAGGACAAAATATTAAATCAGAAACTTAAAGAATATTTCATGAATTATTCATATTTTTGGCTTGGTTCAGTTAGTATCAGTCCTTGGTTATGGTAACTACCTCAATCCCTGTGGGAACAATACAAATATATTACTTTTAACGATTGGTGCGCTTGACATAAAAATCATCATCTGATGAATTTGCATTAAGTTAATGGTGTCGTTTGTAACACCCAATTTAACAAAATGAATAAACCCAAAGACGGGGAAATTTTTCCCAAAATTGAGTAAACCAATGGTCTATGAGGCAACCGGATAACAAAAGGGGCGGAGTGCAAGGAAGGATAAGGGAAATGAGATATCATCCACATGCATAAGGCAAATAACAGAAGGCCAAGACTGGAACCGGTCTGTTTGGTTTAGCGTAACATATCAGCGCCAGGGCGGATTACATGATATCGTTGGCTCACTCAGGCGAGGTCTGATACCGCCTGGGCGGGGTATGGTAATGCAACAGCGGATGGAGGGAATTCACAAAGAAAACTTTTCCACGAGTAACACTAGTCAATCAGTAGGAGGAAATAGGTAAGGGGAAGGAGAAGGGAGATGTACATGTGCGGTAGTAGATTGTGGAGGAAAGGAGGGGTCCGAACTTATTCCGCCCAACTCAACTAGGTATGGCAACGCCTGGGCGGACTCAACCACAACGCCCAAGCCGGGGTCAACACCGTTGTTGGGGTCGCATTAGCGCCACAACGGGAGGAAAGGTAATTGGGCGGCATTCCACTCTGACAACTACTCGCTTCAGCGCGAGTCCTCACGCTTGGGCGAACCGCTCTAGCACCTCGATGAGGTATGACTCCGCCCACGCGAATCCAACATAAGTCTTCCTAGCCCGCACTCGCTGGAGCGAGTATATTGCTCGCTGAAGCGAGGAACTTCACTCAGAAAATTAGGAAGTTAAGTCTCACTCGGCTTCTCCAAACCCAACCACTCGGGACACCGATCCTTACTCACTCGGACTTTACATGTTTCGCTCGGATTATCAATACCTTACACCTAGGATCCAATCCTCCCTAAACCTCCAATTGAACTCCTCTCACAGCAGGGAATCACTCGAGGTTTTCACTCGTCTTTCGTTCCTCCATCGCTAGAAGCATATTTAAACTCTTTATTTCATCCTCTCAACCCCAAACTTATCCCCACTACTTACTTATAGTCACGCCGACCTCCTACACTCGGGATTTCATGCCTACTTTTACTCGGAAGCCCTCATACAGTCCTCTCCCCGCTCAACCTCACTTACAGTATAGAAGAACACACAACATATGCTTATATAAGCGAAAACATTAATATATAATTACAAAACTTCCCCATGAAATCTGTTACCCAAGCTGTCAGTTTTTAACGTAAGAACTACAACCAAAACATGAGCCGGCCAAGGCTTAACAAAACGTTATACACAACATTTACACAGATATGCACATATACACATATAGACATATGTTCCAACAGCACTTCGAATTCATTGTCCTGCGCTCGTCCTCCTTCATCCTTCTTTCCGAGAGATGTTCACTGAAAGTGTAGCCACTGCAGGGGTGAGCTTTTTCATGTAAAATGACAATCAAAGACTCGGTATCAATGTCAGCATGCACATTCACATCCATTCTATTGGTTTCTAATTAATTAAAGTTAAACTCGACAAAGTGGCATTTAAGACACACATATCACACACACAGGTATTTCCCGCACTCGAAGATCATTCATAACACTCTACACACGTTATACGTACTACTCTAATCAACCTCGTATTTACATGCATGACTGCGGATCCGACTCGAGTGATGACTTTCAGTCACAGTTTTCCCCTCTCTTGGCCCCTCGTCCTTCAGCTCTTCCCGCGTGGTACCGGCCTCCCATTGGCGTCTCGAGACTCCTCTCTAGCTCCTACGGCTACCACGAGCTCCCTCGGAATCTAGCCGGGGTCTGTAACTGGAAGTCGTTCCCTCGGGGCTCTTGACCTTCCACGGGTCGCCCCACTCCTACACATGCAGCTAAATGCATCTACCAACAAGTGTCATCACATCACCGATATCTCTTTCATAACCATTGAGTGGGAACAGGTTCAATGCAACCTTTACTTGCTTTATTATTTACACCAATATGATCAACCATCAGTAATCAAGTAATAGCATCTGACAAATCAATCAAGCACACATTCATACTTTCATGCATATCATTCATTATTATCCATGCTAACATACTACTTTACCACCACCTAGATCACAAGCATTTATGGTTCAATCACTATAAAACACACGGGATTCAGAATCTCCAATCATGCATAGGATCCAATCATCACAACCACATGCACATACACTCAAGCAGAACATTCATTCGGTACCGTTCGTGGACCATGCATTTAATATGCAAGCGCCCCCTACCTACGAAAGGGACTCCAAGAAGCTTTTCTGCTCTTCGATGTTGAATCTGACGCCCTTCTACTGATTCGTTCAGCCTTCCTTCACTCCGTCGTACTCTGCACTTGGTCCAGAGTTGAGGTGTCGTTCTTTCTTTGCTCCAACGATCGCCCTTCACCTGACGGGGCTCTGACCTTCTTCCCGCACTGTCGTCATGACGAACAGAAACAGGGGAAACTGAGGAAGATGGAGACGAAGAAGAAAAAGAGAGAAAGTGGAGTAGTGGGAGAAGTTGTTCTTGCACCCACGGTGATACTAAATACGCACCTAAATACGCATACGAGGGGAAGGAGTGGGATGGGAAAGTGTGAGTCGCAGTCCATTCACACCTTCCACCAATCACAGATAGCCACGTCCCATTAATTAAGCCCAATTAATCTTATCATTAACTCTCAGGCTATACTGATTATGACTAACAACTAATTCTTTACTTTCAATTTTCTTATTATTAAATTTTTATTCGGTATCTAACTTCAAAACTGGGATGTTACATCGTTTCCAGGGATTGTTGAGTAATATCAACAATCCTTGGATCGGTACTAGACTAAACCACTTTTATTTTGTTGATTAGTTTAGTTGTATTTGTTATGTTAGTTAGTTTCAATTCTTAGGTAGCTGTCATTTTATATTGTGTGTGTTAATTAGTATATGCAGTCAAGGGATAAAGATGAGACATTCTTCTTTGATCCTGATATCAATTTGCTTAGGAGAAGATTAAGAAAAGAAAAAAGATTAAAAGAGAAAGAGAAAGCTAAAATGGAAAATAGGAGAGTTACATTAGGAGAGTATTCTAGGCCAACTTATGAGGGAATGCAATCTAGCACCCCCAGGCCTCCGATTGCAGCAAATAACTTTGAACTTAAACCGACATTACTGCAATTAGTTAGGAATGAGTAGTGTGGAGAAAGTGAGGTTGAGGACCCAAACTTACATTTAGCTAGCTTCCTTCAAATTTGTGATAGTGCTAAGATGAATGGTGTTCCTGATGGAGAAATCCGGCTAAGATTATTTCCTTTTTCTCTTCTGGACAGAGCTAAGGCTTGGTTGCATAGCCAACCTAGGGGTAGTATTTCCACTTGGGATGATCTAACTAGAAATTCTTGATCAAATATTTCCCTCCTTCCAAGTATGCTAGGCTACACAATGAGATTACTTGTTTCCAACAGAGAGAGGGTGAGTCTTTGTTAGAAGCATGGGGTATGTATAAGGAGAGCTTGAGGGAGTGTCCTCATCACCAAATACCTAAAATGTAACAGGTTAACATCTTTTATAATGGAGTTAGGCCAGCAACTAGAGTTTTAATAGATGCCTCAGCTGGAGGTTCTTTGACTACCCAAACTGTGGATAAGGCTATAGAATTAATAAATGTGATGGCCTCTAATGAATGTTTAATAAGAGAAAAGAGTAGTGTCCCCAGGAGGGGAATTATGGAATTAGATATGTAAGATGCTTATTTGGCACAAAGCAAGTTAATGACTCAGGCTTTAGAAAAATTAACTGTGCAAATATCTGAAATTCAAAAGCCTAGTCAAGTCTGTATGATGAACTGTGATTTTGTGGAGTTGACCATGAGAATGGCTTGTGCGATTCTAATAGTTTAGTTGAGCAAGTGAATTATATAGGGCAACAAAGGAGTTACCCATAAAATTCATTTAATCCTAACTATAGGAATCACCTAAACTTTTCTTGGCAGAGAGGGCCTCATCTAAACCAAAACTTAAATAAAACATGGCCCAAGGTTAACCATCACAGCAGTCCATTATTAGACCACAATCCAAACCCACAACTGTGAAAGAAAAATCTGAGTTAGAAAGTGTCTTGTCTCAGTCATACAAGCTAATCAAGCTAGCTTTAAGAACCAAGAAGCCTCCATTAGAAATTTAGAAAATCAAGTGGGACAATTGTCAAAACAATTGGTTGAGAGACAAGCTGGAAATTTTCCAGCACACACAGAAGTCAATCCAAAAGAGCATTGTAAGGAAATCATGACAAGAAGTGGAAAAACTTTGGTTGATCCTACTTCAAGTAAAAATAGGTGTGAGAAAGAAAAAGAAGAGAACCAAGAAAATGAAACTGAAGTAGAAAAACAAGTAGAAACTGAAAAGAAAGTAATATTGCGAAAGCACTTTTGGGCCAATTGGGTAAATACCGCTTGCCTTGTTATGAATCGATATTTGATAAGACCAATTTTAAAGAAAACCCCCTATGAGATTTATAAAGGAAGAAAACCAAATATTTCTTATTTTCACGTATTTGGATGCAAATGCTTTGTTTTAAACAATGGAAAGGATAATCTCGGTAAATTCGATGCAAAATCTGATGAAGCAATATTCTTAGGTTATTCATCTACTAGTAAAGCATATCTACTCTTTAACAAACGAACTTGTACAATTGAAGAGTCGATACATGTAAAATTTGATGAACTTAACCAAAATCCTCTGAGAAAGGAAATTGATGATCTTGTAGGTACCTTCCAAGAAATGAACTTGGATGATAAAGACAAAGTCAACAATGAAGAAGATACTACACAAAATAAAGAATCTCAACAAAAAAAGTGGATCACCTTAAAGCATCATCCCTTGGACAATGTCTTAGGTGAAATAACCAAAGGTGTAAGTACTCGAAACGCCATTAGAAATGCATGCAATCACTTAGCCTTTGTATCACAAATTGAACCCAAAAATATTGATGAGGCTATTATTGATGAACATTGGATGTTGGCCATGCAAGAGGAATTAAATCAATTTGAAAGAAATAAATTTTGGGAGCTTATGCCAAAACCCAATGATCATCAAATAATAGGTACTAAATGGGCTTTTAGAAATAAGCTGGATGAAAATGGAATAATTACAAGAAATAATGCTAGATTAGTTGCTAAGGGATATAATTAAGAAGAAGGAATAGACTATGAAGAAACGTATGCTCCCGTAGCTAGGTTAGAAGCCATAAGATTATTACTAGCTTTTGCTTGTTGCATGGATTTTAAGCTTTATCAAATGGATGTCCAAAGCGCTTTTCTCAATGGATATATTCAAGAAGAAATTTATGTAGATCAACCTTCTGGTTTTGAAAATTACAAATTTCCAAACCATGTTTTTAAATTAAGAAAAGCTTTATATGGTTTGAAACATGCTCCAAGAGCTTGGTATGAAATACTTAGTAAATTTCTTTTAGAAAATCATTTTGAAAGAGGAAAGGTTGATACTACACTGTTTATAAAACGTAAAAATAATGACATCCTCTTATTACAAGTTTATATCGATGATATAATATTTGGTGCCGATAATGAACTTCTTTGTCAAGAGTTTGCCAAGATCATGCAGAATGAGTTTGAAATGTCCATGATGGGAGAACTTACCTTCTTCCTTGGGCTACAAATTAAGCAAACTAAAGAAGGGACTTTCATTAGTCAAATAAAATATTACAAAGAACTACTCAAAAAGTTCAAAATGGATAAAGCAAATGAAATAACCACACCCATGAGCACATCATGCTATTTGGATAAAGATGAGAAGGGTCCTTACTTTACTTAATAGCTAGTAGGCCTGATATCATGTTTGCTGTATGTATGTGTGCTAGATATCAAGCATGTCCTAAAGAATCACATTTCACTACCGTAAAAAGAATTTTAAAATATCTTGTGGGTACTTAAAATGTTGGTTTATGGTATCCCAAAGGCGTTGAATGTATTCTTATAGGATATTCTGATTCTTACTTTGCTGGTTGTAAACTTGATAGAAAGAGTACTAGTGGTACCTGTCATTTGCTTGGTAGTTCCCTTGTTTCTTGGCATAGCAAGAAACAAGTAAGTGTTGCTTTATCAACAGCTGAGGCAGAATATGTTATAGCTGGCAGTTGCTGTGCTCAAATTCTTTGGATGAGACAATAACTTCTTGACTTTGGTGTTGTTTTAAACAAAGTGCCTATTAAATGTGATAACATAAGCACCCATAAATATCTCCAAAAACCCTGTTATGCACTCTAGGACTAAACACATTAAAATCCGTCATCATTTTATTAGAGATCATGTTTTAAAAAGAGATTGTGTTCTTGAATATGTTGAAACTTCTAAACAATTGGTAGACTTTTTACTAAACCCCTTCTGAAAGAACAATTTATAAATATTAGAAAGGAATTAGGTATTTTGGAAATTGTTTAACTGTCTTATTTTTCATCACTTTTAACAATATTTTGAACATAGTTTTGTAAATCTTTAACTTAAAGATTTTAACTTATCTCTTTCATAAAACTCTAGGTTCTTTGAACATAGTGATTTACTTTGTGACATATATATAATCTTTTCATTAAAAAGACACTCACATTTTCAATAATCGTGTTAATGCTCCATAAATCTCTTGTCTTATTTTGAACACAATAATCTCTTATGCACCACATGGATCTTAAAAACAAATGTCAAATGGCCTTTGATTTTCTTGACTTTCTCGTGCAACAAGATCATTGGCAATTGCAAAATTCTAAAATCCTTGTACAACCCCTCACAAAACGCCTTTCTGGTGACATTATTCTTCAAACCTACGCAAAAACAACTAGATGAATCGATTCACAAGTAGGTGAATCAATTCCCACGAGACATCGTTAGCCAAATGAATCCTTGTTTATATGCTTTGATGATATGACTTACTCTGTGATATATGTTGTATGTTTAAGGGGGAGTTTTATATGCAAATGATATCTTGCTCTCTATAATAACAAATGTATTTATTCTAAAGTGGTATATATTATTAATTTTTTGATGATGTCAAAGGGGGAGATAATATCTAAAATCAATATCTATATCTATCCTTGTTAAAATTGCATGATTAAGGGGGAGTTTTATAATATTTTTTTTACAACAAGTGATATCCAACTACATGAGTAAATAACAGAGTGGTATCCAATTATATGTATAACATATGTATAACAAGTGGTATCAACATGTAAGGGAGAGTCATTTATTCCATGAATTTGAACTGTTATGAGACTAACACCCCAAGAGATAAACATTTGTTATCATCATCAAAAGGGGGGAGAATGTGTTTATATGTTGATACAGGTTTTGACTATGACAAACAAAATGTTCAAGGAATGAAGAAATATATCAATGCAATCAAAGAATGATGAATTCAATAACGAAAGGATGAAGAAGCATGAACAAAAGAATCAAAAATACATCAAAACACATTAAATTGGAAGCAACAGGCCCAGGAATCTATTCATGACATCTAGGAATCGATTCAAGCCAAGAACACAGCCTGGGAATCGATTCATTTAGTCAAAGAATCGATTCATGGTGCAAGAAACAACAAAGGAATCGATTCACAATGGAAGGAATCAATTTATGCCCTGTGAAATAACGTAGGAATCGATTCGCAGCTAGAGGAATCGATTCATACTTGAAAAATCACCTGGGAATCGATTAATTAGTCCAAGGAATCGATTCATGATGTTCAAAATGCTTGGGAATCGATTCATATACTTAAGGAATTGATTCACACACTGTCAGAAGCCCAAAATCACGCTGGGAATCAATTCATTGAATGATTCATTCACTGTAATTGGTTCTGGAAACTTGAATTGGAACCTCGGAAGTTCAAATGCTAACATTTCTGAAACGCTCTACACCTTTCATACTGCATTATGCTTGAAGTGATTAATTAATTCTGCCATTCCATGCTCCACGATGTAATGTCCAAGCAGCTCCCAACAGAAACTTAGAGATGCCTGACTCCACTATGCCATTCCATGCTCCACCATGCATGCTGGATTTTAATAAGCAATGGCACCATCACTGAAGGAATTCTTAATTTGCAAGAGCCATGCCTTGAACGCCTATAAATAGGGAGATGATGAAGCAGTGAAAGGTATCTGAGCAACGAAACATTTTCTTGCTTCTTCCTTGCTCTCCTGCATCACTTTCTCCTTAATTAGGCAATTTACTCTCTGTTCCATTTTCTTTGGCAAATTATTTGAGAGTGAATTTTGTGAGCAAAATTATTTTAAGAGCTAAACTTGCATATTATTTCTTAAGAGAGAAACATAATTTTTGAGTGCTAAAATTTGCATATCCTCTCTATTGAGAGTTATCATTTTGTGAAAGCTTTAACTTGTATATCCACTCTATTGGAGAGTTATCCTTGTACACTTAAACACCAAAAATCCTAGAGTTTTGGATTGGGGTTCAACCTTGTAAAATTATGAGATTGAGAGATTGGGTGGGGTGCCCTTGTACTTGTAAGAATTGGGTTCTTGAGTGTGGGACACTAGGAAGCCGCGATTGCTCAAAGTTGTATCTCTAATCTCCAATAGTGGAAATCCTCCAAGTGGGTTGCTTGGAGGCGAGACGTACACCGGTGTGGTGGAACTCGTATATATCGGTTTGCAAATCTTTCTTCCCTACACTCATTTAAATTTGTGCACCTAAAATTACTTGCTAAATATTTGTGTCTACAACTTAATCAATTAAGCTACTTCTCCATTAATTTAATTGTTAAAATTAAAATGCATGTTCCATTAGCTTGATAAAATTTGTAAATCACTTAGATTAAATTTGTTAAAGTTATATAAGTAATATTCTTGAATTAATTATGTTAAAATTAATTATTACTTTTTCTAAGTGTTCAAAATAGTGTAACAATTAATTTGATAATATCAATTGTTATCTTGAATATTACTTAAACTCTTTAAGTGAATTTACTTGCCATTTATTAAGTGCTTATTATTTTATCTTGTGTATAAATTGTTATTACTTGTAATTAAATTTATCATCTTCATCAAGTATATTTATTAAAGAATTTATTTCAAAAGCATTCCAAGTAAAATTTTTAATACTCAATTCACCCCCCCTCTTGAGTAATTGAGGCCACTTGGTTAACAGAGAACTCTCTACTAAAGCTGGCATGCCTCTAACTAACATTCTAATAGTTGAGCTATTTGATGTGTGTGGAATAGACTTCATGGGACCCTTCCCAAAGTCTTTTTCCTATGAGTACATTCTAGTGACAGTGGATTATGTGTCAAAGTGGGTGGAAGCTATACTCATTAGAACCAATGATGCATATGTGGTGTTGAGGTTTGTTAAGAAAAACATCTTCTCAAGGTATGGAGTACCTAGAGTTATCATTAGTGATGAAAGGTCTCATTTTTGTAATAGGATAATGGAAAAGGCCCTGAAACATTATGAGGTGCTCCATAAGGTGTCAACTCCCTATCATCCATAAACTTGTGGATAGGTAGAATTATCCAATAAGGAAATCAAAAGGATCCTTGAGAAAGTTATAAGAAAATCTAGAAGAGATTGGTATGCAAAATTAGATAATGCTTTATGGGCTTACTACATAACTTTCAAAACTCCAATTGGCATGTCTCCTTATCAACTTGTGTATGGTAAGGCTTGCCATCTTCTTGTGGAGTTAGAACAAAGAGCTTGGTGGGCCATGAAGCTATAAAATATGGAATTTGCCCAATCTCAAGAAGAAAGAGTCCTGAAACTTCATGAGCTAGATGAATTTAGATTGCAAGCCTACTATAGTGCCTCTCTGTACAAGGAAAGAACAAAGAGATGGCATGATAAGAAGCTAGAAAGGAAAGAGTTTCAGGAAAGGGACAAGGTATTGTTGTTCAACTCTAGGTTGAGACTTTTCCCAAGAAAACTTAAGTCTAAATGGTCTGTCCCTTTTGTGGTTAGTGAAATGTTTCCTGAAGGTGCTATTTAGGTAAGAGAACCAGAAACAGGTAGAATGTTTAAGGTTAATGGTAAAAAACTCAAACTTTACTCTAGAGGTGATTTTAATAGGCACAAGGCCTCGGTTGAATTGTATACTATTGCTTAGGAGTCATACGTCAAGCTAGTGACATTAAAGAAGTGCTTTAAGGAGGAACCCTTGCATCTTTATTTTATTCTTTTGTTTTATGATTGGTTTTGTTATTCATCTTGGAAAATAAATAAATGTTTTGAAAAAAAATGTGCATTGAAATAATATTGGTTAATAATAAAAATTAAGGAGGAGAATGGTTTAAGAGTCTGGTATTGGTACGCTAGAATAAGGGTTCTTATGCCTAGTTTTCAACTCAAGGTCTATAGTTGCGCGTAGCTATGTTTCCCTATAGTGTACCCACGCTTGCTTTCTGTAGCCCTTGGTAGTATATAGAATGAGTTGCGCATCTCTACGCCATCCCTTGAGCGTGCTTACACTGCCTTGCTGCCCATCCTCTAAGTCAGGTCTTTGTTAGGCGTCTTTACGCAGGTTTCAGGCATTCTTTGATGCGATAAACCCCGAGCCATTAACTTGGTGTGAAAATCTTGAATCAATATTGACTTAAAAAATGTGACTCTCAGAGGATTTATTCTTTTGGCAAGTGCACCAATCGTTAAATTTGTAATATATTTGATCGTTCCCACAGGGATTGTGGTAATTACCTCAATCTTAGACTAATACAAGCTGAACCAACGCAATGTAGATAGATTTCATTCTATTTTTGTTGTTTTATATTTCTAATGTTTTTGTATTTTCAGAGACAGTGTGAAAGGTGAAATGCGATTAATGGAAGATAGGTTATGATTGCTTCAGTTTACAATTTCATCAAGAAACATGCATTTAAGGTTCAATCAAGCTTCAGACATCAAGAGGACAATCCGCAAGTGGTTACTCCCTAATTCCTTAGGTGAATAACACTAATTCCTATGCATCAAACCTTAATCCCTTAAGTGCTCAATTAACATAAGAACCTAATGCGAAATTGGAGGTTGAACTCTAACTATTCACCTAATTACTAGGCCTGAATTAGTTAGAAAGCTGGAAGTTACCTAAGCTTCATCCATGATTCCTCACTGGTGAAGTTCTTCATCAGATCTGGATTTGTCAATCCAGCAAAGTAGATCCACTCCTCAGCTTGTTCTCCTCAAGATCTAGAAGTTAATTTCCTCAATACACTTTCAAGATTTCATTGCAAACCTTCGCAATCCCAACCTTAGGGACTTAGAAACCCATAGACATAGGTTCTATCAAAGGAATTTGGAGAGACATGGATGAGAGAATTTAGAGAGAGAAAGGAATTAGAGAGAGATTGGAAATGGAAAATGAATCGTGTTCTATGTTGTGCTCTATTCTTTGTCTGTACTCTGTCTCCTCCCTGTTTTACAAGGTATGTACAAGTATATATAGGCATCTAACTAACTATCTTAATTAATTATAAAGAAAACTTAATTAATAATTAAACTAACTAAACTAATTACATACTTAGAAATAAATAATTAATTACAAACATTACTTAAATTATTAAGGTACAACGTGCAAACAGTATAGCAACGGTGCAGAGCTTCTTTTGAAGGGAAAGCATCAGCTTTAAATAACCACCTTCACGCTTGAGCGTGAAGGGCTCTCGCTTGAGCGAGCTCGAAATATGCACTGCAGTATTGCTTTCTCGCTTAAGCATGATGGAGAAGCTTGGGCGTGGGTGATGTTTTGCAGTCACGCTTGAGCGTGAGCTTGCTCGCTTGAGCGTGGTCGTGCTTTCCTTTCTTTCTCTTCACTTATTTTGCATGAATCTCGCTTGAGCTTGCATCCTTCAAGCTTGAGCGTGAACTGTTCTTTGCTGCACCTGCACATGCAATTAAATAATTTCCTAGCGTTTGTACGCTGGCTGTCCAGCGTAGGTACGCTGGGTTAGTGAATTTATAAATAAACATAATTTCTTACTTAATTATTGTTTTTAATCATTTTCTTGCATAAATTAAACACTTTTGAAATAAATAAATAAAATAAGAATTATTGACAATTTATTAAATAATAGTGCTAAACTAAACAATATTTAATGAATTATGTTAAATAAAAGGTGAAATAATTAAGTCTTTTTAAGACTTATCACATCCCCAAACTTAAAACTTGCTTGTCCTCAAGCAAATACTCAGATTAATTAAATCAATTACACTTACTCAAGACAATCAACCTTTCCTTAATTCATACCATAATTATTGAATATCATCCATGCTTTCCTTTCGTAAATTCTGAATATATAATTACTCACACATCCTTTGAGAGACAAGCTGGTGATACTTTCCTCACTGGATTGGTGTTTCTCTCTTCTCTCAGTGTATAAGTTCAATAATATGCACTCATCACCTGCATAATTGTTAGATCAACATAGGCTTATAACAGTTCTAAACATCATGACATATGCTGGTATAATTAGATCAGTAAGGGCTTTCTAAGCTTGTAATGGGGTTAGGCTACAGGCTCTATTTTTGTTTTTCTAGTCAATGTTGGGTTACAAGATGTGCCCACTGATGCCTTGCCTTAATCTTAACTTAAATGCCTCTACTAACTAGCTCTCTTGCTTTCATTATTTTTCAGATGAAGGGTAACTCAATAACTTGTGGTGCTTTGCACCTTTTTTTTTCAGTCCTTTGGACTCTTTCTTTTCTTTTATTATTTTTTTTTTCAATAGCATTTTTTTCTTGTGGTGCTTTGCACCTTCTTTCTTTGTTGATTTTTCATTTTTCTTTTTGGCTTTGCTGTTCTTCCTTTCATTTCTCAAAATCCTCATCTATAACTAAGGTCAGAGTGTGTCCTTAATTACTGTTAGGCACACTCTTCATCCCCAAACTTAAAATTTGCTAGTCCCTAGCAATAAGTAAGACTCAGCAATTCATCAGTGGAACATCCAAGGATAATTCACTTGGTTTTTCTTAGATAAATAGGCTTGTAAAGTTAGGTACATAAGTAGAATGAAAGGGTCTCAGGCTCAAACATAATTATTGGGTCAAAGGATAATTAATAATATTAAGGATGGCCAAATTTGGCCCTGGCTAAATTAACAAAGAAGGCCTTCATCATTTCCAACTAGCAAATATATAATCATTTAGCAAGCACTGAAGCAAATTCTGTCTCACTAAACAAGAATGTAGGCACACTCAAAAGAATTAATAAAGGTTCAAAAGCTAATACTTAACAGGTAATCAGCCAATCATGTTCCCAAACTTAATGCAAGATCATAAATTCAGATTGCTAACTAGCATGCTGAATAAACAAATAACTAATAATAAAAAATAGTTATGGACAGGGATCATGAATCAAGCAATGCCAATCAACTAATTATCCAATTAATGCTTGAGAATCAGCAAACTTTAAATTATTAAGATGGATTCTAAATTAAACACACTTAACATAGTTTATCCATCAATGAGTTGGAATGATAGAATACTTCCCTTTTTACCTGAATGGCAGTGCATGGTAAGAAATTGTTTGGAATGGAGTGCATGGATTTAACAATACAATTGAGAAAAGAAATAATAACAAACAATTTAACATAGAAATAAAGTTCCATTACAACTGAAAAGGGAAATACATTGTTCAAGAAAAGGAATTCTAAAATAACGTCATTAATACATAAAAGTAAATTAACATAAGTGAAAATGGTATGGGTGGTATTTATAAAGCCTAAATGGGTGCAAATGTAAAAACAACATAACCACAGCAAAATGAAAATATGAGATGAATGAATATGATGGATATATTAAATTCAAAATTAGTGGGATGTAATAATTTTAGTTATTAACTGGAATCAATGAATAAAAGATATGTTACCTTTCAATGGAATCCAAAGAATATGCTTTTTTTTTCTTTTTTCAAGAACCAAAGCTTCCAACGTACAAGGGGTATGAGTCATAGGTACGCGTAGGTACGCTGGATCTTTGGTGTACATACGCCAAAATTAAAAACACACAGGTAGCATCAGGTATAAAATTCGCTCAAGCGGATCATTATTCGCTCAAGCGCCAAACAAACAGTATCAGAGGTCTTCAATATTGGCACTCACGCTCAAACTCCCAACAGCACGCTTAAGCAGAAAAATTAACAGTAAATCCTTTCTTCTCGATCGCTTGAGGCGCTTAAGCGTGGGAGTAATCTACCAAAGCGTAGTCAGCAAAGGGTCAAGCATGGATTCTTTTCTTTCAGGTACGAGTGGTCACGCTCAAAGCGTGAGAGTGTGCGCTCAGGCGTGCAACACAACAGAAGTTATGCACCACGATCACGCTTAAAGCATGTGGAATCACGCTTAAGCGTGAAATACACAGTATTAGAATACACAGTATTAGATTGAGAAAAAGAACGAGTGAATGAAAAAAAATGAGTGAAAGAGATACCGAGTGGATGAGAGAATGAGAGTGAATGAAAGAACGAGTGAAAGAGATCGGGTGAGCTAGTGACGAGTGGAAGAGTGAAAGAGTGGCCGAGTGAATGAAGGTCCGAGTGATGGAGTGACGAGTGGAAGAGATACCGAGTGGATGAGAGACAAGTGGATGCAAGAACGAGTGAAAGAGATACCGAGTGGATGAGAGATGAGTTGGTGACAAAATGAGAGTGGATGAAAGAACGAATGAAAGAGATACCGAGTGGATGAAAGACGAGTGAGTGACAGAATGAGAGTAGATGAAAGAACGAGTGAGAGATACCGAGTGGATGAGAGACCCGAGAGTGACAGAATGAGAGTGGATGAAAGACGAATGAAATAGATACCGAGTGGATGAAAGATGAGTGATGAAGAGTGACCGAATGAATGAAGGGCCGAGTGATTGAAGTGAGAGACCGAGTGAATGAAGGGCCGAGTGATTGAAGATCGGGTGATGGAACGAGAGACTGAATTAGGAGTGAGGGAACCGAGAGAGGGAGACACAAGTGAAAGAGATCGAGGGGAAGAGTGAAAGAGTAACCGAGTGAATGAAGGGCCGAGTGATGAAGAGTGACCGAATGAATGAAGGGCCGAGTGATGAAGATCGGGTGAGGGAATGAGAGACTGAATTAGGAGTGAGGGAACCGAGAGAGGGAGACACAAGTGAAAGAGAGACCGAGAGGGAGAGACGAGTGAAAGAGATAGGGTGAGGGAACCGAGAGAGTGACAGAGGTGAAAGAGAGACCGAGAGGGAGAAAGGAGTGGAAGAGTGAAAGACCGAGTGAATGAAAAAATATGGTGTTCAAAGTGGAGCTTAAGCGTGATTGCCTTATCACCTCACCTTGGGGATGTTAGAATTTTCCGGTTGGTAAGGGTCAAGCGTGAGTATCAGTGGCTTGAATATGGCACTCTCGCTCAAGCTCATAGCAGCTCGCTTAAGCGAGAACATGAAACAGTATAACCTCAGCCCCGATCACGCTAAAGCGAGAGCTTGAGACACTTAAGCGTGGCACTTATAAACAAAGTACGCTCAAAACGTGTTGATTACACCCAGGCGAGAGATACAACAGGGTCAGACTTCATGATCACGCTTAGAGCGTGTCAGATTACGCTTAAGCGTGAAGTGCAACAGGGGATGATTCGCTCAAGCTCACTAAGCTTTCGCTTAAGCGTGAAACAACAACAGGAGCTTCTCGCTTAAGCTCAATTGGTTTCGCTTGAGCGAGAAGACAAATCTTTAGTAATTTGCATTCTGTCTTCCCTTAAGCGCAATGTGTTTGGCTCGAGCGAAATGAGAGAGATGAATGCATTCGCTTAGGCTCACATTGAATTCGCTTAAGCGAACAGAAGGAATTGGCATTAGACACCATTCACGCTTAATTCCTCTCTCTTCTTCTTTTTTTTTTCTTTTTCTTTTTCCTCTTCTCTTTTTTTTTCTTCTCTTTTTTTTCTTTTTCTTCTTCTCTTTTTTTTCTTCTTTTTTTTATTTTTCTTTTTTTTTCTTTTTCTTTTTCTTTTTTTTAATTCTATTTTTCTCTCCTTTTTTTCTCTTTTTTTCTTCTTTTTTTAAAACCTCTCTCACTATTTTATTTATGTACAAGAAAAACAAACATAAGATCATCCTCCAGGATCCCATTGCTTATGACCATACACTCTTGGTCTTTTTACTCCTTGTTTTTCCTTGTTATGTTTGAGGCTAATGCTCAACATAACTTTCCTCCAATCTTTATTTTTCCAAACTTTCTGCTTTTTCTTCTTTTTCTTTTCTTCACTCTTTTTCTTTTTCTGTTTTGTGTTAGTCTTCCTCTTTTTATGCCATAAGCAATGTTCTTCTTGACTTGATGATTCTTGTTTCCTTGTGATTTCCATAGCTGCAGTAGTCACCACTAGCAAACGCTCCTTATAACATAGCTGAGTTTCTTCTTCTTTTATATTCTCAACATCTAAACATATTAACTCTTCTTGTGCATGAACCTCTACTTCTTTCTCTGTATTCACACTTGGCTCCAACAAAATTTCAGTATCATTATTGTGTTGCCAAGATGTGGTTTCCATCTCAGCTGAGACCTCAACCTCTTCTATCACTTCTTGCTCAACAATAGTGTCTAATTGATTTTCAGGTTCCTCAATGGCTTCTGTTGTCATTTGTTCAATTTGCACTCCTGCAACACTCGCATCATCAAAGAAATTATTCAATGATAACTTTTGCTCTTGTTCTTCTTCAGACCAATCTTCTTCATTCCAATCATCGAAGAATGCTTCACTAGATATACTATCATCTTCCACTTCTGAAGTATAATTCATATCACTTTCTTTTTCACATTCTTCAATTGACTATTCTTTCATCAAATATCCCTGAACTTCCTTATTTTCTTTTTCTTCTTTTGTTTCTACATCAACTTCAAGTTCAGGTTCATCCAGTTCAATGTTTTCTAGCTGGTGCTCTTCTTCCCCAAACTTAATTTCTTCAGCTAGACCAACATCATCATCCTATGGCTCTTCATATTGCTTTTCTCTTCGTACAACCTCTGTATTTCTTTGCTCTTCGGCTAACTGCTTTGCAATAAAATCCACATGCTTTTCAATATTCATGATTGAATTATCAAAATTTTGGAGGCCGGTTTGAGTGACTTTTATAAATTGAATTAAAATCCTTTCTAACTCTGATGGCTCCTCCTCAATTGGTTGTACCTCCTCTACATGGTTCATGCATAACATTTGTGAATATTGAAGAAACTCTGCTAAGGCGTCATCAAGATCCATCACCTACAACTTTTCACTTTCCAAAGGAACTAGAAAAAAACATAAATGCAACAACTGACTACAAACAAGGCCATTGTAACGGTTAGTACTAACAACTAAATAACTAAAATCGAAACAGTAGTAACTATGAACAACAATTCAAGCAAGATTTAATAAATCCTACTCTTACAACGAAATTTACTAACTACTAACATGTACAAAAACTAAAAAAAATGGTTCAGTCTAGTACCGGTCCAAGGATTGTTGATATTACTCAACAATCCCCGGCAACGGCCCCATTAACTTGATGCGATAAACCCGCCATTAACTTGGTGTGAAAATCTTGAATCAATATTGACTTAAAATGTGACTCTCAGAGGATTTATTCTTTTGGCAAGCGCACAAATCATTAAATTTGTAATATATTTGATCGTTCCCACAGGGATTATGGTAATTACCTCAATCTTAGACTGATACAAGCTGAACCAACGCAATGTAGATAGATTTCATTCTGTTTTTGTTGTTTTATATTTCTAATGTTTTTGTATTTTCAGAGACAGTGTGAAAGGTGAAATGCGATTAATGGAAGATAGGTTAGGATTGCTTCAGTTTACAATTTCATCAAGAAACATGCATTTAAGGTTCAATCAAGCTCCAGACATCAAGAGGACAATCCGCAAGTGGTTACTCCCTAATTCCTTAGGTGAATAACACTAATTCCTATGCATCAAACCTTAATCCCTTAAGTGCTCAATTAACATAAGAACCTAATGCGAAATTGGAGGTTGAACTCTAACTATTCACCTAATTACTAGGCCTGAATTAGTTAGAAAGCTGGAAGTTACCTAAGCTTCAACCATGATTCCTCACTGGTGAAGTTCTTCATCAGATCTGGATTTGTCAATCCAGCAAAGTAGATCCACTCCTCAGCTTGTTCTCCTCAAGATCTAGAAGTTAATTTCCTCAATACACTTTCAAGATTTCATTGCAAACCTTCGCAATCCCAACCTTAGGGACTTAGAAACCCATAGACATAGGTTCTATCAAAGGAATTTGGAGAGACATGGATGAGAGAATTTAGAGAGAGAAAGGAATTAGAGAGAGATTGGAAATGGAAAATGAATCGTGTTCTATGTTGTGCTCTATTCTTTGTCTGTACTCTGTCTCCTCCCTGTTTTACAAGGTATGTACATGTATATATAGGCATCTAACTAACTATCTTAATTAATTACAAAGAAAACTTAATTAATAATTAAACTAACTAAACTAATTACATACTTAGAAATAAATAATTAATTACAAACATTACTTAAATTATTAAGGTACAACGTGTAAACAGTATAGCAATGGTGTAGAGCTTCTTTTAGAGGGAAAGCATCAGCTTTAAATAACCACCTTCACGCTTGAGCGAGCTCGAAATATGCACTGCAGTATTGCTTTCTCGCTTAAGCGTGATGGGGAAGCTTGGGCGTGGGTGATGTTTTGGAATCACGCTTGAGCGTGAGCTTGCTCGCTTGAGCGTGGTCGTGCTTTCCTTTCTTTCTCTTCACTTATTTTGCATGAATCTCGCTTGAGCTTGCATCCTTCAAGCTTGAGCGTGAACTGTTCTTTGCTGCACCTGCACATGCAATTAAATAATTTCCTAGCGTTTGTACGCTGGCTGTCCAGCGTAGGTATGCTGGGTTAGTGAATTTATAAATAAACATAATTTTTTACTTAATTATTGTTTTTAATCATTTTCTTGCATAAATTAAACACTTTTGAAATAAATAAATAAAATAAGAATTATTGACAATTTATTAAATAATAGTGCTAAACTAAACAATATTTAATGAATTATGTTAAATAAAAGGTGAAATAATTAAGTCTTTTTAAGACTTATCATTCTTACGCATACCTACTGTGAATTTTGGGGTGCAAATCCAGGAGATGAGCGTATTAATGCTTGATGAATAATCTCAGAGGATTAAATTCTTTTGGCAAGCGCACCAATCATTAAATTTGTAATATATTTGATCATCCCATAGGGATTGAGGTAATTACCACAACCTAGGACTAGTACAAGCTGAACCAAAACACAAGATAGAATTCATCCTGTTTATGATTTTCTATTATTTTTATGTTTTTGTAATTTCAGAAACAATATAAGAGATAAAGTGTGATTAATAGAAGATAGGTTAAGATTGCTTTAGTTCATAATTTCATTAAGAAACATGCAATTGAGGTTCAATCAAGCTTCAGACTCAAGAGGACAATTCACAGATGGTTAATCCCTAATTCCTTAGGTAATTAACACTAATTCCTAAGCATTAATCCCTAATCCCTTAGGTGTTCAATAACAGAGAAATTTAATGTGAAATTAGGGATTGAACCCTAACTATTCACCTAATTACTAGGCCTGAATTAGTTAGGAAGCTAAAAGTTACTTAAGCTTTCAACCATGATTCCTCACTGGTGAAATTCTTCAATTAGGTCTGGATTTGTCAATCCAGCAGTGTAGATCCACTTCTCAGCTTGTTCTCCTTATGCTTCAGAAGATAATTTCCTCAATGCAGATTCAAGATTCCATTGGAAGCTTCAGCAATCCCAACCATAGGAGTTTAGAAAACCATGGAAGTGGTTTCAGAAAGTGGAACGTTGAGAGCCATGGAAGAGAGAGTTTAGAGAGGGAAAATGTTTAGAGAGAGATTGAAAATCAGAAAATGAGAGTTGTATATTGCTTCAGTGTTTGTAAGTTACAGAGTATTTACAACTATATATAGTTAAGGCAAAAACTAACTAACTAACTCTAATTAATTACAAAGGAAACTTCCTAACAATTAAACTAACGAAACTAATTAATTAATTACAAAGGAATGAATATTTATAACACAATAATTAAATCACTAGGATATAATTATAGTCAGCAACTAATAAAGTAATTCATGATAATTATTATAGCAATTCACACTGAATGAAAATAATAAACTAGGCAAATAGAATTCACGCTTAAGCGTGATTGTGTGCGCGCTTGAGCGCGATACTTTAAATTCCTTGATGCAGGTGACTTCACGCTTGAGCGTGATCGTGTCCGCTTAAGCGTGATGACTTTAACTTAATGCATGTTATGGCTTCATGCTTGAGCATGATCTTTATTCGCTTAAGCGTGAAGCTTAATCTTGAATGCAGGGTGATCTCTGGCTTAAACGTGAGCCTTGTTCGCTTGAGCATGGTGACTTTGACCTTGATGCATGCTATGGCTTTTACGTGAATTGTATTTTTACTTCACACTTAAGTGTGAAGCCTTCCCGCTTGAGCGTGATGACTTCGCTTAAGTGTGACCCTTATTCGCTTGAGCGAGGTACATTACACCTTACTGGATCTGCGCGTATGTACGCTGGGAGGCTAGCATATGTACGCTGAGTTAATAACTTGCTGATTCTTCACTTTTTAGGTTCTATTTATGCACGTACATACGTTGGGATTCCAACGTATGTACATTGGATGTCCTACACCTGATCTTGCAAAATACAACATATAAATGCCTAGCGTATGTACGCTGGCTTTCTAGCGTATGTACGCTAGGTTAATAAATCTCTCAATAAATATATTTCTTTATGTACTTATCTTTTTAACCATTTTCTTACATAATTTAAATACATTTGTATTAAATAATTAAAACAAGAAAGAATGACAATTTATTAAATAATGATGCCAAACTCAACACAATTTAATGGATTAAGTTAAATTAAAGATAAATTTATTAAGTCTTTTCAAGACTTATCACATCCCCAAACTTAAAGCTTCCTTGTCCTCAAGCAGCGACTCAGATTAATTAAATTAATTACACTTACTCAAGGCAATCAACCTTTCCTTAACTTAACTCATGCCATAATTATTGAATACCCTTCATGCTTTCTTTTTGTATCTCTTGAAAATATAATTACTCACACTTTCCTTGAGAACAAGCTGGGGATGCTTTCCTCGAATGGATCAGTGTTTCACTCTTCTCTCAATGTATAGGGTTAATTGCTTGCACTCATCACCTGCATAATTGTCAGATCAACATAGGCTTGCAACAGTTCTAAACACCATGACATATGCTAGCACAATTGGACCAGTAAGGGCTTTTTAAGCTTGTAATGAGGTTAGGCTACAGGCTCCATTTTTGTTTTTCTGGTTAGTGTTGGGTTAAAAGATGTGCCCACTGATGCCTTGCCTCAATCTTAACTTAAATGCCTCTACTAACCAGCTCTTCTACTTTTCATTTTTTTCAGATGAAGGATAACTGAACTACTTGTGGTGCTTTGCACCTTCTTCTCTTTCAGTCCTTTGGACTCTTTCTTTCTTTCTTTAATTTTTTGCATTTTTCATTTTTTCAATACCATTTTTCTTTTCTTTATAAGACCTGCTTTGCTGATTTTTCACTTTTCTTTTGCTTTTGCTATTCTTCCTTTCATTTCTCAAAATCCTCATCCATAATTAAGGTCAGAGTGTGTCCTTTAATTGTTGTTAGGCATACTCTTCATCCCCAAACTTAGAATTTGCTAGTCCCTAGCAATAAGATAAGACTTAGCAGTTCATTAGTGGTACATCCAGGGACAATTCACTTGGTTTTTCTTGGATAAATAGGATTATGAAATTAGGTACATAATCAAAATGAAAGGGTCTTAAGCTCAATCATAATTATTGGGTCAAAGGATAATTAATAGTAAGGATGGCTAAATTTGGCCCTGGCTAATTATCAAAGAAGGCCTTCATCATTTTCAATTAGCAAACATATCATCATTTAGCAAGCACTGAAGCAAATTCTGTCTCACTAAACAATAATGTAGGAACACTCGGAAAAGAAATAATAAAGCTTAAAAGCTAATAAATTACAGGTAATTAGCCAATCATGTCCCCAAACTTAATGCGAGATTATAAATTCAGATTGCTAACTTGCATGGTGAATATACAATTACTTAAGGATGGAAATAGTTATGGAAATGGATCATGAATCAAGCAATGCGAATCAATTAATTTATCAAATGAGTGTTTAGAATCAGCAAACTTTAAATAATTAAGATGACTTCTAAATTAAACACAGTTAATACCTTTCATAAATTAATGAGATAAGAGGATATACTACTTCCCATTTTACCTATATGGTCAAGGATTTGGTAAGCAATGGTTGCAAGAATTGAATAATACAAATCAAAAAAAGAAATACATTGAATAATTAATAAGGAGTCATACTTTCATTACAACTGAGAGGGAAATACATTGTTCAAGAAAGGGCATTAACAGAAAGTTATTACATCACAAAAGTAACTTAGCATAAATAACAGCAAATTAAAATATCAGTCTTCCTCTTCTTCATCTTCTTCATCAGCAGCCTTATCCATAGGTTCATTATTTTATTGCTCAGGGTGGGGTGGAAATTCAGTTGCCAAAGGTGTGTCATCAGGGGGAATGGTGAACCCAATGGAAGCCAACCATAAGTCTTTGTCAGTTGGAACTCCCATTTCTTCAGTGTGGTCCACATTCATTGCGGTGGCAATCTTCCTCAGCATGAGATCATGGTTCAGAACCAGATCATAGGTCCCTAGCTGCATCTTCTTCATGGCCTGAAGTTCTTGCATTACCATAGAGAGATCAAAAGAATTACCTGAACTTGTTGAAAGTGGTGGTGTAGAAGATGATGGTTTGGGTTGTCTGTGACGCTTTAGCTCTTGAGGCACAAAGTGGTCAATGTGGTCTACTACCCAGTACTTATCCATAATCCTCTCAGGCTTCACCTTTGTCAGTTCTTCATAATTCAACTCAACCTGATTCTTTTTGGCCAACAAAGTGACAATGGAGCAATATGGCAGTTGGAGATTTTTTTCGTTGGCTTTCACCATCTCCTCTAATATTAACTCACCCAAATTAACATACAGGCCTTTCATCAAATAGTAAATCAACACCAACCTCTTAATGACAACCTCAGTAGCATGAGCTATAGGTTGCAGGGATGAAAGGACGTAGTGGCACCATAAGAGGGGGAAATGATTCAAACAACTTTTCTTGACACATTTTGGTGCACCACTCACTTTTGTTATATATACAGCCCCTTGTTCACAACATTCCTCTAGTATTTCTTTTCTAAGATTCTCATTTTTAGCCCTATGGAAGATATCCACTATCCAAGTGTATTGATATCCTTCACCATCTAAGATAGGTATTTTCAAACTCTTATTCAGTATGTGACCAGAGAGAGGAATAGTGACTTTTCTTAAGTAGGAAGAAAAAGGTACCTTATCTTCAATAGAATTGGCCCATAAATTGGCATAGAACTCCCTAGTGAGTTCTTGATAACCATTGCCTAAGTTCTCATTAAAATACTGCCATCTCCTTGCAAATATAACAGCCTTTACATCAATATCAGAGAAATTATCTTCATCAAGGACCAGAGCCCTTTCCCTTACTACTCCTTTGTTTTTGAATTTTGTCTTATATTCTTGAGCATCCTTAAGATCCCTAAACCTATGCCCATCAAAATCCTTATTTCTCTTGGACTTCTTTTCCTCCTTAAGGCTTTTACTCTTTTTAGGTGGTGGAGAAACAGGGGTGCTTGAAGTAGCCACCCCCTTTCCTTTCTCTTTTAGGGTTTTCTTCATACTTTCCATTTCAACAATTCTTTCTGGTTTTCTAAAGAGTCTTTATGATCTTGTGGACATTGTGAGTGTTAAGGATGGTATTTGTAGGGCCTAAATAGGTGTAAATGCATAAACAACACAACCATAGAAAAACTAAAATGTGAGATGAGTGGACATGATGGATATATTTGTTATTCAAGTGGCCTCAATACTCAAGAGGGGGGTGAATTGAGTGTTTAAAAAACTTTGACTTGGAATGCCTTTGTACTCGGTTCTTTATGCAATTTTGATGAGTAAATAGAAGTGGACAAGCAACAATAATGATTCAAATGTAAATAAGTTTGATATGAGTTAATAAACTCTTAGAACAAGTAAAACTAATCTAAGAAATAAGAGTTAAGATAAGATAATGATTCAGTAATTTTATCGAGTAGTTGGTGTACAATGGTTAAGTGATTACTAAGAAGCTCATTCAACACAAGCAATTTGACTTAGGCAATTCAACAAACAGTTTATATGCACAATTAGTAAGGAGTTCAAGGTTAGAGAGAATGCAAACCAAATTTAACAAGTTCCACCAACCCGGTGTACGTCTCGCCTTCAAGCAACCCACTTGAAGGATTCCACTATTGAAGATTTGAGATACAAACTTTGAGCAATTGTCTCCTAGTGTCCCACATTCAAGAACCTAATTCTCACAACTAAAGGGTAACCCACCCAATCTCACAATCTCTCAATATCCCAAAGGTTGAAACCCCAACCTTTGTAACCACTCAACCTAGAGTGAAGTTTGGTGTTTGGTGTTTGTGTTTACAAGCAAAGTACTCTCTCAATAGAGTGGATAAGCAGATGAGGATCTCTCACAATTTATAACTCTCAACAAGAGAGGATATACAAGTTCTAAGCTCAATAATGCAGAATATACAAAGAAAATGAACTCACTAAGAAAAATGTAAGTAAGAATTGATTGCCTCTTGTGTTGTATCTTGTGCTTGAGTTGGGGATCCATTTATAGAGCCTTGAAGGTCCTCCTAGCCATTGCATAATGAGTTCCAGGTTGTCCCTTTGTGTAGTGGATGTTTGGATCTAAGTTTCCCACTCAAAAGTGTCTTTTTAATGGTGTTTCCCACTACTTGAATCGATTCATGCGTATACAAATCGATTCATAACATCATGTTTTGGGCATTTTGAATTTCAAACACGTGTGAATCAATTCATGCTAAGTGTGAATCGATTCATGGTTTGTTTGTTTATGCTTTTGGGACTTCCAGGCCTTTGAATTGATTCATGCATTGCACGAATCGATTCATGCTTTGTTGTTTGTTGTTTTTCCATGCTTTTTGATGCTTCCTTGATTCATTTTGCTTCATGGTTCCTTTCCTTTATCTTCATGCATTACTCTCTTGATTATTTGATCATTTGAGAGCATATCCTTCATGGTTTCTTGATCTTGTCTTTGGGTTTTATATTTTCTTTATGAGTATTTTTGTTCTTTGCACTTGTTTTTGATGTTATGAAGCCTTTCTAGTTCATGTGCATTTGTCATTATCAAAATCTGTTTACAACATGCAAATACATTCTCCCCCTTTTTGATGATGATAACTATGGACATCTCTTGGGGTGTTAGTATCAATAATCAATTTTCATGTAGCAATGAGAGAGGACCACTTATAAACAGAATATGTAGAATGTGTCTCCCCCTTTGTTTTTTAATTTGATATGTATGTATTCAATCATATTTATGCAGTCATACATTACTTTGATTACTTTTCCCTTTAGAAAGTTATTCAATATCTAATATCTCTCCCCCTTTGTCATTATCAAAAACAATATAAGCTCTAGGAAAGAAAAGGAAATAAACATTTCATAATTAAAGAGTAATAACCAGCAACCGCAATCATGAGAATTAATAACAAAGTGCTAAAATTCAACCATAACAATGAGAGAAAGCCTCAGAAGGGCAACCGAGTCTAAACATAAATCATAACAATGTCAAGCAAAATATAGAAAAGAAAGCCAATTAAGGCTGATGGAATTGGAGACTGGAGATTTGGGTAGCAAGTTCTGTGTAGCGTTCCTCCATATTTGCTTCGAGTTTGTTAATCCTGGTGTTGATATTGGCTTCCATAGCATTAAGACATCGATCCATATGAGCAGTGAGTCGTGTAAATAAGTCATCAGAAGGTGCAGCAGGTGCAGGAGAAGGAGGAGGAGGAGGAGCATCAGTATCTTCTTCATTAGCAGCTAGGTGTGGGCGGTGAAGAATTTCCCATATTCCAAACCTTTTAATGATTCCCATTTTGTTGAGATGGGTTTTGCTGAGTAGTCCTTTGCTTCCAATGGATTCTTTGACTTCATTGTTGAGATTTACCTTGAAGTGATATATGGGAGGTGAGTGAGATTCCTTGCTTCAAGCATGTGATGTCTTATCATATTTATCCAGTTGATTTCTTTGTTGTTTATAATTGCCCACATGAGAAGAATTTGAGTCTCACTGACTCTTGCATTGTTGCTTCCTAATGGTAGAAGGATCTTCACAATGAAGTAGTGAAGCAAGTAATGATCAACTCGAAGTGTGCCAACAGTGCTTGCGGTGGAAGAGGGAAGATTGAAGAATGTTCTTGCTTCAAGTGGGTTGAAGTTCCACGATGGAGATGGTTCTTTGCCAAAGAAGTGGGCATTGTTAATGGGAAGTTTGCCAACTCGATTCATGACTTCATCATCAAGAACCATGGTGACACCTTTCACTTTGGCATAGTATCGAGCATCTTGTAGGCACAAAGTAGAATAGAAAGCCCGGATCAATTTAGGATAAATGTAGATGGACTCAAGTGTGAGAAATCCAATAAGTTGTTGTTGATTGAGAGTATCAAGCAGAGGGAGGTTGGAAGATTCAAAGTAGGGAAGATCTAACTAGTGTGAAGGAATGAGAAGTTTTTCAGAAAAAGTCTCCAAGTAAGTTTCCAATTCCTTTTGGGTGGAGAAAAGTCTGATAAGATCTGAATGTTGAGGCGCGGAGGACCCTGCAATGTTGGCCCTTTGTTTCTTCCTTGGGTGGGATGAAGAGGCCATGAGATTAGAGTGGGTTAGGGAAGATGAATTTTATAGAGAGAGAGGATTTTTAGAGAGAAGGAGGAGAAGAGAAGTTGAAGGATTTGAAGGATTTTAAAAAACTGACCCAAAATTGTCATATTTAAGCAAGTTTTCACACATAAATCGATTCAGGGGTACGCATGAATCAATTCACAACTTGCTGTTTTGAAGGATTTCTGGTTCTAGGGGTATGAATCGATTCACCAATTCGTGTGAATCGATTCAAGACTTGCTGTCTTGAAAATTTCTAGGTTTCAGGAGCATGAATCGATTCATTTACTATAGGTAACATATTTGGTCATTAAAATCTTTAATTTGAGACTCCCTTTGCCTTCTTATTCAACCAAACACTTATGAACATCATTTAATCCAACTAATTGACCAAATCAAGACTAATCTAATGAATCATTCATCCTCAAGAGTCATAAACTTCATAATGCATTCAACCTACATCAAAAATCATCTTCCTAGCAATATATCAATTATCAATCAATCATTTGCTCAATAAACACACTGTAAATCATTCAATATTCAAACACAATTGGAAATATCTAGGATTCCTAATTCTCTTCTAATATGTATAAATTGATCCTTTGTAAGGGGTTTTGTGAAGATATCTGCTAATTGCTTAGAAGTTTCAACATGTTCAAGCATGTAATCACCTTTTAATACATGATCTCTAATGAAATAATGTCGTATCTCTATATGCTTGGTCCTTGAATGCATGACACGATTCTTGGAAATATTAATGGCATTAGTATTATCACATCTAAGAGGCACATGTTCTAATATAACACCAAAGTCAAGAAGTTGTTGCCTCATCTAAAGGATTTGAGCACAGTAACTTCCAGCTGCAATATATTCTACCTCAGCTGTTGATAAAGCAACACTTACTTGTTTCTTGTTGTGCCAAGAAATAAGAGAGCTACCAAGCAAATGACATCTACCACTAGTGCTTTTCCTATCAAGTTTACATCCAGCAAAATCAACATCAGAATATCCTATAAGAGTACATTCAACACCTTTAGGATACCAAAGACCTACATTTAGAGTACCAACAAGATATTTCATTATTCATTTTACAGCAATGAGGTGTGATTCTTTTGGACATGCTTAATATCTAGCACACATGCAAACGACAAACATTATGTCCGGTATACTTGTAGTAAGATAGAGTAAAGATCCAATCATACCTCGATATTTGGTAATTTCTACATCTTTACCTTTCTCATCTTTGTCCAAGTAGCAAGATGTGATCATAGGGGTGGCAATTTCATTTGCCTTGTCCATGTTGAATTTCCTAAGCAATTCCTTACAGTATTTGGATTGACTAATGAATGTACCTTCTTTTGTTTGCTTAATTTGTAGCCCAAGGAAGAATGTAAGTTCTCCCATCATGGACATTTCAAATTCGTCCTGCATTTGTGACGTCCCGTATAATTTTCTGAATAAATTTTTCACGTTTTTAAAAGATCATTTTAAAATTCATAAATTAAATTCAGAGTTCACGTAATAGTTGATAATTGCGGAATATTATCATACATACTAGTCGTGAATAATTAAATTCAAGAAAATATTTAAGTAGCGGAAACGATTTAGAAAATAACGATACATGATACGTTATACTTATTACAACCCATAAAATCAAAGTCCAAGTAATAATTCATATAGGCATCAATCATGGCATCACTCTTCATTCTGCGTGGCATTCACTGTAAAAATTAATGTAAGAGTGAGGCAGAATATAGAATAAATATAAAATAAATAAAATTGCACAAACACAATCAACAAACCATAATGATATGATGAATATGCCAAACAAGTTCATTTATATTTAATAAGTCTTTAATTAGTCAATGATGTCATGCTGGATCCATTTGGTTTGGTGGGAATACTGCAGTAAAAAGTCTCATAGAGACTCCAGTAGGAATTAGCATAACCATGAATCCCTACACTTTCATGGCTCCTGCGAAATTGAGTGCACAAGTAGGAATTAGCATAACCATGAATCCCTACACTTTCATGGCTCCTGCACAAATAAGTATACCAGTAGGAATTTGCACAACCATGGATCCCTACACTTCCATGGTTCTTGTGAAAATAGGGCTTAAACTCATCATAGAGTAATCCCCCACCAGGGTAGGCAATCATGGAACCCCTAAATTCCATGGTGCGTCCAAATACTTATGATGCATGAATGCCTTTAATTCTCTTTATCATTTAACATACCATGATATCCACATTTCTAAAACCTCTTGGAAAATACAAGTCCTCAAGGGACACAATACACATAATAATTTACAAAATCATGGATTTACTGTTTCAACCACATATGTCAATAACCACAAGGCATTCATGTACATATAAATTAATTTCGTTATTCATAATTATTCACCACCACAATATACAAACTGTATGATACTCAACAGCATTCATAATAATTCATAATTACTCAAGAATTCAATAATAAATTATTACCCATAGAGAAAATATCATTTTCATTCATAATAGCCTTTATAAGTGAGTTTCAGCATTCCCAACAGCAACATACGTTAGTAAAACAGCCATAACATGGGCAAATCAAATCCTTTTTAGGTGATTCTACTTTTTGTAGTTCAATAACATAATTGTCTACAACTTTCATGAAGAACACAATTTCAAATTCCAAACAGAAATATCACTTATCCATGAAATACCACACTGCCTCAAGGTGAGTTTTCAAAACGTACATATATTAGTAATTTGAACATTTCTGGAGCTACAAAAATGATTTTTGCATGAAACTAGTTCTAAATTACTCTTAATACAAATACCAACAACTTTCATGAAGATCATAAATTCAAATTCTAAGCAGAAATACCATTTATCCACAAAATACAACACTGCCTCCAGGTGAGTTTTCAAAACGTACATATATTAGTGTTTTCAACGTTTCTGGAGTTACAAAAATAGTTTTGACATGAGATGAATCCTAAATTACTCATAACACAATTATATACAACTTTCATGAAGATCCTAAATTCAAATTCTAAGAAGAAATACCATTTATCCACAAAATACAACACTGCCTCCAGGTGAGTTTTCAAAACGTACATATATTAGTATTTTCAACGTTTCTGGAGCTATAAAAATGACTTTAACATGAAACCAGTTTTAAATTACTCTTAACATAATTATCTACAACTTTCATGAAGACACCAACCATTAATTCACACCACAAAATTCCCAGTTTTGAAAATAAGATTCGGATTTCATAGTTAACAGATTTTCATCATGAACATACTTCTGTATTTTGAGCATATCTAGCGTTACAAGCATCTTTTTAACTTGAAACCACTTTATATAGATCCCTAACATGAATATCTACAACTTTCATGAAGACATCAAAAGCTGATTATGCATGTATAATTCCCAGAATGTCAAAATATGCACAGAACATAGCTTAAACATTTCACTCGGTCATGCTGTAGTATTTTGGCTATAACATTTGCTATGAATATCCAAATCAGTTGAGTCAGGTCTCAAAATTCACATAACAAAAAGATCTACAACTTTCATGAAGAAGTCAGAGTCAAATTCATACGTTTTTAGCTTCAAATTTAAGCAACAAGATACGAAATTAAAACTGGAATCCTAGAACAGCATACAACTCTACCCATTTTATAAATATTCACAACCCTGTCCCCTCTTACTTGTTTTGCCGACTGAAAATGGCTTCCTGGTTGTCCTCCTGGCTTCTGTTCGAAGGGTCTTGAGGAAGGAGAGTAAATGAGAGGTAGAAGGTTCACTATCTTTTCTGTTTCTAAGAGTTTCAGAAGGGATAGTGCTTTGTTTAATAATGCAAGGGAGTGGAAGACAAACTCCTTGTGAGTGGATCGTAGTGCTGTTAGTGGAGATAATGGAGGATTAAAATAAGAAAGTGGGCTTATAATGGTCCACTTCTGGCCGTCCTACATACTAGGGGTGCATAATGGGTTTAGATATATTAAACTATGCGCAAGAGACAAGATTGGAGTCAAAAGTTACTTCTGGCAATGAAAACCGACTGGAATTCTACTCGGTTATTCTCTAAACTGACTGGAATTCCTCCCATGCTAACTGGAAATTGTCAGTAACGTGAAAAGAAGGAAATCTGAGTCCTTCTCACTCAGTTTTCACTCGGCACGAGCCATTCTTCACTCAGTTTTTCACTCAGCAAAACCGAGTCAACTCTCAATCTGTCTACTTGGCATCATCACTCAAGTCCGAGTCATCTCACACTCGGCTTCCCTCTTGGCATAAGAGTTTAAACCGATTCATTTTCATTCAATTAAGTCAGTCAGAGCCGACTCATACCCACATAATCTACCACTCGGTTATTTATCCTAAATCTGAGTCAATAGCCGATCGGTTCTTACTAAGAAATTCCTTACAACACCGACTCAATTCCTAAATAGTTCTCACTCGGTGAATTCCCTCAAAGCTGACTTATTTCATTCGGCTGTCCACTCGGTAAATCAATTAAATCCGATACCCAACTCTTTAAGTCTCTGCTCGGTAAAACTCTTCTGAAACCGACTCATGCACTCAAATTTGTCACTCAGTAAAATAATCTTTATTGTTCATCATTCAATCATTCTTCCCTCGGAAAAATAATCTAAACCGAGTCCCCTATTCACTCAGTCTTCAACACTCGGTTCCTCATTCCAAATCCAAGTCTCCACACACACGGTTCCACTCGGTACCATCTCACTCGGAGTCACACTCGGATATCTTTCATTCGGCATTTCCCCCTCAAAGTTGACCTCTTTTCTTCTTCACTCAGGAAGTTATTCCAGTGTACATCAATCCTATACCGTGTGTCCCCAGTCAGAATTCTTCCACTCGAAAGTACATTTTCCTCTGTATTTCACTCAGAAATGAAGGCACTCAGTGAACTTTCAGTCAGAATTGCAACATCTGACTATGATTGACTCGGAAACAAGTCATTCAGAAGCATTTGACTCAGAAATGAGTCTTTGGAGATTACTTGACTCGGAAATGAGTCTTTCTGAGGTGTTTGACTCTACAGTGAGTCACTCCAAGGTGAGTGACTCGGATTCTTTCACCCAGAAGTGGTTCTGTCAGTCCACTTCACACAAAAGTGTCTCTAGGGCAAGAATTCCACTCAGAATAAACCCTCTCGGCCATGTTCCACTCAGAAAACACAACCTTCACTCGGAATTTTAACCTTTCACTCGGAATTTCAATCTTTCACTCGGAATTTCATCCTTCACTCGGAATAGAGCCCCTTTTTCACTCGAAAAGTTCTTTCTAAGGCATATTTTACTCGGAAAATGGATCTTATCATTACAGGTCTATGTAATTTCTATAATTATACCCAAAAATGGAATTTTTAAAGTAATATAAACCATCCATTGGATGTTTTATTCATTGATTATCCCTTACAGACCTTCCATACTTCATAATTTACAAAATAGAGCTATTATTTAAAAGCAGGATGTTACAGCATTAACTTAGCAAACTCTTTGCAAAGTATTTCATTAGTGGCACCAAAGATAATGTCATCCACATGTACTTGGACCAATAGCATGCCATTCTTTTTGTGCTTGATGCATAGTGTTGTGTCAACCTTTCCTCTTTTAAAATTGTTTTTTAAAAGAAATTTGCTTAGTCCTTCATACCAAGCTCTTGGAGCTTGTTTCAAACCATATAAAGCTTTTCTTAGTTTGAAAACATGATTTGGAAATTGATAGTTTTCAAAACCAGGAGGTTGATCAACATATACTTCTTCTTGAATGTATCCATTCAAGAAAGCACTCTTGATATCCATTTGGTACAATTTGAAATCTCTACAACATGCAAAGGCTAACAATAGTCTAATAGCTTCTAACCTAGCTACGGGAGCATACGTTTCTTCATAGTCTATGCCCTCTTCTTGATTGTAACCCTTAGCAACTAACCTAGCTTTGTTTCTAGTGATTATTCTATTTTCATCTAACTTGTTCCTAAATACCCATTTAGTACCTATTATTTCGTGATCATTGGGTCTTGGCACAAGTTCCCAAACTTTATTTCTTTCAAATTGGTTTAATTCTTCTTGTATGGCCAACATCCAATGTTCATCAATAATAGCCTCATTTATATCTTTGGGTTCTATTTGTGATACAAAAGCTAAGTGATTGCATGTATTTCTAACAGTTACACCTTTTGTTATTTCACCTATGATATTGTCCAAGGGGTGATTCTTTATGGTGATCCACTCCTTTTGTTGAGATTCGTCATTTTGTGTTATTTCTCCTTCATTTTTGTTTTCTCCTTCACTTTTGTTTTCTCCTTCATCTTCCAAGTTCATTTCTTGAAAGGTGCCTACAAGATCATCAATTTGCTTTCTCAGAGGATTTTGGTTAAGCTCATTAAATTTGACATGTATAGATTCTTCAATTGTACATGTTTGTTTGTTAAAGAGTCGATATGCTTTACTAGTGGATGAATAACCTAAGAATATTGCTTCATCAGATTTTGCATCGAATTTGCCGAGATTTTCCTTTCCATTGTTTAAAACAAAACATTTGCATCCAAATACATGAAAATAAGAAATGTTTGGTTTTCGTCCTTTGTAAAGCTCATAGGGGGTTTTCTTTAGAATAGGCCTTATCAAACATCGGTTCATAACATGGCAAGCGGTATTTATCGCATCGGCTCAAAAATGTTTCGCAATATTACTTTCATTTAGCATAGTTCTTGCGAGCTCCGCTAAAGATCGATTTTTCCTTTCAACAACCCCATTTTGTTGTGGAGTTCTTGGAGCCGAAAAATTATGTTCAATGCCAAATTTTTCACAAAACTTTTCAAAAGATTGATTTTCAAATTCTCCCCTATGATCTGTTCGAATGGATGCTATTTTTAAGTTTTGTTCATTTTGGATGAGCTTGGCAAGTTTCTTAAATGCATGATATACTTCATGTTTATGAGTAAGAAATAATGTCCATGTATACCTAGAGTAATCATCCACAATCACAAGAGTTTCCACTAAAACTTTTGATTTTTGAGGGTCCAAATAAATCCATGTGTAAAAGTTGTAAAGGTCTAGTTGTTGAAATAATATTTTTGGCTTGAAAAGAAACCTTTACTTGTTTTCCTTTTTGGCAAGCATCACAAAATTTGTTTTCAAATTTCAGCTTTGGTAAACCAATCACTAAATCGTTTGAAACAAGTTTGTTTAGATGGTCTATATGAATGTGAGCAATTCTTCTATGCCATAGCCATGATTCATCTTCTTTAGTTAAGAAGCATTGCACATCATTTGAAGCAAGACAATTTAGATTAATCATATAGATATTATCAACTCTTTGACCAATGAACTTTATTTCCTTGTTTAATCTGTTTTCAATTATGCAATAGTTTGATTCAAAAATAATTTTATATCCCTTATCACATAATTGACTAATGCTAAGCAAATCATGTTTAAGTCCCTCAATATACAAAACATCATTTATAGAAGTGGAAGAATTTTTACCAACATTTCTGATTCCTAGTATTCTTCCCTTTGTGTTATCTCCATAAGTGACAAATCCTTTACTTCGTGGAGTAAATGATATGAACTTACTTTTATCTCCGGTCATGTGTTTTGAATACCTACTATCCAAGTACCAATGGGTGTTACTTACTTTAAAGCATACCTACAAAACATGTTAAGTTAGAGAACTTGGTACCCATTTTATGTTGGGTCCTTGTAGGTTAGTTTGAGGTAATATTCCTTTTGGAACCCATACTTTTCTCATAACCTTTGGCCCTAGTTTTCTAACATCACAATTAGAAGCATTATGTCCTTTAAAGCCACAATTATTACACTTCATGAAAGGTGATGCACTTTTACTAGATGGTGTGAAGAAGTTCTTATAGTTATTTTATTTCTTATAGGCATTGAATCCTAATCCAGTTTTATCAAACATACATCTTTGATTTCCAAGTAATATATTTAGGTTATCTCTACCATTTGTAAACTTCTCTAAGGTTTTATTTAAATCCAAAACCTTAGTTTCTAGCATGTCACATTTCTTTACAAAATTACAAGGATTATTCTTGGAGCATGCTTGAACATTTGCTAATTCCTTTTTCAAACATTCATTTTCCTTCACTTGCTTGATTAGATGTGTCTCTAGGGTTTCTATTATTTTTCATGATAATTTGTGCTTGCTAGATAGTTTCATATATTTGTCATAAACTCTTCAAAAGCATCATATAATTCATTTTTGTCAAGTTCAAGATGACTTACCTCATTATCGTTTTCATCTTGGTGATTAACCATGAGACAAAGATTTGCTTCTTCATTTTCTGATTCGTCTGAACTGCTTACATCATTTTCATCCCAAGCAATGTAAGCTCTTCTTCTTCCTTTTCTCTCTTTATTCTTCTTCTTAAGGTTTGGACAATATACCTTGAAGTTCCCTTCCTTTCTACATTCAAAACAGTTTGGTGAAGAAGAATTTTCTTTTGGAATAGGTTTCTTACCTTTAGAGTTGAAATTCCTTTGGAAACGTTTGTTCTTCATAAGTTTTCCAAAGCACTTCACAAATAGACCTAACTCTTCATCCTCGTTGAAATCACTTTCAGATTCATCTTCAATGGTTGAGGTTGCTTTGAGAGCTAGCCCTTTCCTTTTAGAGGCTTTCTCTTCTTCCTCCGCTTGTTTCAAATCTTTGAGCTCCTATTCTTGTTCTTGCATTTTACCAAACAAGGTGGCAAGAGTCATATCATTTATGCTTGGAGATTGTTTGATGGTGGTGACGAGAGGTTGCCATTCCCTGCTAAGACTTTTTAACACTTTGTGAACAAGTTCTTTGTTAGTATAAGTCTTGCCAAGAGTAATAAGGTGATTAATAATGAGAGTGAACCTCTTTTGCATATCAATAATAGTTTCTCCAGAATTTAATCTAAAGCTTTCATATTGACTAGTTAAGGTACTAATCTTAGAGTCTTTGACATCATTTGTACCTTCATGGGTTACTTGTAAGGTGTCCCACATGTCCTTGGAGGATTTACATGTCATTGCTCTAAAGAATTCATCAGGGCCTAAACCTAAGGTGATTAGATTTTTGGCTTTATAATTATATTGAACTTTTTTTTCTTCTTTGTTAGATTTTTGGCTTTATAATCATCCATCATTTTCAATGGCATTCCAAACTTTCAAGCCTATCGATTGCATAAAGATTTTCATTCTTTCTTTCCAAAAAGTATAGCCTTCCCCATTGAAAGCGAGAGGTCTATTTGTGGCACCACCCTCGGGAAAAAGGTTTAGAGAAATTGAGGCCATTTTTATCTTGAAGTTGTTAAGCTTGATCTACTAAGAGTCAAGCTCTGATACCACTTTTTATTCAAGTGGCCTCAATACTCAAGACGGGGGGGGGGGGGGGGTGAATTGAGTGTTTAAAAAACTTTGACTTAGAATGCCTTTGTACTCGGTTCTTTATGCAATTTTGATGAGTAAATGGAAGTGGACAAGCAATAATAATGATTCAAACGTAAATAAGTTTTATATGAGTTAATAAACTCTTAGAACAAGTAAAACTAATCTAAGAAATAAGAGTCAAGATAAGATAATGATTCAGTAATTTTATCGAGCAGTTGGTGTACAATGGTTAAGTGATTACTAAGAAGCTCATTCAACACAAGCAATTTGACTCAAGTAATTCAATAAATAGTTTATATGCACAATTAGTAAGGAGTTAAAGGTTAGAGAGAATGCAAACCAAATTTAACGAGTTCCACCAACCCGATGTACATCTCGCCTTTAAGCAACCCACTTGAAGGATTCCATTATTGAAGATTTAAGATATAAACTTTGAGCAATTGTCTCCTAGTGTCCCACACTCAAGAACCCAATTCTCACAAGTAAAGGATAACCCACCCAATCTCACAATCTCTCAATATCCCAAAGGTTGAAACCCCAACCCTTGTAACCACTCAACCTAGAGTGAAGTTTGGTGTTTGGTGTTTGTGTTTACAAGCAAAGTACTCTCTCAATAGAGTGGATAAGCAGATGAAGATCTCTTACAATTTCTAACTCTCAACAAGAGAGGATATACATGTTCCAAGCTCAATGATGCAGAATATACAAAGAAAATGAACTCACTAAGCACAAATGTAAGTAAGAATTGATTGCCTCTTGTGTTGTATCTTGTGCTTGAGTTGGGGATCCATTTATAGAGCCTTGAAGGTCCCCCTAGCCGTTGCATAATGAGTTCCAGGTTGTCCCTTCGTGTAGTGGATGTTTGGATCTAAGTTTCCCACTCAAAAGTGTTTTTTTAATGGTGTTTCCCACTACTTGAATCGATTCATGCGTATACAAATCGATTCATAACATCATGTTTTGGGCATTTTGAATTTCAAACACGTGTGAATCGATTCATGCTAAGTGTGAATCAATTCATGGTTTGCTATTTTGTGTTTTTGGGACTTCCAGGCCTTTGAATTGATTCATGCATTGCACGAATCGATTCATGCTTTGCTATTTGTTGTTTTTCCATGCTTTTTGATGCTTCCTTGATTCATTTTGCTTTATGGTTCCTTTCCTTTATCTTCATGCATTACTCTCTTGATTATTTGATCATTTGAGAGCATGTTCTTCATGGTTTCTTGATCTTGTCTTTGGGTTTTATATTTTCTTTGTGAGTATTTTTGTTCTTTGCACTTGTTTTTGATGTTGTGAAGCCTTTTTGGTTCACGTGCATTTGTCATTATCAAAATCTGTTTACAACATGCAAATACAACATTAAATTCAAAATTGAAACAGTGGAATGTAAGAATTCTAACTATTAACTAGAGTCAAGGAATGAAAAGATGTTACCTTTCAAAGGAATCCAAAGATTATGCCCTTTCCTCTTCAAAACCCAAGTTTCCAACGTAAAGAGGTGTAAGTTAGGGTTTGTACGCTGAGAGGGTTTTTATACTACTGAACCCAACGTTTATATGC
The DNA here is from genome assembly GCA_037962975.1 of Clitoria ternatea. NCBI lineage: Eukaryota > Viridiplantae > Streptophyta > Magnoliopsida > Fabales > Fabaceae > Clitoria > Clitoria ternatea. The sequence continues at coordinate 111,535,684 of CM075671.1, forward strand.
TTATTTTTTAATTGCTGCAGGTGGTAACAGGCTAGAACACATTGGGGTACGCGTAGGTACATTGACTCTTTGGCGTACATACGCCCATATTAAATCACAACAGGTGGTAACAGGTGGGTAAAGTATGGGTTCATGCTCAAGCATACACAATCATGCTTAAGCGTGAAGGAGTCATACTTAAGCGTGATATTCTCTCGCTCAAGCGCGAAGGCATAACAGGTGTAAAAGGTTTGGTACAGTATGGTGCTCACGCTTAAGCGTGCATGATCACGCTTAAGCGTTCACGATCACGCTCAAGCGCGCAGGGTCACCTTGTCATCCTTCTGAAACTCTTTTTTGTTTATCCATTTATCATGCCACCTCTTAGTTTTCTCCTTATAGATTGAGGCACTCTGATAAGCATTGAGTCTAAACTCCACAAGTTCATGGAGGTTCAGGACTCTCTCCTCTTGAGACTTGTCAAGATCCATATTTAACAGCTTTGTGGCCCACCATGCCTTATGCTCTAACTCCACAGGGAGATGGCAAGCCTTACCATATAATAACTGATAAGGTGACATGCCAGTTGGAGTCTTAAATGTTGTCCTATAGGCCCACAATGCATTATCTAATCTCACAGACCAATCCTTTCTAGATTTTCCTACTACTTTCTCTAGTATCCTTTTGATTTCTCTATTAGAAAGCTCAACTTGTCCACAAGTTTGTGGATGGTAGGGAGTGGATACTTTATGGAGTACCTCATAATGTCTTAGGGCTTTTTCCATAATTCTATTGCAGAAATGTGACCCTCCATCACTAATGAGGACTCTAGGGACTCCAAATCTAGAGAAAATGTTCTTCTTTATAAACCTAGGCACCACATGTGCATCATTAGTTCTTATAGGGATTGCCCCCACCCACTTGGAGACATAATCCACAGTAACAAGGATATACTCATTGGAGAATGACTTTGGGAATGGTCCCATGAAGTCAATGCCCTAAACATCAAATAACTCCACAACTAAAATATTTGTCAAAGGCATGCTAGCTTTAGCAGAAAGGCCTCTACTTCTTTGGACCTTATCACACCTTTGCACATATACTATAGCATCCTAAAAAATTGTTGGCCAATAAAAGCCATATTGCAATACTTTTGTTGCTGTTCTAGAGGCACCATGGTGTCCTCCATAATAGGAGTCATGGCAGTGCCATAAGTGTTTTTCTTGCTCTGATTCAGGCATACATCTCCTGATAATTCCATCTACTCCTATCTTATACAGAAATGGATCATCCCATAGAAATGTGTTATAGTCATGAAAGAACTTTTTCTTCATTTGGGATGTCCACCCTTCTGGTACCATAGAGGCACTTTTAAAGTTGGCCATATCAGCATACCATGGCCCTGTGGTAATTGCCATTAGCCTCTCATCTGGAAATTCCTCTTTTATCAAGATAGAGTTTGATTCACCTTCTAGATGAGAGAGTTGATCAGCCACTGAGTTCTCTACTCCCTTTTTTATCTCTTATTTCCAAATTAAACTCTTGGAGTAATAGAACCCACCTGATCAACCTTGGCTTTGATTCTTTTTTAGTTAGCAAGTACTTGATTGCTGAATGATCTGTATAAACAACGACCTTAGCACCAATCAAGTAAACTCTGAATTTATCAAATGCATACACCACAGCAAGCATTTCTTTTTCAGTAGTGGTGTAGTTTATTTGATTCTCGTTGAACAGCTTACTAGCATAATAAATAACATGTATTAATTTTTCTTTTTTCTGTCCTAACACAGCTCCTATAGCAGAATAACTTGCATCACACATGAGTTCAAATAGTAAAGACAATCAAGTGCTGCAAGGATTGGAGCTGTAGTTAATCTTTGTTTTAAATTTTCAAAAGCCTTGCATCCATGGCATATTGCATAGCTACCAGTAAGGGAATGGTAGGGGTTCCTCCAGTTGGCCTAGTGGGAGGACGGCTCTGTGCATGAGCATCATTGATATTACCCTAGTGACTCGGTGTGTAAGTCACGAAGCTACCCATGCTTAGCTATGGGAGTTGCATATGGTTGACCTAGTAGGGGTGGCTCTTTAAGGAACGAGTATTCCCGGTGGTCCTTTGGATCACAACTACCATGGTATGATTCATGGTTGGCCCGCAACACCTTTATGTTATTTATGTTGTTTACCGCAGTCATGGTAAAAGTGATCGGTGTTGCAAGATGGGCGATGCGGTTTGGTACCAATAAAATATGGTGTTATGCATACAAATTATGAAATAAGTGTACACATTTTACTACTACAGTAGGGGAATGGTATGTGATCATGCTTAACCCATATTTAGTGTTTATTTCCTACAGTCACATTTGTTGATGTCTATTCCATTGTGCATATGCATTAGCTTTAAGAGCATTTGCATATAGCATGGAGATATGCCAGATGATGATGATGATTGATGATGATTGAGATTATGGTATGGTGTTGATGAGATGGGTAATTAAATACCTAAAAGACCACATATGCATTAGCTTTTCATCAAAAACAAAAGCATGATCTTTCACAAGTAAATCAGTCAAAGGCTTTACTATTTTTGAAAAATCTTTTATAAATCTCCTATAGAAGCCAGCACATCCTAAGAAACTCCTCACTCTTTTCATATGGATTGGAGGAGGAAGCTTCTCAATAGCATCAATCTTGGCTCTATCTACTTGAATGCCCTTAGTAGAGATTGTGGCCAAGGACTATCCCTCCTCTTACCATGAAATGGCATTTTTCCCAATTGAGGACAAGATTAGTCTCTTGACATCTCACCAATACCTTAGATAGGTTACTGAGGCATATATCAAAGCTATTTCCAAAAATAGAGCAGTCATCCATGAAGACCTCAATGAACTTCTCTACCATGTCCCAAAAAATTGCCAGTATACACCTTTGAAAGGTTGCTGGTGCATTGCACAAACCAAAAGGCATGCGCCTATATGCAAAGATTCCATATGGACAGGTAAAGGTTGTCTTCTCTAGATCTTTTGGATCAACCACAATTTGGTTGTATCTAGAATATCCATCAAGGAAGCAATAATACTCATGACCTGATAGCCTTTCAAGCATTTGGTCTACAAATGGTAAAGGAAAGTCGTATTTTCTAGTGGAGTCATTTAACCTTCTATAATCTATGCACATCCTCCAACCTGTAGTTAGTCTAGTGGTAATGACTTCACCTTTTTCATTTTTAACAGTGGTCATCCCCCTTTCTTAGGCACCACTTGGACCAGACTGATCTAAGCGCTGTCTGAGATAGGATAGATGATCCCTGCATCAAGGAATTTAACCACTTTTTTCCTCACAGCCTCTTTCATTATGGGGTTTAACCTTCTTTATGGCTGAACATCTGGGGAATAGTCATCCTCCATCAAAATTTTATGCATACAAAATGATGGACTAATCCCCTTTAAATCAGAAATGTTTCAACCAATGGCAGATTCATGTTTTCTTAAAACCCCTATCAGTTTTTCTACATCCTCATAATCTAACTCAGCATTAATGATTACTAGATATGACTCATTATTTCCCAAGAAAACATATTTCAAATGAGAAGGCAAGGGTTTCAAATCATGTTTTTCTTCAAACACCTCCTTACCCTTCTCAAGTGCAGTATTATTTAATTTTTCTTTAATTTTAACTTCTACTTCCCCTACTTCACATGCTTCTAGTAGGTTCAACAACTTATTATGTGAGTAATCTAACTCCTTAGTCTCAGAGTCAAAATCATCCTCTAAAAAGGCTTGTAAAGCCTCTTCTTCAGCCTTTAACAGCATAAGAGTCTTATAGCTTTTAATTTCTTCAATCATAAAACAATCCATTTTATCAACTGGATGTTTCATAGCATTGAAGACATTAAAATTTACCTGCTTCTCCTAAACTCACAGCATGAGTTCTCCCTTCTCTACATCAATTAAAGCTCTTCCAGTAGCTAAGAAGGGTCTCCCTAAGATTAAAGGAATCTCTCTATCAGCCTCCATATCCAAAACTATAAAATCTGCTAGAAAGATGAACTTATCTACCTTAACTAACAGATCTTCTAGCATCCCATAAGGATATTTGATATACCTATCAGCCAACTACAAAGACATGCGAGTTGGTTGCAGGTCATTAATTCCTAATTTCCTCATTAAGGACAAAGGCATGAGGTTAATGCTAGACCCTAGATCATATAAAGCACTTCCGATATGAACATCCTCTATTGCACAAGGTATTGTAAAAGATCCAAGATCTTCTAGCTTTTGAGGAAATTTCTTCTGAATAATTACACTACACTCTTGAGTAAGAGCAATCATTTAATCTCCTTTAAGCTTTCTCTTCTTAAACAGAAGTTCTTTTAAAAATTTAGCATATGATGGCATCTCTTGCAATGCCTCAGCAAAGGGAATATTTATGTGAAGCTTCTTGAACACATCTAAGAACTTAGCAAACTTTTTCTCCTCTATCTGTTTCTTAAATCTAAATGGAAATGGAGCATTTTTTAATTTCTTAGGAGTTAGCTTGACAGCTTCCTCCAAGATCAAATCACTCTTTTTCTTTTGATGAACTTATTTTTCTTTTTACTTTTTCTGTTTCTACTTGGTTTTTACATTTATCATTAACTTGCTCACTTTCCTGCTTTTTTTCTTTTTCTACATCTTTTTCTGAATTATTTTCCTGACTTGGAGTAGGGAGAAGAATTTTCCCACTCCTTGTGGTTATTGCCTTGCAATGTTCCCTAGGATTTACCTCAGTATCTCCAGGAAAATTGCCAGACTGTCTCTCAGCTAACTGTTTTGATAGCTGTCCAACCTAGTTTTCCAAATTCTGGATGGACGCTTCTTGATTTTTAAAGCTGGCCTGAGTGACCTGTATGAACTGAGATAGAACATTCTCAAGTTCAGATTTTTCATTAGAAGGAGGGGAAGTGGTTATTGTGATCTATTTGTGGTTTGATTTTGTGGCATGTTTTGATTCAAATGTGGACCTTTCTGCCATGAAAAATTGGGGTGGTTCCTATAGTTAGGATTGAAGGAATTAGAGGGATAATTCCTTTGAAACTGTTGCCCCATGTAATTCACTTGCTCAGCAGGCACATTTAGATCACACATGCCATTCTTATGGTCTCCACCACAAAAATCATAACTTATCATGTAGACTTGACTAGGCTTTTGGAGTTCTGAAATCTGTACACTTAGTTTCTCTAAAGCCTGAGTCATCAACTTACTTTGAGCCAAATAAGCATCCTGTGCTTCTAATTCTAGTATCCCTCTCTTAGGGATTTGGCTCCTTTCACTAACTAAGCATTCGTTTGAAGCCATAACATCAATAAGCTCTATAGCTTCTTCTATAGTTTTTGTAGTTAGTGAACCTCTAGCTGAGGCATCAATCAAGACCCTAGTAGTTGGTCTTACACCATTATAAAAGATAGTAACTTGCTGCATGACGTTACGCGTCGTGATTCCGTCAAATTAGTACATTAAAATTAATTAACGTAGTACTAGGGTGTCAACCTAGGTCGTTCTCTCAAGGATCAACACAAAAATTTAGGAAAAATCAAGTCTTAAACTAATTTTTAACAATTAAAAATTAAAACTAAACAACTAAAAAATTTTTACAAACATAAGTTCACTAACATACAATTGGGGGGGGGGGTTTGATTGATTTTTGTTGTCACAATTAAAATTAAAACAAAGTAAATATGGAATTTAAAACAATAATTAACAAGCGATTGATTTTCTTGGAGTATTGTAAATAAATTTATCCTTGGTTCACTAAAGATAATTTGTATACTTTCATTACTGTTAATTTCTTAGCTCAATTTGAATTAATCAACTAAGCGTCTTTTTCAATTCACAATTCCTTTACTTTCATTTAAAAATGAATATTTTAATCAAGCATCCTAATTAAGCAAAAGGAGTCAAGATCGTAAAATCTAGGAATTATTGAGCATACATAAGAACATCGCCTATATACATAATCTATTCTCAAATTATGGAATTAAGCAAACCATAATTATTAAAAGTGATTATGAAAACATTCATTAAGCATGCATATTTCCTTAATCCATTCTAATTTAAAATCTTATTTTATTCCATTTGAATAATTAAACCGATTAAGCATACAAATTTAATTAAACAGAATGGAATTAAATAAGCAGAGTAAGATTATGAAGAAATAACAATAACGAAAACATACTATATTAAAAATAATGACCTCAAAATTACATTACAATATTCTCCAAGAAAATCAATCTAGGGTTTTAGCCCTCCATAATAACAACTACAAAGAAAAGAAACTAACCCGGAATGGAGCAAAGAGGGGGAAGAAGAGAGGAGGAGGCTTTGTGCCTTCCTCTGATGCTTATAGAAACAAAGAGAGAAAAGAGAGAAACGTGAATTGAGGTATGTCTCAAGCCTTTGGCAATGGTCCTATTTATAGTGAAAGCAAGGGTAAAGGTCCTATTTATAGTGTCAGCAGGACGCTACGCGTCAGCGTTGCGAATATGCTTCCAAGCTACGCGTAGTTGTGAGGCTACGCGTGAGTGTTTCTGACTCAGAATACATTATTTCATCCAATAATTCTTCAATAATGCTTGGACACTTGTGCTGCATGTTCCCCACTGAGATAGTGCCGTATGTCTGTAATGGATTGGCCAATAAGTGCTTTAATATAAATAAATCCTCCACTTCTGAAGTTGCACACAGCCTGTTAATGGGATCCTCGTCACTGTTGACGCTACGCGTGGGCTTGACGCTGCGCGTCAGTGTTACAAATTTGCTTCCACGCTACGCGTGGTACCAGCGCTACGCGTCAGACCTGATGCTCAATTTTATGATTTCCTAATTGCAACCTCAATTATTCACTACAATATCAAGGAAATTAAGTAAGATTTATTATTTCATTTAAAGATTATCGCCTAATTCAGTTAATATTAAATAAAGCTTGAATTATGAAAATGTGTTAAAATGCATAATATTACACAATTAGCAATGGCAAATTATACACATTTAAAGCAAGGAATTAAGGCTAAATCATGCATCATCAAATACTCCCACACTTATTCTTTTGCACTCCCGGGCAAAATCAAAATAAAAACAAGTATTACAATTTATTGAAAACATCCAAAAATTTAAATACAGTAAACACACAGAATTGGCATGCCTGTCATGAAGTCTTAGGAATATACAGAGAAACAAGAGTTTTCAACATGTAAGATATAGAGCATCAAGATATGTATAAAAATCATTCAAACACTTAGACATGTGAGAATTAAATCAAACTGAAGGGAAAACCATAAGTGACAGAATCTCACAAGACATACTCTCAACTCTCAAGTGTTTTGGGTTTGTGTATACTCTCAAAACATTTCCTGAAAAATAGACAGTCCAAAAATTTGGCAAGTTTCTCAATTCCACAATCAACACAAATGCATGTATAGATCAACAGGGCTTTCCAAGGTTGTAATGTGGCCAAGGTTAAAGTAGGTGGAAGAAAAAAAAAATTTGGAAAATAAGTTTAAATACCAAAAAGAATGATGGAGCAATTAATTTAACTGGCAAACAGTGAGGGTAATTCATCAATATATTTTTTTTATTTTTTTTTTATCTTTTTTTCTTATGTGATTGCATAACACTTGAAACAAGAGTTGGAACTTTTTTTTTTTTTGTACACCCCCACATTATTTGAATGCCTGTTTTTGACTTGATTCCAAAGCTCTAATATATTCCTTAAGGTAGGTATATTTTTGGTTTTTCGTCCATAGCTTATTTGAGCTGCAACAAAGAAATGGTTAAATAGGCTCAAAGGGGCTAACAAAGGATGATTTATTCATGGTAGGCTTATATGGCTAGTGGCTCAATTGAACAAAATGCATGTATCATTTCAAATACATTCACATGAGTTTCAAGTATCATCAAGAAACAAGACAAAAATTAGGATGTAAACATTCAAGAATTAATCACACATGAAAGAATTAAGATGGTTTAAAGTGATCCATCAAAATTTTTTTTTTAAAGGCTCAAAAATCTCACAAGGTATAATTTCATCATATATGATCATCTCTCAATTATCATGTCATTCTCAACGTACCAAAAATGCTTGAGTTCAAATTATAACGTATCATTAAGCTTATATCAGACATGAGAGAATTTACCTGTTACTCATGCATATCTTAAAATTCCAATAAAACATGCTTTTTAAAACAAAAACACACAATTTTTTTTAATTTTTTTTTTTACTTTTTTTTTATATATATATATATTTTTTTTGAAAATAGTCACACAAAATTAATCATAAATTCACACGATGAAAACAACACACAACAACATAACAACATACAAGGATATTCCCACCCCCACACTTAAATCATACATTGTCCTCAATGTAAGACAGAGCATACAAAATAGACAATATAATGAAAAAATAAAAAGATGGGAAAGAAAAACTCCCTCAAGGGGGATCAAGAAGTGGTTCCCCCAAATTATGTTCCTCCATTGTGACATCTACAAGTGAAGGATTCTCATGAAATGGCTTCAAACGTTGTCCATTAACCTTGAAGCTTTTATTGGAGTTTTCACTTTTTATTTCCACAGCTCCATGGGGAAATACATTAGTAACAATGAAAGGTCCTTCCCATTTGGAGCGCAATTTTTCGGCCATCAGTTTCAACTGGGAATTAAACAGTAGCACTTTCTGTCCAACAGTAAAATCCTTTCTAGCTATTGAGCTATCATGGAATTTCCTTGTTTTCTCCTTGTAGAATTTTGAATTCTCATAGGCTGATAAACGGATCTCATCAAGCTCATTCAGTTGTAATTTCCTTTCTTCACCTGCTTGATCAAGTGCTAAGTTGCAAGCTTTTACAGCCCAATAAGCACGATGCTCAATCTCCACTGGAAGATGACATGCTTTACCAAAAACAATTCTATAGGGAGACATTCCTATAGGTGCCTTAAAAGTTGTTCTATGTGCCCAAAGAGCATCATCCAGTTTCCTGCTCCAATCTTTTCTGTTAGGCTGTACTATCTTCTCTAGGATTCTTTTGATTTCTCTGTTAGAGACTTCTGCTTGTCCATTGGTTTGGGGGTGATATGGAGTAGAAACTCTATGAACAACCCCATACTTCCTGAGCATAGCTTGCATGGTCCTGTTGCAGAAGTGTGTTCCTTGATCACTAATGATTGCTCTCGGAATGCCAAACCTACAAAAAATTTGAGATCTAACAAAATCTACAACAACTCGAGCATCATTAGTTCTGGTGGCTTTAGCTTCCACCCATTTAGAAACATAATCTACAGCTAACAGAATGTAAGTAAAACCAAAGGATGGAGGAAATGGACCCATAAAATCAATGCCCCAAACATCAAACACTTCACAAAACAACATAGGTTGCTGAGGCATCTGTTGACGCCATGTGATAACATTTCCAGTTCTTTGGCATTTCTCACAGGTGTTACAAATTCTCCATGCATCCTTAAAAATGGTGGGCCGGTATAAACCAGAGTCTAACACCTTCCTTGCTGTTCTTTGTGGACCAAAATGTCCGCCAACTGGTGAAGCATGGCAGAATCGAAGAACTGATTCTATCTCATGATCTGGAATACATATTCGAATCACCTGATCATTACACAACTTCCACAAATACGGGTCATCCCATATATAATATTTTGCATCACTTTTTAATTTTGAAATTTGGTTTCTGGATGCATATGGTGGAAAAACAGAAGCAACAAGATAATTTACAATGTTGGCAAACCAAGGTGTATCAAAAGAGTTAAAAATACTCATGAGGTGTTCATCGGGAAAATCGTCCCGAATAGGTGCCGAATTAGGAGCATTCTCAATTCTGCTTAAATGGTCTGCCACAAGGTTTTGTGTTCCACTTCTGTCACGAATTTCCAAGTCAAACTCTTGGAGCAAGAGCATCCAACGAATTAATCTTGGCTTGGACTCACCTTTCTTCAACAAGTACTTCAGAGCTGCATGGTCAGTAAAGACAACTACTCGGGAACCGAGTAGGTAAGACCTGAACTTATCTAATGCAAAAACAATGGCCAAGAGCTCTTTTTCAGTAGTAGTGTAATTTACCTGGGCGGCATCTAAAGTTTTAGATGCATAGTAGATGACCCTAGGTTGCTTGTCAATCTTTTGACCAAGGACAGCTCCCAATGCATAATTAGAGGCATCACACATCAATTCAAATGGGGCTGTCCAATCAGGTGCTTGGATTATTGGGGTAGTGGTCAATGCTTGCTTGAGGCAATTAAAAGCCTCCTTACACTTTTCATCAAAATCAAATACCACATCCTTTTGAAGCAAACTGGATAGTGGCCTAGCCTTCTTGCTGAAATCCTTTATGAATCTTCTGTAGAAACCTGCATGACCAAGAAAAGAACGAACCTCTCGAACACAAGAGGGGTAAGGCAAATGTGATATAACTTCTACCTTGGCAGGATCTACCTCAATTCCTTTCTCAGAGATTACATGCCCTAAAACTATTCCTTGTTTTACCATAAAATGACATTTTTCATAGTTCAAGACAAGGTTAGTTTCAATACATCTGCTTAAAACTTTATCAAGACTATCAAGGCATGCATTAAATGAAGATCCATAGACAGTAAAATCATCCATAAACACCTCTATGCAATTTTCAATGAAATCATGAAAAATACTTATCATGCATCTTTGGAAAGTTCCAGGAGCATTGCATAGGCCAAATGGCATTCTCCTATAAGCAAATGTGCCAAAGGGACAGATGAATGTGGTCTTTTCTTGATCCTCAGGTGCAATATGAATCTGAAAATATCCAGAGAATCCATCAAGAAAACAGTAGTGAGACTTACCTGCGAGACGCTCAAGCATTTGGTCAATGAAGGGTAAAGGAAAATGGTCCTTCTTGGTTGCTTGGTTAAGTCTTCTGTAATCAATACAGACTCTCCAACTATTCTGCACTCTAGTTGGGATCAACTCATTCTTCTCATTCTTCACAACGGTGATCCCTGTTTTCTTAGGAACCACTTGAATTGGACTCACCCATTCACTGTCAGAGATAGGATAAATGATTCCTGCTTGTAAAAGCTTGGTAATTTCCTTCTTAACAACATCAAGGATTACAGGGTTGAGTCTCCTCTGGGGCTGTCTTACTGCTTTAGTATTTTCCTCCAGAAATATTCTATGCATGCACATGGATGGGCTAATTCCAGGAATATCTGCCAATGTCCAGCCTATAGCCTTCTTGTGTCTTTTCAATACCTGTAACAATTTTTCTTCTTGATTTTCATCAAGAAAAGTGGAAATTATCACTGGGAGCTGTTCATCATCCCCTAAGTATACATACTTGAGGTTCTCAGGTAGAGGTTTCAACTCTAATTTGGGTGCCTGCAAAAGAGATGGAACTAATAAAGTAGATTTGGATTCTGCAGTTTGTACTTCGAAAATTTTGTTAGAATTTTCTTGAAATCCTGCATTCAGCTCCTTATGGTTAACAGGTATATCTAAAGACTCTAAATCAGAAATTATGTATTTATCAATCTCAGCACAAATATCACAACTTCCAGAATCATTGCATGCAAAACATTTGTTTGAATCACCTATGCATTCCAAATCAACATTAGAAAAATGTTCAAAAACTAGTTCATCAATAATGTCAATTTGGAAAAGAGAATGATTTTCTGCTGGGTATTTCATGGCATCAAGAATATTGAATTGAACTCTAGTGTCACCAAATTCCATAGAGAGAGTTCCAGAATGAACATCTATTTTGGTTCGGGCTCTTTTCAAAAATGGTCTTTCGAGAATGATAGGAACAGGAATTTGAGGCATACCTTCTTCCATATCAAGTACGAAAAAGTTAGCAGGGAAAACAAGTTGTTCTACCTGAACCAAAACATCCTCTATGACTCCAGCAGGGTAAGCGGTACTTCTATTGGCTAGTTGAATCACTACACCAGTAGGTTGCAAATTTCCAAGAGACAGAGATTTGAAAACAGACATAGGCATAACATTTATTGAAGCTCCTAAATCTAACATACAATTTTCAAATTTGTTATTGCCTATGATACAGGGTATAGAAAACGTACCTGGATCTTTGCATTTCTCAGGAATATTTGGAACTTCCTTACCAAGCAGTGCAGATACATTTCTTCCCATGCTTATTCTTTCATTCCCTTTTAGTCTCCTCTTGTGAGTACACAACTCCTTCAGAAATTTGGCATACTTGGGAATTTGCTTGATTGCATCAAGAAGAGGTATATTCACTTCTACTTTCCGAAAAGTATCCAAGATTTCTTTATCAACTTCTTCAATCTTCTTGCTTGGAATTGCTTTGGGTGGGAAAGGAAGAGGGATATGAGGTGGGATTTGAGGTGATTGCATCTCAGACTTGCTTGTGCTTGAAGAGGGTACATCATTCTCAACTATTGTGGGCACATCTGTTTGTTTCTCAGGTTCCTTGGGTATGGGTACTTCAAGGTTCTTACCTGATCTTAACTGAATTGCGCTCACATTTCTTGGATTCGCAGCTGGTTGAGATGGTAACTTATCAGAGTTTTGAGATTGTAGCTGGCTTAATGATGAAGCTAGTTGCACAATTTGGTTGCTTAAACTCTGAATGGTAGCATCATTCCTCTGTTGATACTCCAAGTTCTGTGCAGCCATTTGTTTCACCAGATCCTCCAAAGAGGGTCCACTTATGGATGGTTGAGGTGTAGGTCTTTGAAAGATTGGTGCATTGTTTTGAAATGGGGGTTGGGGATTTTGTTGTTGGTTACCCCATCTCAAGTTTGGATGGTTCCTCCAACCTGGATTGTATCTGTTGGTGGAAAGATCATGGTTTTGTTGTTGTGGTGGTCTATCATGGTAGATGTTAGCTGCATAGGCTTGGGGACTATTATTATCCTTTTCTTGTAGAGAAGGACAACAATCAGTGGGGTGCTCTTGTGAAGTACAGATGCCACACACTTTAGCAGTCATGGATTTTTGATTTACTGCTAATTGTGTGACCAGAGTGGTGAGAGCATCGAGTTTGCTCTCCAATTTAATTCCAGATGAACTAGAATTGGAATCAAACATGGGTTTGAAAGAATCATTTCTCATACCAAATTGTTGAGAGTTGGATGCCATCTTCTCAATCAGATTTCTTGCTTCAGCAGCAGTCATATCTCCTAAAGCTCCTCCACTTGCCGCATCAATCATGTTGCGATCAACGTGGTGTAAACCTTCATAGAAGTACTGAAGAAGAAGTTGTTCAGAAATTTGGTGATGAGGGCAACTTGCACAGAGTTTCTTGAATCTCTCCCAATACTCATAAAGACTTTCTCCAGAGAGTTGCCTAATGCCAGATATATCTTTACGGATTGCAGTTGTTCTAGAGGCAGGAAAGAATTTTTCCAAGAACATTTTCTTTAAGTCATTCCAACTTGTGATTGATCTTGGAGCAAGGTAGTACAACCAATCCTTAGCAACACCCTCTAAAGAATGAGGAAACGCTTTAAGATAGACATGGTCTTCTTGAACGTTTTGGGGTTTCATTGTGGAGCACACAATGTGGAATTCTTTGAGGTGTTTGTGCGGATCTTCACCCGCAAGACCATGAAACTTAGGCAACAGGTGTATAAGTCCGGTCTTAAGAATAAAAGGGACATCCTCATCAGGATATTGAATACACAAACTTTCGTATGTGAATTCAGGTGCGGCTAGTTCTCTAAGAGTTCTTTCACGAGGTTCAGCCATATCAGAAAAACTAGCAGTAGTACTTTCAACAGATTCATAAAAAATACTATCACTATCAATATCAACAAAATTATTATTAAATCTAGCTTCTCTAATTAACCTATGAAAAGTTCTTTCAATTTCAGGATCAAATGAATATAAATGCTCAAGAGTTCTTCTAGTCATACATAGCATACAACAAGATATTTGATCATGATGAGCAATAAATCATAAGAATCCTAAATCATGCAAAAGAAATAAAATAAACAAACAAACAAAAGAAAATTTTTTTAAATTTTTTTTTTTAAAAAAAAAAATTAATTTTAAACAAGAGTTTTTCCTAAAGATCGTTGATCCCCGGCTGCGGCGCCAAAATTTGACGTTACGCGTCGTGATTCCGTCAAATTAGTACATTAAAATTAATTAACGTAGTACTAGGGTGTCAACCTAGGTCGTTCTCTCAAGGATCAACACAAAAATTTAGGAAAAATCAAGTCTTAAACTAATTTTTAACAATTAAAAATTAAAACTAAACAACTAAAAAATTTTTACAAACATAAGTTCACTAACATACAATTGGGGGGGGGTTTGATTGATTTTTGTTGTCACAATTAAAATTAAAACAAAGTAAATATGGAATTTAAAACAATAATTAACAAGCGATTGATTTTCTTGGAGTATTGTAAATAAATTTATCCTTGGTTCACTAAAGATAATTTGTATACTTTCATTACTGTTAATTTCTTAGCTCAATTTGAATTAATCAACTAAGCGTCTTTTTCAATTCACAATTCCTTTACTTTCATTTAAAAATGAATATTTTAATCAAGCATCCTAATTAAGCAAAAGGAGTCAAGATCGTAAAATCTAGGAATTATTGAGCATACATAAGAACATCGCCTATATACATAATCTATTCTCAAATTATGGAATTAAGCAAACCATAATTATTAAAAGTGATTATGAAAACATTCATTAAGCATGCATATTTCCTTAATCCATTCTAATTTAAAATCTTATTTTATTCCATTTGAATAATTAAACCGATTAAGCATACAAATTTAATTAAACAGAATGGAATTAAATAAGCAGAGTAAGATTATGAAGAAATAACAATAACGAAAACATACTATATTAAAAATAATGACCTCAAAATTACATTACAATATTCTCTAAGAAAATCAATCTAGGGTTTTAGCCCTCCATAATAACAACTACAAAGAAAAGAAACTAACTTGGAATGGAGCAAAGAGGGGGAAGAAGAGAGGAGGAGGCTTTGTGCCTTCCTCTGATGCTTATAGAAACAAAGAGAGAAAAGAGAGAAACGTGAATTGAGGTGTGTCTCAAGCCTTTGGCAATGGTCCTATTTATAGTGAAAGCAAGGGTAAAGGTCCTATTTATAGTGTCAGCAGGACGCTACGCGTCAGCGTTGCGAATATGCTTCCAAGCTACGCGTAGTTGTGAGGCTACGCGTGAGTGTTTCTGACTCAGAATACATTATTTCATCCAATAATTCTTCAATAATGCTTGGACACTTGTGCTGCATGTTCCCCACTGAGATAGTGCCGTATGTCTGTAATGGATTGGCCAATAAGTGCTTTAATATAAATAAATCCTCCACTTTTGAAGTTGCACACAGCCTGTTAATGGGATCCTCGTCACTGTTGACGCTACGCGTGGGCTTGACGCTGCGCGTCAGTGTTACAAATTTGCTTCCATGCTACGCGTGGTACCAGCGCTACGCGTCAGACCTGATGCTCAATTTTATGATTTCCTAATTGCAACCTCAATTATTCACTACAATATCAAGGAAATTAAGTAAGATTTATTATTTCATTTAAAGATTATCGCCTAATTCAGTTAATATTAAATAAAGCTTGAATTATGAAAATGTGTTAAAATGCATAATATTACACAATTAGCAATGGCAAATTATACACATTTAAAGCAAGGAATTAAGGCTAAATCATGCATCATCACTGCACATGGGGGATCCTATAATAACGACATTTCCTCAAACTCTCCTTGTACCTATCCCATGCTTCCATCAGAGATTCACCCTTTATTTGCTGGAAACAAGTGATTTCTGTGCATAACCTGGCATACTTGGAAGGAAGGAAATATTTAATCAAAAACTTTCTCTATAAATCCTCTGAAGTAGATATACTGCCTCTTGGTTGACTCTGCAACCAAGCTTTTACACGGTCCCTTAGAGAAAAAGGAAACAATCTCAATCTTATTGCCTCATCAGGGACACCATTCATTTTCACAGTATCACAAATTTGGAGGAAGATTGCTAGATGCAAATTTGGATCCTCAACATCACATCCTCCGAATTGATCATTTCTAACTAATTGCAATAAAGCCGGTTTAAGTTCAAAATTATTAGCTACAATTAGAGGCCTAAGGATGCTAGATTGTGATCTTTCTTCAATAGGCCTAGAGTAGTCACCTAGTGTAACTCTCCTCTGTTCCATTTCTTGTTGTTCTTTTTGTCTTTTCTCCTTTCTAAGTCTACCCTCTAACAAATCAATATCAGGATCAAAGAAGAATGGCTCTCCTCTATTCCTTGATTGCATACACTAGATATTAGACACAATCAAATTCAATGCTACTGCCACTGCTTACACACACAAGCTACTACTATGCTAAAAAAATAAGAATTAAACCGCTACTAAATACAAAAACAAAATTAAATGGTTCAGTCTAGTACCGGTCCAAGGATTGTTGATATTACTCAACAATCCCTGGTAACTATGCCATTAACTTGATGTATAATCTCGGAGGATTAAATTCTTTTAGCAAGCACACTAATCATTTATAATATATTTGATCCTCCCGCAGGGATTGAGGTAATTACCACAACCTAGGACTAGTACAAGCTGAACCAAAACACAAGAAGATAGAATTTATTCTATTTATGCTTTTCTATTATTTTTATATTTTTATAATTTCAGAAACAATACAAGAGATAAAGTGTGATTAATGGAAGATAGGTTAGGATTGCTTTCGTTCATAATTTATCAAGAAACATCCAATTAAGGTTCAATCAAGCTTCAGACTCAAGAAGACAATTCACAGATGGTTAATCCTTAATTCCTTAGGTAATTAACACTAATTCCTAAGCATTAAACCCTAATCCCTTAGGTGTTCAGTCATAGAGAAATCTAATTCAAAATTGGGGATTGAATCCTAACTATTCACCTAATTACTAGGCCTGAATTAGTTAGGAAGCTAGAAGTTACCTAAGCTTTCAACGATGATTCCTCACTGGTGAAATTCTTCAATTAGGTCTGGATTTGTCAATCCAGCAGTGTAGATCCACTTCTCAGCTTGTTCTCCTCATGCTTCAGAAGATAATTTCCTCAATGAAGATTTAAGATTCCATTGAAAGCTTTAGCAATCCTAACCATAGGAGTTTAGCAACCTATGGAAGTGGTTTCAAAAAGTGGAACATGGAGAGCCATGGAAGAGAGAGTTTAGAGAGGGAAAATGTTTAGAGAGAGATTAAAAATCAGAAAATGAGAGTTATATATCACTTCTGTGTGTGTAAGTTACAGAGTATTTAGAACTATATATAGTTAAGGCAAAAACTAACTAACTAACTCTAATTATTTACAAAGGAAACTTCCTAACAATTAAACTAACGAACCTAATTAATTAATTACAAAGGAATGAATAATTATAACACAATAATTAAATTACTAGGATACAATTACAGTCAGTAACTAATAAAGTAATTCATGATAACTATTACAACAATTCACGTTGAAGGAAAATAATAAACTGGGCAAACATAATTCACGCTTAAGCGTGATCGTATGTGCGCTTGTGTTAGGAAATCCCTAAACATGAGCAGTGGAAAAAAAAGGGATTCCAAAGGATTTGCAAGTTTCCGTGTTTCAAAGCACAAAACAAACGCAAAAATCATTTTTGGATTACCTCTTGAAGAACACCGAAGCAGTCGTAGCCTCGTCCTTTAGGAGTCCATACGAGCACTCCCACCAGAATCGCAACACTTGCCAACTGCTAATTTGACGGCGTGTAGCTCTTGCAACTTTTACGAATTTGTGTCTCACTTGAGTCAACGGCCTATGAGCATCTTATGCTCTATTTATAGGCTTAGGTTTGACCTAATTTGTTCTCTCTAAAATTGGGCTCCTTACTCATTCCAAATGAGTTAGGCCCAATAGCTTTATTTTAATCCAACTAAAATAAGACAACATTTTCTGATGGGCTTACTCTATGTGTGTGACCCTACAGGTAAAATACTCGGTCATATTAATAATAAATTATTTTATTATTAATATAAAATAAGAGCGGCATCTAGCAATGCATCATTATGTCCGAATATTATCAACATAACCTATAAGTGATAATTATTTAATATGTTTGTTCCTTTTGTCACGATATCCTAATTGGGCCCAAGGCATGGTCGTGTCATCCTTGTATGGCCCAATTTATTTTACTTGATACCGAAGTAGACTAAATCCGAATAAATATCTAATATTTATTCTTTCTAGCATGACCATGCGTTTTCTTAGTCTTACTCCATCAAGTGACCTATAGATATCACTCCTGTCACATAGGAGAGACAAATCCCATCTACATCACTCACATCCCTCTGCATAATTTGTTCATTGGCTAATCACAACCTTTATAGTCCTCTTGTTACAGAAGACGTTTAATTGTATTAAAACAATAAACTCCTCATGTAGGAATCGTAGTGACTTCAGGTCGAAGGACTACATATACCATTATCACATTGAGAATCGTTTATGACAATCATGTAACGATCCATGCAACGTTCTCATGGTGGGTCTGTCCAGTACATCATTACTCTTAATGTGTACCCGTGTGAAGACTTGATATCATCTATATCTATGATTTATGAGATTAGGTCATCAGTACACTCACACACTAGTCTCAGTGTATTTACATGTCCCCATGTAAATACTTGACTAAGGATATTTTAGGAATAATTTTTATATGACCTATTACTCCAAGGATAAATACGTTTTAAAACAATTTTAAACTGAAATATTTATTTTATTGATAAGTATAAAAAATGATACAAATGAAAAAGCATAAAAGCTCATAGTGTATACACCAACAGCTTGAGCGTGATACTTTAAATTCTTTGATGCAGATGACTTCACGCTTGAGCGTGGTCGTGTCCGTTTGAGCATGATGGCTTTAACTTAATGCATGTTGTGGCTTCACGCTTGAGTGTGATCTTTATTCGCTTGAGCGTGAAGCTTAATCTTGAATGCAGGGTGATCTCTCGCTTAAGCATGAGCCTTGTCCGCTTGAGCGTGGTGACTTTGACCTTGATTCATGATGTGGCTTTTACGTGAATTGTATGTTTACTTCACGCTTAAGCGTGAAGCCCTCCCGCTTGAGCGTGATGACTCCGCTTAAGCGTGACCCTTATTCGCTTGAGCAAGGTACATTACACCTTACTGGATCTACGCGTATGTAAGCTGGGAGGCCAATGTATGTACGCTGACTTAATAACTTGCTGATTCTTCACTTTTTAGGTTCTGTTTGTGCGCGTACGTACGCTCCAGTGTATGTACGTTGGATGTCTTGCACCTGATCTTGCAAAATACAACATATAAATGCCTAGCGTATGTATGCTGGCTTTCTAGTGTATGTACGCTAGGTTAATAAATCTCTCAATAAACATATTTCTTTATGTACTTATCTTTTTAACCATTTTCTTGCATAATTTAAATACATTTGTACTAAATAATTAAAACAAGAAAGAATGATAATTTATTAAATAATAATGCCAAACTCAACACAATTTAATGGATTAAGTTAAATTAAAGAAGAATTTATTAAGTCTTTTCAAGACTTATCAACGCTCACCTCTAGTGTGTCTGCGTAAATTCTGAGTCAGTTTCCACTTGCAAATAAGGGTTGCGCGTACTAACGCTCAGGCTTACGTGCCTAAGCCAGCAACCCTAATCATCTTTCATTTTATCCTGTTAATTGCGTGTACTCATGTCTTCCTTTTGCGTTCTTATGCTAGTTTTATAGGAGTATCAAGTGTTGTCCATTGCTTGCGTGTACCTATGCCTTAGTGGAACATGCTTACACGTGAATTTTGTTATGTCAGGTAGTTAAGAGTTGGTTTGAGCGTGCTAACGCTGTGTCCTGCATACTTACACGTAGGTTCTGACCTATTCGTCTATTGTTCCCCTTTTCTGAGTGTCTTTACGCCCTGCTAAAGCGTTCTTACGCCTAGTGCAGATAGTGCCCATTTGGCATTGTTCATTTTAATAAAGGCATTACGCTACTTAATAAGCTTGTTTAAGCTAGTTTCATATTCACTGCTCAATAATTTCTAGGAGGATTCTGTAGGTACGCTTGGATGAGAATCCTTATGCAGCCTCCCTATTTTTTCTTGTGATGGTTTTTTTGTTTACGCATTTCTACACTTTTGTAAAGCACTGTTACGCGTGTTTCTATTTTTGCTTCTTATTTTTAGTTTTTAATAAGCGTGTCTTCACTTTTTTTGAACCTGCTTATGCGTGTTCCCTGTTTGAAATAAATGAGTGAGTCATTAAGCGTGCTTACGCTTGATTTAAGCGTACTTACGTGTAGATTCTGTTAGAATCAGGTATGGTTTTTTGTCTGAGCGTGCGTACGCTCCAATAAAGCCTATTTACGCACGCTTTCTGCTTGAACAGAATGCTCTGACGCTTGCATCAAGCGTAGTTACACTCAGGTTGAACATGCCTACACTGGCCCTCTGCATATAAATATTTGTTGCAACATAGGAACCCTAACCCAATTAGCTATTACGCAGGTATTTTGCCCCTTTTCAATTGCAACGGTCACAACTCTTCGTTTCTTCAAATTGGTAACGTTTTTTTGCATTTTACTATCTTTTAACTCATTTTAACATTTCAATTTACTCCCACCTTTTTAATTATCACATTTCACCTTACCTTTTCACATTTTACCCACCATTTCATAGTTCTTGCACCTTTACTTTTGCTATATATAGTGCATTCCATTTGCTTGCCATGGCATATAGATCTTCCCGCTCCATTCATAAAATTGAGAAGTTGATCGAGATGGAACAAACATAAGCGGCCTGAAAAGAGAAGCAAAAGGGGGTAGCCACTATTAGTACCACCACTTCCCCTTCTCCTATTAAGAAGAGGAGTTTGAAAAAGGGGAGAAGCGATCTAAGCATTAAGAAGACTTTGATTGGAAGTGATTTAGAGATGCCAAGGCTGCTGAGGACTATGAAAGGAAGTTTAGGGAGAGAGGTGTAATAAGGGACAGAGTAATGTTGTTGAGTGAGGAAGATTATCCTGACCCCACTGTGAGTGCTGCTATGTTTGCTAGGGGGTGGCAGAGTTTTAATAAAGTTCTAGGTTATGGCTATTAAGAACTCGCTAGGGAGTTCTATGCCAATTTGAGGGTCAATGATTATGCCCTATATTCTTCCTATCTAAGGGGTATTGTCATCCCACTTTCTAGTGAAATTCTTAATAAGGCTCTACGATTGCTTATGGTGGAACATTTTGAGTGTCAATACACAAGGATTCTAAATAGATTCTCATTGGAGGAGAATACTGATTTGAGGAAGAAGGTATTAGAAGTATACTGCGAAGAAGGGACCATCTTTGAAACTACTATTGGGGGTGCTCCAAAATTTGTAAGGAAAAATACTCTTCTTGATGTGCCTATGATTTGGTGCCAATATCTGCTCTCTTCACTGCAACCAATGGATTATGCTACTAAAATTATGGTGAAAAGGTTGGTCCTTATTTATTGCTTAATGCAAGAACTATATATTGATTTGAGTGATTTAATTTTGTTTAAAATTGTAATATCCCGATTTAATAATTAATTGCCGAATGAAAATAAATCATTGAAATAATAATTGCAAGGTGGGAAAATTATTTATTAATTATAATTAACTTAATTAACTCAACTTAAGAAATAATGACTGGTTAAGAGTGGTTAATTAAGAATTGCTGGCTGATTGTGATTGGTGTACTGCTTACGTAAAAAGGGCTGAGAGCCTACGTTGCAACGTCTAAACCGATACACACGAATGCGGAACCGAGTGAAATACTATGTGCCTATTAACTGTTGATATTGTTTGGAATTGGTTATGCATGCGAAGGTGTTAATAAGATGATGAATGTTTATAACCGAATGAAATACTTTGTGTGTATTAACTGATTGATATTGTTGGAATTGATTATGCATGTGATGATGTTAATGAAAGGATGAATGTGTATAACCGAGTGAATACCCTGTGTATATGTATTGCTGATGCTGACTGGAATTTGATTATGCGTGTGATGATGTTAAGGAGATGATGAATGGATATAACCAAGAGAGTATTCTGTGTGTATACGCAGTTGATGCTGATTGAAGTTTGCTCAATGAATATGTGTTAATGTTATTGAAATGTTATGCATATATAGCCGAGTGAGAACTGTTAGATTCTGATCGGAAAATGTTGAATATGTGCGTTCTGATTCGTTGGTATTATCACGTTGCTGACTGTTGTTATATTAATGTTATTGGCTGTATATGTGCACCTGGCCGAGTGGTGACTGATGAATTCCGATCGGTAAGAGTCTGATGTGTGTCCTGGTTGATTGGTATTGCTTTGACTTTAATCGTTGCCATGTATGATTGAGTGTATATAAATACTGCTGTATAATTATGGGACAACCCAAGTCAGTATCTATCATTTAATATCTAAGATGCTCACCCCTACACCATTTTTCAGTGTGTACAGGTCGTGCTCGGAAATGATGATAGGGTCTCAAGTCCGAGTGTAGTGCACTCCGACTGTTGAGTACTTGCATTGCATCATTATGTTCTGTCCGTGTAGCCTTGGCCGGCTCTCATGTAAAATAACGATTAAATATATTCATTTATAAAGATAGAATAGTCATGGTGTCATTTGTATGGTATCATAAGTATTGGTAAATCTATAATATCAAGATAATGGGTATTCCGAGTATATGGTTACATGTTTATGGGTCGGTAGATTGGAATTGTGGGTATATCTATGTTTCTGGGAACATATATTTGTACATATGTATTCTATGTTGATTTGATGCGTCTTCCGACTGGAATGTGTTGTTAAATGATTCGAAGGTTGTTAATGAATGAATTATGCTGAGTTGATGATTCCGAGCGAGACTATAGTATTTGGGTATTTCCGAATGAATACGCTGAGTGATCCCGAGTGAAAAATATAGGTAAACCCGAGTGAGGTAGAGTTCGTATTTCTGAGTGAAAACCTTGAGGGATCCTCTTCTGAGAGAGGAGTTAGTGTAGTGGTTTAAAATGGAATGGGTTATGAGTGTAAGATGTTTGTAATCCGAGTGAATGATGTAAAATCCGAGTGAGTGAGGATCTGTAGACCAAGTGGTTTATACTTGTGACCTATATGAATGAAATAAGGAGTTGTGAGGACCCCCGAGTGATGTACGAGTGTGATGATTTACTGGGTGAACCCATGTCCCAAATCCGAGTGAGAAATTACCTTGTACCTGTGTCCGCCCCAGCGAATTAGACTTAGCTCCAGCGAGTGTGTGTTTGGGAAGGCTTTCGTGTTGGCATCGCTTAAGCGAATCGTGCCTCGCCCGAGCGACCAGAGCTGTTTCGCCCAAGCGTATGGGATCGCGCTGAAGCGAGTGGATGCTGGTGTTGGGCTTCGCTTGAGTATCTCCTTCTTCCGCTTTTGCATTGTCATATCTCGCTCAGGCGGTGTTGGACCTCGCTTGAGCGAGTGGGCGCTGTTCGTGGGATTCGCCCAGGCGCGGATGTATTTCGTTGAACTGATTGGACCGGTCTAAGCTGCTGTGCTCCGCTGATTACCGACAGCCTTGTTCCTCCCGCTGATTGCTATACGTATGAATATTCTTTTATCTCCCTTGCCTTCCTCTTCTTTCTATGCCGACTGTCCGGTGGCTATTTTTATGGAAAAATTTTACTATTTTTGGGTCTATTATTTATTAAAAATTAGGGTGTTATATTTTGGTATTAGAGCAGACCAAAAGGTCCATGGCCAAGGTTTGCCTACTGTTAGTGGGCGGTTGAGTGCATTAAGCCAGATTTTCATAATTGCTTATGATATTCTATTGTATGTTGATACCTGTTCAATCATGATATGTGCTTATGACCTTCTATTGGATTTGGTGTATGTTGACTATGAATGGTGTGGTTGTATGCCTGTGCCTTGTTGAGGAATTTGAATGTGTGATGAATGAATGGTATATGATGTATATGATTTGCAGTATAAGGGATGGGTTGTAGTTCCTAAGTTGAAAATCTGGGTGTGTAATAAGTGAGTAAAGGTGAGATCGGATATATGTTAAAATTGGGGTTGTGTCTCGGTGGCGATTGAAGAAACCAAGAGAGTGATGGACTAGATGCTGGACCAATAGGTGTAGTGACCCAGTTGATTAGGCATGACCATGAACGAATGAATGTGAAATAGAACATCTGTTTGACTTGGATACTGTCTTGGTTTGGTGTGTGAAAAACCGAGTGAATGGTACTAGACCTTATAACAATATTCGAATATTGTGAGGTACCCATCGTGGGATACTGGATAAATAGTGACCCCTTAGGGATTCTAAGTCTAATAATTTATTAACCTTGTGAGTTGTTGAGCCGAGTAGAACAATTGCGTAGTAACTCATTGAGGCTTGAATGATTATCATGTGATGTGTTATGTGTGAGATGTTTTAGTAGCTGTACTAAGATTGAGTAGTTGTGCATGCAACTCCTGGATTGCGGTATTTGTGAACTGTTTAGTGATGGTGTGACTCTGTCTGCGAATGCATGTTAATAATTCTGCGAATACTGACTGAATACTTATAAATAGGAGTGTTACCATTACTACCGAGTGCTATTTGTGACGGATGTTTTGTAACCTAGCACATGAACCCTGCGTAATATATATATATATATATATATGATATAGGTGATTGAGGGTGAACCCTGATTGAATAATTAGATTATGATAGAGTCTTGGTCCCTGGTTTGTGATAACTGAGTGAATGATTGATGGATATATTTATATGCTGATCTATATGAGTTGAAACGATGTAATTTGGACGGGTTCCGGGTGAACTACTTTTATGTATTGCTCTATAATTGAAACATGACAGTTGTTTGATGATTGAAATACGCGATCTGTGTGTGATTAATTATTGATGCATGCAACACCCGGATATTGTGATAGATATTAATTGTGAATCGTTGTGATGATACCCCGTCTGAAAGATGTGTATATATATATATATATATGCTAATGAGAATGTCGAGTGGCTTATGCTGTGAGTCAGCAAATAAGAGCTGTGTGTGATTTATAATAAAATGCATCAGTGTTGAACGTTTTTCAGAGTGGGCAATCAGATGAATGCGTGGGGTATTGAGGATTCTGAGATTAGTCCTAAAATACCTCCGAGTTGGACTCGAGGCCATGCTTGGAGCATGAGCATTGGATGCTTAATGAAAGTCCTTGGGTTGGACTCAAGGCAAATGCTGAGTGCATTGGAGTTGGACTCCTGGTGAATAAATCGTATGCATCTGATTCACCGACTGCATGAATACATGTGTATAAGAACATTATTATTGAGGCTGACATGATCTGCATGGATTTGAATGATTTGAGTAGTTTCCGACTTGATGATGTTGTATGAATGAGGTCTGACTGAGTGAATGTACATGTATTGATGCTGTTGCCAAGTATGATGCAATGTTATAATTGAGAATGTATGTTATGGTACAATTTCTGATTGAATGACTGTGTGTACACTTATGATGATAAATGAGCTCAGTGTGAATTATATGAATATGTGGATATTGTGAATGAAACCCTTAATGTAGTTTGGAATTGATTTAGGTAAATCTGATTGGATGAGTATATGTATATGTCGATGTTATTACCAAGTACAATATGATGTTGTGGTTATGGTGCATGCTGTAGTGAACAATAATATAGCCATGAATAATTGGTATGAAATCCGACTGAGTATCTGTATGTACATTAGTGTCGTTGCTGAGTTCATGATGTGTTATAATAGCATATGTGATTGTGAATTGCTTAATCCTGAGTGAATTGCGTGAACCCGAGGGAGTGATGTTATTATATAGCTGAGAATTAAGAATTTAATTCGAGCCATGGTTTTGTGAGGAATAAGGTTTAGAGGACATATTTACTCGGTGTTGGCTAGAAGCCGATTGTTGTATTGCCATCATACTAATTTACAGAAGTGATAAATAATTTCATGATTATTGATGCGTGATGTACCCTATGTGATGCATGATGTTTATGTAGGTGTATTACTTATGTGTGTGAACTGCCATTAACTACCGTGTGAATTAGTATTAGTTGGGTGAGTCTGGTCCGTGTGAGGCATGCTGCTCTGAGATGGCTCTTCCTGCCATAGGTAATGTGGCAGCGTACACGTTGTAGTGACTATGTAATTATTGTAACCCTATAGGAATGAGACGTCATCCTATAAGTTGGATGCAGCAATTCATGAGTCGGGCAGGTGAAGCTGTAACTGCTTATGGTGATGGTGAGTCTTTCAGACGATTCCAAGTGATGATGAGAGTTATATTAAATGAGTATTATGCGATTGTTTACCAAAATGAAGGTAGAGGGTTTGTTCGACCTTGACGTGTCTGCTTCCGAGAGGATTAGAGGTTGCTGGGTATGGATTGGCTACTAAAAGGATGATTGGTATTGGGATAAGAAGGGTGATCAAACTGTCACTGAAATTGGAGTTTTCAAAGGTTAACCGAGTGATACTGTAAGCCTAATGAGGAAACCAGGATTGGAGCCAAACTAAATTGTAAGGTTAGGAATTGCTCGGGAAAGGTTGGTATATTCCGAGTGTGTAAGAGTGGAGACAATTCCAAGTGGAGACCTTGTGGGAAAGAACTGCTGAGTGAAAATTATGGTGTTCCGAGTAGAACCTTATTGAAAGGATCATTACTAAGTTAAGGGAATAGTGTCTGAGCGTAACCTTCTGGGTAAGGTAAGATTCGAGTGACGTGACTCGGAGTGTATCACTTCCGAGTGGAATGGCACCGTGTGGAATGATTCTGAATAGTAAGATAGCGAGTGTAGAATTCCTAATACCCTTGGGATGTCCAACCGAGTGATCTTCCAGGAGAAAAGTCCTTCTGGTCGGAAAATGGAACTTAAAGTGTGCAAGTTTTCGAGTGACGGGGGCTCCGAGAGGAAGAAGATATCCGAGTGAAGGATTTAATTGAAGTCGTACTCAAGTCAGTGATTGGGACTGTTGAGCTTGAACTCAGGTTTGGTTTTGAGGTGGGCTCGAGTTACGAATGAATTTCTGGTAAGCGGAAGGATTTTCGGGTGAGAATTACCCTCGAATCCCGAGTGATGGTTGTGTAAGAGGACCGAGTGAAACTCTCAGGATGAAAGCATGGAATTAGCCGGAAGCATGGGTAGGAATCTAAGATTTCAGAATTTAGTGTAGTGCATATGCGAAGCAAATCCGGGTAAATTGTGTTAATTGAAACACGTGGAAATTCCTTGAGTGTTCCCTTTGGTGTAAGAGAGAGATTTTGTGGTCAGGTTTTGAAAACCCGAGGGTTTGGCCCGAGAGAAATCAGTCGGGAGTGAGTATTTTTGGGAGTCGGTGGTGTTGTTTATCGACTAAATTTTTCCCAACTGGTTGAATAACCTCTAAGGATGTGTTTCCCATGACAAAATGTCGAGCCTATGCTTTATGTGATTACATTATTGTGCCGAGTAACTCGTTCGAGTCAGGAAACCGATAGTGTGAATATGCCGAATGGTGTTGAGAGTATATGGCCGAGCGGCCAAGAAATTAGGAAGTGCCACTGCTTATGACGAAATTGGCTAAGTTAAATGAGGGACATGGTACGTTTTAGAAATTGAATCCCCATATATATATATTAAATACTCGATGAGGTTGTAATCAGGTGGGACCTGACTTTTGTGTCTTGCCGACTGGAATTGTGGTGCGGTCAGTAAACCACTTGAGTGGTGAATCCTTGCCGAGTCAAATTGTGGTCCGGTCGGTGAATGCTTGTGGAAGCACAGACGTATGAGTGATTGAGACAACAATTTTCTGAGTTATGTATGTAAGGTAAGTTACCGAATGAATTTTAAGGACGAAATTCTTTTGAGAGGGGGAGAACTGTAACATCCCGATTTAATAATTAATTGCCGAATGAAAATAAATCATGAAATAATAATTGCAAGGTGGGAAAATTATTTATTAATTATAATTAACTTAATTAACTCAACTTAAGAAATACTGACTGGTTAAGAGTGGTTAATTAAGAATTGCTGGCTGATTGTGATTGGTGTACTGCTTCACGCTTTCCCACCCCACTCTTCCCTTCTCTCTCCGTACATGTATATATGGGTACACTATCACTCATTGTTCCCCTTCAGACTTCTCCTCCTTCTGTTTTCTCTCCTTTCTTCTTCTCTCTTCACTCCCCTTCTCTTCTTCTTTCTTCTCTGCTCACTGTTTCCGTGAGTCCGCAACAATGGTGGCTGAGGATCGGAGTCCTCCTTCCTTACTCGATGAGCCAGTGAGGGTGAGGGTGCGCATTCCCTCTGCATGTAACCCGTCTCCTTCCTTGTTCCTTCATTCCTTTGTCGGTTTCCCTCCTTCTTCCTCTCCTTGCTCGGAGCTGCCAAGTCTCAGTGGAGATCTGCGCTTCGAGGAGCTTCAAGGTGGTTGGAGTGTTCACAGCGTTGTGATGGAGCCATTCCAGGGAGCGAGCCGAGAGCTGGGCGTCTTGGGCCTCCCCTGCTCTTGCATGCAGATGTGCTAAGAGTGACTCAGTGTTCCTCTGGAACTGAGCGTCGTGTTGACCAACTGAAAGCTTCAGTCCAGGTAGGGGGGTATCTTCTATCTTAAATGCATGAGTTACGAACGGGTTACGGGTGTCAATGGTTTGCTGACTTTATGTCCGATTCTATGTCTGCTTGCATGGTGAGTATATGATACCGAATGCATGGTGACTTGGTGTGGAGTAATGCATGTTTGATTCCGTATGTGAAATGCATGTTAATAGCCTTGAGAATATTGCATGATTATATGAAATGAATGTGTTGCAGTGCAGTTGATGATTACTATGTGGTTTATGGGATGTGCAAGTTACTGTGAGCTTGAAATGCTGACTGCATGTGTGAGGATGTGAAATTAGTAAATCTGTCAGTGTCCAATACCGACTACATGAGATGCATGTGCTGTTGAGTTTTGGTGATGTGCTATACCGATTGCATGAGATGCATGCGTTGTTGAGTTCTGTTAATGCCTGGCACCGATTGCATGAGATGCATGTATGGCTGTGTATATGAACTCTGTGTTGTGTGATGAATCTGCGTGTGGCGCATGGGATGCATTTGTGCTGGGAGCACGTAGTATGGGACACTACCATCGGTTATTAAAGCGTGGGACGCTATGAAATCCTTGAGTGGGACTCAAGGTAGCCCTTGAGTGGGACTCGGGCTGCCTGTGAACACCTCCGTTGGCGCTGAGAGCGTTGGTGTCACCTGTGGGCAAACGGTTGGGTACCTGTAAAACGGCCAAGCAGCTGGGAGCTGATTTGATAGCTGAGAGCTATGTATGAAAAGGGCTGAGAGCCTACGTTGCAACGTCTAAACCGATACACACGAATACGGAACCGAGTGAAATACTATGTGCCTATTAACTGTTGATATTGTTTGGAATTGGTTATGCATGCGAAGGTGTTAATAAGATGATGAATGTTTATAACCGAGTGAAATACTCTGTGTGTATTAACTGATTGATATTGTTGGAATTGATTATGCATGTGATGATGTTAATGAAAGGATGAATGTGTATAACCGAGTGAATACCCTGTGTATATGTATTACTGATGCTGACTGGAATTTGATTATGCGTGTGATGATGTTAAGGAGATGATGAATGGATATAACCAAGAGAGTATTCTGTGTGTATACGCAGTTGATGCTGATTGAAGTTTTGTCAATGAATATGTGTTAATGTTATTGAAATGTTATGCATATATAGCCGAGTGAGAACTGTTAGATTCTGATCGGAAAATGTTGAATATGTGCGTTCTGATTCGTTGGTATTATCATGTTGCTGACTGTTGTTATATTAATGTTATTGGCTGTATATGTGCACCTGGCCGAGTGGTGACTGATGAATTCTGATCGGTAAGAGTCTGATGTGTGTCCTAGTTGATTGGTATTGCTTTGACTTTAATCGTTGCCATGTATGGTTGAGTGTATATAAATACTGCTGTATAATTGTGGGACAACCCAAGTCAGTATCTATCATTTAATATCTAAGATGCTCACCCCTACACCATTTTTCAGTGTCTACAGGTCGTGCTCGGAAATGATGATAGGATCTCAAGTCCGAGTGTAGTGCACTCCGACTGTTGAGTACTTACATTGCATCATTATGTTCTGTCCGTGTAGCCTTGGCCAGCTCTCATGTAAAATGACGATTAAATATATTCATTTATAAAGATAGAATAGTCATGGTGTCATTTGTATGGTATCGTAAGTATTGGTAAATGCATAATATCAAGATAATGGGTATTCCGAGTATATGGTTACAT
Organism: Clitoria ternatea; assembly: GCA_037962975.1. Lineage (NCBI taxonomy): Eukaryota > Viridiplantae > Streptophyta > Magnoliopsida > Fabales > Fabaceae > Clitoria > Clitoria ternatea. The sequence continues at coordinate 111,566,026 of CM075671.1, forward strand.
GTTTATGGGTCGGTAGATTGGAATTGTGGGTATATCTATGTTTCTGGGAACATATATTTGTACATATGTATTCTATGTTGATTTGATGTGTCTTCCGACTGGAATGTGTTGTTAAATGATTCGAAGGTTGTTAATGAATGAATTATGCTGAGTTGATGATTTCGAGCGAGACTATAGTATTTGGGTATTTCCGAATGAATACGCTGAGTGATCCCGAGTGAAAAATATAGGTAAACCCGAGTGAGGTAGAGTTCGTATTTCTGAGTGAAAACCTTGAGGGATCCTCTTCTGAGAGAGGAGTTAGTGTAGTGGTTTAAAATGGAATGGGTTCTGAGTGTAAGATGTTTGTAATCCGAGTGAATGATGTAAAATCCGAGTGAGTGAGGATCTGTAGACCGAGTGGTTTATACTTGTGACCTATATGAATGAAATGAGGAGTTGTGAGGACCACCGAGTGATGTACGAGTGTGATGATTTACCGGGTGAACCCATGTCCCAAATCCGAGTGAGAAATTACCTTGTACCTGTGTCCGCCCCAGCGAATTAGACTTAGCTCCAGCGAGTATGTGTTTGGGAAGGCTTTCGTGTTGGCATCGCTTAAGCGAATCGTGCCTCGCCCGAGCGACCAGAGCTGTTTCGCCCAAGCGTATGGGATCGCGCTGAAGCGAGTAGATGCTGGTGTTGGGTTTCGCTTGAGTATCTCCTTCTTCCGTTGTTGCATTGTCATATCTCGCTCAGGCTGTGTTGGACCTCGCTTGAGCGAGTGGGCGCTGTTCGTGGGATTCGCCCAGGCGCGGATGTATTTCGCTGAACTGATTGGACCGGTCTAAGCTGCTGTGCTCCGCTGATTACCGACAGCCTTGTTCCTCTCGCTGATTGCTATACGTATGAATATTCTTTTATCTCCCTTGCCTTCCTCTTCTTTCTATGCCGACTGTCCAGTGGCTGTTTTTGTGGAAAAATTTTACTGTTTTCGGGTCTATTATTTATTAAAAATTAGGGTGTTACAAAAATGATTAAGGCTCAGGAGAAATATGCCCAAAAGCCATATTGTTCTGTCATTTCACTTTTGGCCAAGAAATATTTTGTGAAGGTACAGGAGGAGGAGTTCACTAAGGTAAAAATGGAAAAGGCCTTAGACCATGCCTGGGTAGGGGATAGGATTGATCATTATATCCCTAAGGAACCCAAGCACTCCAAGCCTAAACTAGTCAAACCATCCTCTTCTAACTAAGAACCATCCTCTGTTCCAATCCTCACCACCATCTTGAGTGAGTTACAAGCAATGAAGAAGATGTAGCTTGGAACTTATGATCTTGTGATGAACCATGATATGCTGTTTAGGAAAATGGCCACTACAATGAACTTGGACCCTACTGAGGAGATAGGGGTTCCAACTGACAAGGATTAATGGCTGGCTTCTATGGGCTTCATCATCCCTTCAATTGATACACCTTTGAGCACAGAATTTTATCCACACACTGATTAGGCTGATGTTAAGTAGGCAGTTAATGAAGAGATGGTTGACACTGCTAAAGAAGGAGATGTTGCTGAGTAGATTATGAGTTTTAATTTGTTTTTCATTATAATTTATTTCTGACTTTATCATTTTAGTTTTTGAGTTATAACATTTGAACTATTGTTTGTCATTTATTTCACTTGTGATTCCAGTTTCAATTTTTATTCCCACGTTATTTGTTTTGGTTTTCATGTTATGTATTTTTCCTAATTCGCTATTTGTGATAACCAGTCGTCATCGGAAGATGCACATGTGCTTGCCTATATAGGTAAGGAGGGAAATTCCTTTACTTTTTACTCATTGATGGTTATTCTAAAAAACAATAATAATGCATAAGATAAGAATAATAGGACTGTTGCATCTTCAAGTCTGGAACGATTATCCTAGGTAATTGCTTGAATATAATTGTTGATTATGGTACAATGTCTGGGAACTCAAAAGACTATTCTTGGCATAATCTGTTGTGGTGTATATTTAAAGGCCTAGGATGATAATTTGATATTACTATATTGTTTTAAGTTTGGGGTTATGTTCATTGATGCTAAAGATTTGTCCTTGTAGTGAGATTTATGCCTTGATTTTTATGAGTGTACTTACTTAATAGCAGTGTGGCAGAACTTGCATTTCTCCTTGCTTATGCATATTGTAATTTTCACATGGAAATGATAAGGCCTTGTTTTTATTTATTAACTAGAGCCAAATTTAGCTTACCTTGTGCATATTTACCCATTGACCTTAATTTTTAAGCCTGAAACCTTTCTTCAAGGAATACCTACATTACAAGCCTTGCTTTTTTGAGAAAAACCATATATTAACCCTTGAGGTGTCATTGATGAATTGTGTTGCCTTGATGAGTTGCTTGGGACTAGAAACATTTAAGTTTGGGGAGATAAAGTGTGCCTAGCAGCAATAAAAAGGCACACTTCTCTAAAAATTTAAGTGAGAAAAGAAAAGAAAAAGAAGCGTATGAGAAAAACAATAAGGAAAAGTCTAAAAGACTAGAAAGAAGAAAAAAAAGAAAAAGAGCAAAGCTCTGAAATTGGTTAAAAGAAAGTTGAGAAAACTCAAGAGAAAAATTATGAAGTCATCTGCTGCTAATCTTTAAGAAAAATTGGAAAGGAAAACAGGTTTAAGGGAACACAAACATCAATGAAAACACTCATTACCTTACATTGACCAAAAAACAAAAATAGAGCCTGTAACCTAACCTCATTACAAGCCAATCAAAGTCCTTATTGATCTATGTATAGTTACTTTTATGTATGATGCCTAGGAGGATTACAAGCCTATGTTTACTTGTTGTTTTACAAGTGATGTATGCACAATTATATTCCTAAAACACTAAGAGTAGAGAGAAACACATTTAACCTAGTGAGAATAAAGCATCATTGGCATATTTCCATTCTAGAATCTTGCATTCAGATTATCAAGGATCAACTGAAAGGTTCTTCATCTATGTGATGCACTAAAATTGTTCAAGATTAGTCTGAAGAGGAACATGAATTTAGTACATTAAGTTAATTAATTTGAGCCTTGCTTGATGACAAGCAAGTTTTAAGTTTAGGGATGTGATAAGTCTTGAAAAGACTTAATTAATTGTTAGCATTTATCCCTAGTTTATGTGAAAGATTGAATTTAATTATTAAGTTTAGAGGTAAATTAGGAAGTAATTTGTCAATTATACAATTTTGCTAATTAACTGTTAGTTTAGCATATTTCCCTTTGAATTAATAATAAAAAGATAACAAAATGGAAAAGAGTATGTCTTGAGTTAAACGGCCCCTGAGCGTACTAACGTTAGTGCTAAGCCTACCTACGCTAGTGTAAATTTATGTTGAATTTCAGGCCCATCGTACTAGCACCGAGCTCAGCGTGCCCTCGCTCACTTGGAAGGAAGGGATTCCAGAGGCTCAATATAGATACGCTAACCATAAGCGTGCCTACAGTGAGACAAGCGTACTAAATATTGAATGGTTACGCTCAAGTCTAAGAGAATCAGAGGACCAACATACTGACGTTATGGCATAGTGTGTCCACGCATGTTTAAGGAACAAAGCTCTAGAGACCCAGCGTGCCCACACCACCGCTACGCCTATATTTACGTTCGAATTAGAAAGCATCAGGTGCCACTCCAGGAAGTTAGCTGCCTACGTTGACCTCACCCATAGTTACGTGTAAATGAAGCATGGAAAGAAGAGTCAAGTTAGAGACCCAGCGTGTTAACCCTGGTCTCAAGCGTACTGACACCTGGGTAAAGAACAAAACCTCAGAAGCAACTAGAGGGCCAACGTGCTAACACTGGCCTTGACCGCGCTTACGCGCAAGTAACAGTTTAGAGGGTAACTGTTAGGCAGGAAACGAGTGTGCTAACGCTGTAAGAGGCGTGGTTACACACATTTGCGAAGGAAACAATTTTCCATTTTGAAATTCAGTTGTAATTTAGTTAATTTATGTCTTCTATTTATTTTGTAAGTTATTGAGGGTAGATTTCGGGATTAAGTTGGTAATTATTGTAAGGTATAAATAGCTTTAGTGAAGTTAATTAGACACACAATTATGAATACAAACTCATTCTTCAGATTTACTTCCCTTTGTACATTCTTCTTCTCTCTAATTTCTCTGTATTCTACTATGAACTCCAACTCCATCTTCATCTCTTCTCCCTCGATGGATTGCTAAATCCATAAGGTTGGGAATACCTAAAGCTTCAATGGAAGTTTAATTCTGTGGCTGGAGTGTTCTCTATCTTGAAGCATGTGGAACAATAAGGAGTGGATTTCAACTCTGAATTAGAAGATTTAGATCTATTTTCGAGCTCTCTCCAGAGAGGAACCATGGTTAAGAACTCAGGTATTCTCCTTATTACCTAATTACTTCAGGCCCAAGGTTTTAGTGTACATAATCACCTGAGGAATTAGGGTTTGTTTGCATTAAGATTAGCATTAATCACCTAAGGAATTAGGGATTAGTCATCTATAAAGTTACGCATGCTGTAATTTAGGGAATCGTTCTCTATCCATTGAGTTTTACTAAAATTGATAGTTGAAGCTAGTTCCAACCTATTCTTAAATCAGTGTTTTATCTCATTAATAACCTGCCTTAGATTTTGCAACTGCATTGTGAAAAGCACAAAAATATTAAATCAGAAACTTAAAGAATATTTAATGAATTGTTCACATTTCTGGCTAGGTTCAGCTAGTATTAGTCCTTGGTTGTGGTAACTACCTCAATCCCTGTGGGAACGATACAAATATATTACTTTTTAATAATTGGTGTGCTTGCCATAAAAATCATCATCCAATGAATTTGCATCAGCAACCTGTTTCATATAGCTTAGCCAACGAGGTATAAAAGCATATGACTCCTCCCAATCTCCAAACACTTTACCAATGACTTTTTATTTTGTCATCCATGTCTTTTGGTAAGAAACAGTGAACCCAAGTGTTGCTTTAACTCTTTCTTGAATTAAAGCAATCGACGTCGATGGTTCCTTCTTCACCATCCCTATACATAAAAAATATTAAATTAGGAAAATAAAAATGATACACAATTAAAACATGATATTTCACCTTACCTATTATTAGAGAACAAATCAAATCAACATCTAGTTTTGCTTGATCTTGCGAAATGGTTACATTAATGCAACTATATGGGCCACCACATTGACTAATAACCCACTTAAGCGATTTTTTAGACAGAATTGCACGCATTCACCAACCACATCCACTAGCTTCATTCAGACACTTCATAATGAACTTATTTGGCTTTGACTCCACAATAATATATGATTGATGCAATTTCATGAAATATTGTTTTAGTGCACTTTGCACTTCACTTTTGCTTTCAAATTCTAACCCCACAGACAACTCATCCCCAACATTCCAACTAGTGCAATCATCAAAATCTATTTCTTAATCAGCATGCTATGTATTAATGTGACACCCTCGATTAACTAGGACAAATTCGCACACTGGAACGTCCTACTTAATTAAGGAGTCACTAATTGTTTAAAAAACAAAAGTTTTTTGCTTTTTTTATTGGTGATCATCACATGCAGTTCAAATAGAAATCATAGCATAGATCGATTCTTTATCAGAACAGTGTACTCAAAAGGTACGGGGCTCACAAGCTCCCAACGACAGTTACTACAAAATAACATAACATTAAATAAACATCGGGACCTACAATGGTCTCGACACTAACAATGAATATAAACAACCGACACCCACGATCCACGTCCTCTATTGAGAGTAGTCCAGATCCTGCTCGTGTTTGCCCTGACCTTTGACTGATGTTCACAGGAAAGAAAAACAATACATAATAACAAAAGGAGTGAGTACAAAGCTCTCAACCCATAATGTATACATACAAGGGTGGCTTAATATTTTAAAACTATAGAAAAGATTTCACACAACATACCTTAGAATAGACGTATAAGGCTACACAAAGATCACTGATAATTAGAGGATTGGTCATATAATGATGGCATGCTATGCATGAGTTAGGTTCAGTTATTGTAAGTCATAGTTTATTACCAATATGTAATAGGGCCTAACTTCCATTGATTAATCTCATATACCAATAATCATGTGCACAGCCAGCCACCCTTATCTCCCCTGCCACGGGCTATCCGACGACAGGTGCGAATCCAATGCCACTTGGAATTCCTGCCTCCGGTTATACTCTCTAGATTGCCCTCAGGTATCGAGGCGTTAGCAGATTCTTCAGTGTACCCATCACTGTATGCTCTAGGGGATTATTCCAACATCCCTCCTTAACTCCAAATGCAAAATGCCATATGCTTGTCTTATTATTAGGGTGCCGGAGTTCTAGACGGAACCTTACTCCTTTAGCGTATTTGTCCTTAAAGCATGCAAGTATCTAATAGTAAAGGTCTTTTTGCATAGTAGATACAAGGGACCAAAGTCTAATTATTACTCAAACCATTTTACTAAAAGTATCGAGGACATTCTTTAGACAAGACTTATAAGAAAACTTCTTAGTATTAAAATATCCAATTTATTTGTAAATCGATGAAGATATTTAAATATAATACATTTAATAAACCTTTTAAAGAACACACTTTCTTTAAATCATTTGGTTTCTTTGTTCCAAAATATGAACTTAAAATTTAATATCACCTTTAAGAGAAAAGTAAGGACAAAACATATTTTTCAAATTCTAAAAGAGATTTTAAGTATAATTTATTGATTAAATTTCTTAGAGAGTAAGATTGTCTAATTTATTTTGTTCCTTTATTCAAAGGTATGGTCTAAAGGTTAGATATCAATTTTAAGAGAAAAAGAAGGACAAAATATTTTTCTGATGATTTTTTTCAATTCTTTACCAATGTCGTTTCACCGTATTGACCTACGGCAAACGATTTAAGTTGGTTTTGACTTTCTAAAATTTTGATAAAGCCTTGGGTAAAAAATTTTATCATTACAAAACATTTCTCCTAGTCCTATATTGGAAGTAAAAGAAATTCTCTTTTTCTAAATTAAGGATATAAAGTAGTTAGTTTTTACCGTTTATCAAAACTTCGTTCTTGTCGTATTTTATTTAGAAAATTTCGATTTGAGTGATTCCAAAGGAAAAAGTGTTTAATTTTTAAAATAATAATTAAATATATAAATTTTAAGCATTAAGCCTGCCCAAAAACAACCCCCAACGAAATGGTCATAGGGTGCTAAAATCCTTCGTTTTAACGTTTGTAAAAATACGTTTTAAGGACAAATCGTACGTCAAAAATTCTCCTAATTAATTTTTCTTATTTGAGTATTTTTCTTATGCTCAAAATTCATTTCTTATGCCACAAAATACTCCTCCAAAATAGTTTTACCAATTTATTTCGTTTGCCCACAAAAATGCATTTTATACCGTTTCTAACGTACCGTTCGCGCCTAAACTCAGGTCCCTTTTAGTTCTTTTATTTCATCACATTCATAACCTTTTTATGACCATAAATAATTCTCAAATATATTAAAATACAGCCACACGAATCATCACAAATTTTTGCCAAGAAATACTTTCCAAAATCCTTATAAATTATTTTCTTAATGTCGTAAATGTATCATTTTATTTCTACAACCAAAATCACTTATTCTCCTTTTAAAAACAAATTTCCAGAATTTAATAAATATTCAAAAAATTCATTTTTAACACATGAATTCAAGAAATCAAGCTATGAAATCAAATCTTCTTCACTAATCTCATTTTACGCTAGCTTATAGTTAGGATTTATTAACATTAATTTATTCAACTTGCTAAAAAAATTCCAGTAGCAACTATAGTTCATTATGTGTTATAAAACTCTTTTTAAGAGATTTTATATTTTCTAAAAAGATTACTAACACCACAAGCCACCAATTAAGCCAAGCAACACATAATTTAACATGTTATCACATGCATATAGATACATCCAAAAATTCTGCAGCAACAAAATTTACAAGTTAGTAATCTTTATATTTAAAATTTTAAAATTTAGAGATCTTAACCAAAAACCATGCTGCAACCATAATACCCTTTAAAGATCTCATTTTTCCAAAGGATTTTCAAGATTAAAACGATAAGAATCAAGATCTTTAAGAGAGCATTAAGATATAAGTGTTACCATGCATGCATTATTTTATGGATCTAAACAAGCCAAGTACTCCCCCTTACCACCAAATTTTCATCCTCCAAGAGAAAGCCAAGGACATCAAGTTTTGCTTTTAGGCCACCATGAATTCCTCCATCAAGAAGAAAGAAAATGAAGACTAGCAGGGTGGTGGAATGGTGGAGAAAAACGATGCTATTTGGTGGAGGAGGAAGAAGAAAATTTGATTTTTGGAGGTGGTAACTTGTATGAAGGGTGGTGTGGTTGATTTGGGATGGATGATGAGGAATGGATTATGTTGTTTAGATGAAGGAAGTGTATGAAAAATGAAGAAGAAAGCTACTGAATTTTTTTCTCTAAGTTAGAAGAAAGAAGGAAAGAAAAGGGAACCAAGCATGGTTGTCAAAGTGACAAGTTTTGCATGCCTTCCTTGTTTCCCAAGGAGTTCACACGACCAAGAGGTGAGTGGGAGAGGTGTCAAGTAAATTATATGCACAAGCTAGGTGTCACATGCAGCTGGTAGTGAGGTGGTGAAGGGATTTACATGGCTAAGACAAGTGGCAAGGTGTTGAAGTGATTTATTTGGTTAATGGTGCATGCAAGCTGAGGTGTCAAGTGCAGGGGCAGCAGCTTTCTCATGGATTTAAGGGGCCTTATCAGTCAAATTTGAAAATAGGCCAAACACACAATTTGTAGAAATTTTTGTTATCTTTAATTTGATATATAGCACAAAACAATCCATTAAGAAATGAGAGAGTTATGACCCAAATACAAAAGGGGTGCAGGGCTGTAACGGGATTTTTGTTCCTTGCAAAGATTATTTTTCTAGGCCAAATTGGTAAGGATTTGGGCTTTGTATCCTTCATCAAAGTTGTACAAAATTGAGTTAAGAAGCATTTGGTGAAAGAATCGCTCAATTTCATGGTCATATGAGAGAGATATGTGGAAAATAATGCACCTAGTGCAAGCTGTTGCTGAGAAACATGAAGTAATGTAGTATTTTAATTTCTGGGATTTATGGGATGAGAATTGGCCTTCGTGATCAACATAAAAGTTTTAGATAAATTTGATACATAAATTTTGGGACAAGAACAACTCAAATCGAATATCGGGAGAGAAAATTACTCCTAAACTACGTACAAATGCGCATTTTGGCTTACCCGGGTAACTTAAAATTTACGTTTTTGGACTTGGGTGGTTGGAAACAGGCATTGGGCTCTTCGTAAAAATTGTTAGGGACAATGTGAGGGACGTTTTGGGGGTAAAAATAATTGACCCAAGTTCCTTAGATAATCTGGGCCAAAACCGGGGGAATTACACAGTTTAATAACTTAAATAAAATGCTTAAATATTTTTATTAGATCACTTAATGTTTTATTTTATAAATCTCTGTTATTATGAGTATTATCAAACACATTATTGTTATTATTATCCTAATCGTCTCTATTTTTCACATAATTAAAGTAGAGATATTCATCTCATACTCATAAAATCTTCTAAAACATAATTTACCCATCACACACAAGTCAATCGGCCATAGCCCAACCATCAGTACAAATAGAATTATCACAAAATACAACCAACTGGTCTTAAGAACCTAACACAAAAATGAGGGCTGTTACAATTAACAATTTGATAATGTGGTGTAGCATTCCAAAATGGAGTCTCAGAAATCCATACATTAAGTAAACTAAATACATGGGTATGTGTAATTTCAAAATACATATCTAAACTTCAAATGTAATAAGCTTTAATATTAATATTTACCAATTGGTTGAGTAGATATTGTGTTAGACGATCCACCAATTATTAATAGAACTCCCCAACCAACATCATCATTATTTGAACCTACCATCAACAACTGGTCATCATCGCATGAGTTACTAGTGTCCACTTCAGAAGGTAGACTGTAATCAGAATCCTCATCTAACATGTAATTCATATTGAAAATTTTAGAAACCCTATAATTAATTCCTCTAACTCCCTTGACTATTTTTAAAATTCAAGGGAAGCTAGGTATTTATAATAAGAGGGCATGTTGAAGATGCATGTGTGGTGCCTATGTTGAGTTCACCACTCATTTATGTGGTGCCTACGTTACATGAACCACCTATTCATATGGTGCTTGCGCTGTGAGCACCACCTAAGAAGTGTTGTTATACCTCGTGTACCACTTGATGGGTGTCGTTTACCCTTTGTGCACCACATGTGTGTCATCCTTTAGGCAACATGTAACACCCTAATTTAATAAATAAATAAATACCAAAACAGGGAAAATTTTTTCAAAAATAAACCAATGGTACCGGGTCCAAAAAGAGAAGGAAGGAAGGCAAGGAAATAAAATAAAAGCCGGCCAAACATTCATAATCTGACCCAAAATAATGGTTGGAGTAATTAGAAAACAACGTAAGGGCAGAGAGGCAAAAAGCTGACCAAAGAAGGGAAAAACTAAACCGAGAGACCAGAAGAAGGGAAAAGGAAGGCAAGTGAAAGAAAACCGATTAGAAACAGCATAGCGGAAGAGCAAACAGCGCTCAAGCGAAACCCACAAGACAGCACCCACTCGCTCAAGCATGATCCAACTCCGCTTGAGCGAGGCAACCCAACTCGCTCGGGCGAAGTACGTATAGCTTAAGCGTAACCCATCAGGGACATTCCTGTCGCTCACACTCGCTGGAGCGAACACTTAGTCGCTGGGGCGGGTAACACACTCGGTAACTCCCATCACTCGGGATCGGTGTTCCATCCACTTGGGATTGACCCCAACATTTTATACTCAGCCATTTATTTTTATCTATAAGGGTCACGTAAAATCCACTCGGGGAGTGATAACTATCCCACTCGGAGTCCATAAGATTTCCCCACTCGAAATACCTCCTAATCAACACCACTCAGTATATTTCAACCTCGATACAATCGGGATTCCCTTACACACTCATCACTCGGCATATTTACACTTCTCACTCGGAGAGCTCATAGACCTTCCTTCACTTAGAAGGGGTCTCCACAATCATTCATCACTCAGAATATTCCAGCCAGATTCACTCGGTATACACCATCATATTCACTCGGGGAGAATCAGAAAGTTAAGTCCCACTTGGACTCATTCGAACCTTAACCACTCGGGGTGTAGATCCTCACTCACTCGAATTATATATATAACATTCTTTCGGATTACAAATATCATACACTCCGAATTCATCCCAATCTAGACCATTACAACAACCCTTCCCTCGGAAGAGGTTCACTCGGATTTATCTCTCGGAAATACCCAAACTCTTTCCCACTCGGGATCTACGCATATTTTTCACTCGGAATAATCAAGCCTAGTATTACTCGGGAATTCTCCCATTAAGTCCCACACAGAATAGGTTCATCAAAAGAGATCCCCCTCAGAATCCTGTTAAGTCTTCTCCACCCAGAAAAGAAGCCCAAACACTATAGTCTCACTCGGAGTCATCAACTTAACACTATCTCACCCATCAACAACTCTCAAATAATTCAACAACTCTTCACAATTAATACAGCGTACGTTACCCATATAGCCACACACATATATATATGTAAACATATACTTGGATACTTATCATCCTCACATTATTCATTCACCAACACTTATTACTCGAAGCAATTAACACCATGCCCATATAAAGTATTTATATATATGTATACGTGTACTTGTCTACAACTCTGATAGGCATTGCTCATAACAAAGATATTAAATTATCATATTACATGAGAGCCGGCCAAGGCTATACTGACTAAACATAATAAATACAATATAAGCACTCAGCAGTCGGAGTGCGCCTCACACGGACTTGAGGCCTTATCATCACTTCCGAGTCTGACCTGCACATACTGAAAAATGGTGTAGGGGTGAGCTTTTACATATAAAATGACAGTTATTGACTCGGATTATACCTCAACCCTCAATTATACAATTCACATGGCTCAATCCACAATTATATATACACTGCCAATTAATATAAGAGTCACACAACATCATCCAATCGGAGATTGCTCAATAACATGCATTCTCATTCATAACATCACATTGCACTCGTCAATAGCATCAATGCATACATATTCATTCAGTCGGAATTCACTCCTGCAACATCGTCTAGTCGGAATTTACTCAACCATTCAAATCCATGCAATCAGGTTAGTCTCAATAACAATACCCTCATACACATGCATGCGGATATGACTTAAACAGTGATCTCAGCTACAGATTCTTTCCCGGCCCCTCGTCCACTAGCCCTTCCCGCGTGGTACTGGTCTTCCAAAGACGTCTCGAGACTTAACTCTAGCTCCCTCGGCTACCACGGGCCCTCACGGATCTAGCCAGGAATCTGTAGTTGAAAGTCATCTCATATATGCAATTTCATGCAATTCCCCAACAAGCATCCAAGCTTACTAAGTGCGTCTCACACAGCCATCAATAGGTCACAACCGATTCCACACAGCATTCAGATTCACTCGGAATTCCACAGTTTCATCACAACATCACATACGTTTATCATAGTAACTCATAACAAGTAAATCAGGGTAACAACACTACAATACATCCATTCGACACTTATAATGAAATCAGTATGCATTTCAACACAACATTCCAAATGGAAATCAACATATCAACTTATATCTCATGCATTCGAAAATTATAGTGATACTCATATTCACACGCATTCAGTCATCATTCTCAGAAACATTAACACGCACTCATGGACGGAATCACACAACACAAAACAGTTCACAAATATCACAATATCCGGGAGTTGCATGCACAAATACGCAGTCACAACACATCTACCAACACGCTTCAACATAACACAACACATTAAAGTAATCTCCCCGGAACCCGTCCATAAACCATACACTTGACATGCAAAGCGCCCCCTACCTGGCATGAAGATTCCAGAGGCTCCAAGGCTTACAGCTCCAATCGGTTGCTCTGTACAGCCCATTCACTGATTCACAATGGGGCGACCCTACGTCAGTCATCCACCATTACACTTGGCTTTGGAGGAACTCCGAGCCACTCCTACTCCTAAACAGCTCTGCATGCAAGATCAGCGGGAAGGCCCAGCCCTCAGGGCACCACCTTGACCTTCCACTCGGTCCAGTGGGGATTTCCAAGCTTCCGAGACACCCAGTTCCCTGCTCGCTCTCTTGAGCAGCTCCATCACAACGCTGGTGAATGCTCCAACCTCTCCGAACACTTTGTAGTGCAGATCTCCACTGAGACTCAGGCAGCCTCGAGCAAAGGAGAGGGATAAAAGAGAAGTCGTCGAAGGGAAATGAAAGAACAGGGAAGGAACAGAGTGTCGTCCCTGAGTCGCCGGAGGAGAAGCTCTCAACCCAACTTCCTCACTCACATGTTCGACAAAGAAAGAAGAAGAAGATGAAGAACGAGGAAGAGAAGAGGAGAAGAGGAGACGGAGGAGCAGAACAACGCTTTCGTCTTCCTCGAGGAGAACTTTCAACTCTTGCTCTCTCAATCACTCCTCACATTTCACGCGAATGGATGGGTAGAGAGGAGGCTGAACCTCTTTATACACCCGGGGGCACATGCGTAAATTCAACCTAGCCCCCCACTTAATTAATTAACCATTAGCTCTCTAATCTACAATTAATTTTAACCCATTCACTAATTTCATTCGGTAGTAAATTTTTAAATCAGGATGTTACATAACATACGCATGTGTCACTTTTTGGTGGTGTCGTATGACATCCATGTCGCATGTTGTATGTACGACACATAAATGGACACCAGATACATAAAACTTTCCAAAATAGCCCCATATGCGTAATTATTTTTGCCAATAACACTATTAATAAAAACCTAGGGTTAAGGTGTTGTTGTTTGTGTTGTCTTGGTGTAGGGATAAAGGTCTGGGGTGTTTGGGTAGAAAAGGTGGATGGAATCTTGGAGGAGAGAGGTTTATACAAGTAAGGAGAGATAAACCTTACAGAATCAGAATTTGTTTTCTCCTCCAGTTCTTCTTTCTTTTTCTTTTCCTTTTTCTTCTTCTTCTTTTTCTCTTCCTTTTCATTCTTTTCTTATTCCATCTTTTCCTTTTCTTTCTAGGTCTTTCCTTCCATTCCTTTTCTTTTTCTACATATAACTTGTGTAAAGCATTGTACTTATTAAACTAATCTTCAACAAACTAATTCTTTGCATTGATAAACGAATTCATTGAGATATATGTCTTGATGAAATGATTTATTTTCTTCCACATAGGTATAACTTCAGACACGGTCTGGATGGTCTTGGGAGAATAAGGAGGTATAGCTTTCTGTTTCTTCAAATGCCCAATGGCTGTTAATCATTAGGGTTTGATGACTCGATAAAAACAACATCAGTAACCATCAGAAACAACATCAGTAACCATGGGGAGAGGAAGGGACACCTTGAGGGGGAACATACTTGACTGAAGAAGTAGACATTTCACGCTCAAGCTTTATTTTCCTAGAAGTCCTGGCCTTCTTGATTGTAGGGTTCCTCCATTTTGACTCTTAAGAGGGCTTTCTCGAGGAAGCTAACTTATCAATAGACTTTTCCAAAGTCTAATCTAGGAGAGGGGAGAAGGTAGGTAACTTGCTTACCAAAGAGCTACTCTGAATCATATCCCCAATAGTCTGGTATAGGATATCCTCCAGAGCAAAGATTTTTGTTAACATAGCTTGGTAAGGATTTTTTTCTACTTTTTACCAACAGAGGAAATAATGTAGGTCATGATTATGTTGGCTAGACTGACTTTCTCCTTCATCATCATGTGGTACATACAAAGATGATCAAGCTTTGACACAATGCCTTTTGTGCTCTTCCTAGGGTAAAAAACTTACTTCATCAGAAGGTGAAAGATCTTTATTTTGGGCAACAAATTCCCAAAAGTCAACTGAGCAAGGTGGGTTTTGCCATACAAAACCTCGTTTACCTCCTAAGAAGAGACTTAAGAACCTTCAAAATCATCCACGTACACTATTCCTCCAAGTGTACATTCGCAGCAGTGGCAATAACATCTTTTGAAATTTCAATCTGCCTTCCTTAAGGCTTCCAAGGATGATGAACCTTGCCTTGTCTACTTGAACTGATTTCCAGAACTCTAAGACCAAGGAGGAAGAAGGCTCCCGATCAACATAGAACATGGTCTAGCCGATCCCTTCAAGCTCCGCTGTAACATCTCTGCCATCTAACTTGTATTGCAAGGGATAGAAATAGGTCGACTCCATAATGTCTTACATAGTGAAAAAGATAGCCATTAGAGAAGATGAGGGTTGAAGAAGATGAAAAGGTTTTAGGGTTTTGGGAGAGGTTTTTCATAAAAATAGAGAAAGCACAAAGAGAGGGAGGGAAACTTGTAGAAATGAAAGGTTGCAGAGTGGGAAAGAAATGCATAGGCACATATTTAAAAGGCAATAACTGTACCAGAGAGAGGAGGGAGAAAAATGGTTCAGATACACTTACACAAAAGCGCTAATTTTGCCATATGTGAACGTTTTAAAGTTAATGACCATAAAAGATGAAATAGTTTAGATTAAAAGCAGTCTAAGATGGTTTAATCTAACAGCATAAAGAAGAGCAACCTTATCTCTTATAAACATACAAGTATAAACATACCCAGATACAGACTTATCATGCATACATATAGACATGTAAAATATTCAAAACATTTAACATACTTCTACATAAGGCAGAATATTTTTTAAATTTAAATTATGCTTGATAAATGCAAACCTGGCCTCAAAGAGAGGCTTTGTGAAGATATTTGTCCATTCATGGTGTGTCAATAAACTTATGTTTAGAATACCCTTTTCCGCATAGTTTCTTATGAAGGTACTTCACTTCTGTGTGTTTAGCCTTAGAATGCTGAATGAGATTTTTTGACAGATTAATAGCACTTGTGTTGTCACAGAGCACTAGGATCTCTTTTTCCTTGATGGAGTAGTCTTCAAGTTAATACTTCATCCAAAGAAGTTAAGAACAACAATTTGTTACAGACATGTACTCAACCTTAGTTGTTTAGAGAACTACTGAGTTTTACTTTTTGCTTCCCCAGGACATCAGACTTTGACCAAGGAAGTGGCATCCTCCACTTGTACTTTTTATGTCCATCCTGTCTCTTACAAAATCTACATCACAATAACCACACAAAGAAAATGAGTTTGTCCTTTTATAGAATAACCCAAGGTTAGTGGTACCTACAAGATATCTTAGAATCCTTTTCACTACAGGCAAGTGTGATTCCTTGGAGGTCTGACTGATATCTTGCACACATACAAACAATAAACATTATATCAATTCTACATGATGTTAAATACAAAAGTAAACCAATCATTCCTTTGTAAAAAGTGTGATCCACTGATGTACTAGACTCATCTTTGCTAATTATGCAACTTGGATGCATAGGAGTGCTCATAGGCTTAACATCAACTGTTTTAAACTTTTTGAGCAATTGGTGTACTTTTGTTTATGGATAAAAATACCATCATCAATTTGTATAATTTGCAGACATAGGAAGAATTTGAGTTTTCCCATTAATAGCGCTCATAAGTGCACGAGGTTGTTGCGTAATATAAAGAATTATCACCTCCTCAGGGACCATGTTCTCAAGTACTCAGAATTAAGATCCTATTTATCTAAACAAACGAGAATCAAGATTTTATGCAAAGAAATTAAAAACAGAACAAGTAAAGATCACAAAAACTGAGAGTTTTCAAGAAATGAAATCAATTAAGAGTATCTTAGGATTTTTGAGGAATGCAATGCTTTACGTTGATGATTAAAGATTTTACATTATCTTTTACTAATATGTTGACCAGGACAATTTTCCTAAGGTTCTAGCTTTCCCTTTTTAGAGCTCCGCTAAAGTGCTTATAAATCAAATAAACCGTTGTTTAATTTGAAAAAGAGTTTTAAGTTCAAGAAAATTTAAGTTCTTATAATCACTAAAAAAGGTTCACTTCTTAGTCCCTCCCAAATTCAATTTTTATAAAAAAACTTAGGTCCTTAAAAGATTAAAAACAATTCACTTCTTAGTCCCTCCTAGATTCAATCTTAGGTTCAAATTATGAATTAAATTAATATGGTTCACTTCTCAGTCCTTCCCAAAATTAATTAAAAATAACCCAAATTTATTAAAAAAAACCCAAATGAATTAAAAACAACCCAAAGCCTATCTCTAGATCATTGAGCGAATAAGGCAATCAAGAACTGAAGGAAAACATAAATTCATTGATAACATAGAGTAAAGATTACATCATATGCCTTAAAAACTATCCCCTAAATCCCAAGTATAAGGATTCTAGCCACTCTTGGTGCATAAGAAATCAAAACAATTCATTGAATCCATACAACTCAGAAACAACGATTACAAAGTTTTAAATAAAAGGGAAAACAAAGAATCCTAAAAACCAATAACAAGAAGTGTAGATCCTTTGAATTCTTTGTTCCCTTGCACTTTCCTCCTTGAAAAACCTTGAAAAAGCCCTTTTGAATCACCTCTCATGCCCGTACAGTGTGCCTTTAGCCTCTAGAATGTAGAACCATTAAAATAGTGTCTCTTTACTCCTTTTAAAATCCTAAAAACGTAACTCCTATCTTTCAAACACGAACCACGACCATGGTGAGAACCAGGGCCTAGTCGTGGTTTGCTCTGACTTATGCAACTTAATTTTTAGGTTTTCACTTCATGGCCATGGTTCAAACCAGGGTCTGGCCGTGGAACACACTATCCCAGGCACTGTTTTTCTCATTTATCATTTCTTTTGGTGCGTGATTGCTTCATTATGCAATGCTTTCCATTATTGACCTACAAAAGAGTCTTTAAACCTATAAATTCCTACAAAACTAGCAAACCAAGTAGCAAATAAGGGAAAAACAAAATTCACAAGGGATTTAGGGGAGATTTATTCAATTTATCCTCATTATGCCTAGAAAATGTAACCTAAAATGATGTGTTTTAGAGACACATCAAAATTTCCCAAACTAAAACATTGCTTGTCCTTAAGTAATCATCACATTCATCAAGTTAAAGAAAAGTGAGTAAAGAACTAACATGCAAAGGAACCCAAACAGAATCATAATCTCATAAATTAAGAAAGGATGGATGAAATATGAATGCCAAATAATCTATGTTTTCTTTTACAACCATGCTTCAAGTTACTCAATAGGATCGCTCTCTCACCAAACCTCTCAAGTGTTTCAAGGAAATCATTTAATGTCATCAAGTTAAATCAATCAAAGCATTACCTTAAGCTTGGCAAGTGACCTTAGCTCCATAGTACTAAGAAAACACACCTAAGTCAAAAAGTCTTTTAAAGGTTGTAATAGAGCTAAGGGACAAGATTTAAGGTATGGAAACTAAGGAAAGGATAAAACAAAGGGCTCACAAAATCAAAAAAGGTCATTCAATTAATTATAGAAACTATAATTCCAAACCCTAACAATATTTTTAGGGACCCTCTAATTTCTTTCTTTTTAACCCTTTTTCATTTAATTTCTTTTTCCTTTTTTTATTTTTCTTAATCCCATATTTGTCTTTTCTTTTAAAGGTCCCCTATTTTTAATTTTATCGCTTGTTACCCTCCTAGTTCCTTATTAGTATACTTAACCTCAAAACTTTTTTTTTAAAGAAAAAGTTCCAAAGAAAGCAATAAAATTTCAAGCTCAAAAGGGGCAACTAATGAAAAATAATGTACTAAAAAATAGGGCCTTCAAGAATGCCTAAAATTGCCTTTATCATCCTAAGGTACAAATTCAAACACTATTTTGCCTAGGTCACAAGGCAAGTTCTTGAACACTAAAAGGATCAAAAGCTCACCAAGGTAATATCAAGTCAAGAGAAATATAGAAAAATTTCATCATTTATTTGGAACACATGCAATCACCCTATAAAACATGTTAAGATCATCGAGAAATTTTCAATGGGGTTCCTAAGATGTTACATGATCAAATACTCATAATCAACAACCTGACTTATATAATAATTTTAGGAAAACAAACAATGCTTGATTCTAGTAAGCAACAACAAAAAAACATGCTAAAGAAAATACAAAACACTATCTTAAAAATAAAAACAAATAAAAGAGGAAACATAAAGTTTTTTATAAGTTTCCTATCCTATCACCCCAAACTAATGTGGACATTGTCCTTAATGATCAAACAAGGAGAAGAAGGGATAAGGCAACTTACTTAAGAGACGCCTTAATGTTAGGAATCCCTAGTGTATGAGCAGCGGAAATACAAGGATTCCCATAGGATTTGCAAAGCGCCGTGTTTCAAAGCATAAGACAAACACACACAAAAATTACGTTTTAGGATTACCTCTTGAAGAATATCGAAGCAATCGTAGCCTCGTCCTTTAGGAGTCCACACGAGTACTCCCACCAGAAATGCTACACCTTCCAAATGCTAGTTTGACGGCATGTAGCTTTTGCAACTTTTGCGTATTTTTATGTCTCTTTAGGGTCGCCGCCTATGAGCATCTTATGCTCTATTTATAGGCTTAGGTTTGACCTAATTTTCTCTCTAAAGAGTAGGCTCCTTACTCATTCTAAATGAGTTAGGCCCAATAGTCTTATTTTAGTCCAACTAAAATAAAAAGCTATTTTCTGATGGGCTTACTCTATGTGTGTGACCCTATAGGTAAAATACTCGGTTATATTAATAATAAACTATTTTATTATTAATATAAAATAAGAGCGGCATCTAGCAATGCATCATTATGTCCGAATATTATTTATTAACAACATAACCTATAAGTGATAATTATTTTATATGTTTGTTCCTTTTGTCACGATATCCTAATAAGGCCCAAGGCATGGTCGTGTCATCCTTGTACGGTCCAATTTATTTTACTTGATACCGGAGTAGACTTTATCCGAATAAATATCCAATATTTATTCTTTCTAGCATGGCCATGCATTTCCTTAGTCTCACTCCATCAAGTGGCCTATAGATATCACTCCTGTCACATAGGAGAGACAAATCCCATCTACATCACCCACATCCCTCTGCATAATTTGTACATTACCTAACCATAACCTTTATAGTCCTCTTATTACAGAAGACGTTTGATTGTATTAAAACAATAAACTCCTTATGTAGGAATCGTAGTGACTTCAGGTCAAAGGACTACATATACCATTATCACATTGAGAATCGTTTATGACATTCATGTAACGATCCATGCAACGTTCTCATGGTGGGTCTGTCCAGTACATCATTACTCTTAATGTGTACCCGTGTGAAGACTTGATATCATTTATATCCATGATCTGTGAGATCAGATCATCAGTACATTCACACACTAGTTCTAATGTATTTACATGTCCCCACGTAAATACTTGACTAGGGACATTTTAGGAATAAGTCTCATATGACCTAGTACTCCAAGGATATGTAAAAGTTGTTAAACTATTTAACAAAAAATGACTTATTCAAAATGATGCGAACCTATATAGGCTTTTAGTGCATATTTCCAACAATCTCCCACTTGTACTTAGAGCCGATAAGGTTAATGCCCAACGACGTCTACAGTGCCCTTATGCTTTTACTACGTAAGCGGTTTTACTAGTGGGTTCCCAACAATTTTGTTGGTATGCACATTGCATATTTTCACATCTTCCAAAGATGGAACTATTTAAGTATATGCTTGAATTAATCCACTTCCTTATATTGTTCTATGGTTCCATTGTCATCACAGTGGAAACTTATAGGATACAAAACATTTGGAATGATTAAATGTAAATTGACTTCTTTTGAAATTTAACATAGCAAAATACTTAGATTTGTTAGTAGAACCAATGATTGTTTCTTGCTTTGAACCTTTCAAGAATACATTGTAACCATCTTGACAACACATATATTTTGATTGCAATCTTAAGTCTTTCAAATTACTCAAAAATTGACATCGATGTAACCTTTACAACGAGCTCATCTTCCATTTATCAAGATTAAATCCTTAGTCCTTCTTAAGTGTTTAAGGATACTCTTGACTATAGAATGAGAATATTATTAGTTCTAGAAGAAGCATGTCTTCTGCATGTAATACTAGAACTATAATTGTGCAGTTACTAACCCTTTTATAGTCACAAGATTTATCTTCATTCTTTAATGAAGATTCTAGCTTCTAAAAGCTTGCTTTAGTCCATAAATAGAACATTTGTAGTTCACATACCTTCCTAGATATTTTAGGCATAAAAGGCCTTTAGGTTGTGTCACATACACATCCTCAAGATGATTTCCATCTTGACATCTATCTACCATATCTCATAATGGTGGTATACTGCTACAATAAGCATGATGTAAATGGTTTTTAAGCTAATTGAATTTTGTCAATCTTGCTTTTAAAGGTACTTTTATTACCATCCATGTTTAGTTTTCCTTTTGAAAACCCACTTGCATCCTATAGGTTTTACCCTTTAGGTGCGTCAACCAAGGTTCATACCTTGTTAATATACATGGAACCCATTTCAAATCCCATGGTCTTATGCCATGTCTTAGAATCTAAACTTGCATTAGCCTCTTCATAAGAAGCTTGGTTATTTAGCAATATGCCTCCTTCCTGATTTATAAGATATCCATATCTTTCAGGTTTGGTGACATATCCTATTTGATCTTACACAAGTCTTGTGCTACCGGAGCTAAGGATTTCACAACACTTTGTGATTTCTGCTCCAAGTCTATCCTTGACTTTTAAATGCTTTGTGATACTTGAAGTTCTTCAAGTTCTACCATCCTCCCACTGATTCTTTAAAGGATGTACTCTTATTCAAGAATACAACATTCTAAGCAACAAGCCTTTTATTCTCAGATGGATTGTAGAATTGATAACTCTTAGCTTTCTTTGGGTATCTCACAGAAGACATTTATCTAATTTGGATCCGACCTTGTCAGAGTTGGATGCTCTATAGAAGCAACATAGTTCCAAATTATTAGTAAAGACATACTAGGTTTCTTCCTAGTCCATATCATATATGGTTTCTTTAAGAAAGTCTAAGATGGAATATGGTTAAGTATGGAAATTTTGTTAATAAAGAAACATTGAAGGAGTTAGAGATGTTTGATAATAATCAATAATCAAACTATGTCCAACAAGGTTTGACTTTTCCCCGTAGAGATGCTATTAAGGCATTCCATGAGGAATGAGTTAAGAGGTAATCTCTCACTCTATTAGATAGTTATCAAACTTATAACTCAAATTATTTGCTATCTTGATCTAATCAAGAGCTTTAATTGTCTTGTCAATTTAGTTTTTCACTTCATTATGAATTCTTTGAACTTTTCAAAGACTTTCTAACTTATGTTATATAAATCCATACTCATTGACTTTTCAATTAGTATGTTGAAGTATTGAAAAACATATCTAGTTATTGTTCCAATAGGCCCACATACATCGTTATGTATTAGATAATAGATTACTCATCTTTTCAATGAATGAGGTCTCAATTATCTCTCCAATAAATAAGATTTACATGTCTCCATTGATTCCAAAATCAAAAAGAGTCCATATAACCACATTAATGGTATTTAGAAAATGTTTTTCTTATCCATTTGCCTTAGGAGACAATACTATGTAAGTAAGGTTCAAAATCCATTACTTTGGCAGTTGTTATAAATGGGTGTTTTGAGATTTAGGATGTGGAATCCATTACTCAATTGTGCATCAACTTCCATTTGAAGAAATAAAGTTATTTTATAATAAGAAAAACATTTCTTGTCTAACAAGAAATAATATGCACAATGTCTAGTTCACTAACTAGCCCAATAGGTAAAGATCTTATCTTTATTGTAGCAACTTTTGCTCAATTTTATTCAGATTTCTCCACCCTTAACAAGTGATCTACTTCCTTGATCTTTCAAAATTTGAGATCTACTACTAGTATCTGATACTAATGTTAGTGAAGTAAATAACTTGACTTCTATAACATGACCTGTAGTGGAAGTCTTACTTCCCTTTCTTTTGAACTCCTTCAAGTTCTTTAGACAAATTATTTCAATGTCTTATTTTGGCTAAAACTGGAAACAATTTCCTTTCTTGATCACCTTATAGACTTCCAGACTAACTTGGCCTTAATAAAGTTTGTATACGATCATATCGTATATCTCCCATATATTCATATTGCCTTTTATAGCTCAGAGTTTATGCAGACTCCATAGGGTATTCAAGACCCAACCATAGATGACATATAAGCCAAACATCACACACTGCCGCTTCATCTTTAATGAAGATAATTCTCAAGTCTCAATACCTATCTAGGCATTTTTTTTTAGATAAAGTGTCCTTCCAAAGGACAGATTACAACAAAACAATATTTGGTATATCATGGTTATTCTAAAACAAATTACATGCAAATCTATCACTTCTATTTAAAAACATATTTAAATTTTGGTCATTAAATAAATATGTTGTCTCCCACTATTTTGATTCAAAACAAATACCCTCACTGAATCATAAAAAAATCCCATTGGAAGATTTTTCTAGTGGGTCAAGATCTATATTTGGCCTAATGTTGAGTCAGCTTTGGCTGATCACCCAACCCTTGGTTATTTAGGTAGAAAACACATTTCCAATTGCATCTCATGCAACTCTTGGATGATTGAGTGGGTAACTCTTTACCCTTATTCATCTTATGAATTTAAGCTCAATCCTTACGCCTCTAAGTTATTTTCAATCAAATTGAAAAACTTATTTAAGTTTAGGCCTAATAAAAACAATTTGGATATTACAATTATCCCATCGCGCCTTACTAATATAAATGATAGCACCCTGCTTTGGCAGGCCCACTATTTATTGACATTAGTCTCAACGAGTGTTACTTATTAGAAGGCATTTAAACTTAATATTAACGCTTCTAGGTTCTTCAATCTAATTAAAGTTACCTAGATAAGTCCAATAACAAATGGTTGGATAATCCAATTATCCATCATCCTTTACTAATATCAATAAAAGCACCCTGCTTTGGCAGAACCTACACTTTATTAAAACTAGCATTGGTGACTGTTGTTTATTAGAACGCGTTTTAGACTATTCATACCTTTAAGCTTTTCCAATCCAATTGAAAAAAAAGTCTATTTGAATAAAACTTAATAATTCTTGGATAATCCAATTATCCAATCATGTCCTACTAAACATAAATAAAGGCACCCAACTATGACGTGACCTGCACTTTATTTATATCAAGTTAGACGTTATTACTTATTGGAAGGTATGATTGTCGGGCTTGAGGGATTTCAATTTTCTTATTGTTCATTACCAACTTTCATTAAACGCTTTAACATAAAATAAAACCCCAAAACATGCAATCAAAAAATTGTGAGATGGTTATGGTCTTCCTAGAAAATAAAATAAAATAAAATAAACCTAAAGGAACTATGGTGTCTTGACTTCATGAAGTCCTACTTCTTGAAACCACCATCCTCCTAGAGTCACCACTCCTTTGCTCCTTTCAAGGTCATATCCATCACCACTCTAGGTTTCTTCTAGGTCTCCACCTTGTTGGCTTTTCCAAGATTACAATGTAATAAAGAAAACTCGTTTTACATACGAGTGAAGGGTTGAGAGAAGAAATTTAAGAATAGAGTAAGGCACAGCACGCAGGCTGTATTTAAAATTAAATAAAAAAAATCTAAGACCATAACCATTCACCGCTGGACGTGTTAATTAATCAATTAATAGAGTAATCAATTGTATTTAAAATAAAATAAATTTTAAAACACATAATTAAACACGCGGGGTCATAAAAGGAAAACTACGAAAGGAAGTTTGGCGGTTCTATTGACCGTTCAACAGACAGGGTCAAGGGGTGTTCCAACCCAAATATTTAGTACTGTAATCAGGTTAGTTCCCAGGAAAGAGAGGTGGGTCCGGAGTGACCGCTTAAGTACCAAGTCTTTCCTAGCCAGAACGTCCCACTGACCATTAACAGCTCAAAATATTCGGTTATGATTTCAAACAATTTGAAATCTTTAATTTTGAAACGACCAAGATTTAACTTTTAAAACTTATCTTTTGACCCTTATAATTATCCTAAAATAGGAATAATCAAAGTTTAACTTTTAAACCTTATCTTTAGAGTCTCAACAATCATCCTAATTTTTAGGAACGATCAAGGTTTAAATTTTAGACCTTATCTCTAGAGTTCAAGATATTTTATTTCGAATCCTATTAAATTTGATAAAGATCTTATCTTTAATTTGTAACTTTTACAAATCCTATCAAATTTATTAAGGATTAAATATTTGATTTTAAAATTATTAAATTTAATAAAGATCTTATCTTCTATTTGTAACAATTACAAATCATATTAAATTTAATAAATATGAATCAATTTGTAACTCCTACAAATCACATTAATTTTAAAAAGATCACATATGATGCAAATCCTATTAAAATTAATAAGAATAAATTATTTAAATTTGTAACTCTTACAAATTACATTAATTTTAAAAGGATCACAAACAATGCAAATCCTATTAAAATTAATAAGAATAAATTATTTAAATTTGTAACTCTTACAAACTTTAATTTTAACAAATAATTAAAATTTGATTTGTAACTTTTACAAATCGAATTTAAAATATAATATTAAAATCAAATATTTTATTTGTAACATTTACAAATAAATAAAATACCATTACGGCTAGGTTTCAACTTTTGAATCTTAGTTTTCATTACGGCTAGGGTTTAACTCTTAAACTTTCTAAACACAATCTCACATGAACAATTCATATTAGAAAAGAGAAAGCATATAGACGTCATTGCATACAACCCTTGATTTCAATTTAATTAAATAAACATAAAACATGCCTTATAATTAGAACACATATAAAACAATCACCATTGCAACATACAACATGTTCATATAATAAAGCACATCCTAAAAACATGTTCTTTAATTAAAATGTTGAGAAAAGAAATCAATATACATAAAGCAAAATATATTGATATTAGCTTTCAAAAGGTGCAACCTTTGCAACATATCTCATAAAAATGTAACCTTTACATAATATCTCATTAAAAATGCAAACTTTGCAACATATCTAATAAAAGATGCAACCTTTGCAAAAGGATTCAACCTTTGCAATTCTTTTCATAAAAGAAATTTTAATTTTATTTTTACATTTTAAACAAATGTTTGCCCAAAACACGGTTTTGCAACCTGGCTCTGATACCACTGTTAGGAATCCCTAGTGTATGAGCAGCGGAAATACAAGGATTCCCATAGGATTTGCAAAGCGCCGTGTTTCAAAGCATAAGACAAACACACACAAAAATTGTGTTTTAGGATTACCTCTTGAAGAATATCGAAGCAATCGTAGCCTCGTCCTTTAGGAGTCCACACGAGTACTCCCACCAGAAATGCTACACCTTCCAAATGCTAGTTTGACGGCATGTAGCTTTTGCAACTTTTGCATATTTTTGTGTCTCTTTAGGGTCGCCGCCTATGAGCATCTTATGCTCTATTTATAGGCTTAGGTTTGACCTAATTTGCTCTCTAAAGAGTAGGCTCCTTACTCATTCTAAATGAGTTAGGCCCAATAGTCTTATTTTAGTCCAACTAAAATAAAAAGCTATTTTCTGATGGGCTTACTCTATGTGTGTGACCCTATAGGTAAAATACTCGGTTATATTAATAATAAACTATTTTATTATTAATATAAAATAAGAGCGGCATCTAGCAATGCATCATTATGTCCGAATATTATTTATTAACAACATAACCTATAAGTGATAATTATTTTATATGTTTGTTCCTTTTGTCACGATATCCTAATTGGGCCCAAGGCATGGTCGTGTCATCCTTGTACGGTCCAATTTATTTTACTTGATACCGGAGTAGACTTTATCTGAATAAATATCCAATATTTATTCTTTCTAGCATGGCCATGCATTTCCTTAGTCTCACTCCATCAAGTGGCCTATAGATATCACTCCTGTCACATAGGAGAGACAAATCCCATCTACATCACCCACATCCCTCTGCATAATTTGTACATTACCTAACCACAACCTTTATAGTCCTCTTATTACAGAAGACGTTTGATTGTATTAAAACAATAAACTCCTTATGTAGGAATCGTAGTGACTTCAGGTCAAAGGACTACATATACCATTATCACATTGAGAATCGTTTATGACATTCATGTAACGATCCATGCAACGTTCTCATGGTGGGTCTGTCCAGTACATCATTACTCTTAATGTGTACCCGTGTGAAGACTTGATATCATTTATATCCATGATCTGTGAGATCAGATCATCAGTACATTCACATACTAGTCCTAATGTATTTACATGTCCCCACGGAAATACTTAACTAGGGACATTTTAGGAATAACTCTCATATGACCTATTACTCCAAGGATATGTTAAACTATTTAACAAAAAATGACTTATTCAAAATGATGCGAACCTATATAGGCTTTTAGTGCATATTTCCAACACTTAATGAGAAGGTGGTGGATGGAAATGGCCTTGTTGGATGTGCCAGTCATACATGGCATCAATCTGTGCCCCCTATCTTATTTGTTTAACTCCTTGTCTTATTTGTTCATTTCTTATGTCGTGGAGCATAGAGTGCATTTAAGCAAATGATAACCTGTTTTCCTGTGGTAGTGGGATGTAGGGTTGCTATATTGATTATGGTGGCATTTCTTGGTCTAGAGGCATGTCTTCCTTTTCCTATATTTTATCACCTACAAAAACAAAAGAGTCTTTTCCTTCCATACTCGTGAGAGTTGGATCTAGCAAGGTGTGGGGTATCATTCTCCCAAGAATAACTAAGCAATGCACACCAGACTCATTAACAATCATACCCATATTAATTAATTGATTCATGTCAACCCTTTGTTAGAGCATATATTATTTTATCACAAGAAAGGTCTGCTCCTACATATCTGGTAATAGGGGTGATGTACCCCACAATCAAAATTTTACCAGACATGGCTTTCTCTACTCTAGAAAACTGGCTACAAAGCTATTCGGTAAAGTCGATAGGTTCAACATTCAGTATAGTTGACATATAATAAAGCTCAAATAGTCGAACAGTTCCAGGACTCTTATGCCTACCAAAGATTGACTTGGCCATAAAACGCTACAAATAACAGAAAATAGGGTGATAAATTTGGGATGCCTTTATAGTGGATGCATCATAATCACAATTACTAGTAAGGTTTTCCTAAGTAGGCTTGGCCAAGAAACCACAAGGGATATAGTTAGAACCCCCAACCAGAAAACCATAAATACTAGCCACTTCAGATAGTGGCAAGGTGAAATTAGTGTTATCAAGGCTACAGGACATCTCCCAACCTGAACCACTACTCAACCTTCTAAACACTAACGAGCTTAGGAATTCTAGAGACACTCTTTTATAGGTTAGTTCAAACAGAGTTATAAAAGTATCCCAACCTACTCTTCTAACCAGTTTAAGAGTGTCATAAAAAATTCCTAGAGCTTTTAGAGTTTCAACACCAAAAAATTTAGAGGACCCTATTTTTTTTGTTTCAAAATAGTCAATCACAATTGTTGCTCTTGCATAGAGCACTTTATACCATCAATATCAAAAAGGGTTGGTTAGTGTTACCTTGGGTCCATTTATGTTTTGAAAAGGGTTGGGAAAAAGAGCTTGCCTTACCTTTTCCCTTGTTCACCTTAGGAGCTATTGTTAAAGTTTAGAGCTCTTTGAGGAAGATGGAAAATTTGTTAAAGTTAGAGTAACAAGAGGAACCACTCAAATTGAAATTTGCAATGAGTTTTAAGTAAGAAAACTATGAAAACTTGGGTGTTTAAAGCAAATAGAATGGGAATGGTGTAACAGCCCTAGTTTTTAGAACAGGGGCTTAGACACTCAGGACCTCTGAGAGTGCTCTATTGAGTCTTTTAGTGAAAGTTAAGGCTTCCGCCTGATCCCTTGAGTGACTATGAGAAAGAAGGAATGATGAGAAAAGGTGTCCTTGAGGTATTAACAAATAGCTAAGTATGAGAAATAGAGGAGGCATAATAGGAATAGAGTGTGAAAAGGATAAAGAGTAATAGAGAAATAGAAATGTGTAATAAGCAATAAAGGAAAAATAAGAGATGAGTGATTATGAGTGTTGGTAAAATAAAGGAGTAAAATATTATTGGTATTAGTAAGTAATTGATGATTAATTTATCTTAAACTGTAATTGATTTCTTAAATTACCCTTAAGTGATTTATGTTTAGGCTAACAGATTAACTATGAGAAATTAGTAGAGATTTAATTAAAATAGATAATTTATAATTAATAATTAAAAATATATATTATAATATTAAAATAATATTTTATTGAGTATTTAATAAATTTATAATAAGTAATAATATTTAAAATAATAAAATATTAATGGTTTTCCCGGTATTATACTATGGGGCCCAACTACCGATCTTCTCTGGTAACTCGACCTAAGACTAGTGATCCATAAAGAAAACTAGTCCCAGTAGGGTTTCCTTGTAGTGGATCGAGGGTAACTGACTCGGTCTAATCAGACCAATCAAAACCTTCGATGTCACCTACGTTTGATCGTGTATATACCTCGGAGTATTCGATGGAGACATGGTTAGTACCCAGCGACTTGTTTTGATAGTTTAGGAATGTTTCCTAAAAAGGCCGAGACTTGATTTGGACTCTGTCAACCCCGTTTTCATGTTATCTTATTTCTTCAATTTTGTCTTAAAATTCGACCTGCGCATCTTTGGTGTTCTGAACCTAACTCTCCCAAACAAAGCTTGAATGGAATGATTTTGGTCTTGTTCACTTTGTTTAGAAGAATTCTTCAACCTCTATTTTTGGTCTCGATTCCCATTTCCTACTCTGTCATGCCCAAATTCGAGGATTAAGTAAAATCACTTTAAAATCATGTCATTCGCGTTTTACTCTGCGCATGGTTTACTAAAAAATTCATAACTTCCTCGTACGATCTTCGATTCGTGCAAAATTGGTGCCAAAATCTCAATAACAAAATTATAAATGTTTTTTGTGAAGACATTGAGAGCTATATCTTCCCATATTAGTACCGTTTTGAAGATCTTTAAGGACATCTGTTCATCACGTCACCATGCTGACTAGTTCCAGAAAAATAGGCATATCACCCTCTTTCAGTATTAGAATTGCTTCGTTCTTTTTCCTATGGTTTTGTATCAAAGAACTATATAAGTCTTATGTAGCTCATGAAGACCAATTCTTAAAGGAAAAATAACTACAAATTTATCTTTATAGCCCTACCTGATTCGGGAGTGATTGGAGCATGCTGTCTTGTTTCAGGTATATCTCGAGCTACCAATATTGGATTGTGGCAAATGATATATCAAATCGAAAGGAAAAAGAAGATCTACAAGTTTTATGTTGGATATTTTTTGAGATTCTTCTTCTATGAGTTATCATGTATTTATTTATAACGTTTCCAATTTCTAGTTCCTAAAAATCCTACACGCCTAAAACCATCAAGTAACAAATTAATTTTTTGACGACCGGTTTCTAGTCAACCACCACCACCCACCACCTCCTAGGACAAGTGTTAGCCCCAGGGGTGCTATGCCCATGCACACCACCACCTCACACAAACAGCTGCCCTCCACAACATTAAATGTTAACCTCCTTGTCATTATAACATTCCCTTGCCTATAACAACTTTATATTCTCTTCTCTCCATTTCTTCACTCTCAGCCAGGGTATTCCATAATTCCTCATCATTCAAATTTCTAAAATTCCAGCTGTTCTATCCTAGAACTAGGGTCAAGAGTTGACCGTCTATACCATTGTCTGGAGTTACCTCACTTACTCTTAGTTTTACACCGTCTCAATGGAGTATGGTATTGTGTACCGAGGTCTAGTGGGGATCCTACGTTCTTCAAGTATAGGGTGAATTTGGTGTTCAAGTCCATGCCGAGGTAAAGGAAAAACACTAGAGGTGCACCTGTAAAAGATTCTCCCACGCTTAAGTCAGTAATGGTATTACGGAAAAATATGGGTATTACGGAGGTAACTCTCAAATTAATTCTGATCCTTTTGCAGTGATAAATAAGATGTATTTATAGGAAATACCTACGTTGGAGAAGTGATTTGACCCCTCTCCTAACTTACTATAGTAATAGTGTTTGCAGGGGCATGTTGCCCATACCGATTTTGACTTATTGTCTGTTTGTCAGTGAGGACCGGAGTCTTGACTATAGGACCAGGGTTGTACTAGTTTCAGACTCCAGTTATAATAGTTTAATCAAGTTTTTCTGGTAACTGATGAAGTGGCATCGTTCAAAAGCACTCTGTATGTGTGTTATAGAGTTCGGTTAGCACCCCAGATCACTAACAATCACTCTCTTCTCCAATCACCACCGTGCATCACCCTAAACAGCCACCTTAGCCACCAAAAACCACGGCTACACCACCTTCTATCTCCAACCATCCAAATTTCTTCCTCTTTCTCCTATCCCTTCTAAATCATGACCAACCCATAACCATACAACCCTTCATTTTCAATTTTGATTGCATGAGATGGCCTTCTAAAATTCAGCTATAGTCTTGCCTTGGAGCTTCTCAAAATTGTGACCCATCTAGGAACCATTCAAGGGTATTTCCTTGCTGTTTAGAGGCCAAACCATGGTTGTCCCTCCTTATTCTAACCATGCATGCATGTTTTTCCTAGGATCGGGAGTTATCAGTGTTTATCGGTGAACGATCAAGGACGTTTGACAAAGTTTCGATGAGCCCTCTCCTTTTCTTCCTCAAATCTGTGAGCTACCATGAGGTAAGGGGAGCCTCTTTTCAGTTGATTACGTCTTAAAATTATCCCATAATGTTCGTCTAGTACCCGGAGGTTATAGTTTTAAGTTTTGTCATGAACCAACGGTCAGATTTCAAAATATGGAATTTTTAATAATCGAGGATAATTTTGGTAAGTTAAAAATAAAATTTAATATTTTACAAAATATCGTAATGCGTGTCTCAACGATCAGACAACCAGAGGAAGGTCTACCAAAATCGGAGCCAAGACGGAAGAGTTTCGGATTTTAGCGTTAGGCGAGCTTGGTTAGTATTCGATGTGGTTGTATAGGTAAATTTAATATTTTATGTACCTTGATGTAATTCGTATAAAATCATCCAGTAAGCCCCGCAATTAGAATTTAAGTTCACCGCTCAGTGGCCAGAGTCGTTTTCAAGGAGTACATAATTTTTGAGAAAATCTTCCGAACGGGACACTTTTGATAATTATTTTATTTTACTGGATTTTCAAAGATATTTTCTTAAGGTTATTCTAAAAATGGTGAGGTAATTGAGCTTAAGTAAAAAATTAGTATGATAACAAATTAAATGATATAATTGAAATTAAAGAAATTAATAAGTGATTATGTGATCAATGGTTTAGAAAACACTAAAATATAATACTTAGATGAAATGGTAATAATGAAACGACTGGAATAAGTAACTTAGAACGGTAGAATATTTATACGTTAAATATCACTAGAATTAGGTGTTATAATTTCATGGAATTCAGGTTAGAAATAAGGCTAAATTACGAAGATAAAATTAGAACAAATGTAAATATAAGAATTAAATAAGTTAATATCTGGTGGGTAACTAGTAAGAAAATAAACTAAGACAAGGAAAAAAGTTAGTTAAAATGGACTTAGAAATAATTACTACTGGGTTAATAAGGAGAAAGTAATAAGTAATAAGGATTGGGAATACTAGTTCTAATTTATAGACCACCTTAATAAGATTAACTAGATTGAGGATTGAAATAACAAAATAAATTATAGTGTGATTAACGTATATAATAATTAGTTAGACCAGTTAGATTAGTCTAGAATAAACGAATGACACCTAAAGGAATAAAAATTAATATACTCAGAAAGAAACCAATATTTGACTATGAGTCTAGGATGAAGCAAATATGTCTTAAGAACAAATAACACTAGCAATATTACTTGGGTATGGCATTTAATTAACGACAACTAAAAGAGATAGTATAAGTGAAGGTTATCTTAAAGAGATGCTCAATTAAACGTAAGAATAAAACCTGTAGTTGAAGAGGCTATAATTCTTAGAAAGTAATACACTTCATAACACACCACTTAATCTGTAAGAAGTGAACCTATAAAGGAGAGAGGTAAGGGACAGTTAGGTGAGATTTGTATGATGATTTGGTGGGATGAGTTATAAATGTATGGATGATATGATATTGTTTTAGTGATGATAAATTGTATAAATTAGTGATGATACTGTGATATTCTAATCATGTTGTGAAATGTACACTGTACAATATGATATGTTGATGATGCATTAGAGAATAAGAAAATTAATAAGTACCCGTCATGGTAATGAGCCCCGTAATGAAAAGCAAAGTATATGGAAAGTGATAAGTATGATAAAGTGATGAATCGTACCCGATGTGTAAAGAGATGTTACGCTGGGTCATTTTCATTCTCAATTACCCAATCACCAAAGAAGTGATGTGATTATATGTATATGGATAAGATAATATATGAAACCATACCCAACCTTCAAAAGCCCGACTACCATAATCGTTGACTTATTCATATAACCCATGAAACTTACCCTTAGACTTAGGTAATACCTATACAAATAAGGGTATTGAGAATGGAAATAAAACATTAACGGGACCTTACCGGTGACGGGGATCAAGAGAAAGAAGGAGATCTTATGTGTCACATGCATCATACATAAGAATGATCGATTGAGAAACTAGAGCACACACCAGGTATGCTGGAGGACATTCACGTTTGATCTCTACGGAGAACCTTAGGAGTACAACCAGGATGGAAACCCAATGGCATCAGAGTCATGCCTAAGTTGAGTGAGACTATGCAAGCCTAGTGAACTTTGACTAAATGATAGAATGTAACTATGGTCGTGGAGATCCAAGTCCTAGTGTGATTGATATGATGAGATGGCCAATATTGAGTAGACCTATGAATTCATCGTACCCGAGTATGAGATGAGAGGACTTGGTGGGCTCTAACCGCTCTAGTTCAGAAACGTTGTGTACAAGGGCAGCTTGTACAGGACTGGTTCTGAGAATGATGATGATGAGTATGACTGATGAGATGAGAATGGGCCCACATATATACATATGGATTAATAAGAAAGACGAATAATCTAGATACAACGAAGGAATTCATACATTGCATTACATAACAATGATATGTTATGACTGTGATTGAATAACTGTTATGATAGAACCTGTTCTGATAATAGTAAAGATTAGTTGTGAACTGGGGTATGGTATTGGGAACATTAGGAAGGTCTAAAAGGTGTGATATAACTTAGAAGGACTAGCTTTCCCCTGAGTGCAAATATCATGATTATAAATGATTGATGATTGTGAGAGGACGTTAAAAATGATACCCTCTGATTTGTTTGGAAGAGAGAGCTTACCCTTACGCCTATTGCAGACCATCGATTCGCCTTTGTTCATGTATTAGGCATAAGTACGCCAAGATTGTAGCAGAGGGAGACCATAGATTCGTTCTTGTTGACGTAGTGACGATTGTTTCTACTAACCTTCCACTGATACCTGTCTGATTACCAATTATCATAGAGGCTCCAGAAGGCCATCCTGAAGATCAACCTCTGGGAGGCACTGGATCTGCATCGACTGATGTGATTATTGCTGACCCGATGGATCTTCCTTCCCTTCCAGTCCAGCTTCCACTTGTAGAGTCCCTTGACGCAGTGGTAACGCCAGCACTTCCTCCTACCCTAATAACATTGGCAGTCAAGCCAATAGGGATGTATGTACTAGATATGAAGATGGAGGATTTGGTCCCCCCTGTTGTTTCCGTCACCACTCAGATGGATGTTTTCCTTGCTAGGAAATAGTGGGATTGGTCTCAAAGATTCCTCAAACATGTGTTCCGGACTTACATGTATAGGGGTTCCGAACAATTTCATAAGATGTCCCCTACTGCGAGAGACTTCATGCGGGAGTCCTTTGATGCATACAACAAGAGATACAGACAGCTTTCTTCACCCACATTAGATCAGCCGTCATCGAGCTTAGGACTGTTATTAGATGCTGGACTTCCCTCTCCATCACCATCCACTTTCAGGCTAAACCGTCTAGATTCTCCTCTTAGTGATGACTAGAGATTGATGTGTTGCCTTCTGTTTTTTTTGTTTGTATATACAACCAGGGAGCCTGCGTGCCCCTATAGTTCTAGTAGGATGGGACTGATGATGCTAGTCTTTTGTACTGATGTATATATCCTGACGATGTTACCCACCACTTGGTTTTAGTTATTTATTTTATAGTATTCCAATTTTATATTATGGTGTCGTTACGGTATATGGTTTGAGTTTATAAAACAAAAAAAATTTACACTTCTACATTTTTATCAAAATAGTAACCTCTTAGTTTAGTAGAACAATCTAGTGGAAGGGATTGTCCTAGATAATTGAGGGTATTACAAATGGCAATGGAGAATGAGAATGGGGTTTAAGGTGCAAGAGAGTGAGGAAGATGAAGTGAGGAAAGAGGGGGAAGATCCCTTTTTTAAAAAGAACGTCCTCCTATACACATAAACCACGACCGTGGTGCCTTCCATGGCCAGGTCGTTGTTCATTCTAACTCTCTTTTTTTTAATTTGAATTTCAAATTCAAATTTTGAATTTTGGAATTCAATTTTTCCCTCCAAAAGTTTTAGAATTTGAAATTCAATTTTTTTCCATATTTTAAATTTGAATTTTCCTCCAAAAAATTTGAAATATATATATATATATATATATTTTACAATTAGCACCCCAAACTAGTTCCTTGATACACCAATGCTCTTCTTCTTAGGCGCTCTTTGCTCTGTGGAATAAGACATCTATTTATTTATTTTACTTTTTGTATATGGGGTTGTCTCCCCATAAGCGCTAAGTTTATAGTCTTTAGCTACACTTTGCTAAGGCTCTTACTCATTAACCAGGTTCTCCAACCTTTTGGGTCATCCTTTTCAAGGCATCCTTAGAGTGGAAACAGAATTTCCTCTTCATTCATTTTAAAGCTTTCTTGAGCTTTACTTTGGCAATTTTTTGCTCTCGAGGCGAGAGTTCCTCATCGCCTTTCTCAAATTAATTACCTGCAAAAAGCACAATAGAATTTTATGGATCATTAGATGAGCTTTTTAGAGCATCATCTTTCACCATTGGGTTAAAATTATCAAATTCAAAACAATATATACTAACCATAAAATTTCCAATTACTTGCTCACGATTAACCTTAACAATTCTATTTCCAACATTTAAAAATAAATGTATATTCTTAACGTCCATGACCGCTCCTGTAGTGGCAAGAAACGGTCTCCTTAGTATGATAGGGATGTCAATATCTTCCTCTATATCTAACAAAATAAAATTAACAGGCATGGGCAGATCTCCTATTATAACAGGAACATCTTCAATTATACCCATACAGCGTTTCACAGATCTATCGGTAAGTTACAAAGACATCCTAATGGGCTTTAAAGCACCTAAATCAAGTTTCTTAAAAATAGAATAAGTCATTATACTACAACAAGCCCCTAAATCACATAAAGATTTATTGAAACTCATACTACCTATTATGCATTTCACAGAAAAGTTACCCAAATCATGAAGCTTAAGCTTTTAACATTTACAAATTTGCACTCCTCAATAAGTGCAACACTATCAACAATCTTAGTTTTCCATTTACCAGAAATTATTTCCTTAAGAAATTTAGCAAAGCTAGGCATTTGTTGCAATGCCTCAATAAAAGGAATATCAATATATAATTTCTTAAGAAGTTCAAGGAACTTACAAACTTGTTGATCTACCTTAGCTCTTGCTAACCTTTAAGGATATGGAATTATAGGTTGGTAAGGCTTTACCTCTTCTCTCTTCTTATCATTTACGTTGGACATAAAATATACATCCAGCTTGTCATCCACAGTTTCCTTCATAGATGTAGGCAGGAATTCTTCAAACACTTCTTCTTGCTTCATCGTAACCGCCAAGATATGACTCCTAAGTTCCTCTTCTGGCTTTTTGGGAAAAGTACCCAGAACTCTAGTAACTTGAGAAGGCTATTAAGCTATCTGTGTCTCTAGCATTTTACTGTGGACAACTATAGCATCCATTTTGGTAGATAAACTCTTAATAGCTTCAGAGAACTCCTCGTTTTACTTTATCTGATTCCCAATGAAGGTCTCCATTAGGGACACCAACCTTGATTTCTAAGGTACATATGGAGCTTATAGAGCGAACGGTCCTTGGGAAGGCCTAAAGTTGCCTTGCCCACCTTGATTGAATGACCCTTTGTTTTGGAATCCAGGTAGACCCTTGAAATTGTTGCCAAAGCCATTCTAAAAGTTTCTTATAACATCCACATGTTGTACCTCTAATTCCTGATTTTGAGGAAATCCCAACTGACATACACTAACAACATGTCCTCAATTACCATAAAGATCACAAACAATGTTAGCAGCACTTGTACCAAGTTTATCAAATTTAACAAAAAATGCTTCTACCTTAATAGTTAAAAGAGACAAAGCATCAGTAGAATACTTGCTTGGAGCTTTGGGAGGCACATTTCTTTCAGATGACCACTGATAAGTGTTTTGAGCCACCTCCTTAATTAAATTGTACCCCTCCTCTATGTTTTTACTCATGAAGGCATCGCCAGCTACGACATCCAAGGTAACTTGATTGCTAGAGATAAGTCCATTATAGAAGATATGGACCATGAGCCACCATTGTATCCCATGGTGAGGACACTCTTTAAGTAACTCCTTATAGTGCTCTCAGGCATCATACAAAGTTTCATTATCTTTCTGCATGAAAGAGATGATCTATTTCCTCAACTAGTCAGTCTTGCTCTTCAGGTAATACTTATTGAGAAAAGTAATGGAGAGCTCCATCCAAGGAAGATTGACCTTTTAGGTAATGAATATAGCCAATCACGGGCCTTATCCCTCAAAGAGAAAGGGAAAAGCCTTACTTTGATGTGTCGCTTGAAGCTCTATTTACCTTTATTATGTTGTAGTACTTAATGTCGCGACTGGGATCGTGGTGAGAGGCTGACTGTAACATCCCTGGTATTTAATAATTGGGATAAATAATTAAATGAATTTTGATTTAAAATTGTGAGAATTCAAGGAGATAAAGTGAATTATTGGATTTGAGAATAAATTTTAAAGGAAATGGCATTAGGACCCTGACGCGGGGTGTTGCTGTGACTTGTAGCGTCAGGTGCGAGTTAGTGAGCTGATGCGTAACATCAGTGTCGCAATCAGTTAAAAACTAGGGCATGTAAAACAGCGAGCAAAAACACCTATCCCTCTCTCCTTCCTTCCTCCCCTTTGATTTGTGGCTGGGACTCATAGGAGCTTGTGATTCCTGGTGTTTTGAGCCTTGGGAAGTGAGGTAAGGCATGAAGGACCTTTATTTTCATGTTTCTTCTTCCCCTCCCCTTTTCCTCCTTTAAATCTGATCCATGCAGTGGTGTTTAGGTTTGAATTTCATGTTTCTATGGACTTGGAAGCTTAGGTTTTGCGTTTGGCATGTTGGAGAAGGTTGTGTGCTAGTGGATTGTGTGCTTCGGTGACCGTAGGTGTCGAAATAAGAGTTAGGAGATCCATTGATGAAGCGGGTGTTGGATTTAGAAGTCAGGAAATGAATCAAGCAAGTGTGAGGCACGACCGACGCCCAGAGTAGCTGAGAGAAGCTTGGAATCATGGTAATAGGGTGTACTGGGTTAGGGTTAAAATAAAAATGAAATTGTGCCAGTACGGTATAAGGGAAAGTGTGTATGATAGCCGCTTTTAGTTATTCTAAATTAATTCAGATAATCTAGTATATGAAATGGAAGTATACGAAGTTATTAAAGTAAAGAGGGTAGGATAATTAATAAACTGGTAACTGATTAAATGGTATAATAACATTATGATAGGGAAAGATTTGAAAACTAATAAAGTGAAGGTAAACTAGAATCTTGAAGATGATAGATGAAGAATAAATGAATAAATAAATAAGTAATTAAATATGTGGGTAAGTGTTGATCATGAAAATAAGTAAGAATAATGATGGGTAGGATAATTGAATAAGGCAAATGAAGATTTTGAATGGATGTTATGCGTCAATGTAAAATTCAGAATAATGATGGATTACAGGTAATAGTAAGAATAAAGTGTATGGTATGTTGCTAGTGATAATGGAAATATGATATATATATATATATATATATGTGTGTGTGGGGGGTGTGTTTTGTACGGATATCATGAGTAGGCTTTGATTGGTGCTAATTCTCGTTTGAATGTTGTTAATAATGATAGAATGATGTATATGTATATATATATGTAGATATATTTACATGTATATAGATATTATGATTATGCGTTGCTTAATGTTGATCGTTGTTAGAATGTGTCGGTAAGTTAAAGATAATGATGGTTCATGTTGATGATTAATGGTGAATTAGTGATATATATATAATTGAATATGATTAGAATCATGTAAATGTTGACAGACATGAACAATATGATTACCTATGATGAAATGATGATTATGGAAGTATTATATCATGGCGTGGAAGGGTTGGGTCTGTGTGGCCGCCCTGTGAGGTGAGTATATATCAGTTTCTGATATTTGTACATGAGAATAATGATGCTTTAGCCATGTTTGACATGATTGATACCTGATTTATGTGGTGGGGGACGACCGACGGTATATGTTACCCTCGTTTTCTGGCTCCCGTGGTTTTTGTGCCTAGTTGAGCTACCCAGTGGTCAAATAGGACCCAGTGGTTAAGGGGGAGTCAAGTAGGACTTAGTGAACCAAGCAGGGTTCACGGGGTGTCAAGTAGGACCCCCAGCTGAAGGTCGATCCTTTTAGTATCTGAACATTAGGGCATCTTAATATCTGAGAGTCAGTTATGTTGATATGCTTTAATATGTAATGCTTTAGATGTGAGTGATGATATGATACCTTGTACACTGTTAAGGGCGGGGAGTGGTCATCGGTGTGTTAGCACGGTTAAGGAGCGGCTCCTGACAGGCTTCCAGTAGAGGGAATATATGGGATTGTTTATATTTATATACCTAGTGTGTCATGTAAAATGAATTGAATGATTGATATTCGTTGAGTTAGTGGTTGTGATATAGTTGATGTGATTTAGCTCGATGGTGATGAAGTAATAATTGTAACTAAAAGATAACGACGAACACTGCTGTTAAAATATAAATGTAGCTAGAATACTTCTTTCTAGTATTAATGTTTATTTATGTATTAATGCTTAATTCCAGTCACTCACCCCCTGTATTATGGTTTTAGTGACTGTTGGCAGGATATGGATGCACACCGCGGAGGCAAGAGCTAAAAGAGGCCACAACGATATGGAAACTAGAAGATGAGATATATAATTATGTATTTTTTTATTGATTTATGATGATGTTAGATTACATTACTTTATTGATATGGTGTGTGCGATTCTAATTAGTGTTTTTCGATGTGATGGTATCAAGTAGCACGAAGCTACTTGAGTAGTTGATGGATTGTGTATGTGTGGTCTTGATGTTTATGTATGAGTAGATATAAGGCATAGAGCCATTACGTGATTGCATGAAATTGGCAGGGACTGTAATGTGTATTACATGATTGTGAGAATCGTGTGACCTATGCATTTTTGTTGATTTGGCATGATGATAGGTGATTTATGATTTAGTATGTTAGATGGATGATGATATGAACACATGTTTATGGATGAGTGGGTTTAAGAACGATTAGGTTGTAAATGATGGAATGTGTAGATATTGGCACGGAGCCAAGTTTAGGATTGATGGTTGAGATAGGCAGGCCTTTTGTATGCATGTGTTGATAATGTAATATGATTGTGGAGTTGAATAATGAATTGGTAATTTGAATGAGTTATACGTGTGTTAGAAATAAGTATTTATATGAAATTAGCGAACTAAGTAGGTGGTTTTATGATCCAGCAGGTTTTGGAACCCCTGGAAGGGACTAATGAGTTCCCTAAATCATTTAGGAACTGTGCATATAGACTTTGGACCATTCAGAGTCCATTTAAGTGGTTTGGTGCAAGGGTGTTGTACAAATTGAGTTGAACTGCGTTTTGCACATAACTTGCGCATATGGTGGAATTTTAGCGAACGGATAGTGCCAACAGTTTTGGAATGGGGAAAATAGGTGGCCTGTGAAGTTTCGTGGCAATCAAACCTGAAACGGGCCAATTGGGTAGGTCGGAAGTTGGCCGATTGGCCTAAATTGCATAGCAACACCTGATGTTGTTTCTGGTATGCTGACGCTGGGCATCAGCTTTGCGCGTAGCGTCAAGGCTGCATGGAGAGCCCCACGCGCAGCGTGGGCCTGACGCCTCTCTTTCTAGATTTTTGGAGTTTGCATTTTAAAGGGTATTTTGGGTACGTAAACATCATGTAAATTATATTTTGGGCCATTTTGCTGGAAACAACCATTTTTCTAACTATTGAACTATTTAATTATGTATTTTGCAAAAAATTTATTGTGCATTTTATTTAAACACTTAAAAATAATGTAAAATAAACTAAGGACGTCACATTGACCGTAAAAAGAAAATTAGGTCCCGGATTCCCTTGGGATGAAGTCACTGTAACACCCTAAATTTTAAAAATAAAGAATTAATTGAAGGGATACATATTAAATAATTATATTTGGGAATTATTTATAATTTATTGGAACCAGATGAACTGGAAATGAGCCCGATTGAAATATGGGTGTCAGATCAAGTATCTCCGAATGGGATGATATTAGTCAGAGCTGATAGGGATATTGTTGGGAATCCGATGGTAAATTCAAAATAATTTTTGGATATGGTATTAAGCCCAAACAATAACCCTGTTTATCATAAAACGATGAATATTTAATGAGGAATTAAAAATAAAGCCAAATGGCCTATTTTCCCTTCTTATTTCCGTCAGCCTTGGATTTCCCCCATAACTTGTACTTCACTTTTCCTTCATCTACACTCTTCTCCTTCATTTCTTCCTCTTCCCTGCAAAGAACCCTATGCAAAAAGTGATGGCTTTTTCCTCTCCCATTTCCATCCTTGAAGGAAAGCCTGGAGGAAGGTTGGAACTTGAAGTCTCTTCTTTCTTCCTCCTTATTTTCGTGTAGATTTTTCCATCTCTTGGGAAACTCTCCCTTTTCTCCTCTTGAGGTAAGATCTTGCTGTTTCTCAAGAGTATAAACTCTAGGTCTTTGAGTTTTTATGTTGGGTGAGTGATTTAATGAATGTTGTTGGGTTTTAATGAAAACCCTAACCCAAAGATTTATGGAAAATATGAGATAAAAATGGAGAAACATTTATTGTGTTAAATGATTGTTTTGGTAAGGTTAGATGATGTTATTAATGAAGAATGGCCATTAATGAAACTTAATGGTTGTTGGGAACCATTAATGTGGGAACCTGGTAATGGGTTTGGTATTGAGTGTGCGTAATAATAAATGCAGACGCCTAAAATGAGGTGGTTACGGTTGAATGAGAGAAATAAATGGGACTTAGTAGTTAGGATGTCGGAAGACATCGAGTAGCTAATTATAAGCGTTAAACCAAGATGGTTGAATGGGAAATTGATTGTGTGATATATTGTGACGTAGAAAATAACCCCGGTTTCGAGGCGGAACCATCTGACAGTGGTGAATACTACTTCTCTTGAGGTAGGAGGGGGTAACTATTCTAAATGCATGATTTTATCCATAGATGATGTGAAAATATGTGTATGTGATTGTACTCAATGATTACTTGAGTGTGGACGATGTGTTGATTTCATGAATTGAATGCGTTTAGAATGATTGATGTTATGTGGCATGTGTTTAGGATGATGAATACGATATTAAACTGGTCTGGGTCCGAGTTAACAACTCGTTATCCTAATGAGAGGAGACCGAACTGTGTTGTGTGTAATCGGTATGATTACCCGGTATCCTAATGAGAGGAGACCCACCGGTGCTGTGTGTAATCGATATGATTACCCGATATCCTAATGAGAGGAGACCGAAGTTGATGTACGATGTTTTACTTGCTGTGTGTGTGTTGTGTATAGAACGGATGAAGTGATATTCGTATTTTGGTGCCGGTATTGAGACCGGATTTGATGTTATAATGAATATAATGATGAAATATGTTATGATGGTTTGAGACCATGTTTTAAATTGAAATCAATGATGTGAATTATCACAAATGTGTATATATGAATTGATTATTCTGATTGCCACTAACTACCGATGTGTATGAGCTCAAAGAGGATCGGTAAAGATTGAGAATACTGAAATTCACTAAGTGGTGGTTGTGAATGGACGATTGATTGAGTGACATTTAGGATGCACAGTGTGAGAATGCATTAATTGGCATTTGCATCCATGGCATATCATTCGCTGCTTATATGGAATGTTAGGGGTTCCAA
The DNA here is from genome assembly GCA_037962975.1 of Clitoria ternatea. NCBI lineage: Eukaryota > Viridiplantae > Streptophyta > Magnoliopsida > Fabales > Fabaceae > Clitoria > Clitoria ternatea. The sequence continues at coordinate 111,609,585 of CM075671.1, forward strand.
TAAGCGGGCCCAGTGGGAGGGCGACCCAGTGCACGGGTATATTATTGTAATTCCCTAGTGATTCTAGGAATCACGAAGCTGTCCATAGTTTGGTGATGAGGCACCCTATATGACGGGCCCAGTGGGCGGGCGACTCTATGGTGAGCGAGTTACCTCGGTGTTCGACGGGGCACGGCTCTCTTGATGTATGCTCGGGAGGGGCCCGTAGCACTTGTGGCAAGTAAGGCCACGATGATGATCCGCAGTCATGGGGTGACTAGTGCTACAGATGGGCGAGAGCGGTTTGGTACCAGTAAAAATATATGGTTGATCATGCTTGAAATTGGATATAAGTGTACATATTTTTCTACTGTAACAGGGGCATAGTAGCACACCTATGCTTGTCCCACACTTGATATGTTGATATTTTCCCACAGTCAGATCCGCACTTGAAAATAATTCCGTTGTGCATATGTATTATCTTTAAGAGCATTTGCATATAGCTGAGATATGCCTAGCTGATAGCCTGAAGTGGCGATGGATGATTGTTAAATAGAGCGGAAGTAAATCGAGGTACTAACATTAAAAATGTGATGATTGCTGAGAATGCTAAGGATATATTATATGTATAATATTGCATTGTGAATACACTTATTTGGACATGTAATATGCTGAGATGGGATGTTGTACCATGTGTATGAAACTTGTGATGTTTTCCTGATAAATAAATGTATGGTACACATGTATAAGTATCATCATAATGTATGACTTTGGTACATTTGGATTATATTACTCACCTCTCTGTTGCCATTTTTAAGTTTGATGTAGGTGTGAGGTAAAATCCTACTCTTCTTGGAGGTAGAGCATTGGAGAAGGTAAATATGAAAAGAATGTGGTTGAGCCTTGGCCGGTATGTGTACTCATTTTGTATGGTACATAGTGCGTATATGTTTATTTTGAAATTAATTTTGACAACGGCTAATTTTGGAAGGTCATGTAGGAAAATTAGACCGGGTGTGTAAGGCTAATTTTCATTAATGACCTTGACGATGTATTGGATGATATTTTTATGATGAAATTACATTTATAATGTTTAACAAGTCGGCGATGCATTTTTCATCCTCCTTTTGGGTGATACTTTAACCACTCTTGAATTTAATTTTTATCTTCCGCTTTTCCCTTGTGACGGCCTCAAGTCCGGTCGTTCGAGGTGCACTCTGATACCGTTCTCATATCTTCATATATGAGATCGGTTATCTATTGATCCAGGGAAATTACTCAGCTTTATTTATATTGAATTTCTGCTACTAAAAATTATTTTAAAATTTGCAAAAAATTTACCCCTGTTTTTGAAATAGGAAATCGGGTCGGGGTGCCACAACCTGGTATCAGAACATTGATTGCTCATTGATGAGTTATATGAATTAAATGTGTTATAGTTAAGCATTATTAGAGCTTGAATTGCTCACCGCTTTATATTGTGATTGATGTTAAGCCCGACCAGGCATTTCCTTTCCATATTTACCCTCAGATATTGAATATATTATTATGATATTTATATTGATGATAGTTGATAGTGATTGGTATACATATTGAGGAAAGAGACACAAAGTTTCTGATTATGTTGTATTATGTGTATATAGTGATTTATGGCGAATAGGCTTACTATTGACGCAGCCGCTATGGCTGAGGCCTTCAATCGGTTTGCCGATATTCTTGAACGGCAACAACAACCCGCTGGTCAGCCAAATCATAGTCTTGACCGATTTCTCAAGCGGAAGCCTTCCGAATTTCATGGAGGCTATAAATCGGAAGACGTGTATGTTTGGATTTATGACTTAGAGTGAATATTTGCTAGCATGGAATGTTCGGAAGCTCAAAAGGTTGAGTATGCGGTATTCATGATCCATGACGAAGCCGAGTCTTGGTCGATTTTGACTCGTCGACTTGGGAGAACTCTAAGGTGGAGTTTCTTAGGATATATTTTCCTGAAAGCTACAAGAATAAGAAAGAACTTGAATTTATGGAGCTCAAACAAGGAAGCCTGTCAGTGGAGGAATATGCCTCGAAGTTTGTAGAGCTCTATGTGTTTTACCCTCTGTTCCGACAGGAAGGTACTGAAGCTTCAAAGTGTGTTAAGTTTGAGAACGGATTATGCCAAGAGATTAAGAAGGCGATTTGTCACCAAGAGATTAGGAACTTTCCTACTCTTGTGAACAAATGTCGGATCTTTGAAGAGAACGATGTGGTGCCCAAGAATTATGCTGAACACGATCAAAGGTTGAAGGGACAATCCCCTAGCTTCAAGAAGAGGGGTGATTTCAAGAAGAATAGACAATTTGTGCGTGGTTCCTCTTCTTTTAGAGGCGGACGCGGTGGTGGAAGACACGTACAAATGGTGGCCGAGGTGGTGGCCAAGGTATTCGTTGTTTCCGGTGTGGTGGAAACCATTTTGCTCACGAATGTAATCATGAGGAGACGGTGGTATGCTATAAATACAACCAACCGGGGCACATCCGTCCCGATTATCCCTTGAATGCCATGGATGTGGCGATGCGTAATGATGCAAACCGCGGAGGCTATGGTGCTTTCAGAGGCCGTGGTTGTGGAAACGGTAATGGCGGCCGTAATGGTGGTCGTAATGGAAATGGCAATGGAAATGGTGTCAACGGTCGTGGAAATGGGAATGGCCAAGGTAATGGAAATGCTGGCCGGAATGGTCACAATCCGGGTGCTAATCAACAAACTACTGGAAGAGTACTCACTGTGACCGGTGAAGAAGCAGCTCAAGCCGATACCCTAGTCGAAAGTAAGTGTGAGATATACGAAAATTTTGTGCATGTTATTTATGATTCGGGTGTGACCCTTCTTTTATATCCAAGGATTGTGTGCGGTAATTAAAATTTCCAATAAGTATGATGAAAGGTTTTATCATGGTGTCTACGCCGACCAGTACTTGTTTACGGGCGGTCACTCGGTGTGAGAATATTGAGATGATGCTCGAGGATAGGAGATTCGTTATGTCTCTTATTTGCCTACCTATAAAGGGCCTGGAGATTATTCTCGGTATGGATTGGCTCTCCGCCAATAAAGTCTTGGTTGACTGTCAACAACGGACTATCATTTTCCCTTCCTCAGATGTGGGGAAATTTGATGTGCAAGGTATTACTCAACTTTGCATATTATTATCTTTTGCCGATGGGACAAATGGTCTCGATCCCTTAAATATTCCCATTGTGTCCGAATTTCCGGATGTATTTCCTGATGAGGTACCTGGTTTACCTCCTTCATGCAAGATGGAGTTTTCTATTGATCTTGTTCCGGGTGCGGAACCTGTTTCCTGAGCACCGTTTTGGATGTCTCCTATGGAATTAACCAAGTTAAAGAGACAAGTTGAAGAGTTATTAGAACGAGAGTTTATTCCCCCAAGTGTGTCTCCTTGGGGCGCGCCTATTTTATTGATGAGAAAGAACGATGGAAGTATGAGGTTATGTGTGGACTATCGACAACTTAACAAGTTGACCATTAAAAATCGATATCCCCTACCTTGCATTGATGACCTTTTGGATCAATTAAAGGATGCAGTTGTATTTTCTAAGATTGACTTGCGTTCTGGATATCACCAAATTCGGGTGAAGACCGAAGATATTCCCAAGACTGCATTTCGAACGTGATATAGCCACTATGAGTATATAGTGATGCCATTTGGAGTGATAAATGCTCCCGCCATTTTCATGGACTACATGAATCGCATTTTTCATGGGTCTCTCGACCAGTTCATGGTGCTGTTCATCGACGACATTCTTGTCTATTCCAAGAGCCATGAGGAACATGAAGAATATCTTCGCCTTGTGTTGAATGTCCTTCGGGAGAAGGAGTTGTATGCGAAGCTTTCTAAGTATGAATTTTGGTTGTCCAAGGTCCAATTTATTGGACATGTTATCTCCAAGGATGGTGTTGCTGTTGATCCGTCTAAGATTGAAGTCGTGCTGGCTTGGGAAAGACCGACGTCTGTGACCAAAGTAAGGAGTTTTCTTGGTCTTGTTGGTTACTACTGAAGATTTATTAAAGGATTTTCCCGATTGGCCTTGCCTTTGATGAAGCTAACCTATAAGAATCAACCGTTTATGTGGAGTCTTGATTGTGAAAGGAGTTTTCAAGAGTTGAAGGTTAGACTCACTTCTGCTCTGGTGTTGGCCTTGCCAGACTTATTGGATGACTTTGTGGTGTACTGTGAGGCCTCTAAGCTTGGTCTTGGTTGCGTGTTGATGCAAAAAGAGTGTGTGATAGCCTATGCATTGAGATAGTTGCAACCGTATAAGGTTAACTATCCCACACATGATCTTGAATTGGCAGCGGTGGTGTTTGCCTTGAAGTTATGGCAGCACTATTTGTATGGCTCGAAGTTTATAGTCTTTAGTGATCATAAGAGTCTCAAATATTTATTTGATCAAAAGGAGCTTAATATGTGTGAACACCTCTTTTGGTCCGGTCCAAGTGGAATGAATCTTTTTTATACTGAATTCTAATTCAGAATGGTCAAATTCGAGTAGAATGGCTCCAAAATAATCAGAACCAAGCGAAATAACTCAGAATGAAGCTTTTCCAAGAGAAATACAGCCCTGTTGGAGGTAAATCCGATTGGAATGACTCAAAAATGATCACATCTGAGCAGGATGACTCAGATTAAAGTATTTCCGAGTGAAATACAGCCCTGGTGGAGATAAATCCGAGTGGAAAAACTCAAAAATGATCAAATCCGAGTGGAATGACTCAAAAATGATGAAATCTGAGTGGAATCACTCAGAATGAGTCATTTCCGAGTGAAATGCTCCCCTGTTGAAGTTGAATCCGAGTGGATTATGCCCATGTTGAAGAGAAGTCCGAATGGAATGACTCAAAAATGATGAAATCCGAGTGGAATCACTCAGAATGAGTCATTTCCGAGTGAAATGCTCCCCTGTTGAAGTTGAATCCGAGTGGATAGCGTCCCTGCCAAGCCAGTCCGAGTGGATTATGCCAATGTTGAAGAGAAATCCGAGTGAAATGACTCAGGAGGATCAAATCCGAGTAGAATTACTCAGAATGAGTCAGTTCCGAGTGAGATTTCAATTCCTGAGTGGAAAGAAGGCCATGTTCGAGTGCAAATGGCCAAACTTCCAATTTCTGAGTGGAAAATAGGAAAATTCCGAGTGAAAATGACCAAGTTCCATTCGGATTAAGAGCTCACAAGGTCAGTTTCAAGTTGATCCTTCAAGCAGTGAAGTTCTATATCACTTTTGAAGAAATTCCGAGTGGATGCTTCACACAGAGATGAGATCCGAGCAAAATGCATCCGACTGAAGGAATTCTGAGTGTTTCCTCTTCAATCAGAACCAAGAGTCCCTCTTCAGTCAGTCGGAACCGAGTGACACTTCACTCAGTCAGCCCTCTTCAAACCAATTCCGTGTCAGCCCTCCTTAAATCACTTCTGAGCCACCATTTGTACCACTTCCGAGCCATACTTAAACCTTTCCCGAGCCATTTTGACCAATCAATTCTGAGCCCCCATTTCCACCAATTTCCGAGCCATACTTCACATTTCCGAGTCAATTCTTGGTTAGTTCCGACTCAGTTTTTTACCAATTCCGAGTAACACTCTTCGCCCGTTCCCCAGTCATCTTTCATCCATCTCCGAGTGACCCACTTTTCACTCAATTCCGAGTAATCCTTCGATCATTTCCGAGTGAGACTTCAGTCAGTCAGCCCTCTTCAAACCTTTCCCGAGCCCTTTTGGCCAACCAATTCCGAGCCCTCATCTCCGAGCCACTTTTTACTCGTTCCCGAGTCATCTTTCACTCGTCTATCGAGGCATCCTTTAGCCAATTCCGAGTCACACTTCCACATTTCAGTCGGTTTCGAGTCATTGGTCACTCGGATTGTGGAGAAGAGGTGAAATCCGAGCCAATTTTCAGTCAGTTTAGACTCGGTTCTGACTGAATGTTCCTTTGATTGCCCACTCAATCCAATTGCACACAACACCAACATGATTTCACTCGGTATTTTGCACAAAATGAACCTTTTTCACTCGGATTTCCATCATTCTCACTCTGAATTCTGCCATTCTCACTCGGATTCCCACCAGGTCCCCCTGTTAGCCCGTGCTGACTTGGATTCCATCACCCAAGTGGATCCAGGAATCCTGGGGGTGGCAGACAGGTGGCAAACAGGGGTGGAAGTGGGGGGAATTAAAAATTCCCACCCAGCCGTTGTCCCTCACTTCACTCTGAGTGGAAGCCTGAGCTGGCATTCCACTCGGAAGTGGAAGCCTGAGCTGGCCTTCCACTCAAACCAGCCTATAAATAGGCAAGGGGTTGAAGCGTTGGGAGAGGGATGAAGGGAAAACTCTGTAAAATCCTCCACTCTCTCTTTCCCACACTGCGCAGTCCCTCACAGCACTCAACACCCTCACCCTCTTCTAAGGCATGGTCCAGCACCTCCTCCATTAACTCCTCATCCTCTCACTCTTTCCAACCGTCCAGCCTACCCTTCAAACCCACCAAACTGACCTCCTCTCACACACCGTTCAACATCCCTTTCAAATCCACCAAATCCGACCTCCTCACTCCTCTCAACTCTGACACCGTCCCTCTTCTCACTCAGTCTCACTCGGTGTTCACTCCTCACTCGGTAATCTACTACTTTCACTCGGTATTTTCTCATTCCACTCGATTTTACCATTTTTACTCAGTTTTCCTCAATTTCACTCAGTATTCTCCCATTCCACTCGGTTTTTACCATTTTTTACTCGGTTTTCCTCAATCTCACTCGGTTTTCTGCTTTTCTCACTTGGTATTTCATTTTTTACTTGGTATTTTCCCATTCCACTCGGTTTTTACCATTTTTTACTCGGTTTTCCTCAATCTCACTCGGTTTTCTACTTTTCTCACTCGGTATTTCATTTTTTACTCGGTTTTTCCCATTTACACTCGGTTTTTCCCATTTTCACTCAGTTTTTTCCCTCTTTCTCACACGGTTTTCTCTTCTTCCCCTTAGTTTTTGCTCATTTTTCCTCTGTTTTCCGAACTTACTGTGGGAAATAAATGCTTCCTATGTTTTCTTTCAAATCTAAATAAAAATAAAAAAAAAGAAACAAATCTTTTTTTAAACAGTGTCGTACGGGAGCACTCCCGTCTACACAACCTCTTTAGGAGTCATACACGTGTGAAGAACTTCGCCTTGTATGAGTTCCCCGTCTCAATGACATCCACCATCATTTCCCAAGTCTTTTCCTAAAAGAACAACACTCAGAACTACGTAACCCTGATTTCTTGATAATTCAAGAATACGTAGGAGCAGGACCTCAACTCCAGTCGGGCCCATCTTTCTTATTTCTTTTTATTGATTTATTTCCTCACTTTCATGTTTCTTTCATAAATGTTTTTTTTTTGGTCACTTCCATGAAAATCAATTTAGACGTGACGTCTTGTTGATTTCCCCCTAGTTTTTTGCTCTCAGCCTCGCCATAATTCATAGGGAAGGGATACTTAGGACGAGACGTCCCGCTTATCTCTTTCCTATCCCTGTTTTTTATTCGAGAATGTCCAATTTAGGCGTGACGCCTTATTAGCATTCTCTTCCCTTCTCTGTCTCATATCGAAGTCGAGTTTAATTCGGATGAAACATCCCATTGACCTCGCTTTGACATTCTCAGTTTGTACATTTCTCTCACTCCATTCTGTCATTTTTTAAATAAAAAATACAACAATAAAAGGGAAGAAATAAACCATCTTTTGTAAGGCTATTTATGTTGCGCATTTTCAATCTTGGTACTGTTTTTGACAGGCGATGTAGGGTGCTAATACCTTCCCTACTCGTAATCGACTCCCGAACTTAAATCTCAATTTTTAATCAGTGCTTTACTGAACTTAGTTTTTTTCCAATGTTTTTCCTATGGATAAAAACGCTGGTGGCGACTCCCTGTTTCATTCTACACCTTCTCTCTTTCTCGCCGCGCCGTCGCGATCCAGGTTGCGATAATATGCACCAACGAAGATGGATAGAGTTTCTGAAAGATTACGAGTTTGAATTGAGACATCATCCCGGAAAGGCAAATGTGGTTGCCGATGCCTTGAGTCGAAAATCGTTGCATGTTTCTGCTATGATGGTAAAGGAGATGGAGTTAATTGATAAATTTAGAAACTTGAACGTGGGTGTGGAGATATATACTCCGAAGAAAGTGTCTCTCGAGGTGTTGACAGTGGCAAATGTATTCCTTGAGACTGTGAAGTTATAACAACCGAAAGATGAGTATTTGACTGAGATGAGAAGAACCCAAGAAAAAGGGAAGAACTTGTTCCTAGTGGAAGGTCATGATGGTATTTGGCGTGTGAAAGGCCAGATTTATGTTCCATCTAGTGGTGATCTAAGAAGGCTGGTACTCGAGGAAGTTCACAAGAGTGTATTGAACATTTATCCTAGTGCCACAAAAATGTATCAAGATTTGAAGAAGAATTTATGGTGGCCCGGGATGAAGCGAGATGTGGCTAATTGTGTAGCCTCCTGCATTATTTGTCAAAAGGTTAAGGTTGAGCATCAGAAACCATCTGGTTATCTGAGACCTCTTGATATTCCGGTATGGAAGTGGAACAACATTGCTATGGACTTTGTTTCTGGATTACCCAGAACACGTACTGGAAATGATGCTATATGGGTAATTATCGATCGGTTGATGAAGTGTGCTCACTTCTTGCCTATGAATATACAAAGTTCATTAGAGAAATTAGCCTGGATGTTCATAAAGGAGATCGTTAGGCCACACGGTGTACCTTTAAGTATTGTATCGGATCGCGACCCGTGATTCACTTCTTGATTTTGGGGAAGCTTGCACGAGGCAATGGGTTCCAATTTGAAGCTCAGTTCGGCGTATCATCCATAAACGGATGGACAATCTGAGTGGACAATTCAAAGCCATGAAGATTTGTTACGGGCTTGTGAGTTGGAGCATGGTGGTTGTTGGGAAAGATTCCTACCAGTGATTGAATTTACATACAACAATAGTTATCATAGTTCTATTGGTATGGCTCCCTATAAAGCGTTGTATGGTCGGAAATGTAGAACTCCATTGTGTTGGTTTGAAACTGGAGAGAGTTTGGCTTTGGGGCCAAAGTTGATTACAGAGACAAATGAACAAATCAAGATGACACAAGAAAAGATGAAGATTGCCCAAGATCGTCAGAAGAGTTATTATGTTAAAAGGCAGAAGCCACTTGAGTTTTAAGTTGGTGATCACGTGTTTTTAAGAGTATCAAGAGATAAGGGCATTGGTAGGGCGTTGAGAAGTGGAAAGTTAAGCCCTAGGTTCATTGGACCCTATGATGTTTTAGAGCGGATTAGCGACGTGGCATATCGGATTGCACTTCCTCCGCACCTCGCTAATTTACATAACGTGTTCCATGTGTCACAGTTGAGGAAATATGTCCATGACCCTTTACATGTAATTCCTATGGACGATGTTGATGTACGGGACGATTTGTCCATTCCCCCTGTTTCTGTTCACATTGTTGAACACTCCATGAAAAAGCTATGGAACAAATTGGTACCCTTGGTGAAAGTTGCATGGAAGCACGGAAATACTGAGACGTTCACATGGGAACGTGAAGACGATGTACGAGCTCGGTATCCCGATGTGTTCGAACCCGGTATGTCAAATTTCAAGGACAAAATTTCTTTTAGCTGGGGTGGATTGTAACACCCTAAATTTTAAAAATGAAGGATTAATTGAGGGGATAAATATTAAATAATTATATTTTGGAATTGTTTATAATTTATTGGAACCAGATGAACTGGAAATAAGCCCGATTAAAATATGGGTGTCAGATCAAGTATCTCCGAATGGGATAATATTGGTCAGGGCTGTTAGGGATATTGTTGGGAATCTAATGGTATATTCGGAATAATTTTTGGATATGGTATTAAGCCCAAACAATAACCTGTTTATCATAAAATGATGAACATTTAATGAGGAATTAAAAATAAAGCCAAATGGCCTATTTTCCCTTCTTATTTCTGTCAGCCTTGGATTTCCCCCATAACTTGTACTTCACTTTTCCTTCTTCTACACTCTTCTCCTTTATTTCTTCCTCTTCTCTCTAAAAAACCATAAGCAAAAAGTGGTGGCTTTTTCCTCTCCCATTTCTGTCCTTGAAGGAGAGCCTGGAGAAAGCTTAGAACTTGAAGTCTCTTCTTTCCTCCTCCTCATTTTCGTGCAAATTTTTCCATCTCTTGGGAAACTCTCTCTTTTCTCCTCTTGAGGTAAGACCTTGTTGCTTCTCAAGAGTATAAACTATAGGTCTCTGAGTTTTATGTTGGGTGAGTGATTTAATGAATGTTGTTGGATTTTAATGAAAACCCTAACCCAAAGACTTGTGGAAATGTGAGATATAAATGGAGAAGCATTTATTGTGTTAAATGATTGTTTTGGTTATTGGAAATATGCACTAAAAGCCTATATAGGACGCATTATTTTGAATAAGTCATTTTTTGTTAAATAGTTTAAGAACCTTTATTTATCCTTGGAGTAATAAGTCATGTGAGAGTTATTCCTAAAATGTCCCTAGTCAAGTATTTATGTGGGGACATATAAATACATTAAGACTAGTGTGTGAGTGTACTGATGATCTGATCTCACAGATCATGGATATAAATGATATCAAGTCTTCACACGGGTACACATTAAGAGTAATGATGTACTGGACAGACCCACAATAAGAACATTGCATGGATCGTTACATAAATGTCATAAACGATTCTCAATGTGATAATGGTATATGTAGTCCTTTGACCTGAAGTCACTATGATTCCTACATAAGAAGTTTGTTATTTTAATACAATCAAACGTCTTCTGTAACAAGAGGACTATAAAGGTTGTGATTAGGTAATGAACAGATTATGCAAAGGGATGTGAGTGATGTAGATGGGATTTGTCTCTCCTATGTGACATGAGTGATATCTATAGGCCACTTGATGGACTAAGACTAAGGAAATGCATGGCCATGCTAGAAAGAATAAATATTAGATATTTATTCAGATAAAGTCTACTCCAGTATCAAGTAAAATAAATTGGACCATACAAGGATGACGCGACCATGCCTTGGGCCCAATTAGGACATCATGACAAAAGGAACAAACATATAAAATAATTATCACTTATAGGTTATGTTGATAATAAATAATATTCGGACATAATGATGCATTGCTAGATGCCGCTCTTATTTTATATTAATAATAAAATAGTTTATTATTAATATAACCGAGTATTTTACCTATAGGGTTACACACATAGAGTAAGCCCATCAGAAAATAGCTTTTTATTTTAGTTGGACTAAAATAAAACTATTGTGCCTGACTCATTTAGAATGAGTAAGGAGCCTACTCTTTAGAGAGCAAATTAGGTCAAACCTAAGCCTATAAATAGAGCATAAGATGCTCATAGGCGGCTAACCAAAAAGAGACACAAAATACACAAAAGTTACAAAAGCTACACGCCAACAAACTAGCATTTGGAAGGTGTAGCATTTCTGGTGGGACTACTCGTGTGGACTCCTAAAGGACGAGGCTACGATTGTTTCGACATTCTTCAAGAGGTAATCCTAAAATGCAATATTTTTTTGTGTTTGTCTTATGCTTTGAAACACGACGCTTTGCAAATCCTATGGGAATCCTTGTTTTTCCGCTGCTCATGCACTAGGAATTCCCTAACAGTGGTATCAGAGCTTGATTGCAAAACCGTGTTTTGGGCAAAATTTTGTTTAAAGAACATGTAAAAAAAATTTCTTTTATGAAAAGAATTGTAAAGGTTGAATCCTTTTGCAAAGGTTGTATCTTTTATTAGATATGTTGTAAATGTTGCATTTTTAATGAGATATTATGTAAAGGTTGCATTTTTATGAGATATGTTGCAAAGGTTGCACCTTTTGAAAGCTAGTATCAATTTATTTTTGGTTTGTGTATATTGATTGCTTTTCTCAACATTTAAATTAAAGAACATCTTTTGGGATGTGCTTTATTATATGAACATGTTATATGTTGCAATGGTGATTGTTTTATAGGTGTTCTAATTATAAGGCATATTATATGTTTGTTTAATTAAATTGAAATCAAGGGTTGTATGCAATGCACGTCTATATGCTTTCTCTTTTCTAATACGAATTGTTCTTGTGAGATTGTGTTTAGAAAGTTTAAGAGTTAAACCCTAGCCGTAATGAAAACTAGGATTCAAAAGTTGAAACCTAGCTAAAATGGTATTTTATTTATTTGTAAATGTTACAAATAAAATATTTGATTTCAATATTATATTTTAAATTCAATTTGTAAAAGTTGCAAATCAAATGTTAATTGTTTGTTAAATTTAAAGTTTGTAAGAGTTACAAATTTAAATAATTTATTCTTATTAATTTTAATAGGATTTGCATCGTTTGTGATCTTTTTAAAATTAATGTGATTTGTAAGAGTTACAAATTTAAATAATTTATTCTTATTAATTTTAATAGGATTTGCATCATATGTGATCTTTCTAAAATTAATGTGATTTGTAGGAGTTACAAATTGATTCATATTTATTAAATTTAATATGATTTGTAATTGTTACAAATATAAGATAAGATCTTTATTAAATTTAATAATTTTAAAATCAAATATTTAATCCTTAATAAATTTGATAGGATTTGTAAAAGTTAAAATTTAAAAATAAGATCTTTATCAAATTTAATAGGATTCAAAATAAAATATCTTGAACTCTAGAGATAAGGTCTAAAATTTGAACCTTGATCGTTCCTAAAAATAGGATGATTGTTGAGACTCTAGAGATAAGGTTTAAAAGTTAAACCTTGACTATTCCTATTTTAGGATAATTGTAAGGGTCAAAAGATAAGGTTTAAAAGTTAAACCTTGGCCATTTCAAAATTTAAGATTTCAAATTGTTTGAAATCATAACCGAATATTTTGAGCTGTTAATGGTCAGTGGGACGTTCTGGCTAGGAAAGACTTGGTACTTAAGCGGTCACTCCGAACCCACCTCTCTTTCCTGGGAACTAACTTGATTACAGTACTAAGTTTTTGGGTTGGAACACCCATTGACCCTGTCTGTTGAACGTTCAACGGAGCCGCCAAACTTCTTTGCGTAGTTTTTCTTTTATGACCCCGCGCGTTTAATTATGTGTTTTAAAATTTATTTTATTTTAAATACAATTAATTACTCTATTAATTATTTAATTAACATGTCCAACAGTGAATGGTTATGGTCTTAGATTTTTTTATTTAATTTTAAATACAGCCTGCGTGCTGTGCCTTTCTCTATTCTTAAATTTCTTCTCTCAACCCTTCACTCGTATGTAAAACGAGTTTTCTTTATTACATTGTAATCTTGGAAAAGCCAACAAGGTGGAGACCTAGAAGAAACCTAAAGTGGTGACTCTTGGTGGATATGACCTTGAAAGGAACAAAGGAGTGGTGACTCCAGGAGGATGGTGGTTTCAAGAAGTAGGACTTCACGAAGTCAAGACACTATAGTTCCTTTAGGTTTATTTTATTTTATTTTTTAGGAAGACCATAACCATCTCATAATTTTGATTGCATGTTTTGGGGTTTTATTTTGTGTTAAAGCATTTAATGAAAGTCGGTAATGAACAATAAGAAAATTGAAATCCCTCAAGCCCGACAATCATACCTTCCAATAAGTAATAACGTCTAACTTGATATAAATAAAGTGCAGGTCACATCATAGTTGGGTTCCTTTATTTATGTTTAGTAGGACATGATTGGATAATTGGATTATCCAAGTATAACTTATTAAGTTTTATTTAAATAGACATTTTTCAATTGGATTGGAAAAGCCTAAAGGTATGAATAGTCTAACACGCGTTCTAATAAACAACAATCATCAATGCTAGTTTCAATAAAGTGTAGGTTCTGCCAAAGCAGGGTGCTTTTATTGATATTAGTAAAGGATGATGGATAATTGGATTATCCAACCATTTGTTATTGGACTTATCTAGGTAACTTTAATCAGATTGAAGAACCTAGAAGCGTTAATATTAAGTTTAAATGCCTTCTAATAAGTAACACTCGTTGAGACTAATGTCAATAAATAGTGGGCCTGCCAAAGTAGGGTGCTATCATTTATATTAGTAAGGCGCGATGGGATAATTGTAATATCCAAATTGTTTTTATTGGGCCTAAACTTAACTAAGTTTTTCAATTGGATTGAAAATAACTTAGAGTTTAAATTCATAAGATGAATAAGGGTAAAGAGTTACCCACTCAATCATCCAAGAGTTGCATGAGATGCAATTGGAAATGTGTTTCCTACCTAAATAACCAAGGGTTGGGCGATCATCCAAAGTTGACTCAACACTAGGCCAAATATGGATCTTGGCCAACTAGAAAAATCTTCCAACGGGATTTTTTTTCTGATTCAGTGAGGGTACAAAATAGTGGAAGACAACATATTTATTTAATGACAAAATTTTTAAATATGTTTTGAATAGAAGTGATAGATTTGCATGTAATTTGTTTTAGAATAACCATGACAAACTAAATATTGTTTTGTTGCAATCTGTCCTTTGGAAGGACACTTTATCTAGAAAAATGCCTAGATAGGTATTGAGACTTAAGAATTATCTTCATTAAAGATGAAGCAACAGTGTATCATGTTTGGCTTATATATCATCTATGGTTGGTCTTGAGTACCCTATGGAGTCTGCATAAACTCTGAGCTGTAAAAGGCAATATACAGACTTTATTAAGGCCAAGTTGGTCTGGAAGTCTAAAAGGTGATCAAGAAAGGAAATTGTTTCCAGTTTTAGCCAAATAAGACATTGAAATAATTTGTCTAAAGAACTTGAAGAAGTTCAAAAGAAAGGGAAGTAAGACTTCCACTATAGGTCATGTTATAGAAGACAAGTTATTTTACTTTACTAACATTAGTATCAAATACTAGTAGTAGATCTTAAATTTTGAAAGATCAAGGAAGTAGATCACTTGTTAAGGGTGGAGAAATCTGTGTAAAATTGAGCAAAAGTTGCTACAATAAAGATAAGATCTTTACCTATTGGGCTAGTTAGTGAACTAGACATTGTGCATATTGTTTCTTGTTGGACAAGAAATGTTTTTATTATTATAAAATAACTTTATTTCTTCAAATGGATGTTGATGCACAATTGAGTAATGGATCCCACACCCTAAATCTCAAAACACCCATCTATAACAACTGTCAAAGTAGGTTAAAATAAGTGATTTTGAACCTTACTTACATGGTGTTGTCTCCTAAGGCAAATGGATAAGACACACATTTCTAAATACCATTAATGTGGTTATATGGACTGTTCTAATTTTGGAATCAATGGAGACATGTAAATCTTATTTATTGGAGAGATAATTGAGACCTCATTCATTAAAAAGATGAGTAATCTATTATCTAATACATGACGATGTATGTGGGCCTATTAGAATAATAACTAGATATGTTTTTCAATACTTCAACATACTAATTGAAAAGTCAATGAGCAAGGATATATGTAACATAAGTTAGAAAGTCTTTGAAAAGTTCAAAGAATTCATAATGAAGTGAAAAACCAAATTGGCAAGACAATTAAAGCTCTTGATTAGATCAAGATAGCAAATAATTTGAGCTACAAGTTTGATAACTATCTAATAAAGTGAGAGATTACCTTTTAACTCATTCTTCATCGAATGCCTTAATAGCATCTCTACGGGGAAAAGTCAAACCTTGTTGGACATAGTTTGATTATTGATTAGTATCAAACATCTCTAACTCCTTCAATGTTCCTTTATTAACAAAATTTCCACACTTAACCATGTTCCATCTTAGACTTTCTTAAAGAAACCATATATGATATGGAATAGGAAGAAACCTAGTATGTATTTACTAATAATTTGGAACTATAATGCTTCTATAGAGCATCCAACTCTGACAAGGTCAGATCCAAATTGGATAAATGTCTTCTGTGAGATACCCAAAGAAAGCTAAGGGTTATCATTTCTACAATCCATTTGAGAATAAAAGGCTTATTGCTTAGAATGTTGTATTCTTGAATAAGAGTACATCTCTTAAAGAATCAGTGGGAGGATAGTAGAACTTGAAGAAATTCAAGTATCACAAAGCATTCAAAAGTCAAGGATGGACTTGGAGTAGAAATCACAAAATGTTGTGACATCATTAGCTCTGATAGCACAAGACTTGCATAAGATCAAATAGGATATGTAACCAAATCTGAAAGATATGGATATCTTATAAATCAGGAAGGAGGCATATTGCTAATTGATCAAGTTTCTTATGAAGAGGCCAATGCAAGTTTAGATTCTAAGACATGACAGAAGACCATGAGATTTGAAATGGGCTCCATGTATATTAACAGGGTACGAACCTTGGTTGACGCACTTAAAGGGTAAAACCTATAGGATGCAAGTAGGTTTTCAAAAGGAAAACTAAACATGGATTGTAATAAAAGTACCTTTAAAAGCAAGATTGACAAAATTCAATTAGCTTAAAAACCATTTAGATCCTGCTTGTTGTAGCAGTATACCATCATTATAAGATATGGTAGATAGATGTCAAGATGAAAATCATCTTGAGGATGTGTATGTGACACAACCTAAAGGCCTTTTATGCCTGAAACATCTAGGAAGGTATGTGAACTGCAAATGTTCTATTTATGGACTAAAGCAAGCTTTTAGAAGCTAGAATCTTCATTAAAGAATGAAGATAAATCTTGTGACTATAAAAAGGTTAGTAACTGCACAATTATAGTTCTAGTATTACATGTAGAAGACATGCTTCTTCTAGAACTAATAACATTCTCATTCTATAGTCAAGAGTATCCTTAAACACTTAAGAAAGACTAAGGATTTGATCTTGATAAATGGAAGATGAGCTCATTGTAAAGGTTACATCGATGCCAATCTTTTGATTAATTTGAAAGAATTAAGATTGCAATAAAAATATATGTGTTGTCAAGATGGTTGCGATGTATGCTTGAAAGGTTCAAAGCAAGAAACAATCGTTGGTTCTACTAATAAATCTAAGTATTTTGCTATGTTAAATTACAAAAGAAGTCAATTTACATTTAATCATTCCAAATGTTTTGTACCCTATGAGTTTCCACTGTGATGATAATGGAACCATAGAACAATATAAGGAAGTGGATTAATCCAAGCATATACTTAAATAGTTCCATATTTGGAAGATGTGAAAATATACAATGTGCATACCAACAAAATTGTTGGGAAGCCACTAGTAAAACCGCTTATGTAGTAAAAGCATAAGGGCACTGTAGATGTCATTGGGCATTAACCATATCGGCTTTAAGTGTAAGTAGGAGATTGTTGGAAATATGCATTAAAAGCCTATATAGGACGCATCATTTTGAATAAGTCATTTTTTGTTAAATAGTTTAACAACTTTTATTTATCCTTGGAGTAATAGGTCATATGAGAGTTATTCCTAAAATGTCCCTATTCAAGTATTTACGTGGGGACATGTAAATACATTAAGACTAGTGTGTGAGTATACTGATGATCTGATCTCACAGATCATGGATATAAATGATATCAAGTCTTCACATGGGTACACATTAAGCGTAACGATGTACTGGACAGACCCATAATGAGAACGTTGCATGGATCGTTACATGAATGTCATAACGATTCTTAATGTGATAATGGTATATGTAGTCCTTTGACCTGAAGTCACTATGATTCCTACATAAGGAGTTTGTTGTTTTAATATAATCAAACGTCTTCTCTAACAAGAGGACTATAAAGTTTATGATTAGGTAAATGAACAAATTATACAAAGGGATGTGAGTGATATAAATGGGATTTGTCTCTCCTATGTGACATGAGTGATATCTATAGGCCCCTTGATGGAGTGAGACTCAGGAAATACATGGCCATGCTAGAAAGAATAAACATTAGATATTTATTCAGATAAAGTCTACTCCAGTATCAAGTAAAATAAATTGGACCGTACAAGGATGACGCGACCATGCCTTTGGCCCAATTAGGATATCGTGACAAAAGGAACAAACATATAAAATAATTATCACTTATAGGTTATGTTGATAATAAATAATATTCGGACATAATGATGCATTGCTAGATGCTGCTCTTAGTTTATATTAATAATAAAATAGTTTATTATTAATATAACCGAGTATTTTACCTATAGGGTCACACACATAAAGTAAGCCTATCAGAAAATAGCTTTTTATTTTAGTTGGACTAAAATAAAACTATTGGGCCTGACTCATTTAGAATGAGTAAGGAGCCCACTCTTTAGAGAGCAAATTAGGTCAAACCTAAGTCTATAAATAAAGCATAAGATGCTCATAGGTGGCTAACCAAAAAGAGACATAAAATACTCAAAAGTTGCAAAAGCTACACGCCGTCATACTAGTATTTGGAATGTGTAGCATTTCTGGTGGGAGTACTCATGTAGACTCTTAAAGGACGAGGCTACGATTGCTTTGATATTCTTCAAGAGGTAATCCTAAAATGCAATATTTTTTTTGTGTTTGTCTTATGCTTTAAAACACGAAGCTTTGCAAATCATATTGGAATCCTTGTATTTCTGCTGCTCATGCACTAGGGATTCCCTAAAATTGGTAAGGTAAATGATGTTGTTAATGAAGAATGGCCATTAATGAAACTTAATGGTTGTTGGGAACCATTAATGTGGGAACCCGGTAATGGGTTTGGCATTGAGTATGTGTAATAATAAATGCAGACGCCTAAACCGAGGTGGTTGCGGTTGAATGAGCGAATTAAATGGGACTTGGGAGTTAGGATGTCAGAAGACATCAAGTGATTATGAACGTTAAATCGAGGTGGTTGAATAGAAAATTGATTGTGTGATATATTGTGATGTAGGAAACAACCCTAGTTTCGAGGTGGAACCATCTGACCGCGGTGAATACTACTTTTCTTGAGGTAGGAGGGGGTAACTATTCTAAATGCATGATTTCATCCATAGATGATGTGAAAATATGTGCATGCGATTGTACTTAATGATTGCTTAAGTGTGGACGATGTGTTGATTTCATCAATTGAATATGTTTAGAATGATTAATGTTATGTGGCATATGTTTAGGATGATGAATACGATATTAAACTGGTCTGGGTCCGAGTTAACAACTCGGTATCATAATGGGAGAAGACCGACCGGTGCTGTGTGTAATCGGTATGATTACCTGGTATCCTAATGAGAGGAGACCGACCGGTGCTGTGTGTAATCGGTATGATTACTCGGTATCCTAATGAGAGGAGACTGACCTTGATGTCCCATGTTTTACTTGCTGAGTCTGTGTTGTGTACAGAATGAATGAAGTGATATCCGTATTTTGGTGCGGGTATTGAGACCGGATATGATGTTATGATCAATATAATGATGAAATATGTTATGATGGTTTGAGACCATGCTTTAAATTGAAATCAATGATATGAATTATCACAAATGTGTATATGTGAATTGATGATTGTGATTGCCACTAACTACCGATGTGTATGAGCCCAAAGAGGATCGGTAAAGATTGAGAATACTGAAATCTACTAAGTGGTGGTTGTGAATGGATGATTGATTGAGTGGCATTTAGGATGCACAGTGTGAGAATGCATTAATTGGCATTTGCATCCATGGCATATCTTTCGCTACTTATATGGAATGTTAGGGGTTCTAATGAGCGGGCCCAGTGGGAGGGCGACCCAGTGCACGTGTATATTATTGTAATTCCCTAGTGATTCTAGGAATCATGAAGTTGTCCATAGTTTGGTGACGAGGCACCCTATGTGGCGGGCCTAGTGGGCGGACGGCTGGTGAGCGAGTTAACTTGGTGTCCAATGGGGCACGGCTCTCTTGATGTGTGTTCGGGAAGGGCCCGTAGCACTTGTGGCAAGTAAGGCCACGATGATGATCCGCAGTCACAGGGTGACTAGTGCTACAGATGGGCGAGAGCGATTTGGTACCAGTAAAAATATGTGGTTGATCATGCTTGAAATTGGATATAAGTGTACATATTTTTCTACTGCAGTAGGGGCATAGTAGCACACCTATGCTTATCCCTCACTTGATATATTGATATTTTCCCACAGTCGAATCCGCACTTGAAAATAATTCTATTGTGCATATGCATTAGCTTTAAGAGTATTTGCATATAGCCGAGATATGCCTAGTTGATAGCCCGAAGTGGCGATGAATGATTGTTAAATAGAGCGAAAGTAAATTGAGGTACTAACATTAAAAGTATGATGATTACTGAGAATGTTAAGGATATATTATATGTATAATATTGCCTTGTGAATACACTTATTTGGACATGTAATGTGCTGAGATGTGATGTTGTACCATGTGTATGAAACTTGTGATGTTTGCCTGATAAATAAATGTATGGTACACATGTATAAGTATCATCATAATATATGACTTTGGTACATTTGGATTATATTACTCACCTCCCTATTGTCATTTTTAAGTTTGATATAGGTGTGAGGTAAAATCCTACTCTTCTTGGAGGTCAAGAATTGGAGAACGTAAATATAAGAGGAATGTGGTTGATCCTTGGCTGGCATATGTACTTATTTTGTATAGTACATAGTGAGTATATGTTTATTTTGAAATTAATTTTGACAATGGCTGATTTTGGAAGGTCATTAGGAAAATTAGACCGGGTGTGTAAGGCTAATTTTCATTAATGACATTGACGATGTATTGGATGATATTTTTATTATGAAATTACATTTCTAATGTTTAACAAGTCGGTGATACATTTTTCATCCTCCTTTCGGGTGATACTTTAACCACTCTTGAATTTAATTTTTATCTTCCGCTTTTTCCTTGTGATAGCCTCAAGTCCGGTCGTCCGAGGTGCACTCTGATACCGTTCTCATATCTTTATATATGAGATCGGTTATCTATTGATCCAGGGAAAGTACTCAGTTTTATTTATATTGAATTTCTGCTACTAACAATTATTTTTAAATTTGCGAAAAATTTACCCCTATTTCCAAAATAGGAAATCAGGTCGGGGTGACAAAGTCGCCCCTAATGTTTTTAAGGTACTAATTCTAAATCAAGATTTTAAGTTTGGGAGTCTGATTACAGGTGATGAAGGTATTAGCACTCCACACTGTCTATTTTAAACGGTTTCCCTAAGTTTTGAATAATTCTAATAATTTGAAACTTAAACCTCTTAAAGATATTCTATGGATTTATTGTCGACCTGTTAGTCCTCAAATTTACAATAAATCTTTTAATAAAAATTTCATAAAAATAATAAAAATTTGGTTAATTTGTTAGAAAATTAGGTTTTAATTCAATAAATGGATGTTGTTGGAAATAATCTGCCCTTGATCAATTTTTTCTAGTTTTGCAGTGAAAAAGTAAGGAATTCAAGAGAAAATTATACTGGAGGATCTGACGCGTAGCATCAATCCCACGCATAGCGTGGACTCTGAATTTTGATGCTGACACTACGCGTCACAGCCACGCGTAGCGTCAGTGCTGTGTGGACTCCACATCCAACTTGGCCAAGCACTCAGCTTTGACCCAATAATGGCCACCCCACTCAGCACCAATGGCCACTCCACTTAACACAAACGGCCAAAACATAGTAAAGACACGTCCAAGTGGCCAAGCATGATCAAATTTAATAATTTGAAGTGGCCATTATCAGTTGTTTAATGGAAGCTGAGTCAGGGGTCTGACGCGTAGCGTCACACTGACGCATAGCGTCAGCACCCTTGCTCAGACCTATAAATAGGGTCATCCAACACCATTCAACATATCCCATTCTCATTCACTTCTCTTCTTTTCTCTCTTTGTGCTCAACTTTGAGTACTTCTTTTGTGAGTTGTAGTTCTAGAATAGTTTTCTAGATACTTGAGAGTGTTGTGGTGTATTGTGATCGTTGTATCGTGAAGTTTCCATCGTCTTCGTAATGTCAAACTCTGTAAGTGTTATTTTTACTTACACATACTTTCACCATGTGTAACTAATTTGTTTATGTTGGAATTGGTGAACTAATCTATTGAGTATAATGTTGTGAATTCAACCTCTGCATGTTTATGATTCAAGTCCATGTTAGTATTTCAACCTTTTATTAATATGAACGTCAAACGAGAGAATGATTTTCATGTGTATTGAAACTTGTTTTATTTGTATGAATGTCAAACAGGAGAATGATTATTCATGCCGTATTGAAACTTGTTTTGACGAAAGTAAAAGTTGGAATACCCTTGGTATCTCAATTCTATAGGGGTTGTTAACCATTTTTGCCATAAGGCCAGGTCTTAATGCAAGTTTTTGCTGAGAAAGCTCACGAGGGATCGATCTTTACGGTGAATTCTTAGAATTTATATCACGAGGGATCGGTTATAATGATTTTAAGCTGCAATGACATGAAACTTGATGATTAAATATGCATGTCTTGAGTTCCTCATTGTTATTCTAGATTAGGGATCCAATTTCCAACATAATTTGTTTATCTGTCTTTATCTCAAGTATCTTACCTATTCTAGATTGCAACTCAACTTTTTAGATAGATTTTTTTTATTTTATTTTTAGCTCATGAACTACTTAATCATGTTATCCTGTGAATACTGTATAAATTGTATATAAATCATTCTTTTGTCTATAACTTTCTTCTCATTTACCATAGTGAATAGAAAATTACTGTTGTTATTGGACTTTCAATCCCAGTGGAACGATATCTAAATTTTGAAAACTACAAACGATTGGTGCGCTTGCCAATTAATAACCCGGTGGTAGAAACGAACGGTTGAGACGCTATCACCGGGTTAACAAGTTTTCGGGCGCCATCGCCGGGGATTGAATTGTTTCAGTAAAATAGTAAATTTTTAATTACCGTGGTAAATATTTTTTTACCTAAGTTAAATTTTTTTTATTTTGTTTACTTTTACTTATTGTTACACTAACTTTCTTTGTCTAGTTTGTGTATGCAAACCTGATCTACTACAGGTAAAATTTATTTTGATCCTGAGATAGAAAGGTTTGTAAAGAAAATCAAGTCTTTGAAATCTAAAACACAAACTAAATCTTCTTCTACTTCTAAAATTTTTGAAAATTCAAATATGGCTGCTGAAAGGAGAACATTGGGACAGTTTGCTGCTATTAATGGTCCACCCCGAGTTTCGGGAATATTTCAAGGACCTGTTGTGCCAGTGGAGATTAAACCTGCTACTTTAAATATTATTCAAAATAATCAATTTGCTGGTTTAAATCATGAAGAACCATATGAACATTTAACTTTTTTTTATGAGTTATGCAGTACAATTGGTTTTGAACCCAATCAAGAAGAATCTGTTTATCTGAGGTTATTTCCTTTTTCATTGATTGGTAAAGCTAAAGAATGGTTTAAATCTTGCCCACTAGGTAGTTTTGCAAACTGGTCCGATGTTGAAAGAAAATTTTTGGAAAGATTTTATTCTCCTTCAAAATATTTTGAAGCCATGACAGCCATACATTCTTTTTCTCAAAACAATGATGAATCATTAGGGGAAACATGGGAACGATTCAAGGCACTCTTAAGAAAATGTCCAAACCATAACCCGGATGATGCCGAAAAGGTAAGGATCGTTTACCATGGTTTATTACCTCAGTTCAAGATGATGTTAGATGCTTGTGCAGGTGGCTCTTTAATGAACAAAACTGTGGAGGAAGCTATTGAGATATTGGAATCAATGTCCATTAGTGAACATCAAGCTAAACCAGAAAGAGGTAATGTACAAGGTATACTTGAACAAGGAGTAAATAATACAGTGTTAATTCAACAAAAATTGTTGATACAACAAATTGAGGCAATGAGTAAACAACTTGGAAAACTTCAAGTTACCCATATACCACCATAACTTCATGCTCAATTAAAACAATGTGAGTATTGTATGGGCGAACAACCACGTGGTTACTGTGTTCTTGACAAGAATGAACAAGAACAAGCTAATTCCTTGATTCATCAGAGGTTACCTACAGGTAATTCTCTAAATCCTCTTGTAAATTCTTTTTCTAACAATTACCTGCAGGGAAGGCAAAACCAAAACTATGGTTGGAGGCAAAATGCTAGACCCTTCAACAATCAAGGTGATTACAATACTAGATTGACAAAGGCTGAAGAAAGTATTAAACAATTGATGCAATACATGGAGACAATTAAGGCTGAACGTAAAGCATCAGATCAACAGTTGAGTCAGCTAGTAAAAGAAATAGCCGACAACAAGGAATTCAAAGTGAAAGAACAATGTAAGGCTATTTTTACAAGAAGTGGTAAAACTGTATGTATGGACTGTGAAAAAGAAAAAGAAAAAGAAAAAGAAAAAGAAGAAAAAGAAAAAGAAGAAAAAGAAGAAGAAAAAGAAAGTGAAAAAAATAAAGAAAAAGATGAAATAAAAGAAAAAGAAAAAAAATCAAAAAAATCAGTATTTGGGACAGACACCTCCTGTCCAGGATTTACCTCATCCTCATCCACCATCAAAAAAAGATAAAGAAAAGGAATATAAGAGATTCCTTGAAATTTTTAAGCAGTTACACATAAACATTCCTTTTTCTGAGGCATTAGAACAAATGCCTATATATGCTAAGTTTATGAAAGAACTGCTTACAAAGAAAAGGAAGTATGATGAGGAGATAGTAGAACTTGAAGCAAGTTGCAACGCTATTTTACAATACAAGATGCCAGAAAAATCCAAAGATCCTGGCAAATTCACTATTCCTGTCTCTATTGGCGGAGTAAATATCGGAAAGGCTTTATTAGATTTAGGGGCTAGCATCAATCTAATGCCCCTAAGTATGATGAAGCGCATTGGTGACCTTGATCCGCAACAGACAAGGATGACTCTGTAATTAGCTGATAAATCCATCAAGAGACCTTATGGGATTGTAGAAGATGTACTTGTAAAGGTTGACAAATTCTACTTCCTTGTGGATTTTGTGATCTTAGACATGGAGGAAGATGCTGATGTTCCTCTGATTCTTGGAAGACCATTCATGAAAACTGCTTGAGTACTGATTAATGTGGACAATGGGAAGCTAGCAGTAAGGGTGCACGATGAGGAAGTGAATTTTGATGTCTTCAAAGCAATGAAACATCCTAGCCCGAAGCAAGACTGTTTCAAAGTGGACATCCTTGATGAAACTTATCTTTCCTTATCAAAAGGTATGACTAATTCTGACCCATTAAATAAGTTATTGACTAATTCTGTTGAATTTTTGAATGAAGAAGAGGAGAAACAGATTGAAAGGTATCTTGAAGAATTCGATCAAGGGAAAGAAATTTCCTTTGAATCAAGAAAGATTGAAGAAATTCAAGACCCACCTGTTGAAGAAATCCAGAAACCTGAACTCAAAGTGTTACCTTCCAATCTAAAATACATCTTTTTGAAAGAAGGTAATTTAAAACTAGTAATCATTAGTAATCTGTTAAGTGAAACAGAGGAAGAATAACTGGTGGAAGTATTGAAGAGAAATCAAGAAGCAATTGGATGGACACTTGAAGATTTGAAAGGTATAAGTCCATCATACTGCATGCACAAAATTTTGTTAGAAGATGATTTCAAACCTGTTGCTCAACCTCAAAGACGCCTCAACCCAACTATGAAAGAGGTAACCAAAAAGGAGGTTCTGAAATTGCTAAAAGCAGGTATTATTTATCCTATTTCTGATAGTGCATGGGTAAGTCCTGTTCAAGTTGTTCCAAAAAAAGGTGGTATGACAGTAATTGTTAATGAAAAAAATGAACTAATTCCTACAAGAACTATCACCAGTTGGAGAATGTGCATTGATTATAGAAAATTAAATCAAGCAACAAGAAAAGATCATTTTCCATTACCTTTTATGGATCAAATGCTTGAAAGATTATCTGGACAAAAATATTACTGCTTTCTTGATGGTTATTCTGGATATAATCAAATTGCTGTTGACCCTCTTGATCAGGAGAAAACTGCTTTTACATGTCCTTTTGGCATATTTGCTTACAGAAAAATGTCATTTGGATTATGTAACGCACCTGCTACTTTTCAAATATGCATGTTTGCTATTTTTGTAGATTTAATTGAAAAGAACATTGAAGTTTTCATGGATGACTTCTCAGTTTTTGGGAATTCATTTGAGACATGTCTATCCAACCTAGACACCGTACTCAAGCGGTGTATTGAGACAAATTTAGTGCTTAATTGGGAAAAGTGTCACTTCATGGTGAAAGAAGGAATTGTACTTGGTCATAAAATTTCTTCTAGAGGCATTGAAGTTGACCAAGCCAAGATAGAGGTAATTTCTAAACTCCCACCCCCTGTAAATGTAAAAGGTATTAGAAGCTTTTTAGGACATGCTGGATTTTATAGGAGGTTTATTCAAGATTTTTCAAAAATTGCAAAACCTTTATCAAACCTTCTGAATAAAGATGTTGAATTCAAATTTGATGAAGCATGTCTTAAAGCTTTTAATTCCTTAAAAGAAAAATTGGTTTCTGCCCCTGTAATTGTTGCTTCTAATTGGAATCTACCCTTTGAACTTATGTGCGACGCAAGTGATTATGCTGTTGGAGCAGTTTTAGGTCAAAGATATGAAAATTTTTTTAAAGTCATACATTATGCTAGTAAAGTTTTGAATGAAAATCAAATAAATTATGCAACTACTGAAAAAGAATTACTAGCCATAGTATATGCTTTAGAAAAATTTCGATCTTACTTGATTGGCTCAAAAATAATTGTTTTTACTGATCATGCGGTAATCAAGTACCTTTTAACTAAATCTGATTCAAAACCTCGGTTAATCAGATGGATTTTGCTCCTTCAAGAATATGATCTTGAAATCAAAGATAAAAAAGGTAGTGAAAATATGGTAGCTGACCATCTTCCTAAATTAATGAATAATGAGGTTACTGCCAAGGAAAAAGAAATTTTGGAAGAATTTCCTGATGAAAAACTTTTCAAAATAACACAACGGCCATGGTTTGCTGACATGGCCAATTTCAAAGCAGCAGGAGTTCTTCCAAATGATTTGACTTGGCAGCAAAGAAAAAAATCCTTTAGAGATGCAAGATATTTTGTTTGGGATGACCCTCATTTATTCAAAATTGGAGCGGATAATTTGTTACGATGTTGTGTGCCTGACTGGGAAGTAAAAGATATGTTGTGGCATTGTCATAAATCACCATATGGAGGACACTTTAATGATGAAAGAACAGCTGCAAAAGTTCTTTAATCAGGTTTATATTGGCCCTCTCTTTTTAAAGATGCTCACTCATTTGTTCAATCTTGTGATAACTGCCAAAGAATAGGTAATGTTGGAAGAAGGCAAGAAATGCCTCTCACAAATATACAAGAAGTTAAGGTATTTGATTGTTGGGGAATTGACTTCATGGTACCTTTTCCTAACTCATACTCAAATCAATACATTCTTTTGGTAGTTGATTATGTTTCTAAATGGGTGGAAGCAATTGCTACCCCTAATGCTGACACTAAATCTGTTGTGAATTTTTTGAAGAAAAATATTTTTTACAGATTTGGGACACCAAGAACTTTAATAAGTGATGGTGGTTCACACTTTTGTAAAAAAATTCTTTAGAAAGTATTACAACATTATGGAGTAAAGCATAAGGTAGCCACAACATATCATCCACAAACCAATGGACAAGCAGAGATTTCAAATCGTGAAGTGAAAAGAATTCTGGAAAAACTGTGTCATCTTCTAGAAAGGATTGGTCACAAAAACTTGATGATGCACTCTGGGCATACAGAACTGCATTTAAATCACCAATTGGTCTTTCTCCTTTCTAGATGGTCTATGGAAAATCATGTCACCTTCTAGTTGAAATGGAACATAAAGCATATTGGGCTTTAAAATTCCTCAATTTTGATCAAAATGTAACAGCAGATAAATGAAAGTTACAGCTACTTGAATTAGAGGAAATGAGAAACAATGCCTATGAATCATCCAGATGTTACAAAAGTAAGGTGAAAGCTTACCATGATAAAAAGTTAAAGAAAAGACATTTCACACCAGGTCAGCAAGTTTTATTGTTCAATTCAAGATTAAAACTGTTTCCTGAAAAATTGAAATCAAAATGGTCAGGCCCGTTTTTTATTAAAAAAGTTAAACCACATGGAGCAGTGGAAATTGAAGATCCAACTTCTAAAAGAAGCTGGATGGTAAATGGGCAAAGGTTGAAACTCTATTTGGGTGGTGAAATTAACAAAATTACCATCAGTTATCTTTTAACTGACCCTTGAAATGCAGGAATGTCAGGCTGGAGACATTAAACCTAGCGCTCAATGGGAGGCAACCCATTCTGTTATTTGTTTATTTTAATTTATTTTCAAAAAAAATCCAAAAATAAATTTTATCTTTCAATAAATAATCAAACTTTTGTTAGAAAGTTAATTTATTCACTTAACATTTTTACACAATAAAACCAATTTTGTAAAATCAATTATTGATTCTTTTATAACTTAGAGATTTTGATAAATTTAATTACAATAAGTTTATTAACTATCAAGCAAATTTCAAAAACCCGGTGAGTTGAGAGATCTTGTTAAACACTTGAGGGTTTAATTGACATAACTTCATTCGAATTAATTTTGTTTTAATCTTTGATTTGTGTTGTTGTACAGAGAATTCAGGAAAATGATCAAGGCACATTTATTGGTGAAAAGAAACCTTGGGCCAAACAGCTTACCTTGGTAAAAATTATTTTATCCTTTGAAAGCCAATTTGAGCCTAAAATAAATTCTTTGGTACCCTTAAAACCTAAATCTATTTTAACAATTCCCTATACTTGATTGATTAAAAGAGCAGTTGAAATAAATGAAAAATATCTTTAGTGTTCTTACAAACATGGGGAGTGAAAATAAGCAACTTGATTCTTTTCAAAAGAAAATAAAGTATGAAAAAGAAAAGTCAAAAATAGTGAAAAGAATCAAGTTGGGGGTATTTATTTTTCACCAATAAAAGAAAATGAGAAGTTTAGGCCAAGAGAAAGCCTAAGAATTATAAAATGCTCTTTTATGATTTCAGGTTTTTGAATTCCAAGAAAAACCATTGATTCTTGTAAGCCAAGCCTCATTACAACCCGTGAAAAGACCTTGTGATTTCTGAATTAACTCTGTATAACCAACCATTGATTAGATGAAAATCAAAATTAAATTCATTTGATTTTATGATTGATTGAGTGAAACAGGTTACCAATTGCATTGAGATAAACACTTGGAGAGGTAAGCCTGAAATTATGCTTGGTATGTTAATAAAATATTGTAAAGAATTTTATCATTAAACCTTTGTTATATTAGATGTCTATAATTGATTATTTCAAAATGGTAAATTGTGTAATTACTTTTTGTGGTAAATTCTCGGACTAACTCAAAAATTTGATTTCAAATTTTTATTTTTTATTTTTCTGTCTTGCTCGAGGACGAGCAATGTCTCAAGTTGGGGGTATTTGTTAGTCCTCAAATTTACAATAAATCTTTAAATAAAAATTTCATAAAAATAATAAAAATTTGGTTAATTTGTTAGAAAATTAGGTTTTAATTCAATAAATGGATGTTGTTGGAAATAATCTGCCCTTGATCAATTTTCTCTAGTTTTACAGTGAAAAAGTAAAGAATTCAAGAGAAAATTATACTGGAGGATCTGACGCGTAGCATCAATCCCACGCAGAGCGTGGACTCTGAATTTTGATGCTGACACTACGCGTCACAGCCACGCGTAGCGTCAGTGCTGCGTGCACTCCACATCCAACTTGGCCAAGCACTCAGCTTTGACCCAATAATGGCCACCCCACTCAGCACCAATGGCCACTCCACTCAACATAAAAGGCCAAAACACAGTGGAGACACGTCCAAGTGGCCAAGCATGATCAAATTTAATAATTTAAAGTTGCCATTATCAGCTGTTTAATGGAAGCTGAGTCAGGGGTCTGACGCGTAGCGTCAGCACCCTTGCTCAGCCCTATAAATAGGTCCATCCAACACCATTCAACATATCCCATTCTCATTCACTTCTCTTCTTTTCTCTCTTTGTGCTCGACTTTGAGTACTTCTTTTATGAGTTGTAGTTCTAGAATAGTTTTCTAGATACTTGAGAGTGTTGTGGTGTATTGTGATCATTGTATCGTGAAGTTTCCATCGTCTTCGTAATGTCAAACTCTGTAAGTGTTGTTTTTACTTTCACCATGTGTAACTAATTTGTTTATGTTGGAATTCGTGAACTAATTTATTGAGTATAATGTTGTGAATTCGACCTCTGCATGTTTATGATTCAAGTCCATGTTAGTATTTCAACCTTTACCTAATATGAACGTCAAACGGGAGAATGATTTTCATGTGTATTGAAACTTGTTTTATTAGTATGAATGTCAAACGGGAGAATGATTATTCATGCCGTATTGAAACTTGTTTTGACGAAAGTAAAAGTTGGAATACCCTTGGTATCTCAATTCAATAGGGGTTGTTAACCATTGTTGCCATAAGGCCAGGTCTTAATGCAAGTTTTTACTGAGAAAGCTCACGAGGGATCAGACTTTACGGTGAATTCTTAGAATTTATATCACGAGGGATCGGTTATAATGATTTTAAGCTGCAATGACATGAAACTTGATGATTAAATATGCATGTCTTGAGTTCCTCGTTGTTATTCTAGATTAGGGATCCAATTTCCAACATAATTTGTTTATCTGTGTTTATCTCAAGTATCTTACCTATTCTAGATTGCAACTCAACTTTTTAGATAGATTTTTTTTATTTTCTTTTTAGCTTATGAACTACTCAATCATGCTATCCTGTGAATACTGTATAAATTGTATATAAATCATTCTTTTGTCTATAACTTTCTTCATATTTACCATAGTGAATAGAAAATTACTGTTGTTATTGGACTTTCAATCCCAGTGGAATGATATCTAAATTTTGAAAACTACAAACGATTGGTGCGCTTGCCAATTAACACGACCTAATAATTAAAGTTATATTTTTGGTGATTTATCGTCGTTAAAATGCATTATGATTTATTTTTACAAGTTAATAAGATATGTTTATTTTTAAATTTGGGCCCACTAAGAATGACTCCTACTTCTATGTATTCCCCAAGCGTTAGGGGAAATCAGGATTACATAGTTCTTTGTTTATTATAAAAAATAATGTGAAGTAAGTTAAAAACATTGAGATTTAGGAAATGTTAATCAACAGGACATCTCATCCAAATTGATCTTGAATATTGTATTTTGTTTTTTTCTTAAAGAAAAAGGGAACCTTAGGTTTATTTATTTATTATTATTATTATTAGAAAAAAACTTAATGGTCTAAATCAATTTAAAAATAAAACATTTATATTGTATGAAGACCTAGATCAACAAGATGTCTCGTCAAAATTGATCTCAAATATAAATATTTTGATTTTTGTTATATATC
Organism: Clitoria ternatea; assembly: GCA_037962975.1. Classification (NCBI taxonomy): domain Eukaryota; kingdom Viridiplantae; phylum Streptophyta; class Magnoliopsida; order Fabales; family Fabaceae; genus Clitoria; species Clitoria ternatea. The sequence goes on from CM075671.1 coordinate 111,641,031, forward strand.
AGCATTATTAAAAATATTTTATGATTTAAATTAATTTTAAAAATTAACTTAAAACATAGATTAATAGGACGTCTCGTCCAAATTAATCTCTAATATAAAGATTCTAAATTTTGTTATCAAAATATCTTAGGGTCTAAATTGATTAAGGCATAAATTAACATGACATCCCATCCAAATTAATTCATAACATAAAGATTGTAACTTGTGTTCCATATTGACGTTACTAAAATATTTTATGGTCTAAAAAATTAAAACACGGATTAACAGGACGTCCCATCCAAATTAATCCCTAACATAAAAATCTTCATTTTTTTACATGCCAACATTATTAAAATATTTTATGGTTTAAATTAATTAAAACATAGATTAATAGGACGTCCCGTACAAATTAATCCCTAACATAAAGATTTTAACTTTTGTTACATGCCAATATCAATTTTAGTTTTTTAATCTCACGAACATGATACTCTAACTTGGTAAGTAATGAACATCAAGAGGTATTATATGCTACTAATTATTAGATTTTCCTAGATGGGAAAGGATTTCACATGTTTAATCAGGCATATTATCTCATTACAATTGGCTAGGAACAGGGATCTAAACAATGAATAGAATAAAATTTTTTAGAAATTTACCAGGTACTATTTGATTCACGCTCCTTTTTCACGTGAGCTGCTTCAGCCTTTTCTTCCAAATGACATTAATTTCTTTTTTTCTTGCGATAATTTCTTCTCTTTATTTGTGTCAATCCTTTTTTTGCTTTTGTTGGTCAATTTTTTTTGCTTTTCTTGTGTTGATTTCCGCATAAATTTTCTTTCTCCCCACGTGTATTTCTTAGCTAATGTATATATACTAAAATCCCCCCTCCTCGTCTTGAAGTTAACATGCCTTTTTCTATTTATAATGGCTTTCACTTTTTCAATCAGTTGCCTTATTTTTTTTTCTATCTCGTAACATATATATAATAATAGGATTAACCTAATATATATAATTATAAATTTAAAGCTGATTTTTTTATAATATATATTTATATATTCAAAACTCTATCTTATTCTATAATATATATATATATATTTTAAAAAACTATCTCATTCTATAATATATATATATATATATATATATATTTAAAAAGCTCTATCTCATTCAATTAAAAAAAATCTATCTCACCCCTTAAAATCCTCTCCTTATTTTTTTAAAAATCTAATCCATTTTTTATAAAATTCAAAATTTAAACTTCACTCTCCTATTTGAATTTTAAAATTTCTCTCAGATTAGATTCCAGTTTTTTCTAGAAATTCAAAATTTATGGTTCTGATGAGGACTTAAAAATTTTAAAGATCAAAACCCGGATCAACAATTTGAAATTCAAACAAGCCCACGAGTTTACTTTTTTTCTTAAAAATTAAATCCTATGTTAGATTGATTTTTTTGTTTTTATTTATTTATTATTATTTTAAAAAACATTTAAATGGCCCTAGACAAAATTAGGTAGCAACACTCCAAAAAAACTTGTAAGTACAAGTTGGGGTTCTTGGATGGCATACCCCCAAACTGATTTTGTTACACCATGGAGATGGGAGACGACTTCAACTCAAAATTGTTGGCCTTTATGACAGGCCATGTGATACTTGGCGTTCTACCCATGACATTGGGAGCAACAAAATCTCTCAAAGCTCGATTGTTTTCAGCCATGTTTATAGGTTCTCCTCTAGCAAAAAGTTGCCTTGAGTTTCTCCTTCTTGCTAAGAGGGTGCGCTCAATCTTTGGATCGAAAATAAATTAAGGATAGCACCCCTGGTTCTTCACATAAAAGTACCTGCAAAAACATAAACAAAAACAGACTAAGCATAATATTTATCTTTTTAAATTTAATAAAATAAATAAAGCATACATAAATAAGCAAATAAACAAGAATCAAACAAGCAAAATAAAATCAAAATCAAAACAAAAATCAAGAAAAAAAATCAAAGCATCTAGTCTAAAACAGGATCAAAATCGTTGAATATTGAAGGGAAACACAGTCCCCGACAACGGTGCCAAAAACTTAACAACGCCCGCAAGAGCACGGGTTTGTCTCGTAGTATAAAGAATTATCGTCTCCTCAGGGACTCTGTTCTCAAGTACTCATAATTAAGATCCTATTTATCTAAACAAGTGAGAATAGAGATTTGGTGCAAAAAAATTAAAAATAGAGCAAGTAAAGATCCAAAACAGAGAGTTTTCGGGAAATGAAATCAATTAAGAGAATCTTGGGATTTTCGGGGGATGGAATGCTTTACGTTGATGTTTAAAGATTTTACGTTATCTTTTACTGTTATGTTGACCAGGACAATTTTCCTAAGGTTCTAACTTTCCCTTTTCAGAGCTCCGCTAGAGTACTTATAAATCAAATAAATCATTGTTTAATTTGAAAGAGTTTTAAGTTCAAGAAAATTTAAGTTCTCATAATCACTAAAAAGGTTCACTTCTCAGTCCCTCCCAAATTTAATTTTTATGAAAAACTTAGGTCTTCAAAAAATTAAAAACAATTCATGTCTTAGTCCTCCTAGATTCAATCTTATGTTCAAATTGTTGAATTAGATTAAATATGGTTCACTTTTCTCTCCTTCCCAAAATTAATTAAAAATAACCTAAAGCCTCTCTCTAGATCAGTGAGTGAATAAGGCAATCAAGAACGGAAGGAAAACATAAATTTATTAATAACATAGAGTAAATCTATGATAGGGATGTCAATATCTTTCTCTATATCTAACAAAATAAAATTAATAGGCATGGGAAAAATATCCTATTATAACAGGAACATATAGGGTATTTCACAGATCTATCAGTAAATTGTAAGGACATCCTAGTGAGCTTTAAAGCACCTAAATCAAGTTTCTTAAAAATAGAATAAGACATTATACTACAACAAGCCCTTAAATCACATAAAGATTTATTGAAACTCATACCACCTATTGTTAACTTCATAGAAAAGTTGCCCAGATCATGAAGCTTAGGGGGCAACTTTTTAACATTCATAGATTTGAACTCCTCAGTAAGTGTAATACTATCAATAATCTCAATTTTCCTTTTACCAGAAATTATTTCCTTAAGAAATTAGTAAAGCTAGGCATTTGTTGCAATGCCTCAATGAAAGGAATATCAACATATAATTTCTTAAGAAGTTCAAGGAACTTACTAAATTATTGATCTACCTCTTAGCTCTTGCTAAACTTTAAGGATATGGAATTACAAGTTAGTAAGGCTTTACCTCTTCTCTCTTCTTATCATTTATGTTGGACATAAAATTTACATCCAACTTGTCATCCACAGTTTCCTTCATAGTTGTAGGCAGGAATTCTTCAAACACTTCTTCTTGCTTCATTGTAACCGCCAAGATATGACTCATAGGTGCCTCTTCTGGATTTCAAGGAAAAGTACCCAAAACTCTGGTAGCTTGAGAAGTATGTTGAGCTATCTTTGTCTCTAGCATTTTACTGTGGATAGCTATAGCATCCATTTTTGTAGATAAGCTCTTAATAGCTTCAGAGAACTCCTCATTTTGCTTCATCTAATTCCCAATGAAGGTCTCCATTAAGGACTTAAACCCTTCTTAAATTTGAGTTTTACAATGCAGTGGGTCTGGTGTTTTACGCCTAATGAGAGTTAGGAAACTACAATTGAGGTGAGACCAATTTTCACTACTTTCTAATACATTTATTTACAACTTTCTTGAAGAAGTCAGAGGCCAAAAATGTCATTAAGATATCCAAAAGAGCCTAAAACAACAAGGGAAAAGCAACAGTTGGAAGAATCTTGATAGTGGCCATTCCATTGGCTGTGGTTGCACACCGGTGGCCATGGTTGGCACTACCTTGACCACCAAAATTGTAATTTTTACACATTTTGAGGCAGCAGCAACCACTGGCCGTGGTTGCACTCTACTGGCTGTGGTAGGCTCTGCTGTAGGCACTATTTTGTAGCTTTTTGACCCTTAAGTGTTTGCCAACTTTGGGACCTATTTCACTAGGCTATTCAACTCCAATTTGCATAAAATTTTATACACAACTCACCTACCCTAATATAGATCATATGGCCAAGTTTCAAGCCCAAATTCCATCCCAATCAAAATCTAAGCTATAGGGTAGTTTTATGCATTTTTTAGGCATTTTACATGACATACCAAAATACAATTGGCTAAGTTTTAGTCCAAACTCTCCATGGACCTATATTCACATATATAAATGTGACTTGCTCCAACAAGTCTCATCCCATATTTCATTTCCTAGATCAAAGTATATTCCATTAGCATTTCAAGCCATTTTTGGCTAAACCAAGCATGTCAAATTACAAACTAAGCCTTTTTGGCCACAACCAACCATGCACACAAGTTTCATACATATATTATGGATTATAGACGACCTCTATATGAAATTTAGTCCATTAAATGAGAATATCACCTATCCACTTCCTTGTTGTGTATAAAATTCACAACACCAATCATGCACAATCACATATAACATGGTCAATAATCATAAATCTCATAATATCATCCTTCATTCATCAATATAACATGTCTACAAAGACTTAATGTCCATCATTCAATCCATGTCTGCAATTCATCAAGATAGCCATGCAAGGTACTACCAAATATTGGCAATCATCAAATTTCATTGTCATAAATGTCATCACCATCACAATGGCATCCAATTACATTAGACCAAGCATCATATAGTGTTAGATACAAAAGAATGGCCAATACACCTTGTTAAAGGAATAAAGTGTAATGATTTGTAAAATAATGGACTACAATCATTCATTTACATTGCCACTTACATCATGTCCACAGAATCACAAATTATCAACATTACCAGCCAAAGCATTCCTTTACAACTATTTACCTTCTTCAAAAGCTTTAATTTAAAACATAATCTTATCCCATGGAAATCCTGCATTACAATGCTAAAAAGAGACAACATGGAAGAGTGAGTTATACATTCAAAATAGAGAATTCGAATACATTGTGATCATGTGTACATGCATATAAACAACATGTACGCTTTGTAATATAACCATCAATTTATCACCAAGCCTTCATCAAGATATCATCATAGGCATACAACTCTCATTGTTTACAACTCATAACAAGCAAATACACATACACATGCATCTTCACATTGCCCTTCGATCATTATGGGCTATCACAAGTATCACCATTAAGTTTTTACATCTTTCATTAATTCACACTCTTAATTGGTTATCATTTTTCTTAGTCAACTTCAACTTAAATGGCATGTTCCTATGGCTAATGCATATGTCATAACATGAAATGCATATGCAACAGATCCGATTTATAACACATGTGTACATAGTATATCAATTAATTACAACCACACATAGTTGCTTAAATATTCATCCCCCACAAGGGTATCTTTCATAAGATCTCGCAAGATCTCAATTATTTCGTCATGTCAATATGATCGCAACCACATATAATCGTTTGAATATTTGTCCAACTGTAAGGGTCCTTTCCACAAGATCCCATAAGATCACAATCATTTTGACATGTCACGTGATCGCAACCACACATAAACATTTGAATATTTCTCCCCCTACAAGGGTCCTTTTAACAAGATCCCGCAATATCTTAATCATTTTAATATGTCAAGTGATCGCAACCACTTATAATCATTTAATTATTTGTCCCCCATGCAAGGGTCCATTTTCACCAGATCCCGCAAGACCTTTATTGTTTCAATACATCATGTGATTGCAACCACATATAAAATGATATGTCATGCATGCCATGAAGACAACAATTCACATGCTAACCTCAGCTTTACAAGGATATCTCACCCTCTCACTTAGGGGTAATATTTTACACTTAATGTTACAGATAGTGGCACGCAACCAACTATAGCATTCTCTAAGGCATACAACATGTCACATAATCTCTAAGGCATTAATTCACATTGTTCACAATACAATAGCCAAGGAGCTCATCAATATCAATCCACACATGGAAATCAAGAAGGCATATCAACAAGTATACTTTAAATGTATAACACCAACATATACATTGTCTCAATATTTTCATTAATACTCATGGGTGTGTCACACAACCACATCATTCAATTCTCATCATCAATCATTATATCTTATCAATAGTGGTGAAACATACATGGTTTTTCACAGTATCACTTAGGCACACTCACTTTGCCAAAATCTCAAGTCATTTTCAACCACCACCAAGGACACGCCATATACATATATTCTAAATGCAATCACATGTTCGCCAAGCACATCATCAACACAATACCAATCATCATGTCATTCCAACATAACTATAGCAAGGAAAACATGAGCAATATCATATACATTAAACATCAATTATTCAAATCATGCATTTAGAATATAAACTCATCTCCTACCTTATGAGAAGAAGCAATCTAAATGGTCCGATGACCCCTTGTCGTCCAAAATACAATCTACACCAATACATATATATATATATACATGCATTTAATCAATAAGCCATCTCAAGGCTTCATCACAATTCTAAATAATTATTAACATATCATAAAGCTTAATAATAAGTCCTAAACTTGTCGAAATACCAATTCACACAATTGGGTTAGGTTTCGGGAATTCCTTTCCCAAAACCAAGATTTTCTAAGTCTTAAAGGGTTAGCCATACCCAACAATAAAAATATCACACCCATCATCTACAATGCATCCAATATTATATAAATCATCCAAATATCATCACTGCCACCTAAGGTTTAACATAAACCATTTTAGCCTCTTTTAAATCAACATCAATCAACAAGTCCAAATAGCACTTATTATGGTTTAAGACCTCATCAAACCACAATTTTATTTCATTAATCCATCACAACCACCATGATTTTTGCGTTCACATTCACTTCTACATATCTTATGACAACACTCATCCATGAGTTCCATCATCAGTGGTCATTTACCATTACTAATGTTGTTTCTCACCATAATATCATCACCACACCTAGGTATCATACATTCATACTTAAAATTAATTCCCTTAACCATAATATATATATATATATATATTATTTCCTAAATTTTAGGATTAAGGTTCATCAAAATTCAATAACCACCATTTTCACATTTCAACATGGTTCCTTAACCATCAACAACAATAATTAATGCTAATTATTCCAAACCTTATTCCCACCTACAAGATAACTCTTATGGCCTAAAATCATCAATTTCTCAAACTTTGCCAAAAGTCCCAAATTCCAATTCCAAGGGTTACATTTAAATTGGTAAGCATCAATTCCAACAATTTTTCATGCATTATTTTCAAGCCTAACATCATCACCAATGTACCAAATAAATTATAAACAACAACCAATAAATCCTAATGGTCATCCAACCTAGGGTTTGGGTTCCACATGCATATATCATTATCCATAATAACATTTAAGTTAGTTCAACACTTTATTAACATCAATAATTAATTCTAATCCTCCAAAAATTTATTTTCTTCATATACAATTATTCTAAGGGCACAAAATCACCAACACTATCAACTTGGCCAAAAACCCTACAACACTAATACTTAGGGTTTTATCAAAAATCACCCAACAAGAATCTTAACCAATTTCTTGAACCATTACAAGTATAATAACCCTCATTTTTATATTATTTGTATAACACTAAGCTAAAATCAAAAATATATTTCAAGTGTTCAAGCCTAGGGTTCACCATGTTTATCAACACCCATAATGCTTAATGCCACTATTTTAAAGCTTAAGCATCTCTAAAATTGTAAATGGAGCAAGATGAGTTCAAAACCTTACCTCAAGGCTCCAAGCTAATCCAAACACAAAAATGGGAGTGGTGGATGAAGAACCCATAAGATATTTGCCTCAATATCCTTTTTGATGCTCACAAATCAAGTGTTTTGCAAAGAAAATGAAGGTTTATGTGTATGGAGAAGGGTGGATGGTTTTTGTGCTTAAGGAGGGGGAGAAGAAAAAAAATGAAGAAGTAGGGAAAGAGAAGAAGTTCACGGCAATTGAGAGAGAGAGGAATTTTAGTGAAAATTGGGTATTACCCAATGAACAATGTATTGCCTCCAATTGCTTTTACCAATGGTCAACAAATCAAATTACCCAATGGACAAAAGAGAGTAAAGGGAGAGGGAAGATGGTGCACGATGATGAGAAGAGAAGAAATAAGATTTTACATTTTCTTTTAATTCCAATTGGCTCATTTTTTCACCGTTTATTAGCATACGTCATGTCTGAATAAATATCTCCTCAACACCAAAAATTATTTTAATCATACCACCATAACCACAATAATTTCCTCTATATTTTAGACCCATCAAATATCCAATTTGACTTAGTGGGTCCCACATCATCCGTTAAATCGTCTAGTTTTAGTAAATTTTAATATACCGATAAATCACAATTGCTGTGTGATTAATTTTCCCATGTTTATTGGACCATAAATAATTAATTATCACCATATAAAAATTTTATTTCTCTAACTATCCCCTAAATCCCAAGTATAAGGATTCGAGCCACTCATGGTGCACAAGAAATCAAAATAATTCATTGAATCCATACAACTTAAACAAAGATTACAAAGTTTCAAACAAAAGGGAAAACAAGGAATTCTAAAAGCCAACCACAAGAAGTGCAGATGCTTCAAATTCATTGTTCCCCTTGCGCTTTCCTCCTTGAAAAACCTTCAAAGAGTCTTCCCGAATCACCTCTTATGCCTGTACAACGTGCCTGTAGCCTTTAGAATGCAGAACCTTTTAAACGGTACCTATTTTCCCTTTTTAAAGAGCCAAAAATGTAACTCTCATCTGTCAGACACAAACCGCGACCATGGTGAGAACCAGGGCTTGGTCATGGTTCACTCTGACTTGTGTAACTTAATTTCTAACATGCAAAGGAACCCAAACAAAATCATGATCTCATAAATTAAGAAAAGAGGGATAAAGTATGAATGCCAAACAATCCATGTTTTCTTTTAAAACCATGCTTCAAGTGACTCAATAGGATTGCTCTCTCACCAAACCTTTCAAGTGTTTCAAGGAAATCATTTAATGTTACTCAAGTCAAATCAATCAAAGCATTACCTTAAGCTTGACAAGTGACCCTAGCTCCATAGTACTATGAAAATGCACCAAACTCAAAAGGTCTTTTGAAAGGTTGTAATGGGGCTAAGGGACAAGATTTAAGGTATGGAAACCAAGAAAAGGCTAAAACAAAGGGCTCATAAAATTAAAAGAGGTCATTCAATTATTTGTAGAAACTAGGAAAAACATAATTCCAAGCCCTAACAATATTTTTAGGGACCGTCTAATTTCTTTCTTTTCAACCCTTTTTCATTTACTTTCTTTTTCTTTTCTTTTTCCTTTTTCCTTTTTAATTTTCTTAATCCCATATTTTTCTTTTCTTTTAAAGGTCTCTTATTTTCAATTTTATCGCTTGTTACCCTCTTAGTTCCTTATTAGTGTACTCAACCTCAAAATAGTTTTTAAAGTAAAAGGTTCTAAAAAAAGTAATAAAATTTTAGGCTAAAAGGGGGCAACTAAAGAAAAATAATATATTCAAAAAACATGTAGAAAAGCACTTTTAACATCTATCTGATATAATTTTATATCTCTAAAAGCAGCAAATGCAAGAAGCATCATGATAGCCTTAAGTCTAGCAACAAGTGCAAAAGTTTTAGTAAAATATATACCTTTTTGCTAACTATATCCTTGTGCTACTATTCTGGCTTTGTTTCTGACAAATTTCCCATCTTCATCAAGCTTGTTTCTATAAACCTATTTTGTTCCAATTATTCCTTGTTTTTGGGTCTTGGGATAAGCGTCCAGACTTTCTTCCTCTCAAACGGGTTCAGCTTTTCTTACATAGCAATGATCCAGTCCATATCCTCCAAAGCTACTGTGACAGACTTGGGTTCTAATTCTGAAACAAGAGCAATGGTTAATTGATTAAGGAGTTTTGATATGGTCTTTATTCCTACAGCCTGATCTCTAATGATTAAGTCTGAAGGATGGTAAGCCTTGAACTTTTAGTCTCTTGGATTCTTAGGTTCAAACACAGATGGTTGTTGTTCAGGTTATGTTTCCATCCTTTACAGGTTATTGCTGAGCTTGTTCAGACTCTTGCTGTTACACACCTGTATCATTATTTTTAAGATCTTCTAGTTTTCTGTCAGTCTTTTAAACATTATCAAACCATACGTGCATTGATTCCTCAATGGTCTGAGTCCTTGTGTTGAAGACTCTAAGATTTAGATGTGGTTGAGTACCCCATGAATATCTCGTTATCACACTTAGAATCAAATTTTGTAAGCTGATTCTTTGTGTTCAGGATATAGCATGTGCACCCAAAGGGATGAAAATATAAAATGTTGGGTCTTCTTTCCTTCCACAATTCATAAGGAGTTTTATTCAATATTGGTCTAATAAGGATTCAGTTTTGAATATAATAAGAAGTGCTCACAGCCTTTGCCCAGAAATACTGTGGAAGATTATTTTCACATAACATGGTTCTGGCTATTTCTTGTAGATTTCTATTATTCCTTTCCACAACACCATTCTACTGAGGTGTTCTAGGAGAAAAAAACTATGAGTTATAACACCCTAAATTTTAAAGAAAATAATTTATGGAATAATGGTGATTAATTATATATGGTCAAATAATTATGGGAGATTTTATTAGACACTAGAGGTTAATTATCGGTAAATTAAGAATTACCGGAATCGGGTAATTTAACAGATGATGTGGGACCTACTTGGTTAAATTAAATATTTGATGGGTATAGAATGTTTAGAAAATTATTGTGATTAGGATGATATAGCTGAAATAATTTTTGGTGTTAAGAAAACAATTAATTGGACACGACGCATAACATTAAACGGGGAAAATATGAACCAATGAGAAATTAAAAGAAATCCAAAAATCCCATTTCTCCTCTTAATTCCACTATAACCTCTTTCTCCCTCTCCCATTTTTGCTTTTCATGTTGTTACACAATGGTTAATGGGGTTTTATGACCCAATAGACAAATGGCATGGATGCATAGTTTTAACCATTGGACAATGTCCAATTTTGCCCAATTTTTCCCTTTCTCTTCCTTACTTTTGGCAGCTTCCTCTCCCCCCCTAAACACTCCATTTTCTTCTTCTCCTTCATTCCTTTCTCATGCCAAAACCGTGACCCACTTTCTCCTATACCTATTTTCATCAAAATTAACACACTTGGATTAATGAAACGTGAAAGCTTGGATTAATGGAACATGAAAGTGACATTGGAGCAAATATTTGATGGTCTCCCTTTCTCACTTCTTCATTTTCGTGTTTGACATTGGGCTAGGAGATGAGGTAAGGTTTCTTGCCTTTATGATATTCCATTGATGGTTGTTATGTTATTTGAGTTAAAAAGGTAGTTGTAAAATCTATGGGTGTTAAAGAAAATATGAAACCCTAGGCTTGAATGGCTTGGAAAACATGGTTTTAGTTATGAAGAAGTGCTTCTTGAGGATGAATGTTCTTGTGGTGGAAATGTTTTAAGAAAATGATGAGGATTGTGGTTGTGTAATTTTTGGTTAAACCCTAAGTATGAATATTTTGGGGGGTTTTGGCCAAATTGATGAGTTTGATGATTTTGGTGCCTTGGAATGAGTTATATAAGGGGAATGAATTGTTAGAATCATTAAGATTGATTAATGAGGTTGATGATATATGCATGCATATAGGAATGATGATTTGAGGTGTTGGGTTGAAAGTGAATGTAAGATGTTGTTATTGTGATAATAATAGTTAAAAACCATTAATAAGGGATACTTGAGTTGATGAGTAATTAGGCCATGATAAATACCATAAGAGTTTATTGATTGATGATGGCATAGAAGAGTCCATGGTGACTTGAGTTGAAATTGGATGCATTATGGATAAGGAATATGATCTTGTGGTTATTGGGTGTGGTTAGCCTATAAGACTTAGAAAATTATGGTTTTGGGCAAGGAATTCCTAAAACCTAACATGATGGTGTGAATTGGTGTTTAGACAAGCCTAGGACTTGGTAATGAGTTTTAAGAAAGGATGCCTTATGATGGCTTATTGATAGCATGTATATGTGTGTGTTTGTTGATAGGGTTGTGTTCCGGATGATGACGCGGAATAATCGGAGCATTTGGATTGTGGTTCTTCTCTCGAGGTAGGAGAGGAGTTTACATTTCAAATTGCATGAGTAAATAATTGTTAATTAAGTATATGTGTGAACTCATGCACTGCCTTGCCATGAATGTATAACATGTTGAATTGATGATGTGATGAATGATGGCTTGGCCTTGTTGAATGATATGGAAAAATATATATATATATATATATATATGTAATGATGATGAATGATTAGTTGTCCCTTTTTGTTGGACATGAATAAATTGATGACATAGAATTATAGATGGATGAATTTCCTAAAGTGTGGAAATATGTTTATGATGATTATGCCCAAAGATATGTGTGGTTGTGTTGAAAAATAGCTTAGAAATCCCCTCATGTAGTTGATGAATTAGAATAAGAGTGGAGAAGTATAACTTGTTGGAGTAGGCCTAAGGGTGTGATTTCATTCATGTATTAGACCAATTTTATAAAAGATAGAGTGTGCCATGTGAAAATGAGTGAAAAACTTAAGTGCTGAGTAACTTGCTTAAGCGAGTTGGGATCTCGCTCAAGCGAGAGTCCCCTGTATAAGAGGGAACGCCTCTGGTCCAATCTTACTCAGGTGAGAGGAGGTCTCGCTCAAGCTAGACGTGTGTGAAATAGATGAGTGAGCTACTGGACGAATCTTGCTCAAGTAGGTGTGGTCGCGCTTGAGCGAGCAAGATGGAATCGGTTCTGGAAGAATATCGCTTAAGCGAGTGGTGAGGCGTTCAAGCGAGTGAGTATTGAATTGGATACTGGATGTTTTTTGCCCGAGCGAGTATATAGGTGAGAGAAGGCTCGCTCGAGCAAGGAAGCCTGAAATGAGACACTGGAGGAATGTCGCTCAAGCGAGAGTGGCCCGCTCAAGTAAGATCAGACCTGATGATTAAAAACTTCTTCGCTCAAAGGGAAATTATGGGCGCTCAAGTGACCCATCTTAATCTCGCTCAAGCGAGTGTGGGTCTCGCTCAGTTGCCTAGTTAGGAATTTTATATTATTTTCTTGTTTTGGCTGATATTTAACCCCTTCCTTGTATTGTGAGACATTTGAGGAAATGTGTATGGGGTATTTAATGATGGCATGACATGGTGGTGATTGGAATTAATTGATACATTTGGGATGAATTATTTACGATACATTTTACCACCAAGGATCGGATATGAAAGAATGGTAATGAGAATTTGACGATGGGGTTATGAGATACACCCTAAAGTGATTATGAAACCAATAAGAGAATGAATAAATGACGAGGTATTTGTCATAAACCGATGAATCGGAGATGATATTGGTATCGTGTGATAATAAATGATGTTGTTATCATTCCTTGAATAAAAGGATGAATGTTATTATTGATAATTTGTTAAATGCCATTGTATTTTATACAAGTGTGATCTTGTATGAGTGGTTTAAAATTGTATTGATGAAGTGTCATACTGCCACACCAGTTATGAAACAATGGTAACGATAAATGAAATAAAAAGCCACTAAATGATTATGTGGTGGTATGAATGACAGATTAATGAATGTTAATGATGATTTGTGATGTTTATGATGCCATTGTGGTTAGTTGCAAGTGTTGACTTGTATGTATAATAAATGATATATTGAGATAAAAATGCCACATATAAAACTTGAAAATAATGGCTAAAACCAACAATGATAAAATCCACTAAGGTGTGTAAGGTGGTGTTGGTGATAATGATGATGATTATTGATGAGTGGTATTTAGGATGCATAGTGTGAGAAATGCATTTGATTTGCATTGCATTGCATCCATGGCATATCATAGCTTCCGATGTTGGAACGTTAGGGGAGTTCCCTTGGCCGACCCAGTAGGAGGGTGGCTCAGTGCACGAGCATTCTTATTTTCCCCTGTGATTCAGTGTGTAAGTCATGGAGCCGCCCATGTATTGCTACGGGGAGCTACATATGGCCGACCCTTGTGGGGGGTGGCTCTTGATGAGCAGGAGACCCCGGTGGTCCATAGGATCACAGCCGCCATGATATGAGACATGGCCGGCCTGCAACACCATATATTGATTATCTTGTTTACCGCGGTCATGGTGAAAATGGCCAGGGGTTGCATTATGGGCGACGCGGTTTGGTACCAGTAAAAATTGGTGATTATGCATGCATTATGAGATATGTGTACACATTATACTATTGCAGTAGGGGCATGGTATGTGATCATGCTTGACCCACAAATTGGTCTTTATTTCCCACAGTCGGATCTGCATTTGTTGTCTATTCCATTATGCATTTGCATTATCCATAAGAGCATTTGCATATAGCATGGAGATATGCCAGAAGTTGATGATGATTGATGATGATTGAGATTGTGGTATGGTGTTGATGAGATGGGTAATTGAGTACCTGAAAGACCACATAAAAATTTACAAATGATATGAATACAACAAAACGTTATTGAATATGACAATGTGTATATTATGGCCCATTATAATGTAGGGCATAATTAATTATGATTGATGATAATGATGATAGCCCATGGTGGCTTTGAGAAAAGACCTAAATGGTTGATATTGATGATGTTGGCCCATTGTGGCGTTGTGGTAGATATGTATATGCCTGCTTTGCTATGACTTGATTAATAAATATGAGATATATATAAGTTGTTGAATTTATAATTCATGACGATCATTGGTGTGTTTAGCAAAGCAAAGATGATGTTAATATGCATATGCACATAATTTCAATTGTATTCATATCGTCATTTGAAATGTATAACTCACTCTCCCATGTGGTCTACTTTTTAGTATTGATGCAGGGATGTCATAGGAAGAGGATATTTTTAAAGTAAAGCTTTTGTGGAGGTAAAATAGTGGTAATGGAATGCCTTGGCCGGCAGCGTTTATAATTTATTAAGTTGTGTATAAAAATGGATATTATGATATTGTTAATCACTAATATTGATGGATGAACTATAAATATGTATAAGTATGGATAATGTATTAATATTGGAGGCATTGGATTTATACCCATTGAGTGTATAGTAGGATGTTGATTTAATAATCTTCTAAGTATATACAAGTGTTGAAAATACATAAATCAAGAGTTGAAATGATATGGTCAATTATAGAGTATGAATATTGGAGATGTATGATGCATGACCATATAGATATGTATATACATATATTTTAGGCATTGTATGTTCATAAAATTATGTGAAAAGATGATGGTCGTCTATTAGGCTTATAATACACCGTTGCATGCTTTACCGAGCCTTTTTCCATATCTTTATATATGGGACTAGGTGTATGCCCGATATACATATTCTTCTTCCGCTGTAAACTCTGTTATTTCTATATACCGATATGGGCAAACTATTTACCGATCCAGTTATTGATTATCAAATCTCACCCTTTGGTTTTCTGTAGTTTGAGTCTTAATGTAGTCGTGGCGGTGTTTTGAAAATATTTTGAACGCGAAAAATTTACTCGTATTTTTATTATTTAATTATCTTGATTACATCGGGATTCGAGTTCAGAAAATTAGGGTGTTACAACCTAGTATCAGAGTATATTTTGCTCTGAATTGATGTTGTTAATAATTATCAGAGTGTGTTTTGCTATATTGGGAGTATTAATTATTGATAGGGAAAGGTTACTCTTTATTGAGTTGATACAATGGATGATTAAAGCACGATTGCTCAATTATAAGACATTTATGGTGATCCTTGGAGTGGGATGCTCATTGTTGGGATATGGTTGTTTGTATAGACTAAAGAGTGGTAATTATCTAGAGGAATGATGATATGTTTAGGTATTGATTGCCCTATATGGATTATGAGTAACTAGTTGTCTAAGAGTTGCGAATTGACTATCAGGGCATTGTTTTCTCAATGGTGATTTCTTGTGAACCATTAGTGTTGGATTATGAATATAGTTCATTGAGGATTCTTATGAATTATTATTCATGAATTATAATTGTTGTTTATGGGAGTATGCCCATTACCATTGATGTTATGCAAAGCACTTGTTTGACATAGTTGCTCATTGGAAAATTTAATAAATCTTGAGATTGAATACATATGGATGAATTCCTTAATGTGATTGATATGGTTATTTGTGTAAGTCCGGCCAAGTTCCTTACATTATTTCCTTCAAATGACGAATACATTGATAATATGCATTTGAATATTAATATATTGAGTATGACTTTAATTGGTGATGAATCTATACCATGTCTGATCATAAATATGATATATTGAATATGAATTAATTTGATGATGAACCTATGTCGTATGCTGATCGCGGATAGGAGATATTAGATGTGAATGGTTCATGTGTTAAAGTTGATTGAATAAATGATAGTGAAAGAACTCCCCGACGTGGATGTTCATAGAATGAAATTATTAATTATGTTATTGTTGAAAGATGAATCAAAATGATTAATTGTGCTAATTTTGGAAGATGGATTTTATATCCTTAGGCACAACACTATATGTGTATGATGTAATTAGAATGCTATGTCTCCTTAGATTGAGAACATGAATAAGTGATAAGATGATTGAATATGAAATTGTGTTGGCACATGATTGAGGTTATGACTCAGTGTTGTATTATGAACCGAGTGGATGGTTATTTTTGTTATGACCCACTAAGTGTGGTGACCCCGGATAACTTAATATGATCTTATATGATAGAACCTTATGGAATCAGACCCGATGGTGGTCTAGGCTCTATGATGTTTCTATGAGCCATGTCTATGATGTTTGTGTGTTGTGGGAGTATTCCACGATGGGTATTAAGTAGCCCTTAGACTTTTTAAGTCTAGTGATTGATCGAACCTTATAAATAGTTGAGCCATAACGAGATTGATTATGAAATGAGTTGTTGAGGCTAGAATCGATGTGTGAGGGAATATGAATAATGAACATAAACCCCTAAGTATTTGGTGAATAATGATGTTGAATTCGGGGTATGGCTTAGCATTGGCCATGATGAAAATTTTATGATATGACTTTGGGCTAAATTGTGCGCCCTTGACGTTATGATTATTAGATCAATTGTGGATTATGATGTGATGTAGAGGTAATATATATGAACATGTGTTGGTAAATAGAATTTAATCATGATGATACCTCCCTGTTTACTTTGAAAGGAGTTATATTGGTGATAAAGACCACATAGCGATGTTATATTACACAGATTATACGTCCAATTTATGGACTTTGGTTGTGATATATGAGGAAATCCACTAGTGTGAAGGCTTATTACATGATTATGAACCCTATCTTAAACTAGAGGTTGTATACTTGATATGAGTTTGGTGAATCAATTAGGCTTGAATCGAATCATAGCCGACAATATTCGTATTAGACAAATGATTTCTAAGTTATTTGACTACGACTTTGGGATGGATGAAGTCCAATGGTAGGGTGATTATCCTATGATGATTGGAAATCTATAGTGGATATGTTAATATGTGGCTGAGGTGGCTGACGATTGATGAATTGTATGGCATGATTTATGTCGGATCATGATTAAATGATAATATGATGTGAATGTATTACTCGTGGGCTTGTGTGACTTCTTACGAAGTCTCGTGTGTGAAGAGACATTATTTGAATTGATATGAATAATGTGAGCAATAAGACATGAAGGTACTTATCCTGATATGTCTCTACATGCCATAGGCATTATGGCAACGTGCACTGATGCGCCGATCTCATGTGTTTGTGGTAACCACTACGGGATTGGGATGTAACATCCCGGATTTTAAAGAAAATAAATTTATTGGATAATGATAATTGATTATTTATGGTCAAATAATTACGGGAGATCTCGTTAGACATTAGAGGTGAATTATCGGTAAATTAAGATTTACTGGTAGTGGATGATTTAATAGATGATGTGGGACCCACTTGGTCAAATTAAATGTTTGATGGGTCTAGAACGTTTAGAAAATTATTGTGGTTACGACAGTATAGTTGAAATAATTTTTGGTGTTGAGAAGATAATTATTTGGACGCGACGTAGGATATGAAATGGGGAAAATACAAGACAAATAGAATTAAAAGAAAATAAAAATTCCTCCTTCTCTTCTTCTCATAGCTGTGTACCCACTCTACACATTTCCTACTTTCTTTTACACAATGGGTAATGAAAATGATGGACCAATGGTAAAAGTAAAATGAGGCATTACTTTATCCAATGGGTAATACCCAATTTACACTAAACTACTTCCTCCTTCTCCTTCCAACCGCGCACTATTCTTCCTCTTCACCTAATTCAATATTTTCTCCTCCTCCTCCACTTCTTCTTGCCCAAAACCGTGGCTTTCCCCTTTGACACCCATTTTCCATAAAAAATTTCACTTGAGCTTGGATTTGTGAACATCAAATGGGACATGGGAGCTTTGCTTAGAACATCTTCTTCTTCCTCTCTCCCTATTTTTGTTTTAGCCATAGTATGGAAAAGAGGTAAGACTTTGAATCCTTCCTCCTCTATTTGTGGTTTATGATTTTCTTAAGCTTGAAATAGTGGTGCTAGAAGTTGTGGGTGTTGATGTGGATGTGAACCCTAGGCTTGGATGACTTGAAATTGGGATTCTTGATTAGGGTGTGATTTTAGAAATGAATAAGGATTTGCATGTGGATTCTATAATGGGTTGAAGTTGTTGTTGGGTGATTTTAGAGAAAACCCTAAGTGTTGATGATTTGGGGATTTTAGCCAAGTTGATGATTTTGATGATCATGAATGTCTTAGAATGGTGTATATGAAAGGAATGAATTTTTAGAATTATTGAGATTGATTAATGAGGTTGATGATATGTGCATGTAAGTAGGTATAATGATTTGAGGAATTAATCTTGAGAATGGGTAGATGATAAGCAATGTTGAGTGTTGTTATTGGTGGTAACAATAATGGTGGATGACCATTGATAATGGATACTTGACTTGATAAAGTCTTGGGCCATGATAAATACCATAAGAGTTTGTTGATTAATGATGGTTTTGAATGGAGCCAATAGACTTCTAGTGAGTGGAAGAAATTATGATGATAGTTGAGTGATTTGTATGAGAAATTGGATGCCCTGTGGATAAGGAATATGATCTTTTGATTGTTGGGTTTGTTAGCCCTTCATATGAATTTGAAGTTTGGACAAGTCTAGGACATGATCATGAGTTTTGAGAGATGATTTCTTATGATGGTGTATTAATAGCATGTATACATGTGTTGTTGATAAGATTCTATTCCAGACGATAATGCGGAATAATCGAGGCAATCAGAACGTTTAGATTGCAGTTCTTCTCTCGAGGTAGGAGAGGAGTTTACATTTCGAATTGCATGAGTAAATAATTGTTAATTATGTATATGTATGACTCATGCATTGCCTTGCCATGAATGTATTGTATGTTGAATAAATGATGTGGTGAATGACAGCTTGGCTTTTGTTGAATGTTAAGGAAATTGCATATGTATATATATATATATGTAGATGTTAAATGAAAGTGAGTGTTTAATTGTTCCTTGGCTGGATGTGAATTAAATATTGATAAAAATCTACCAATGGATGAATTAATTAAGGTGTAAAGTATTGTTGGTGATTATTGTGTAGTAAAATGAGTGAGATAGTGATGTGGAGCGTTGATAAAACCTCGCTTATATAATTGATGATTTAGGATTTGAAATATGAGGAATAACTTGTTGGAATAGGCCTAAAGGAATGAATTATCTATGTTTGATGTAGAATTATGGCAAATTTTGGATAATAAGCTTATAGGTATGTGAATTGGGGTGGAAAAATCTAAGTCTGGGCGTGTATTCATGATCTCGCTCAAGCGAATTGGGACCTCACTCAAGCGAGAGTCCCCTGCATCAGAGGGGTGGCCACTGGCCCAATCACGCTCGGGTGAGGAGGAGTCTCGCTTAAGCGAGACGCGTGAAAAATGGATTGGGAAGCCACTGGATGAATCTTGCTCAAGCGGGCGTGGCCGCGCTTGAGCGAGCGATAGAAAAGTGAATGCTGGATGGACCTCGCTTAAGTGAGTGATGAGGCATGTTGGGTTTTGCTCAAGCGAGTGAGCTTAGTATTAGGCACTAGACAATTTTGCTCAAGCGAGACGCGTAGGATCTGATGCTTCAATTTGTCTTGCTCGAGCGAGTGATTATGTGAGAGGAGCCTCGCTCGAGCGAGCGATACGTAGAAATGACACTGGAGAAGTCTCGATCAAGTGAGAGTGGCTTGCTCAAGCGAGCGGGCGTATGCATGCTGATGGGAACCTTTCGCTTACGCGTGTTGGGGCTCGCCCAAGCAAGCCTGGCCTGTCTCGCTCAAGCGAAGGTGAATCTCGCTTGAGCGAGTTTTCCCCAGAAATGGCTTTGTTGCATTCTCTTCATTGTGGGTTTCTGTTGGCCCTTTCCCTTGTATTGTGGGGTGATTGAGGGAATGTATGAGGACAATATAATGGTGTTATGAATGGTGGTGATAGGGATGGATTAGTATACTCGGGATTAATTGATATGATATATTTACCACCTAAAATGGAATTATGACAGGATGGTGATGAGAATACGATGATGGGGATATAAGTTATACCCTTGGTGATTTTAAAACCAAGGAGAGAATAATTAAATGACATAGTATGAGTTATAAATTAATGAATTAGAGAAAAATATGACATTGAATAATGATAGATAATGATGTTGATCACTCTCTTGCATAAAGGGGGTGAATGTTGTTATTGATGAATTGTAAGAATGCCATTGTGTGCGATACAAGTGTGATCTTGTATGTGTGGTTCGAATTATATGAATGAATTATTGTAAATACCACACCAATATATATATTATAAAACAATGGTGAAGAATAATGAGATGAAAACCCACTAAATGAATGTGTGGCAATATTGTTGAATATTATGTAATGTTGTAATGCCATTGTGGTTGATTGAAAGTATTGACTTGCATGTATGAAATAAAATATATATGAAATATGTTGAAATGAAATGCCACACTTAAAACTCAAAACAATGGCTAAGACCAACAATGATAAATCCACTAAGGTGTGAATGAAGGTGTTGGTGATTATGATAATGATGTTTGATGAGTGACATTTAGGATGCATAGAGTGAGAATGCATTTGATTTGCATTGCATTACATCCATGGCATATCATAGCCACCGATGTTGGAACGTTAGGGGAGTTCCCTCGGCCAACCCAGTGGGAGGGTGGCTCAGTACACGAGCAATTTGTTGTTTCCCCTGTGACTCAGTGTGTAAGTCACGAAGCCGCCCATGTATTGCTACAGGGAGCTATATGTGGCCAACCTTTGTGGGGGTGGCTCTTGATGAGCAGGTGACCCCGGTGGTCCTTGAGATCACAGCCGCCATGATTTGAGATCTGACCGGCCCGCAACACCATATATATTGATTATGTTGTTACCGCGGTCATGGTGAAAATGACCAGGCCTTCCATTATGGGCGATGCGGTTTGGTACCAGTAAAAATATGATGAATATGCATGTATTATGATATATGTGTACACATTTTACTAATGCAGTAGGGGCATGGTATGTGATTATGCTTAACCCACATTTCATGTTTATTTCCCATAATCAGATCCGTATTTGTTGATGTCTATTCCATTGTGCATATGCATTAGCTTTAAGAGCATTTGTATATAGCATGGAGATATGCCAGATGATGATGATGATTGATGATGATTGAGATTATGGTATGGTGTTGATGAGATGGGTAATTAAATACCTAAAAGACCACATATGAAAAATAAATGATATGAATATATATAAACCGATGTTGAATAAGACGATATGTGTGTTATGGCCCATTAGAATGTTGGGCATAATTAATTATGATTGATGAATAGGATGATAGCCCATGGTGGCTTTGAGCAAATACCTGAATGGTCGATACTGATGATGTTGGCCCATTGTGGTGATGTGAAAGATGTGTATATGCTTGCTTTGCTATGCTTTGATGATTGAGTACGAAATAAGTATGTATTGTTGAATTAGTAAATCTATGATGACTATTGATGTGTTTAGCAAAGTATATGTAACATCCTGCTTTTAATAATAGCTCTATTTTGTAAATTATGAAGTATGGAAGGTCTGTAAGGGATAATCAATGAATAAAACATCCAATGGATGGCTTATATTACTTCAAAAATTCCATTTTTGGGTATAATTATAGAAATTACATAGACCTGTAATGATAAGATCCATTTTTCGAGTAAAATATGCCTTAGAAAGAACTTTCCGAGTGAAAAGGGGCTCTATTCCGAGTGAAGGATGAAATTCCGAGTTAAAGATTGAAATTCCGAGTGAAAGATTGAAATTCCGAGTGAAAGGTTAAAATTCCGAGTGAAGGTTGTGTTTTCTGAGTGGAACATGGCCGAGAGGGTTTCTTCCGAGTGGAATCCCTGTCAGAGACACTCCTGAGTGAAGTGGGACCGATAGAACCACTTCTGAGTTCAAGAATCCGATGAGACTCGTATGTATGGGTCTTTTTCCGAGTGATAATGACCCTGATGGACTCTGAATGAAACGTAGTTGAAGAAGTTGATCTAATCTCGGCTAAGTAATGATTAACTGAGTGAAACCCAAGTGGGAAATACTTCTATATTCATAAGTGTTGATATCCGAGTGAAAGATATTCCGAGTGAACCCATGTAACCCGTATTCTGAGTGACTATGTATGGTGTAAGTCCGAGTGGGACTTGACTTGGTGAATTTTCCAAGTGATGAGGAGTGGAATAATTCCGAGTGGAACCTGATTGGGGAGTTTATTTTGAAGAAGGATTAGTTAAGGCATTATCCGAGTGAAATGGAGGTATGAATACCGAGTGTGGGACCAAATGGATATTGGTCGGTCTTGGAGTTGTGTACTGAGTGAAAAACCAATAGAGTGATGGGTCAGTTTTAGTGTAATTGTCGAGTGGAAGGCTGAGCAAGAGATGACTCGGAATTGTAATGAAATTACCGAGTGAAAGACTAATTGAGATGACTCGGTTTCAGGAGAATATGCCAACTGAGTCACCTCCAAGGAAGAGAAATCAGACCGAGTGTTTCAAGAGGAATCAATTCTGAGTGAGTAATAGGTGAAGACTCGGTTTCAGGAGGTTCTACCGAGTGGATTAAGATGTTGAAGTGGAAACCGAGTGAATGAAGGATCGGTTTTGGGGAGGGAGAGTGTCTGGCTCAAGCGAGTCGGTATTCGCTTGAGCGAAACTCACACTCGCTCAAGCGAGTCGGTTTTCGCTTGAGCGAAACCCCTCTGCCAGTGCATTGTATGGAACTCGCTCAAGTGAGTTGGTATCCGCTTGAGCGAGAGGGACTCGGATTTCCCTCTTTTCACGTTACCGACCATTTCCAGTCGGTATATACATTGACCAGGTAGAATTCCAGTCGGCCAAGAGGCTGACCGAGTGAAATTTTACTCGGAATTCACTGTCAGGTTGACGTTTTGACTTCAGTTTTGTCCCTTTATGCATATTTTAATAAATCTTCTCCAATCATGCACACTCTAGTGGGTAGGCTGCAGAAGTGGACCATTATAAGCCCACTTTCTTATTTTAATCCTCTATTATCTCCACTAACAGCACTACGATCCACTCACAAGGAGCTTGTCTCCCACTGCCTTGCATTATTAAACACACACACTGATTCTGAAACTCCCAATTACTCTTCTCCATCAATACACCTTTGATCTGAACCAGGACAGCCAGGGGACTTCTTTTCAGTCAGCCAAAGATCATCAATCCAAGTAAGAGGGGACAGGGTTGTGAATAACTATAAAATGGGTAGAATTGTATGCTGTTCTAGGATTCCAGAATTAACTTCGTAAATTGTTGCTCATATTTGAAATTGAAAACGTGTGAATTTGACTCTGACTTCTTCATAAAAGTTGTAGATATTTTTGTTATTTGAATTTTGAGACCTGAATCAATTAATTTGAATATGTATAGCAAAAGTTATAGCCAAAATACTACAGCATGTTCGTGTGGAAGATTTATCCTATGTTTTATGTATATATTAATATGCTGGGACTTGTATCTACATAATCAGCCTTTTATGTCTTCATGAAAGTTGTATATATTAATGTTATGGATCTACAGAAAGTGGTTTCAAGTCAAAATAATTTTTTTAGCTTGAGATATGCCTAAAATACTGAAGTATGTCCAAGCTGTAAATCTGTTAACTTGAGATACGAACTTTATTTTTAAAACTGGGAATTTTGTGGTGAGAACTAGTAATCAGTGTCTTCATGAAAGTTATAGATCTTTTTATTATGTGAATTTTGAGACCTGAACCAACTGATTTGAGTATGTGTAGCAAAAGTTATAGCCAAAATACTACAGCATGTCCGAGTGGAATATTTATCCCATGTTTTGTGTATATATTAATATGCTGGGACTTGTACGTACATAATCAGCCTTTGATGTCTTCATGTAAGTTGTAGGTATTTATGTTATGGATCTATAGAAAGTGGTTTCAAGTCAAAATGATTTTTGTAGCTTGAGTTATGCCTAAAATACTGAAGTATGTACAAGCTGTAATTTTGTTAATTTGAAATCTGAATCTTAATTTTAAAACTGGGAATTGTGTAGTGAGAATTAGTGGTTGGTGCCTTCATGAAAGTTGTATATATTTGTGTTAAGGATAATTTAGAACTGTTTTCATGCCAAAATCTTTTTTGTAGCTCCAGAAACGTTCAAATTACTAATATATGTACGTTTTGGAAAACTTACCTTGAGGCAGTGTGGTATTTCATGAATAAGTGGTAATTCTGTTTGGAATTTGAAATTGTGTTCTGCATGAAAGTTGTAGATAATTGTATTATTAAGCTATAGAAAGTGGAATCACATGAAAAGGTTATGATTTGCTCATGTTATGATTGTTTTACTAGAGTATGTTGCTGTTGGAAATGCTCAAAGTTAATTATAATGGTTATTATGAATGAAAATGATATTTTCTCTATGAGTAACAATTTATTATTAAACTCTTGAGTGATTATGATTTATTATTGATGTTGTTACATTTTAATGAGTATCATACAGTTGTATATTTTGGTGGTGAATAATTATGAATGACATAATTAATATATATGTACATGAATGCCTTGTGGTTATTGTTACATGTGGTTGAAACAGTAAATCCATGATTCTGAAAATTATTATATGTGATGTGTCCTTTGAGGACTTGTGGTTTTCCAAGTGGTTTTGGAAATATTAATATCATGGTATGTTAAATGATAAAGAGAATTAAAGGCATTCATGCATCATAAGCATTTGGACGCACCATGGAATTTTAGGGGTTCCATGATTGCCTACCCTGGTGGGGGGTTACTCTATGATGAGTTAAAGCCCTATTTTTGCGATGTGTTGGTCATGGGGCTGAAGGGATCCATGACTGTATAAATTCCTACCGATGTGTTGGTCATGGGGCTGTAGGGATCCATGACTGTATTAATTCCTACCGATGTCTCTATGAGACCTTTTACTACAGTATTCCCACTAAACCAAATGGATCCAGCATGACATCATTTGACTAATTAAAGACTTAATAATTATAAATGAACTTGTTTGGAATATTCATCATAACATTATGTTTTGTTGATTGTGTTTGTGCAATTTTATTTATTTTGTATTTATTCTATATTCTGTCTCACTCTTACATTAAATTTTACAGTGAATGCTACGCAGAATGAAGAGTGATGCCTTGATTGATGCCTATATGAATTACTACTTGGACTTTGATTTTTATTTATATTTAATGGGTTGTAATAAATATAACGTATCATGTACTGTTATCATTCTAAATCGTTTCCGCTATGCAAATATTTCATGAATTTTATTAATCACGACTAGTATGCATGACAATATTCCGCAATTATCGAATTTTATGTGAACTCTGAGTTTAATTTATGAATTTTAAATTGATCTTTCAAAAACGTGAAAAATTTATTCGGAAAATTATACGGGACGTCACAGTATACATGATGTTGATATGCATATGCACATAATTTCAATTGTATTCATATCGTCATTTAAAATGTATAACTCACTCTCCCATGTGTTGTACTTTTTAGTATTAATGCAGGGACGTCATGGGATGAGGATGTTTTGATGGAAAAGCTTTTGTGAAAGTAAAATAGTTGTAATGGAATGCTTTGGCCGGCAACGTTGTAATTTATTATGCTGTGTATAAAGTAGATATCATGATGTTGATAATTACCGTTATTGATGGATGTAATGTGAATAATGTATGACTTTAGGGATGAATTGAATATGGTCAATTATAGATTATGGGTATTGGAGATGTATTTCATAAAGATATGTATCTACATATATCTTAGGCATTGCATGTTCGTGAAATTATGTGAAAAGATGATGGTTGTATATTAGGCTTATGATATGCCTTTGTATGCTTGCCGACCCTTTTCTCATATCTTCATACATGGGACTAGGCGTACGTCCGGTATTCACATTCTTTTCCGCTGTAAACTTTGTTATTTTGTATACCGTTATGGGCAAACTATTTACCGATCCAGTTATAGGCTAATAAATCTCACTCTTTGGTTTTCTGTGGCCCGAGTCTTGATGTGGTCAAGATAATGTTTAGAAACTATTTTCAAACGCGGAAAATTTACTCGTGTTTTTACTATTTAATTATGATGATTACATCGGGATTCAAGTCTGGAAAATCAGGGGTGTTATAATCTGGTATCAGAGCTTATTTTGCTCTGAATTAGATTTGTTAATTATCACCAGAGTATGGTTACTCTGCATTAAAAATCGATATTATGGATGATTGGAGCACGATTGCTCAATTGTAAAACATTTATGGTGATTTGAGGAGCGAGATACTCATTATTGGAATGTGGTTATTTGTATATACTAAAGAGTGGTAGTTATCTAGAGGATGACGATACGATAAGATATCGAATGCCTTATATGGATTTATGAGTGAATGATTGTCTAAGAATTGTGAATTGGTTATAAGGGCATTATTGCTTATTGAGGATTATTGTGAATCATTAAAGTTGAGTTATGATTGATTCCTATTGAGGATTCTTTGGGAATGATTGTCCATGTTATGATTGATGTTTATGGGAGTATGCCCCTTTATCATTGAGGTTGTATGATACACTTGTGGAGCATAGTTGCTCATTGGAAAACTTAATGAGATTATGAGATTGGATATAACTATGGATGAATTCCTCAAAGTGATTGATATGTTGTTTGTGTAAGACCGGCCAAGTTCCTTACACTTTTTCCTTTGAATGATGAATACATTGATATTATGCATTTGAATATTGATATATTGAGTATGACTTGAATAGATGATAAATATGTACCATGTGTAATCATGGATATAAGGTATTGAATAAGAATTGATTTGATGATGAACCTATGTCGTATCTTGATTACAGATAGGAGGTATTAAACGTGAATGATTCGTGTATTGAAATTAATTGAATGAATGATAGTGAAGGAATTCCCTAATATGGATATTCATAAATTAAAGTGATTGATTGCGCTATGTTGAATTGTGAATTTCATATCCTTGAGCACGAGAGTCTTGCATTATATGATGCAAGTGATTTGATGTATCCCTTTAGATCGAGAATGTAAATGAGTTATAAATTGGTGACATGTAAGCCTTGTGTATGTACCTGATTGGGGTTATGTCTCGGTTTTATATCTGTCGACTGAGTGAATGGTTAATTTTGTTATGGCCCACTAAGTATGGTAACCCTGAATAACTCAAAATGATCTTGAAAGATCAAACCTTGTGGAATTAGACCCTGTGGTGGTCTAGGCTCTACGATGCTTCTATGAGCCATGTTTAACGATTATATGTGTTGCAGAAGTATTCCACGATGGGTGTTAGGTAACCTTTGAATTTTGTGAGCCTAATAATAGATTGAATCTTATGAATAATTGAGCCATAGTGAAATTGATTGTGAGATAAATTGTTGAGGCTAGAGTCGATATGTAATTGGATTCGAAATGTAAATGTAAACCTGATGCTAAATCTCCGAGTCATTAATTTGGTTGGAAAATCTTAAATTAATATTGACTTATTGTATGACTCTCAGAGGATTTATTCTTTTGGCAAGCGCACCAATCGTTAAATTTGTAATATATTTGATCGTTCCCACAGGGATTGTGGTAATTACCACAATCTTAGACTAGTACAAGCTGAACCAACGCAATGCAGATAAATTTCATTCTTTTTTTTGTTGTTTATAGTTCTAATGTTTTTGTATTTTCAGAGACAGTACAAAAGATGAAATGTGAGTAATGGAAGATAGGTTAGAATTGCTTCAGTTTACAATTTCATCAAGAAACATGCATTTAAGGTTCAATCAAGCTTTAGACTCAAGAGGACAATCCACAGATGGTTAATCCCTAATTCCTTTGGTGAATAACACTAATTCCTAAGCATTAAACCCTAATCCCTTAGGTGTTCAATTAACAGAGAAATCTAATGCGAAATTGGAGGTTGAACCCTAACTATTCAACTAATTACTAAGCCTGAATTAGTTAGGAAGCGAGAAGTTACCTAAGCTTCAACCATGATTCCTCACTGGTGAGTTTCTTCATCAGATCTGGATTTGTCAATCCAGCAAATTAGATCCACTCCTCAGCTTGTTCTCCTCTTGATTTAGAAGTTGACTTCCTCAATACACTTTCAAGAATTCATTGCAAACCTTCACAATCCCAACCCTAGGGGTTTAGAAACCCATGGAAATGGATTCAGACGAAGGAATGTGGAGAGACATGGATGAGAGAATTTAGAGAGAGAAAAGAATTAGAGAGAGATTGGAAATGGGCAAATGAATCGTGTTTTGTATTCTGCCTCCTTCGTCCCCTCTCTTACAGAGTATGTACAAATATATATATATATATATATAGGTATTTAGCTAACTAACTCAATTAATTACAAAGAAGATTAAATTAATAATTAAACTAACTAAACTAAATACATAATCACAAATAAGTAAATAATTACAACTTAATACTTAAATTATTAATGAATAGCAGCAGTGCATCAGGAAATAGGAACAAAAATGGTGTGGAGCTTATTTTGGAGGGAAAAACAGCTTTTAAATAACCACCTTCACGCTTGAGCGTGAAGGACTCGCGCTTGAGCGCGCTCGTGTTATTCACTGCAGTATTGCTTTCACGCTTAAACGTGATGGAAAAGCTTGGGCGTGGGTGATGTTTTGGAGTCACGCTTGAGCGTGAGCTTGCTCGCTTGAGCGAGGTCGTGCTCTTCTATCTTTCTTTTCACATACTTTGCATGGATCTCTCGCTTGAGCTTGCAGCCTTCAAGCTTGAGCGTGAACTGCTCCTGCACATGCAAACAAATGAATTCCTAGCGTTTATACGCTGGCTCTCCAGCGTTTGTACGCTGGATTAGTGAATTTATAGATAAACATAATTTCTTAACTAATTACTATTTTTAATCATTTTCTTACCTAAATTAAACACTTTTGAAATAAATAAATAAAATAATTATTATTAACAATTTATTAAATAATAAAACCAAACTAAACAATATTTAATGAATTAAGTTAAATAAAAGATGAAATAATTAAGTCTTTTCAAGACTTATCACATCCCCAAACTTAAAACTTGCTTGTCCTCAAGCAAATTCTCAGATTAATTAATTAACAGCACTTACTCAAAACAATCAATCTTTTCCTTAACTTAATTCATACCATAATTATTGAATACCAACCATGCTTTCTTTTCGCAAATTCTGAAAATATAATAACTCACACATCCTTTGAGAGACAAGCTGGTGATACTTTCCTCACTGGATTGGTGTTTTACTCTTCTCTCAGTGTATAAGGTTCAATTTCATGCACTCATCACCTACATAATTGTTAGATCAACATAGGCTTGCAACAGTTCTAAACATCATGAAATATGCTAGCACAATTGGATCAGTAAGGGCTTTTTAAGCTTGTAATGGGGTTAGGCTACAAGCTCTATTTTTGTTTTTCTAGTCAATGTTGGGTTAAAAGATGTGCCCACTGATGCCTTGCCTCAATCTTACTTAAATGCCTCTACTAACCAGCCTTTTTTTTTATTATATTTTTTTTTCAGATGAAGGATAACTCAACTACTTGTGGTGCTTTGCACCTTCTTCTCTTTCAGTCCTTTGGACACTTTCTTTCTTTCTTCTCTTTCTTTCAATTTTTTTTCAATACCATTTTTCTTTTATTGTGGTGCTTTGCACCTTCTTTCTTTTTCTAATTTTTTTCACTTTTCTTTTTCTTTTGCTGTTCTTCCTTTCATTTCTCAAAATCCTCATCTATAATTAAGGTCAGAGTATGCCTTTTAATTGCTGTTAGGCACACTCTTCATCCACAAACTTAGAATTTGCTAGTCCCTAGCAATAAGTAAGACTCAGCAATTCATCAGTGGTACATCCAGGGATGATTCACTTGGTTTTTCTCAGATAGATTAGCTTATAAAGTTAGGTAAATAATTAGAATGAAAGGGTCTCAGGCTCAAAATATAATTATTGGGTCAAAGGATAATTAATAATATTTAGGATGGCTAAATTTGGCCCTGGCTATTTTAACAAAGAAGGCCTTCATGATTTCCAATTGGCAAACAAATAATCATTTAGCAAGGACTGAAGCAAATTCTGTCTCACTAAACAAGAATGCAAGCACACTCAGAAAAGAATTAATAAGGCTCAAAAGCTAATAATAACAGGTAATCAGCCAATCATGTCCCCAAACTTAATGCAAGATTATAACTCAGATTGCTAACTAGCATGCTGAATAAACAAATAATTTAGAATTGAAATAATTATGGATAGGGATCATGAATCAAGCAATGCCAATTAATTAATTTATCCAATTAAAGCCTGAGAATCAGCAAACTTTAAATTATTAAGATGGATTCTAAATTAAACATAGTTAACATAATTTATCAATCAATGAGACAAAAGGATAGAATACTTC
Organism: Clitoria ternatea; assembly: GCA_037962975.1. Lineage (NCBI taxonomy): Eukaryota > Viridiplantae > Streptophyta > Magnoliopsida > Fabales > Fabaceae > Clitoria > Clitoria ternatea. The sequence continues at coordinate 111,672,203 of CM075671.1, forward strand.
CCTTTTTACCTGAATGGTAGTGAATGGTGAGGAATGGTGTACATGAATTTAACAATACAATTCAGAAAAGAAATAACAACAAACAACTTATCATAGAAATAAACTTCATTACACCGAAAAGGAAATACATTGTTCAAGAGAATATTTAAACAAAGTCAGTACAACTTGAAAGTAGCAACATAAGACATAACAAAGTAAAAGATCAGTCATCCTCTTCTTCATTTTCTTCACTCATAGACTCATCATCATCTTGCTCAGGATAGGGTGGAAATTCAGTTGCTAAGAGTGTGTCATCAGGACAAATGGTGAATCCAATGGAAGCCAACCATAAATCTCTATCAGGTGGAACTCCCATTTCTTCAGTGTGATCCACATTTAATTTGGTGGCAATCTTTCTCAACATGAGATCATGGTTCAGGACCAGATCATAGGTTCCTAGCTGCATCTTCTTCATAACCTGCAGTTCCTGTATTATCATGGAAATATTAGAAGAAGGACCTGCTCCTGTTGGAGGTGGTGGTGCAAAAGATGTTGGTTGAGGTTGCCTTGGATGCTTGGACACGTGAGGCATAAAATTATCAATGTGGTTTATCACCCATTTCTTGTTCATAATCCTCTCAGGCTTTACCTTTGTCAGTTCAGTATAATTCACCATAACTTGATTCTTTTGGGCCGACAGAGTGATAACAGAGCAATATGGCAGTTGGAGATTCTTTTCAAGGTTTTTCATCATCTCCTCCAGTATTAACTCACCCAAATTAACATAGAGGCCTCTCATTAGACAGTAAATCAATACCAACCTCTTAATGGTAATCTCAGTAGCATGCAGCACAGGTTGCAAGGATGATAGGACATAGTGACACCATAAAAGGGGAAGGTGATTCAAATAATTTTTCCTGACACTTTTTGGTGCATCATTAGCCCTTGTCAAATATGCAGCTCCTTGTTCACAACACTCCTCTAATATTTCTTTCCTAAGATTTTTATTTTTGGCCCTATGAAAAATATCCACTTTCCATGTGTAGTGACATCCTTCTTCCTCCAATATAGGTACTTTCAACAGCCTATTCAAAATGTTACCAGTTAGGGGGATGGTGACTCCTCTCAAGAAGGAAGAGAAAGGAAACTTATCCTCCATAGAATGAGTTCTCAGATTGGTATAAAATTCTCTAGTGAGTTCCTGGTAACCATTGCCTAAGTTCTCATTAAATAACTGCTATCCCCTTTCAATCATAGCAGCTAAAATCCCTTATTACTCCTCTGGTTTTAAACTTTTGCTCATAATCCTGGGCGGCTTTAACATCTCTAAACCTATGCCCATCAAAACTCTCAACTGTCTGAGATTTATTTCTCTCACTAAGACTTTTACTTGTTTTGGGTGGTGGGGAATCAGAGATACTGACAGTAACCACCCCCTTTCCCTTATCTTTTTGGGTTTTCTTCACATTTTCAACTTCAACAACTTCTTTAGGTTTTTTCAAAAATCTTTGTGATCTTCTGATCATTGTGAGTGTTAAAGATGGTGGTTAAAAAGCCTAAATGGAAACAAGTACAAAAACCAAACAATCACAACAAACTGAAAGAATGTAAGATGAAAGGATAGAAAGAATAGAAGAAATTTGAACTTGAAACAGTGAAATATTAACTGTGTAACTAAGAATTGAAAGTAAGAAGTGTAAAAATGGTACCTTTCTAAGGAATCATAAGTTATGCCTTTTCCTCTTCAAACCCAAAGTTTCCAGCGTAGAAAGTTAGGGTTTGTACACTGAGGGGGTTTTATACTGTTGAACCCAATGGCTGAAGTAAGCGTAGCTACGCTGCAATCCCGGCGTATAAACGCCCAAATTAAATCACATAGGAAGCATCAGGTATGATATTTGCTCAAGCGTGCTAAACCACGCTCAAGCGCCAAACAAACAATATCAGAGGTCTTCAATATTGGCACTCACGCTCAAGCTCACAGCAGCACGCTTAAGCAAGAACTTGGAACAGTACAACCTCAGCCCGATCACGCTCAAGTGTGAGCTTGGGGCACTTAAGCGTGGCACTTATCTACAAGGCACGCTCAAAGCGTGGTCGGCAAGGGTCAAGTGCGGATATTTTCTTTCAGGTACCAGTGGTCACGCTCAGAGCATGTTGAATCATGCTCAGGCATGAAATACAAACAGAAGTCATGCATCACGATCACGCTTAGAGCATATAGAATGATGCTTAAGCGTGATATGCAACAGGAAACAATTCGCTCAAGCGACGGCAAGGCACGCTCAAGTGTAAGGAGGAAATCATCAATCACGCTCAAGCGTGTTGAATGTTCACTCAAGCGTAAGAATCAGTGGCTCACAGATAAGCTCACGCTCAGGCGAAGATAATGTGCGCTCAAGCACGAGTTACAACAGGGGATACATAGTACAATCACGCTCAAGCTTAATAAGCTTTCGCTTAAGAGTGTAGGAACAACAGGAGCTTCTCGCTTAAGCTCACATGGTTTCACTTGAGCGAAGAGAAAAGACTTTGGTAATTTTCATTCTGTATGAAATTCGCTTAAGCAAAAGATGCTTCGCTCGAGCGAAATAAAAGAAATGGATGCACTCGCTTAAGCGCCTGTATACTCGCTTAAGCGAACAGAAGGAATTAAAATCAGACATCATTCACGCTTAAGCGAGAAAGGATCACGCTCAAGCGTTAAAGTCAGTAGAAGGCACAAAAAGCTCACGCTCAAGCGTGAGAAGCAATAGGTCCTGAGCTCACTCAAGCGGTAAGATGTCACGCTCAAGTGCCACTGTATATAACTAGTCATGCTCAGGTGCCAATAGACTTCGCTCAAACGTGAGAATCATATAGGAGGTCGCGCTTGAGCGAGAGAGAGTTACGCTCAAACACCAAGGGTACCTGATTCTAATTCTAGCTAATGGATTTGCAAGTATGTACACTTGGAATTGAGCGTATGAACACTTAAACCTTATTCAAAAATTTACCAGATTACACACTTTATTCATAAACATTTTAGTTTTCTTTTATTATTTCCAACACAGAAACACCAAATACAACAATCAAAATGTAGGGTTGCCTCCCTAAAGCGCTTCTTTAAGGTCACTAGCTTGACCTTCTGACATCTAAGATGATGTCTGCAACAACATGGAAGTTTTTTGCCTATCAAACTCTCCTCCAAAGTAGAGTTTGAGTCTTTGGCCATTCACCTTAAAAGTTCTACCAGTGGTTGGGTCTTTCAATTCAATTGCACCATGCGGAAAAACCTCATTCACAATAAAAGGTCCAGACCACTTAGATCAAAGTTTTCCTGGAAAGAGTCTCAGCCTAGAGTTAAACAACAAAACCTTATCATCTTTTCGAAACTCTTTTCTATTTATCCACTTATCATGCGATCTCTTAGTTTTCTCTTTATAAATTGAGGCACTCTGATAAGCATTGAGTCTAAACTCCTCAAGTTCTTGGAGTTTTAGAACTTTCTCCTCTTGAGATTGGTCAAAATCCATGTTTAATAGCTTTGTGGCCCACCATGCCTTATGTTCTAACTCCACAGGAAGATGGCAGGCCTTACCATAAACTAACTGATAAGGAGACATGCCAATAAGAGTTTTAAATGTTGTCCTATAGGCCTACAATGCATCATTCAATCTTACAGACCAATCCTTCCTAGACTTCCCTACCACTTTCTCTAGTATTCTTTTAATTTCTCTATTAGACAGCTCAACTTGTCCACAAGTTTGTGGATGGTATAGAGTAGATACCTTATGCAGTGCCTCATAGTGTCTCAAGGCTTTTTCCATGATTTTATTACAGAAATGTGACCCTCCATCACTAATGAGGACTCTAGGGACTCCAAATCTAGAGAAAATGTTCTTCTTTATAAACCTAAGCACCACATGTGCATCATTGGTTCTGGTAGGGATTGCTTCCACCCACTTGGAGACATAATCCACAACAACAAGGATATATTCATTAGAGAATGACTTTGGGAATGGTCCCATGAAGTCAATGCCCCAAACATCAAATAACTCCACAACTAAAATATTTGTTAAAGGTATGCCAGTTTAGTAAAGAGACCTCCACTTCTTTGACACTTATCACACCTTTGCACATATACTTTAGCATCCTAAAAAATTGTTGGCCAATAAAAGCCACATTGCAAGACTTTTGCTGCTGTTCTGGAGGCACCATCGTGTCCTCCATAATAGGAGTCATGGCAGTGCCACAAAAGTCTTTCCTGCTCAGATTCAGGCACACATCTCCTGATAATTCCATCTACTCCTATCTTATAAAGAAATGAATCATCCCAAAGAAAAGTTTTACTGTCATGAAAGAATTTTTTCTTCATCTGGGATGTCCATCCTTCAGGTACCACAGAGGCACTTTTAAAGTTGGCCATATCAGCATACCATGGCCCTATGATAATTACCATCAACCTCTCATCTGGGAACTCCTCTTTAATCAAGATAGAATCAGATTCACCCTCCAGACGAGAGAGTTGATCAACCACTGAATTCTCTACTCCTTTTTTATATCTTATTTCCAAATCAAACTCTTAGAGTAAAAGAACCCATCTGATCAATCTTGGCTTTGATTCTTTTTTAGCTAGCAAGTACTTGATTGCTGAATGATCTATATACACAATGACCTTAGCACCAATCAAGTAAGCTCTGAATTTATCAAATGCATACACCATAGCAAGCATTTCGTTTTTAGTGGTGGTGTAATTTATTTGATTCTCATTTAATACTTTGCTACCATAATAAATGACATGTGTTATTTTTTCTTTCTTTTGACCCAGTACAACTCCTACAGCAAAGTCACTTGCATCACACATTAGTTCAAATGGTAAAGACCAATCAGGTGCTACAAGGATAGGCGCTGAAATTAATCTTTGTTTCAAATTTTCAAAAGCCTTGACACAGTTTTTATCAAAAACAAAAGCATGATCTTTCATAAGTAAATCAGTCAAAGGCTTAGCTATTTTCAAAAAATCCTTAATAAACCTCCTATAAAAGCCAACATATCCTAAGAAACTCCTCACTCCTTTCACATTGATTGGAGGAGGAAGTTTTTCAATGATATCAATCTTGGCTCTATATACTTGAATGCCCTCAGCAGAGATTTTGAGGCCAAGGACTATCCCTCCTTTAACCATAAAGTGACATTTTTCCCAGTTAAGCACAAGATTAGTCTCCTGACATCTCACCAGCACCTTAGATAGGTTGTTGAGGCATATATCAAAGCTATTTCCAAATACAGAGAAGTCATTCATAAACACCTCAATGAAATTCTCTACCATGTCCCCAAAAATTGCCAGCATACACCTTTGAAAGGTAGCTGGTGCATTGCACAAACCAAGAGGCATGCGCCTATATGCAAAGATTCCATAGGGATAGGTGAAGGCTGTCTTCTCTTTATCTTTTGGATCAACCATAATTTGGTTGTAACCAGAATAACCATCAGGGAAGCAGTAATAGTCATGACCTGACAGCCTCTCAAGCATTTGATCTACAAATGGTAAAGGAAAGTGGTCTTTTCTAGTGGAGTCATTAAGCCTTCTATAATCTATGCACATTCTCCAACCTGTAGTTGGTCTAGTGGCAATGACTTCACTTTTTTCATTCTTAACAGTGGTCATCCCTCCTTTCTTAGGCACCACTTGGACTGGACTAATCCAAGTGCTGTCTGAGATAGGATAGATAATTCCTGCATCAAGAAGTTTAACCACCTCTTTCCTTACAGCTTCTTTCATTATGGGGTTTAATCTTCTTTGTGGCTAAACAATAGGGGAATAGTTATCTTCCATTAAAATTTTATGCATACAGAATGATGGACTAATTCCCTTTAAATCAGAAATGTTCCAGCTAATAACAGATTCATGTTTCCTTAAAACTCCTATCAATTTTTGTACATCCTTATCTTTTAAATCAGCATTAATGATTACATGATGTGATTCATTATCTCCTAAGAACACATATTTCAAATGAGAAGGCAAAGGTTTTAAATCATGTTTTTCTTCAAACACTTCCTTACCTTTCTCAATTTTAGTATTATTCAAAATTTCTTTCTTTTCATTTTCAAAATCACCTACTTCACATGCTTCAAGTAGGTTCAGCAACTCAGTGTGTGAGTCATTTAACTCCTCAGCCCAAGAGTCAAAATCATCCTCAAGAAAGGCTTGTAAAACCTCTTCTTCAGTTTTTAACAGCATAGAAGTCTTATAGCTTTTAATTTCTTCAATCATAAAACAATCCATCTTCTCAGCTGGATGTTTCATAGCATTAAAGACATTAAAAGTTACTTTCTCCTCTTGAACTCTCAGCATGAGTTCTCCCTTCTCTATATCAATTAAAGCTCTACCTATAGCTAAGAAGGGTCTTCCTAAAATCAAAGGAATTTCTCTATTAGCTTCCATATCTAAAACTATAAAATCTGCTTAAAAGATGAACTTATCTACCTTAACTAATAGATCTTCCAGCATCCCATGAGGATATTTGATAGACCTATCTGCCAAATGCAAAGACATGCGAGTTAGTTGCAGGTCATTAATTCCTAACTTCCTCATTAAAGACTACGGCATCAAGTTTATGCTAGCTCCTAAATCACATAAGGCACTTCCTACATGAACATCCCCTATTGCATAAGGTATTGTAAAAGATCCAGGATCTTCCAGCTTTTGAGGGAGTTTCTTTTGAATAATTGCACTACACTCTTGAGTGAGAGCAATCATCTTATCTCCCTTAAGCTTTCTCTTCTTAGATAGAAGTTCTTTCAAAAATTTAGCATATGAAGGCATCTCTTGCAATGCCTCAGCAAAGGGAATATTTATGTGAAGCTTTTTAAACACATCCAAGAACTTAGCAAACTTTTGCTCCTCTATTTGTTTCTTAAATCTATGTGGAAATGGAGCATTTTTTAATTTCTCAGGAGTTAGCTTAGAAGCTTCCTCCAAAATCAAATAAATCTTTTTCTTTTTCTTTTGATGAACTTGATTTTCTTTAACTTGGTTTTCTTTTTCTGCTTCTGTTTCTACTTCATTTTCAATTCTATTATTATCTTGCTCACTTTCCTGCTCTTTTTCTTTTTCAGTATCTTTTTCTAAACTCACTTCATGACTTGGAGGTAGAAGAAGAATTTTCTCACTCCTAGTAGTTATTGCTTTGCAATGTTCCCTTGGATTTACCTCAGTATCTCCAGGAAAATTGCCTGATTGTCTCTCAGCTAATTGTTTTGACAGCTATCCAACCTAATTCTCTAAATTTCGAATGGACGCTTCTTGATTTTTAAAGCTGGCCTGAGTGGCCTGAATGAACTGAGATAGCACATTCTCAAGTTCAGACTTTTCCTTAGAAGGAAAAGGAGAAGGTTGTTGTGATCTATTTGTGGTTTGATTTTGTGGCATATTTTGATTCAAATATGGACCTTTCTACCATGAAAAATTGGGGTGATTCCTATAGTTAGGATTAAAGAAATTAGAGGGATAATTCCTTAAAAATTGCTGCTGCCCCATGTAATTAACTTGTTCAGCAGGCACATTTGGATCACATATGCCATTTTCATGATCTCCACCATAAAAATCACAACTCATCATACAAACTTGACTAGGCTTTTGAAGTTCTGAAATCTGTATACTTAATTTCTCTAAAGCCTGAGTCATCAACTTACTTTGAGCCAAATAAGCGTCCTGTGCTTCTAATTCTAATATCCCTCTCTTAGGGATTTGGCTCCTTTCACTTACTAAACATTCATTAGAAGCCATAACATCTATCAGCTCTATAGCTTCTTCTACAATTTTTGTGGTCAATGAACCTCCAGCTGAGGCATCAATCAAGACCCTAGTTGCTGGTCTTACACTATTATAAAAGATGGTAACTTGTTGCACATCAGTGATTTGATGATGAGGACATTTCCTTAGACTCTATACCTATCTCATGCTTCCATTAGAGATTCACCCTCTCTCTGCTGGAAACAAGTGATTTCAATGCGCAACTTGGCATATTTAGAAGGAGGGAAATATTTAATCAGAAATTTTCTTTGTAAATCCTCCCAGGTGGAAATACTACCTCTTGGTTGGCTCTACAACCAAGCCTTAGCTCTGTCCCTTAAAGAAAAAGGAAATAATCTTAGTCTAATTGCTTCTTCAGGGACTCCATTCATTTTCACAGTATCACAGATTTAGAGGAAAGTTGCTAGATACAAATTTGGATCCTCAACCTCACTTCCTCTGAATTGATCATTTCTAACCAACTGCAACAAAGCCGGTTTGAGTTCAAAGTTATTAGCTGCAATTGGAGGCCTAAGGATGCTAGATTGCGATCCTTCTTTAGTAGGCCTAGAGTAGTCACCTAATGTAACTCTCGTCTGTTCCATTTCTTTCTGCTCTTTTTGCTTTTTCTCCTTTCTAAGCTTACGCTCTAACAAATTAATATCAGGATCAAAGAAGAAAGGCTCTCCTCTGTTCCTTGACTGCATACACCAAATGTTAGACACAAATAATTCAAGCTACTGCTACACAAAAACAAACTACTATTATACTAAAACAAGAATTAAACTACTTACTAAATGTAAAAACAAAATTAAACAGTTCAGTCTAGTACCGATCCAAGGATTGTTCATATTACTCAACAATCCCCGGCAACGGCGCCATTAACTTGATGCTAAATCTCCGAGTCATTAATTTGGTTGGAAAATCTTAAATTAATATTGACTTATTGTATGACTCTCAGAGGATTTATTCTTTTGGCAAGCGCACCAATCGTTAAATTTGTAATATATTTGATCGTTCCCACAGGGATTGTGGTAATTACCGTAATCTTAGACTAGTACAAGCTGAACTAATGCAATGTAGATAGATTTCATTCTGTTTTTATTGTTTTATAGTTCTAATGTTTTTGTATTTTCAGAGATAGTACAAAAGATGAAATGTGAGTAATGGAAGATAGGTTAGAATTGCTTCAGTTTACAATTTCATCAAGAAACATGCATTTAAGGTTCAATCAAGCTTCAGACTCAAGAGGACAATCCACAGATGGTTAATCCCTAATTCCTTAGGTGAATAACACTAATTCCTAAGCATTAAACCCTAATCCCTTAGGTGTTCAATTAACAGAGAAATCTAATGCGAAATTAGAGATTGAACCCTAACTATTCACCTAATTACTAGGCTTGAAATAGTTAAGAAGCGAGAAGTTACCTAAGCTTCAACCATGATTCCTCACTAGTGAGTTTCTTCATCAGATCTGGATTTATCAATCCAGCAAAGTAGATCCACTCCTCAGCTTATTCTCCTCTTGATTTAGAATTTGACTTCCTCAATACACTTTCAAGAATTCATTGTAAACCTTCACAATCCCAACCCTAGGGGTTTAGAAACCCATGGAAATGGATTCAGACGAAGGAATGTGAAGAGACATGGATGAGAGAATTTAGAGAGAGAAAAGAATTAGAGAGAGATTGGAAATGGGCAAATGAATCATGTTCTGTATTCTGCCTCCTTCGTCCCCTCTCTTACAGAGTGTGTACAAATATATATATATAGGTATCTAGCTAACTAACTCAATTAATTACAAAGAAGATTAAATTAATAATTAAACTAACTAAACTAAATACATAATCACAAATAAGTAAATAATTACAACTTAATAATTAAATTATTAATGAATAGCAGTAGTGCATCAGGCAATAGGAACAGAAATGGTGCGGAGCTTCTTTTGGAGGGAAAAACAGCTTTTAAATAACCACCTTCACGCTTGAGCGTGAAGGACTCGCGCTTGAGCGCGCTCGTGTTATTCACTACAGTATTGCTTTCACGCTTAAGCGTGATGGAGAAGCTTGGGCGTGGGTGATGTTTTAGAGTCACGCTTGAGTGTGAGCTTGCTTGCTTGAGCGAGGTCGTGCTCTCCTATCTTTCTTTTCACGTACTTTGCGTGGATCTCTCGCTTGAGCTTGCAGCCTTCAAGCTTGAGCGTGAACTGCTCCTGCATATGCAAACAAATGAATTCCTAGCGTTTATACGCTGGATTAGTGAATTTATAGATAAACATAATTTCTTAACTAATTAGTATTTTTAATCATTTTCTTACCTAAATTAAACACTTTTGAAATAAATAAATAAAATAAGAATTATTAACAATTTATTAAATAATAAAACCAAACTAAACAATATTTAATGAATTGAGTTAAATAAAAGATGAAATAATTAAGTCTTTTCAAGACTTATCAAAACCCCTAGGTATTTAACGAATAATGATGTGAATTCGGGGTATGACTTAGCATTGGCTATGATGAAAAATCTTACGATATGACTTTAGGCTAAATTATCTGCCCTTGACATAATGATTAATAGATCAATTATGGATTATAATATGATGTAGAAGTAATATATATGAACATGGATTGGTAAGTGAAGTTTAATCCTATAGATACCCCCCTTTTCGTTTTGAAAGGAGTTATATTGGTGATAGAAACCAAATACCGATGTGACACAATGTGAATCATATGTCCAATATATGGTCTTTGACTTTGATAAATGAGGAAATCCACTAGTGTGGAAGATTATTATATGATTGTGGACCTTATTTTGACCTTTGGAATGTGTACTTAACGTGAATTTAGTGATTCATTTAGGCTTGAATTGAGTTATAGCCGAAAATGTTCAAATTAGACAAGAGATTTCATAGTTAATTGACTATGACTTTGGGATGGATAAAGTCCAATGGTGGGGTGATTACCCTATGACGATTGGAAATCTGTGGTTGTTGTGTTAATATATAGTTATGGTGGCTGACAATTGATGAATTGTATGTCATGACTTATGCTGGATCATGGTTAAATTATAATATGATATGAGTGTATTACTCGTGGGCTTGTATGACCTCTTATGAAGTCTCGTGTATGGAGAGACATTGTTTGAACTGATATGGATAATGTGAGCAATAGAACGTGAAGGTACTTACCCTGATATGTGTAACACCTTATTATTTGCAACTAATAATTCCAAAAATATGAGAAAATTTTTCACAAACAGTCACGTAACATTTGATATAGAAGGGAGCAGGCAAGGGGGAAAACAATGGGCATTCACGCGCATATAGCAACCTACAGAGAGGCTAAAACTGGGGCCGGCTCAATGGGTTTATCATAACACACCAGCACTAGGGCGGATTGCACAACACCGTTTATTCGCTTAGACGGGGTCTGACACCGTCCAGGCAGAGTATGGTATTGCAGCAGCAGATAGAGGGGATTTCACAAGGAAGCTCTCCTTCGAGTAGCACTGGTCACTCAATAGGAGGAAGTAGATGAGGGAAAGATGTTAATACATTCACATGCATGGCATTCGGTAGAAGGTCGGAGTTAGAATCATCCTACTTGGCTAGGCGGGGTATATTTATCTTGGGCGGACCACATTACAACATTCACTTACTCAGACGATGTTCAATACCGCCCGGCGAGACGGAATAATGCGACAACGGAGAAAGAAGGTACATAGGCGGAATCTCGAGTTGATATGTACTTGTTTTAGCATAGCTCTACGCGTTTGGGCGAACTGTCCTAGTCGCTCAGGCGAGGTATGACACCACCTAAACGAAATCTGCACAACGCCTCTTCAACACAACTACAAGGTAATTTTCTCAATCGGGTATGGACAAGGGTTCACTAGGTAAATCCTCACACTCGCACTTCACTCAGAAAAACGGGAAGTTACAGGGTACATATGCAATAGTAGGTTGTGGAGAAAGGAGGAGTCTGAACCTATTCCGCCCAACTCAACTAATTATGACAACGCCTGGGCGGACTCAACTACCACGCCCAGATCAGGGGGTCAACACCGGGGTCTCGTTCTAACAACTACATCACTCCAGCGCGAATCCTCACGCTGGGCGAATTGCCCCCATACTTCGGGCAGGGTACGACTCCGCCCAACGTATCCGACATGAATTTTCCTAAGACAATCCTCGATTCACTCAGACTTGGCTATAACCTGCTCGATCATACCGTCCATGCGTATCCATTAAAGCACAATTATGAAACAAGGCAGCACATAGCATCACACACACAAAACCATACATCCATATATACATAAGAGTGTATGTTAATATTTACAACACAAAAATCGGACTTCTTCTTATCCATAAAGTTCTATTCATCCCCAAAACATTAACATCCGGTATGGACCAGTCAGGGCTCAATCTAACAACGCCTTAATTAAACCTTCCAAATGCATCAGCACTCCGCCCAGCATTCCCGCTCTGCTTCTGATCCTCCTCACGAGAGACATTCACTGAAAATGGCCACTGCAGGGGTGAGCTTTTACATGTAAAATGATACTCACAGACTCGGTATCAGCGTCAGTACACGCTCCTGCTATCATTCGACCTTTCTCAAGTAACCAAGTTCATACAGTTCAAACAACATTCATGACACACATAATATACAGAGTTTATTCCACATCCAAATATATATATTCATGCATTCAAAATCATACACATATACATACATAGACTTATACACCATCACAATCAGCCTTATTTCTATATGCATGCCTGCGGATCCGACTCGGGTAAAGACTCTCAGTTACGGTCCCCTTTTCTTCTGGCCCCTCGTCCCGCAGCTCTTACCAGGTGGCACCGGCCTCCCCACGGCGTCTCGAGACTCTCTTCTCTAGCTCCAACGGCTACCACGAGCACTATTGGGATCTAGCCAGGGTTGGTAACTGGAAGTCGTTTCCCTTGGGGTTCTTGACCTTCCATGGGTCACCCCACTCTCACTCATGCAACTAACATATTCATTATTACACATCATCGCGCCACAAATACCTTCGCCGTAATCATTAAGCAAGAACGGATTTCCCACACTACTCGTAATCATTCAGTCAATCACACCAGCGCATGTTACAATCGGTCATCAGACTAACATCATTGAGCAATCCAATTAAGAGCATGCACATACATATTTTTCATAGTGACAAGAAAATAGATCCATGCATATCATCCATCATTATCATCTACTAACAGGCTACATTTCCCACACTACTCGTAATCATTCAGTCAATTACACCAGCGCATGTTACAATCGGTCATCAGACTAACATCATTGAGCAATCCAATTAAGAGCATGCACATACATATTTTTCATAGTGACAAGAAAATAGATCCATGCATATCATCCATCATTATCATCTACTAACAGGCTACACCATCGACACAAAAATCACTATCAGAGTCTTAAACCATGCATCAGTTTTAATGATTATAAATACATGCACGCACACACACCCACACTCAGTAGTACGTTCATCCGGTACCGTTCTTAGACCATGCATTCGACATGCAAGCGCCCCCTACCTTTAGAAGAACCTCAGAAACCTTTTCCGTTCTTGTCGTTGGGTCCGATGTCTTTCTCCTGGTTCGTTCGGTCTTCCTTGGCTTTGTCGTATCCTGCGCCTGATTCTGGGATGGAGTGTAGTCTGTTCTTCAGTACTGCAACCAAGGTCTCCAGGAGCGAAGAGTGAGAGAAGAGAAGAAAGATGGAGACGAAGAGAGGAAGTAGAGGATGAAGTGACGGAGGAGGGAGTCTGAAGAAAGAGTAAGTGCGTTCATCACTAAAGGCTCACGATATATATATATGTGTGTACATGCGCATAAATAAGAGAAGAGTGGGATGGGAGAGTGTGTGCTGCAGCAGCCACGTGCACTCCACCCCATCCCCTGACCATCACCATTTTCATATTTTAGTGGCTTAAATCTACTTAGTTAAATACAATTAACAGTTATTTTCTAGTTGGAATCAAGTCTTAATGGTTTATTCTTCATTCAGCATTTAATTTCAAAACTGGGATGTTACAGTTCTCCCCCACTGAAAAAGAATTTCATCCCCGAAATTCAGTCGGTACTTACCTAGGTAAACAATTTGGGGTACTGCCGTCGCATGGTGTCTTCGCGTTCCCACGTGTAGGAGGTGGTTTTGCCTTGCTGCCACTCCACCTTAACCAGCCTTACGTTCTTGTTTCTTAAGCGTTTTACCGATCGGTCCACGATTCCAATCGGCATAGTCACAGTGGTTAGGTCTTCCTTGATCTCTACCTCGTCGTCATGCATCGTGTGGCTGGGGTCATGCAAATACTTCCTTAACTGAGACACATGAAATACGTTGTGTAATCGGGACAAGTGAGTTGGTAACGCGAGGCGGTATGCCACGGGGCCAATCCGTTCTAATACCTCATAAGGTCCGATGTAGCGAGGGCTTAACTTCCCATTTTTTAAGGCTCGTCCAACTCCTTTACTCGGAAAGGTTCTCAGAAACACTCGATCTCCGACTGAAAATTCCAATGGCTTGATACGCTTGTCATGGTAGCTCTTCTGCCTGTCTTGTGATGCTTTCATCTTCTCCCTTATCACTCAGATCTGTTCTGTGGTTTGCTTCACGATGTCTGGTCCCAATAGTAGACTTTCACCCGTTTCTGACCAGCAGAGTGGGGTTCGGCATCTACGCCCATATAATGCCTCGTAAGGTGCCATGCCAATGCTGTGATGATGGCTGTTGTTGTACGTAAACTCGATCAAGGGAAGGTACTGCTCCCAGTCCCCGCCGTACTCTAACACACACGCTCTCAATAAGTCTTCTAGACTCTGAATTGTTCGTTCGGATTGTCCATCCGATTGGGGGTGATAGCCAGAACTAAGCCAAAGCTTCATCCCCAATTCTTGATGCATGCTGGTCCAAAACCTGGACGTAAATCTAGGGTCCCTATCCGATACGATGGAGGTAGGTATGCCATGCAGTCGGATAATTTCTTGAATGTAGATTCGAGCCAACTTATGCAATGGGTACCTCATATTTACAGGTAAGAAGTGTGCACTCTTCGTCAATCGGTCAACAATGACCCAGATTGCATCATGGCCTGCTCGGTTTTTGGGTAATCCCATGATAAAATCCATCGCAATTGAGTCCCATTTCCACACGGGGATCTCTAGAGGCTGCATTGCACCGTATGGTTTTTGGTGCTCTACCTTCGATTTCTGACAAGTGATACACCGGGCCATGTACTCCGCCACATCCTTCTTTAGTCCGGGCCACCAAAAGTGTCTCCTCAAGTCGTGGTACATTTTCGTGGTTCCTGGGTGAATGCTGAGTAGGCTTTTGTGGGCTTCATCAAGCACCATTCTTCTCAATCTTCCCTCACTTGGTATGTATATTCTGTTTCTCACCCGGAAGATCCCATCTGACCCCTCTGTCAAGGATAAATCCTTTCCTTTGGCCTGAATTTCCTTCATTTTAGCTAGGTAAGAGTCCGCCTGTTGCTGTTCGTATATGGATTTTAAGAATTCATTGGCAATCCTCAACGTACCGATTGTCATCTTCTGAGAGGAAGGGGTGTCAACATGTAAGTTCATGTCTCGGAACCGCTCCAACAACTCAACTTCTTTTGCCATCATGGCTGCTATGTGGAGGATTTCCGACTCAATGCGTCGGCCACGATGTTTGCCTTACCTGGGTGGTATTTAACTCGAAATCGTAGTCCTTCAAAAACTCAATCCATCTTCTCTGCCTCATGTTCAGCTCCTTTTGGTCGAATAGGTATTTGAGGCTCTTATGATCGCTATACACTTCAAATTTGGATCCGTACAAGTAATGCCTCCAGATTTTCAATGCAAAAACTACTGCTGCCAGCTCCAAGTCATGGGTCGGATAATGCTGCTCGTGGGGTCTCAATTGTCGAGAGGCGTATGCTATCACTCAATCTTTCTGCATGAGTACATACCCTAATCCGAGTCCGGACGCGTCACAATAGACCACGAAGCTCTCTCGTAACTCAGGTAATGCCAACACCGGAGCAGTCGTCAACTTATTCTTCAGCTCTTGGAAGCTGTTCTCACACTCCGGACTCTACACGAAAGGAACGTTCTTCCGAGTCAATTTAGTCAGGGGTAATGCCAACTTAGAAAAACCTTCGATGAACCTCCTATAATAACCTGCCAAGCCCATAAAACTTCTTATTTCCGAGACCGATCTGGGCCTCTCCCATGCTATTACAGTAGCTACCTTCGCAGGATCCACCGAGACGCCTCGCTCGGAGATCACATGCCCGAGGAAGTGGATCTCATCCATCCAGAATTCGCACTTCGAGAGCTTTGCAAACAATTGTTTCTCCTTCAACACTTGGAGTACCGTTCTGAGGTGTCCTTCATGCTCCTCAGATGTCTTAGAATAAACTAGAATGTCATCGATGAAGACAACAACAAACCGATCCAGGAAGGAGTGGAATATGCTGTTCATGTAATTCATGAAAACAGCAGGGGCGTTTGTCACACCGAACGACATCACTACATACTCGTAGTGACCATATCGAGTCCTAAAGGCAGTTTTAGGAATGTCCGAGTCCTTCACTCGGATTTGGTGATACCCCGATCGTAAGTCGATTTTTGAGAAGACTGAGGCTCCGCGCAGTTGGTCAATTAAATCATCAATTCTAGGCAGTGGGTATCGATTCTTGATTGTGAGCTTGTTAAGCTGTCGATAATCTATACAAAGTCTCATGCTGCCATCCTTCTTCTTAACAAGTAGCACAGGTGCGCCCCATGGTGACACGCTAGGTCTAATGAACTGCTTCTCAAGTAACTCATCCACTTGTTTCTTCAACTCTGCCAATTCAGTTGAGGACATTCTATAGGGTGCACTGGAGACCGGTTCGGCTCCAGGGATCAGGTCTATAGAGAATTCAACTTCTCTATTGGGAGGCACACTCGGAACGTCTTCTGGGAACACTTCTGGGAATTCGCAGACAACCGGGATTTCGTTCACTAGGGTCTTACTCTCATCTTTGGTTAGGCAAAGCATCATAAATAGTTGGGTTATACCTAGTGCCGTGCCATCTTCAGTGGGTTGTTTTGGGAAAACTATCTCTCGGTTTCTACAATCTACTAATACCTTATTGGCTGAAAGCCAATCTATTCCAAGCACAATATCAAGACCCTTTAAAGGCATGCAAATCAGATCGAAGGTGAAACTCCGATCATACAACTCAAATGCTACATTTTTACATATTGACGATGTGAACACACTAGGGCCAGTAGGGCTGGCCACTTCCAAAGTCCGGTTCATAGACACAGTTGGTAACTTCAACCGTTCCACGCACTCATCAGCTATAAAAGAATGGGTAGCTCCCGAATCGAAAACAACATTAAGCGTATTCATTCCAAGTGAGCACTTACATTGTACTAGATCATTTGCTGGTGCAACATCCTCTGCATTGATGGTGTAGATCCTTCCTGCTGCTGGCAGACCGGTATTCCTCTCTCGGCTGTTCGGAGCACGCATCATATTTCCTCTGGTTCCGTTGCCTCTGCCACCAGGTCGTTGGTTATCATTCACTCGGGTTCTATCTTGAAATCCTCCTTGACGCACATTGGTGTTTGCCTGGCGGAGTTGGGGGCAGTCAGGACGAACGTGTCCCTTCTCTCCGCAATGGTAGCATTTAACATTTGTATCGTTGCAATCCTTAGCAAAGTGGTCACCGCCGCATTTAAAGCATCCGCCATATCTTGGTCGTCCACTCATTTGTCTCCCTCGGTCATTATGATTCTGATATCTGGTGAAGGGTTCATTCCTCCTCACGATCCCTGGCCTCTTGAAACGTGATTGCTGAGGCCTCAGGTGCTGGTTGGCTCTGCTGCACTGGCCCGAATGGGCCCTATCATCCTCTTCGAATATTCTACATTTGTTCACTAATGCAGGGAAACTCCGGATTTCATGGTATCTGCAGGCCCTCTTAATATCCGATCTCAATCCGTTCTCAAACTTAAGACACTTGGAGTTCTCCGTTCCTGGCTGTTGGAAGGGCGGATAGAATAGGCACAATTCCTCAAATCTGGTCGCGTATTCTTCCACAGTCATGGAGCCCTGTTTCAACTCCATAAACTCCAGCTCTTTCTGGCTCCTCACCGTGTCGGGAAAGTATTTCTCTAAGAAGCAGGCCTTGAAATCGTTCCACGTCAGTTGATTATCATCTTCGGGGAATCGGCTTCTGGCTATTTTCCACCAATTCTCCGCTTCATCTCGCAGCATATACACTGCGCACTCCACCTTCTGGGCTTCGGTACAGCGAAGACCCCTAAAAATTCTCTCTAATTCCTGAGTCCACTTGAACGCCGCCTTAGGATTCCGTCCTCCTAAGAATTCACTCGGCTTCCTTTTTAAGAAGCGGTCCAGCACATGGCCATCCTCAGGTTGAGTCTGGCCTTGCCTTTCAAACACATCAGCAAAGCGTTGGAATGCTGTGGCTATAGCCTCCATACTTTGACGATGCGCCATTCCTTATCCTGAAATTGACATTTAAGGATAAGTATACGGAGCCACTTACTACCGATCTGGTTATCAGTCTAACAATTAATAGCTTAGCACATTATGTCATTCGTCTAAGTTATACACAATCGGACCAGGGGAAAACAACCTCTTGTCCTCAAGTCAATCATCAATCAAGTTCAACTAGCATCAGAACAATTTCAACCATTCAATCAAAAGACACACACACCACCGCTTACACTTGGTAAGCATACTTTGGCCTTGGACTTTTCGGTCCGCTCTGATACCAAAATGTAACACCTTATTATTTGCAACTAATAATTCCAAAAATATGAGAAAATTTTTCACAAACAGTCACGTAACATTTGATATAGAAGGGAGCAGGTAAGGGGGAAAACAATGGGCATTCACGTGCATATAGCAACCTACAGAGAGGCTAAAACTGGGGCCGGCTCAATGGGTTTATCATAACACACCAGCACTAGGGCGGATTGCACAACACTGTTTATTCGCTTAGACGGGGTCTGACACCGTCCAGGCGGAGTATGGTATTGCAGCAGCGGATAGAGGGGATTTCACAAGGAAGCTCTCCTTCGAGTAGCACTGGTCACTCAATAGGAGGAAGTAGATGAGGGAAAGATGTTAATACATTCACATGCATGGCATTCGGTAGAAGGTCGGAGTTAGAATCATCCTACTTGGCTAGGCGGGGTATATTTATCTTGGGCGGACCACATTACAACATTCACTTACTCAGACGATGTTCAATACCGCCCGGCGAGACGGAATAATGCGACAACGGAGAAAGAAGGTACATAGGCGGAATCTCGAGTTGATATGTACTTGTTTCAGCATAGCTCTACGCGTATGGGCGAACTGTCCTAGTCACTCAGGCGAGGTATGACTCCACCTAAACGAAATCTGCACAACGCCTCTTCAACACAACTACAAGGTAATTTTCTCAATCGGGTATGGACAAGGGTTCACTAGGTAAATCCTCACACTCGCACTTCACTCAGAAAAACGGGAAGTTACAGGGTACATATGCAATAGTAGGTTGTGGAGAAAGGAGGAGTCTGAACCTATTCTGCCCAACTCAACTAATTATGACAACGCCTGGGCGGACTCAACCACCACGCCCAGATCAGGGGGTCAACACCGGGGTCTCGTTCTAACAACTACATCACTCCAGCGCGAATCCTCACGCTGGGCGAATTGCCCCCATACTTTGGGCGGGGTACGACTCCGCCCAACGTATCCGACATGAATTTTCCTAAGACAATCCTCGATTCACTCAGACTTGGCTATAACCTGCTCGATCATACCGTCCATGCGTATCCATTAAAGCACAATTATGAAACAAGGCAGCACATAGCATCACACACACAAAACCATACATCCATATATACATAAGAGTGTATGTTAATATTTACAACACAAAAATCAGACTTCTTCTTATCCATAAAGTTCTATTCATCCCCAAAACATTAACATCCGGTATGGACCAGTGAGGGCTCAATCTAACAACGCCTTAATTAAACCTTCCAAATGCATCAGCACTCCGCCCAGCATTCCCGCTCTGCTTCTGATCCTCCTCACGAGAGACATTCACTGAAAATGGCCACTGTAGGGGTGAGCTTTTACATGTAAAATGATACTCACAGACTCGGTATCAGCGTCAGTACACGCTCCTGCTATCATTCGACCTTTCTCAAGTAACCAAGTTCATACAGTTCAAACAACATTCATGACACACATAATATACAGAGTTTATTCCACATCCAAATATATATATTCATGCATTCAAAATCATACACATATACATACATAGACTTATACACCATCACAATCAGCCTTATTTCTATATGCATGCCTGCGGATCCGACTCGGGTAAAGACTCTCAGTTACGGTCCCCTTTTCTTCTGGCCCCTCGTCCCGCAGCTCTTACCAGGTGGCACCGGCCTCCCCACGGCGTCTCGAGACTCTCTTCTCTAGCTCCAACGGCTACCACGAGCACTATTGGGATCTAGCCAGGGTTGGTAACTGGAAGTCGTTTCCCTTGGGGTTCTTGACCTTCCATGGGTCACCCCACTCTCACTCATGCAACTAACACATTCATTATTACACATCATCGCGCCACAAATACCTTCGCCGTAATCATTAAGCAAGAACGGATTTCCCACACTACTCGTAATCATTCAGTCAATCACACCAGCGCATGTTACAATCGGTCATCAGACTAACATCATTGAGCAATCTAATTAAGAGCATGCACATACATATTTTTCATAGTGACAAGAAAATAGATCCATGTATATCATCCATCATTATCATCTACTAACAGGCTACATTTCCCACACTACTCGTAATCATTCAGTCAATCACACCAGCGCATGTTACAATCGGTCATCAGACTAACATCATTGAGCAATCCAATTAAGAGCATGCACATACATATTTTTCATAGTGACAAGAAAATAGATCCATGCATATCATCCATCATTATCATCTACTAACAGGCTACACCATCGACACGAAAATCACTATCAGAGTCTTAAACCATGCATCAGTTTTAATGATTATAAATACATGCACGCACACACACCCACACTCAGTAGTACGTTCATCCGGTACCGTTCTTAGACCATGCATTCGACATGCAAGCGCCCCCTACCTTTAGAAGAACCTCAGAAACCTTTTCCGTTCTTGTCGTTGGGTCCGATGTCTTTCTCCTGGTTCGTTCGGTCTTCCTTGGCTTTGTCATATCCTGCGCCTGATTCTGGGATGGAGTGTAGTCTGTTCTTCAGTACTGCAACCAAGGTCTCCAGGAGCGAAGAGTGAGAGAAGAGAAGAAAGATGGAGACGAAGAGAGGAAGTAGAGGATGAAGTGACGGAGGAGGGAGTCTGAAGAAAGAGTAAGTGCGTTCATCACTAAAGGCTCACGATATATATATATATGTGTATACATGCGCATAAATAAGAGAAGAGTGGGATGGGAGAGTGTGTGCTGCAGCAGCCACGTGCACTCCACCCCATCCCCTGACCATCACCATTTTCATATTTTAGTGGCTTAAATCTACTTAGTTAAATACAATTAACAGTTATTTTCTAGTTGGAATCAAGTCTTAATGGTTTATTCTTCATTCAGCATTTAATTTCAAAACTGGGATGTTACAATATGTCTTTACATGCCATAGGCATTGTGGCAACGTGCACTCATGCGCCGATCTCATGTGTTTATAGTAACCACTACGGGATTGGGACACCTTCCTGTATGTTGGATGTAGCAACACATAGACCAGGCAAGTGTAGTGTTGTAACTGCTTACGGTGAATGTATTGGACCTATCCGGAGGTACTGGATAAGAATGTGAGAGTTGTAATGAATAAACTGAGAATTGATGAATGGTGACTCATTATGAATATGTGAAGTTTTATACTTGGATAAAGAAATGATGATGAACATGTTCTGTTGGACTTTGGGAAGTCCGATATCACCTTATAGTGTCATTGGACTCTGTTGGTGTGTGGCCGAAGTGTGGCCTTACGATATATGTCGATTTTAAACTTCAAGGACGAAGTTTCTTTTTGGTGGGGTGGATTGTAACATCCCGGATTTTAAAGAAAATAAATTTATTGGATAATGATAATTGATTATTTATGGTCAAATAATTATGGGAGATCTCGTTAGACATTAGAGGTGAATTATCGGTAAATTGAGATTTACCGGAACTAGATGATTTAATAGATGATGTGGGACCCACTTGGTCAAATTAAATGTTTGATGGGTCTAGAACATTTAGAAAATTATTATGGTTACGATGGTATAATTGAAATAATTTTTGGTGTTGAGAAGATAATTATTTGGATGCGACGTAGGATATGAAATGAGGAAAATACAAGCCAAATAGAATTAAAAGAAAATGAAAATTCCTCCTTATCTTCTTCTCATAGTCGTGTACCCACTCTACACATTTCCTACTTTCTTTTACACAATGGGTAATGGAAATGATAGACCAATGGTAAAAGTAAAATGAAGCATTACTTTAGCCAATGGGTAATACCCAATTTACACTAAACTACTTCCTATTTCTCCTTCCAACCATGCACTATTCTTCCTCTTCACCTCATTCACTATTTTTTCCTCCTCCTCCACTTCTTCTTGCCCAAAACCATGGCCTCCCTCTTTGACATCCATTTTTCATCAAAAATTTCACTTGAGCTTGGATTTTTAAACATCAAATGGGACATGGGATCTTTGCTTGGAACATCTTCTTCTTCCTCTCTCCGTATTTTCATTTTGGCCATAGCATGGAAAAGAGGTAAGACTTTGAATCCTTCCTCCTCTATTTATGGTTTATGATTTGCTTAAGCTTGAAATAGTGGTGCTAGAAGTTATAGGTGTTGATGTGGATGTGAACCCTAGGCTTGGATGGCTTGAAATTGTGATTCTTGATTAGGGTGTGATTTTAGAAATGAATAAGGATTATGATTTGCATGTGGATTCTCTAATGGGTTGAAGTTATTGTTGGGTGATTTTAGAGAAAACCCTAAGTGTTGATGATTTGGGATTTTAGCCAAGTTGATGATTTTGATGATTATGGATGACTTAGAATGGTGTATATAAGAGGAATGAATTTTTAGAATCATTGAGATTGATTAATGAGGTTGATGATATATGTGTGTAAGTAGGTATAATGATTTGAGTAATCAATCTTGAGAATAGGTAGATGATAAGCAATGTTGAGTGTTCTTATTGGTGTTAACAATAATGGTGGATGACCATTGATAATGGATACTTGACTTGATAAAGTCTTGGGCCATGATAAATACCATAAGTGTTTGTTGATTAATGATGGTTTTGAATAAAGCCAAGAGACTTCTAGTGAGTGGAAGAAATTATGATGATAGTTGAGTGATTTGTATGAGATATTGGATGCCTTATGGATAAGAAATATGATCTTTTGATTGTTGGGTTTGTTAGCCCTTAAGATTTAGAGAATCTTGGCTTTGGGAAAGGAATTCCCGAAGCCTAACATAAGCATATGAATTAGGAGTTTGGACAAGTCTAGGACTTGATCATGAGTTTGGAGAGATGATTTCTTATGATGGTATATTAATAGCATGTATACATGTGTTGTTGATAGGATTGTATTCCGGACGAAAATGTGGAATAATCGAGGCAATCACAACGTTTGGATTGCGGTTCTTCTCTCAAGGTAGGAGAAGAGTTTACATTTCAAATTGCATGACTCATGCATTGCCTTGCCATGAATGTATTATATGTTGAATAGATGATGTGGTGAATGACGACTTGGCTTTTGTTGAATGTTAAGGAAATTGCATATGTATATATATATGTGTGTGTAGATGTTAAATGAAAGTGAGTGTTTAATTGTTCATTAGCTGGATGTGAATTAAATGTTGATAAAAATCTACCAATAGATGAATTAATTGAGGTGTACAGTATTGTTAGTGATTATTGTGTAGTAAAATGAGTGAGATAGTGATGTAGAGTGTTGATAAAGCCTCCCTTATATAATTGTTGATTTAAGATTTGAAATATGAGGAATAACTTGTTGGAATAGGCCTAAAGGAATGAATTATCTATGTTTGATGTAGAAGTATGGGAAATTTTGGATAATAAGGTTGTAGGTATGTGAATTGGGGTGGAAAAATCTAAGTTTAGACGTGCAATCATGATCTCGCTCAAGCAAATTGGAACCTCCCTCGAGCGAGAGTCCCCTGCATCAGAGGGGTGGCCACTGGCCTAATCACGCTCGGGCGAGGAGGAGTCTCGCTCAAGCGAGACGCGTGAAAAATGGATTGGGAAGCCATTGGATGAATCTCGCTCAAGCGGGCCTGGCCACGCTTGAGCGAGCGAGAGAAAAGGGAACGCTGGATGGACCTCGCTTAAATGAGTGATGAGGCATGTTGGGTCTCGCTCAAGCGAGCGAGCTTAGGATTAGGCACTGGATAATTTTCGCTTAAGCAAGCGTGACTCGCTTGAGCGCACACGTAGGATCTGATGCTTCAATTTATCTCGCTCGCACGAGTGATTATGTGACAGGAGCCTCACTCGAGCGAGCGATACATAGAAATGACACTGGAGAAGTCTCGATTAAGCGAGCGGGCGTATGCACACTGATGGGAGCCTCTCGCTTACACGTGCTGGGGCTCGCCCAAGTGAGGCTGGCCTATCTCGCTCAAGCGAAGGTGAATCTCGCTTGAGCGAGTTTTCCCTAGAAATGGCTCTGCTGCATTTTCTTCATTGTGGGTTTATGTTGGCCCTTTCTCTTGTATTGTGGGGTGATTGAGGGAATGTATGAGGACAATATAATGGTGTTATAACATGGTGGTGATAGGGATGGATTGGTATACTCGGGATTAATTGATATGATATATTTACCACCTAAAATGGAATTAAGACAGGATGGTGATAAGAATATGATGATGGGGATATGAGTCATACCCTTGGTGATTTTAAAACCAAGAAGAGAATAATTAAATGACATAGCACTAGTGGAAAAAAAGGATATAATCACGGTTAAAAAAGGCCTTTATTCACGGTTAAAGAACCGTGGTTGTTGAAGCCGTGGTAGTAGATGATGGTCTTTAACCACGGTTAACAACCGTGGTAATAAATCACATCTAACCACAGTTAAGAACAACTGTGAATATAACTTACTATTTATATTCACGGTTATCGAGAATAACCGTGGATATAGATACATTTTATCCACGGTTGTCCATCAAAACCTTGAATATAAGTAGTTTGTAACTGAAACTAAACCATACTTATATTCACGGTTATGATGGACAACCGTGGATATAGATACATTTTATCCACAGTTGTCCATCAAAACCGTGAATATAAGTAGTTTGTAACTGAAACTAAACCATACTTATATTCACGGTTATGATGGACAACCGTGGATATAGATACATTTTATCCACGGTTGTCCATCACAACCGTGAATATAAGTATGGTTTAGTTTCAGTTACAAACTACTTATATTCACGGTTGTGATGGACAACCGTGGATAAAATGTATCTATATCCACGGTTATGGTAGTAACCGTGGAAAAATCTTGTCTTTTTTCACGGTTGTTGCCATAACCGTGAATAAATACTGAGGTTTTTTTTTTAATATGCATTCTATTTTATCGTTTCCCAACCCTGCATTCAGACAAACCAGTACAGTATACAGTATGCCACAGCAACACTATGCCGAAAGAATCGTATATATATATATAACAATTTATTTTCTATATCAATTCATAACAACCTAAAAATTGAAAGTATATACAATTAAGTTGAATGTAATCTAATAAAAGTAAACCCTAAATCCTACTACATACATATATAAAAGAATAAAGATCCTATATCTAGCTTTGCCTAAGTTCAATGAAGTGTGAGGCCCATTGCCTTCTAACATCATCCACAAGTTCCTTTGGGAAATATGACCGGTCATTAAAGTACTGCAAACAATGCACAAAACAATTAGAACAAAAGCTTTATTTATTACATGAAATTGATGAAATTGGAGAAATTGACATGGTGATGAGAATTACCTCTGTCCATCCATCTACTAAATGATGTTGGACAATGGTCAGCATAGTGTGCATGACGAAATAGCCACACTCAAAGGAACCCTTCTGCCTGTAAGACTACAATGGACATATAGTATAGAATAAGTGAATTCGGAACTTAAAAAACATGTACTGAAGATTTGAATGAATATGATTGACTTACTTTTGGGTACACCCATACAACTGTTTTTCCTTTGGGCTTGTTTCCAATCAGTACATTGTATCCAACCACCGCCCTGCGTCAAACAAAACACAAGATAAGTTAGAATTGTATAGTTCTAAAAATGATGTAATCGAATTTGTGGTTATTGTTTAGGGATGAACTTACCGGTCTACTATATCTTTCAGGTCTTGTGGAGCTGTTTTGTGCAAACTATCAAAGTACAGAGCAAGATAGTCCTTCGGACAGATCACCAGAAGCGTCCAGTGAACCCTGCAGTTACGAGTGATAAGTGAGACTTCAAAATGCAAAATATCATGACAATAATTATGGAATAGAGTATTACCCTTTATGATAGGGGCCCATGTATATAGACTTCCCAGACTCAAACATCCAATTCTGGATGTATGTCTGGGTGTTCTGCGAGGTGTTTCCTTGCCTCTGTATGAGAGAGGGCTCTAAGAAACCGTAAGTTCCTTGGAAACCCAAGTCCACTGAGAGTTTTGCCAGAAACCTAAACAAGTTAAGACATGGTTAGCGACAAATAACTTGTATAATGAAAAAATTGGACAAAACAAGGATATACTTACAGCTCCCACAACTGAAAGATGGAGCCGTTCAGCATCGACGTCCCCGTAATAATGTCACAAATGTCAGAATTTGTAACGTAAACTGGAAGAGCACTAGGATGGCCGAACACTAGTGGCTGCCATGGGACCTGAACAGTGTCGTTAGCTTGCTCATACCCGATGCGCCATAGCATCCGGACGGGATCCTTGGCCGGGTCTGGCTTCTTCAATGGCTGTTCCTGTTGAACAATTGACAACCATCACATTTTGTACCATAATTGACAAGGAAATAAAGCTAGTTAGTGTTTAGGGTTTTTACCTGTCCAGGGGCAATCACCAGAAGTCTGTTGGGCCACATCAGAAAGTGGCCCACCGCCTGACCGACGGTCTTCACCTCTTGAGTTGCCACTGGCACAGCAGCATCCTCCTCGAGGACGAGCACAACCGAGACCCTGGACATACCATCAGGTAATGTCTGATGGTGAACCACAGGGCCTAAGTTGTGCACCATACCAGTGGCAACTGGCTCCTCCGACCCGTCAATGAACAGGTCACATTGACGGGTGTCTGGTGGCTCGACCCCGTCATCCTCAGGGTCAGCCGCAGCGCACGACCCCTTAGTGCTAACCTTCCGTACCTACATATTTACACATCAAGCAGAAGTTATTCAACAATGAAAGTGATTACAAACAATAAAATTGAGGAAAATAAATAAAGAATCTAACCTGTGGGTCGCTGGCTGGTGTAGTAGTCTCCTGGTGGTGGCTGAGTGAGGCCTTCATCTCCTCCCTGAATCGGGCCATCTCCTGGTGGAGCCTAGATATCTCCTCCTGGTACTCAGCCTTCACAACAGCCACCTTTTGCTCCACTATTTGCTCAAGGGATGGGGCAGGGTCGGGAGCACCGTAATAGGCGCGGAGGCCTGTAAAATGTGAATGATTAGCCCATAATTGTTTAACAGATAACAAAATGAAGGCATAGAGTTAGTTAGCACTTACCTACACCTCGACCAATAGCACGCACTCTTCCTGGGTGCTCTGGCCTGCCAATGGCGGTAGTCAAAATATCCTCCCGTCCATGGGCTACGAAAGACCCTTGGGTTGATTGCTCAACCAAGGAATCCTGAAACCAAACAAGTTAGTATTCACTTCCTTCACGTAAACTGAAAAACAGACACTGATATAAAGGGGAATACTTACTATCCGTGAGGCAACCTCCTGAGCCTGTGAGGAAGTGTATTCCCCACTCTTCTTGATCCTAGCCCGCTTCCATTTGTCATGGCGTGCAGGTGGGGAAGGGGGATCCACAATACCAGTGTCAGTCTGACACTGACTCAGCCTCTCCTGTGCCAGCCGCTCCTCCAACCTACGGTAACCCCCATGTGACAGTGTGTGTGGGCAGTCATTTAGCTTCCTAGTCTCCTTGGCTTTCTTTCTGGTCTCCTACAACAAGAAAAAAAATATTCACAGTTAGCCGTATAAATTATACATATTATTTAATCATCTAAAAACCAATGTACCTGAAACTCGGCAGAATGTCTAGATGCAACAAAAGCATCCCAGGTCTCCTGATCGATGAATGGATACTTCTCTCCAGGGAACTTTCCTTGGTCGTCCCCGAATACATACCTACAATGAAAGGTACATTTAAACTAAGGATTGGTACAATTTG
The DNA here is from genome assembly GCA_037962975.1 of Clitoria ternatea. Lineage (NCBI taxonomy): Eukaryota > Viridiplantae > Streptophyta > Magnoliopsida > Fabales > Fabaceae > Clitoria > Clitoria ternatea. The sequence goes on from CM075671.1 coordinate 111,700,488, forward strand.
GTGAAGCGTTGATTAAGAATTTAAAGTTCAATATACCTCGTGGTGAGTATGGATTTGAACGACCTCCATCGCTCAGCCATGATACCGAGGACCTTCCTCCTCGCTATGTCGGAAGATGGTATCTCAAAAGAATCCTACATGAAAGGAGTTAGTCCATAAAGGAGTCCTTATTAAGAGTTATATGAAATAATACACTAAAATAAAACTTAAATAATACATAAGTTACCAGAACATCACTCCATAGCTGGTTCTTCACCACCTCCTCGACACTATCCCAGTCGGGGATAATGATGGACACCTTCGACCGTACCACAACCCCCAGATAACTGCTAAGCTTCGTGGCATGCGGTCCACTGAATCTACCAGTGTTGACATCCATGTCAACAACTGGCCTCTCTCCCCGGTGACGCCTACGTGCGACGTCTGGCATCCGGGTAACACCTCTACTCTTCCGAGCAGAGGAACCACTGGCCTGTGAGTCGGACCTGGATCGTCCATCCTGGTCAGCCATGAGTATCTGTCCAAACAAGGAAAAAAATTGTCAAATATTTAATATAACATTTAAAACAACGAATAACTAATATAACATGTAATGAAATGAATCACCAACAAGATTAATACCCTATTAAGATGAAATATTTTCCCACAAGCCCTCATGGTGGTCATGACGACTGGCAACTACATCATCTATGTCATGTTCCACGATAGATGTTGGAATACGTGTTGTAGTTGATGGAATGTCCACAATATCAAGATTGGGGTCTCCAATGTGTCTACCTTGGATAACAATTGACCACCGTTTGTCAGCTGGGTCAGCCACATAAAAAACTTGCTTCACCTGCGTTGCCATTATGAATGGTTCTTCCTTATGCCCGATCTTGTTGAGGTCCACCAACGTAACTCCTAAATCATCAGTTGTGACACCGTTCTTATTGTCAACCCATTTGCATTTAAACACAGGAACGGTGAAGGGACCGTAATCAACTTCCCATATATCTTCAATCACACCAAAGTAGCATGACTCCGCCATCACAGGGTTGTTGTCCTTTGCAGTTGAGAAATGCATTGACTGAGCCACAACCATCACTCCACTGTTTTAATTTGTACTCTTTTCATCCTGTGTCCTTGTATAAAATGAATAGTTGTTTATGTCATACCCACAAAAGGTGAGGACATCAAAGTTCGGGCCCTGTGCTAGTCGATGTAATGTCGAGGATGCAGATGCATCTTTCAGGATGGTCTTTTGGAACCACTGCATGAAACTCTTGTTGTGTTCATTCAACAACCACTTTTCAGTCATTTTAGGGTTGGTTTTCTTGACTAGCTCCTTGTGTGTGGCTAGATACGGTTGCACGTCGTCCGTGTTGTTTAAAATATACAAGTGTGCCTGAAGGACATCAGCACGTGGCATGCTCTTCACTTTTTTTCCAATCGTTCCTTTCCCATCCAATCTCCCTTCATGACGGGTCGTTGGAATACCAATGCTTGTAGCATGTGACATGTATTCAGTGCAAAACTCAATTGCTTCCTCTGCAATATATCTTTCCACAATTGAAGCTTCGGGACGACGTTGGTTCTTCATATACCCTTTCAATATCTTCATATATCGCTCAATGGGATACATCCAATGGAGGAACACTGGACCACAACAACGGACCTCTCTCACCAAATGGATGATTAAGTGGACCATTATGTCAAAAAAAGAGGGCGGGAAATACATTTCAAGCTGACATAATATAAGTGATGCTTCCTGTTCCAACACATCCAATTCGCTGGGCACGAGTACCTTGCAACATATGGCATTGAAAAACATACACAACCTTGTTATGACATTTCTCACATTTTTAGGAAGAATGTCACGAATGGCGATAGGCAGAAACTGCTGCATCAACATGTGACAATCATGAGACTTCAACCCAACTAACTTCAAATCTTTCATGGAAACACAAGACTTGATGTTGGAGCCATAACCAGACGGAACTTTCACACTTCGTAACGATTCACACAGACTTTGCTTTTCTTTTCTGGATAACGTATGACATGCTGGAGGCAAATATGTTCTTTTGCCCTTTGATTGTGGATGCAAATCCTGACGTATACCCATCAACTCTAAGTCCATACGCGAGTTTAGGCCATCCTTAGTCTTCCCGGGTATGTTTAAGAGTGTACCAACTAAACTGTCGCACACATTCTTCTCCACATGCATTACATCAATGCAGTGTCTTACATCAAGCTCCCTCCAATATGGCAGGTCAAAAAACACTGACCTTTTCTTCCAGTTTTTTTGTGTCGGGTGCTGTTTTTCACACTTACCAAATTGCACGTTGACGTCCTTCACCTTTTCATATGCCTGGCGACCAGATAGTGGTGGAGGAGCCATTTCAAAATCTTGGGCACCGTTAAACGACTTCTTCAACCTTCGAAACGGATGATTCGCTTTAAGAAACCTTCGATGTCGAAGATAAACATTTTTCCTGCCATGATGCAACCGCACAGAACTAGTCCCCTCCTCACATACTGGACAAGCTTTATGACCCTTCACACTGTACCCAGATAAGTTACCATACACTGGAAAGTCATTGATTGTGCAAAATAACATGGCACGCAATTTGAATGATCGCCCGGTAAACCCATCAAACACTTCAACCCCGTCTTCCCACAACCTTTTGAGGTCTTCAACCAATGGAGTTAAATATACATCAATGTCGTTCCCCAGTTGTCGTGGACCAGAAATCATCATTGATAACATCACATATTTTCGCTTCATGCACAACTATGGCGGCAAGTTGTAAACAAACAACAAAACAGGCCACGAACTATGGTTTGTGCTCAGGTTCCCAAACGGGTTCATGCCGTCTGTGGCTAGTGCAAGCCTAACATTTCTTGGTTCATTGGCAAATTCTGGAAAAATCCTATCCATTTTCTTCCATTGCGACCCATCGGCCGGATGCCTAAGTAGTCCATCAACAACCCTCTCATCAGCATGCCATCTCATAAGTTTTGCATCATCTGCATTGGCAAACAGACGCTTTAGTCTTGGAACTATAGGTAGATACCACAACACCTTTGCAGGAGACCCTTTAGTGCATACCTCATCAGAATCCACCTCTTTCTTCTTATACCGTGACACCCCACATCTAGGACATCGATGCAGCATTTCTAACTCACCCCGGAATAATACACAATTATTTGGGCATGCATGTATTTTCTCATACTCCAAACCCATAGGACACAACACCTTTTTGGCCTCATAGTTACTTTTCGGCAAGGTGTTTCCAGCTGGGAGCATTTCTTTCAACAACTTCAGTAAGTCAGTGAAACTTTTATCCATCCACCTGTTTATGGCCTTCAAATTAAACAACCGCAAAACAGCTGATAACCTCGTGAAATTGACGCAGTTTGGATACAACGGCTGCTCAGAGTCCTGACACAGAGTTGTATATACATGAGCTTTCTTAAAACCTTCTACCCCTACATCACGGATCATATCCTCGAGTCGGTCATCCATGTCGACATCGTTGTCATGCATCGAGCTTCGATTTTTAGTCTGAGAGCTGTTACTTGGCACCACCACATCTTCACCATGCCATATCCAACGCGTATAACTACGTAGAAAACCGTCACACAGTAGATGTTCTCGCACCTCTTCCAAGTCTACCCGACGCAGGTTGAAGCATTTAACACAAGGGCAAAAATACTTTCCATTCATCCCCACTGCATTCCTCGCTACGAATTCTATAAATGATTCAACTCCCCCCTCGTACTCCAGACTTAGGCGTGACGCAGAAATCCAACTCCGATCCATACCAACTGTTTACAAGGTGCTATGATCAACCTCACTTTTTATACAAAGGTGGTGGTCCTATACCCATTCAGCATGACAATTATTTTTATACGTCATTCATATATACAGGTTAGGACTTATTTTAAAATTCGACGAAATTTCGGCAGCATTTCGCATTGGTCTCTAAGTACACAAAATGAGAGTGATCAAATCAAATTCAACCACAACCAAATATGCACCCAGAGAACAACACAAAATACAAGTTACCGAAATTTTATCAAATTTTAAAATAACTCCTAACTTGTACATACTAACAATGACGTATAAAAAATAATTGTTCATCCCAAACTGTCCAAACGGACAATTCAAGATTCAACACAAACGATGACATTAATTGATTTAATGACCATTTGTGTCGAATCTCAAACGGGGAACTACGGTTCACTCATATGCACAACAACTTTCATACTAGTTAACAACCACACACATACAACAGCAATAAACATAACATATAAGAGTAACCAACAATAACAGAAATAAAACAGATAATAATTTAGTTAACTTTTTTCCTAAAATAGTATGATGTTTTTAATTTATGTTATCTTGAAGTAGAAGTATGGTGTTGGAGTATGGATTATGGATTATGGATTATGGTGTTGGTTTATAATGCAAGTTCAAACTTTAGAATTTTTTTAGTAATTAATATGATATTTTTAAATTCTATTATTTTCAAGTAGAACTATGGTGTTAGATGATGGATTATGGATTATGAGAATTTTTAGATTTGAACTTTTATTTTATGGATTACGGCTTATGGACATGGTGTTGAATTTAGTTAAATTCTACTTAAGAAGAACAAATCATGTAAAATAAATATTAATGCAGTCTACTTGTGATTTCCAATGCAAGTTTAATAAGTTACTCTTACTCTTTTTAATTTCTTATCCTGCACAAAAGTTACACAAATTAGATAAATTCTAGTTAAAAAATCCTGGAACTTCAAAGCTTAAATGCTTCTTGGTGATTTGATTAATCCATTGATTTAGCCTTAACTTAATCCTGACTCAGAACCCTTCTCTCTTGTATTTCCCTTTCACCTCCCCACATCCATCACTACTATCTTAACCCAATTTTCCATGGTTTCTGCAAAACCGTAAGGCCTTCCCCCTTTTCAAGACCATGTATTTGTTCCATTACAACCAGACAAATAAATACACAGAATAAAGTATGATGAACTGAAAGATTAAATACATAACTGATTTTTTTCATAATATAAAATAGAAATTAAAAATTTCAGCAGATGAAAATAAAAACAGAGGAAGGGAAACTGTTTTCAGGAAAATGGAAAAACTATTCAGCATCACAGTTTAACAACATAGGCATCACAGTTTAATAAACTGTTCTGGTTGTATGGATAACAACTAAGTAATTATACATACAACCAGAACAGAATAGAACAGGCACATTATATATACAACCAACAAAGCAGAGACAGAAACCCCTTTCAACAGTCCACAAAACCCATATAACGCATCAACATAACTTAAAATAGATTTAACTCAAACAGGGACCAACAAAAACAGTGACTAGTAAAAAGAGGGACGACCTACAGGATAATGCAACAAGCAACGAGCACAATGGGATAAGCAACGAGCAACGAGCACAATGGGATAAGCCAACGAGCACACTGGAACAATGGGATAAGCAGCGAGCACACTGGGATAAATGGAGAAGATGAGAAATAGTTCAAACGAAGAAAGAGAAAATGAAAAAGAAAAAAATAGGGATGACTTACCTGACAGAAACGATGAAAGAAAAAGACCAAAGGAGGTAGAGAACTTGCGTAAATACAAGAGCAATAGGGCAAAGAGTAACAGGACAAGCAACGAGCAAGAACCAGGCAAAAATAGCAACGAGCACACTGGGACAGATGGAGAGGATAAGAAACCACTCGAAAAGATGAGCGCGAGAGGAGAAGTAGAAAGTGAAAGAAGAAGAGAAAGTGGAAAAAGGCTGAAAGGCGCGGCTTTTGAAGTTTCAGAAAGGATGTATATCCACGGTTCCCCTTGAAACCGTGAATATATGTGTAATATATTCACGGTTGAGCAAACAACCGTGGATAAATGGTAACACTATATCCACGGTTAAGACAACAACCGTGGATAAATATTAAATCTATAATCACAGTTATAGAAACAACCGTGGACATATAGTCCCCAGTGATTATGCCCTAAAACCTGAACTATATATCCACGGTTGAAAATACAACCGTGGATATAGACATCAATATATATCCACGGTTAACATCATAACCCTGATCATAACCATGAATATATATTCACGGTTGTACACACAACCGTGGATATATATTTAAGGTACTATATATCCACGGTTTACTCCTCAACCGTGGATATATATTTACGTCTATATCCACGGTTATGATTTTAACCGTGGATATATAGTTTTCTCTGATTATAACGTTCACCTTATAATTTCAAAAATGCCACCGCGCATGTTTTTATCACTGATCCTCTTCTACCCGTGAATATATCCCCGTTGTTATATCCATTTTTTCCACTAGTGTAGTATGAGTTATAAATTGATGAATTAGAGAAAAATATGACATTGAATAATGATAGATGATGATGTTGATCACTCTCTTGCATAAAGGGGGTGAATGTTGTTATTGATGAATTGTAATAATGCCATTACGTGCGATACAAGTGTGATCTTGTATGTGTGGTTCGAATTATATGAATGAATTATTGTAAATACCACACCAATGTATATATTATAAGACAATGGTGAAGAATAATGAGATGAAAACCCACTAAATAAATGTGTGGCAATATTGTTGAATATTATGTAATGTTGTACTGCCATTGTGGTTGATTGAAAGTATTGACTTGCATGTATGAAATGAAATATATATGAAATATGTTGAAATGAAATGTCACACTTAAAACTCAAAAATAATGGCTAAGACCAACAATGATAAATCCACTAAGGTGTGAATGGAGTAGTTGGTGATTATAATGATGATGTTTGATGAGTGGCATTTAGGATGCACAGAGTGAGAATGCATTTGATTTGCATTGCATTACATCCATGGCATATCATAGCCGCCGATGTTGGAACGTTAGGGGAGTTCCCTCAGCCAACCCAGTGGGAGGGTGGCTCAGTACACGAGCAATTTGTTGTTTCCCCTGTGACTCAGTGTGTAAGTCATGAAGCCGCCCATGTATTGCTACGAGGAGCTACATGTGGCCAACCCTTATGGGGGGTGGCTCTTGATGAGTAGGTGACCCCGGTGGTCCTTGAGATCATAACCGCCATGATTTGAGATCTGGATGGCCTACAACACTATATATATTGATTATGTTGTTACCGCGGCCCATTAGAATATTGGGCATAATTAATTATGATTGATGAATATGATGATAGCCCATGGTGGCTTTGACCAAAGACCTGAATGGTTGATACTGATGATGTTGGCCCATCATGGCGATGTGAAAGATGTGTGTATGCTTGCTTTGCTATGCTTTGATGATTGAGTACAAAATAAGTATGTATTGTTGAATTAGTAAATCTATGATGACTATTGATGTGTTTAGCAAAGTATACATGATGTTGATATGCATATGCACATAATTTCAATTGTATTTATATCGTCATTTGAAATGTATAACTCACTCTCCCATGTGATCTACTTTTTAGTATTAATACAGGGACCTCATGGGATGAGGATGTTTTAATGGAAAAGCTTTTGTGAAGGTAAAATAGTTGTAATGGAATGCTTTGGCCGGCAAAGTTGTAATTTATTATGTTGTGTATAAAGTAGACATCATGATGTTGATAATTACCGTTATTGGAGGATGTAATGTGAATAATGTATAATTGTTAATAATGTATGACTTTAGGGATGAATTGAATATGGTCAATTATGGATTATGGGTATTAGAGATGTATTTATAATGATATGTATCTACATATATGTTAGGCATTGCATGTTCGTGAAATTATGTGAAAAGATAATGGTTGTCTATTAGGCTTATGATATGCCTTTGTATGCTTGTCGAGCCTTTTCTCATATCTTCATATATGGGACTAGGCGTACGCCAGGTACTATAAACTCTGTTATTTTGTATACCGTTATGGGTAAACTATTTACCGATCCAGTTATAGGCTAATAAATCTCACTCTTTGGTTTTTCTGTGGCCTGAGTCTTTATGTGGTCAAGATAATGTTTAGAAACTATTTTCAAACGTGAAAAATTTACTCATGTTTTTACTATTTAATTATGACGATTACATCGAGATTCGAGTCTGGAAAATCAGGGGTGTTATATGGGACGTCTTCCTGTATGTCGGATGCAACAACACATAGACCGGGCAAGTATAGTGTTGTAACTGCTTACGGTGAATGTATTGAACCTATCTGATGGTACTGGATAAGAATATGAAAGTTGTGATGAATAAACTGAGAATAGATGAGTGGTGACTCACTTTAGATATAGGATATTTTGTACTTGGACAAAGAAATGACGATAGTCATGTCCTGTTGGACTTTGGAAAGTCCGATATTACTTCATGATGTCATTGGACCCTATGGGTGCGTGGCCGAAGTGTGGCCTTACGATGTATGCCGATGTTAAACTTCGAGGACGAAGTTTCTTTTTGGTGGGGTGGATTATCACACCCTAAATTTTAAAGAAAACAATTTATGGAATAATGGTGATTAATTATTTATGGTCAAATAATTATAGGAGATTTTATTAGACACTGGAGGTAAATTATCAGTAAATTAAGAATTACCTGAATCGGGTGATTTAACAGATGATATGGGACCCATTTGGTCAAATTAAATATTTGATGGGTCTAGAATATTTAGAAAAATATTGAGATTAGGATGATATAACTGAAATAATTTTTGGTGTTAAGAAAACAATTAATTAGACACGATGCATGACACTAAACGGGGAAAATATGAACCAATGGGAAATTAAAAGAAATCCAAAAATCCCATTTCTCCTCTTAATTCCACCGTGACCTCTTTCTCCTTCTCCTATTTTTGCTTTTTATGCTATTACACAATGGTTAATGTGGTTTTATGACCCAATGGACAAATGGCATAGATGCATGGTTTTAAACATTGGACAATGTCCAATTTTGCCCAATTTTTTCCTTTCTCTTCCTCACTTTCGGTACCTTCCTCTCCCTCCCTAAACACTCCATTTTCTTCTTCTCCTTCATTCCTTTCTCATGCCAAACCCATGACCCACTTCCTCCTATACCCATTTCATCAAAATTAACATAAAAGCTTGGATTCATGGAACATGAAAGTGACATTATAGCAAATATTTGATGGTCTCCCCTCCTCACCTCTTCATTTTCATGTTTGACATTGGGCTAGGAGATGAGGTAAGGTTTCTTGCCTCTATGATATTCCATTGATTGTTATTTTATTTGAGTTATAAAGGTAGTTGTAGAAACTATGGGTATTGAAGAAAATATGAAACCCTAGGCTTGAATGGCTTGGAAAACATGGTTTTGGTTATGAAGAAGTGCTTCTTGAGGATGAATGTTCTTGTGGTGGAAATGTTTTAAGAAAATGATGAGGATTGTGGTTGTGTAATTTTTGGTTAAACCCTAAGTATTGATATTTTAGGGGTTTTTGGCCAAATTGATGAGTTTGATGATTTTCGTGCCTTGGAATGAGTTATATAAAGGGAATGAATTGTTAGAATCATTGAGATTGATTAATGAGGTTGATGATATATACGTGTATATAGGAATGATGATTTGAAGTGTTGGGTTGAGAGTGAATGTAAGATGTTGTTATTGTGATAATAATAGTTAAAAACCATTGATAAGGGATACTTGAGTTGATGAGTAATTAGGCCATGATAAATACCATAAGAGTTTATTGATTGATGATGGCATAGAAGAGTCCATGGTGACTTGAGTTAAAATTGGATGCATTATGGATAAGGAATACGATCTTGTGGTTATTGGGTGTGGTTAGCACATAAGACTTAGAAAATCATGGTTTTGGGCAAGGAATTCCCGAAACCTAACACGATGGTGTGATTTGGTGTTTAGACAAGTCTAGGACTTGGTAATGAGTTTTAAGAAAGGATGCCTTATGATGGCTTATTGATAGCATGTATATGTACGTGTTTTTTGATAGGGTTTTGTTCCGGACGATGACGCAGAATCATCAGAGGGTTTGGATCACAGTTCTTCTCTCGAGGTAGGAGAGGAGTTTACATTTCAAATTGCATGAGTGAATAATTGTTAATTATGTATATGTGTGAACTCATGCATTGCCTTGCCATGAATGTATTAAATGTTGAATTGATGATGTGATGAATGATGTCTTGGCGTTGTTGAATGATATGGAAATATATATATATATATATATATATATGTAATGATGATGAATGATTAGTTATCCTTTTTTGTTGGACATAAATAAATTGATGACATAGAATTATAGATGGATGAATTTCCTAAAGTGTGGAAATATGTTTATGATGATTATGCCCAGAGATATGTGTGGTTGTGATGAAAGATAGCTTAGAAATCCCCTCACGTAGTTGATGAATTAGAACAAGAGTGGAGAAGTATAACTTGTTGGAGTAGGCCTAAGGGTGTGATTTCATCCATGTATTAGACCAATTTTATAAAAGATAGAGTGTGTCATGTGAAAATGAGTGAAAAACTTAAGTGTTGAGCGTGTGATGGTTAACTAGCTCAAGCAAGTTGGGATCTCGCTCAAGAGAGAGTCCCCTGTATCAGAGGGAAGGCCTCTGGTCCAATCTCGCTCAGGCAAGAGAAGGTCTCACTCAAGCGAGACGTGTGTGAAATAGATGGGTAAGCTACTGGACGAATCTTGCTCAAGCGGGTGTGGTCGCGCTTGAGCGAGCAAGATGGAATTGGTTCTGGACGAATCTCGCTTAAGCGAGTGATGAGGCGTATTGGGTCTTGCTCAAGCGAGTGAGTATGGAATTGGATACTAGATAATTTTTGCCCGAGCGAGCATGTAGGTGAGAAAAGCCTCGCTTGTGCGAGCGAGCCTGAAATGAGACACTGGAGGTATCTCGCTCAAGCGAGAGTGGCCCGCTCAAGCGAGATCAAGCCTGATGCTTAAAAACTTCTTCGCTCAAGGGGAAATTATGGGCGCTCAAGCGTCCCACCTCAATCTCGCTCAAGCGAGTGTGGGTCTCGCTTGAACGAGTTGCCTAGTGAGGAATTTTATATTATTTTCTTATTTTGGCTAATATTTCACCCCTTCCTTGTATTGTGAGACATTTGAGGAAATGTATATGGGGTATTTAATGATGGCATGACATGGTGATGATTGGAATTAATTGATACATTTGGGATGAATTATTTATGATACATTTTACCACCAAGGATGGGATATGAAAGAATGGTAATGAGAATTTGACGATGGGGTTATAAGATACACCCTAGAGTGATTATGAAACCAATGAGAGAATGATTAAATGACGAGGTATTTGTCATAAATCGATGAATTGGAGATGATATCGGTATCGTGTGATAATAAATGATGTTGTTATCATTCCTTGAATAAAAGGATGAATGTTATTATTGATAATTTGTTAAATGCCATTGTATTGTATTCAAGTGTGATCTTGTATGAGTGGTTTAAAATTGTATTGATGAATTGTCGTACTGCCACGCCAGTTATGAAACAATGGTAATGATAAATGAAATGAAAAGCCACTAAATGATTATGTGCTGGTATGGATGATAGATTAATGAATGTTAATTATGATTTGTGATGTTTGTGATGCCATTGCGGTTAGTTGCAAGTGTTGACTTGCATGTATAATAAATGATATATTGAGATAAAAATGCCACATATAAAACTTGAAAATAATGGCTAAAACCAACAATGATAAAATCCACTAAGGTGTGTATGATGGTGTTAGTGATTATGATGATGATGATTGATGAGTGGCATTTAGGATGCACAGTGTGAGAAATACATTTGATTTACATTGTATTACATCCATGGCATATCATAGCCGCCGATGTTGGAACGTTAGGGGAGTTCCCTTGGCCGACCCAGTGGGAGGGTGGCTCAGTGCACGAGCATTCTTATTTTCCCCTGTGACTCAGTGTGTAAGTCACGAAGCCGCCCATGTATTGCTACGGGGAGCTACATGTGGCCGACCCTTGTGGGGGGTGGCTCTTAATGAGCAGGTGACCCTGGTGGTCCATAGGATCACATCCGCCATGATATGAGACATGGCTGCCCCACAACACCATATATTGATTATGTTGTTTACCGCGGTCATGGTGAAAATGGCCAGGTGTTGCATTACTGACGATGCGGTTTGGTACCAGTAAAAATTAGTGATTATTTCTGCATTATGAGATATGTGTACACATTGTACTACTGCAGTAGGGCATGGTATGTGATCATGCTTGACCCACAAATTGGTGTTTATTTCCCACAGTATCTACATTTGTTGTCTATTCCATTGTGCATATGCATTAGCCATAAGAGCATTTGCATATAGCATTGAGATATGCCAAAAGTTGATGATGATTGATGATGATTGAGATTGTGGTATGGTGCTGATGAGATGGGTAATTGAGTACCTAAAAGACCACATAAAAATTTATAAATGATATGAATACAATAAAACGTTATTGAATATGACAATGTGTATATTATGGCCCATTATAATGTAGGGTATAATTAATTATGATTGATCATAATGATGATAGCCCATGGTGGCTTTGAGAAAAGATTTGAATGGTCGATATTGATGACGTTGGCCCATTGGGGTGTTATGGTAGATGTGTATATGTCTGCTTTACTATGACTTGATTAATAAATATAAGATATGTATAAGTTGTTGAATTTATAATTCATGATGATCATTGGTGTGTTTAGCAAAGCATACATGATGTTGATATGTATATGCACATAATTTTAATTGTATTCATATCGTCATTTAAAATGTATAACTCACTCTCCCATGTGGTCTACTTTTTAGTATTGATGCAGGGATGTAATGGGAAGAGGATATTTTTAAAGTAAAGCTTTTGTGAAGGTAAAATAGTGGTAATGGAATACCTTGGCCGGCAGCGTTTGTAATTTATTGAGGTGTGTATAAAAATGGATATTATGATATTGTTAATCACTGATATTGATGGATGAACTATGAATATGTATAAGTATGGATGATGTAATAATATTGGAGGCATTGGATTTATACCCATTGGGTGTATAGTAGGATGTTGATTTATTAATCTTTTAAGTATGTACAGGTGTTGAAAATACATAAATCGAGGGTTGAAATGATATGGTGAATTATAGAGTATGAATATTGGAGATGTATGATGCATGACCATATAGATATGTATATATATAACACCCTAAATTTTAAAAAAACAATTTATGGAATAATGGTAATTAATTATGTGTGGTCCAATAATTGTGGAAGAATTAATTTGATATTAGAGGTGAATTATCGGTAAATTAAGATTTACTGGAACCAGGTGATTTAATAGACGATGTGGGACCTACTTGGTCAAATTAAATATTTGATGGGTCTAGAATATTGGGAAAATTATTGTGGTTATGGTGGTATAGCCGAGATAATTTTTAGTGCTAAGGAAATAATTAATTGGACATGACGTATGATATTAATCGGGGAATATACGAGCCAAAATGGAATTAAAAGAAAATGAAAATTTCCTTTTCCCTCTCCTCACTTAACCGTGTGCATTCTCCTCCTCTAAATTGGTTCTTTTACTCATTGGGTAATAAGATTTATGGACCATTGGAAAAAGTAGAAAGAAGCATGGCTTTACCTATTGGTTAAGGACCCATTTTGACACTTTTTCCTTCATCTCTCTTCTTTCCACTGTGCACTCTTCTTCTTCTTTCTTTATATTCATTTTTCTCTTCTTCTCCTTCATCCTTCCAACCCCTAAACCGAGCCCCGCCTTCTCCACCTCCATTCTTGCCAAAAATTAAAACTTGAGCTTGGAAATGTGAAGCATTTATGGAGCTTCGAAGCTTTGTGGGATCATCTTCCTCCTTCCTCTCCTTTATTTTGGTTTAGGTATTTGCATGGTTTTAGTGATTTTGATGCCTATGGAATGATTTTATATGAGGAAATGAGCATTTAGAAGTATTGAGATTAATTATTGATGTTGATAAATTTTTGAGCTAAGTTGATGTTATGTGAATGATGATATGTGCATGTGAAACCTAAACCATAGGATTGATGACCATTGGGAACATTATGTGTTGTTTACATTGGTTGGCACTTTAATGATGATAACATGCTTATGATGATATGTGAAAATGGTTGGAATTGATGATTGTCAATTTGTGTGTAATCCTTAAGAATTGATAAAATTGAGGCTTTTGGCATAGATGGGGAGATTGATGATTTTGTTGTCTTGAGAGTGACTTTTGGGTTTAGAAAAGATGATTGGAATGATTGGTGTTGATATTTGAGGTTGTTGGGTTTTGATGAGGTTTTGATAAGGCCTTAGGCCATGATATGTGTCATTTAAGATTTGTTGATTGATGATGGTTTAAGTGAAGCTAAGATGGCTTATAATGAATTTGAGTGACAATGATGGCAAATGGATGATTTATATGAAGATTACACGCCATATGAATAAGGGATATGATCTTGTTGTTATTGGGTTTGGTTAGCCCTTTCGAGACTTAAAGAATCATGGTTTTGGACAAGGAATTCCCGAAGCCTAACATAAGCGTGTGAATTAGGGTTTAGGCAAGTCTAGGACTTGATAATGAGTTTTAAGAAATGATGCCTTATGATGGCTTATTAATTCCATGTACAAATATGTGTTTGATGATAGGGTTGTATTCTGGACGATGATGCGGAATAATCGAGGCAATCAGAGCATTTTGATTGCGGTTCTTCTCTCGAGGTAGGAGAGGAGTTTGCATTTCAAATTGCATGAGTGAATAATTGTTGATTATGTATATGTGTGAACTCATGCATTGCCTTGCCATGAATGTGCTAAATGTTGAATTGATGATGTGATGAATGATGGCTTGGCCTTGTTGAATGTTAAGGAAATGTATATATATATATATATGTGAGATGATGATAAGTGTTGAATTGTCCCTTTGTTGGACATGGATTATTGTTAATAAAAACCGATGAATAGATAAATTACTTGAGTTGTGAATTGGTGATATGATAACTAGGCACAATGACATATGTGTTCGGAATAATTTTTAGATGAAGTATTGAGCCCGAACGAAGAGCCTGTTGGTTGTAAAACGGTGAATCTTTAATGAATGGGATAAAATTAAAAGTAAAAGCCCTAAATTCTCTTCCTTTTCCACGTGAGTTTGCTGAAGCATTTGGGGAAAACACCTCACTTCTTCTCTTCTTCATCTTTTCCTTATTTCTTTTTCTACTTCCTTCTCCCAAAACCCTAAGCATAACTTGTGCTATCTTCATCTCCTCCATTTTCGTTGAAGAAGCTTGGAAGCTTGGAGTTCTTCCCTCCTCTTCCTCTCATTTTCGTGTGACTTTCCTCTCCCTTAAAAACCCATTTCGTTTTGGGTGTGAGGTGAGCCCCTTTTATCATTTTTGGGTGGATTGATGATGATATTATGGAGTATTATGATTTAGAGAAGTAATGCATGTACATGGGTGTTCATTAGGAGCAATGAATGCTTAAACCCTAAGGTGGATGGTCATAAATGTAAGTATTTATGAGAGGTTAATGGTGGTTGGTGTATTAATGATGTGGGGAATGGAGATTGATGATACATTAATGAGAGTTATTGGGTTTTTTGAGGAACCCTAACTATGAGGAATTGGGGAAAATGGTTAAAATTGGTTCAAGAGCATGTTTTATGGAGAAATCTATGACATTGAGAAATATGAATGTTGGTAGATGGAGTTATATGAAGACTTAGGCTATTATGGTTGGTAGCCTTTGAATTTAATGATGGTGGCTTGATGGGAAGGAATTCCCGAAGCCTAACAAACAATGAAAATGAGATTATAGCATGTCTTGTACATGTTATGAAATGTTAAATATAATGATGATAAATTAAGAGTTGAAATTGTGTCGTAAATGGGTGATTAATTAGGATCTTACATGTGTGACTATGTAGGAAACGACCCCATCGATGAGGCGGAACCATCGGACCGTGTTGATCACTACTTTACTTGAGGTAGGAGGGGGTAACTATTCTAAATGCATGATTTCATCCATTGATGATGTGAAAATATGTATATGTGATTAAGTTGATGTTGTTCGAATGGATGATGTTATGATTTGAATGCATTTAGAATGATGATTGTTGTGTGGTATTGTATTTGGGATAGTGATGTGATGTTGTGATTAGATCTTGATGATGAAATATGATGATGGTTTAAGATTGTGTGTGAATTAAAATCTATGGTATGAATTATCCCAAAGATGTATGTTGAGTTGATGAATGTGTATGCCACTAACTATTAATGAGTATAAGTATTGAGGAGAATTGGAAATAATTGAGGATGATGAGAATATTGAAATCCACCAAGTGGTGGTGGTGAATGATTGAATGTGGAGTGGCATCTAGGATGCACAGTGTGAGGATGCACTTGATTTGCATTTGCATAGCATCCATGGCATATCATTGCTGTCTATGTGGAATATTAGGGGGTTCCACTAGGCGGGCTCAATGGGAGGGCGGCTCAGTGTACGAGCGTATTGTTGTTTTCCCCTGTGACTCGGTGTGTGAGTCACGAAGCTGTCCATAGTATGGTGACGAGGCACCCTATGTGGCAGGCCCAGTGGGCAGGCGGCTCTATGGTGAGCGAGTTACCTCGGTGTCCGACGGGGCACGGCTCTCTCGATATGTGTTCGGGAGGGGCCCGTAGCACTTGTGGTAGATGAGGCCACGTTGTTGATCCGCAAGTCACGGGGTCACTAGTGCTACAGATGGGCGAGAGCGGTTTGGTACCAGTAAAATTTTGATGATGTTGAGCATGCATAAATTGAGATATATGTGTACACAATTTACTACTGCAGTAGGGGCATAGTGATCTTGAAAAGACTTAATTATTTCATCTTTTATTTAACATAATCCATTAAATATTGTTTAGTTTGGCTTTATTATTTAATAAATTGTCAATAATTCTTATTTTATTTATTTATTTCAAAAGTGTTTAATTTATGTAAGAAAATAATTGAAAACAACAATTAATTAAGAAATTATGTTTATTTATAATTTCACTAATCCAGTGTACAAACACTGGACAGCCAACGTACAAACGCTAGGCAATTATTTGTTTATTGGTGCAGGAACAAGTCACGCTCAAGCTGAAGGCTGCAAGCTCAAGCGAGAGCCATGCAAAGAACTTGAAAAGAGAAGAAAGAAAAACACGAGCTCGCTCAAGCGAGCAAACTCACGCTTAAGCGTGACTTCAAAACACCGACTGGAAGAATAATCTGAGCGAGACTTCAAAACACCGACTGAAAAATCCGAGCATGAGTCCATAATACCGACTGAATAATTCAAGCGCTCAAGCGAGAGCCCTTCACGCTCAAGCGTGAAGGCAGTTATTTAAACGTTGTTGTTCCCTCCAAAAGACGCTCGGTACCATTTCTGTTCCTGTTGCTTATTCTTCTGCTTTTGTACATTAGTAATTTAAGTTCTGAGATGTAATTAATTATTTCTTTTGTAATTATGTAATTAGTTTAGTTAGTTTAATTATTAATTAAGCTTTCTTAGTGATTAGTTAAGTTAGTTAGTTAGATGCCTATATATACTTGTACATACTTTGTAAAACACGGATGGAGAACAGAGCACAGAACATACAACACGATTCATTTTCCATTTCCAATATCTCTCTAATTCTTTTCTCTCTCTAAATTCTCTCATCCATGTCTCTCCAAATTCCTTCAACAGAATCCATGTCTATGGGTTTCTAAGTCCCTAAGGTTGGGATTGCAAAGGTTTGCAATGAAATCTTGAAAGTGTATTGAGGAAGTCAACTTCTAAATCTTGAGGAGAACAAGCTGAGGAGTTGATCTACTTTGCTGGATTGACAAATCCAGATCTGATGAAGAACTTCACCAGTGAGGAATCATGGTTGAAGCTTAGGTAACTTCCAGCTTTCTAACTAATTCAGGCCTAGTAATTAGATGAATAATTAGAGTTCAACTCCCAATCTCACATTAAATTCTTATGTTAATTGAGCACTTAAGGGATTAAGGTTTAATGCTTAGGAATTAGTGTTATTCACCTAAGGAATTAGGGAGTAACCATCTGCGGATTGTCCTCTTGATGTCTGAAGCTTGATTGAACCTTAAATGCATATTTCTTGATGAAATTGTAAGCTGAAGCAATCCTAACCTACCTTCTATTAATCACATTTCATCTTTCATACTGTCTCTAAAAATACAAAAACATTAGAAAGCATAAAATCAACAAAAACCGAATGAATCTTATACGCATTGTGTTGGTTCAACTTGTATCAGTCTAAGATTGAGGTAATTACCACAATCCCTATAGGAACGATCAAATATATTACAATTTAACGATTGGTGCGCTTGCCAAAAGAATAGATCCTCCGAGAAGTTAGCATCAAGTTAATGGATCAGGATTTTCACAACAAGTTAATGGCGCCGTTGCCGGGGATTGTTGAGTAATATCAACAATCCTTGGACCGGTACTAGACTGAACCATTTACTTTTGTTTTGCACTTAGTAAGTAGTTTGATTCTTGTTTTTAGTATAGTAGTAGTAGTTTGTTTTGTGTAGCTGTTGCAGTAGCTGTGAATTGTTTTTGTGTCTAACATTTGGTGTATGCAGTCAAGGAACAAAGGAGAGCCTTTCTTCTTTGATCCTGATATTGATTTGTTAAAGCGTAAGCTGAGAAAGGAGAAAAAGCAAAAAGAGCAGAAAGAAATGGAACAGAGAAGAGTTACACTAGGTGATTACTCCCGGCCTACTGAAGAAGGATCTCAATCTAGCATCCTTAGGCCTCCGATTGCAGCCAATAATTTTGAACTTAAACCGGCTTTGCTGCAGTTGGTTAGAAATGATCAATTCGGAGGAAGTGAGGTTGAGGATCCAAATTTGCATCTAGTAACCTTCCTCCAAATTTGTGATACTGTGAAAATGAATGGAGTCCCTGAAGAGGCAATAAGACTGAGATTATTTCCTTTTTCTTTAAGGGACAGAGCAAAAGCCTGGTTGTAAAGCCAACCAAGAGCTAGTATTTCCACTTGGGAGGATTTACAAAGAAAATTTTTGATTAAGTATTTCCCTCCTTCCAAGTATGCTAAGTTGCACACTGAAATCACTTGTTTCCAACAAAGAGAGGGTGAATCTTTAATGGAAGCATGGGATAGATATAAAGAGAGTTTGAGGAAATGTCCTCATCACCAAATCACTGATGTGCAGCAAGTTACTATATTCTATAATGGTGTAAGACCAGCTACTAGGGTCTTGATTGATGCCTCAGCTGGAGGTTCATTAACGACTAAAACTGTAGAAGAAGCTATAGAGCTGATAGATGTTGTGGCTTCTAATGAATGTCTGGTTAGTGAGAGGAGCCAAATCCCTAAGAGAGGGATACTAGAATTGGAAGCACAGGATGCTTATTTGGCTCAAAGTAAGTTGATGACTCAGGCTTTAGAGAAATTAAGTGTACAGATTTCAGAACTTCAAAAGCCTAGTCAAGTTTGTATGATAAGCTGTGATTTTTATGGTGAAGATCATGAAAATGGAATGTGTGATCCAAATGTGCCTTCTGAACAAGTGAATTATATGGAGCAGCAACAATTTCAAAGGAATTATCCCTCTAATTCCTTTAATCCTAACTATAGGAATCACCCCAATTTTTCATGGCAGAAAGGTCCACATTTAAATCAAAACATGCCATAAAATCAAACCACAACTAGATCACAACAATCTCTTCCCCTCCTTCTAAAGAGAGATCGGAACTTGAGAATGTGCTGTCTCAGTTCATTCAGGCCACTCAGGCCAGTCTTAAAAATTAGGAAGCGTCCATTAGAAATTTAGAAAATCAAGTTGGACAATTGTTGAAACAATTAGCTGAAAGACAATCAGGTAATTTTCCTAGAGATACTGAGGTAAATCCAAGGGAACATTACAAAGCAATAACTACTAGGAGTGGGAAAATTCTTTCTCCACCTCCGAGTCATGAAGTGAATTTAGAAAAAGATGAAGAAAAAGAAAAAGAGCAGGAAAATGAGCAAGATAATAACAGAATTGAAAATGAAGTTGAAACATAAAAAGAAAAAGAAAATCAAGTCCATCAAAAGAAAAAGAAAAAGGTTGATTTGATTTTGGAGGAAGCTTCTAAGCTAACTCCTGAGAAATTAAGGAATGCTCCATTTCCACATAGATTTAAGAAACAAATAGAGGAGCAAAAGTTTGCTAAGTTTTTAGATGTGTTTAAAAAACTTCACATAAATATTCCGTTTGCTGAGGCATTGTAGGAGATGCCTTCCTATGCTAAATTTTTTAAAGAACTTTTGTCTAAAAAGAGGAAGCTTAAAGGAGATGAAATGATTGCTCTCACTCAAGAGTGCAGTGCAATTATTCAAAAGAAACTTCCTCAGAAGCTGGAAGATCCTGGATCTTTTACAATACCTTGTGCAATAGGGGATGTTCATGTAGGAAGTGCCTTATGTGATCTAGGAGCTAGCATAAACTTGATGCCTTTATCTTTAATGAAGAAGTTAGGAATTAATGACCTGCAACCAACTCGCATGTCTTTATAGTTGGCTGATAGGTCCATTAAATATCCTCATGGGATGCTGGAAGATCTGTTAGTTAAGGTGGATAAGTTTATCTTCCCAGCAGATTTTATAGTTTTGGATATGGAGGCTGATAGAGAAATTCCTTTGATTTTAGGAAGACCCTTTTTAGCTACAGGTAGAGCTTTAATTGACGTAGAAAAGGGTGAACTTATGCTGAGAGTTCAAGAGGAGCAAGTAACGTTTAATGTCTTTAATGCTATGAAACATCCAGCTGAGAAGATGGATTGTTTAATGATTGAAGAAATTGAAAGTTATAAGACTCCTATGCTGTTAAAAACTGAAGAAGAGGTTTTACAAGCCTTTTTGGAGGATGATTTTGACTCTGAGACTGAGGAGTTAAATGACTCTCATTCGGAATTGCTGAACCTACTTGAATCATGTGAAGTAGGTGATTTTGAAAATGAAAAGAGAAAAAATTTGAATAATACTGAACTTGAGAAAGGTAAGGAAGTGTCTGAAGAAAAACATAAATTAAAACCTTTGCCTTCTCATTTGAAATATGTTTTCCTAAGAGATGATGAAACACACCCTGTAATCATTAATGTTGAGTTACAAGATGAGGATGTAGAAAAATTGATAGGGGTTTTAAGGAAACATGAGTCTACTATTGGCTGGAACATTTTTGACTTAAAAGGAATTAGTCCATCATTTTATATGCATAAAATTCTGATGGAGGATGACTATTCCCCTGTAGTTCAGCCACAAAGAAGATTAAACCCCATAATGAAAGAAGCCGTAAGGAAAGAAGTGGTTAAACTTCTTGATGCGGGAATTATCTATCCTATCTCGGACAACACTTGGATCAGTCCAGTCCAAGTGGTGCCTAAGAAAGGAGGGATGACCACTGTTAAAAATGAAAAAGGTGAAGTCATTGCCACTAGACCGACTACAGGTTGGAGAATGTGTATAGATTATAGAAAGCTTAATGACTTCACTAGAAAAGACCATTTTCCTTTACCATTTATGGACCAAATGCTTGAGAGACTATCAGGTCATGAGTATTACTGTTTTCTTGATGGATATTCTGGTTACAACTAAATTGTGGTTGATCCAAAAGATCAAGAGAAGACAGCATTCACATGTCCCTATGGAATCTTTGCTTATAGGCGCATGCCATTTGGTTTGTGCAATGCACCAGCAACCTTTCAAAGGTGTATGCTGGCAATTTTTGGGGACATGGTAGAGAAGTTCATTGAAGTATTCATGGATGACTTCTCTGTGTTTGGAAGTAGTTTTGATATATGCCTCAGCAACCTATCTAAGGTGCTGGTGAGATGTCAGGAGACTAATCTTGTCCTTAACTGGGAAAAGTGTCATTTTATGGTTAAAGGAGGGATAGTCCTTGGCCATAAAATCTCTGCTGAGGGTATTCAGGTAGATAGAGCCAAGACTGATATCATTGAAAAACTTCCTCCTCCAATCAATGTGAAAGGAGTGAGGAGTTTCTTAGGATGTGTTGGCTTTTATAGGAGATTTATAAAAGATTTTTTGAAAATAGCTAAGCCTTTGACTGTTTTACTTGTGAAAGATCATGTTTTTGTGTTTGATGAAAACTGTGTCAAGGCTTTCAAAAATTTGAAACAGAGATTGACTTCAGCTCCAATCCTTACAGCACCCGATTGGTCTTTACCATTTGAACTAATGTGTGATGCAAGTGATTTTGCTGTAGGAGTTGTGTAGGGTCAGAAGAAAGAAAAATTAACACATGTGATTTATTATGCTAGCAAAGTATTGAATGAGAATCAAATAAATTACACCACTACTGAAAAAGAAATGCTTGCTGTGGTGTATGCATTTGATAAATTTAGAGCTTACTTGATTGGTGCTAAGGTCATTGTGTATACAGATCATTCAGCAATTAAGTACTTGCTAGCTAAAAAAGAATCTAAGCCAAGGTTGATCAGGTGGGTTCTTTTACTCCAGGAGTTTGATTTAGAAATAAGAGACAAAAAGGGAGTAGAAAACTCAGTTGCTGATCAATTATCTCGTCTGGAAGGTGAATCTGATTCTATTTTAATTAAACAAGAATTTCCAGATGAGAGGTTGATGGCAATTATCACAGGGCTATGGTATACTGATATGGCCAACTTTAAAAGTGCCTCTGTGGTACCTGAAGGTTGGACATCTCAAATGAAGAAAAAATTCTTTCATGATAGTAAAACCTTTCTTTGGGATGATCCATTTCTTTATAAGATAGGAATAGATGGAGTTATCAGGAGATGTGTGCCTGAAGCTGAGCAGGAAAGGTTCTTGTGGCATTGCCATGACTCCTATTATGGAGGACACCATGGTGCCTCCAGAACAGCAGCAAAAGTTTTACAAAGTGGCTTTTATTGGCCAACCATTTTTCAGGATGCTAAAGTGTATGTTCAAAGATGTGATAAGTGTCAAAGAAGTGGAGGTCTCTCTGCTAAAGCTGGCATGCCTTTGACAAATATTTTAGTTATGGAGTTATTTGATGTTTGGGGCATTGACTTCATGGGACCATTCCTAAAGTCATTCTCCAATGAATATATTCTTGTTGTTGTGGATTATGTCTCCAAGTGGGTGAAGGCATTCCCTATCAGAACCAATGATGCACATGTGGTGCTTAGGTTTATAAAGAAGAACATTTTTTCTAGATTTGGAGTCCCTAGAGTCCTCATTAGTGATGGAGGGTCACATTTCTGTAATAAAATCATGGAAAAAGCCCTGAGACACTATGAGGTACTGCATAAGATATCTACTCCATACCATCCATAAACTTGTGGACAAGTTGAGCTTTCTAATAGAGAAATTAAAAGAATTTTAGAGAAAGTGGTAGGGAAGTCTAGGAAAGATTGGTCTGTGAGATTGAATAATGCATTGTGGGCCTATAGGACAACATTTAAAACTCCTATTGGCATGTCTCCTTATCAGTTAGTTTATGGTAAGGCTTTTCATCTCCCTGTAGAGTTAGAACATAAGGCATGGTGGGCCACAAAGCTGTTAAATATAGATGTTGACCAATCTCAGGAGGAAAGAGTCCTAAAGCTCCATGAACTTGAGGAGTTTAGACTCAATGCTTATCAGAGTGCCTCCATTTATAAAGAGAAAACTAAGAGGTGGCATGATAAGTGGATAAATAAAAAAGAGTTTCAAAAGGATGATAAGGTCTTGTTATTCAATTCTAGACTGAGACTTTTTCCAAGAAAGCTTAGATCTAAGTGGTCTGGACCTTTTATTGTGAATGAAGTCTTTCCTCATGGTGCAATTGAGTTGAAAGACCCAACCACTGATAGAACTTTTAAGGTGAATGGCCAAAGACTCAAACTCTACTTTAGAGGAGAGTTTGATAGGCAGAAAACCTCCATGGTTCTGCAGGCATCTTTTTAGGTGCCAGAAGGTCAAGCTAGTGACCTTAAAGAAGCGCTTTAGGGAGGCAACCCTACATTTTATTCTTACATTTGCTGTTTTTGTGTTTGAAATAATAAAAGAAAACTAAAATGTTTGTGAGTAAAGTGTGAATAAATTGGTGAATTCTTGAATAAGGTTTCAGTGTTCATACTCATTCATTCCTTAGTTAGAATTAGAATCAGGTGCCTAGTGAGCTTGAGCTATCTATTGCGCTTAAGCATGACCTCCTGATTGTCTAGGCGCTTGAGCGAAGTCTATTGGCGCCCGAGCTTGACTAGTTATATACTGTGGCGCTTTAGCGTGATCCTTTCTCGCGTAAGCATGAATGGTGTCTGATGCTAATTCCTTCTGTTCACTCAAATGAGTACACTGTGAGCTTAAGCGAGTGCATCCATTTCTTTTATTTCGCTCGAGCGAAACACTTTAAGCGAATTTAATACAGAATGCAAATTACTAAAGATTTGTCTACTCGCTCAAGTGAAACCAATTGAGCTTAAGCGAGAAGCTCCTATTGTTGTTTCATGCTTAAGCGAAAGCTTAGTGAGCTTGAGCGAATCATTCCCTGTTTCACTTCACGCTTAAGCGTAATCCGACATGCTCTAACCGTGATGATGAAGTTTGACCCTGTTGTATCTCTTGCTCTAAGCGTGCTTTGTTTATAAGCGCCGCGCTTAAAGCGTCTTATGCTCTCGCTTGAGCGCGATCAGGGCTGGGGATGTACTATTCATTTTCTCGCTCCAGCGTGTTACTATGAGCTTGAGCGAGAGTGCCATATTCAAGCCACTGATACTCACGCTTGACCCTTACCGACCGGAAAGTTCTAACATTCCCCCAAATTTTGATGTTGGATCGAAAAAAAGGGGGGCTTTAAGAAAACCGGTGGTTTTATGTAAGGGAGGGCATGCATGTTATTTGGCAATTCATAACTCGGTCTTTTTAATCACTCGGTCTTTCTTCCACTCGTCACTTTTCACTTGGTCTTTCATTCATTCGGTCTTCCACTCGTTCTTCATCCACTCAGTATATCTTTCACTCGTCTCTCATCCACTCAGTATCTTTTTCATTCGTTCTTTCATCCACTATCATTCTGTCGCTCGTTCGTCTTTCATCCTCCCTGTATTTTTCATTAATTTGTTCTTACATCCACACGTTTTTCATTTACTTGGTTTCTCACTAAATCACCCGATTTCATTCATTCGTTCTTTCGTCCACTCTCATTTCTGTCACTCATTCCCTCGCCCAAACTCCTTCTCGGTCTTTCCCACTCAGTATCCTTTTCATTCGTTGTTTCATTCACTCAGTCTCTCTCTCACTCTCCCGTTCGTCTTTCATCCACTCGGTGTCCCCATCACTCGGTCCTTCATTTTTTTAGTCTCTTTTACATTTCTGTCATTCTTTCATTCCCTCACTTGTCTCTCAGTCTTTCATTCCCTCGCCCGATCTTTTACTTGGTCCCTTTCTGCACTCGTTGTTTTGTTCACTCGTCCTTTCATTCACTCGGTCTTTCATTCATTCGTTCTTCCACTCTCGTTCTGTCACTTTTGTTCTTCACTCAATCTCTTATTCTGTCACTTACCCGATATTATCCGCTCGTCCCTCACCCTCTCGGTATCTCTTTCTCAGTCTTTCTCGGTCTCTCATCTATTTGGTATGTGAGCTTGAGCGAGTGTGCCATATTGAAGATACCTGATGCTATTTGTTTAACGCTTGAGCGAGGTATAACCCACTTGAGTGAATACCATACCTGATGCTTTATGTGTGATTTAAATTGGGCGTTGGCACGCCAACATTTCAGCGTACTTACACGTATCTCAGGTAGTGGGTTCAACATTATAAAACCCCCTCAGTGTACAAACCCTAAACTCCTACGCTGAAACTTGGGTTTTTGAAGAGAAAAAGGCACAACTTGTAATTCCTGAGAAAGGTACCATCTTTTCATTTAATTCTTTCAATTCTTAGTTACATAGTTAATATTTTACTATTTCATTGTAAAAATTCTTCCATTGTTCATAGCCATTCATCTTACATTGTTTGGTTTGCTGTGATTGTTTGGTTTTTGTACTTGTTTTCATTTAGGCTGTTTAACCACCATTTTTACTACTCACAATGAGAAGAAGATCACAAAGACTTTTGCAAAAACCTGAACAAAGTATTAAAGTGGAAAATGTGAAGAAAAACCGAAAAGATAAAGGAAAGGGGGTGGTAACTATTAGTATTTCTGATTCTCCACCACCTGAACCAAGTCAAAGTCCGAGTGAGAAGAATAAATCCCAGGCAGTTGAAAGTTTTGATGAGCATAGGTTTAGAGATTTTAAGGCTGCTCAAGAGTATGAGAAAAAGTTCAAAACCAGAGGAGTAATCAGGGACAGAGCTCTGGTCCTTGATGGTGAAAAATATGTTGATGCTAATGTGCAAGCTGCTATGATCCAAAGAGGATGGCAGTTCTTTAATGAAAATTTAGGCAATGGTTACCAGGAACTCACAAGAGAATTTTATGCCAATCTGAGGACTCATTCGACAGAGGATCAATTTCCTTTTTCTTCCTTCTTGAGAGGAGTCACCATTCCTCTAACTGGTAATATTCTGAATAAGCTATTGAAAGTACCCATACTAGAGGAAGAAGGATGTCACTACACATGGAAAGTAGATATTTTTCATAAGGCTGAAAATGAAAATCTTAGGAAAGAAATATTAGAGGAATGTTATGAACAGGGAGCTGCATATTTGACACGGGTTAATGGTGTACCAAAAAGTGTCAAGAAGAATTGTCTGAATCACCTTCCCTTTCTGTGGTGCCACTATATCCTATCATCTTTGCAACCTGTGTTGCATGCCACTGAGATTACCATTAAGAGGTTGGTCTTGATGTACTGCTTGATAAAAGGTTTGTATGTAAATCTGGGTGAGTTAATACTGGAGGAGATGATGAAGAACCTTGAAAAGAATCTTCAATTGCCATATTGCTCTGTTATCACACTGTTGGCCCAAAAGAATCAGGCCATGGTGAATTATGCTGAACTGACGAAGGTAAAGCCTGAGAGGATTATGGATAAGCAATGGGTAATAAACCACATTGACAATTTTATGCCTCAAGAGCCCAAGCGTCCAAGGCAACCTCAATCAACATCTTTTGCACCACCACCTCCAACAGGAGCAGGTCCTTCTTTTGATATTTCCATGATATTGTAGGAACTGCGGGTTATGAAGAAGATGCAGCTAGGAACCTATGATCTGGTCCTGAACCATGATCTTATGTTGAGAAAGATTGCCACCAGATTGAATGTGGATCACACTGAAGAAATGGGAGTTCCACCTGACAGAGATTCATGGTTGGCTTCCATTGGATTCACCATTCCCCCTGATGACACACCCTTAGCCGCTGAATTTCCACCCTCTCCTGAGCAAGATGATGATGAGTCCATGAGTGAAGACAATGAAGAAAAGGATGACTGATCTTTTACTCTCTGTTTATGTTATAATGCTTATTTGTAATGTCTTTGCTTAAATATTCTCTTGAACAATGTATTTCCCTTTTCAGTTGTAATGGAACTTTATTTCTATGTTAAATTGTTTGTTATTATTTCTTTTCTCAATTGTATCGTTAAATCCATGCACTTTATCACTGCCATTCAGGTAAAAAAGGGAAGTATTCTATCATTCCAAATCATTGATTAATAAACTATATTAATTATGGTCAATTTAGAATCCATCTTAATTATTTAAATCTTGCTGATTCTCAGGCATTAGTTGGATAACTTAATTGATTGGCATTGCTTGATTCATGATCCCTATCCACAACTATTTCAATCCTATATTATTTGTATAATCAGCATGCTAGTTAGTAATCTAAGTTATAATCTTGCATTAAGTTTGGGGACATGATTGGCTGATTACCTGTTATATTCTTAGCTTTTGAGCCTTTATTAATTCTTTTCCGAGTGAGTCTGCATTCTTGTTTAGTGAGATAGAATTTGCTTCAGTGCTTGCTAAATGATTATATGTTTGCCAATTGGAAATGATGAAGGCCTTCTTTGTTAATTAGCCAGAGCCAAAATTAGCCATCCTAATATTATTAATTATCCTTTGACCCAATAATTATGTTTGAGCCTGAGACCCTTTCATTCTTATTATGTACCTAACTTTATAAGCCTAATTATCTACGAAAAACCGACTGAATTATCCCTGGATGTTCCACTAATGGATTGCTGAGTCTTATCTTATTGCTAGGGACTGGCAAGTTCTAAGTTTGGGGATGAAGAGTGTGCCTAACAGCAATTAAAGGACACACTCTGACCTTAGTTATAGATGAGGATTTTGAGAAATGAAAGGAAAAACAGTAAAAGTAAAAGAAAGTGAAAAATTAGCAAAGAAAGAAGGTGCAAAGCACCACAAAAAAAATGTATTGGAAAAAAAATTTTTGAAAAAGATGGAAGAAAAGAAAGAAAGAAAGAGTCCAAAGGACTGAAAGAGAAGAAGGTGCAAAGCACAACAAGTCATTGAGTTATCCTTCATTTGAAAAATAATGAAAATAAAAGAGCTAGTTAGTAGAGGCATTTAAGTTAAGATTGAGGCAAGGCATCAGTGGGCACATCTTTTAACCTAACATTGACTAGAAAAACAAAAATAGAGCCTGTAGCCTAACCCCATTACAAGCTTTAAAAGCCCTTACTGATCCAATTGTGCTAGCATATTTCATGATGTTTAGAACTGTTGCAAGCCTATGTTGATCTAACAATTATGCAGGTGATGAGTGCATATTACTTAACCTATACACTGAGAAAAGAGTGAAACACCAATCCAGTGAGGAAAGTATCACCAACTTGTTTCCCAAGGGAGGTGTAAGTTATTATATTTTCAGAATTTACGAAAAGAAAGCATGGTTAGTATTCAATAATTATGGTATGAACTAAGTTAAGGAAAGGTTGATTGTCTTGAGTAAGTGCTGTTTATTTAATTAATCTGAGTATTTACTTGAGGACAAGCAAGTTTTAAGTTTGGGGATGTGATAAGTCTTGAAAAGACTTAATTATTTCATCTTTTATTTAACATAATCCATTAAATATTGTTTAGTTTGGCTTTATTATTTAATAAATTGTCAATAATTCTTATTTTATTTATTTATTTCAAAAGTGCTTAATTTATGTAAGAAAATAATTAAAAACAACAATTAATTAAGAAATTATGTTTATTTATAATTTCACTAACCCAGTGTACAAACGCTGGACAGCCAGCGTACAAACGCTAGGCAATTATTTGTTTATTGGTGCAGGAACAAGTCACGCTCAAGCTGAAGGCTGCAAGCTCAAGCGAGAGCCATGCAAAGAACGTGAAAAGAGAAGAAAGAAAAATGCAAGCTCGCTCAAGCGAGCAAACTCACGCTTAAGCGTGACTTCAAAACACCGACTGGAAGAATAATCTGAGCGAGACTTCAAAACACCGACTGAAAAATCC
Source organism: Clitoria ternatea (assembly GCA_037962975.1). Lineage (NCBI taxonomy): Eukaryota > Viridiplantae > Streptophyta > Magnoliopsida > Fabales > Fabaceae > Clitoria > Clitoria ternatea. Next base: position 111,729,929 of record CM075671.1, read on the forward strand.
GAGCATGAGTCCATAATACCGACTGAATAATTCGAGCGCTCAAGCGAGAGCCCTTCACGCTCAAGCGTGAAGGCAATTATTTAAACGCTGTTGTTCCCACCAAAAGACGCTCGGCACCATTTCTGTTCATGTTACTTAATCTTCTGCTTTTGTACATTAGTAATTTAAGTTCTGAGATGTAATTAATTATTTCTTTTGTAATTATGTAATTAGTTTAGTTAGTTTAATCATTAATTAAGCTTTCTTAGTGATTAGTTAAGTTAGTTAGTTAGATGCCTATATATACTTGTACATACTCTGTAAAACACGGACGGAGAACAGAGCACAGAACATACAACACGATTCATTTTCCATTTCCAATATCTCTCTAATTCTTTTCTCTCTCTAAATTCTCTTATCCATGTCTCTCCAAATTCCTTCGACAGAATCCATGTCTATAGGTTTCTAAGTCCCTAAGGTTGGGATTGCAAAGGTTTGCAATGAAATCTTGAAAGTGTATTGAGGAAGTCAACTTCTAAATCTTGAGGAGAACAAGCTGAGGAGTGGATCTACTTTGCTAGATTGACAAATCCAGATCTGATGAAGAACTTCACCAGTGAGGAATCATGGTTGAAGCTTAGATAACTTCCAGCTTTCTAGCTAATTCAGGCCTAGTAATTAGGTGAATAATTAAAGTTTAACTCCCAATCTCGCATTAAATTCTTATGTTAATTGAGCACTTAAGGGATTAAGGTTTAATGCTTAGGAATTAGTGTTATTCACCTAAGGAATTAGGGAGTAACCATCTGCGGATTGTTCTCTTGATGTCTGAAGCTTGATTGAACCTTAAATGCATATTTCTTGATGAAATTATAAGCTGAAGCAATCCTAACCTACCTTCTATTAATCACATTTCATCCTTCATACTGTCTCTGAAAATACAAAAACATTAGAAAGCATAAAATCAACAAAAACCGAATGAATCTTATACGCATTGTGTTGGTTCAGCTTGTATCAGTCTAAGATTGAGGTAATTACCACAATCCCTATAGGAACGATCAAATATATTATAATTTAACGATTGGTGCACTTGCCAAAAGAATAGATCCTCTAAGAAGTTAGCATCAAGTTAATGGATCAGGATTTTCACACCACATAGTAGCACACCTATGCTTGTCCCACAAATTGAATTGATGTTGCATTCCCATAGTCGGATCTGCATGATAAATCCTTGTGCATGTGCATTAGCTTTAAGAGCATTTGCATATAGTTAGAGATATGCCTAGATGAAAGCCCATAGTGGCAAATGGATGAATGAGAAGTGAAAAGGGAGAGAGAGTTGGATACTAACCCTATGTATGTATTTGGTGATCCAAATGAATGAAATTATGGATGTATACTTGAGATTATGAAATCTGTTCATAGATGATGTATGATGTTGTGTGAGATATGCTATATGTGTAAGTATACATGTATTTCATCATAATGTATGACTTTAATTCATTTGGATTATGTTACTCACCTCCTCGTTATTATTTTTAAGGTTGATGTAGGTGTGATGTAAATCCTACCATTTTGGAGGCCGAGTTTGAAGAAGGTAAATATGGAATAGGAATGTGTGAGCCTTGGCCGGCATGAAGTCGGTTTGTGGAAGTATATGATGTTCATATACTTGATTTTATAATTTAGTTGTGGTAATATAATTTTGTGGGTCATGTAGGAAAATTGGATCCTTGGTGTATGACTAATTTTTATTTATGACCCAAGGATGTAATGTGATGAATGATGATGATTGTTGATGATTAATTTTAGGAATGAATGAACATCTATGTGAAAATTTATGTTTTGGTGATCACCTACAATGGTGTTGATTTATTATCATTTCATGAATTAGAATTGACTTTAATGGATAATGATGAATGAGGCAAGTTATAAATGTGTTATATAATGTGTAGACCATGTTAAATGTAAATGAATTGTAGTAGAATGAGATTTGGCATGGTGTGTTACATGTAAGGTGTACAATTTCGCATTTTCTGCATAAACTTTGCAGAACTCGCTCGAGCGAGATTGATATGAAACAGGGTTTTGGCCTCTGGCCTAATATCGCTCGAGCGGGTGTTCATCCCACCCAAGCAAGATTGATGTTGAATCAGAGGTTAGCCTCTGGATGATTTTCGCTCAGGCGGGTATATGGTCGCTCAAGCGAGGGGGAAGAGTTTTAGATACTGGACGATTTTCACCTAGGCGAGAGATGCCTCGCCCCAGCGAAAATCGACCAGAGAGTTACCAACGCTTCTGGAACAATCTCGCTCAAGCAGGTCATGATCCGTTCAAGCGAGATTGGTACCTAATGCTTACCTCCTCCTTCGCTCAAGCGTCTCGCTGGCTCGCTTAATGATTTCTTTTACATCTCGCTCAAGTGAGATGGGGCTCGCTCAAGCGAGAGGAGCCCCTGATGCATAAAAACTTCATTCGCTCAGCCTTTCTCAGCGTCGCCCAAGCGTGCCTACGCTGGCTCGCTCAAGCGAATGAAATTCCCGCTTAAGCGAGTGGCACCCTGATACTCATTTGTTTGTTTTCAAATAAACCTTTGTTTTTCATGCATTAAATTCTTATCATGCATCATTTTAGGGGTATTATTTTAGCTGGATATGCCCGTACCGAGAACCCTCAGGGTCCGTAGTATATACTCACCCCTTACTACTTATTAATAACAGAAGAGCCGGAAAATCAGGAACCAGAATACGAGGAGCAGCTGTAAGTTGGACCAGCCGGGAGTGCTCGACGAATATAGGAATTGTATAGTTAAATGTGTAGTTAATTAAGCAACAAGACTAAGGATGACTACACATATTTAAGGGTGCCTGTGTGCCCCATTCTATTTAAGAGTACAATCACTTAAAGCTATGAATGACTATGTGAATCATTTAATGTTTGCTTCCACTGATCCGCCAGTGTTTTACTTGTACAAAAAAAAAATTCCCCACTTTTTCTAAAATCTTGTGACCTCTTAGTTAAGTAGAATAACCCAGTAGAATAACCGAGGGTATTACATGGTTATTATAAAATATGTTGGGAGAATATTTATTGATGATGGTAGATGTCATTAATAATGGTGGAAGGCCATTATTGGTGATTGATGTCCATTAGTGTATGAACCCATTAATGGGTGAAGCTATGAATGCTTAATTAATGAACTTGAATACCAAACCCTATGGTGGTTGTGGTGAAATTAATGAAATGAAATGTAGTTGGTAATGAAAATGTTATAAACACCAAGTACTAAAATTGAAAATATGTAAGTCTTGGTGTTTGAATAGAAAGTAACGGTATGGTGTATTGTATGGTGTAGGATCTATTCTGAATGACGAGGCGAGAATGTCTAATTGCTCGGAATACTTCTCTTAAGGTAGTAAAGGAGTTTTATATTCCAAATGCATGAATTAAGTATTGGTTGATTGTCGTATGTGACTATACACATATTTGCCTTACTTATGTTGTGTTGATAAATTGAGATGTTGAACATGGTGATGTTATTTGTGCTTGGAAATACGTGGTATGCATTTGGAATATTGATGGTATACTTTGTAGTGATGTCGTTGTTTGGCAAATTTCGTGCCTTGAAATATTAAGGATGTATTTGTGTTCACCACGGATATTGAATGATGATGGTTGATGTTGAATTGAGTATGAATTTGGGTGTTAAGCATACCTTAAATATTAATGAAAGATTAATGAATGTTATTGATGATTGTGATGCCATTGTGGTTAATGCAAGTATAGAGTCGTATGTATGAGATGAAATTGTGTTGATGGAAAATGTTATGGATGCCACATTAAAAACTTGAAACAATGACAATAACCAATGATAATAAAATGCACTAAGAATTGTGTGGTGATTTTAGTGATGGTGATGATTGATGAGTGGTATGATAGGATGCATTAGTGTGAGAATGCATATAATTTGCATTTGCATTACATCCATGGCATATTGCATAGCTGCTGGTAAGGGAATGTTAAGGGTTCCTCCGGTTGGCCCAATGGGAGGGCGGCTCTGTGCTCAAGCATTATTGTTGTTACCTTAATGACTCAGTGTGTAAGTCACAAACCTGCCCATGCTTAGCTACAGGAGCTGTATGTGGTTGACCCTATGAGGGGTGGCTCTTTGAGGACCAAGTATTCCCGGTGGTCGTTTGGATCACAGCTTCCATGAAATGCTACATGGTTGGCCTCTAACACTAATATGATGTTTATGTTGTTTACCACGGTCATGGTGAAAATGACCAGTGTTGCAAGATGGGTGATGCGGTTTGGTACCAGTAAAATATGGTGTTATGCATGAAAGTGATGAGATAAGTATACACATTTTACTATTGCAGTAAGGGCATGGTTATGTATTCATGCTTGAACCCACAAATTGGTGTATTATAGTCCTACAATCAGATCTACGATTGATGTTAATTCTATTGTATATCTGCATTAACTTAAGAGCATTTGCATATAACATGGAGGTATGGCAAAAGAGGATGAGTTGCGATGATGGTTGAAATGGGTAAAAGATTACATAAAGACAACAAATAAAATATGAAAACAAAGAAAAGACTTTGTGTTTGGTGATGATGTTATGTTATCCCAAAATGATGAGGGGCAATAATGTGTATGTGTATATACTTTGTTGTGGATTATAGTTGATGAATATGATAAGCACGAGTTGTTGACATAATGAAATCGTGATGATAATTGATGTTGTTGATGCGAAGTATACACATTGTTTATGTGTTGAAGAAAAGTCTAGAAACACGAGATTTGTTGATAACTAATATTAGGAAATTTTAACTTAAATGAAGATGTTTGGTATCACTTGATGTGGGTGTTTTATGTGTTTCAGGAAAAGGCCTAAGCTACAAAAGAAAGGGGGAGCCTATGCATAGAAAGCTCAAGCATCAAAAGTCTGTAAACTTGATCGTAACATGAACTTCTCAATCCAAGAGTCTGGTAACTCGCTTCAGAAGAAACTCTTGTATCAGAATAATTTACCAGACCTAGACTCAAACAGTATCAGTTTAAGCTTTAGAAAACTCAAAAGCATCAGACTTTGTCATCTCCTTTCAAACCTTTAGAAGTGGTCTGATACATGAAGCATCAACGGTCATAAGTCATCTCCATCAAAATCTTATTGAAAAGATTTGCAAAAAGGAAGATTGACTAAACAAGGTGGATTTTAATTGTGTCTGAAAAGTAACTATGTTTCACCGCTATCTCACGCATTCAGAGATTCTCTAAATCAAATCTTTCCTTCTTGGTGAAACTAGTGCTACATCTACTCCACCTATGACTGCACAAATCCTGAAAGCTCCTACATCTACATTACTTGTACAGAACGTCTCTCTCTCTCTCTCTTTGACAACAAAAGTTCTTACCCTTTGTGTAACTTCACGAAGAAAGACTTTTGTCTCTTATACAATAATTCTCTCAATGGCTATATAATTAAAAAGCCTTTTCCTAAACTCAATAGACTGATTCTATATTAAATAGAATCGATCTCTTCTTCAAGTGTAAAGCCTCGTGAAAAATATAGGAGAAAAATATGAGGAGAGAAAAATCATTTTGATTAAGAATTGAGGATGAAAAGAAATATGAGAGAGAAAAATGAAAAAGAGAGAGAGCTTGTAAAAAGAAAAAGATGAGCTAGAATACACCATAAAAGTGTAATGGAAGAAGAAAAATCATGAACAACCATCAGACGTTCATGCACTCAAGCTCATACGAAATGAAGAAATGATAGTTTACTCAACAACGAGTAACTCTACCTGGAAGATTTGTCTTGAAGACAAAGGAAGCTTGTTATGTGCACTTACCTCTCTTTTTAGATGCCATAGTAACTTGGGATATGCCTTTGTACACTTAAATACACATTATCCTAAGTCATGCTTTCTTGCTCAGTATATTTCCAATCATCTTTCACTTTTTAAATGTACTGAGCCCTATGGGAAAATTAAGCCCTCTCCTTCTTTATAAACTCATTTTCGTGTTTTATCACTTAGCTCTACTAAGTCAATGGGCTTACTTTATTTGAACTAATTCTTCCAATCCTTTGGTATTACAGGTTTGGTATGCTGTCAGACTCTATTAGTGTGGGAAACACTATTGGCCTGGAGAGGCTTTTGAAAGAATACTCAGGGTTCAAGCTAGGAATGGCTCATGAAAGAATACTTGGGTCTTCCTAGGAGTGGGTGCTATAAAAGAATACTCATAGGAATCCAGAGGGGTCTGGTGTGTCAAAGCACATGTTATGCTTAGGCCAGGAGTGGCCGGAGTCAAGAATACTCGTGGTCAGGAGTGGCCGATGTCAAGAATACTCGGAAGCACGGGGTATGCTTAGGCTAGGAATGGCTGGACTCAAGAATACTAAGGGGCCAGGAGTGGCCGGTGTCAAGAATACTTGAAGCACGGGTTGTGCTTAAGCCAGGAGTGGCTGGAGTAAATAATACTCAACATGTAATGTAAAACTTTTACAAAGTGGAAATTCTTCAAATTTGAAGGTACTGGAGTCTCCGAGTTGGAGGTGAACCAGTATAAATTGCTGGAGTATTGTCTCTTTCTCTCTTACTCTTTACTATCAAAAGTCTGGTGCACTTAAGTTCATAATCTACAATAGTAAAAGTCTGGCAAAAATACTCTCGCTCAATCAAAGTTTCATGTTATCAAAAGTCTAGTGCACTTAAGTTCATAATCTACAATAGTAAAAGTCTGGCAAAAATACTCTCACTCAATCAAAGTTTCACGCTCTTCGTCTCTTCAAAAGTCTGGTCCACTACATAACGCTCTAAACATTTAAATATCACTTTTTGGTTTGAAAAGGTGAATATACTTATTCAACCCCCTTCTAAGTCTGTTCTCCAAACCAACAATATGCATATACACATAATCACAAATGTATTCACATTCATCACTTGGAAGGTATAACTCACTCTTCCATCTTGTCTCTTTTTAGCATTATGATGCAAGATATGCATGGGGTGAGATGCATCTACTTTGAAAGTGTATATGTTTTGGGTGGAGAAGGTAAATTAGTGGTATAGGAATGCCTTGGCCATAAATCATTTTGTATAGCATATGATGTTGATATATGCTTAGTAAGTATTTGAATAGATATGATGTGTATTTTGATTGGTCATGTGTGAAAATTAGTTCTTATTGTTGAAAGGATAATTTTTGGTTCTGACCTTAATAGTAATGGATGACTATTGTAGTATATTGGCTTATGCTACATTAATGAATGAATAATATTATTCATGGATTATGAGCTTTTATAATGTATATTGGATATTCATATGCAATTGAGATGTTGAAAGGTGTGGATATTGGGAAGTGGATAGGTCATATTCCCATTTGATGGTTAAGACCTTAAGTAGGGGTCAATCATAGCTCACAATGTATATATACGACTTGTATGTATAAGTAGTTGATTGTATGTATAAGTAGTTGAGGCCAAATAGGCCTAAGTTGTAATTTAGCATGTTTGGTTGGAGCAAAGTGCATGTAAATCACTACTTATACACAAATTGATTTAGAGTTCAAATTGAGGTATGTTGATCATTGGAACAAGTCTTAAATGCATGTTTAAATGTATACCAAGTGTTAAGTTGGGCTAAATTTGGATGAAATGAGTTTTGGTAGGTCCTGTTGCATGAATTATCCAAGTTTCTGTGCATTTATTGATATTCTTGCTCAAGCGAGATCTGCACGCATCAGTGTTGTGATTCCTGGTGTTTTCTCGCCCAAGCAGGCATGGTCTCACTCAAGCGAGTACGAGAGGATTCAGTTCTGCCGAAATCTCGCTCAAGCGAGTATATGTGTAAAAAAATACTTTTGGATGTTTTTCACTCAGGAGAGTGAATCTCGCTTGAGCGAATACTCGTGGAAAACAATTCTATTGATTTTTCACTCAAGCGAGTGAAGATGCGCTTAAGCGAGAATGTGGCAATTTGGTTCAGGAAGTTTTTCGCTTAAGTGAGCGTAGCTCGCTTAAGCGTGAACTTGTGTGGCGCCCCCCAATCCTATATAAGTAAACATAATAGATATGGCATAATAATTATGAGGGTAAATTTTTCACGTTTTAAAATTCATCACCTTGCCTAAGAGACACCACAAATTAAAAGAAAATCATTTAACATTGCACCCTGGACCATTTAAAGACCTATCTCATATATGACGATATGAGAAGGTAGATGTTTTATAAAAATATTAACTTAGAGTAATCACTTACACAATCACCATGCAAGTGTATGGCAGAAATGTATATTGATTCAAAAGCAAGAGTGGGTATGATAAATAATCCAAGGAAACATACATGAGAAGCAAGCAAACAAGCCATGACTCAACACGCCTCAAGCAAGCATCAAAACTTGGGAGAAACTGACAAATAGCAAGCCATGAATTGATTCGAGCTAGTCATGAATCGATTGATACAAATTAGGAATTCAAAACATCAAAACGGAAGTCTATGAATCGATTCAGAGATACGAGTTGGAAATCAAACCTAACCAGGCAGTAAGCTATGAATCGATTCAAGAAATTACATGAATCGATTCAAGGAATTACATGAATCGATTCAAGGAATTACATGAATCAATTCAAGGGATTCTGGAAAATACCACCATGAAAGTCAGTACGTCATGAATTGATTCAAGGAAATTCATGAATAAATTCATGCAAATCCAGTAGCTCATGACTCGATTCAAGCTAAACCATGAGTCGGTTCATGACAGCAAACTACTGCAGAATGCAGAAAATGCACCAAAAGCTACAAATTCCAACTTCCAACCACCCTAACTCTTTCATATGAAATCCAATCATCACCAAATTTTGACACCACCTAATATACACCATTTATGACGTGTAGCCACTGGTCGCACTCAAAAATTCCCAAAAAAGAGAGACTTACACATAGAAACATATTTAGCCCATTTTAAAGCATTTTTATGTAACTCAAGGGTCAATCCTTAATGGAATTGGCCCATTCCAGTTCCTACAAGTGCACCATTGAAACTATTCCATAGCATCCAAACCACGTAAATCTCTATATGGACCTATAAGTTCCTTAATTATGCATGAACATCATGAACATAACCTCACATTTTAAATAGTTCATCCATCTATGGGTTCCCATCAACATAAGAATCAATGCCATCAATTGGCTATAAAAATTTCATCATCAATATTCATTCATCAATGCAGCAATAAAATCATAATATCATAATTAACATCAACTATTGTTAAGGTCACAACCAAAAATTAGCCTTCCAAACACATAAGGCCTAATTTTCACAAATGACCCTTAAAATGAATACCTAACATCATTCAATATTCATGTACAAAATAAGCATCTACACATATTATGTGCTTTACAAAAGATTGTCGGCCAACACTTACAAGCTTTCCTTCCATATTTACCTTCACCATTGCTCAACCTCCAAAAAGGTTAGGATGTCCAACATACCTACATCAACTTTTAAAAATAACAACTAGGAGGTGAGTAAAATATACCAAATGAATTAAAATCATACATCATTATGATGATACATATACACACGTGCACAACATATGTTCCTCAAAGGAATCATACAATCCTTTCACACATCATATTATTTCATTTCAATATAACACATGTTTCAATCAACATATTTGCAATATATATCAAATCATTAGCAAACTCATCAAGTACAATCACGCATTTAACGTTAGTACCATATTTTCTTTCTCTTTATTTATTAATCATCCTTCGCTACCACGGGCTACCAATTTGGCATATCTCTAGCTATATGCAAATGCTCTTATGGCTAATGCATATGGACAAGGAATCATTATCAAATCGTGAATCCGACTATGGGAAACAACATCATATAAAATGTGGGTCAAGCATAAGTGTGCTACTATGCCCCTACCGCAGTAGTAAATGTGTAAACTTATCTTAGTAATTGCATGCATAACATTACCCTTTTTACTAGAACCAAGGTCACTTGCTCATCACAAAGCCACCCACCCACTGGGCCCGCCACATAGGGTACCTTGCCACTGAACTATGGATAACTTCATGATTCCAAGGATTACTAGGGAACAACAATAATTCCACCCGTGCACTAGGTCACCCTCCCATTGGGCCTGCCTATTGGAACCCATAACATTCCATATAGACAGCGTATGATATGCCATGGATGCAAATGTCAATCAATGTATTTCTCACACTGTGCATCCTAAAATGCCACTCCACAATCAACATCTCACCACCAACACTTAGTCGAATTCAATATCCTTATCATTCTCAACCCTTACCAATTATCATTGGATTTCATTCATATCAATAGTTAGTGGCAATCATTATTCATCAAATTACATGTCATGGGATGTCCAAAATAATTACAATTAATTCAATATGGTCTCTATGCCATTCACAAACAAGTCACATTACCATGAATCAATTCAACATCATAATCATCATCCCAACAACATTTACCACATAATACAATTCATTCTAAATGCATTCCAATCACATAAACATCAAGATATTCATCTAAGCCCAATTAGGATAACACATTCATACATACACATCAATAATGGATGAAATCATGCATTTAGGAATGTTACCCCCTCCTACCTCAACAGAAGTAGAAATCACCATGGTCCGAAGGTCTCGCTTCGTCAATGGGGTCGTTTCCCACATCACACAATGTACCATACAATTATTTTCTATCCAAACCACCAAGATTTAAATGCTCTTAATTAACCACTTGGTGTTTATAGCACTTTAAACCTCAAACCTCTTTTATTTCATTTTATCCACCACAACCACCATTGGTTTGGTGCTCATATTCATATATTATGCACTTTAAGTTATACCCATTAATGGGTTTCCTCATTAATGGTTTCCAACCAAGATTATTAATCATCTACCCTCATTAATGGCCATCCACCATCAATGTCACCATTTCACATCATTAATAACATTCTCCCAATATTAATAAATACTCTTATGCTCATATTTTACATTTTCCACAAAATCAAGGGTTAGGGTTTCATCAAAAACCAAACAATCACCCTTAATACTCATCATCATCCACCTCATTAAGTACCATTTTCATGTACCCATATACACCTACATAAAAACACATCTTTATTACACCCTTCCTTAGGGTTTTACATAAAAATGGTTCCCTTTCCATAACCCATACACATTTAACACTCTCCCAACAACCCAACACCATAACCTAGTGCTTAGAACACCAAAAAAATGAAGGAACTTAGCTCAAGCTCCAAGAAAACCCAAGCCCTAGCACAACCATGAAATTTTGAGAGGGAGAGGAGAGCTTCCAAGCACCAAAAACACCTTCTAGAGTGGAGGAGAGGTGCAAAAATGGATGAGTGTGCAATGGGGTTCACAAATTTAAGGTGGTTGATGGAGAAGAAATGAAAATGAGAGGGTTTGTGTGAGAGGGAAGGGAAGCGATGAAAATTGGAGGAGAAGGGAGAGTGAAAAAGTAAATGTGAAGTGTGAGGGAAAATTAAGAGTAAGTGTTTTATTTTAGACCCTTCACTTAAAATTTCTCTGTTTTATAATAAACAGGATCTTCGTTCGGGCTTAATACTTATCCAAAAATTATTCTGAATATATATTCGGATCCACAATAATATTCTCAATAGCCCAGACCAACAGTACCCCGATCAGAGATACTTGGTCCGACACTCATATTTTAATCGGGTATTATTTCCAGCTCTTTAAGCCACAATAAATTATGAATAATTATAAAAATTCACAATTTAATCATTTCTAAATTTTAGGACATTTGATAACTCATAAGTAATTATTTACTAATTATTCCTCTTAATTAATCATTTATATAAATTTTGGGATGTTACAATCCACCCCACCTTAAAAGAAATTCTGTCCCCAAAATTTACCAACCTGATTCGAATATCTCAGGATGTCGCTTCTGCATGTCGTCCTTACGCTCCCAAGTGGTAGTAACCACGTCTCTGTGTTTCCAACATACCTTCACCAAAGGGATCAACTTGTTCTGCAATTTCTTGACAGAACCTTCCATAATAGTAGCGGACACCAGAGGAATAGATAAATTCTCCTTGATCTTAACATCATCAAGGGTAACCATATGTGTAGGATCATGCAAATGCTTCTGCAATTGTGAGACATGAAACACATTATGCAAATTGGACAAATATGGAGGAAAGGCAATCCTATATACCAACTCGCCAATCCCTTCAAGGATTTCAAACGGTCTAAAAAATTTCAGACTTAACTTTTTTCTCTTCAAAGCTCTTCCAATACCTTTATCTCTTGACACCTTCAAGAACACATGATCACCAACTTGAAACTCAAGTGGCTTTCGCCTCTTATCATAATAGCTCTTCTGAGGATCTTGAGAAATCTTTATATTTTCTTGTATCATCTTGATTTGTTCATTTGTCTATGTAACATCCCGATTTAAGAATTAATGTACCGAGTGAAATTAAGCCATGGAATTAATTAATTGCCGAATGAAAATAAATCATTAAAATAATAAATTCAAAAGTGGAGAAAAATTATTCATTAATTGACTTAATTAATTTAAGTTAAGGAAACAAAGGCTGATTGAAGGTAATTAATTGTCAAGAGCCGATTGGTTGAGACCGGGTGGGTGTGACACGTGTGGGAGCTAGTGTTGTGTACGCTTTCCCACCCCACTCTTCCTTCCCTTCGCACATGCATATATGGGTACACTATCATCCATTCTTCCCAGCAGACTCCTCTTCCCCCGTTCTCTCTTCTTCTTCTTCTTCTTCTTCTTCTTCTTCTTCTTCTTCTTCTTCTTCTTCTTCTTCTTCTTCTTCTTCTTCTTCTTCTTCTTCTTCTTCTTCTTCTTCTTCTTCTTCTTCTTCTTCTTCTTTTCCTCTTCGATCTTCTTCTTCCTCCTCTGCGCTCTATTTCCGTGAGCTCGCAGTAATGGTGGCTGAGGATTGGGGTCCTCCTCCCTTACTCGACGAACCCGTGAGGATGAGGATGTGCATTCCCTCTGCATGCAACACGTCTCATTCCTTGTTCCTTCATTCCTTCGTCGGCTTCCCTCCTTCTTCCTCTCCTTGCTCGAAGCCGCCAAGTCCCAGTGGAGATCTGCACTACGAGGAGCTTCAAGGGGGTCAGAGTGTTCACAGCATTGTGATGGAGCCATTCCAGGGAGCGAGCCGAGAGCTGGACGTCTTAGGCCTCCCCTGCTCTTGCATGCAGATATGCTAAGAGTGATTCAGTGCTCCTCTAGAAATGAACGTCGTATTGACCGACTGAAAGCTTCAGTCCAGGTAGGGGGGTATCTTCTATCTTAAATGTATGGGTTATGAACAGGTTCCGAGTGCTGATGCTTGCTGTTTCCGTGTTTTGATTGTGTTGTATTGCATGCGAGTGTGTACTGCCCAGTTGCATGATGAGTGAAAGATGAGTGTTGCATGATGATGGCCTGTGAGTGTTGAACGATTGTATGAAAGGAGTGTGTTGTAGTGATGTTGATGATTACCGTGTGTTTTACATGACCTGCAAGTTGCTATAAGGTTAGAATGCTGACTGCATGTGATAGAATATGACTCAGTGAACTAGATAATGTACCATACCGATTGCATGTGTTGTCTGAGTCCTGACATTGCTTAATGCCGATTGCATGTTTGTTGTTTGAGTCCTGTTAGTGTGTTATACCAGTCACGTGAGATGCATGTATTGTTGAATGCTGATGATGTATAATGCTGACTGCATGAGATGCATGTGTTGTGGAATACTATTAATGCCTAGCACTGATTACATGAGATGTATATGCTATTGAGTTCTGAGAATGTGTAACATCGACTGCATGAGATGCATGTGTTGTTGAGTACTAATAATGTCCAGCATTGATTGCATGAGATGCATGTGCCGTTTGAATGCTGATGATGTATGATGCCGATTGCATGAGATGCATGTATGGCTGTGTATATGAACTCTTGTGTGTGATGAATCCGCGTGTGGCGCATGGGATGTGTTTGTGCTGAGAGCACGTAGTGTGGGACACTACCATCGGTTTTTAAAGCGTGGGACGCTATGAAATCCTTGAGTGGGACTCAAGGTAGCCCTTGAGTGGGACTCGGGCTGCCTGTGAACACCTCCGTTGGCGCTGAGAGCGCTGGTGTCACCTGTGGGCAAACGGTTGGGTACCTGTAAAACGGCCAAGCAGCTGGGAGCTGATTTGATAGCTGAGAGCTATGTATAAAAAGGCTGAGAACCTACGTTGCAACGTCTAAACCGATACACACGAATGCGGAACCGAGTGAAATAATATGTGCTTATTAACTGCTGACAATGTTTGGAATTGGTTGTGCATGCGAAGGTGTTAGTGAGATGATGTATATTTATAACCGAGTGAAATACTGTGTGTGTATTGACTGATTGATATTGTTTGGAATTGATTATGCATGTGATAGTGTTAATGAAAGGATGAATGTGTATATCCGAGTGAAATACTCTGTATATATGTGTTGCTGATGCTGACTGAAATTTGACTATGCGTGTGATGATGTTAAGGAGATGATGAATGGATATAACCGAGAGAGTATTCTGTGTGTATACGCAACTGATGCTAATTGAAGTTTGCTCCATGAATATGTGTTAGTGTCATTGAAATATCATGCGTGTATAGCCGAGTGAGAACTGTTAGATTCCGACCGAAAAGTATTGAATACGTGCGTCCTGATTCGTTGGTAATATCATGTTGTTGATTGCTGTTATACTAATGTTATTGGCTGTGTACGTGCACCTGGCCGAGTGGTGACTGACGAATTCTGATTGGTAAGAGTTCCTTGTGTGTCTTGGTTGATTGATATTGCTTGACCTACTCGTTGCTATGTATAATTGCGTGTATATGTATATTGCTGTATAATTATGGGATAGCCTGAGTCGGTATCTATCATTTAATATCTAAGATGCTCACCCCTACACCATTTTTCAGTGTGCAGGTCGTACTCGGAAATGATGATAGGGTTTCAAGTCCGAGTGTGGTGCACTCTGACTGTTGAGCACTTGTATTGCATTATTATGTTTTGTCCGTGTAGCCTTGGCCGGCTCTTATGTAAAATGACGATTAAATATATTCACTTTTAAAGATTGAATAGTCATGGTGTCACTTGTATGGTATTCATAAGTATTGGTAAATGCATAATATCAAGATAATGGGTATTCCGAGTGTGTGGTTATAGGTCTATGGGTCGGTAGACTGGATTTGTTAGCAGATTTATGTTTCTGTGATCATGTATTCATATGTATGTGTTTCGTACTGATTCGATGCGTTTTCTGACTGGGATGTGTTGCTAAATGACTCAAGGGCCGTTGAGGAGTGAAATTATGTTAAGTTAGTGGTTCTGAGTGAAGATTTCTGGGTGGCTTTTCCGAGTGAACATGTTATGTGACTCCGAGCGAAAATCATAATTAAATCCCGAGTGAGGAAGAGTTTGTATTTCCCGAGTGAAAACCTCGAGTGATTCCCTTCTGAGAGAGGAGTTCGAATAGTGGTTTAAAGTGGATTGGATCCTAAGCGTAAGGTATTGGTAATCCGAGTGAAAGATGTAAAGTCCGAGTGAGACTTAACTACCTGATTTCCCGAGTGAATGTGTGAGTGTACTCCGAATAATGGATAGGAAATGTGACCCGATTGTGTTAAGGTTGGAGTGCGTCGAGTGATGTTTGAATAGGATATATTCCGAGTGAGAAGGAGTTCTTGAATCCGAGTGGGATAACCCTCAGTTTTCGAGTAGAGTATAGGTGTGGCCGTATGGACAAATTGGAAGGCTAAGTTATGGAGTTCCGAATGGACTTAGGAATGAACTTCCGAGTGTACTTAGTCGGTTACCGAGTGTATGGATGTCCCAATGTCAAGTGATGAATTTGCCGTGTGAGGCTTTTCGCTTCAGCGAACGAAGGATCCGCTCCAGCGAATGTGTGTTTGGGAAGGCCTTTGTATTGGCATCGCTTAAGCGGATCGTGCCTCGCCCGAGCGACTAGAGCTGTTTCGCCCAAGCGTGTGGGATCGCGCTGAAGTGAGTAGATGCTGGTGTTGAGGTTCGCTTGAGTATTTCCTTTTCCACTGTTGCATTGTCACCCTTCGCTCAGGCGGCGTTGGGCCTCGCTTGAGCGAGTCAGAGTTGTCAAGAATTTCACCCAGGCGCTGATGTGTTTCGCTGAACCGAATGGGTCGGTTCCAGCCTTGTTCCTTCCGCTGATTGCTATATGTGTGAATGCTCTTTTATTTCCCTTGCCTTCTCCCTTCTTTTCTATGCCGTTTGACCAGTGGTTAATTGTGAAATTTTTTTTTCCTATTTTTGGATTTATTATTTATTAAAAATTAGGGTGTTACATTTTGGTATCAGAGCAGACCAAAAGGTCCATGGCCAAGGTTGCCTACTGTTTGTGGGCGATTGAGTATATTATGCCAGCTTGTCCTAGTTGCTTATGATATTCTATTGTATGTTGATACTTGTTCAATTATGACTCGGGTGATAATATGTGCTTATGAACTTCTATCGGAATTGGTATATGTTGACTATGAATGGTGTGGTTGTATGCCTATGCCCTGTTGAGGAATTTGAATGTGTGATGAATGAATGGTACATGATGTATATGATTTGCAGTATAAGGGATGGGTTATAGTCCCCAAGTTGAAAATCTGAGTGTGTAATAAGTGAGTAAAGGTGAGGTCAGATATATGTTAAAATTGGGGTTGTGTCTCGGTGGCGATTGAGGAAACCAAGTGAGTGATGGCTAGATGCTGGACCAATAGGAGTAGTGACCCAGTTGATTAGGCATGACCATGAACGAATGAATGTGAAATGGAACATCTGTTTGACTTGGATACTATCTTGATTGGGTGTGTGAAAAACCGAGTGAATGGTACTAGACCTTATAACAATACTTGAATATTGTGAGGTACCCATCGTGGGATACTGGATAAATAATGACCCCTTAAGGATTCTAAATCTGATAGTTTATTAACCTTGCGAGTTGTTGAGCCGAGTAGAACAATTGCGTAGTAGCTCATTGAGGCTTGAATGATTATCATGTGATGTGTTATGTGTCAGATGTGTCGATAGCTGTACTATGATTGCGTAATGGTGCATGCGACTCCTGGATTGTGGTATTGTGAACTGTTTAGTGATTGTATAACTCCGTCCACGAATGCATGTTAATAATTTTGCGACTACTGACTGAATACTTGTAAATAGGAGTGTTACCATTACTGCCGAGTGCTATTTGTGATGGATGTTTTGTAACCTAGCACATGAACCCTGCATAATATATATATATATATAATATAGGTGATTGAGGGTGAACTGCTTTTATGTATTGCTCTATAATTGAAACATGATAGTTGTTTGATGATTGAAATACGTGATCTGTGCGTGGATGATTATTGATGCATGCAACACCCGGACATTGTGATAGATATTAATTGTGAATCATTGTGATGATACCCCATTTGAAAGATGTGTATATATATATATATATATGCTAATGAGAATGTCGAGTGGCTTATGCTGTGAGTCAGCAAATAAGAGCTGTGTGTGATCTATAATGAAATGCAGCAGCATTGAACGTTTTTCAGAGTGGGCAATCAGATGAATACATGGGGTATTGAGGATTCTGAGATTAATCCTAAAAGACCTCCGGGTGGGACTCGAGGCCATGCTTGGAGCATGAGCATTGGATGCTTAATGAAAGTCCTTGGGTTGGACTCAAGGCAAATGCCGAGTGCATTGGAGTAGGACTCCTGGTGAATAATCGTATGCATCTGATTCGCCGACTGCGTGAATACATGTGTATAAGAGTATTATTATTGAGGCTGACATGATTTGCATGGATTTGAATGATTGAGTAGTTTCCGACTTGATGATGTTGTATGAATGAGGTCTGGCTGAGTGAATGTGCATGTATTGATGCTGTTGCCAAGTGTGATGCAATGTTATAATTGAGAATGTATGTTATGGTATAATTTTTGATTGAATGATTGTGTGTACACTTATGAGGATAAATGAGCTCGGTGTGAATTATATGAATATGTGGATATGATATTGTGAATGAAATCCTTAATGTAGTTTGGAATTGATTTGGGTAAATCTGATTGGATGAGTATATGTATATGTCGATGCTATTACCAAGTGCAATGTGATGTTGTAGTTATGGTGCCTGCTGTAGTGAACGATAATATAGCCATGAATAATTGGTATGAAATCTGACTGAGTGTCTGTATGTATATTAGTGCTGTTGCTGAAGCTCGTGGTATGTTATAATAGCATATGTGATTGTGAATTACTTAATCCTGAGTGAATTGCATGAACCCGAGTGAGTGATGTTATTATATAGCTGAGAGTTAAGGATTTAATTCGAGCCATGGTTTGTGAGGAATAAGATTTAGAGGAAATATTTACTCGGTGTTGGCTAGAAGCCGATCGTTGTATTACCTTAATTCTGTTTTACAGAAGTGATAAATGGCTTTCATGATTATTGATGCGTGATGTACCCTATGTGATGCATGATGTTGATGTAGATGTATTGCTTCTAATGTGTATGTGAACTGCCATTAATTTCCGTGTGAAGTAGTATTAGTTGAGTGAGTCTGGTCAGTGTGAGGCACACTATCCTAAGATGACTCTTCATGCCGTAGGCATTGTGGCAGCGTACATGTTGCAGTGACTGTGTAATTGTTGCAACCCTATAGGAATGAGACGTCATCCTATAAGTTGGATGCAGCAATTCATGAGTCGGGCAGGTGAAGTTGTAGCTGCTTACGGTGGTGGTGAGTCTTTCAGGCAGTTCTGAGCGAGGGTGAGAGTCATATTAAATGAATATTATATGGTTATGTATCAAAATGAAGATATAAGGTTTATTTGACCTTGGCGTGTCTGCTTCCGAGAGGATTAGAGGTTGCTGGATACGGATTGGCTACAAAAGGACGATTGGTATTGGAATAAGAAGGGTGATCAACTGTCACTGAAATTGGAGTTTTGAAAAGTTAACCGAGTGATACTGTAAGCCTAATGAGGAAACCAGGATTGGAGCCAAGCTAAATTGCAAGGTGAAGACTTGCTTGGGAAGGGATTAGTATATTCCGAGTGTGTAACGGTGGAGACGATTCCGGGTGAAGTCCTTGTGAGAAAGATCTGTTGAGTGAAAATTTATGATGTTCCGAGTAGAACCTCATAGGGAGGATAAGTATCAAGTTAAGGGAACGGTGTCCGAGCGTAACATTCTGAGTAGAGCAGGAATTCGAGTAACGTGATTCGGAGTGTATCACTTCCGAGTAGAATGGCACCGTGTGGAATGATTCTGACTAGTAAGATAGCGAGTGTAGAATTCCTAATAACCGTGGGACGCCCAACCAAGTGATCTTCCAGGAGAAAAGTCCTTCTGGTCGGAAAATGGGACTTAGAGTGTGCAAGTTTCCGAGTGAAGAGGGCTCTGAGAGGAACTAGATATCCGAGTGAAGAATTTAATTGAAGGCGTACTCAGGTCAGTAATTGGGACTATTGAGCTTGAACTCAGGTTTGGTTTCAAGGTAGACTCGGGTTGCGAGTGAATTTCTGGTAAGTGGAAGAATTTCCGGGTGAGAATTACCCTCAACCCCGAGTGATGTCGGTGTAAGAGGACCGAGTGAACTCTCAGGACGAAAGCATGGAACTAGCCGGAAGCATGGATAGGAAATCTAAGATTTCAGAATTTAGTGTAGTACATATGCGAAGTTAATCCGAGTAATTTGCGTTAATTGAAGCGCATGGAAATTCCTTGAGTGTTCCCTTTGGTGTAAGAGAGAGATTTTGTGGTCAGGTTTTGAAAACCGAGGGTTTGGTCCGAGAGAAATCGGTCGGAAGTGAGTATTTTGGGAGTCGGTGGTGTTGTTTATCGACTAAATTTTTTCCAACTAGTTGAATAACCTCTAAGGATGTGTCCCCATGACACAATGTCGAGCCTATGCTTTATGCGATTTCATTATTGTGCCAAGTAACTCGTCCGAGTCAAGAAAACCGATGGTGTGAATATGTCGAACGGTGTTGAGAGTATATGGCCGAGCGGCCAAGAGATTGGAAGTGCCACTGCTTTGATGAATGGACTAAGTTAAGATGAGGTAAATTGTATGTTTTAGAGATTGAATTTCCCAATATATTAGATTCTGCGATGAGGTGGTAATCAGGTGGGACCTGACTTTTATGTCTTGCCGACTGGAATTATGGTGCGGTCAGTAAACCGCTTGAGGGGTGAATCTCTGTCGAGTGATATTGTGATCCGATCGGTGAATGCTTGTGGAAGCATGGTCGTGTGCATATTTGAGTCAGCAATCTTCTGAGTTATGTATGTAAGGTAAGTTACCGACTAAATTTTGAGGACGAAATTCTTTTGAGAGGGGGAGAACTGTAACATCCCGATTTAAGAATTAATGTACCGAGTGAAATTAAGCCATGGAATTAATTAATTGCCGAATGAAATTAAATCATTAAAATAATAAATTCAAAAGTGGAGAAAAATTATTCATTAATTGACTTAATTAATTTAAGTTAAGGAAACAAAGGCTGATTGAAGGTAATTAATTGTCAAGAGCCGATTGGTTGAGACCGGGTGGGTGTGACGCGTGTGGGAGCTGGTGCTGTGCACGCTTTCCCACCCCACTCTTCCTTCCCTTCGTACATGCATATATGGGTACACTATCATCCATTCTTCCCAGCAGACTCCTCTTCCCCCGTTCTATCTTCTTCTTCTTCTTCTTCTTCTTCTTCTTCTTCTTCTTCTTCTTCTTCTTCTTCTTCTTCTTCTTCTTCTTCTTCTTCTTCTTCTTCTTCTTCTTCTTTTTCTTCTTCTTCTTTTCCTCTTCGATCTTCTTCTTCCTCCTCTGCGCTCTGTTTCCATGAGCTCGCAGCAATGGTGGCTGAGGATTGGGGTCCTCCTCCCTTACTCGACGAACCCGTGAGGATGAGGATGTGCATTCCCTCTGCATGCAACACGTCTCATTCCTTGTTCCTTCATTCCTTCGTCGGCTTCCCTCCTTCTTCCTCTCCTTGCTCGAAGCTGCCAAGTCCCAGTGGAGATCTGCACTGTGAGGAGCTTCAAGGGGGTCGGAGTGTTCACAGCATTGTGATGGAGCCATTCCAGGGAGCGAGCCGAGAGCTGGACGTCTTGGGCCTCCCCTGCTCTTGCATGCAGATATGCTAAGAGTGATTCAGTGCTCCTCTGGAACTGAACGTCGTATTGACCGACTGAAAGCTTCAGTCCAGGTAGGGGGGTATCTTCTATCTTAAATGTATGGGTTATGAATAGGTTCCGAGTGCTGATGCTTGCTGTTTCCGTGTTCTGATTGTGTTGTGTTGCATGCGAGTGTGTACTGCCCAGTTGCATGACGAGTGAAAGATGAGTGTTGCATGATGATGGCCTGTGAGTGTTGAACGATTGTATGAAAGGAGTGTGTTGTAGTGATGTTGACGATTACCGTGTGTTTTACATGACCTGCAAGTTGCTATGAGGTTAGAATGCTGACTGCATGTGATAGAATATGACTCACTGAACTAGATAATGTACCATACCGATTGCATGTGTTGTCTGAGTCCTGACATTGCTTAATGCCGATTGCATGTATGTTGTTTGAGTCCTGTTGGTGTGTTATACCAGTCACGTGAGATGCGTGTATTGTTGAATGCTGATGATGTATAATGCTGACTGCATGAGATGCATGTGTTGTGGAATACTGTTAATGCCTAGCACTGATTACATGAGATGCATATGCTATTGAGTTCTGAGAATGTGTAACACCGACTGCATGAGATGCATGTGTTGTTGAGTACTGTTAATGTCCAGCATTGATTGCATGAGATGCATGTGCCGTTTGAATGCTGATGATGTATGATGCCGATTGCATGAGATGCATGTATGGCTGTGTATATGAACTCTTGTGTGTGATGAATCCGCGTGTGGCGCATGGGATGCGTTTGTGCTGAGAGCACGTAGTGTGGGACACTACCATCGGTTTTTAAAGCGTGGGACGCTATGAAATCCTTGAGTGGGACTCAAGGTAGCCCTTGAGTGGGACTCGGGCTGCCTGTGAACACCTCCGTTGGCGCTGAGAGCGCTGGTGTCACCTATGGGCAAACGGTTGGGTACCTGTAAAATGGCCAAGCAGCTGGGAGCTGATTTGATAGCTGAGAGCTATGTATAAAAAGGATGAGAGCCTACGTTGCAACGTCTAAACCGATACACACGAATGCGGAACCGAGTGAAATAATATGTGCTTATTAACTGCTGACAATGTTTGGAATTGGTTGTGCATGCGAAGGTGTTAGTGAGATGATGTATATTTACAACCGAGTGAAATACTATGTGTGTATTGACTGATTGATATTGTTTGGAATTGATTATGCATGTGATAGTGTTAATGAAAGGATGAATGTGTTTATCCGAGTGAAATACTCTGTATATATGTGTTGCTGATGCTGACTGAAATTTGACTATGCGTGTGATGATGTTAAGGAGATGATGAATGGATATAACCGAGAGAGTATTCTGTGTGTATACGCAACTGATGCTAATTGAAGTTTGCTCCATGAATATGTGTTAGTGTCATTGAAATATCATGCGTGTATAGCCGAGTGAGAACTGTTAGATTCCGACCGGAAAGTGTTGAATACGTGCGTCCTGATTCGTTGGTAATATCATGTTGTTGATTGCTGTTATACTAATGTTATTGGCTGTGTACGTGCACCTGGCCGAGTAGTGACTGACGAATTCCGATTGGTAAGAGTTCCTTGTGTGTCTTGGTTGATTGATATTGCTTGACCTACTCGTTGCTATGTATAATTGCGTGTATATGTATATTGCTGTATAATTGTGGGATAGCCTGAGTCGGTATCTATCATTTAATATCTAAGATGCTCACCCCTACACCATTTTTCAGTGTGTAGGTTGTACTCGGAAATGATGATAGGGTTTCAAGTCCGAGTGTGGTGCACTCCGACTATTGAGCACTTGTATTGCATTATTATGTTTTGTCCGTGTAGCCTTGGCCGGCTCTTATGTAAAATGACGATTAAATATATTCACTTTTAAAGATTGTATAGTCATGGTGTCACTTGTATGGTATTCATAAGTATTGGTAAATGCATAATATCAAGATAATGGGTATTCCGAGTGTGTGGTTACAGGTCTATGGGTCGGTAGACTGGATTTGTTAGCAGATTTATGTTTCTGTGATCATGTATTCATATGTATGTGTTTCGTACTGATTCGATGCGTTTTCTGACTGGGATGTGTTGCTAAATGACTCAAGGGCCGTTGAGGAGTAAAATTATGTTAAGTTAGTGGTTCTGAGTGAAGATTTCTGGGTGGCTTTTTCGAGTGAACATGTTATGTGACTCCGAGCGAAAATCATAATTAAATCCCGAGTGAGGAAGAGTTTGTATTTCCCGAGTGAAAACCTCGAGTGATTCCCTTCTGAGAGAGGAGTTCGAATAGTGGTTTAGAGTGGATTGGATCCTAAGCGTAAGGTATTGGTAATCCGAGTGAAAGATGTAAAGTCCGAGTGGGACTTAACTACCTGATTTCCCGAGTGAATGTGTGAGTGTACTCCAAATAATGGATAGGAAATGTGATCCGATTGTGTTAAGGTTGGAGTGCGTCGAGTGATGTTTGATTGGATATATTCCGAGTGAGAAGGAGTTCTTGAATCCGAGTGGGATAACCCTCAGTTTCCGAGTAGAGTATAGGTGTGGCCGTATGGACAAATTGGAAGGCTAAGTTATGGAGTTCCGAATGGACTTAGGAATGAACTTCCGAGTGTACTTAGTCGGTTACCGAGTGTATGGATGTCCCAATGCCGAGTGATGAATTTGCCGTGTGAGGCTTTTCGCTTCAGCGAACGAAGGATCCGCTCCAGCGAATGTGTGTTTGGGAAGGCTTTTGTATTGGCATCGCTTAAGCGGATCGTGCCTCACCCGAGCGACTAGAGTTGTTTCGCCCAAGCGTGTGGGATCGCGCTGAAGCGAGTAGATGCTGGTGTTGAGCTTCGCTTGAGTATTTCCTTTTCCACTGTTGCATTGTCACCCTTCGCTCAGGCGGCGTTGGGCCTCGCTTGAGCGAGTCAGAGTTGTTAAGAATTTCGCCCAGGCGCTGATGTGTTTCGCTGAACCGAATGGGTCGGTTCCAGCCTTGTTCCTTCCGCTGATTGCTATATGTGTGAATGCTCTTTTATTTCCCTTGCCTTCTCCCTTCTTTTCTATGCCGTTTGACCAGTGGTTAATTGTGAACTTTTTTTTTTCCTGTTTTTGGATTTATTATTTATTAAAAATTAGGGTGTTACAGTCTACGCAATCAACTCTGACCCTAAAGCCAAATTTTTACCAGTTTCGAGCCAATACAATGGAGTTCTACATTTCTGGCCATACAAAGCTTCATATTGAGCCATACCAATAGTACTATGATAACTATTGTTGTACGTGAATTCAATCAATAGCAAGAATCTTTCCCAATAACCTCCATTATCCAATACACAAGCCCTCAATAAATCTTTAAGGCTTTGAATTATTCTCTCAGATTGTACATCCATTTACGCATGATAAGCCGAACTAAGCTTGAGCTTAGAACCTAGTTCTTTATGCAAGCTTCCCCAAAATCGGGAAGTGAATCGCGGGTCACGATGCAACACAAAACTCAAAGACACACCATGTAGCCTAACAATCTCCTTAATGTACAATTGTGCCAATTTCTCCAATGGACTTTTCATATTCATGGGCAAGAAGTGAGCATACTTCGTCAATCTATCAATAATCACCCATATCGCATCATTTCCAATACGTGTTCTGGGAAATCCAGAAAAAAAAATCCATAGCTATGTCATCCAATTTCCAAACAGGGATATCAAGAGGCCTAAGTATACCAGATGGCCTCTGATGTTCAATGATACGTTCATTCTGCAAGCGTACAGTTATCAAAGTAATATAAAAGATTATCGTATCCACAGGGATTGTGCCCAAGTACTGGTTTACTATGACTCAATTATCTAGACAAATGATATGAATTAAAAGAATATTTACTATGAACAAATTTTAAAATGCAAAAATAGAAATCTCAAAGCACTCAAAACTAGAAAATAATCACTTCAAAGAGTCAATCAAAGGATGAATCTTGGGATTTAAAAGGTTCATATGCTTAATAATTGAATCTATGCAATTTTATTTCCCCAATTGTGAAGTTCAGTTTCTAAGGTATATTTTCCTAATGATATTAGCAACCTTCTCTCGAAGCCTTACTAACGTATCTAATTGCAAAAGAACAGTGTTCGATTTGTAAATTAGATCCTTTTATCGATTTATGAATACCTCTTAATCCTTAAAAGTTCTTTTGTCTATCCAATAGCCAAAAGAACTTAGGTTCAATTTTTGCTTTCAAATCATATACCCACTCTTGTAGCCTATATAATATAGAATCAACTACACTTTTTCTCGAAGTCTTGTAGAGGCATTAGACAATCAATCAAATTTGAAGATTACAGAGCAGTTGAATCAATTATCAATACATAATGCCCCCTTAATCCCAATCAAAATCTAAGCTATAGGGTAGTTTTACGTATATTTTGGGCATGTTACAATGCATACCAAAATTCAATTGACTAAGTTTTGGTCCAAACTCTCCATGGACCTATATTCACATATGTAAATATGACTTTCTCCAATAAGTCTTATCCAATAACTCATTTTCTAGATCAAGATATGCTCTAGTGGCAATTTAAGCCCCTTATAGCTAAACCAAGCATGCCAAATTGAAAACTAAGCCTATTTGGCCACAACTAATCATGCACACAAGTTTTATACATATATTATAGGTTATAGGTAGCCTCTTCATGAGGTATTGATCATCCAATGGGAAGATGGCCTATCCTGTAACAACCCTCATTTTGTGTGTTAGGTCCTTAAGGCCAATGATTTTTAAATGTGTAATAATTTCATGTGTACTGTTGTCTAGGCTACAGCCGATTAACTTGTGTGTGATAGTTAAATTGTGTTTTAGAAAATTTTATTAGTATGACATGAATATCTCTACTGTAATTATATGAGAAAATGGAGATGATTAAAATAATAACAATAATATAAGAGACTCATAATGATAGAAATTTATCAATTGAAACGTTAGTAATCTAACAGAAATATTTAAGACGTTTTAATTAAGTTATTTAAACGGTATAACTCCCCCGGTTTCGACCAAGAAGTTGTTTGAGAAACTTGGGTCAATTATTTTTACCCCAAAACGTCCCTCACGTCATTCCTAACAACTTTCTTGAAGGGCCCGGTGCCCCCAACCACCCGAGTCCAAAAATGTTAATTTTAAGTTACCGAGGTAAGCCAAAATGCGCATCTGTACGTATTTTGGGCGTAAGTTTCTCTTCCAATATTGGATTTGAGTCATTCTTGTCCCAAAATCTCCGTATTAAATTTATCTACAATTTTTATGTTGACCATGAAGGCCAATTATCATCCCATAAATATTGCCTTCACTCCGCATTTTGGCTTACCTTGCCACTTGTTGAAACCATGCAAAGCCTTCCACCACCTCACTATCAGCTGCATTGGACACCTTTCACTTGCATGGGACAATTGTGACACCTCCCATTCCACTTGCTTTGGCCATGTGACTCCTTGGACACCAAGGAAACCACATGCAAAATTCATTTTTTTATTTTCTTACTTTGTTTCTTCTTTTTCCTTCCAACTTAGAAAATTTCCAACAACATTTCTTCTCTTTTTCTCATGTCTCCTTCATCTAAATCATCATCACACACCCATCATCATCCATCCTAAATCACCACACCACACTACAAAATTCAAAATACCACCTTTTGACTATCAAATTTTCTTCTTCTCCTCCACCAAGACAGCAACATTTTCTTCACCATCCCACCACCAAATTCACGTGACTCACCACCCTTCTAGCATCCATTTCCTTCTTCCTTGATGAAGCTATCCATGGTAATCTAGAAGCAAATTTTGGAGTCTTGACACCCTTTCTTGGAGGACAAATTTTTTTCAGTGGTAAGGGGGAGTACTTTACTTGTCTAGATCCATGAAATAATACATGCATGGTGAAGTATAAGTGTCCCTTAACACTTATACTTTGATATCTTTTTAAAGATCTTAGTTTGTATAGTTTAGATCTTGAAAAATCTTTATGAAAAATGTGGATCTTTAAGAGATATCATGGCTGCACCATGGTTTTATTTAATTTTTGAAATTTTGATGATAAGTTACTAACTTATGAATTTTATTGCTGTAGATTTTTTTTGGTTATAATTCTATGCATGTGATAAATTGTTTAATCATGTGTTGCTTGGCTAAATTGGTGACTTGTGGAGTTAGTGATATTTTAGAAAATATGAAATCTTTTAAAAAAGAATTTTTTTTTTATGAACTAATATTGCTGCTGGAAAAATTTTATGGTTAGTAAACAACTTAATAATTTTAGATCCTAAACGTATAAACTTGAAAAAAATAATTTTGTGGTTGAAATTTGGTAACATGACTTGATCTTTGAAATTTATGTGATAAAAATAAATTTTAATATAAAACTTAAATTTTGGAATTTTTATTAAAATAAGAACAAGTGACTTTTAGTTGTAGTAATTAAATATGTTTATGACATTAAGAAGTGATTTACAAGAGTTTTAGAAAAAAACAATTCTTGGTAAATATTTATGATGATTGGTGCTAATATATTTTTATATATTTGAGTATTATTGTGGACCAAAAAATTTTATGAATGTGATGATAAATAAGAGAACTAAAAAGGGACCCAAGTTTAGGCACGAACGAAACGTTGGAAGTGGTATAAAACGTATTTTTGGGGGCAAATGGAAGAAATTGGTAAAACTATTTTGGAGGAGTATTTTGTGGCATGAAAAATTAATTTTGAGTATAATAAAAATACCCAAAGTAGAAAAATTGGTTGGGAGAATTTTTGATGCGCGATTTGTCCTTAAAACGTATTTTTACGAACATTAGAACGATGAACTTTGGCATTAAACAACTTTTCATGTAGGGACTATTTTCTGGGCAGAATTCATTTTTAATTTACTATAATTAATTATTAGTTTCAAAATTAAATACTTTTGGCTTTGGAATCACCCAAATCAGAATTTTCTAGATAAAATACGATGAAAATGATGTTTTGACAAAGAAATGAAAATTTACTACTTTGTACCTTTACTTTAGAAAAGAGGATTCTTTTATCTTCAATATAAGTCTAGGAGAATTACCTTATCATAATGATATATTCCATTTAAGGATTTACGAAAAATTTTAGAAAGTAAAATCAATCTAATTTGTTTATCATAAGTAAATACGATGAAATGACTTTAGTAATTGAAAAATCAAGAAACTTTTTTATCCTTAATCCTCTTTTAATAGAAAAGCTTAGATTTTCTTAACTTTATATTTCAAGAAAACATAATTGAAATTTTGTTACTCCTTTTACTTAGATATTTTATTATAAAAATAAATTGAATATTTTACACTAGAGAATTTTCTTATAAGATCTATTTAGGAAATAACTTTGATAATTCTAATAAAATTAATTTTTGGTAGTATTGAATCTTTGAGACTTAGCCTCTACAACACGAAAGGTTTTATGGCTTAGATATTTTACATGTTTTAAGGACAAATATAGTATGTGAGTTAGGTTTCGTCTAGACTTCGGGCACCCTAGTAATTGAGACAAGTACATGGCATTTTACATTTGGAGTTGAGGAGAGATGTTGGAATAATCCCCTAGAGCATAGAGTGATGGGTACACTGAAGAATCTGCTGCACCTCGATACCTAAGGGTAGTCTAGGGAGTATAATCGGAGGCGGGAATTCAAAGTGGCATCAGATTCACGCCCATCGCCGGACAGCCCGTAGCAAACTCTGGTGTACTTCGACAAGAGGCGGGATTTTCTATGACCGTGGAGTGCCCGTTCTTTGGTGATGTGTGATTGGCCATTTTGATGATTGGGACTGTGAGTCCTTACCCATTTGTGAAAACCAGAATGAGGAGAGCTTCGGTCACTCTAGTTGGGTAGGGGAGATAGGGTGGCTGGCTGTGCACATGATTATTGGTATATGAGATTGATCAGTGGAAGTTAGGCCCCATTGCATATTGGTAAAGAATTATGACTTACCATAATTGAATCTAACACATGCATAGCATGCCATCATTATATGACTAACCCTCTTATTATCATTGATATTTGTGTATATTAAGTTTTATATGCAGTGTGTAATCTTTTCTATAGTTTAAAATATTAAGCCACCCTTGTATGCATATGTTAGGGGTTGAGAGCTTTGTACTCACCCCTTTTGTTGTTATGTGTTGTTTTCCCTCTCTGTGATCATCAGCTGAAGGTCAAGGTGAACGTGGGCAGGACTTGGACTACTTGCAGTAGAAGATGCCAGTTTGGAAGTGGCAACTGTGTAATTTCTATTTGTGTCGAGATCCTTATAGACTCGAGGTTTTATTTCTGTTGTTATTTTGCATTAGTTGTTGGGAGCCTATGAGCCCCGTACTCTTTCATGTACTTTCATGTTAAAAGAATCGATCTATGTAATATATTTATTTTGAATCGTGTGCTAATGATCACCAATAAAAAAAACTCCTATTTTTTTAGTGACTCCTTAATTAAGTAGGACGTTCCAGTGTGGGAAATTGTCCTAGTTAATCGAGGGTGTCACATATCCACTTCCCATTACACATACAATTCAAAATTCCACATGCTTATATAAATCATGCATTATGCATCATCATAGGTCATAATCCCAAGATAACATCATTATTCATCAAAGTGGCATAGAACCAATGTACTACAATAGTCATTCATCAATGTTGAGGTCTTAACCAAAAATTAGCCTTCCAACAACAAGGCTTAATTTTAACACATTACCCACCAACAATATACATCCATAATCATTCTATAGTCATATACAAAATAAGCATTCACAAATATCATATGCTTTACAAAACGGTTGCCAACCAAGGCATTCAACTATTTTCCTTCCTTAAATCTTTGATTCAAAGCACAATCTTATCCCATGTCAATCCTGCATCATAATGCTAAAACGAGACCATATGGAAGAGTGAGTTATACATTCAAAATGATGAATTCAAATATATTGTGATTGTGTGTACATACATATAAACAACCTGAGTGCTTTGCAATAAAATCATCAGTTTATCACTAAGCCATCATCAAGATATCATCATAGGTATACAAGTATCATTGTTTACAACTCATAACAAGCATATACACATACATATACACATTGCCCTTTATCATCATGGGTCATCACAAATATCACCATCAAGTCTTTACATCTTTAATCAATTTACACTCCCAAGGGGTTATCATTTATCTTGGGCATCTCTAACTAAAATGTCGTGTTCCTATGGCTAATGCAAATGTCATACTGTATAATGCATATGTAATGGATCCAATCCGAAACATTTTCTCATAACCCATATGCACATGGTTTCTCAAACATTCACAACCACGCATAGTTACTTAAGCCATTATCCCCCGTAAGGGTGCCTTTCACAAGATCCCGTAAGATCTGTATCATCTCCACATGTCAAGTGACCGTAACCACTAAGGAGCATTCAAATAAAGTCCCCCCACAAGGGTCCTCTTTCTCATAGTCCTGCAAGACCTTTATCATGTCAATACACTTGTGATCGCAACTACATATAATTATCCATATTTTAGTTTCCCCCACACCAGGGTACTCCTTTTAATAGTTCTGCAAGACCTTTATCATTTCAATACATTTGTGATCGCGACCGTATTCATTTATTCTCATATTGGTTTCCCCCACGCAAGGGTACTCCCTTTTATAGTCCTACAAGATCTTCATTGTGATCACAATCACATATAAAATGTTATGTCATGCATGCCATGAATGCAATAATGCACATGCTAGCCTTAACCTCGTAAGGATTTCTCACCCTCTCACTTAGGGGTATTTTTCACACTCAACATTATAGTTAGTGGCATACAACCTATTATAGTACTTTCCAAGGCATACAACTTGTCACACAAGCTCTAAGGCATCAATTCATATTGTTCACAACATAATGGCCAAGGAGTCTCATCAATTTTAATCCACACATGGAAATCAAGAAGGCATATCAATAAGCATACTTCCAATGTATAACACCAACGTATACATTGTCAACCTACAATTCTTAATGGATTTTTACTTTAATTATCTTGCCATTGTTTCAAGCTTTAGTGTGATATTCATAATCTCTTTAATCATCTAAATTTTGCAACATCATTTCCAATTCACTAATTGGCAATAAACACAATGGCATTCAATCATTGTCTCAATATTTTCATCATCCCTCACGGGTACGTCACACAGCCACATCATTCAATTCTTATCATCAATCATCGTATCTCATCAATAGTGGTGAAACATACATGGTTTTCACAACATGACATAGGCACACACTTTTCCAAAATCTCAAGTCACTATCAATCACCACTAAGGAAACACCACATACATATATTCTAAATGCAATCACATATTTGCCAAGAACATCATCATCATAATATCAACCATCACATCATTTCAACATAATCATAGCAAGGCAAACATAAGCAACATCATATACATTAATCATCAAGTATTCAAATCATGCATTTAGAATATAAACTTCTCTCCTACCTCAAGAGAAAAACAACGATTCAAACGGTCCGATTGTTTCACCTCTTTGCCTGAAATACAATCTATACCAATACACATATATATACATACATTTAATCAATAAGCCATCTCAAGGCATCATCATAATTCTAAACAATTGTTAATATATCATGAAGCTTAATAACAAGTCCTAGACTTGTCAAAATACCAATTCACATAATTGTGTTAGGTTTCGGGAATTCTTTTCCCCAAACCAAGATTTTCTAAGTCTTAAAGGGTTAGCTATACCCAACATCAACAATATCACACCCATCATCTATAATGCATCCCAATATTATGAGTCATCCAATGTTACTATTGCCACCTAAGGTTCAACATAAACCTTTTTAGCCTCTTTTAAACCAACATAATCATCAAGTCCAAATAGCATTCATCATGGTCTAAGACCTCACTAAACCAAAATTTTATTTCCTTAATCCATCACAACCACTATGGTTTTGGTGTTCACATTCATTTTTATACATCTTATGGCAACACTCATCCATGAGTTCCATTATCAATGGTCACCTACCACTACAATGTCATTTCATATTCATAACAATACTCATTTATAGTTTCCATCACTCATGGTCATCTACCATTATTATTATTATCATCTACCATCATAAATAAGAACACCCAATATTAAATATCATACATTCACTCTCAAAATTAACATTCCTAGCCATAATATATATGTATATATTCCCAAATCTTAGGATTAGAATTTTATCAAAATCCAATAACCACTATTTTCACACTTCAACATGGTTCCTTAACCATCTACAACAATAATTAATTCTAATTATTCCAAAAATTCATTTCCATGTCTAAAATCATTCTTAAGACAAGTGAATCCCAAATTTATCAAGTTTGGCCAAAAGCCTCAATTTCCACATGTTAGGGTTTTTATAAAAAATCCAACAATAACCAATTCTAACCATTTTCTCTCACCATTTCAAGCATAATAACCTTATCATTTTCGTGTACCATATAGCAAGCATCAAAATTCAATTTTCTCAAGTCACCTAGCCTAGGGTTCATAGTTCCATATGCATTTTCCTCATAACAACACCTACTCTTCCATTATAATGCTTCAATAACCTTAAAACCACTAAGAAAAACCATTGATGTCAAAAACCCATACCTCTTCACCAAGCTCCAATGGAAAATGAATTTGAGAAGGAAGAAGAGGAAGATGACCCAAGCTTGGCTCCAATGTTCCATTAGTGCTCCATAAATCCAAAGAATCCTTTTGATTTTGAGTGAAAATGGTTATGGAGGGCTGTGGTTTAGTTTTTTACCCATTAGAGAGGAAGAAGATGATGAAAAAAATAAAGAAGAAAGGAGAGGAGAAGAGGCACAAGGTAATTAAAGAGAAGGAGATGAGAGAAATTACAAAATTGGTCATTAATCAATGGTCTAAAGGGTGTATCAATTTGCTTCTACCAATGGTCAACAATTCCCTTTATCCAATGGAAAAAAGAGATTAAAGAGAGAGGGGGAAAATGGACGGTCAAATGAGGAGAATAAAAGGGATTTTTACATTTTTTTAATTCCATTTGGCTCGTATTTTTGTTGTTTATTATCATACGTTGTGTCTGAATAAATATCTCCTTAATACCAAAACTTATTTTAACCATACCACCATAACCACAATAATTTCCTCAATATTCTAGACCTTTTAAATATCCAATTTAACTTAGTGGGTCTCACACCATCCGTTAAATTATCCAGTTTTAGTAAATTTTAATTTACCGATAAATCATAATTTGTGTCTAATTAATTTTCCTACAGATATTGGACCATAAATAATTTATTATCATTATCTAATAATTTCTTTTCTCTAAAATTTTGGATGTTACACCATGGCCTGGGGAAATTTCCACGGCCACAGATCGTGACAGGGTTCTTTAGTGCGTAATTTCCTCTATTCTGACAACAAGAACCATGGCCTGTGGGAATTTTCCATAGCCGTGGGTTTTTTTCAGCATGTTCCATGGCCTATGGAAATTTCCCACGACCGTGGATTCCTTCCAGTACATTTTCCTCTACTTTTCTTGCCTAGGCTAGTGAGAACCATGGCCTGTTAGAATTTCCCACGGCCGTGGGTTTCACAAAGGTTCTCCAATTGTGATTTTTCTATTCCTTAAGCCCATGAGGGTTCTGCTCTCTTGTTTCTTCTTTCCAAGGGTTGGGATGGACTTGCTTTTGCGCTTTTGATGACTTGAACTTCCATTCACTTGCATGATGTTCAAAAAATGTCTCTAATTCTATAGCATACGAGCTTGTAGCATCATAATTCTTGCAAAACTGGCATACCTGAGTAACATATGCGGAATGAAAGAAGATATTTGAGATAAAGGGGGAAAACAAACAACATAACTGAAAAATAAGAATGAAATGTGTAACATCCCAATTTTTATGAAAATAATTTAATTAAAGGGAATAAATGACAAATAATTATATATGGAAAGATTAATGTCCCAAAAGTGGGAAAATAAATTAATTGAGATTTATTATGATTTTTCATAATTTACTAAGCTCGGTGTTCTGAAATAAATACCCAGTTAAAATATAGGTGTCGGACCAAGTATCTCTGATTGAGATGCCATTGGTCAGGGATGTTAAGAATATTATTGGGAATCCGAATATATATTTGGAATAATTTTTGGAATAAGTATTAAGCCCAAATAGAGACCCTGTTTGTTGTAAAACGGAGAAACTTAAGTGAAGGGTTAAAAACTTAAAACCAAAAACTCCCTTCTCATCTCTAAAATTCACGCTGCTTTCTCCTCTATAGGCAAAAACATTTTACTCTCTTTTCTCCCTATTCTCCCACTCATCTTCTTCATCTCTTCCACTTCCTAAAGCTTGAACAAATTGGTGCCTCTTCCCCTCTTCAATTTCGTTTCTCCATTATGCAAGAAGGAGACCATGGTGGCTTGAAATCTCTCCCTCTCTTATTCCATTTTTGTGCTCATCCTTCCTCCCTTGGTACCCACTATCTTTTCTTGGTTTGCGGTAAGTCTCTCACCAATTTTAAT
Source organism: Clitoria ternatea (assembly GCA_037962975.1). Lineage (NCBI taxonomy): Eukaryota > Viridiplantae > Streptophyta > Magnoliopsida > Fabales > Fabaceae > Clitoria > Clitoria ternatea. The sequence continues at coordinate 111,764,761 of CM075671.1, forward strand.
GATCTAAAGCCCTAGCTTATGGGTTGTAGTGGTTGGGAGAGTGTTTTAATGCACATGGGTATTGAATGGAACTATTAAATGCATAAACCCTAAGGAGAGGAGAAATAAATATGAACTTTTATGGGCATAGGAAGGGGTACACAAAAATATGGAAAAGAAGGTGCTGAATCATATGCATTAATTATGTTTGTTGAGTTTTTAATAAAACCCTAACCTTTGATTTTAGGGGAAATGTGTAATATGGATGGGATAGGCATTTAATGATGATGGGAATGTATTAATAATAGGAAATTGCCATAGAAGATTATTTATAGTGGTGGTTGGAAGCCATAAATGAGAAACCCACTTAAGGTGTTGGGTGAGGAATTTGCATGAGAGAGTAACCAAATTGAATGGGTGGTTGCTTTTAATTATAATGAGTTTTAGTTTAAGGGAAGGAATTCCCGAAACCTAAGGAAAAAGGGAAATGAAAACTATTACAATGTAAGATATAATAAAACTCATACGGATGTGTGCATTAGTTATAATCAAGAAATTGATGATATTGTTAAATGAATGTTTGATGGAGTCCTATGTGTATTGAATGTAGGACTTGATAACTCTTGTGAAGCGGGATCATTAAACCCAGAAGAGTACTTCTCTTGAGGTAGGAGAGGAGTGTATTTTCTAAATATATGATATCTTGTGTAATGATAATGTATGTATTGATGCCTATTTGCATGTTCTTCCTTTGATGGTAAAAGTACCTTATGTATATGACATGAACAAGAGATTGAAACCTTGTGATGATTGATTATGGAATAATATTTTATGAGATAAGAATTGTAGAATATGATGATGACATGCTATTTTCTTTCCATGTGTGGATTGATAATTATATGAAATCCTTGGCTAGAGTAACCCTTGAGTATTGTGAATGGCATGCCTTGGAGAATGATATATGAGTGTGTATCACTAACTATGACATTGAATATGAATTATACCCCTAAATCAAAAGGGTGAGATATTCCTTGCGAGGCTAAGGCTAGCATGAGCATTATTGCATTCATAGCATGCATAGCATTTCATTTTAATGTGGTTGCGATCACACACCAAAAGCCTTGTGGGACTAGAATATGAATGATTATAGTGGTTTCGATCACTTGGTACATTGAATGAAATTGGTCTTGCGGGACTATGAAGGGACTACCCTATGCATAGCGGGAAACTAATGTGAATTAAAACAAACGTGGTTGCGATCACGAAGAATACCTTGCGGGGTTATGAAAAAAGGAGTACCCCATGCGTGGAGGGAAACCAATATGAGATAAATGATTATAGTGGTTACAATCACTTGGTGAAATGAAAATCAGATCCGTTGCATATGTATTCCTAAATACGACATATGTATTAGCCACAGGGACATGGCATTTGAGCGAAGCAAAATTGAGAAAGGGATACCCTATTGAAAATGATGTGAGATATATGTATGAAGTCCACTTTTGTTTACTAACTATACTTGTGTTGTTGATTTGTGTGAATCCTTATGAATTTCATGAATTGTGACAATGGATGTGATGAAATCATGAATCGATGATATGGTCTTACTTGATGTGTCCTTGATGATGGACTTATTATATTTGTATATATGAACATGTGTAGGAAAAGATGTTAGTTTGCATTCATACTTATATTATCATAATTTTTTGATTTTTATCATTGAGAAAGTATACTCACTCTCCATGTTGTCTACATTTTAGCCTTTGTGTTGTAAGGCTTGACCATGGAGTAGGACCTTTCAAGAGATGAGGTATGGTGTGAAGAAATGATTGGTATGGATGCCTTGGCCGGAATGGTTTTGATTTTTATAACTTGCACATCTCTTGGGGATTTTTTGTATACCTATGACTTTGTTTTGTATAGCCATACCATAGATAGTATCTTGTATGTATGTGGATGATTGGATATGGAAGATTAGATACCCCAGATTGATGATTGACACATTAGAATCATTGGAAAGAACTTGTGATCATTTTGTATCACCAATGTAATCCATGATGATTGTTGATAATTGAACTTGTTGGCCATGTTAATGGCATTGATGCACCATGTATATGTTTGGATTAGAATAGGCATGAGCATTAAGCTATAACATGTGTTAGAAAGTGGATTGAATGTAGACACATGAAAATCATGAGTTTTATGTGAATTTTTAGGCATATTTAAGGAACTTATGGAGTCAAAATGAGTTTTATGAAAAATTGGTGGCTTAGGATGGTCACACTAGCATATATATTGTGGAAATTGGAACAGGTCAATTCCACTGAGAATAGACCCTTGAGTTACATAAAAATGCTCAAAAATGGACTAAACGCATTTATACGCATAAGTTCTTCATTTTCTGGAATTTTTTAGTACGGCCGGTGGCCACACATCATAAATAATGTATATTAGTTGGTGTCAAAATTTTGTGGGCATTGAAATTCATATGAAAAAGTTAGGGTATTTGGAAGTTAGAAAAACTAGAAATTTTGGGCACTGTCTGCTGAGCTACTATCATGAATCGATTCACAATAGGTGCGAATCGATTCATGAGCCACTGTCTTCAATGTGCCTAAAATTCAAGATCATGTGAATCGATTCACACCAAGAGAGGAATCGATTCACAGGCCCTATTTTTACCCATCTGTGCAAAACCTCACGCATGAATCGATTCACCAAATATGGGAATCGATTCACAAGCTCTGTTTTTGCCAAATTCCACGCGTGAATCGATTCACCAAACTTGGGAATCGATTCCTGGCCCTGATTGCATGTTGTTATGATTTCCTATAACTTAGGAATCGATTCCCAGCCCTATTATACGTCATGCATTCCATGACATCATTGGGCCAATGCATTCTCATGTAGCTAAATGTACATCTTCTCCACACATTTTAGCCATTAATTCATGCATCCTTGTCCCTTTTCCCCAATCCATTCATATTTGTAAATTAACATACATTCTGCTATTCATTGAATGATAATTATGAAATGATTAATCGGGATGGACTCTTGATTTAAGTTACTCATCTTCTCATATCTTCATATATGGGATAGGTCTTTATATAGATCCAGGTTAATTGTTGAATGTTTAAATTGTGGTGTTCTTCTTCTATTATTTATTTTTAAAAACCGCAAAAATTTTACTCCTATTTCCATTCTTTAAATAATTAATATTATTAACATATTTACCAGATTAAGGGTGTCACAAAATGACTCTAAAACAATACAAGCAACAACATAATTAGCCACATCCCGCTTTATACTGGGCCACCAAAAGTTCTTTAAATCTTGATACATCTTAGTAGCACCAGGGTGTATATTGAATACACTTTTATGAGCTTCTTCTAAATGGTTCTTCTCATATTATTAATGGATGGGATATAAATACGGTCTTTCACACGCCAAATGCCATCGAAACCTTCCGTTAGAAACAAATTTTTCCCATTGGCTTAAGACTCTTTCATCTCCATCAAATACTCATCATTTGGTTATTGCATCTTCACCCATTCAAGGAATACATTTGTAACTTTTAACATTTCTAGAGAAATCTTCTTTGAGGTATGAATCTCCACACCCACAATCAAATTCCTAAATTGCTCAATTAACTTCATCTCCTTCACCATCATAGCAGAAACATGTAGTGATTTCCGACTCAAAGCATCGGCAACCACATTTGCCTTCCCGGGATGGTATCTCAAATCAAAATTGTAGTTTTTCAAAGATTCTATCCATCTTCGCTGGCGTATATTAAGTTCTTTCTGATCAAATAGATATTTGAGGCTTTTATGATCACTAAAGACCAAAAACTTCGAGCCATACAAATAATGCCGCGATAACTTCAAAGCGAACACAACCGCCATTAATTCAAGATTGTGTGTAGGGTAGTTAACCTCAGGCGGTCACAACTGTCTTGACGCATATGCTATGACACACTCATCCTACATTAGCACGCAACCAAGGCCAAGCTTAAAAACATCACAATACACCACAAAATCATCCAATAAATTAGGCAAGGCCAACACTGGAGCAAAAGTGAGTTTTACTTTCAACTCTTGGAAACTTTCCTCGTAATCGAGATTCCACACAAACGATTGATTCTTACGAGTCAGTTTCATCAATGGGAAAGCCAGAGGGAGAAACCTTCAATAAATATTCGGTAATAACCGGCAAGACCAAGAAAACTTCTTATTTCGGTCACAGACGTTAGTCTTTCCCAAGTCATCACAGCTTCAATCTTCAATGGGTCAACTACAACACCATCTTTAGAGATAACGTGTCAAAGAAATTGAACCTCAGACAACCAAAACTCACACTTGGAAAGCTTTACATACAACTCTTTCTCATGAAGAATATTCAGAACAAAGCAAAGATGCTCTTCATGCTCTTCTTGGCTTTTGGAACAACGATAATTTCACCCATGCACTAGGTCGCCCTCCCACTGGGCCCGTCTATTAGAACCCCAAACATTCCATATAGACAACATATGATATGCCATGGATGCAAATGCTAATCAATGCATTTCTCACACTGTGCATCCTAAAATGCCACTCCATAATCAATATCTTACCACCAACACTTAATGGAATTTAATATCCTTATCATTCTTAACCCGTACTAATTATCATTGGATTTCATTCATATCAACAGTTAGTGGTAATCATTATTTGTCAACTTACATGTCATGGGATGTCCAACATAATTGGAATTAATTCAATCATGGTCTCAATGTCATTCACAAACAAGTCATATTACCATGAATCAATGCAACATCATAATCATTATCCTAACAACATTTACCACATAATACAATTCATTCTAAATGCATTCCAATCACATAAACATCAAGATATTCATCCAAGCCAAATTAGGATACCATATTCATACATACACATCAATAATGGATGAAACCCTGTATTTAGGAATGCTACCCCCTCCTACCTCAAGAGAAGTAGAAATCACCACGGTCCGAAGGTCCTGCTTCATCGATGGGGTTATTTCCTACATCACACAATGTACCATACAATTATTTTCTATTCAAACCACCATGATTTAAATGCTCTTAATTAACCATTTGGTGTTTATACCACTTTAAACCTTAAACCTCTTTTATTTCATTTTATCCACCACAACCACCATGGGTTTGGTGCTCATATTCATTTATTATGCACTTTAAGTTATACCCATTAATGGGTTTCCTCATTAATGGTTTCCAACCACCATTACGAATCATCTATCCTCATTAATGGCCATCCATCATCAATGTCACCATTCCAAGTCATTAATAACATTCTCCTAACATCAATAAATACTCTTCTACTCACATTTTACATTTCCCTAAAATCAAGGGTTAGGGTTTCATCAAAAACCAACAATCACCATTAATACTCATCATCATCCACCTCATTAAGTACCATTTTCGTGTACCCATATACACCCATACAGAAACACATCTTTATTACACCCCACCTTATGGTTTTACATAAAAATGGTTCCCTTTCCATAACTCATACACATTTAACACTCTCCCAACAACCCAACACCATAGCCTAGGGCTTAGAACACTAAAAGAATGAAGAAACTTACCTCAAGCTCCAAGAAAACCCAAGCCCTAGCACAACCACAAAATTTAAAAAGGGAGAGGAGAGCTTCCAAGAACTAGAAACACCTTCTAGAGTGGATAAGAGGTGTGAAAATGGATGGGTATGCAATAAGGTTCACAAATTTAAGGTGTTTGATGGAGAAGAAGTGAAAATGAGAGGGTTTGTGTGAGAGGGAAGGGAAGTGATGAAAATTGGAGAAGAGAGAGTGGAAGAAGCATACGTGAAGTGTGAGGGAAAATTGAGAGTAAGTGTTTTATTTTAGACCATTCACTTAAAATTTCTTTGTTTTATAATAAATAGGATCTCTGCTCGGGCTCAATACTTATCCAAAAATTATTCCGAATATATATTCAGATCCACAATAATATTCTTAACAGCCCAGACCAACAGTACCCCGATCAGAGATACTTGGTCTGACACTCATATTTTAATCGGGTATTATTTCTAGCTCTCCAAGCCACAATAAATTATGAATAATCATAAAAATTCACAATTTAATCATTTCTAAATTTTGGGACATTTGATAACTCATAAGTAATTATTTACTAATTATTCCTCTCAATTAATCATTTATATTAATTTTGGGATGTTACAACTTGGGTCTGATATTGTTGGTCTTTTGGCAAGCGCACCAATTTATCATTGTAGTTTTCAAAAGTTTAGATATCGTTCCCTCAAGGATTGATGGTTCTTAGTAAAAGACAATAGTTTTTATTCACTAATGGCAAAAGTATAAATACTTATAAAAGAATATTTCATATACAACTTTGTACATTATTCACAAGTTCCAAGATCGATTTATACATTGATCAGGTGTAATGTAAAAATTGTAAAACTATCTAAAAAATGACTATAAAAATAACACTTTAGAACAATTCCAATACTTAAGATTTAAACACAGAATGACAAACTATGTTGGAATTAGGATCCCCGAACTAAAAATATAACATAGTAATTATAAACATGCATATTTAATCATCAAGTTTATGTCATTGTAGGTTAAAATCATTAAACCCGATCCTCGGTGAATAAATTCTAAATAGTTACTATAAAGTTTGATCCCTCAGATGCTTTCTCAGTAAAAACATGCTTTAAGAGTTGGCCTTAACACAACAATAATTACCAACTTTATCCCTAGTAATTGGTATATTAAGGGTATTTCAACTTTTACTTTCATTAAAGTAGTTTTAACACGCATGAAAATCATTCTCCTATTTGAAGTTCATACTAATAAAAGGTTGAAATACTAACATGAAACTTGAATCTTAAACATGCACGATTCATAATCACAACATCATATTCATAGATTGGTTCACCAATTCCAACATAAACAGATTAGTTACACATGGTAAAAGTGAAAAAACAACTTACAACAAAGAACTTCACAACACGAAAGAAAAATTGACCTAAAACAATAATCTCAAGTATATGGAAGCTATTTTCATAACTCAGAACTCAAGATGCTCTGAATTGGATGCTTAAGGGATGCTGAAACCTGTGGCAAATGGCTCTACTTATAGTGGAAGAATTTGGACTTAACGCTACACGTAGGTGTGGCGCTGTGCGTCAGGTCTCTAACTTAGACTCCATTAATCTTTCCTAATTTTTAGCCATGATTTCCCATTATTGTTCAAATAATGTGCAGACAAGCTTTAATCCTTATTCCCCACTACATTTACTGTTACTCAAGTGGCCTCAATACTCAAGAGGGGGGGTGAATTGAGTTTTAAAACTTTTGATTGGAATACCTTTGAAATTGATTTCTATAACCAAGTTTATGAGAGTATGCAAGTAAAAGCAAGTTAAGGATAATATGCAATGCACTACAAAGGTAAATATTGCTGAGGCGATTTAGCAAACACTTGGTGTGCAGTATTTGAAGTATAACAAATTAAGCAAGTTCAAGTATGCTCTTCACAAACAATCAACACCAATCAATTAATATGCAGTATATGAAAGTAAAAGAGTAAGGAAGAGAAGCTTGCAAACCGATATAACAAGTTCCACCAACACCGGTGTACGTCTCACCTCTAAGCAACCCACTTAGAGGATTTCCACTATTGAAGTTTAGAGATACAAGCTATGAGCAATTGCAGCTTCCTAGTGTCCCACACTCAAGAACTCAATCCTCACTAGCACTAGGGCAACCCACCCAATCTCTCAAACTCTCAATACCCAAAGGTTGAACCCCAACCTTTGTGACCACTCAACCTAGAGTGAAAATCTCTTGTGTTTTTGAAGTGTTTACAAGTGAATGACTCTCTTAATAGAGTGAATAGACAATGATAGCTCACACACTTTCTAATCTCTCAAGATGAGAGGATATAAAAATGAAATTCAAGATACAAGAAATAGAGCTTACAAAGCACAAAATAGAGCAAAGGATTTGTTGCTTTTTGGTGTGTCTTTGTGCTTGTGTTCCTCTTCAATTTATAGAGCCAATTGAAGTGTTGAGGTGTGCCCTTCTTCTTCCTAGCCGTTGCACTTAGTGGGATTTTGAAGAATGGTGGAGACATGAGCTGGTTTCCCACTTAAAAGTGTTTTTCCACGATCGTAATCGATTACACCCTCGCGTTGTAATCGATTAGCTTCAAGTCAGAGAGTCCATAATCGATTATTTCATTTCCTGTAATCGATTAGAATCTGTGCCTGATGCATTTAATCTTGATTTCGCAGCTTCCTAATCGATTAGCAACTTCCCTTAATCGATTAGTAAATATACCTGATGCATTTAATCTTGATTTCACAGCTTCCTAATCGATTAGCATGTCTTGTAATCGATTACCTTAATTCCAGTAGCCTCCTAATCGATTGTGCAAATTCCCTTAATCGATTAGCAAATATACCTGATGTATTTAATCTTATTTTTGACAGTTGTAATCGATTACATCAAGTGCGTAGTCGATTAGTTTAAATCCAGTAGCTTCATAATCGATTAGATTCATTTCCATAATCTATTAGCTCATTTCCTAAATCAATTTCTTCCAAAACAGAGTGTTCCTAATCGATTAGCATAAGTGACCTAATCGATTAGCTTCGCTGTTACTCAGCACCTGATTCCATATCTTTGTTTTTGCACAGATTTCTTCAAGAGTGCTTGTGATTATCAAAATCTTTGAACATCCTTGAACCTGTATACATATTCAAACACATTCTCCCCCTTTTTGATGATGACAACTATGTTCATCTCTTGAGGGTTGTTAGTTAAGCAATTAAACTTATCTCTAATTTTATTTCTTTGCAAAAACATCTCTGCTGTATTATTTCTTTGTAATCAGTTTCAAATAGCAGATTATCTATTTACCAAGTTCAAAAATCAAAATCATTATCTCTTAACTAAATCATTATCACATTCAGCAGCAAATAATTTCTTATCTCTTAATAAATCTCCCCCTATCAAAAGGAATTTATTATACCTATCTTTTTCAGATTTTAAGCAAGATGATAAGTTAAACAGGATATGAACAATTATTCTTCTCCCCCTTTGGAATCATCAAAAATAATTTGTGCAATTAATTAGATATATGATGAACTGAAAATTTTATTGAATTTCAAAGCATAGTGGGGAATTACATGAAGCAAAACGTGCAGAATTGAAAAGGAACAAACATAAGCACCCTAAAACAGAAAACATAACAAAGGATCTAATTATCCAGATTAAAAAAGCGAATTTCAGCGATTTGGTGGGACAGCTCTTCATAGCGTTGTTGCATCATCTCGAAGTGTTGCTGCTCGGTCATTGAAAACTCTTGAAGGGAGTTTTCAAGGCGATCGAAGCGGCGGTCAAGATGGGCGTAAAGAGATGCAAAAGGGTTAGCTTGGGGTGCAGATGAAGAGGCTTGGGGTGCAGCTTGTGGTTGAGGAGGAGGAGGAACGGGTTCTTCTTCAGCAGGAGCTTCGAAGGGAATGTTGGCATGAATGCCCTCCATTCGTGAGTACCATGCTCCATGTGTAAGAACAAGACCCATTTTGGTGAGGTGATGGGTGCCAATGCAAGCTCTAGGAGGCACTTTTTCTGATAATTCTCCAGCCAAGTCTACTCCATAATATTTGAAAATTTTAGTAAGGAGAATACCATAAGGGAGTTTTTCTTGGTCCTTGGCGTGGCGCATATGAAATTTGACTAACTGAACCCAGTTGATCTCCTTATGATTCAACATTGCCCACATCAAGAGGACATCATCCTCTTCTACCAAAGCATAGTTCCCTCCACGAGGAATAATCATCTTGACTAAGAAAAAGTGAAGTAAACGGTTATTCATGGTCAAGTGGCCTACCAACTTGTGGTTGCTCCTGGGGCGGTCAGCTTTCCACAAGGATTGACGAGCAGTTAGAGCATTGAAGCCCCATTCGTCTTCCGGTTCTCCTCCATCAAAATCAGCATTGTTGAGAGGCAGTTGGGAGATCTTTGCAAATTGAGCATTGGAGAGTTTGATGGTTGCGTTCTTCACTTTGGATTCAACCATCCCATTGACAAGTTGGAGGTTGCAGTAGAATACCCTTATGAGTTCAGGGTAGTACTCTTCTTCCTTGAGGGAGAGGAAAGGAAAGAGGTTGTAGTGGTGAAGGCTTTGAGTGAAGGTTAGGCTGGGGTTATCGAAGGTGTCGGCAATGGTGTAGTGAGGGGTCATTATCTTCTTTTCAGAAAAAATTTTCATGAAATTTTGGAGGTCTCTTGGAGAAGCAAAGAACCTTGAAAAATCAAGGGGGTTATGGGCTTGAGCTGCGGAAGACCTTGCTCTCTTGACATTGCGAGATGAAGACATGGTAAAGAAGGCAAAGAAGAAGATGAAGAGAGAAGAGTGCTTGAGAGTTTTGGAGAGGTTTGAGAGGAAGGAGGTAGTGTGAGATGAGAAAGTGAAGAGAGGGGTATTTATAGGTGAGAATTAGGTTTAGGAAGGAGGAAAGTGGGTTTAGAAAGGAGTGAAGGGAGTTAAGAGAGGGAGTGGTTCGAGTATGCCTTGGAAATTGCAATATTGACTCTTCAGAACCGAGGATAATCGATTACTAGACAGTGCGTAATCGATTAGCTCACTGTTTCTGGGGAATTCTAAACGTTTCGTGCAGAGCGTAATCGATTAGAGCCTTTGACTAATAGATTAGTTAAGAAACAGAACAGTCCTAATCGATTGGAGCAGGATGGTAATCGATTATGGAGAAGAGGAAACGTTTTGTACCTGAAACAGAGGCTGTGTAATCGATTGTGGATCAAAGACAATCGATTAGCTTAGAAACAGAATCATTGTAATCGATTAGAGGCTTTGACTAATTGATTATAAAGGAAACATAAGCATAGTAATCGATTGTTAGGAAGCATGTAATCGATTATTGATTCAAAAACTTCAGGTTTTTCATACTGTAGAGTTCCAAACACGACATGTAATATTAATGAGTACTACCATTTTTCTAATCATGCCATACAACATATTTTTATCAAAATACTCCATCATTCAAACACAATTTGACATGTCAAGAATGCCTAATTCTCTTTTAATGTGAATGAATTGTTCTCTAGCCAAGGGTTTCGTGAAAATATCTGCTAGTTGCCTAGAAGTTTCAACATGCTCAAGTACACAATCCCCTTTTAACACATGGTCTCTAATAAAGTGATGCCTAATCTCAATGTGCTTGGTTCTAGAGTGCATTACAGGATTCTTTGAGATATTAATGGCACTAGTATTATCATATTTGATGGGTACTTTGTTCAAAACAATGCCAAAGTCAAGAAGTTGTTGTCTCATCCAAAGAATTTGAGCACAACAACTACCGGCGGCTACATATTCTGCCTCAGCCGTCGATAATGCAACACTTGCTTGTTTCTTGCTATGCCAAGAAACAAGGGAACTACCAAGTAAATGACATGTGCCACTAGTACTTTTTCTATCAAGTTTACAGCCCGCAAAGTCAGAGTTGGAATATCCTAAAAGATTACATTCAACGCCTTTGGGATACCACAAACCAACATTTTGAGTACCCACAAGATATTTCAAAATTCTTTTTACGGCAGTTAAGTGTGATTCTTTAGGACATGCTTGATATCTAGCATATATGCATACCGCAAACATAATATCGGGCCTACTAGCAGTTAAATACAGTAAGGATCCAATCATACCTCGATATTTGGTGATTTCAATGTCCTTACCCTTTTCATCTTTGTCTAAATAGCAAGATGTGCTCATGGGTGTAGCTATTTCGTTTGCCTTGTCCATTTCAAACCTTTTGAGAAGTTCTTTACAATACTTGGTTTGACTAATGAACGTTCCATCATTTGCTTGTTTTATTTGTAATCCAAGGAAGAAGGTGAGTTCTCCCATCAAGGACATTTCAAACTCATTTTGCATAATCTTGGCAAACTCTTGACAAAGATTTTCATTAGTAGCACCAAATATTATATCATCAACATAAATTTGTACCAAAAGAATGTCATTATTTTTGCGTTTTATAAACAGTGTAGTATCAACCTTTCCTCTTTCAAATTTGTGTTCTAAAAGGAATTTACTTAGTCTTTCATACCAAGCTCTTGGAGCTTGTTTCAAACCATATAAAGTTTTTCTCAATTTGAAGACATGGTTTGGAAATTTATGATTTTCAAAGCCGGGAGGTTGATCTATATAAACTTCTTCTTGAATGAAGCCGTTTAAAAATGCACTTTTGACATCCATTTGATAAAGTTTAAAATCCATACAGCATGCAAAAGCTAGCAATAGCCTAATGGCTTCTAACCTAGCTACGGGAGCATAGGTTTCTTCATAATCTATTCCCTCTTCTTGATTGTATCCCTTTGCAACTAGTCTAGCTTTGTTTCTTGTTATTATACCATTTTCATCTAACTTATTTCTAAAAACCCATTTGGTGCCTATTATTAGATGGTCATTGGGCCTTGGCACAAGTTCCCAAACTTCATTTCTTTCAAATTGGTTTAATTCTTCTTGCATAGCCAACATCCAATGTTCATCAATAATGGCTTCATCAATATTTTTGGGTTCAATTTGGGATACAAAAGCTAAGTGATTGCATGCATTTCTAATGGCATTTCGAGTACTTACCCCTTTGGTTATTTCTCCAATGATTTTGTCCAAGGGATGATCCTTTAAGGTTACCCAATCTTGTTGCTTATCAATTTGTGTTGCTCCTCCATCATTGTTGACTTCTTCTTTGTCTTCCAAGTTCATTTCTTGGAAGGTACCTACAAGATCATCAACATCTTCCTTTCTCGGAGGGTTATGGCTAATTTCATCAAATTTAACATGAATAGATTCCTCAATGGTATTTGTTTGTTTGTTGAAGATTCTATAAGATTTACTTGATTGAGAGTATCCTAGGAATATTGCCTCATCAGATTTTGCATCAAACTTTCCTAGATTATCCTTTCCATTGTTGAGCACAAAACATTTACATCCAAAAATATGAAAGTATGCAATGTTGGGTTTTCTACCCTTGTAAAGTTCATAGGGGGTTTTCTTTAAAATAGGCCTTATTAAACATCTATTCATAACATAACACGCGGTGTTTACCGCATCGGCCCAAAAATGTTTTGCAATATTGTTTTCATTTAGCATGGTTCTAGTAAGCTCCACTAAAGATCTATTTTTCCTTTCAACTACTCCATTTTGTTGTGGAGTTCTAGGAGCTGAGAAATTGTGATTAATACCATGTTTTTCGCAAAACTTTTCAAAAGATTGATTTTCAAATTCTCCCCCATGATCGGTTCTAATGGATGCAATTTTTGAGTTTCGCTCATTTTGGATAATCTTTGCAAGTTTCTTGAATGCATGATATGCCTCATTTTTATGAGCAAGAAACAATGTCCATGTATATCTTGAATAGTCATCTACTATAACTAGACCATAGTAATTACCTCCAAAGCTTTTGATTTTGGATGGTCCAAATAAGTCCATGTGCAAAAGTTGTAAAGGCCTTTGTGTGGAAACAATGTTTTTGGACTGAAAAGATGCCTTTACTTGTTTTCCCTTTTGACATGCATCACAAAATCTATTTTCAAACTTAAGCTTTGGTAAACCAATTACTAAATCTTTAGAAACAAGTTTGTTCAAGTGGTCTACATGTATATGAGCTATTCTTCTATGCCATAGCCAAGTTTCATCCTCTTTAGAAATGAAGCATTGTTCATCATTTGTAGACAAACTATCCACATCAATCATGTAAATGTTATCAATTCTTTTTCCAACAAATTTAACCTCTTTATTTAGCTTATTCTCAATTATACAACAATTGGATTCAAATAAAACTCTATATCCTTTGTCACATAATTGACTTATGCTAAGTAGATTATGTTTGAGGCCTTCAACATACAATACGTCACTTATGGAAGTGGAAGAATTCTTACCAATATTTCCAATGCCTAGGATTCTTCCTTTAGTGTTGTCTCCGTAGGTGACACTTCCTTTTCTTTTGGGAGTGAATGATGTAAATTTGCTTATGTCTCCCGTCATATGCTTTGAACACCCACTATCCAAGTACCAATGGGTGTTGCTTGCCTTGAAGCATACCTACAAAACAAAATTAGTTTAGAGAACTAGGTACCCATTTTATGTTGGGTCCTTTTAGGTTAGCTTGTGGGGATGTTCCTTTGGGAACCCACACCTTTCTTAAAACCTTTGGTCCTAGTTTTCTAACACTACATTTATAAGCACTATGTCCTTTGGAACCACAATGATTGCATTTTATAAAAGGTGAGAAAGATTTGCTTGGTGGTACAAAGAAATTTTTATAGTGTTTCTCCATTTTCTGATTACTATGTTCTTGGTCATATCCTAAACCGGTTTTACTAAACATGCATTTTTGTTGACCAAGTAGAATATTCAAATTATCTCTTCCATTAGTGAACTTTTCTAGTGTCCTATTTAGGTCTACAACCTTGGTTTCTAACACAATACATCTTTTTGCAAAATCACATGGTTTATTCTTAGAGCATGTTTGAACATTCTCTAGTTCTTCTTTTAAGCTCTCATTTTCTTTATATACTTCCATGAGATGCATTTCAAGGGTATCACTAGTTTTCCTAGATGATTTGAGTCTACTAGAGACTTTTATAAATTTATCATATAATTCCTCAAATGCATCTAATAGTTCATTTTTGTCTAAGTCAAGAAGATTTACCTCATTATCTTCTTCTTGGTGATTTGCCATTAAGCAGAGATTTGCTTCCTCATTTTCCGAATCGTCGGAGCTACTCACATCGTTCTCATCCCAAGCAATGTAGGCTCTTCTTCTTCTTTGTTTGTCCTTGCCCTTCTTTTTAAGGTTTGGACAATCGGCCTTGAAGTGCCCTTCCTTGCCACATTCGAAACAACTAGGTGAAGAAGAAATTTCATTTGAGGTAGGTTTCTTACCTTGGGGCTTGAAGTTCTTTTGGAACCTTTTGTTCTTCATGAATCTTCCAAATCTTTTTACAAACAGCCCAAATTTTTCTTCTTCATCTAAGTCACTGCATGATTCTTCCTCATGCATAGAGGTGGCTTTGAGGGCTAACCCTTTCTTCTTGGAAGATTTTTCCTCTTCCTTGGCTAGCTTCAATGCTTTAAGTTCTTGCTCTTGCTCTTGTAATTTTCCGAAGAGTGTTGCAAGAGACATCTCATTGATGCTAGGAGATTGTTTTATTGCTGTGACAAGTGGTTGCCATTCCCTGCTAAGACTTTTTAATACTTTATGCACAAGTTCTTTGTTAGTGTACACTTTGCCAAGAGTAATAAGATGATTAATAATAAGTGTAAACCTTTTCTGCATATCTACAATAGTTTCTCCTGAATTTATCCTAAAGCTTTCATATTGACTGGTCAAGGTACTAATTTTGGAGTCCTTTACATCGTTAGTACCTTCGTGAGTTACTTGTAGAGTATCCCACATCTCTTTAGCAGTTTGACAGGTCATTATTCTAAAAAATTCATCTTGACCTAAAGCCATAGTAATTAGATTCTTGGCCTTGTAGCCATATTGAACTTTCTTTTCTTCCTCGCTTGTCCATTCATCTATAGGTTTTTCAACATTTTTAATATCTATAGTATGCATTGGTATATAAGGACCATTTTCAATGGCATTCCAAATTCTCAAGTCAATTGATTGAATGAAGATTTTCATTCTTTCTTTCCAAAAAGCATACCCTTCCCCATTGAAAGCGGGAGGTCTGTTTATTGCACCACCCTCGGGAAAAACATTATGAGAACTTGAGGCCATCTAGTCTCTTGAAGCTGTTAAGCTTGATCTACCAAGAGTCAAGCTCTGATACCACTTGTTACTCAAGTGGCCTCAATACTCAAGAGGGGGGGTGAATTGAGTTTTAAAACTTTTGATTGGAATACCTTTGAAATTGATTTCTATAACCAAGTTTATGAGAGTATGCAAGTAAAAGCAAGTTAAGGATAATATGCAATGCACTACAAAGGTAAATATTGCTGAGGCGATTTAGCAAACACTTGGTGTGCAGTATTTGAAGTATAACAAATTAAGCAAGTTCAAGTATGCTCTTCACAAACAATCAACACCAATCAATTAATATGCAGTATATGAAAGTAAAAGAGTAAGGAAGAGAAGCTTGCAAACCGATATAACGAGTTCCACCAACACCGGTGTACGTCTCACCTCTAAGCAACCCACTTAGAGGATTTCTACTATTGAAGTTTAGAGATATAAGCTATGAGCAATTGCAGCTTCCTAGTGTCCCACACTCAAGAACTCAATCCTCACTAGCACTAGGGCAACCCACCCAATCTCTCAAACTCTCAATACCCAAAGGTTGAACCCCAACCTTTGTGACCACTCAACCTAGAGTGAAAATCTCTTGTGTTTTTGAAGTGTTTACAAGTGAATGACTCTCTTAATAGAGTGAATAGACAATGATAGCTCACACACTTTCTAATCTCTCAAGATGAGAGGATATACAAATGAAATTCAAGATACAAGAAATAGAGCTTACAAAGCACAAAATAGAGCAAAGGATTTATGGCTTCTTGGTGTGTCTTTGTGCTTGTGTTCCTCTTCAATTTATAGAGCCAATTGAAGTGTTGAGGTGTGCCCTTCTTCTTCCTAGCCGTTGCACTTAGTGGGATTTTGAAGAATGGTGGAGACATGAGCTGGTTTCCCACTTAAAAGTGTTTTTCCACGATCCTAATCGATTACACCCTCGCGTTGTGATCGATTAGCTTCAAGTCAGAGAGTCCATAATCGATTATTTCATTTCCTGTAATCGATTAGAATATGTGCCTGATGCATTTAATCTTGATTTCGCAGCTTCCTAATCGATTAGCAACTTCCCTTAATCGATTAGTAAATATACCTGATGCATTTAATCTTGATTTCGCAGCTTCCTAATCGATTAGTATGTCTTGTAATCGATTACCTTAATTCCAGTAGCCTCTTAATCGATTGTGCAACTTCCCTTAATTGATTAGCAAATATACCTGATGCATTTAATCTTATTTTTGACAATTGTAATCGATTACATCAAGTGCGTAGTCGATTAGTTTAAATCCAGTAGCTTCATAATCGATTAGATTCATTTCCATAATCGATTAGCTCATTTCCTGAATCAATTTCTTCCAAAACAGAGTGTTCCTAATCAATTAGCATAAGTGACCTAATCGATTAGCTTCGCTGTTACTCAGCACCTGATTCCATATCTTTGTTTTTGCACAGATTTCTTCAAGAGTGCTTGTGATTATCAAAATCTTTGAACATCCTTGAACCTGTATACATATTCAAACACATTTATGCCTTTGTTCTGTAGTGGATGGGCCATTATGTAACATTATTTGGCCCTTTTTCTGAGTGGGATTCCACCTGCTAGTAGGGTACACGTAGCACCTGGCGTTATGCGTGGGTCTAACGCATAGCGTCAGCGTAAAAATCCTGATGCTAAGCGTGGGGTTGATGCTACACGTCAGCCTTCTATCTTGCATGAATTTTCCATTTTTAAACCTCAAACATTCAATGCAAAAATAGGGAAAATGGGTCATGCCAAGTTAAATTCAATAACTTCCATTTATTTATAATAAAACCTAATTTTATTTTTATTTGAGCTAATTTTTATTTATCTTTTCTTACTTTTTATTATGAAAACAACAATAAATTGAGGACTAACAGATACTTAATATTTTCCCGCTCAGGCGACTTTAGGCTCGCTCAAGCGAGAGATACTTCGCTTAAGTAAGTTGACCTGAATTCAGTTTTCTCAATTCCTTTGCTTACCTCTGGGTCTTTTCTCATATCTTCATATATGGGACTATGTGCCCTGTATACATATTCTTTTCCACCGTAAACTCGATTATTTCGTATACACGTTAGGGCTATTGACAGGGCCCGCAAGCGCACGGGTTATGTCGTGTAATATAAAAGATTATCGTTCTCCACAGGGACTGTGTTCAAAGTACCAGCATATTGAAATTTAATTATCCACACAATTAATTTTTAAGATTTTTATAAAATAAAGCACAAATTAAAGTTGCATAGAATATGAATAAAAATAAAATTTACTTGACACTAAAAAATCAGAGTTGAGAGTATCTTGGGATTTCAGGGGATTAAGACTCTATTTTATGTTTAATGAATTTTAACTTTTCATAAATAAGAATCGAATTAAGTTTTCCAAGGCGAATTTTCCAAAAGCTAATTAATATGTTCCTTTCGGAATCCTATTAATGTACCTAACCTATGGGAAGCGCTGCTTAATCCTCAGAAAGGCCCATTATCGTTTTATGAAAATCCCTTTTATTTCCTCAAAAGAATTTCGATTACTTTCACGGTTTTACCGAGGTCACAAAAAGCATTTCAAAAAATCTTAGGTTTAGTTCAAAGCTTTCTGGTAAAAATAAATCTCTCGATTCTATTTATTACCTAAACTTACTAATATACCCGTAAGTATACAGTTTTATCATTTAGGTTCTTGTTAGGAATTACTAAAAGCATTAAACATAATTGAACTAAATGGAAAACAGAAATTTATTTAATTCCAAGTCAAAATAACATTAAAATAAAATATTATCATACCCTCTTCATCCCAAGATAATTAATTTAGCTACTCATGAAATAATTCAAATTCATATAAATAATGGAAAAATAAAACATACAAGACATGGTAAAAAATAAAGACTTACGGGTTTCTCCAAAAGCTCAGAATAATTTACCACTGTATTTCCTTGTTGCAATATTCCTCCACCAATTACAAATTAGAACACTCAATTTCATAATCCTCACAACTCTTACACGAAATAAAAGAAAGAAAAAGAAAATAAAAAGAGAAAGAAACGAAACAGAGAAGAAAACGAAGGAAAAGAAAAGAAAGGAACAAAGTGAATGAATGAGAACTGGATCTGGATGCCTTCTCTGCTTGGATTACTTCTCCTTTTATAGGCGAAGGAAGGGAGGAAGCCAGCTAAGAAAACGCGTTGCAAGTTGGAAACTTTCGGTGCATGTGATTTCCAGCTGTTCCAGTTGTCTTCAATTTGCGTATTTTTGTTGTTTCCAATAATTCGGCGCATGATTTCACTGATGAATCGATTCCTCCAGTTGATTTTTGCCTTCAAAACAGCGTGTGAATCGATTCCTAAAGGTGGGAATCGATTCCCAGCATGATGAATCGATTCCTGGCCTTCATGAATCGATTCCCAGCCTTCCAAACCTCAATGAATCGATTCCTATAAGGGGGGAATCGATTCCCAGCCCTATGAATCGATTCCCAACAGCCTTGAATCGATTCCTAGCCTATGTTTCACATAGGAATCGATTCCTGTAAGGGTGAATCGATTCCTACCCTTTCCTGGAAGTGTTTTCTTGCATTTTTGAGGCGTTTTGGACAGTATAGCTCATGGTTCTTGATTGTTTTCATCCTTTGACACTTTGATCATCTTTTTGGGTTCTTGAATCCATTTTCCATTTATATTCATTCATTCTTAAAATGGATCATCAATAATTCCAAATCTATTAATTTCTGCAAAATAAAAGTACCCGAGTAGAATACAGTGGAAAGAAAGCAAAAATCACAATAAATAAAGGAAATACAGTGCATAATGATTAAAATCCTAAGTAAACTAAATCTAATTTATTATGTTATAAAATACTTATCAAAATACCCCAAACCAAAACATTGCTTGTCCTCAAGCAATCACCATATTCACAAGATAAAATACAGAAAACACTAAGCTTAATAAACTAAGGAATCCAAAACAGAGAAAAAGATTTATTCAAATGCCAATATTAATTTTCTTATGTGAATCAATTTTCATTATCAAGACAGAGGATACTCTTCTCTCAATTTTCACTCAAAGTGTTTCATGGTTTGTGTATCACTCAGATCATCATAGTCAAAAAATATTACCATAAGCTTGTTAATAAACCAGAAACTCCACAGTTTAGATAGAAAATATGTCAAAGTCTAAAGGTCTTTCAAAGGTTGTAATGTGGCCTTGGGTTGTTAAGGTAGGAATTTCAAGAAAAATGGAATACAAAAGGGCTTTAATAGTCATGAATGATTCAAATCACCATTATAAATTTAACAGAGCAAATTTTTGAACTTTTATGGACTTTTTAGAATTCATTCAATATCATCCTTTTGATTTTCTTTTTCTTTTTCTTGCTTTTCTTTGCATCCAATACCATATTTTTCTTAAGTCCCCTCTTTTTTTTTTTTTTTTATTTCTTTGCTCTACTAAATTTCCAACTTTTTCACCATTAAGAGAGTATCAGTCAATGAAAGGTTTCAAGGAAAAATTTTCACTTTTAGGCTCAAAAGGGGCAACTAGGGGTCAAATTATGCAAAATTCTGAGGCTTAAGAATAAGACC
This sequence comes from Clitoria ternatea, assembly GCA_037962975.1. NCBI lineage: Eukaryota > Viridiplantae > Streptophyta > Magnoliopsida > Fabales > Fabaceae > Clitoria > Clitoria ternatea. The sequence goes on from CM075671.1 coordinate 111,785,179, forward strand.
TAATTGTGCCTTTATCATCCTAAGACATATAATCAAAAACCATTTTGAATTGGTTGAAAAACAAGTTCTAGAATATTAATGACTATGAGATTCACTCAATCAAGAAGATATGGGTTTTGAAAATTTGTTTGATAAATTACCCATTTTGGCTCAAGTCTAACCATGGAAAGTCTTTTCAAAGAAAATTTTAATCACATAAGGTTTATTTAAGCATTTATTTGGCATTTAAACAATCAAATTTTGAAAATTTTACTCAAAATTTTGGGGGTCCTTAGATATTTTAGCCTTGTGTTCAAAGTAAATTTATCATGCAATCATGGTAAATTACAAGATTACAAACAAAATAAGGAAAACACACATGCAAAATAAAATAACAATCACACAACGTAAACAAAACAGTTAAGTTTTCTTACCTACCACCCCAAACCAGAATTTGACATTGTTCTCAATGTTAAAATGGATGATAACAGGATAAGAAAACTTACCTGTAATAACCCCAAACCAGCATCTGACATAGTTGTTTTTTTTTTTTTTTTTTTTTTTAGAATAAAAGTTTAAAATAAAACAACAACTTTTTATAGGGTTACCTCCCTATCAGTGCTAAGTTTTAAGTCTTCAGCCAGACTTCTCACCGTTTGGATTTACTCATCAGGAGCATCAAACAAGTCCAAGTCACTTGCTTGTTGTATTGGTTGACCGGTGAAGTAATGCTTTACTCTTTGTCCATTTACTCTAAATGTACCAGATTTCTCACTCCATAGTTCGACAGCTCCAAAGGGAAAGACTTTTGTCACTTTGAATGGTCCCGACCATCGGGATCTCAGTTTACCTGGAAAAAGCTTCAGTCTGGAATTAAACAGTAAAACCATATCACCTGGATTAAATGTTCTCCGTTGGATGTGACGATCATGCCATTGTTTGGTTTTTTCTTTATAAATTCTGGCATTTTCGTATGCATCTAGACGGAGTTCTTCAAGCTCATTTAATTCCAACAACCTACGTTCACCTGCAGCCTTATGATCAAAGTTAAGAGTTTTAACAGCCCAAAAAGATTTATATTCTAGCTCAACAGGTAAATGACAGGGCTTCCCATATACTAGCTTAAAAGGTGTGGTTCCAATGGGAGTTTTGTATGCGGTTCGATACGCCCATAAGGAATCATCTAACTTAATAGACCAATCCTTACGTGATGTATTCACCACTTTTTGTAGAATATTTTTAATTTCCCGATTGGATACCTCAACTTGTCCACTAGTTTGTGGGTGATAAGGTGTAGCAACCTTATGCTTAACTCCATATTTCTTTAGAAGGGTCTGAAAAGTTTTCTCAATAAAATGAGACCCTCCATCACTTATAACACATTTTCGGACCCCAAACCTTGGAAATATTATTTTCTTGAAAAGTTTAATAACAGTCTTAGCATCAGAATGAGGTGAAGCAATGGCTTCCACCCATTTTGACACATAGTCAACTGCCACTAATATGAACTGATTTCCAAAAGAAGAGGGGAAGGGACCCATAAAATCAACACCCCATACATCAAACAGTTCAACTTCTAAAATTGTATTCAATGGCATTTCTTGTCTCTTACCAATGTTACCTGTTCTTTGGCAAGCATCACAAGTTAGAACATACTTACGTACATCCTTAAAAATATTTGGCCAATAGAACCCAGCTTGCAATATTTTAGCAGTTGTCTTGGAGGTGCTCATGTGCCCTCCACAGGAAAGAGAATGGCAATGATCCAAGATAGCATAGACATCATCTTGTGAAACACATCTCCGAATCATACCATCTGCACATTGCTTGAAAAGGAGTGGTTCATCCCAATAATAATGCTTGACATCTGCATAAAATTTTTTCCTTTGCTGAAAGCTAAGATCAGGAGGTAAGATACCACATGCAAGAAAATTTACAAAATCAGCATACCAAGGAACACGTTGGATACTAAGATTCAAGAGTTGTTCATCTGGAAAAGATTCATTGATGGGAATATTATCTGTTTCTTCTTTTTCAGATGTCAACCTAGATAGGTGGTCAGCGACCAAGTTCTCGGTACCCTTCTTGTCCTTAATTTCCAAGTCAAATTCTTGCAATATTAGAATCCACCTAATTAATCTAGGCTTTGCTTCCTTTTTATTCAATAGATACTTAATGGCAGAGTGGTCAGTGTAAACAATAACATGTGAACCTACCAAATAAGACCTAAATTTATCAAAAGCAAAGACAATAGCTAACAGTTCTTTTTCAGTTGTGGCATAATTTACCTGAGCATCATCTAGCGTCCGGCTGGCATAATGAATTACATGGAGCTTTTTATCCTTTCTTTGCCCTAACACAGCTCCCACTGCGTAATCACTCGCATCGCACATCAGCTCAAATGGGAGTTTCCAATCAGGTGGTTGTACGATGGGGGCAGAGATTAGAGCTTGCTTTATCCTGCAAAAAGCTTCCATACAAGATGAATCAAAATTGAAGGGTACATCCTTACCCAAAAGAGTTGTAAGAGGCTTTGTGATCTTGGAGAAATCTTTAATGAACCTACGATAAAACCCTGCATGTCCAAGAAAACTCCGAATACCTTTCACATTCGTGGGTGGAGGTAATTTTTCAATTACTTCTACTTTAGCCTTATCAACTTCTATACCTCTTTCAGACACTAGGTGTCCAAGAACTATGCCTTCTCTTACCATAAAATGGCATTTTTCCCAATTTAGAACCAAATTGGTTTCTTCACAACGCTGCAAGACTTGGCACAAATTTGTTAAACAATTATCAAAATCCAAGCCATGCACTGAAAAATCATCCATAAAGACTTCCATCACATTTTCAATAAGATCAGAAAAAATTGCTTGCATACACCTTTGAAAAGTCGCAGGTGCATTACATAAACCAAAAGGCATACGTCTGTAAGCATAAGTCCCATAAGGGCAAGTGAAGGTAGTCTTTTCTTGATCAGATGGATGAATGGGAATTTGATGAAAACCTGAATACCCATCCAAATAACAAAAATAAGAGTGTTTTGCAAGTCTTTCAAGCATCTAATCAATAAAAGGGAGGGGAAAATGATCTTTTTTCGTGGCGCTATTTAACTTCCTATAATCAATGCACATGCGCCAACCAGAGACAATCCTAGTAGGGATCAAGTTATGTTTATCATTTTCAATCACAGTTATTCCCCCCTTTTTAGGCACCACATGGACAGGACTTACCCATTTACTACTATCAACAGGATATATGACTCCAGCATCAAGCAATTTCAAAATTTCCTTTTTAACCACTTCTTGCATTTTAGGATTTAATCTCCTAAGTGGTTCTACTGTGGGCCTACTTTCATCTTCTACAGTAATCCTGTGCATACAAAGAGAAGGGCTAATCCCTTTGATATCATCCATTGTATAACCTATTACCTTTCTATACAACCTAAGTTGTTTCAAAAGTTTTTCAGTTTCAGATGGATTCAATTCAGCATTAATAATCACAGGATATGTGGAATTAGGGCCAAGAAACTCATACCTTAATGAAGCTGGTAAAGGTTTTAATTCCACATTGGGGCTTACCACTTTGTCACACATGACCTCAGTATCATGTGGGGCCTCAGAGCAATCAGATGTTTCTGTCGACTCAATCATGAAAATAGTTTCAAGTGGGTCATTAGGAAGGGTTGCTTCCTTTACCACTTGTTCGACAAAATCCACAGTACAGCAAACATCATTATAAGGTTTTTCTAAAACATTTTTCAAGTTGAAATCAACCTTTTGGTCTCCAACAGTTAGAGACAACTTACCATTCTTGACATCAATCATAGCACCTGCAGTTGCTAAAAATGGTCTGCCTAAAATAATAGGAATCAAAGAATCTTCGTCCATTTCAAGCACAACAAAGTCAGCAGGTATAAAAAATTTTCCTATCTTAATAGGAACATCCTCTAAAATTCCTACAGGATATTTTACAGATCTATCAGCCAATTGTAAAGACATCCTAGTAGGTTTTAGTTCACCTAATCCTAACTTTTCAGCAACAGATAATGGCATTAAACTCACACTTGCTCCTAAATCACACAATGCTTTATCTATATTCATGTCACCAATCGTGCAAGGAATAGAGAAACTACCTGGATCTTGGAGCTTGGGTGGAAGTTTCTTTTGAATTAGAGCACTGCACTCTTCAGTAAGTGCAACTGTACCATCTTCCTCCAGTCTTCTTTTGTTGGACAGAATGTCCTTCAAGAACTTTGCATATGTGGGCATTTGCTGCAAAGCATCTGTAAAAGGAATATTCATATACAATTTCTTTAAAACATCAAGGAACTTACCAAATTGTTTGTCCAACTTTGCTTTGGCTAAGCGCTGAGGAAATGGAATGGGAGGCTGATATGGCTTAACTTCCTCCTTCTTTTCTTGTGGTTTCTCTTCTTCAATTACTGGATGAGATGAAGATTCATCGACTTTCTTTTCCTCCTTTGTTGTCTTGTCAACTGGCCCATCGTATTGAGTACCACTCCTAAGAGTGACAGCCATGGTTTGGTTAGATGGTCCAGCCTCTGGTTTCCCAGGAAATGTTCCCGGTGCTCTTTGAGAATAGGAGGCTTGTTGGGCAATTTGATTTTCCAGTATTTTGTTGTGAGTGGCAAGAGAGTCCACTTTTGAAGCCAAGTTTTTTATTGCATCAGAGAATTCATCATTTTGTTTAAGTTGAGTAGCTACAAATGTCTCCATCAAGGATTCTAGCTTTGATTTTTGTGGAATATAGGTTCCTTGTTGAGGTTTGTAGTTACTTTGGAATTGAGGTGGCCTATTTTGGAAGCCAGGTGGACCTTGTGGAGGTCTGTAGTTACCTTGATAGTTTCCACCATAGTTTCCAATAGCGTCTACCTGATGCATTTCTTGTTCTTGATTAGGGGTCATTGCTAAGTTACAGTTTGTAGCTCCATGTCCTGAAACACCACAAACTTCACAAACAATATTAGTAGCACCTGTTGACCCTATTTTATCAAGTTTTAATGTTAATGCTTCAACTTTGGCAGAAAGTAAGGAAAGAGCATCAACAGAGTACTTACCTGGTGTTTTAGAAGGTAATCCTCTCTCAGAGTTCCATTGGTGAGTGTTTTGAGCTATTTCCTCGATCAGGTTCTCAGCTTCATCAACATTTTTACTCATGAAGGCTCCTCCAGCTGCAGCATCTAAAGAGATCTTTTGTGTGGAAGTTAGTCCATTATAGAAAATATGGATTGTCAACCACCTTTCTATCCCATGGTGAGGACATTCTCTTAGCAACTCTCTATATCTTTCCCAGGCTTCATACAAGGATTCATCATCTTTTTGTGAAAAATTGATGATTTGTTTTCTCAGCACATCAGTCTTGTTCCTTGGGTACCATTTATTGATAAAAGCACTGGACAATTGTTCCCAAGTCATGATGGATCCTTCAGGAAGAGAGTATAACCACGCTCTTGCTTTATCTCTTAAGGAGAAAGGGAAAAGTCTTAAGCGAATGGCATCATTGGTGGCTCCGTTCATCTTCAGGGTGTCACAGTATTCAAGAAAGATTTGAAGGTGAAGGTTTGGATCTTCAGAGGGTAAACCTCTGAATTGGTTCTGTTGAACCATTGAGAGTAGTGAAGGCTTCAATTCAAAATTGTTAGCCTCCACTGTGGGTCTAAGGATGCTAGATCCTCTCCCATTAGTGCTTGGAGCGGCAAAATCTCTTAAGGGTCTGTGTTGGTCTGCCATTTGTTTTTCTTTTTGTTCTTTTTGTTGTTTTTGTTGTTTTCTCAAAGCTCTAAGGGTACGTTCTATCTCAGGGTCAAATCCTAAGTTTAGATCGACACTATGGCTTCGTCGCATAAATAGAAAATAAATGACAAATAAAACAAACAATTACAAAAATAAAACAGATACACAGAATATAGAACAAAATACAAAATTACGATGAAAATAAAAATAAAAATAACAATAAAAATATTAACAAGTATGATCTAATCGAATTTCAATATTGCCGATATTTGAGGGACAACAGTCCCCGGCAACGGCGCCAAAAACTTGACAGGGCCCGCAAGCGCACGGGTTATGTCGCGTAATATAAAAGATTATCGTTCTCCACAGGGACTGTGTTCAAAGTACCAGCATATTGAAATTTAATTATCCACACAATTAATTTTTAAGATTTTTATAAAATAAAGCACAAATTAAAGTTGCATAGAATATGAATAAAAATAAAATTTACTTGACACTAAAAAATCAGAGTTGAGAGTATCTTGGGATTTCAGGGGATTAAGACTCTATTTTATGTTTAATGAATTTTAACTTTTCATAAATAAGAATCGAATTAAGTTTTCCAAGGCGAATTTTCCAAAAGCTAATTAATATGTTCCTTTCGGAATCCTATTAATGTACCTAACCTATGGAAAGCGCTGCTTAATCCTCAGAAAGGCCCATTATCGTTTTATGAAAATCCCTTTTATTTCCTCAAAAGAATTTCGATTACTTTCACGGTTTTACCGAGGTCACAAAAAGCATTTCAAAAAATCTTAGGTTTAGTTCAAAGCTTTCTGGTAAAAATAAATCTCTCGATTCTATTTATTACCTAAACTTACTAATATACCCGTAAGTATACAGTTTTATCATTTAGGTTCTTGTTAGGAATTACTAAAAGCATTAAACATAATTGAACTAAATGGAAAACAGAAATTTATTTAATTCCAAGTCAAAATAACATTAAAATAAAATATTATCATACCCTCTTCATCCCAAGATAATTAATTTAGCTACTCATGAAATAATTCAAATTCATATAAATAATGGAAAAATAAAACATACAAGACATGGTAAAAAATAAAGACTTACGGGTTTCTCCAAAAGCTCAGAATAATTTACCACTGTATTTCCTTGTTGCAATATTCCTCCACCAATTACAAATTAGAACACTCAATTTCATAATCCTCACAACTCTTACACGAAATAAAAGAAAGAAAAAGAAAATAAAAAGAGAAAGAAACGAAACAGAGAAGAAAACGAAGGAAAAGAAAAGAAAGGAACAAAGTGAATGAATGAGAACTGGATCTGGATGCCTTCTCTGCTTGGATTACTTCTCCTTTTATAGGCGAAGGAAGGGAGGAAGCCAGCTAAGAAAACGCGTTGCAAGTTGGAAACTTTCGGTGCATGTGATTTCCAGCTGTTCCAGTTGTCTTCAATTTGCGTATTTTTGTTGTTTCCAATAATTCGGCGCATGATTTCACTGATGAATCGATTCCTCCAGTTGATTTTTGCCTTCAAAACAGCGTGTGAATCGATTCCTAAAGGTGGGAATCGATTCCCAGCATGATGAATCGATTCCTGGCCTTCATGAATCGATTCCCAGCCTTCCAAACCTCAATGAATCGATTCCTATAAGGGGGGAATCGATTCCCAGCCCTATGAATCGATTCCCAACAGCCTTGAATCGATTCCTAGCCTATGTTTCACATAGGAATCGATTCCTGTAAGGGTGAATCGATTCCTACCCTTTCCTGGAAGTGTTTTCTTGCATTTTTGAGGCGTTTTGGACAGTATAGCTCATGGTTCTTGATTGTTTTCATCCTTTGACACTTTGATCATCTTTTTGGGTTCTTGAATCCATTTTCCATTTATATTCATTCATTCTTAAAATGGATCATCAATAATTCCAAATCTATTAATTTCTGCAAAATAAAAGTACCCGAGTAGAATACAGTGGAAAGAAAGCAAAAATCACAATAAATAAAGGAAATACAGTGCATAATGATTAAAATCCTAAGTAAACTAAATCTAATTTATTATGTTATAAAATACTTATCAGCTATTTATTTATCGATCCAGTTTTCATATTCTTATATCTCACTCTTCGGCTTTCCATTGTTCTAATCTTGATGTAATGTTGATGGGTTTGGATTTTTTTAAAAAACACAAAAAATTTACTCGCATTTTTATTGATTAACTAACTTGATTACATCGGGATTCGGGTCCGGGAAATCGGGGTGTAACACCATGTACATGATGCATGTAACACACAATTTTATTCCACTAGTCATCGGTAGGGTTCTTTCAATGACTTTATTTCATTCTTAACGTCGAGTTCGTCTCGTAAAATCCTCAATTAAATATTTTTCTTTATTTATTATTCTTTTCGTATTTACTCAAATCACATCATACCTCACCCGATAGTTAGGAATAAAATGAGTTCTGAACATACATAAAATCTCGGGGTAATACTGGCACTGCAATGCTTATCATCACATCAGATCCTATCTCAATTATTACATTATTTCCACAAATGAATCACCTTGGGATCCCTACCGAGACATATCCTCATTTTTCTCTTCTTGCTTTTATTTTTACTTATCCACCTCAACATAACTCATTCAATGCATCATGCAAATTCCATTCATTCATCACGCAATTCATTTCATCTAAGGCATTTATCATGTATTTATTGTTCATTTAATCATTTCATGATACTTCTCAATATTTCTTCTATCACATCACACTCCACATGCAACATCCATCATGTATTTCATCATATATATTCATCACATAACTAACACATATACACCCATGTATACAATTGCATAGCAATCATCGTACACAACATTCATTATATATGTATCACAAAACAATCATCATGCATTTCAATACGGATACACTCATGAATGTGTCCACCTAGGTAAATCAAGTATGATTTATTTGCTCTCATGAATGCACGTATCAGACTATTTATCTCAACTACCTCCTTAATTAATCAACTTTATTAGCAGTAAAGTTATATTCCTAGTATATCTTTCTTATTCATAAATTATCTTTGATCACCAAGTGATCTTCTATATATAACTACTCAGTATATACTATCACGTAAATGAATTTAGCTTGTTTAGACTATATTTTACCTACTTAACTTTTGAATAATAATTATTAGGTCACATGGGTACATTTATTTCAAAAGGTACCTTATTAAATTTACCCAAGATACTAATACCTTTTTGTGTCATGTACTTGCTACAACTGGATTGAGCAAACCTTAAATTTATTCATAGCTATTTAAGTTAAGATTAAACTTTACTAAATAACACCTATTTAGGTTTATCTTTTTTTTTCTTTAAAATTTTTATTATTAGTAATAGCTTTTCTAACCCATTAAACTTCCTTAGTAATTTTACTTAACCACCATTACATATGGTATCAATTGTTATTTTTAACTCCTAATATTTCCGATATACGCTTCATTTCCTCTTAATCCTTTAATACCTTAGTTACTTCCTTATAATATTTCATTTAACCGCCTAACATATTTTGACATAATCTACAATATGTTGTTTTCTAATTACTACTTTTTACCTCTTGAGGTAACCCTTTTCTTTTAATTCTACTAACTATCAATTCATAAGTTCTTATCTAATCCTTTTTTTAACTTACTAATTACTTTCTCTATTGGGTTAACTTAAAAGTCCAAGCTACATTTCCTTAAATTATTATCCTTATTTACTAGGTGCTTGTTCTAGTTATTTCTATTCCTTTTTAATTCATTAGAATAAATTGCTATCCTTTGTCAAATTCTACTTAATATATGTCTTTCTGAGGAAAAATATTTTAAAGTTTCTATTTCCTTCATTGCTATATATTTTATAAAAAAATCATTACTCCTAATTTCTTCTTAGCCATTTATTTCTTTCTACCAAAACTCCCTTTTTATTTTGTAAAAACCTATTCAGAAATTTCTCAAACTTATAGATCCTACTTACTATTTCTTTGTCAAATTCCTTCTTGATCTATTAGTATATGATTGTCATTTCCAAATTCTATTTAATCGCTCACAATACTCAATAATTTTTTTTCTTGTAAAAATACTTTTAAAAATTTTCTTGTTTCTTTAATTTTTCATATGTTACTCCACAAACTCATTATTTATAGTTGTCTATCTTTCTTATCAAAACCCCCTTTTTCTTTATAAACTTATTTAGTAACTCTCTTGAAATTTTAAATGCCATAAGAATTAAAATAAAACATAGTCGAAAGTAATTTTGGTAAAACTTCTCGAGTGCGTGATTTTCTTCGGATCTACTTTCGGAACTTCTAGCCGGTTGATTTATCTAAATTAGCTGGACTTACCGGATAATTACAATAAACTACATAAAATATTCAAAAGTACATAACTAAGTACAACCATATCGAATTTTTGACCGAGCTCGCACTACGATCCTAAAATTTGTCATTTTTCACAATAACTTTAAATTCGAATAAAACTTAGTGAGATGTACACGTTTTGAAGTACTTTTTATGAGAATCACCAAATGTATAGAAACATAGAAATAAATTTATAATCACCAATGATAACAATAAATCACGTAATTTCTAATCTAACCATCGGATCGCCGCGAAACTTAAAGGGGTTATCCCAAGAAATTAAAGGAACATCATGGGGCAATTTATAACGAAGCGAGACCCCTTTACCTCAAGGACAATATAACACCCTCGGTTAACTAGGACAATCCCTTCCACTAGATTATCCTGGTCAAATGAGAGGTTATGAGTTTTTAGAAAAATATGGAATTTTTTTTTACAAGGAAACTTGGTGGAACAGATACATCGTATATATAATGTATGTATCAGACATGGTCATAACAGTAATTGTACAAAATGAAATTGAAGGGCATGCAGGCTCTAATGAATGAAAATAAAATTTAACCTATTCTATCTGTCCACCATCCAAGAAGAGTCTAGCTGCTCCCCATTCTGAAATCTGTCTTCATTCCTACAATGTCTGGAAAAATAGTGTAAGGGTCAGTCTTTACCTCCACAACAATCGGGAAGTATCTCATCGACACCTGTCCGTATACAACATAAACAATCCAGGATCGAGTCCCACCCATTCTCTTTGGGGTTCCTGAGACACATTCTAAGTTATCTCACCACTTTTCATATTAGCTAATCATCCCTATTTTCCCATTCATCTCTTAGGGTTACTAATATCTATACAATCATATTTAAACAACAAATAGTCATAATCACAGTATAATGATGCAATGCATGAATTCATTTTGTTATTTTGAATCTTTTATTAGTCATCATGATGCATGTGGGCTCATCTCCTCCTCAACAATCTAGTATACAATATCCATGTGTACATCCACGTCACCCTTATCTCCCATACCCAACTAGAGCGACCGGAGCTCTCCTCATTCTGGTTTTCACAAATGGGTAGGGACTTACAGTCCCAATCATCAAATGGCCAATCACACATATTACACATCACCACAGAACGGAGACTCCAGGGTCATAGAAAATCCCGCCTCTTGTCGAAGTACACTAGAGTTTGTTACGGGCTGTCAGGCGACGGGCGCGAATCTGATGCCACTTTGAATTCCTGCCTTCGGTGATACTCCCTAGACTGCCCTCAGGTATCGAGGTGCAGCAGATTCTTTAGTGTACCCCTCACTGTATTCTCTAGGGGATTTTTCCAACATCCCTCCTTAACTTCCATATATGATGCATACAATACACAATTTTCTTTTCACTAGTCATTAGTAGGGTCCTTTTGATAGTTCTATTTCATTTCTAACGTCAGACTTCTTCCTTTCCTGAAATTTAAATTAATTCTTTTCCTTGTTTTCTCAAAATTTTTAACGGTATCATCCGATGCTTATAAATGAAATGAGATCTCATATTTTTCAGAAATCATGGGTACATTGGCGTTACCACACCCATCATTACATCGGATCCGATCCAATCTTATCATATCAGTTTCATAATTTATTCATCTTAAGATCCCTACCGAGACATTCCTTTATTCGTTCTTTTCTTATTTATTCCAATATATTCAATCAATGTCTCACACAAGTACAACATCACAGTCCATACACACGTCATCATGTCATATTTCATTCCACATGCTCATCATGTATGACTAACACATATTCATTTATGCATACAATTACATAACAGTTACCAACCATAACATTCATCATACAAGTATTATACAACAATCTTTATACATGTCATTATAGTGAGGGAATCAGGAATGTAGGTATATTTGTGGATATTTCTTTGTAAGTGTTTTAATCTTTGTTTCTTACTCGAATCTTATCAGGCTATTTATCTTGATTATCCATTTTAATTAATCGACTTATCAGTAATAAAGTTGTATTCATGGGTTATGTTTCCTTAGACATGACTTATCTCTTGTTACAGAATGATCTTATGTAACTATTAAGTATATTACTATGTGAACTTGGTTTCTTGAAAATACATTTTGAATGACTTAACCTTAAATTACTAACAAAAGTACTTATTAAATATATTTAAGGTGCTAGTAACACCTTTTATTGTCCCTTACTTACTACCACCAAGTTAATTATTCTTTAAATTATTCATTTATCATTTAAGTTGGTATTTAACTTCGCTAAATATTACTATATATTACCGATATAAGTATTCATTCATTTCCTTTAAATTCTTCTCCTAAGTAACGTTCTTATGAACTTTAATGTACTCACATTGATTATCGCATGGTATGACCTTTTAATTCTCATTGAATTTTAGCATCCTTGGTATATGTATACTTAAATTTTTAGATCATGATTACGTTAGTTGGTTTGTTGCTACATCGCAGAACTTCTCTTAAGATTTTCTAAACTATCTTTGTTTTCTAAAATCTCCTTACTCTCTCTTTTTAGTTCTTAGTATAAAAGTTGTTGTCTCTAAATTTTACTCACTAATTCAAATAACTCAGTATATTTTTCTAAAAATATTTTTATTACATAAGTCTCATTATTTTCCTAAGGCTTTATCCAACTCACTAAGTCTAATTGTCACTTCTTGTAGAAAATCTTTAGCGTAAAATTCTTATTTTTGTTACATTCTACTTAATGTACTTTCCTTAGGAAAGTGCTTTAAATCTAATCCTGATTCTAATCCCTAAATACCGAATTTAATCAAAATAATTGTTATCTTATAAGTTATATTAACTTCTTTTATCCATTTATTAACACCAAATTCCAATATCCTTTCTATGACTTTCATTCCACTAATTTACTAAAATATTTAAATTTCTTATAAATATTTCTTACCTATTCTAACTTTTCAATATCATTTTCTTATCTTATGCTAAGGTGAAACTCTTTACATTTCTAAGTTCCTAATTTATTCCTTTGGTCACTAATTTAGTCTCTCTTTTCTTTTTTTTTCTCTTAATTATTAAATTCCAAATTCGACCTTAAAATTCCTTTTCTTTTTCTACTAGACTAACTTAGTTCATTAAAATATTTAAATCAAGGTCTTATTTCCTAATTAAATTCTTGAAGTCCCTTTTTACATTTCTATTTCAATTGGTCACTAAAGTTGGTCTCAAAATTTTCTGAACTCTAATGTCCACTTTATTGTACTTCAAAAATTTAACTTGTTTTTATTTCCTTAACTTACAAAATCTATTTGGGTCTAATTATGTCACTTAATAAAACTTTTTCAAATAAAATTTTCCATCTTTTAAACTCAACTTATTTATATAATTAACTTTTATAAAGTTTTGTAATAATTTAAAACGATGTTGCTTTTAGTAAAATAAACGTCGTAACCGTTCGGTCGGTAAATCTCTCTCTTAAAAACGTGATGTTGTCAATTTACTCCCGGCGATACGTTATGATAAATCAATTTTAATTTTTAATTTTTTTGGCGGGGCTTACTGGAAATAAAGTATAATTTACATATCAACACCAAATATTCAAAATTAAATTATACAACCATATTGAATGAAACTGCACCCGCTTAAACCCTAAATTTTCTAAATTTCCATTTTCTTGTTCGATCGTGATAAAATCCTCCCGAGTACGTGAACGTCAACTTATGCCAAATTAATTTATAAAATACTTACTAAATTAAAAATATAATAATTTTAACGGTCGATTACAAAAATCTTTGCAGTTTAAAATCTAACTGTTGGATCGCGACGAAATTTAAAACGGGTGAAACATCCTACCAATTTTTAAAACCAAAACCGAGGCAGGGAAATTTTTCCCAAAAATAATCCATAAAAACAACCGGGAGATTTTCCAAAAATAACATGCAATCCGAGGGAAAGATAAAACGAATGGAAGGGCAAGGGATAGCTTTCCAAAATAAACCATAAGCAACCGGCAGCCCATAAAACAACCGAGCAAAAGAAGGGAAAGAAAGGGAATAAAAGCAGAAGACTAATCAGCCCAGCGGAAGCACAAGAGTATTCAAGCGAAGCCAGCACAATGTGCACTCGCTCAAGCGAGATCCGACTCCGCTTGAGCGAGACAGCCCAACTCGCTCGGGCGAACACCCTATCGCTTAAGCGAAGTCAACCAAACGACCTTCCCATCCATCCACACTCGCTGGAGCGAATTCTTCATTCGCCGAAGCGAGAAGCCACACTCGGCATTCAATCACTCGGTATAGGAGTTCCACTCACTCGGGAAACCTATAGACTTTCCTTCACTCAGAAGGGGTCCCCTCAGTTATACATCACTCAGATTATTCCAGCCAGATGCACTCGATAAATATCACCTTATTTACTTGGGGAAAATCATTAAGTCAAGTCCCACTCGGACTTATTCAAATCCTAACCACTCGGAATATAGTTCCTCATTCATTCAGATTATATATCATTCATTTGGGTTATAAATATCATACACTTAGAATTCATTCCAATCTAAACCATTACAACAACTAATTCATTCCAATCTAAACCATTACAACAACTCTCCCCTCGGAAGAGGTTCTCTCGGGGTTTCCACTCAGAATTATCCAAACCCTTTTCCACTCGGGATCTACATATATTTTTCACTCGGAATAATCAAGCCTAGCATTACTCGGAAATTCTCCCATTAAATTCCATACAGAATAGGTTCATCAAAAGAGATTTCTCTCAGAATCCTCTAAGTCTTCACCACTCGGATAAGAAGGCACAGCCATTTATAACCTCACTCGGAGATGACTCTCACAACTATGTCTACTCGGAAATCATTAACTTAGCAATATTCTATCCATCAACATCCCTTAGTCTACCCAAACACAAGTCACCAGTATACAACATAGATGTATATACATAATCATACACTCGGAATACTTATTATCTTAACATTATACATTTACCAATACTTATAATCCCATACAAGTGACACCATGTCTATAATTCTCATAATCAATCCTTATAAATAAATATTTTTAATCATCATTTTACATGAGAGCCGGCCAAGGCTTTAATATAACTATATACAATCGGTACAACATACTCTATACACTACAACAACATAATACCCATCACTCGGGTTAAGGCTTTCTCCTTATTCCGAGTTCGACCTGCACATACTGAAAAAATGGTGTAGGGGTGAGTATCTTAGATATTAAATGATAGATACTGACTCGGATTATTCCTCATTAGTGCAGCAATATATATGTTCATACATAGCAACAATCAATAACATAACAATGCCAATTAATCAGGACACGCATAAGACATCTACCGATCAGAATCCATCAATTATCACTCGGCTATATGCACACACCATCTCAATAACATCAACATATACTCATACAATCAGATTTCATACACATCAACTGTACATGTACACAAATTAATTCACTCGGTTCCGTATTCGTGTAATCGGTTTTCATTCGTTGCAACGTAGGCTCCCAGCCTTCTATTCAACTCCCAACTGCTTGGCCGTTTTACTGGTACCAAACCGTTTGCCCTCATAGGTGACACCAACGCTCTCAGCGCCAACGGTGATATTCACGGGCAGCCTGAGTCTCACTCCAAGGCTACCTTGAGTCTCACTCAAAAGGATTTCACAGCGTCTCACGCTTTAATAACCGATGGTAGTGTCCCACACTACATGCTCCCAGCATTAACGCATCCCATGCGCCACACGCGGATTCATCACACAACACAAGTTTCATACACAACTTTTATTCAATAATACATGCATCATATGCAATCGGTGTAACACATCATCAGACTCACTAAGTCCACATTTTCTCATATGCAGTCAACATTTCAAACTCATAATAACCAGCATGCCACATAAGTCACACGGTAATCATCGACAATACTTCAACACATTCGTTTCATGCAATTATTCAATACTCTCGAGGCTATCAACATGCATTTCATGGACGAAACTAAACATGCAACACTCGATTCTTAATCATCATGCATCCGGGTATCATATACTCTTCATGCAAATAAAACATAGAATCAGTCACAGAATCAGCAAGCCATTAACACCCGAAACCCGTCCATAACTCATGCATTTAAGATATAAGATACCCCCTACCAACTAAGAGACTCCGAGAGGCTCCTCTGTTTTGACGTTGATCCTCTGCCTTGTTGCTTCGTCCAGTACTCCCACTCGTCCAGCCCCCTCGAACACCGTTGTATTCTGCAATCGGCTCGGGAACAGGGAATTGTTCTTCTTCCGCTTCGATGATCGTCCTTCAGCAACAGAAGGAAACTCTAAATCTTCTGCAGCACCGTCGTCGTGGGTTTCTAGAAACAGAGAACAGAGAACAGGGGAGAAGAAGAAGAGCGAAGAAGAAGAAAAGAAGAGAGAACGAAGAGAAGAGAAGTAGCGGAAGAGGAAGTCTGAAGAGAAATGAATAACAACAGTGGCTCTGGACATATGTATATGCGTACGAAGAGAAGAAGAGTGGGGTGGGAGTTCATGAACGGCAGTCCACTCACGTCACACACCAATCACAAGCAGCCAACTATTAACAATTAATCACAATTAATCAGCCATTATTTTCTTAAGTTAAATTAATTAAGTTAATTATAATTAACAAGTAATTTTCCACTTTGTAATTATTATTTTAATGGCTTAATTTCATTCGGTAATTAATTTTTAAATCGGGATGTTACAACGGGGGTCACCGTATACGCAAGCAATATTATAGAATAACTAAATATACAATCCATCGAGGAAAAGACTCCCTTACCATACAAAACGCTCACTGCCCGGAGGAAGGAAAATGATCCGTTCGTCAAAAATTTGTCGATTACTCTGAAACATCCGCCGATCGTCGTCGTTTGTCCTTACATTTGCTAAAACGTGACATGTAAAAGTTTTAGGCCTCTAGAGGGTTATGGATAGCCAAGGAATATTATAAAACAGCCATGCATGGATTAATTTTAAAGATCCGATTACCGATAGTTTGTCATTTTACTCTAAGTTCTTTGTTGTTTCATCGCCGATTATTATGGATCGCTTTACGGTACCTAAGAACAAGCCATGTAAACCAGTAGCCAAGGGGAGTCACGGCTTTTGGGGTCAAAAAATAGTAAAGAAATAACCCAAAAATAATATGCATATTGCTGAAAATTCTTAAAATAAAGAAAAAGCAAGGATCAATGATCAATACTTAAAAGCCTTACCTTGAAGGCAAGAGTGATGACCACGGCCTGGAGAGGTGGAACAACGGGGAAAAGAGCTGCTTGAAATGAAGTCTTAGTTGCTGGAAAATGAAGCAAAATGAAGTCCAAAATAAAGAGGGGGTTACGATTTTGGTAGGGGAAGGGAGAAGAGAGATTGAAAATTTTGATGTGGAGTGATGGTGGGTGGGTTACATAGATGTTGATATCATAAGATGGAAGTGAATTGTAAGGTGTACAAATAGGAATTAATGATAAAAAAAATCTGAAGTAGAGGAATGTATGGCCATGGCATGACATAATGGGTTAGCATGATGGTATGTTATGGTATGGTTTTGATGTTATGACATCATGGTGAGGAGAAGAGAAAACAATATGCTGGTGGAAAAATTTGGAAAAAGGCATATGATTTCATAATTATTTTTAGGAAGGAATAACTTGTTGAGTAAGGGATATGGTCATAAGTTGACACATTTCAATGAGCTGTTTCCTTGTTGCCATGAACATGAGCTTGAGAAGGAAAGAGTTAACCTTTGATGGACACATAAATGGACATGTATTAAGCTATGGAAATGCATGGAGGAAGGGTTCAAGGTAAAGGTGACAAATGGCCATGCATGTGCAATGTAATTGGTTCACTCCCATGCAAAGGTTGAGATGTCTACTCCAAGGGCGTCATCTTGTGAGGGCTTTTTGGAGCCTTTCTGGGTCAAATTCGAAAATGGACCAAACATAAAGTTGTAGAACTTTTTGTTCTCTTTAAAATTCATATAAAGTATAAAAATATCCATCACGAATTAAGTGAGATATGGCCTAAATACGAAACTAGTGCAGGGCTGTGACGGGATTTTTGTTCCTTGCATAGTTTATTTTTTGGGCCAAATTGGTAGGGATTTGGGCTTTGTGTTATTCATCAAAGTTGTGGATAATTAATTTAAAAAAAATATTTGTGAAGGCCTCATTCAATTTAATGGTCATATGAGAGAGATATAAGAAAAATATTGTACCTAGTGCAAGCTATTGCTGGAGAAACGTGAATTAATGTAATATTTTAATTTTAGGGATTTATGGGATGAGAATTGGCCTTAGAGCCCTTCACAAAGTTTATATATCCTGATTTTCTCTTTAATTTGATATATCATTCACGATGATCCAAGTTGTGTAGCCCGAGATATACCCGATTTACGGCAGGGTGCTCTAGAAGCTACTGGATCAGCTAAGGTCTTAGAAATAAATTCACCATTAATTCTCCCTTAGGAATTTGATTTCGTGTCCTTCATGAAAATTATAGAGGTATATGATATGGATCCATAACAAAAAGAATAGAGTGATTCAAGCAACGGACGAAGGAGATACACAAATTTAATCAAAGGCTGCCAGCATTGAAATGAAACAGCCAAGAGGTCACAAATATTTATTAAACTGTACTGATCTAGAGGGATTTAGCCATTGATATCTACACAGAAAATGTAGGTAATTTCATTACGGAGATTTTGGCACTAAGTTTGTATGAATCAGAGGTCGTATGAGAAAGTTATGAATTTTGTTTGAACCATGTGCAGAGAAAAATGTTGAAACAGTGGAATTTTGAGGAGAACATGTTGAATCTTCGATTTTAGGGTTGATAAAGTCTGAGTCAGAGTTTGAGGCTATAAATGAAGGTTAGAGATATTTTCAAAATGAAGAGATTGAGACCAAAATCGTTTGATTCTAAGGTCGTATGCCAAAGTTGGGTCCAAAATACCAAAGGAATTCAGGTCAGGTTTTAAAGTGATTTCTGTGGAAATCAACTTATTGAAAAACAGGGATGATAGAGTCTGAATCAAGCTTCGGTCCCTTCAGGAAAAATTCCTAAAATGTCAAAATGAGTCACCAGAGATTGACGGTGCCACCATCGGATATCCCGAGGTATATGAACGGTCAAACATAGAAGACATTAAGGTTTTTGATTGGGTCGATTAGGCTAAGTCAGAAACCCTTAATTGTTTAGGAAATGATTCTAACAGGACTAGTTTCCTTACTAGATCACTAGTCTTGGGTCGAACGGTCAAAGTCTGACCTCAGGCTGGGTCCCACAGTTCAAATCCGAGGAACCTGACAATATTTTATTATTAAATAAATGAATAAATAATTTAAAATAGATATAATTTCAAAATAAATTATTATAATTATATATATATTAAATATTGTTGACAAAAAATATTTATCGAATAAATATAATGATAAATTAATTTGTACCCAAAATAATCATCATTAACGCATTATTTTTAATTAAACAGTATTGTCGAATGTTATTTATTATTTTCTTATCTCTACTTCTCTCACTCGTTACGTTCTCTCGGTATCCTTATCTTTCATGTTAAGCTTTGCTTTTCACTATTTTCCTCATTCTAAACTACTCAGGGAACAGGCCAAAAGCCTTGAGCTTCTTACCAGAAGCTCAACAGAGTATCCTCAGACTCTTGAGGGTCTGGTTTCTTATTCTCAAAAATCAGGATTGTTACAAACAGCTCACGGTTTTGTAGAGGAAAAGGGGGTGGCTTTGTTAAAATTTTATTGAATGCTCGAAATCGCTTGTCGATTGTTGCCGATCATCCTCCAGTACATAAAGACTCAACATACAATCTTCAAAAGGAATTGAGCATGTCACGGCTAGCAAGGAAAGCGAGGGAAGCAACCATGAAGAAAATGTAGAAATTTGAAAGAAATGTAAGGAACTGGTCGCTAAAATTTACCAATCACTTAAATCCTTCTGTTGATTACTTCCAATCATTCCCGAGGTCTAAGAAACAACACATGCAATCATTAATCAAGAAAGGGATCATAATTTTTGGGCTAAAAACAGCGAGAGATAGCATGCATGTTGCTGGATAAAGCGGAAAAGGAATTGAAACCCAAACAAAGATTTGTCATTGATCACTACCAAATCGCAAATGGGTGCCACGGCCTTGGAGAGGAGGTGGCGGCAACCTTGGATGGTATCTATGATGGCGGAAGGAGGCCAAACGATGGTTGTTCCAGAGGATGGCAACTGCAGGTGGTGGTGGAAATTAGAAGAAAATGGTGGGTTTCTAAGAGAAATAGTGGTCTTGGAAGGTGAGGCCATGAGGTAAGGTGTAGAGGGGTGGTTCTTGTGGCGGCTCTAGTGGTCAAAGATGAACGGAGGGGAGGTGGTGTGGCTACTGGAATTTTAGAGAAAAAGAAAGAATGAAAGGCTATGGTTGGTGCTGAGAAGAAAGAAGAAAAGAAGTGGAATGAATGGTCATGGTATCTTGGTATAGTATTTTATGGCATGATAGTGTATAATTATGATGGCATGGATGTACAATCATGGCATGACATGAGGAACCAGAATTGAGAAGAAGAGCAACGTATGGTAGTGGACACATACATACGTGAATTGATGGCTTGAATTTTGACAACTTGTTGAACAAGTTATAGACATCTTGCAAAGCAACTTGTTGTCCTTGTTAAGCAAGGAGTGAAACCTGGTGATGCCACTTGAGAGGCTAGGTGGTGTGAGGTAGTGGGTGGAGGGGACAGGTGTCACTCGATGATGGGTCAGAAAATTTTGTTACGTAAGAAATTAAAGGTGTGCAAGATTTTTAGGAACCAAATACTAAGACAGTTAGAAATAAATAGGAAATAATTTGTAGACTGGGAATCTGAGAAAACATTTAAACACAAAAGTTGTAGGTCTTGATTTTCTCTTTGATTTCATATATCATACATTAAAATCCAAGGTCAGTAGCTCAAGTTATGCCCGAACCAAAGTAAAGTGCTCTCGGAGCTCCCGAATTAAAAATAGCTGGAAAGATAAATTTGTAGATATTTTTCCTTTCAGAATCAGCCTTCGTGCTCTTCACAAAACTTGTAGAGTTTCTCAATACAAAGCCATAGGAAAAAAAACATAATGATTCTAATATTGTATATGGAAGATATGTATTTTTTTCTAAAATAGTGCAGTGTTAATGTGAAAATGAAAGAGGTCAGGGAAGAACATGAAAACTGTACCATTTGGGGAAGATCTAGCCATTGAGGTTTTCACCAAAGTTGTATAGAAATTTGTTATACAAGTTATGAGACTGGGATTCCGCGAATCAGAGGTCGTATGAAAAGTTATGATTTTTCGAATGAACCATGCAGAGATTAAAGAGATTAAATAATAAGTTTTCTTAGTACAAATAATTGGCTCTCAATTTTGGGAAGGGCAGAGAAGGAATCAGCGTTCGGGGTCAGAAATAGAGGTTATAAATCTTCTCATAACGAAGAATTCAGGGCCGAAATATTCGATTCTAAGCTCATATGCAAAAGTTAGGTCCCAAACACTATAGGTGTTTAGGCCGGATTTAGGGGTTCAATTTGAATTAATCGTTTCTTTGAGAAACGAGGTCGATAAGGCCCAAATTAGGATTCGGTCCCTTCGAGAAAGGTTTCTAAAATGTCAAAACAATTCACTAGGGACTGACCGTGCTACAATCAGAAATCCCAAAATGTACGCAAGATCAAATGTGAAGAACTTTTGAGTGTACAAGTCGAGCCCGTCGGATTAAGACTGTCATCATCGATTTACTATCATCGGGTCCTAATAGGATTAGTTTCCCTATTGAATCACTAGTCTCAGGCTGAAATATAGGATTGAATCATTCATTGGGTCCCATTGTTCAAATTTAGGAGCTGACAATATTTTATTATTAAACATAATTATTAATTAAATAAAAATAATTTAGATATATATAATATCAAATTAACAAATAAATAATTAAATAACTAAAAATAAATTATTATTATAAGTATTTATATCCTTTTGAAATAATTAATTAAATATATAATATTAATATTAAATTTAAATATTAATTATTAAGTACTAAATTAATGTTTATATGTTAAATTAAACATCATTAGCAGGGAATAATTATCAACTAAATAATTATCATCAATATATGTTGTCTCTAATCAAACAACGGTATTACTATTGTTATCCTTTTGTCTTGGCTTCTCTCTCTCATCATTATGCATGTTTACCTTTCTTCCAATTTCTGCATCTCTCTGAGCTAGGTTTTCTCATTATTTATATTCTCTCGATACGCCTATATGTTACACTTAATATCTCAACTAGCTGTTCTTCTCACTATTTTCTCATACTAAAACCATTCAGGGAACAGGTCGAAGCCTCAAGCTTTCTACAGAAAGCTTAACAGGGCAACCTCAGGAGTCTTTGAAGGTCTGGATTCCTGTCCTAAAAATCAAGGTTGTTACATTTAACACTAGTTAACTCAGTTTTTAAAAAATCATTTTCCTTCTTGAGTCTGTGGAGTTCCTCAAGATGCATTATCTCCTTTTCTTCCATCTTACTTTGAGCACTTTTATCAAAACTTTCTTCTTTCAACTTTGAAATCTTATTTTCATAATCAATGACCATTTCAACTTGCTTCTTTTTCAAACTCTTAAAGTATTTCAATAATGTTGAAAAACCATTGAACAACATATCATAGTTCTCTTTGAGTTCAAGATAACTTACTTCCTTTGAGTCTAAGTCACTTAAGCTAGCTTGAGTCTGGGTCTATATCAACCATGAGACAGATTTGAGCAGACTCAGTCTCCTCTTCAGACTCACTTGAATTGGATGAGTTCTCATTATCCCATGTGATGAGTACTTTTTGCTTCTTAAAGGATTTTTTCTTCTCTCTTTTGACATTCTTATCTTTATTCAAGAGAGGACATTCTGCCTTTATGTGTTTAGGCTTTCTGCAATTGAAACATTCCAAAGCAAATTTATTAGTTTTAAATTTAAATTGAAATTTACCTTTTTTATCTTTCTTTTGGAATTTTTTAGGTCTTCCTTTCTTCTTCTTCTTCAGCAGCTTATGAAATATCATGATTAAAAGGGCCATCTCTTCATTTGTATCTTCACTACACTCATCAAAGTCTGAGTCTGAGCTTGTAGACTCTGCAGCTTTAAGAGCTTTGGATTTATTTGAGTCTGTTGATTTTAAAGCAATGTTCTTGGGTGGAGGGCTTTGTATCTTCTTTCTGCTTTAACTTGATTTCATGAACTCTAAGCACACCATGGAGTTCATGAACGTTGAAGGTGCTGAGATCTTTGGCCTCTTTAAGGGCTGAGCACCTGGCATCAAACTTTTCAAGCAAACTCCCAAGGAACTTTACATTTATGTCCTTAAAGACAAGGTTGTCCCCAATGCCTGAAGCTCATTTAAAAGAGTTTAGAATCTTCCAAACATCTGATCAATGGTTTCGTGCTCTTTCATCTTGAAGTTATCATACTGTTTTGTCAATAGTATTTTCTTGGATCTCTTAACATTCAAGGTCCTTTCATACTTTCTTGGAAGAGCATCCCAGACTTCCTTCGTAGTCTTGTAACTGAGTACCTTATTGTATTTAGACTTTCTTAGTATGAGAAGGAATCTGGCCTTTGCATTGGCCTCAATCTTTTTCATCTCTTGCATAGTCTGAAGATCTTCTAACTTAGGCTTTCCATCAGCATTAACGGAGACAAGGTTATCACCATTTGTTATGATTCCCCACATACTATACAAGTGGACTTAATGAACATCTCCATCTTGTCCTTCCAATAAGGATAGTCTTTAACAAGGAAGGCTGAGGGTCTGTTTACTAAGAGCCTTCTGCAATAAGCTAATCTTGAGAACCTGCCATGGGTCTCATCCTTTACACTCGTGGGAGTGTTCGACTTGAAAGGACAAGCTCTGATACCAATTGATGGTTCAGAGTCAGACTTAAAAGGGGTTGAATAAGTCTGAGACTTTTCACGGAATAATACTTTTACAAACGGGAAACATAGCAGACTTTTGAAATAAACATTAAGAGATAGGGGAAAGAGAGATAACACACAACAGATTTATAGTGGTTCACTTCCAACGTAAAAGCTACGTCCAGTACCTTCAGACTTGAAGGATTTTAATTATGTAAAAATGTCACTTTACACAACACAACACAGCCCATGCCTTAAGTATTCTTGACTCCATCTACTCCTAGCTTAAACCTAAGTATTCTTTCAACAAGACACTCCTGACTCAAACCCAAGTATTGTTTCAAAAGCCTCTTAAGGCCAAATAGTGTTTCCCACAAAAACTAAGACTAGCAACGCACTAGACTTTGACACAGGTTGTGATTTAAGAGTGTGTTTGTGCTTTTGATAACTTAATGTACAACATAATGAATCTTAAAGTACAGATACGCTAAGTAGAAAAATAAAGACTAAGTGTGCAAAGTAGAGATATAAAGAAAGTCTTTGCTTTTAAGAAGAAAGCTTTAAATTGATTGCTTTGTAGATTTTTCAAGTGTGAGTCTTGTAAACTCATGAACTTCTTCATTGTCTAAATTCTCTTTATATTTATAGGCCAATAAAGATGACCGTTGATGATCTGTTGGAGAGAGATGGCCGTTTGAAGCTTGCAGACTCTGAATGAGAAGAAGACAAAAGGTTTGAATTGAGGATTTTTAGAACTTGCACTGAAATAGACACTACTAAAAAAACCCTAACAACTACTAAAAATTAGCGACCGCATGAAGCCGTCATAAATTAGCAACCGAATTAGTGACCAAGTTGGTAAAAGGGACCTTTAAAATGAAATTTGCTACCAAATTAGCAACCAACAACACCCTGTCGCTAAAATATGCAATATTCCATTGCCAACCCCATTCGCTAAATACCGTGTGTCCCTACAAAGGTCGCTATATTCACTTCCTCCATTTTTTTTGCTTTCCCTCTAAATTTTTAATCTGGCGCCCAACTTAGCGATGGAAAGACATGGTCGCTACTTGCAGCAACAGGTAGCGACGCCTACTAGGTCTGTCACTAGATTTTGTTTCCCTATGTTTTTGCTTTCTTCCGATGATATCCAAATTTCATGGGGGCTATAAACCAGAAGATGCTTATGTTTGGATCCGTGACTTGGAACGGATATTTGCAAGCATGGAATATACTGAAGCTCAAAAAGTTGAGTACGCGATATTTATAGTCCGAGATGAAGGTGAATCTTGGTGGATCCTCACTCGTGGGCATATGATTGCTGCTCACACTCCTCTGAATTGGGAGAATTTTAAGGTGGAGTTCCTTAGGAAATACTGAGAGTTACAAGAACAAGAAATAGCTTGAGTTCATAGAGCTTAAGTAGGGTAATATGACTGTGGAGGAGTATGCCTCCAAGTTTGATGAGCTTTGTGCATTCTATCCTCCTTATCAATAAGAGGGAACCAAGGTTTTGAAGTGTGTAAAGTTTGAAAATGGGTTCAGGCCCAAGATTAAGCAGGCTATTCGACATCAAAAAATTAGAAGCTTTTCGACACTTATGAACAAGTGTCGTATTTATGAAGAAGATGATATGACTCCTTTAAGTCATGGCAAGCATGAGTCTAAGTTGAAGGGGCAATTCTCTGATTTCAAGAGACATGGTCAATTCAGAAAGAAGAAGTTCCTTCGTGGTGGATCCTCAAATGCAAGAGGACATGGTGCTTTTAGAGGTGGTCATGGAGTTGGTAACCAAGGTCATGGCAATGTCCAAGGCCTTACTTGCTTTAAATATGGTGCTAACCACTTGGCCTGTGATTGCCCAAGAGATAATGTGGTGTGCTATCAATGCAACCAACCCGGGCATATTCGTCCTGATTACCCATTAAATACAAGGAATGCCAATGTTGATACTCTTACTCGTGTGAACTAAAATGGTAACCGTGGAGGCCATGATGGCTTTGGAAGCTGTGGTTGTGGAAACGGTAATGGTCATAATGGTGGCTGTAACGGTGGCCGTGGTGGAAACCATAATGGTGGAAGAAATGGTAATGGTCGAGAAAATGGCCATGATGGAAGAAATGGTAACCGTAATGGTGGTGATCAACCATAAGCAGCTGGAAGAGTCTTTGCCATTACCAATGAAGAAGCCACACAAGCTGAAGATCTTGTTCGTGGTAAGTGTGAAATATTTGGTACTTCAATAGATGTTATATTTGATTCTGGTGCTACGTACTTATTTATTTCTGAGGATTGCGTGAGGCACTTGAAAGTGCCTGTTTGCATGATGAGAAGTTCTATAATGGTGACTACACCGACCGGTACTTGTTTGAGATCGGTGACTCGATGTGAGAATATCGAGATGACTCTTGAGGGAAGGAAGTTTGTCGTATCCCTCGCGTGCTTACCTATGAAAGACCTGGACATTATTCTAGGCATTGATTGGTTGTCTGCCAACAAAGTCTTGGTGGATTGTCATAACAAGACAGTGATTTTTTCGACTTCTAACGCTGAAGACTATGATCTACAAGGTATCTCTCAGCTTCTTGTAATGTTCTGCATGGTTGATGGGAGTGATACTCCCTAATCTGGTGAATTCACTGTTGTTTCTAAATTTCTCGATGTTTTTCCAGATGAGATTCCTGGTTTGCCTCCTCCACGTGAAGTGGAATTCTCTATTAATCTCATTCCTGATGTTAAACTTATCTCTAGAGCTCCCCATAGGATATCTCCTATGGAGTTGGTCGAATTAAAGAAGCAAGTCGAGGAATTACTTAAGCAGGAGTTTATCCGCCCAAGTGTGTCTCATTGGGGTGCTCCTGTGTTATTGGTGAAAAAGAAGGACGGATGTATGAGATTGTGCGTTGATTATCGCTAACTCAATAAATTAACTATCAAGAACAAATATCCTCTTGCTCGTATTGATGATCTTTTGGATCAATTTAAGGGCGCCGTTGTGTTTTCTAAGATTGACTTACGTTCCGGATATCACCAAATTTGGGTGAAGATCGAGGACATTCCTAAAACTTCCTTCCGAACACGATATGGACACTATGAGTATGTAGTGATGCCATTCGGAGTGACAAATGCTCCTGCGATTTTTAAGGATTACATGAATCACATCTTCAATGAATATCTTGATCAATTTATTGTTGTATTCATTGATGACATTTTGGTGTATTCTAAGAGTCATGAAGAGCATGAAAGACATCCTCGCCTTGTGTTATCCATTCTTCGAGAGAAAGAATTGTATGCTAAGCTCTCTAAATGTGAATTATGGATGAATAAGATTTCTTTTCTTGGTCATGTGATCTCCAGTGATGGGGTTGTTGTTGATAGATCAAAAGTGGAAGCCGTTATGGCTTGGGAAAGGCCGACATACATGATAGAAATAAGAAGTTTTCTTGGTCTTGTCGGTTATTATCGGAGGTTTATCGAAGGATTTTCCCGCTTAGCCTTACCATTGACAAAGTTGACTCGTAAGAATCAACCGTTTATGTGGACTTATGAGTGTGAAGAAAGTTTTCAAGAGTTGAAGTTGAGACTTACTACTGCACCAGTTTTAGCATTGCCTGATTTGTTGGATGACTTTGTGGTATACTGTGATGCTTCTATGTATGGTCTGGGTTGTGTGTTGATGCAATGTGAACATGTGATAGCCTATGCATCGAGACAGTTACGATCGCTTAAGGTTAATTATCCGACACATGATCTTGAATTGGCGGCGGTGGTATTTGCTTTGAAGTTGTGGCGACATTACTTATATGGTTCTAAGTTTATGGTCTTTAGTGATCACAAGAGCCTTAAGTACTTGTTTGATAAAAAAGAACTTAATATGCGCCAACGGCGATGGATGGAGTTTCTAAAAGACTATGAGTTCGAGTTGAGGTGTCATCCCAGAAAGGCAAATATGGTTGCCGATGCCTTAAGCCAGAAGTCATTGCATGTTTCCGCAATGATGGTGAAGGAGATGGAATTAATTAAGCAATTTAGAAACTTGAATGTGGGCGTGGAAACATATACTCCAAAGAAAATGTCCCTTAAGATGTTGACAGTTGCTAATGTATTTCTTGAAACTGTGAAATTGCAACAACCGAAAGATGAATACTTGGTTAAGATGAGAAGAACTCAAGAAAAAAGGAAGAACTTGTTTCTAATGGAAGGTCATGATGGCATTTGGCGTGTGAAAGACCAAATTTATGTTCCCTCGAGTGGTGATTCAAGGAAATATGTACTTGAGGAAGCTCACAAGAGTATATTGAGCATTCATCCTGGTTCCACCAAGATGCACCAAGACTTGAAGAAGAATTGTTGGTGGCCTGGTATGAAACGCGATGTGGCGAACTTTGTTGCATCTTGCCTTATTTGTTAGAAGGCTAAGGTCGAGCATCAAAGACCATCTGGTTATTTGAGACCTTTAAAGATCCCTGTTTAGAAGTGGGATAGTATTGCTATGGACTTTGTTTCTGGACTACCCAGGACTCGTACTAGAAATGACGCTATATGGGTGATTGTGGATTGGTTGACGAAGTGTGCTCACTTCTTGCCTATGAATATGAAGAGTTCTCTAGAGAAATTAGCCTAATTGTACATAAAGGAGATTGTTAGGCTGCATGGTGTGCCTTCTAGTATCATATCCGATCGTGACCTTCGGTTTACTTCTCGATTTTGGGAAAGTTTACATCATGAGTTAGGTTCTAAGTTGAAGCTTAGTTCCGCTTATCATCCTCAAACCGACAGGCAATCTGAGAGGACTATCCAAATCCTTGAAGATTTGTTGAGAGCATGTGCTTTGGAGCATGGTAGATGTTGGGATAGGTTTTTTCCATTGATTGAATTCACTTATAACAATACTTACCACAGTAGTATTGGTATGGCTCCTTATGAGGCACTTTATGGCAGAAAATGTAGAACGCCTCTATGTTGGTTGGTGACTAGTGAGAATTTGGCTTTAAGGCTGGAGATTGTTCAGGAGACTACCGAGCAAATTAAAAAGATACAAGAGAATATAAAGATTGCTCAAGACCGATAGAAGAGTTATTATGACAAGAGGCATAAACCACTTGAATTTCAAGTTGGTGATCACGTATTATTGAGAGTCTCACATGATAAAGGGATTGGAAGGGTGTTAAAAAGTGGAAAGTTAAGCCCTAGGTTCATTGGACCCTATGAGATTTTGGAGCGGATTGGCGACGTTGCTTATCGAATTGCACTCCCTCCGCATCTCACGAATCTACACAATGTATTCCATGTGTCATAGTTGAGGAAGTATGTTCATGATCCTCTGCATGTAATCCCCGTTGATGATGTGGATGTGCGGGATGACTTGTCTATTCCTCTTGTTTCTGTTCGCATTATTGAGCATTCTGTGAAAAAATTACGGAACAAGTTGGTACCTTTGGTGAAAGTCGCTTGGAAGCATGGAAATGTGGAGACGTTCACATGGGAACGTGAAGATGATATAAGGGAACGATACCCTGATGCGTTCGAATCTGGTATATTAAATTTCGAGGATGAAATTTTCTTTTTGTTGGGGTGGATTGTAACACCCTAAATTTTAAAATAAAGGATTAATTAAGGAAATAATTATTAAATAGTTGTATGTGGGTTATTTAATGTCCCAAAATATTAGAAATAATTCAATTAAGATTTTTGGAGGCTGCTCATAATTTATTGGAGCTGAATAGGTTGAAATTAAGCCCAATTAGAATATGGGTGTCAGACCAAATATCTCCGATTGGGACAATATTGGTAAGGGCTATTAAGAATATTATTGGGAGTCCAAATGTGTATTCAGAATAATTTTTAGATGAAGTATTGAGCCCAAACTGAGATTCTGTTTGATTTAAAATGTAGAAGTTTATGTGAAGGGTCCAATTAAAACACAAAAATCCATTCTCTCCCTCTCTTATTCACGTTGTAACTCTACTTTCCCTTTTCCCTCTAACTTTCATCACTTCCTTTCCCCCTTACATAAACCTCTTCATTTCTCTTCTTCCCCCATAAAACTCATCAAATTTGTGAGTCTCCTCCCATACCCAATCAATTTGGCTTCTTCTTCTTCACTTTAGGAGGTGCTTGGGCTTGGAAACTCTCTCCCTTTTCTTCTATTTTGTGGTGGTGCTAGGGCTTAGGTTTTCTTGGAGCTTGAGGTAAGTTCCTCCATCCTTTTGGTATTCTAAGCCTTAGGTTATAGTGTTGGGTTGTTGGGAGAGTATTAAATGTATATTGGTGAGTATTGGGAAGCCATTAATATGTGAGGCTCTATGGTGGGTGACATTAATGAGATTTATAAATAGGTATTTATGAGTGTGTGTATATGGCAAGAAAGATGATGGAAAATGATAGGCATTGATGATGATTATTAGGTTATAGTGAAACCCTAACTTTATGATTTGGGCAAAATGTAAAATATGAGTAGAGAAGCATTCATTGTGTTAGATAAATGTTATTAATGAGGTGAAGTGATGTTATTGATGGTGGATGACCATGAATGATATTTAATGATTAATGATGGTTGTTGGGAACCATTAATATAGGAACCCATTAATGGGTTTGACATTAAAAATGTATAACAATGAATGAAGGCACCTAACCCATAATGGTTATGGTGGAATTAATGAAATAAATGAGGTTTGAGAATTTAAAGTGATATAAACACCAAGTAAATAACTATGAGCATTAAGTCTTGGTGGTTGAATTAAAAATAATTGTGTAATATATTGTATAATGTAGGAAACAACCCCATTGACGAGGCGGGACCATCGGACCGCGTTGATTACTACTTCTCTTGAGGTATGAGGGGTAACTATTCTAAATACATGATTTCATCCATTAGTGATGTGTGTATCTAATTATGTATTGTCAATTTGGCTTGAATGGATGATTTGATGAATATATGATTGAAATGCATTTAGAGTAATTGATGTTATATGGAATGTGTTTTGGGATGTTGTTTATGAAGAAACTTGACTCATGTTGATGAGAATTGTTGTGAATGGCTTGATGTCCATGGTTGTATTGATTGATGTGTTGTTGAACATCCCATGATGTGTGAATTGATAAAGGATGATTGCCACTAACTATTGATGTATATGGAGTCCAATAAGAACTGGTGATGGTTGAAAATAATGAGTATACAAAATCCACTAAGTGGTTGTGGTGAATTGTTGAATGTGGAGTGGCATGATAGGATGCATAGAGTGAGAATACATTGATTGGCATTTGTATCCATGGCATATCATATGCTGTCTATGTAGAATGTTAGGGGTTCCATTGGGCGGGCCTAGTGGGAGGGCGACCTGGTGCACGGGTATATTATTGTATTTCCCTAGTGATTCTGGGAATCACGAAGCTTTCCATAGTTTGGTGACGAGGCGCCCTATATGGCGGGCCCAGAGGGCAGGCGGCTCTGAGATGAGCAAGTTACATCGGTGTCCAACGGGACACGGCTCTCTCGATGTGTGTTTGAGAGGGGCCCGTAGCACTTGTGGCAAGTAAGGCCACGATTATAGATTTGTAAGTCACAGGGTGACTAGTGCTACAGATGGGCGAGAGCGGTTTAGTACTAGTAAAAGTATGTTATTAAGCATGCATGGATTGAGATATATATGTACACATTTTCTACTACAGTAGGGGCATAGTAGCACACCTATGCTTGTCCCACATTTATTATGTTGTTATTTTCCCATAGTCGGATCTGCATTTGACAATAATTCCTTGTGCAGATGCATTAGCTATAAGAGCATTTGCATATAGCTGGAGATATGCCTAGTTGAAAGCCCGTGATGGCGACGGATGATTGAGATATAAAGAGGGAAGAAATGTGGTACTAACACTATGTGTATGATGAGTTATTGAGAATACCAATGATTTAAATGTGTGTGTTATGGATGTATTTCTGGAGTATGTAATATGTAACTATGAATGATATAGTATGTGAATGGAACTATGATGTTTCTTGTAAAGTGTATCATATGTGAGCATGTATGGATATTATCATAATGTATGACTTTGATACATTTGGATTTTTTTATTCACCTCCTAGTTTCCATTTTAAGTTTGATGTAGGTGTGATGTAAATCCTACTCTTTTAGAGGTCGAGTGCCAATGAAGGTAAATGTGAAAGGAAAGTGGGTGAGCCTTGGCCGACATATAATCATTTTGTAGAGTATATAGTGTACACATGCTAAAATTTGTGATTAGATATGATGAATGATGATTTTGGATGTCATATAGGAAAATGAGGCCTTTGTGTGTATGGCTTATTTTCATTAATGACCTTGACAATGTATGGATGATATAAATGATGTAGCATGCTGTTAAAATTGATGAATGAATGGATATTCATATATATTTTGGATTTTATAAAGCATATGAAATGATAAGTTTGATTTTGATATGATTAATGAATTGGAATGGAAATTATTGAGTATGAATGCTTGAGACAAGTTTTAAATGCTTAATATGATGAATGTGATGTGTTGAATTTGATCAATTTTGCTTTGTATGGGTTTTGGTATGTAAAGTTGTGAAATTTTTATGTTTTCTGCACATTAGCTGATAATCTCGCTCAGGAGCGAGAATCCCCTGTATCATTTATATGGCCTCTAGCCTAATCTCACTCAGGCGAGAGTGCTTCTCACTCAGGCGAGATGACTCTGCACTTGGCATGTGCATTCTGGACGTTTCTCGCTCGATCGGGCTCGCCTTCGCTTAAGCGAGTGTTGTGTGGAATCGTTTCTGGACGAGATTCGCTCAGGCAAATTGGTATCTTGCCCAAGCAAGATGATTATGTATCAGGTATATGCTTCTGGAGGTATTTCTCTCAGGCGAGCTTCGCCTCGCTCGAGCGAAATTAGGGTAGAATGGTTTTGGACCATTTTCGCTCAAGTGAGATGGTCTTTGTGTGGCAACTCGCTCAAGCGAGTGAGCGTGCGTAAGATACTGGAACATTTTCGCTTACGTTCACTGGCCTCGCCCAAGCGGCCCGTGTGGGTCTTGCTCAAGCGAGACAGGGACTCATGTTAGTCCTCAAATTTTCAATAAAAGCTTTAATAAAAATTTCATAAAAATTAATTTAATTTGTTAGAAAATTAGGTTTTAAATTCAATAAATGGATGTTGTTGGAAATAATCTGCCCTTGATCAATTTTCTCTAGTTTTGCAGTAAAAAAGTAGAGAATTTAAGAGAAAATTAAAGATACTGGAGGAGCTGACGCGTAGCATCAACCCCATGCGTAGCGTGGCTACTTTTGATGCTGACGCTACGCATCACAGCCACGC
The DNA here is from genome assembly GCA_037962975.1 of Clitoria ternatea. Taxonomy (NCBI): domain Eukaryota; kingdom Viridiplantae; phylum Streptophyta; class Magnoliopsida; order Fabales; family Fabaceae; genus Clitoria; species Clitoria ternatea. The sequence goes on from CM075671.1 coordinate 111,818,632, forward strand.
GTAGCATCAGAGCTGTGTGGACTCCACAGCCAGCTTGGCCAAGCACTCAACTTTGACCCAATAATGGCCACTCCACACAGCACCAATGGCCACTCCACTCAACACAAATGGCCAAAACACAGTGGAGACACGTCCAAGTGGCCAAGCATGATCAAATTTAATAATTTGAAGAGGCCATTATCAGCTGTTTAATGGAAGCTGAGTCAGGGGTCTGACGCGTAGCGTCACACTGACGTGTAGCCTCGGCACCCTTGCTCAGCCCTATAAATAGGGCCATCCAACACCATTCTAAGCCTCCCATATCATCCCATTCTCATTCTTTTCTCTCTTTGTAGTTGACTTTAAGTACTTCTTTTGTGAGTTTGTAGTTCTAGAATAGTTTTCTAGATACTTGAGAGTGTTTTGTTGTATTGTGATCGTTGTATCGTGAAGTTTCCATCGTCTTCGTAATGTCAACCTCTGTAAGTGTTGTTTTTACTTTTACCATGTGTAACTAATCTGTTTATGTTGGAATTGGTGAACTAATCTATTGAGTATAATGTTATGAATTCGACCTCTGCATGTTTATGATTCAAGTCCATGTTAGTATTTCAATCTTTTATTAATATGAACATCAAACGGGAGAATGATTTTCATGTGTATTGAAACTTGTTTTATTAGTGTGAATGTCAAACGGGAGAATGATTATTCATGCCGTATTGAAACTTGTTTTAACGAAAGTAAAAGTTAGAATACCCTTGGTATCATAATTCTAAAGGGGTTGTTAACCATTGTTGCTATAAGGCCCGGACATAATGCAAGTTTTTACTGAGAAAGCTCACGAGGGATCGGACTTTACGGTGAATTCTTAGAATTTATATCACGAGGGATCGGTTATAATGATTTTAAGCTGTAATGATATGAAACTTGATGATTAAATATGCATGTCTTGAGTCCTCATTGTTATTCTAGATTAGGGATCCAATTTCCAATATAATTTGTGTATCTGTGTTTAATTCTCAAGTATCTTACCTATTCTAGATTTAAACTCAACTTTTTATATAGATTTTTATTTTCTTTTTATCTCATGAACAATTCAACCATGCTATCCTGTGAATATTGTATAAATTGTATATAAATCATTCTTTTGTCTATAAGTTTATTTTCATTTACCATAATGACTAGGAAATTACTGTTGTTATTGGACTTTCAATCCCAATGGAATGATATCTAAATTTTGAAAACTACAAATGATTAGTGCGCTTGCCAATTAATGACCCGGTAGTAAACACAGACAGTTAAAACATTATTACCGGGCCAACAAGTTTTCTGGCGCCGTCGTCGGGGATTGAATTGATTCAGTAAAACAGTAAATTTTTAATTACCGTGGTAAATATTTTTTTACCTTAGTTAAGTTTTGTTATTTGTTTATTTACTTTTTCTTATCATTGTTACACTAACTTTCTTTTTCTAGTTTGTGTATGCAAACTCGATCTACTGCAGGAAAAATTTATTTTGATCCTGAGATAGAAAAGTTTGTAAAGAAAATCAAGTCTTTGAAATCTAAAACACAAACTAATTCTTCTTCTATTTCTAAAAATTTTGAAAATTCAAATATGGCTGCTGAAAGGAGAACATTGGGATAGTTTGCTGCTATTAATGGTCCACCCTGAGTTTCGGGAATGTTTCAAGGACCTGTTGTGCCAGTGGAGATTAAACCTGCTACTTTAAATATTATTCAAAATAATCAATTTGCTGGTTTAAATCATGAAGAACCGTATGAACATTTAACTGTTTTTTATGACTTATGTAGCACAATTGGTTTTGAACCCAATCAAGAAGAATCTGTTTATATGAGATTGTTTCCTTTTTCATTGATTGGTAAAGCTAAAGAATGGTTTAAATCTTGTCCACCGGGTAGTTTTGCAAACTGGTCCGATGTTGAAAGAAAATTTTTGGAATTATTTTACTCTCCTTCAAAATATTTTGAAGCCATGACAGCCATACACTCTTTTTCTCAAAACAATGATGAATCATTAGGAGAAACATGGGAACGATTCAAGGCACTCTTGAGAAAGTGTCCAAACCACAACCTGGATGATGCCGAAAAGGTAAGGATCGTTTACCATGGGTTATTACCTCAGTTCAAGATGATGTTAGATGCTTGTGCAGGAGGTTCTTTAATGAAGAAGATCGTGGAGGAAGCTATTGAGATATTGGAATCAATGTCCATTAGTGACCATCAAGCTAAACTAGAAAAAGGTAATGTACAAGGTATGCTTGAACAAGGAGTAAATGATACAGTGTTAGTTCAGCAAAAATTGTTGATACAACAAATTGAGGCAATGAGTAAACAACTTGGAAAACTTCAAGTTACCCATGTACCACCACAACTTCATGCTCAATTAAAACAATATGAGTATTGTATGGGCGAACAACCATGTGGTTACTATGTTCCTAACAAGAATGAACAAGAACAAGCTAATTCCTTGATTCATCAGAGATTACCTACAGGTAATTCTCTAAATCCTTTTGTAAATTCTTTTTCTAACAATTACCTGCAGGGAAGGCAAAACCAAAACTATGGTTGGAGGCAAAATGCTAGATCCTTCAACAATCAAGGTGATTATAATACTAGATTGACAAAGGCTGAAGAAAGTATTCAACAATTGATGCAATACATGGAGACAATTAAGGTTGCACATAAAGCATCAGATCAACAGTTGAGTCAGCTAGTAAAAGAAGTAGCCGACATAAAGGAGTTCAAAATGAAAGAACAATGTAAGGCTATTTTTACAAGAAGTGGTAAAACTGTAGGTATAGACTGTGAAAAAGAAAAAGAAAAAGAAAAAGAAAAAGAAGAAAAAGAAGAAGAAAAAGAATGTGAAGAAAAAATAAAGATGAAACAAAAGGAAAAGAAAAAAATCAAAAAAATCAGTATTTAGGACAGACACCTCCTGTCCAAGATTTACCTTATCCTCATCCACCATTAAAAAAGATAAAGAAAAGGAATAGAAGCGATTCCTTGAAATTTTTAAGCAGTTACATATAAACATTCCTTTTTCTGAGGCATTAGAACAAATGCCTACATATGCTAAGTGTAACATCCCAATTTTAAATAAAATACCGGGTGAGATAAAGCCATTAAAATAATAATTTCAAAAGTGGGGAATTGTTTATTAATCACCATTAACTTAATTAATCAAATGAGTGCTGATTAAGTGTGATTAGCCATTAGTGGTTGCTGATGGGACTGGATGACGTGAGCAGACTGCTGCTTCACGTTTTTCCCACCCCACATTTCCATTCTTTGTGCATGCATATATGTAGTTGGTCGATGGTCTCTTGCCATTCATTCTTCAGAATTCCCTCTGCGTTTTCTCTCTTCTTCCTTCTTCTCTTTCTCTCTCGTTCTTCTTCTTCTTCTTCTCCTTCTCCTTCTCTTCCCTCTGTTCATATTTTCTGCTTACGGAAGTCATGTTGACGGTACTGTAGAGGAGTCAGAGTTTCCTTATATGAGTGAAAGACGGTCGTCGAAGCAGAAGCAGAAACAGCCCCTGTACCCGAGCCGATCGCGAGAGACAACAGTGCTCAAGTGGAGGCTGAACGAGTGGAAGTATTGAGCGAAGCAACAAGGCAGAGGACCTACACCCAGGCAGAAGAGTCTCTCGGAGTCTCGTAGTTGGTAGGGGGAGTACCTTATATGTTAAACGTATGGATTATGGACGGGTTCCGGGTGTTGATGAGTGTTGTTCTGTATTCTGTTTGTGTGTTATACTTGCATGTGGAGTGCGCAATACCCGGGTGCATGACAAGTAGGAGTTGAGTGTTGCATGTTTAGTATTATCCCTGAGATGCACGCCGATAGCTTAGAGAATGATTGAATGATTGCATGGCAAGGGTGTGCTGTATTGTTAATGACGATAACTGTGTGGTTTACGTGACTTGTGAGTCGTTAAAAATATAAAATGATGACTGCATGTGATCGAGTGTTGGTGTAGTGAATCTGATAATATTCATATTGATGCATGCGTAGTTGAATCCTGATATTGCTGAATACCGATTGCATGTTATGCTTGTGTTGAGTGGAATACTTTATTGAATCCTGATATTGGTTGATATCAATTGCATGGAAAGCACGTGTTGCTGTATTCATCTACTTGAGCAATGATACTAATTGCATGGAAGTATGTGTGTTAAATCAATATATTAAGTTCTGAGAATTCGTATTACCGACTGCATGGGAAGTATATATAACTGAGTGAAAAGTTGTGTGTATGAATTCTGTATTGTGTGATGAAACCGCGTGTGGCGCATGGGATGCGTTGTGCTGGGAGCACGTAGTGTGGGACACTACTATCGGTTAATTGAAAAGCGTGGGACGCTGTGAAATCCTTGAGTGGGACTCAAGGTAGTTTCCAAGTGGGACTCGGGCTGCCTGTGAACACCTCTGTTGGCGCTGAGAGCGTTGGTGTCACATGTGGGCAAACGGTTGGGGTACCTGTAAAATGGCCAAGCAGCTGGGAGCTGAATTGATAGCTGAGAGCTATGTATAAAAAGGCTGGGAGCCTACGTTGCAACGTCAAAACCGATTACACACGAATACGGAACCGAGTGAAATACTCTGTGTATATTGATTATCGATGCTGTTTGAAATTGATTATGCAAGTGATGATGTTAATGAGATGATGAATGTATATAACCGAGCGAACTATTCTGTGTACACATGTTGTTGATGCTGATTGAAATATGTTCTATGAATGCATGTTAATATTATTGAAAAGTTGTGTATGTATAGCCGAGTGAGAATTGTTGAATTCTGATTGAGAAATGTTCAATATGTACATTCCGATTCATAGGCATTATTATGTCACTGATTCTTGTATGTTAATGTTATTGAATTGATACGTGCATAAGGCCGAGTGATAACTGGTGGATTCCAATCAGTAAGAGTCTGATGTGTGTCCTGGTTGATTGGTATTGCTCTGACTTTAATCATTGCCATGTATGATTGTGTGTATATATATAAAGCTGTATAATTGTGGACAACCTGAGTCAGTATCTATCACTTAATATTTAAGATACTCACCCCCCTACTGTGGCAATTTTTCAGTGAATATCTCTCGCAATGAGGAGTGAATGAGGAGCTGAATGTCGAGTGATGTGCTGGTGCACTATGGAGATAGATGTTATGTATATACTGTTTATGTGTTTTGTTAAGCCTTGGCCGGCTCATGTTTAGCTTTAGTTCCTTTTATTAGAACCTGAACCCTTGGGAGTAGAGGACATGATTTGCTGCCTGTAATTAATTATATCTACTATGTTGCGTGAAACCCTATATTGTGCATGAAAATCCGAGTAACCTATGTACGCGTATTTGTTGTGGGTGAGAGGTTAGTATAACTGTAAGTTGAAGTGGAGTCGAGTGATGGCGTGGGAAGAGAGTTAGTGACTCCATCCGAGTGAAAGGAAGTCTAGGTAATCCCGAGTGAATGAGGCCGTGTGATGCCGAGTAAGAGTTTACCGATCAGAAGATGACACCTAAGACTCTAAGTGGATCCATTGTAATAAATTATTAAGTAGCTAGAGAAATCCGAGTGAGTCCTGAATTAGAGGGAAAATCAGAGTAGGAAAGATTTCGGGTACCGAGCGAGAATCGATCCTGATACCCTTAGAGTGACGACTGTTAAGGTTTCCCGAGTGCAGAGCGACTGAGTATTTTCTGAGTGAGAAGTCTTCATAAATTCCGAGTGAGCGGCTTGGGGATCATTTGCGGATTGCCAATATATATATATATATATATAAGCCAATCAAGTGGAATCGTGGAGTGTGATATACTGTCTGGAAGAAGCTGGGGTGCCTTAAGGTCAATCCGAATAAACTAAGAAGTGGACCTTCCCGAGCGATCTATACACTAAAATCCGAGTGGAGGAAAATACCGAGTGGAGTGGCAGGATGCCGAGTGTAGTTTCGCTTAAGCGTTTCTTCCCTTCGCTGCGCGAGAGTTCATTTCCCTTGTCTCTTTCCCCCTTCTTCTCCTCGATGGGTCGGATTTGTTAATTTGAGTAGATTATGTACAGTTTATTAACTTTAAAATTTGGAAAATTTTCCCTGTTGATTTTGTTTATTTAATTAAAATTAGGGTGTTACATTAAGTTTATGAAAGAACTGCTTACAAAGAAAAGGAAGTATGATGAGGAGATAGTAGAACTTGAAGCAAGTTACAATGCTATTTTACAATACAAGATGCCGGAAAAATCCAAAGATCCTGGCAAATTCACTATTCCTGTCTTTATTGGTGGAGTAAATATCAGAAAGGCTTTATTAGATTTAGGGGCTAGCATCAATCTAATGCCCCTAAGTATGATGAAGCGTATTGGTGACCTTGATCCGCAACAGACAAGGATGACTCTACAATTAGCTGATAAATCCATCAAAAGACCTTACGGGATTGTAGACGATGTGCTCGTAAAGGTTGACAAATTCTACTTTCCTGTGGATTTTGTGATTTTAGACATGGAGGAAGATGCTGATGTTCCCCTGATCCTTGGAAGACCTTTCATGAAAACTGCTCGAGTATTGATTGATGTGGACAATAGAAAGTTAGCAGTAAGGGTACATGATGAGGAAGTAAATTTTGACGTCTTCAAGGCAATGAAACATCCTAACTCGAAGCAAGACTGTTTCAAAGTGGACGTCCTTGATGAAGTCTATCTTTCCTTATCAAAAGGTATGTCTATTTCTGACCCATTAAATAAGTTATTGACTAATTCTGTTGAACTCTTGATTGAAAAGTATCTTGAAGAATTCAATCAAGGGAAAGAAATTTCCTTTTGAATCAAGAAAGATTGAAGAAATTCAAGACTCACCTGTTGAAGAAATCCAGAAACCTGAACTAAAAGTGTTACCTTCCAATCTAAAGTACATCTTTTTGAAAGAAGGTAATTTAAAACCAGTAATAATTAGTAATCTGTTAAGTGAAACAGAGGAAGAAAAACTGGTAGAAGTATTGAAGAGAAATCAAGAAGCAATTGGATGGACACTTGAAGATTTAAAAGGTATAAGTCCATCATACTGCATGCATAAAATTTTGTTGGAAGATGATTTCAAACCTGTTGCTCAACCTCAAAGGCGCCACAACCCAACTATGAAAGAGGTAACCAAAAAGGAGGTCCTGAGATTGCTAAAAGCAGGTATTATCTATCCCATTTCTGATAGTGCATGGGTAAGTCCTGTCCAAGTTGTTCCAAAAAAGGGTGGTATGACAGTAATTGTTAATGAAAAAAATGAACTAATTCCTACAGGAACTGTCACCAGTTGGAGAATGTGCATTGATTATAGAAAATTAAATCAAGCAACAAGAAAAGATCATTTTCCATTGCCTTTTATGGATCAAATGCTTGAAAGATTATCTGGACAAGAATATTACTGCTTTCTTGATGGTTATTCTGGATATAATCAAATTGTTGTTGACCCTCTTGATCAGGAAAAGACTGCTTTTACATGTCCTTTTGGCATATTTGCTTACAGAAAAATGCCATTTGGATTATGTAACGCACCTGCTACTTTTCAAAGATGCATGTTTGCTATTTTTGCAGATTTAATTGAAAAGAGCATTGAGATTTTCATGGATGACTTCTCAGTTTTTGGGAATTCATTTGAGACATGTCTATCCAACCTAAACACCGTACTAAAGCGGTGTATTGAGACAAATCTGGTGCTTAATTGGGAGAAGTGTCACTTCATGGTGAAAGAAGGAATTGTACTTGGTCATAAAATTTCTTCTAGAGGAATTGAAGTAGACCAAGCCAAGATAGAGGTAATTTATAAACTCCTACCTCCTGTGAATGTAAAAGGTATTAGAAGCTTTTTAGGACATGTTGGATTTTATAGGAGGTTTATTCAAGATTTTTCAAAAATTGCAAAACCTTTATCAAACCTTCTGAATAAAGATGTTGAATTCAAATTTGATGAAGCATGTCTTAAAGCCTTTAATTCCTTAAAAGAAAAATTGGTTTTCGCCCCTGTAATTATTACTCCTAATTGGAATTTACCCTTTGAACTTATGTGCGATGCAAGTGATTATGCTATTGGAGCAGTTTTAGGTCAAAGATATGAAAACGTTTTTAAAGTCATACATTATGCTAGTAAAGTTTTGAATGAAAATCAAATAAATTATGCAACTACTGAAAAAGAATTACTAGCCATAGTATATGCTTTAGAAAAATTTTGATCTTACTTGATTGGTTCAAAAATAATTATTTTTACTGATCATGCGGCAATCAAGTACCTTTTGACTAAATCTGATTCAAAACCTCGGTTAATCAGATGGACTTTGCTCCTTCAAGAATATGATCTTGAAATCAAAGATAAAAAGGGTAGTAAAAATATGGCAGCTGACCATCTTTCTAGATTAATGAATAATGAGGTTACTGCCAAGGAAAAATAAATTTTGGAAGAATTCCCTGATGAAAAACTTTTCAAAATAACACAACGGCCATGGTTTGCTGACATGGACAATTTCAAAGCAGCAGGAGTTCTTCCAAATGATTTAACTTGGCAACAAAGAAAAAAATTCTTTAGAGATGCAAGATATTTTGTTTGGGATGACCCTCATTTATTCAAAATTGGAGTGGATAATTTGTTACGGCATTGTGTGCCTGACTGGGAAGTAAAAGATGTGTTGTGGCATTGTCATAAATCACCATATGGAGGACACTTTAATGATGAAAGAACAGCTGCAAAAGTTCTTCAATCAGGTTTATACTGGCCCTCTCTTTTTAAAGATGCTCACTTATTTGTTCAATCTTGTGATAACTGCCAAAGAACAGGTAATGTTGGAAGAAGGCAAGAAATTCCTCTCACAAATATACATGAGGTTGAGGTATTTGATTGTTAGGGAATTGACTTCATGGGACCTTTTCCTAACTCTTACTTAAATCAATACATTCTTTTGGCAGTTGATCATGTTTCAAAATGAGTAGAAGCAATTGCTACCCCTAATGCTGACACTAAATCTGTTGTGAATTTTTTGAAGAAAAATATTTTTTGTAGATTTGGGACACCAAGAACTTTAATCAGTGATGGTGGTTCACATTTTTGTAATAAAATTCTTCAGAAAGTATTACAACATTATGGAGTAAAGCATAAGGTAGCCACAGCATATCATCCACAAACCAACGGACAAGCAGAGATTTCAAATTGTAAAGTAAAAAGAATTCTGGAGAAAACTATGTCATCTTCTAGAAAGGATTGGTCACAAAAACTTGATGATGCACTCTGGGCATACAGAATTGTATTTAAAACACCAATTGGTCTTTCTCCTTTCCAGATGGTCTATGGAAAATCATGTCACCTTCCAGTTGAAATGGAACATAAAGCATATTGGGCTTTAAAATTCCTCAATTTTGATCAAAATGTAGCAACGGATAAATGAAAGTTATAGCTACTCGAATTAGAAGAAATGAGGAATAATGCCTATGAATCATCCAGATGTTACAAAAGTAAGGTGAAAGCTTACCATGATAAAAAGTTAAAGAAAAGATACTTCACACCAGGTCAGCAAGTTTTATTATTCAATTCAAGATTAAAATTGTTTCCTGGAAAATTGAAATCAAAATGGTCGGGCCCGTTTTTGATTAAAGAAATTAAACCATATGGAGCAGTGGAAATTGAAGATCCAACATCCAAAAGAAGTTGGATGGTAAATGGGCAAAGGTTGAAACTCTATTTGGGTGGTAAAATTAACAAAATTACCACCAGTTATCTTTTAACTGATCCTTGAAATGCAGGAATGTCAGGATGAAGACATTAAACTTAGCGCTCAATGGGAGGCAACCCATTCTGTTATTTGTTTATATGTGAATAAAAAAAGTCAAAAATAAATTTTATCTTTTAAATAAATCAACAAATTTTTGTTAGAAAGAAAATTTATACACTCAAAGTTTTCACACAATAAAACTGATTCTGTAAAATCAATTATTTGTTCTTTTATAACTTAGGAATTTTAATAAATTTAATTATAATAAGTTTATTAACTATCAAGCAAATTTCAATAACCCGGTGAGTTAAGAGATCTTTTTAAACACTTGAGGGTTTAATCGATATAACTTCATTCAAATTGATTTTGCTTTAATCTTTGATTTGTGTTGTTATACAGAGAATTCAAGAAAAAGATCAAGGCACATTTATTGGTGAAAAGAAACCTTGGGCCAAACAGCTTACCTTGGTAAAAATTATTTTATCCTTTGCAAGCCCATATTGAGCCTGAGAATAAATTCTTTGGTACCCTTAAACCTAAAATAGTTTTAACCATTCCTTATACTTGATTGATTAAAAGAGCAGTTGAAATAAATGAAAAATATTTTGAGAGTTCTTACAAAAATAGGGAGTGAAAAAGATAAGCAACTTGATTCTTTTCAAAATAAAGAAAAATAAAATATGAAAAAGAAAAATCAAAAATAGTGAAAAGAATCAAGTTGGGGGTATTTATTTTTCATCAATAAAAGAAAATGAGAGTTTGGGACAAGAGAAAGCCTAAAAATTATAAAAAGCTCTTTTATGATTTCAGGATTTTGAATTCCAAGAAAAACCATTGATTCTTGTAAGCCAAGCCTCATTACAACCCATGAAAAGACCTTGTGATTTCTGAATTAACTTTATATGACTAACCATTGATTAGATGACAATCGAAGTTAAATTCGTTTGATTTTATGATTGATTGAGTGAAACAGGTTACCCTTTACATAGAGATAAACACTTGTGAGGTAAGCCTAAAATTTTGCTTGATTTGTTAATAAAATATTATAATTAATTTTATCATTAAACCTTTGTTATATTAGATATCAATTTTTGATTATTACAAATTAGTTAAATTGTGAAATTACTTTTTATGGTAAATTCTCGGACTAACTCAAAAATTTGATTTCAAATTTTTATTTTTATTTTTCTCTCTTACTCGAGGACGAGCAATGTCTCAAGTTGGGGTATTTGTTAGTCCTCAAATTTTCAATAAAAGCTTTAATAAAAATTTCATAAAAATCATAAAAATTAATTTAATTTGTTAGAAAATTAGGTTTTAAATTTAATAAATGGATGTTGTTGGAAATAATCTGCCCTTGATCAATTTTCTCTAGTTTTGTAGTAAACAAGTAGAGAATTTAAGAGAAAATTAAAGATATTGGAGGAGCTGATGCGTAGCATCAACCCCATGCGTAGCGTGACTACTTTTGATGCTGACGCTACGCGTCACAGCCACGCGTAGCGTCAGAGCTGTGTGGACTCCACAGCCAACTTGGCTAAGCACTCAACTTTGGCCCAATAATGGCCACTCCACACAGCACCAATGGCCACTCCACTCAGCACAAATGGCCAAAACACAATGGAGACACGTCCAAGTGGCCAAGCATGATCAAATTTAATAATTTGAAGAGGCCATTATCAGCTGTTTAATGGAAGCTGAGTCAGGGGTCTGACGCGTAGCGTCAGCACCCTTGCTCAGCCCTATAAATAGGGCCATCCAACACCATTCTAAGCATCCCATATCATCCCATTCTCATTCTTTTCTCTCTTTGTACTCGACTTTGAGTACTTCTTTTGTGAGTCTGTAGCTCTAGAATAGTTTTCTAGATACTTGAGAGTGTTTTGTTGTATTGTGATCGTTGTATCGTAAAGTTTTCATCGTCTTCGTAATGTCAACCTCTGTAAGTGTTGTTTTTACTTTTACCATGTGTAACAAATCTGTTTATGTTGGAATTGGTGAACTAATCTATTGAGTATAATGTTGTGAATTCGACCTCTGCATGTTTATGATTCAAGTCTATGTTAGTATTTCAATCTTTTATTAATATGAACGTCAAACGGGAGAATGATTTTCATGTGTATTGAAACTTGTTTTATTAGTGTGAATGTCAAACGGGAGAATGATTATTCATGCCGTATTGAAACTTGTTTTGACGAAAGTAAAAGTTGGAATACCCTTGGTATCTTAATTCTATAGGGGTTGTTAACCATTGTTGCTATAAGGCCCGGACATAATGCAAGTTTTTACTGAGAAAGCTCACGAGGGATCGGACTTTACGGTGAATTCTTAGAATTTATATCACGAGGGATCGGTTATAATGATTTTAAGCTGCAATGATATGAAACTTGATGATTAAATATGCATGTCTTGAGTCCTCATTGTTAATCTAGATTAGGGATCCAATTTCCAACATAATTTGTGTATCTGTGTTTAATTCTCAAGTATCTTACCTATTCTAGATTTAAACTCAACTTTTTAGATAGATTTTTATTTTCTTTTTATCTCATGAACAATTCAACCATGCTATCCTGTGAATATTGTATAAATTGTATATAAATCATTCTTTTGTCTATAAGTTTATTTTCATTTACCATAGTGACTAGGAAATTACTGTTGTTATTGGACTTTCAATCCCAGTGGAACGATATCTAAATTTTGAAAACTACAAACGATTGGTGCGCTTGCCAATTAATGACCCGGTAGTAAACACAGACAGTTAAAACATTATTACCGGGCCAACAACTTGCTCAAGCGAGTTTCCCCTGTTCTCAGTTCCTTGATTTTTATTCCTTTGCTCAATTTTCTTACTTGTTTTGGACCCCTTATGTCATAGAAATGATATTATTATCATGAAATCATATTTCTAATGTTTAACAAATTGATGAGGCATCATTCCTTCCCTTTTTCCATATATTTCGATAACTCTTAAATTTTATCCAATTTTCCATTTTTCCCTTGGGACGACCTCGAGTCCAATCGTCCAAGGAGCACTCTGATACCTTCTCATATCTTCATATATAAGATAGGTTATTAAATGATCCGAGGTAATTACTTGGTATTATATATATTGAAATTCTTCTATTTATAACTATTTTAAACCGCGAAAAGTTTACCCCCATTTTTGGGGTGTTACAGTAAATATAGTGATGGATAGGTACGAACATCGCTAAAGTAAGTATTGTTGTACCTTATATCCTTCGACGAAGGAGGTTGTACGTCGCTAGGGTGTGACATTAGTGATGGGGTTTTGTATCGTTGCTATGTAGTATTGAGTTCAGCGACGGGGTTTTGCGTTGTTATTATATAGTATTGAGTTTAGCGACAATTTCTGTTTGGTCCTCACTATTACTGCCAGGTGGCCTTCTCAATGATGTTGTTAGCGACGGACGTATGCCACCGCTAAATTTTTAATCTAATTCGAACAACAGCATTCCCTAATCATTTGGCCCCATCATTTTCCCTAACCCCTCTCCCTGTCTCTGTTTCCCTAACCCCTCTGTCTCCTTCTCCCCCTTCTTGTGCATCTCTCTCCCTCTCCCCCTCCCTCTTTGAAGTTGTCTCCCTCTATCTCCCTCCCTCTACCTCCCTCCATCCCTACACCTAGAAGCTTCAAAGCTGCACTCTCTTTGATGATGTACTCTCTCTAACAGCGCGTCACCCATATATGTTATGGTACCGCCTGAAGAAACTCTCTCTGACTCTCCATTTTTCTCCTTCGAGGTCAATCTTTTCATGCAATATTTGTTTTAACATGTTCAAATTAAGGTTGAATTTGTCAAAAAGGTTTACTTTTCTTTGGTACAAATAAAAATGGTTAACTTTAATGTTACATCATCTATTTATAATCTGAATTGTCATTTCATAGTTTCAAGATTTTACATAATGCAGTACCCTAGAAGCCTCACTAAATTCCTATGCTGAAGTTTGGCAATATGCATAACTTCATTTTTAAACTCTTGCAGTCCTTACCTAGAATTCTTTGAGAGCCTCTTGACAGCTATTTCCCTTCCATCATCCAGGACACCCTAAAAGTTGTAACAAATTGTACAATGGAAAAGCTTCATTTTAACTTAAATATCTTTGAGATTAATGTACTTTCCGATTTTGGCAGAAGTATTCAAATATTGAATAATTGTTTCAAGAATGCAGAAATATTGAGAAATATATTCTAGAAGCTCAACAACATGGCCTTTGATTTTTCAAATATGATGTATTAGAATCTGATAAGTAGTTGATTGGTGAAAAGAGAAAACCGCTTAATTTCAAAATAATAGTTTCTTTATATGTCACATGTCAATTTAAGTTACCACAAAAGGGCAAAAAAAAGGATTGATAGTTAAAAATATTCATAATTTCAGCTATATAACCTTATTTTTGTTTCACATAAATTATTCACACTATTTCAAGTTGAGGGCATCTTTACTTAACAAGGAACCAAAAATCTGGTTTAGTCCATCAAAATGTTTTTGTAGATATGAATGTTGAAGAAATTACAGGTTTCAAACGATGATATAAAAATGATTATCAAAGTTCTCATGTTGCTGAAGTTGTTTACACATTGATAGGGAGAAAAAAGTATCAATTCCCAACTTAAGTAAGTACATATTTAAGGTAGAATCAAACTAAAACCATTAGTAGGTAAGATTACGCTCTTCTTTAAAATGATAACTTCCATACTGCCATTGACCATAGACCTGTTCTGATTAAAGTTTGTCACTATTTTTAAAACTATATAATTATTAAGGTAAGATTTATAGCATCCCTCAGAAAATAAAACTTTGTTGAGTATACCATCATGCATTTCCATCTGATCAGGAAGGTACTTTATCATTTCATTACCTTATAAACTGATCCAAGACCACCTTCCCCTAATTTGTTGTTAGTTGAAAATTTACTTGTTGCCAAAGAAATTATAGAAAACTCAAACATGGGTAAGTCCAGATCTTCCTTATCATGCTCATATATGGCATTTACATCACTATTTGTATTGCCTTCCATCTTTACTGCAAAAGTAGCAAGTGATGTGTCAATTCAAATATAGAACATGCTCAGTCTTCCCTGTTCCTTCTAGTCTTCTACCATTTTCTGCATCACTCTAAATCTAAAAGAGAATAGAAAAATCTTGATTTACACATTATTTTCTACCATGGCCAACAGGACCCACTTTGTGTATCTTATCTTGTATGCTTTAGGGATTTGTGTTAATTGGCTTTTCATGGTTTAACTCTCTAGTTGCTTATTTGTATTAAAGTTGTTGAGGCTATTATACAAACCCAAATCCAATACCCCTAATTTTCTTTTGATCCAAATCATCAT
The DNA here is from genome assembly GCA_037962975.1 of Clitoria ternatea. NCBI lineage: Eukaryota > Viridiplantae > Streptophyta > Magnoliopsida > Fabales > Fabaceae > Clitoria > Clitoria ternatea. The sequence continues at coordinate 111,833,729 of CM075671.1, forward strand.
CTTATTTGATGCATCTGCTTCTTTCATTTGAGTCCATCATCTTTATTTCTTTTTCTTTCTATGTTTTCTTATTCTCTATCACTTTGATTCTCAGATAATAAAAATAATAAAAATTATAAATATTAATATAAAATCAAAGAGACTATGTAACAAAATTTTGATTGACTGATTGATGTAAAAGAAAGAAAGGGAATTATGGTTTTAGTTCTATCTAGCACTTTCTTTTTGATGTTCTGTTCTGCTCTATCAATTTCTCTTCACACAAGCATATGATGATGTCACCTTTGTTTGATTAGATTGAGATTACTTCTATTTGGGTTGGGCTTCAGCCTAAACATTGACCCACTTGCAATACCCACTAACATGCTGCTTTATAGCTCGTTCCCCTTATTGGGTGATTTAATTTAAACTGATTTAATTGGGTGATGCTAATGGAAGTTGGTTCAGGTACATGTTGTAGTTAACAAAATTAGAGTCAGTCCAAGAAGAGAATTATGGCTAGTGTGTTTAAAGAATAGTAGTATATTATTGAGAATCTTTAAATGCTAACAACATAACTGCAGCAATTTTAAACTATTAGCGCATTGTTTATCTCAGAAAAATAAAATAAATTCTGTACCTTTTTCTTGTTGAATATTTCATTCTTCCCCATCAACGATTTATAAAGCTTGCTTGTTCTTGGTTTTACCCATGTTCAAATTAAGATACATTTAAGAAAGACAATGTATCCTTTAGATTGAAAATCAGATTAATTAGTTATTTTATATAATGCATTATATTACCTTCCATGTCACAAAGATGACAAGAATTCGACCAATCTATGAAAGAATAGTGTAGATAAATAGTTAACATGTATATTTATCAATTCTACCTAAGCTTAAGTTGAGGTATAAGTCTAGTCAAATGATTAAACAACAATAAAACTGCAGATTCATTATCTGCATGATATAGGTAATGAGGAATTATTTTTCTAAGAGTTGAATGTTAAAATGTTTTAGGAATATGATTTGATTCATTCTTCTATATATTTAACTTACATATCTGTTGAGTTTAAAGGTTTAACAACTTAAGATGTGAAATAGTGATCGACAATGTTTGAATTTAGCCTAAAAACCATTTTTTGAGATTTTTAGACAGAAGAGTACTTCTACACAGAATCATTAGATTAGATTTTCATTTTTAAAATCTGAAAATTGTTTCCCAAAACAAAAACTAGACAAACTCTATATATGCTGCTTGATGATTGTTAGATACTCCTAACTATAGGTTGTAAATTTTAGTTGGAACTATATGTTATTGTTAGACACTATAACCCTTTGACTATATGTTATTGCAAGTATCATTGAAATCCTACTAAATAGGTTTTCATTTATCAAATATTTTATACATTATTACTATAATTAAATTTTATAGTATCTATTAGTAAATGATGGGATGAATTCTAGTGAAATAAAAGAGAATTTAGTTATGCTTATTCTAAAAATAAAGAAGCTAGAGCATCTTGGTTAGTTCAAGCCTATTAGCCTAGTAGATGTGTCACTATTTCATGTCTCTTAATTATGGCTAATGTTAAACCATGCTGTAATTTTTAGGCATCTAAAGGATTGGGTCAGAAAGATCCTTTAAGTTGTATCATTAAAAGAGATTGTGACATTTATTTAAATAGATTGGTAACTTTTAAGCTTAACTTCTAGCCTTCATTGTTTTCGCTTTGTAAGGACGTCCCATTTAATTAACTAAGTTTTCCTTATATTTTAAGTATATGAAAATTAGAAGATGAAAACATTAAACCAAACATATACTTAGTATCCATTTGTTTTATTATTCTCCAATGAAAATGATAATTTGGCCCATAACTATTAGTACCACCCTCTTGTATTTTTTGCTAAGGAAATTATGGAAGTACCATGTCATGCAATAACTACTCTTGGAGCTTCATGTACTGAAAAATCCTTTCTGTTCTTTGTATGCAGCTTCTCTTTGTTCGCTCATCCTAGCCTCTTTGGTAAGGAAATTAAGATTTGTTTAGGCGACTTAGGATCTCTCTCAATTTTTACCCTCTCTTCCATTGCTTTAAACAGGTTATTCTCTCACCCTTATTTTCCAATTTGTTGATTGCAGAGTGAGATTTGCTTCCTGAATTTGTTGAGTATGATGTTAATGTTTTGAGCAAATTGAGATAACATGTGTTGTTTCTGATAAAATGATGATACTTATATATTAAATAGACAACCTTTTTACCCTTTTTGATAAACATAAGGTCATTTAAACTTTGATCATTAATAGAAAAATAATATTTTTATACTGAAAAAATAATATTTAATATCATTAATATTTTGTTTAGTTATATTATGATTTTATCAAACTCAACGTACTCTAAGTGATTGTGTTGTTGCCATTTATAAACTAAGCATATTCAATGATCATCTCATACTCATGCACCCTTATAGGGATTGATTTGATTTGTGATCTTGTTATCTCTATTGTAGTTATTGAGTTTGGTTTAGATGTTTCATCCCCAAAATAATAACCATTTTATGTTTTTGTTAGTATTTTATTTACATAGATGTGTTGTGTGACACCCTCGACTAACTAGGACTAGTTCCTATACTGGAACGTCCTACTTAATTAAGGAGTCACTAATATTTGAGAAAAACAGAGTTTTTTATTGGTGATCATTAGCACATAATTTTAGATAAAGTTCATAACATAGATTGATTCTTCATAACAAGTGTACTTAAAAGATTACAGGGCTTGTAGGCTCCCAATAACAGTTACTACAAAATATCATAACATGAAATAAACGTCGGGACCTACAACGGTCTCGACACTAACAGTGAATATGAATAGTCGATGCCCACGGTCTAACTTCCCCTACTGTAGGTGGTCCAGGTCCTGCTCGTGCTCACCCTGACCCTCAGCTAATGATCACAGGAAAGGAAAGCAAACATACAACATAAAGGGGTGAGTATAAGCTCTCAACCCGTATAATCCACATGTAAGGGCAGCTCTAAACATTTAATAGTCATATATGTGCCAAAAAATAGAAAGATTTTATACAACATGTATCAGGACAACCATATGGTATTTTGGAACATATAGAAAAAAAATTACACTAACAGAGTTAGTCACCCAGTTATGATATGCTATGCATGTGTTAGGTTCATTTATTACTCATCTTGATTTAATACCAGTATGAAATGGGGCCTAACTTCCACTTATCAATGTCTCATACCAATATCCATGTGCACAACAATCCCACCTTATCCCCTTACCCAACTCGAGCGATCGGAGCTCACCTTGTTCTATTTTCACAAAAGGGTACAGACCCACAGTTCTATCAATAACAAATTGATCACACATCTCATCAGAATGGGCACTACACGGCCATAGAAACCCTCGCTCTAAGTTGAAGTTCACCAGAGTTTCCACGGGTAGTCGGGCATCGGGCGCGAATTTGAGCCATTGGAGGTCCGCCCCCGATGTACTTCCAAGACCGCCAATAGAGGATCGAGACGCCAGCTATTTCTTTAGTGTACCCATCACGGTATGCCCTAGTGGATCATTCTAATATCCCTCCTCAACTCTAATGTAAGATGCAATATGCTCATTTAGCATTTGGGTTTCCGAGTATAGGACGAAACCTTGCCCGCTCGACATATTTGCCCTTAAAACGTGTAAACTATTCGTTGTAAAATCTTTTCATGTAGTGGACACTAGGGACCAAGGCCTTAGTGCTACCTAAATCACTTTTCTTAGGAGCACTAAGGTTGGTTTCTAAATAGGACTTATTATAAGAAAATTTCTAGAATTAAAATATCTAATTCATTTTCTTAAAAATCCCCTTTTTTCTTAAAATAATATTTTGGTGTACATTTCTTTTGTTAACCCTTTAGGGAGAAAAATTTTCTAACTTATTTTATTTATTTTTATTCTAAAAATATAATTTTATAATTAGATATTAGTTAAAAAGGAAGATGAAAACAAAGTGTATCTCTTATGATTTTTTGACTTTTTACCAATGTCGTTTTATCGTATTGACTAACGACAAACGAAATAGATTGGTTTTGACTCTTTAAAATTCTAAGACTTTAAGTAAAATATTTTCTCATAATTTTTGAAATCCTTTCTAGTCTTATATTGGAAATAAAAATTCTCTTTAGTTTAAACTAAAGACATAAAGTTGCTAGTTCTCGCTATTTACTAAAAACTTTGTTTTTGTCGTATTTTATATAGAAAATTTCAAATTGAGTGATTCCAAAGCCAAACGTGTTTAAATTTTAAAATGCTAATTAAATATAGTAAATTTGAACACTAATTATGTCCAGAAACAGCCTTTACATGAAAAGGTATCAAGGTGTCAAAGTTCATCGTTTTAGCTTTCGTAAACATACGTTTAAGGACAAATCGCGCGTCGGAAATTCTTCAAACCAATTTTACTCATTTCGATATTTTTCTTATATTCAAAATGCATCTCTCATACCATAAAATACACCTCCAAAATAGTTTTTCCAAATTCCTCTGTTTGCCCATGAAAAGACATTTTATTCCATTTCTAACTCGTTGTTCGCGTCTAAACTCGGGTCCCTTTTTCGAATCTTTCATTTAATATCACATCCACAAAATTTTTATAATTAAATATATGTAACTAAAACATCAAAAATACAGCAGCTCCATCATCTTATAATTCACCAAGAATTAAGCTTTAAATGCTCTATAAATCACTTTCTAAAATTTCAAGCATATCACCCAATTATCATAAGTGTAAGTAATTTAATTTCTTAATTTAATAATAATTCCAGAATTAAATATATATCCAAAAATCCAAAGATCAAGCCATGCAAACAAGTCTTAAGTATTAGATCACTTAAAGTGAGATTTTACTTTAAGATTCATGAACGTTAAGTCATTTAACTTAAGAAAAAAATTCCAGCAGCAACACAATTAATTTAGGCTTCAACCTTTTTTTTAAAGCATATTAAGTCTTTTAAAACTATAATGATATCACAGGCCACCACTTAAACAAAAGGAAATGCAACATCTTGTCATTTATAACAACATGCATGCACTCAAAATAAATACTGCATCAACACAATCAACAAGTTAGTAACTTGGTAATTTATACTTCATAAAAATCAAGCATTTGACTTGATCATGGTGCATCCATTATACCACCCAAAAGCTCACAATGTTTCTAAAGAAATTTTCAAGATCTAAGCCATAAAATAAGGATCTTTAAGGGAGGTACCAAGGTATAAATGCTAGGGACATTTATACCTCACTATGCATGTAAAAAATAGAGGTTTAAAACAAGCCAATACTCCCCCTTTATCTTAGGAATTTTGGCCTCAAAGAAGAAACACCAAGAGCTCTAGGCTTTTCTCCAAGATCACCTTTTGTTGCTTCACCAAAAAGAGGAGAAAGTGGATGCTTAGTGGATGGTAAGAAACATGAAAATGATGATGAGAAGAAGTGGAATATGTTACTATTTTTGGAAGATTTTAGGAGAAGATGAAGTGTTTAGGAGATGGTGCCTTAAGCATGAAAGCTAGGAGAGGTAAGGGAGTGGTTTGGGCTTGATGATGATGGATGGTGATGATTAAGGTTAATGGAGTAGGAAAAAGGAGAAGGAAAGCTTGCTGGAATTTTTTACAAGACTTAGAGAAAAGAAACTAATAGAGCAAAGTTGAGAAAAGTGAAGTGTTTTGGGAAAAGGAAGGATTTTGCATGCATCTCTTTCTTGGTGGCCGAGAATTTCAGTGGAAGGGAGTGAGAAGGAAAGGTGTCAAGCTTGATCCATGTAATGCTAGGTGTCAAAGGCAGCTAATGGAGTAGTGAGGAAGGAGTTTGCATGGGTTTGGCAAGTGTCCAAGGCTTGTAGCAATGTGATTGTCCATTTGCATGCATGGCTGATGTGTCAAGCAACATAGGTAGCAACTTGTTTAAGGGGTGTTGTGGGTTGCATTTTGAAAAATCCTACACATGAAAGTTGTATATCTTTTTCTTATCTTTAAAATGGTATATGGCACACAACTTTTCATCAAGAAACGAGTGAGATATGACCCATTTACGAAAACAATGCAGAGTTGTTACAAAATTAATGTTTCTTACAGGAAATAATTTTCTGGGCACAATTGGTGAGGAGTTTGCCTTTGTGCCCTTCATCAAAGTTGTAGGGAATTGAGTTTAAAAAATTTTAGCGAAAGAATCATTCGATTTCATGGTCATACAAGTGAGAAACCTAAAAAATACAGAACATAGTGCAGGCTGCCACTAGAAAAACATGAATCAATGTGGTATTTTCAATTCTGGGATTTATTGAGCAAGAATTGGCTCTCATGATCATCATCAAAGTTGTATATAATTTTGTACAAAGATTTTGGGAACAGAACGACACAAATCCAATATCAGGAGAGGAAATTATGCTCAAAATATGTATAGGTGCGTAGTTTAGCCTATACAGTTAACTTGAAAATAAAGTCTTTGGGTTTGGGTGACTAAAAACGGGCATCGAGCCCTTCATGAAAATTACTAAACACAGTGTGGGGGATGCACTGAGGTAGAAATAACTTGGCCCAACTGCTCTGGGTAACCTCTTGGCTAGAACCGGGGGAAATTACATAATTTTAATAACTTAAAACAATAAGGTTTAAATATTCCCATTAAATCACTAAACTCTAATTAATTAATCTTTTTTATTATGAGTATTATTACTAACACAATGATTACTACTATTATCACTATGTTCACATAATTAAAATAAGGATACATGCCTCTATTTCATGAAATTTTTTGAGTACTAATAAGCTATCACACACAAGCAGGTCAGTCATAGCCCAAGCATTAATACACATAGAATTTAATATGTAAATAAGGCATCCGGTCTCAGGGACCCATCACACAAAATGAGGGTTGTTACATGTTGTGTATTAGATTTCCTTTGCAAGCATGGTGTATTATATTTCCATTACAATTTTCTCGGTGATACCCCTAACCAATGTAATGGTTTAACCTTTCTAAGTAACAATGTTCTAGGTTATGTTATGTTGAACTCTATATAGCTTGAATTGTACTGGGCTGTTTTATGTGTGTAACAGGGTATAGTAAAATTTTGAAATGTCTAGTTTATAGGGGAGACTTTGTCAAAATTTTGGTAGGCTCCCCGCGTCGTTAGACCGTGTGTGTACCTAATAGGTTCCCATTCAAGACTCAACAAAACGGGTTAATACATCTATGTTGTGTTGGATCTTGAATTGTCCTGGTTAGGCAATTTAGGATGAATCTATAACCAGTAAGGCGTAACCAATAGATATTGGTGTTTGTATGAAACTTGTGTTGTTGATGTGCAATTGGATTTCGGTTTTCGCATTTTGTGTTGTCTCCTGGTGCATGTCTATGTGGGGTGTTTCGACCCACACGTACCTCTGTGTACTCGGGGACCAATACGAAATGCTACTGAAATTCCGATTGAACATCAACACATAAACTTCACGTAAACATGCAGATGGGTTACAGATGGTTACATTTTCATTCTGAATAGGATAGAGCCCCACCTACTTACAACATTGAAGAGGTACAAAGTGATTCATGATAAGTGTTTTGAACATTGTTTATCACTGTTTAATTTATTTAAAATTCCAAGTTTATTGTATTATTTTTCCCGAATTTCATAGTTTTTGTTTTCTTTTCACTGTTTTTGTTCAAGTATTGTATTTTGTATGAATTAATTTAAATGGAACGTTTAAAAAGTATTTTTTTAGAATTGGAAAATTATGATGGATTAGTGCTAAAATTTAGTACTTCAAAATGTCAAGAACTTAAATCATAATTCCATTTCTATAAAAATTAATTTTTGAATATTCCATTTAAATTAATTGAAGTGATTGTTTCTCCAAAAATGCAAAAAATCAAATTAGTTTGATGATCTCCCCCTTAGCATTTCACATCAATATGCTTGTTATTTCGCTATGAATTAACGTGAAAATATAGCTTAGTCCACCATGATTCATGAATTATTTAATTAAAATTATTCCAATTTTGCAAGTGAATCCACGAAAATGCAAAGCTGATTTTCTGGTTTTTAATTGTTTAATATTAAGTGGTCCCTTGGCACATTGTTTTTGCATAGTTTATTCATTAAACAAAAAGGCATTGTGCAGCCCATGATTTCTAACATGAAAAGCTGAACAAAATTGAAGCAAATTGCTGAATGTTCCAATTGATGACAGGGCCCACAAGCTGAATAATTCTTCAATTAAGCCATCACTCACATCAAACTCCACACCTTTTACAGAAATGCTGAACGTGAATTGGGATAAGCAAATTGACAAGAAAATTGGATATTAAAATTGGACCAGAATTCACGTTATTGGACCAACTTGCAAGCATTTCTCTTTGGCGTAAATTGAGACCAAAATCAACGTAAATGTTGGAGGAAAACTGAGAAGAATCAATGTAAATTACATAGCTGATTACAAGGTCCATGCCTAATATTTTAATGCAATTAAAGCCACTCTCTCTTTCAAATAATTCACGTTGAAGCTCTCTCAGGACCCCACCCACTCACTATTTTATTCAACCCATTCACACTTGTTTAATGCATCCTCATGGCCAAAAGCAATTTCAACTGCCTATTATTTTTGTCCAAATGCATCACATGGCAATTCCACTCACCATTATTTAATTAAATACATTCTCTATTGCCTAAATCATTCACACGGCCAAGCTAGCAAAATACTCTACTCATAATTTTTTTAATCAAACCCTTTGTCCATTGTTCAACAAGCTCATGACAATGTGGGAAAGTATTGGGCATTTAAAATTGCAAAAGAGAAATCATGAAGCATGGAGGCCACGGATTGAAGGAAAAGGAGAAAGGCAAGACTAGTATAAATACAGCAAGGGGGGAAGGCCAGGGGGTGAGAAAAATTAGGGAGAAGCAGTCATTGGCCAAGGAGAAAACGAGAGGAAACAGAAGGCGCAAAAACAGAAGAGGGGGAGCACGTAGGAAGGAGAAATAAATTGTAAGGAATTTATGTTTTATTTTCTCTTTACTATGTGTATGGATTTAAGTTATTGTATGGATATCATTTTTTGTATGTGTAACTAAATTCTTTATCTTGGTATGAAGGGGTAGTGATAATATTTTATGTTAATGATGTTTTGACTTTGATTTAAATAAATTTCTGTTTTCCATTTAGTTCGAATTTTGCTCAACGCTGTTAGTGATTCCTAACAAGAACTTGGGTGATAAAACTGTATACTTGTGGTATATTAGTAAGTTTAAGTAATTAATAGAATGGAAGGATTTATTAGTTACTAGAAAGCTTTTGAACTAAGCCTAAGATTTTGAAATATTTTTTGTGACCTCAGTAGAACCGTGAAAGTAATCAAAAATCTTATTAGGAATAAAAAAGGATTTTCACAAAACAGTAATGGGCCTATCTTAGGGATTGAACGCGGTTCTCAGTATGTTAGGTACATTAATAAGATTCTGAAAGGAACATATTAATCAGCTTAAGGAAAATCTGCCTTGGAAAATATAATTTGATTCTTATTTATGAAAAGCAAATTTATTGACATAAAATAACGTCTTGATCCTCTGGAATCCCAAGATACTCTCAAGTCTATTTTTACGTGTTAAGTAAATTTTGTTTTTATATTTATTTTGTGTCTTATTTTACAAAAACTTGAAAATCAATTATGTGGATAATTAAATTTCAATATACCGGTACTTTGAAACCAGACCCTGTGGATACAATAATCTTTTATATCACGCGACATAACCCGTGCGCTTACGGGCCCTATCAAGTTTTTGGCGCCATTGTCAGGGATTGTGTCCTTCAAATATCGACAATATTGAAATTTGATTAGATCATACTTGTTAATATTCTTTTTATTTTGTTTTATTTTATTTGTTTGTTTCTTCTTTTGTATATTTATTTTAATATTTTTGTGTTTTTATTACTTATTTTATTCTGTTGTTATTTTGTTCTGTTCTTTATTCTGTGTATCTATTTTTGTTTTATTTTTGTGATTGTTTGTTTTATTTGTAATTTATTTTCTTTTTATGCGACGAAGCCGTAGTGTCGATCTAAACTAAGGATTTGACCCTTAGATAGAACGTACTCTTAGAGCTTTAAGAAAACAACAAAAACAACAAAAATTAAAATAAATGGGAGACCAAAATAGAGCCTTGAAAGATTTTGCTGCTCCAAGCATAAATGGAAGAGGGTCTAGCATCCTTAGACCCGCAGTGGAGGCTAACAATTTTAAATTGAAGCCTTCACTACTCTCTATGGTTCAGCAGAACCAATTCGAAGGATTACCCTCTAAAGATCCCAATCTTTACCTCCAAATCTTTTATAAATACTATGACACGCTGAAGATGAATGGAACCACTAATGATGCTATTCATTTGAGACTCTTCCCTTTCTCACTACGAGATAAAGCGAGGGCATGGTTGTACTCACTCCCCGAAGGCTCCATTACAACTTGGGAACAACTTTCTAGTGCTTTTATCAACAAATGGTACCCAAGGAATAAGACTGATGTGCTGCGAAAACAAATCATAAATTTTGCACAATGAGATGATGAGTCATTGTATGAAGCCTGAGAGAAATATAAGGAAATGCTGAGAGAATGTCCCCATCATGGGATAGAAAGGTGGTTGGCACTCCATATTTTTTATAATGGACTAACTTCCACACAAAAGATCTCCTTGGATGCTGCAGTTGGAGGTGCCTTCATGAGTAAGAATATGGATGAAGCTCAAAACCTGATCGAAAAAATTGCCCCAAATACCTACCAGTGGTCTTCTGAAAGAAGTTTACCTTCAAAAACTCCCGGTAAGTATTCTGTTGATGCTATTTCTTTGCTTACCGCTAAAGTTGAGGCACTATCTGTAAAATTTGATAAGTTAGGAGTAGGTGCTACTAACATTGTCTGCGAGTTGTGTGGTGTTTCAGGTCACAATATCTCAGGTTGTCAGCTTGGAGTAACTCAAAATGCTGAGCAAGAAATGCATCAGGTAGATGCTATTGAAAACTATGGTGGAAATTATCAGAGTAACTACAGACCTCTCACAAGGTCCACCTGGTTTCCAAAACAGGCCACCTTCACTCCAAGGTAATCAGAGTAACTACAAACCTCAACAAGGACCCTACTTTCCACAAAAATCAAAACTAGAATCCTTGACGGAGGCATTTGTAGCTACTCAACTGAAGCAGAATGATGAGTTCTCCGATGCAATAAAAACCATAGCTTTAAAGGTGGACTTTCTGGCCACCCATAACAAAATATTGGAGAATTAAATTTCCCAACAAGCCTCTTTTTCTACAAGAACACCAGGAACATTTCCTGGAAACCTGAGGCTGGACCATTTAACCATACCATGGTCGTCACTCTTAGGAGTGGTACTTAATATGATGGTCCAGTTGTTGGTAAACAAATAACTTGGTAGCATAGAACTTGGTAATGATTCTTAACATAGAAAGAAGTGAAGTGTTCAAATAGAGAATCAAGTTTGTATAATATGGGTTCAATGGAAGATTTGTGCCAAGTCTAAACACAGTAGTTGTAGTAAAAGAGGTTGTCATTCCACTGAGGAGGTATTAGCTTGAAGATCTTAGTTCTTGAATTGATTTGACAAGAAGTTTGTTTTGGTTTGTCATAAAAGATACTGATTGAAAAGGTTAACAGCAAGTAATAAATGTAAATAACAACAGTAATGGGTTTTGGTAAAAATTAGATTTAGAAAACTGGGATTGGTTTTTCATCATATTTCACCTTACGTAAGCTATGTAACTTTCCAGGTATATAACTTGAAATGATAATTTTTACGTCACAATCAAAGTCATTTGCATCGATCCCTCGACTACAAAATTCATAAGAATGATTTCAACCTGCTGATCCTTTAGTCACCTTAAAGTCATTCTAGCATTAATAATCGATTGTTTAGATGTTCATTGCATTAGATACCATCCCTGGTCATCTATTTACAATGAGTATTTCATTCAAATCTGCTATCAAAAGTTATTTCCCAATATATATAAGAAAACCAAAAACAAGAAAATAGTGATCAAGTATTTTCACGCATTAAGTGTAGAATGAAATACAGAAACTATCAAATCTTGTTATACAAATGAAAAACTTACAGCAGCATTACTTGGGTTTGAATAGATTACAACTAATCCCAATGAAGAAATTAGCTACTCATTCCTTGCATTTTCACTCCAAAATATGGGAAAGAAATGAATACAAGAGAGAAAAAATGAAGCTGAATGAATGACTAATTGATATCTGAGGGTGAATATTTGATGCCTATTTCCTCTGTTCTTTTGCTTATTTATAGAGGAGTCATGCTTAAGCTTCTCTTTCCCAAGCCCAAGCGCAACCCCCACTTGCTGAGTGGCCATGCAGAGGTAGTCAAAGACATGTAGAAACACGCAGAAGTGGATGTGCTGGCATTGCACCATTGGCCAATATTTAATTAAAAGCTCCATACTTCTTCGAACATGCTCAAGCTTAAGATATTCCTGCTTGAGCGTGCCTGCGCTCAAGCTTAAGATGGCCACGCTCAAGCGTGAAGGGACCCTGATTCTTTCTTTCTTCACTACGCCTAATGCACGCTTAGCCACCCTCAAGCGTGACACTTTAAGTTCCAACCACGCTCAAGTGCGCGGTCATTCACGCTCAAGTGTGAGGAGGGACCTGATGCTTGCTTTTCATGCTTGACTCATGCTCCAAGTTACGCTCAAGCGCGCAGGTCACGCCCAGGATTGCACTCAAGCGCTTAAGCGTGGCAAGGGCTGATGCATGGTTTCAAGTTTCGATTCTTCATGACATGACCCAGCTTTCCTAAATTTTTATTATTTTCTTGTAATTCTTGTATCTCTTCAAGAATTTTGGCAAAATAATATCTTGTACACAATATATCTTTCAAAAGAGATTTTATGCCTAAATTCCTTTAATTATTCACCAATCAAGTTAAATTCTTTACAAAATAAGTTCAATTAGTTCATGAATTCAATGATTAATTTATACTTATCAAAACTCTCCCCAACCTAGAGTTTTGCTTGTCCTCAAGCAAAAAATAATGAAAGTTTAAACAAGGAGATATTCATGATGCTCAGATTCTAAGTTTGAACACAATTAAAAGGCAGTATTTGATTTCTTTGGACTTATGGTATCCTTAATACCCATTCAGTTGAACTGTGATGCATAATTTAATTTTTCACAAAGCAAGTAACCTAATGCTGTAAGAATAAGAAGCTTCTCATTGTTTCTCACTAGGTGTCTGTTTTACACGTTCATTATTAGAACTGCCTAGTTAACATTGCCAGTCATTTCCAATCAAACCAAAACAAAGAAGAGCAAGGATCAAAAAGGTCTTTTAACGAGGTTGTAATGAGGCTGGGCTAACAAGAATTCTTAGTTTTTCTTGGATTTCAAATTGCATGCACAAAGAAGAGCATAAGTAATAAAATTTTCAAAGTTTATGAGACTTCTTCCTTTTCGAGATTCAGAATTCTTTATCTTCTTTTTTCTAGTTCTCCTTTTTGTTCAAAGATTTCTGTATGGAGAACTTACTATTTTTCGTTAGCATTTTTCTTTTTCAACCTCTATTTCTTGCATCACTCTTATTGGAAAAATATTTTATGCTCTTTTCTCATTAAGCTTGCTGATAATGTAGGAATTTTATTTTTCATGCTTAGGGTGTTTTTATGAAAAAAATTTCTGGCTCAAATGGGCTACCAAAGAATGGGATATTTCGCTTAAGGTTAGCTTTTTGGCTCTTGGCTAAATGCTTTTCCAAAAGTGCCTTGATCATTTCCTTGCTTATTTCTTAAGAAAAAGGTTAATCGGAAAATTAGGCAATGCCAACTTAATAATTTTTAATGAGGCTCTCAGTGTTTAATCGTGCTCTCTTCTCACCAGGTTTAAAGGCATACTCCAATATTCTAACAGAAAAAGGTTCAAGCATGTAAAGAATCTCAAAAGTTCATTTATTTCATTTTCCTGGTTCTTAATTCAGCCAATTTGACCTTTCAAAATCAATGACTGTCTTAAATTTTGTTGCTCTAACTTATTAGATCTTCGCATTCATTTAATTTTCTTGCTTATGGGTTGGGAAAACAATTTAGTTGCATGCATGTTCATATCTAATCATTTAAATAAATCATGCAACTTCATCAATCAACAGATCATGTAAATTCATCAATCAAGCATAAAATTCAAATTGAAATACCCTAAGAAGAAAATGTTGTATGCAGCAAGTTATAAATAAAAGAGAAAATTAAAATTAAGTCTAACAGGAATTAAAAAGGAAACCAAAAACCAGAAAAGAAATTCAGAAAGAAAATTCACTCATCATCATCCTCTATGTCTTCTTCTATCTCTTCTTCCCTGACTGGAGGTACCTGTGAAGATGGTCCTGGTCCAGCCTGCGAGGTCTCACCCCCTCCTAAGAAAAAGGCCTGTCCCTAGGCCAAACAATGTAGGCTACAAACTGAACAGGATCCATCTAGGCCCGCTGGAATGCTATGGTACAGCCCATGATGTAGGTGCATAAGACCTCTATGGTTAGTATTCTGTTGTGCCAAAAGATGGTTTTGCCTGATGTTGAGCTGATAAATTCCTTCAAGGATCATCTTTGTTTCGCTACTGAGAGGGGGGGCAGGTTTTGTTCCTGATGGTGGTGGTGCTTGAGGTGCAGGTGGTGGAGGTGCATCTGGTGCAGGTGATGCCTGGATACTGCAATGGTGTTTAATGAAACGTCTGTCTATGGATGGTCTGATAGGTTTGAGGTCCTGTACCTCAATTCCATACCCTGCACAAAAATCAGTAATGAAAGCAAGAAATCCTAGGCTCCCTTTTACCTTCTGTCCTGCTTGAGAATACTTTTGATCAGCCTTCACAAACTTATGGATTTCATCAGAAATGATTTGGGCTAAGTCAATAGAGATGTCATTATGTAGAATGTAGTATAGTAAATAACACTTGCTAAAAATCAAATCAGAGACATGTGCATTAGGGGCTATGTTGGCAAGTAGAAAAGAGGTCCAAACTTGAGAAATGGTGGTCATGTCCTTTCTTAGGATTCGTAATGGATTCTCTCCTTGCCCCATCTGAAAATGGCACCCTGATATGCATATTGTTGCTTCGAGATCACTAGTGGCAATGAACTCTTTTCTCAGCTTCATAGCAGCATAGTTATATATCTCTCCTTCCCCTAACTCCATAATGCTGCCTAGGTAGAAGTTGATCTCATCTCTGCCATATGAGAGCCAATGGCTTCTTACATATGTCCTTCGATCACCTTCTCCCTCCTTAGGCCATGCATTGGCATAAAATTCCCTGACAACCTCTGGATCATATTTTCCCTTGGATAGCATATTTTCAACCAGTTCCTCCTTCTAATAACCTGCAGAAAGGCATCATATTCTCCCAATGCTAAATCCACCTTTCTTTCAAGTATAAAAGTCCAGTTTGAAATATCCTCGTAACGCTTACTCCTTTCCTTGTTCCTGAATTTTGGGGCATTGTCCTGGTCATCAGTGCATGGCCTCTTGCCTTTATTTCTTCTAGAACTTCTGGTTGGAGAAGTTGGTGTAGGGGAAGCAGGAGCAAATTGTTTTATTCTAGCCATCTGCAATGTATTTAGTACTCATCATATCAAATAGTAAAATAATGGGTAAGTTTCTAACAATAACAATTTCAGTGAGCCTAGAGACTTCTTAGTCAATGTATCAGGATGCATCCATTTCCAAATTAAGCATACCTATTAGTGACTAAGCAAAGCAACAGTGATTTTGTTTGGGATGACAATATCAGTTCAATCCGTTAACATCAAGCATGTATGATACATTCTGAACTTTTATCGGATAGTTAGTGTGTGCCCTTAAAGCAGAAGGGATTTTTCACAATGTTCACTTTAAAATAATGAAGCAATTCAATATTGAATGAACAAATTTAGATGAAGTAGAACATTTTATCATATAAACAAGAAAAGCATGATTCCATATGAAGACCTAAACATGATTTATACAACTCAACACAGCAAAACATATGCAAGATGCTTTAGAGAAAAGAGAAACGGTTTAGAGTTACCTTGCTTCGAATGATGAGGAGAATGCATAATGTAGAAGAAAAGTGAGAAATATGTAGACGTGATTTCGAATGCTTTAAGAAAATGAAATGGAAGGTGTGAAAATTTGAAAAGTTTGTGGAAGGGAGTTATGAAATGTAAAATGGTTAAAATGAGAGTGACGGGTGTGATGGCTTTGATTCGTGCAATTAAATGACATCATGGGGAAGTTTTAAAATGTCTCGCTTAGGCGAGATATTTCATGCTTAAGCGTGACTTGAAACAATGGCCAAATTCAGGTTCGCTTGAGCGCGTGCTGTGATGAATTATTTAACGCTTAAGCGCGATCGTGGTTGCTTGCCTTCCTTCTGATTCTGTTGACAAAATGGGGCGCTTGAGCTTGGAAGGGTCACGCTTAAGCGTCAAATGAAGAGTTGCGCTTAAGCTTGAAATGAGCACGCCTAAGCGTGACTGAGACACTGAGATTATACGCTTAAGCGCCCTAAACACGTTGAGCGTGAATGAGAAAATTGGGACCTAATGCATTATTTATTTCCTCGCTTAAGAGTTAGCTTTCCTCGCTTAAGTGTGACACTCACTGCTACTTTGAAAAAACCTGTCACTTGAGTGTAAAAAGTTACGCTTAAGCGTGATCGGGATTGAAATTTGGAAAACTTCTTTGGCAGTGTTACCACGCTTCAAGCTTGGTCTTTTGCGCTTAAGCATGAATATAACTTACCTTGATTCGCTTGAGTGTGAATAATCACGCTTAGGCATGAATATACCTGATGCATTTTTTCCATTTTCGCTTAAGTGTGAAATCATTTGCTTAGGCAAATTTAAGACAGAATCAAAACTGAAGTTCCTCGCTTGAGCATGATAAGTCACGTGTGAGCGTGATTTGTGCCTTTGTCTCTGGCTTTTGACACTTGGGTTGGTTTATGAGTGAAATGAATATGCTGAGTTGACCTAAAAATAAAAGTGAGAAAACTTTGAACCCAACACACAAACTACTTGAATTTAAATCAACAAATTGAAAAGAAAAGAAATGATTGGGTTGCCTCCCAACAAGCGCTTGGTTAACGTCCTTAGCTTGACGCCTGAATTAGTTCATCATGGATCCTACAAATGGACGAGGGTGGAGACTTTTTCCACTTCTCCTCCCAGATATGGTTTAAGTCTTTGGCCATTGACTATCCAAGTTCTTTCTGATTGAGGGTCCTGCAATTCAATGGCTCCATAAGGCTTGACTTCTTTGACTATGAATGGTCCTGACCATTTGGACTTTAATTTTCCTGGGAATAATTTTAGTCTTGATTTGAACAGCAACACAACTTGTCCTGGGAAGAAACTTTTCTTCAGAATGTGCTTATCATGATAAGCTTTCATCTTTTCTTTATAAATCCTTAAGGACTCATAGGCTTCCAATCTCCATTCTTCCAACTTCTGCATCTGAAGTTTTCTTTCTTGAGCTGATGCCTTGGGATCAGAGTTTAGCAATTTCATTGCCTAATATGCTCTATGTTCAAGCTCTACAGGAAGATGGCAACTTTTTCCATACACCAACTGGTATGGTGAAAATCCAGTTGGTTCTTTGAAGGCTGTCCGATATGCCCACAAAGCATCATCAAGTTTTAAAGACCAATCTTTTTTGTTTTGGCAAATTGTTTTTTCTAAGATCCTCTGATCTCTCTGTTTGACACCTCCACTTGACCATTGGCTTGAAGGTGATATGGAGATGTTACCTTGTGCTTTACTCCATAATGTTCTAGACACCTTTGAAGTTGCATATTGCAAAAATGAGATCTTCTATAACTTATAAGCACACGAGGGGTACCAAACCTGCCAAAAATGTTTCTCTTGAGAAACTTGATCATAGTTTTGGCATCAACTTTAACACAGGCCATTGCTTCTACCCACTTTGACACATAATCCACTGCTACGACAATGTACTCATTTGAAAGTGAAGTAGGTAGGGGTCCAACAAAGTCTATACCCCAGCAATCAAAGACTTCTACTTCAAGAATGGTGGTTAATGGCATCTCGTTTATTTTTGATATGCTTCCTGTCTTTTGAAATGCATCACAATGCTGTACAAAAACATTAGCATCCTTAAACAATGAAGGCCAATAAAAACTTGATTGAAGAATCTTAGCTGTTGTCTTCTCTCTATTGAAGTGTCCTCCATAAGGTGAGCTGTGACAATGCCATAAGATGTTCTTGGCTTCTTCTTGAGATACACATCTCCTCAGAATATGGTCTGATCCAAGCTTAAACAAGTATGGATTATCCCGTATAAATTATTTTCCATCTTTCAAAAACTTTTTCTTTTGTTGCCATGAAAGATCATCAGGGAGCACTCCTACAGCTTTAAAATTTGCCATGTCTGCAAACCACGGTCTGTTCTGAATCAACAGTAACCTCTTATCTGGGAAGTTATCTTAAACTTCAGGTTGTAGTTTTTAGACTTCATCATTAATCAATCTTGACAAATGGTCTGCTACATGGTTTTCACTTCCTTTCTTGTTTCGAATAATCAAATTGAATTCTTGTAAAAGAAGAATCCACCTTATTAGCCTTGGTTTAGACCCAGATTTGTTCAGCAAATACTTAATAGCTACATGGTCTGTAAAAACAACAACTCAGGAACCAATTAAATACGATCTAAATTTTTCAAGGCCATACACTATTGCTAACAGTTCTTTTTCTGTTGTAGCATAATTTATTTGAGCTTCATTCAAAGCTTTACTAGCATAATGTATGGGATGAAAAACTTTAGATTTTCTCTGACCAAGAACTGCACCTATTGCATAGTTGCTTGCATCACACATCATTTCAAAATCAAGTTCCCAATCAGGAGTAACTATAATAGGAACAGTTATCAATTTTTCTTTCAACAAATTAAAAGCAGTCAAGCATGCATCATTAAATTGAAAAGAATTATCTTTTTGCAATAAATTACTCAGAGGTTTGGCGATCTTGGAGAAGTCCTTGATAAACCTCCTGTAGAATCCTGCATGTCCTAGAAAGCTTCTTACTTCTTTGACATTGGTTGGTGGAGGCAGCTTTTCAATCACTTCCACTTTGGCTTTGTCTACTTCGATGCCCTTTTTAGAAATTTGATGTCTTAGCACAATCCCCTCAGTTACCATGAAGTGGCATTTCTCCCAATTCAAGACTAAATTGGTCTCCATGCATCTTTTCAGCACCATGTTCAAATTTTCTAGGCAGTGCTCGAATGATGATCCAAAAATAGAGAAATCATCCATGAAGACTTCTATGCATTTTTCCACCAAGTCTGAGAAAATAGCCAACATGCACCTTTGAAATATTGCTGGAGCATTACATAATCCAAAAGGCATTTTCCTATATGCGAAAATCCCAAAAGGACATGTGAATGCTATCTTTTCCTGATCTTCTGGTGCAACAGTTATTTGGTTATATCTGGAGTAACCATCCAAAAAGTAGTAGTATGCTTGTCCTGCTAACCTTTTAAGCATTTGATCCATGAATGTTAGAGGAAAATGGTCCTTCCTAGTTGTTGTATTGAGTTTCCTATAGTCAATGCACATTCGCTAACCTGTGACTGTTCTTGTAGGAATCAATTCATTCTTGTCATTTTTTATGATAGTTGTGCCTCCTTTCTTTGGGACCACCTACACAAGACTCACCCAAGAACTATCAGAGATAGGATAAATTATTCCTGCTTCCAGTAATTTAATTACCACTCCTTTTACAACCTCCTTCATGGTTGGATTCAGACGTCTCTGAGGTTGAGCAACAGGTTTGAATTCTTGCTCCATATAAATATGGTGCATGCAGTATGCTAGGCTGATTCCCTTCAAGTCTTCAAGCCTCTATCCAATTGCGGTTAAGTTATCTTTCAATACTTGAATTAATTGTTTTTCCTCAGATTCTGACAAGTGACTGTTAATAATAACAGGCTTTTTTCCTTCCTCATCAAGAAAAACATATTTCAAGTGTGATGGTAAGACTTTCAACTCCACCTTCCCCATTATACTCTCTGCTTTCTCTGGCAACTTTTCATAGTGTCTTTCCTCTTGTACAATAGGCTTTTTGCAATCCATCTCCTTTAAAATTTCTTCAACTTCTTCTCTGTCTTTATCATCTAATTCTTCTAAAGTACACGTGAGTACTTTCTAAAATGGGTCTTTATTAAGCCATTTATTTGCTTTTTTTCTAATAACGATATCTTCAACATCAATTTTAAAACATTGTTGCTTCTCTGCAGGGTGTTCATTGCATCAAATACATTGAAATTGACCTCTTCATCTTGCACTCTTACTTTGAGCTTTCCCTCATCTACATCAATGATCACCTTTGCTGTTTTCATGAAAGGTATGACCAAAATGAGAGGCACCTATGTGTCTTTTTCAATGTCCATGATGACAAAGTCTATTGGGAAGACGAATTTATCGACTCTTACCAACACGCCCTCTGCTATCCCGTAAGGGACTTTCATAGATCGATCTGCCAATTGAAGGGTCATCCGTGTTAGTTTAACTTCCAAATCTCCAATCCTTTTTACCATTGACAAAGGCATCAGGTTAATGCTGGCTCTAAGATCTAAAAGCACTTTCCCTACTGGTAGTGTACCAATAGTGACTGGGATTGTGAAGCTACCTGGATCTTTGGTTTTCTATGGCAATGCTTTTTGGATAATAGCACCGCATCCTGCTTCCAGCTCCACCGTCTCCTCCGAAAATCTTTTCTTCTTTGTCAACAGCTCCCTCATGAATTTTGCGTCGGTTGGCATTTCCTCCATGGGTTCTACAAAAGGTATGTTTATTTGCAACCTTTTAAAAATATCCATGAACCTCACAAATTGCCTCTCCTTGTCTTTCTTTGAAGGATTCTTTGGATTAGGCAAAATTTTCAGTTGTGGTGCTGGGTCATCCACCTTTTTCTTTCCTTCTTTTATTTCTTTCTTTTTATTTTTTTTAATGATATCCTCCTTCATCTGTACAACATCATTGTCTTTATTTTCTTTTTGTTCCTCACTCTTCTCTGCAGCTCCTTCTTTCATTGATTCTTTTTCAAAGCTCTTTTCCTGCATCTTTCCTGCTTTCTCCTCTTCTTGTTTAGTGACCTTTCCAATCCTTGTGGTAATTGCTTTGCAATGTTTCTTTAGGTTTAGGTAGGTATTAGCTCTAAATTACGAATTGTGTTGCTCGACAATTTGACGAGCCAATTGCCCCACTTGCGTTTCCAGATTCCTTATTGAGGCTTCTGTAGTTTTTTGATTAGTAATGGGAACTTGCATGAACTTCTCCAAAGTGTCCTTCAATTTTGATGTCCGCTCATGTAAAGGAGGATGCCCTTGTTGATACGGTTGTTTTCTGTTGGATATGCTTGCCTCTTGTTTCCATCCACCACTATTTTGATTATTCTTCCATCCTTGTGAAAAATTGTTAGAATAAGCATTATTATTGAAATTATTCTTCTTACCTTGATTATTCATATAGAGGATGGATTGGTCAGGTTGTTCTCCTTGGCAGTGTCCATTCTGATGATCACATCCATAAAAATCACATTTTAATTGTGATTGTTGATTGCCTGCAGAGGTTTGCATTGCATGTAACTGCTGAGGGAGTTTTTCCATCTGCTGTGTGAGAGCTTCAATTTGTTGGGTCAGAATCTTGTTTTGAGCTAGAATGGCATCTGTGGTATTTAGCTCTAATATTCCTTTCTTTTGGACTTGAGTTCTATCATGTTGGGCTTGGTAGTCTGTGGAGGATAGTGCTTCAATGATTCTTGTGGCTTGTTTGGCATCCACTGTCATCATTGTACCTCCTGCTGCTGCATCTAATATCATTTTGGTATCTGCTCTTAATCCACTATAAAAGATATTTAGTTGGGCAATATCTTCTAAACCATCATTTGGGCATTTCCTCAGCAGTGACTTAAAATGTTCCCATGCCTCACAAAAAGGTTCATCTTGGCCTTGTTTGAATGTTGTTATGTCTGACTTAGCCTTGATGAATCTAGATGGGGGTAAAAATCTTTGCAAGAATTTTTCTTCCACTGTGTCCCAACTATTCAAGCTTTGATTTGGATAGGATTGGAGCCATTCTTTTCCTTTACCTGCTAAAGAGAAAGGAAACAATCTTAGATATGTAGCTTCAATTACTTCTTGTTCAAAACCTATAGTTCCAACTAACTCATAGAATGTGGCCAAGTGAGTATATGGATCATCACTTGTCATTCCATGGAATTGGTGGGAACTAATTAAACTAAGAAAAGCAAGTTTCATTTCTATGGCCCTTATTGTATTTGGAATAGCAATGCTTGAATAATGTTTGGGTCCTTGTTGTAATGCATAGTCTCCCAGTGTTCTTCTAGGTGGATTTTGATTGTTGCTGTTGTCATCCGCCATTTTCTCAGCTTGTGTTAAGGAAGAAGTTTCTCCTACGTGGAAGCTTTGCTCTTTTTTTCCTTTCTTGATCTTCTTGAGTAACCTGTTTATCTCTGGATCAAATACAAGTTTCTCTTTTGATCCCTGTCATCTTAAAAGCATAAATCAAGCACTTACTCAAGCAAAATTACCATGCGTTAAAAAATGAAAAATAAACAGAAATTATTCACAAAGTCTTATCAATTCACAAAGCTTTTGAACTAAGCCTAAGATTTTGAAATATTTTTTGTGACCTCGGTAGAACCGTGAAAGTAATCAAAAATCTTTTGAGGAATAAAAAGGGATTTTCACAAAACAGTAATGGGCCTATCTTAGGGATTGAACGTGGTTCTCCATATGTTAGGTACATTAATAAGATTCTGAGAGGAACATATTACTCAGCTTAAGGAAAATCTGCCTTGGAAAACTTAATTTGATTCTTATTTATGAAAAGCAAATTTATTAACATAAAATAACGTCTTGATCCCCCAGAATCCCATGATACTCTCAAGTCTGTTTTTACGTGTTAACTAAATTTTATTTTTATATTTATGTTGTGTCTTATTTTACAAAAACTTGAAAATCAATTATGTGGATAATTGAATTTCAATATACCGGTACTTTGAAAACAGTCCCTGTGGATATGACAATCTTTTATATCACGCAACATAACCCGTGCGCTTACGGGCCCTGTCAAGTTTTTGGCGCCGTTGTCAGGGATTATGTCCCTCAAATATTGGCAATATTGAAATTTGATTAGATCATACTTGTTAATATTCTTTTTATTTTGTTTTTTTATTTGTTTTGTTTGTTTCTTTTTTTGTATATTTATTTTAATATTTTTGTGTTTTTATTACTTATTTTATTCTATTGTTATTTTGTATTTTGTTCTTTATTCTGTGTATCTGTTTTTGTTTTATTTTTGTGATTGTTTGTTTTATTTGTAATTTATTTTCTTTTTATGCGACGAAGCCGTAGTGTCGATCTAAACTTAGGATTTGACCCTGAGATAGAACGTACTCTTAGAGCTTTAAGAAAACAACAAAAGCAACAAAAATTAAAACAAATGGGAGACCAAAATAGAGCCTTGAGAGATTTTGCTGCTCCAAGCACAAATGGAAGAGGGTCTAGCATCCTTAGACCCACAGTGGAGGCTAACAATTTTGAATTAAAGCCTTCACTACTCTCTATAGTTCAGCAGAACTAATTCGAAGGATTACCCTCCGAAGATCCCAATCTTCACCTCCAAATCTTTCTTGAATACTGTGACACGCTGAAGATGAATGGAGCCACTAATGATGTTATTCGTTTGAGACTTTTCCCTTTCTCACTACGAGATAAAGTGAGGGCATGGTTGTACTCACTCCCCGAAGGCTCCATTAACACTTGGGAACAATTTTCCAGTGCTTTTATCAACAAATGGTACCCAAGGAATAAGACTGATGTACTGAGAAAACAAATCATAAATTTTGCACAAAGAGATGATGAGGCCTTGTATGAAGCCTGGGAGAGATACTAGGAAATGCTGAGAGAATGTCCCCATTATAGGATAGAAAGTTGGTTGATACTCCATATTTTCTATAATGGACTAACTTCCATACAAAAGTCTCCTTGGACGCTACAGCTGGAGGTGCCTTCATGAGCAAGAATATGGATGAAGCTCAAAACCTGATCGAAGAAATTGCCCAAAATACCTACCAGTGGTCCTCCGAAAGAAGTTTACCTTCAAAAACTCCCGGTAAGTATTCTGTTGATGCTATTTTTTTGGTTATCGCTAAAGTTGAGGCACTATCTATAAAATTTGATAAGTTAGGAGCAGGTGCTACTAATATTGTATATGAGTTGTATGGTGTTTCAGGTCACAATATCTCAAGTTGTCAGCTTGGACCATCTAACCATACCATGGCCGTTACTCTTAGGAGTGGTACTCAATATGATGGTCCAGTTGGTGGTAAACAAATAACTTGGTAGCATAGAACTTGGTATTGATTCTTAGCGTAGAAAGAAGTGAAGTGTTCAAATAAAGAATCAAGTTTGTATAATATGGATTCAATGGAAGATTTGTGCCAAGTTTAAACATAGTAGTTGTAGTAAAAGAGGTTGTCGTTCCACTGAGGAGGTATTAGCTTGAAGATCTTAGTTCTTGAATTGATTTGACAAGAAGTTTGTTTTGGTTTGTCGTAAAAGATACTGATTGAAAAGGTTAACATTAAGTAATAAATATAAATAACAACAGTAATAAGTTTTGGTAAAAATCAGATTTGGAAAACTGGGATTGGTTTTTCATCATATATCACCTTACGCAAGCTATGTAACTTTGCATGTATATAACTTGAAATGATAATTTTTACGTTACAATCAAAGTCATTTACATCGATCCCTCGACTACAAAATTCATAAGAATGATTTCAACCTGTGGATCCCTCAGTCACCTTGAAGTCATTCCAGCGTTAATGATCGATTGTTTAGAAGTTCATTGCATTAGATACCATCCTTGGTCATCTACTTACAATGAGTATTTCATTCAGATCTGCTCTCAAAAGTTATTTCCCAATATACTTAAGAAAACCAAAAACAAGAAAATAGTGATCAAGTATTTTCACGCATTAAGTGTAGAATGAAATACAAAAGCTATCAAATCTTGTTAAACAAATGAAAGACTTATAACAACATTACTTGGGTTTGAATGGATTACAACTAATCCCAATGAAGAAATTAGCTACTCATTCCTTGCATTTTCACTCTAAAATGTGGGAAAGAAATGAATAGCAAAAGAGAAAAAATAAAGCTGAATGAATGACTAATTGATATCTGAGGGTGAATATTTGATGCCTATTTCCTTTGTTCTTCTGCTTATTTATAGAGGAGTCACGCTTAAACTTCTCCTTCCCAAGCTCAAACGCAACCACCACTTGCTGAGTGGCCATGCAGAGGTGGTCAGAGACATGCAAAAACACACAGAAGTGGATATGTTGGCATCGCACCATTGGCCCATATTTAATTAAAAGCTCCATACTTCTTCGAACATGCTCAATCTTAAGATATTCTTGCTTGAGCGTGCCTGTGCTCAAGCTTAAGATGGCCACGCTTAAGCGTGAAGGGACCCTGGTGCTTTCTTTCTTCACTGCGCCCAATCCATGCTTAGCCACCCTCAAGCGTGACACTTTAAGTTCTAGCTGTAACACCCCAAATTTTTTAAAATAGGAAGATAAATTAGGAAAATAAATGTTGGATAATTAACTTTGGGCTAATAAATATTCCAAAATTCTTGAAATGACTTAAACAAGTCCTTTCGAAACTGCTGGTGAATTATGGTGGTCAGATGAGCTGAAAACTGACCCGGATAAAATATAGGTGTCGGACCAAGTATCTCCAATTGAGATGCCGTTGGTCAGGGCCGTAGATAATGTTATTGGGATTCTGAATTTATATTCGGAATAATTTTTAGAATATGTTTTGGGCCCGAACGACGAACCTATTTGTTTAAAAACGGAAGAGTTAATGAAGGATTAATAATTTAAATATTAAATTCCCATTTTTCCCATTCAAAAGGCTGTTTCACTCTTTCTCCCTCACGTAGACACTCTTCTTCTTATCTTCTTCTTCATATATCTTTTTCTTCTTCATAATTCACCTTCCTCTTGCTTTTGAATTCTAAATTAAAAGGAGATATCTCTTCTTTCTCCATTAATAACCTTTAGAGACTTCAAGAAAGCTTGGAAACTAAAGTATTTCCTCCTCCTTCCTCCTCAAATTCGTGTGAACCTCTTCATCTTTTGCAAACTCACTCTTTTCTTCTCTTGAGGTAAGATTATGACCATTTTCCATGTATATAAGTATAAAGTTGAAGATTAGTTGAAGTTTTGGTGTTAGAACACAATAAATGTATGAGAAACGTTAAGGAAAGTTCAAAAGTGGAAATCTAAAGATAAGTTGACATAAATACAAGCTTATGAGTGATTAATGAGGTAGTTATAACTATGGTGGTAAAAGAAGGAGGTATATGAGCATTTATGAAGGTTGGTGGGTTGGTGAAAACCTTAAACTTAAATTTTAGGAGGAAAAGTAAAATATTGAAAAGGATAACATTTATTGAAAAAGTTAACATTTGTTGATGGGAAGAATATTATAAGTGATGTGGTGGATACATTAAATGATGATAAAGTTGATTTGAAGTCATAATAGGTGGGAAACTCACCAAGGTGTTGGTGGAGATCTTACTAGATGGAATAACCTAATAATTAGGTTGTAGCCTTTGATACTAAGGGATTGTAATTTAAGGAAAGGAATTCCCGAAGCCTAAGTAGGCAAACGAATAAAATTGGTAAATAGTTTTCACATGATAAGAATCATGTGTACACCTATGTATATATATATTGAATTGGTGTTTGAATAAATAATTGATGTGGCCCTATAAATGATTGGTGTAGGGCTTGGCAATATTGGTGAAGCAGGAACATCAACCCCAGAGGTCTACTTCTCTTGAGGTAGGAGAGGGGTGTATTTTCTAAATGCATGAGAATTGGGATGATAATGTATGTATTAATGTAGTATGACATGTTTTCTTAAATAAAGGTGATATTATGTGTAAATGAAATGAATTGTGTATGATGATGAGAATTGTGTATGGTGTTTAAAATGAGTGTTTATATGATGAAGCCTAAAAGAGGCTATGAATGGCTTATTATGCGTTGATGTATTATTGATTTCATATAAGACATGATAAGTGCCTAAAATCTTTGGTTGGAATGTTTCTTGGATACAAGAATTGACACTTGTGTATGAATTGGTGGAAAATTGTGTGGTTGAAAATGAATATACCCTAGATGAGAGGGTAAGATAATCTAAATGAGCTTTATACATGTATGAGCATTTTTGTATACATGGCATGACATGCATATCATGATGATGTTGATAAGTGGTTGCGATCACTTGATGATGGAAATGAAAAAGGGCTTGCGAGTTCCTATGATTATTAGACCGGTGGTTGCGATCACCTGGTATTGAAATGAAAGGCCCTACGGGACCAATGAGATTGAATGCCCATGGTTGCAATCATGAGGCGGGAGTACCCCTTGCGAGGAGGGAAACCTATATGAAATATTGAACGTGGTTGCGATCACAAGAAGCACCTTGTGAGGTTGCCAGAGGGAGTACCCCTTGCGAGGCGGGAAACCATTAAGAATGAGTATATGATATGGTGGTTGCGATCACCCGAGGAAATGAAATCGGATCCGTGCATATGCATTTTCATGACATTAGCATGTGCATCAGTTTGAAAGCATGGTATAGTGTGATACCTTGATGATGAGATATGAATGGAAACTCCCTTTTTAATTACTAAATTGTGATGGTGAATTGATTGATATAATTCTGAGAGAATCAGGGAATAATTGTATTGGAATGAAAAATTGTTGATTGATTGATTGACATTAAATAAACTCCTCTTGGAAAGGAGATAGTTGTATTGCATTCATGCATATATTATTCTATTTATTGGATTTTCATCATTGAGAAAGTATACTCACTCTCCCTGTGGTATATCTTTTTAGCTCCTGTGTTGTAGGTATTGCTTTGGAGCTGTTGTGGAGGAGGAGTGTGAAGGAGGCCCCTTTTTGGTAAAGAATGCCTTGGCCGGCAATATTTTGGTTTACCTAGATGTGTGGGATGGATATAATGTATATAGTACAATATACGGTTGGTGTAGTTTGGATTTAGAAGGGATAATTGTATGAATGATGGATATACTTATATATTTACAATGATGTTGTTGGTAGGTCATGGAAGAAAATGAGATCCTTGTCTATGACTCATTTTCAATCATGACCTTAAGAATGAATGACTAATAAAACTCTCCAAAAACTTGATGAATAAATGAAGTTATATTTGGAATATAAACTGTGTGAAACATAAGGATGATTGAGTTGATCTTTATACCTTAAATGAGTGGTAATGGAAAATTTACAGGTAAGATCAATTTAAACAAGTTTTAAACATGTAATATAATAAGTATGAAGTGTTGAAATTGAGTAAAATTGATTAGAATGAGTTTTGGTGTAGAGAGTTGGGTGATTTCTGCATTTCCTCTGTTTTTCTGTCAAACTCGCTCAGGCGAGAGGGCTTCTCGCTCAAGCGAGAATGCCCCTGTATCAATTTTCGGATTCTGGATGATTCTCGCTTAGGCGAGAATGGGACTCGCTCAAGCGAGATCGTCCCAGCATCAGTGTTGGGCCATTATTCCATTTTCGCTCAAGCGGATGTGCAAGTCGCCCAAGCGAAATTACATTAGAATCAGAGTTTGGATTTTGGTTGGTGTTCGCTCAGGCGAGCTGGGGATTCGCCCAAGCGAGAGGGTTTTGGTCTCAGGTTTTGCTCTCGGGTTTATTAGGAAATTGCTCTCGGGAGTAATCTCGCTTAGGCGGGGATGGTTTCGCCCGAGCGAGTGAGCGTGGAGTGGGTTCTAGGCGTTTTTCGCCTTACGCTCGCTGGCTTCGCCCAAGCGAGTATAGCAATACTCGCTCAAGCGAGTTGGGGTTCGCTTGAGCGAAGTGACCCCTGAATCTTCATTTTCTTCTTTCGCTCAGCATTTTATGATTCGCCTAAGCGTGCTACGCGAAGCTCGCTCAAGCGAATTGGGATTTCGCTTGAGCGAGGGGGACCTGATTCTCCCAAAATGCTTTAAACATGTTATTTCCTTTTTCTTCATATTAATCCATGATTCTATCCTACTTTATGAACACTTTGGGATAACCTTGGCTTCTTAATTTCAAATGAGTGATCTCTTAAGAATTTAACTCCATAATATTATTTTACTAAAGATACTTCCGCTATTATTAATTATGGATTTCTTAAGAGTTAATTTCTTTAACTTACCTTCTCATATCTTCATATATGAGATAGGTCTCTGATAGATCTAGGGTAATTGATAAATGGCTTCACCACTCACATGTTTCATAGATTAATAATAATAAAATCGCGAAAAATTTACCTCTACTTTTGGGGTGTCACACTAGCCACGCTCAAGCACGCGGTCGTTCACACTCAAGCACGAGGAGGGACCTGATGCTTGCTTTTCACGCTTGACTCACGCTCCAAGTTTGGCTCAAGCGCGCAGGTCACGCCCAGGATTGCGCTCAAGCGCTTAAGCATGGCAGGGGCTGATGCATGGTTTCAAGTTTCGATTCTTCATGACATGACCCAACTTTCCTGACTTTTTATTATTTTCTTGTAATTCCTGCATCTCTTCAAGAATTTTGGCAAAATAATATCTTGTACACAATATATCTTTCAAAAGAGATTTTATGCCTAAATTCCTTTAATTATTCACCAATCAAGTTAAATTATTTACAAATAAGTTTAATTTGTTCATGAATTCAATGATTAATTTATACTTATCAGTTGGCAAGACTGAAAAGAAACCTAAAGAGGAGAAGAAATTGGACGAGTCTCTACCTTATCCGGTGATTAAAGAAGAGAAGCCGCATGAAAAGAAGGAGGAGGTTAAGCCATATCAACCTCCTATTCCATTTCCTCAGCGCTTGGCTAAAGCCAAGTTGGACAAATAATTTGGTAAGTTTCTTGAGGTTTTAAAGAAATTGTATATCAATATTCCCTTCATAGATCCTTTGCACTAAATGCCCACCTATGCGAAGTTCCTAAAGGATATTTTGTCCAACAAAAGAAAGCTAGAGGAAGATGGTACAGTGGCACTTACTGAGGAGTGCAGTGCTCTAATTCAAAAGAAGCTTCCACCCAAGCTCCAAGATCCAGGTAGTTTCTCTATTCCTTGTATGATTGGTGACATGGCTATAGATAGAGCATTATGTGATTTAGGAGCTAGTGTTAGCTTAATGCCATTATCTATTGCTGAAAAGTTAGGATTAGGTAAGCTAAAACCTACTAGGATATCTTTACAGTTGGCTGATAGATCTGTTAAATATCCTGTAGGAATTTTAGAGGATGTTCCTATTAAGGTTGGAAAATTTTTTATACCTGATGATTTTGTTGTGCTAGAAATGGAAGAAGATTCAATGATTCCTATTATTCTAGGCAGACCATTTTAGCAACTACAGATGCTGTGATCGATGTAAAGGATGGTAAGTTGTCTCTGACTGTTGGAGAGCAAAAGGTTGATTTTAACTTAAAAAACGCTTTAGAAAAACCTTTTAATGATAATGTTTATTGTAGTGTATTTTGTTGAACAAGTGGTGAAGGAAGCAACCCTTCCTAATGACCCACTTGAAACTGTTTTTATGATTGAGCCTGCAGGAACATCTGATTGCTCTGAGGCCCCACTAAAAAATGATACTGAAGTCATGTGTGACAGAGTGGTAAGCCCCAATCTAGAATTAAAGCCTTTACCGGCTTCATTAAGGTATAAGTTTCTTGGTCCTAATTCCATATATCCTGTGATTGTTAATGCTGAATTGAATCCATGTGAAACTGAAAAACTTTTAAAATAACTTAGGTTGTATAGAAAGGTAATAGGTTATACAATAGATGATACCAAAGGGATTAGCCCTTCTCTTTGCATGCACAACATCACTGTAGAGGATGAAAGTAGGCCTAACCACTTAGGAGATTAAATCCAAAAATGCAATAAGTGGTTAAAAAGGAAATTTTGAAATTGCTTGATGTTGGAGTCATATATCTTGTTAATAGTAGTAAATGGGTGAGTCTTGTTCAAGTGGTTCCTAAAAAGGAGGAATAACTGTGGTTGAAAATGATAAACATAAGTTGATTTCTACTTGAATTGTTTCTGGTTGGCGCATGTGCATTGATTATAGGAAGTTAAATAACGCCACAAAAAAAGATCATTTTCCTGACTTTTGAAAAGTATATGCAAGCAATTTTTTCTCATCTTATTGAAAATGTGATGGAAGTCTTTATGGATGATTTTTCAGTTCATGGTTTAGATTTTGATAACTGTTTAACAAATTTATGCCAAGTCTTACAGTGTTATGAAGAGACCAATTTGGTTTTGAATTAGGAAAAATGTCATTTTATGGTAAGAGAAGGCATAGTTTTTGGACACTTGGTGTCTGAGAGAGGTATAGAAGTTAATAAGGCTAAGGTGAAAGTGATTGAAAAATTACCCCCACCTACAAATGTTAAAGGTATCCGGAGTTTTCTTGGACAAGCAGGGTTTTACCGTCGGTTCATTAAAGATTTCTCCAAGATCACAAAGCCTCTTACGACTCTTTTGGGTAAGGGTGTGCCTTTTAATTTTGATTTATCTTGTATAGAAGCTTTTTGCAGGATTAAACAGGCTTTGATCTCTGCTCTTATTGTGCAACCCCCTGATTGGGAACTCCCATTCGAGTTTATGTATGATGCGAGTGATTACGTAGTGGGGGCTGTGCTTGGGCAAAGGAAAGATAAGAAGCTCCATGTAATTCATTATGCCAGCCAGGACACTGGATGATGCCCAGGTAAACTATGCCACAACTGAAAAAGAACTATTAGCCATTGTCTTTGCTTTTGATAAATTTAGATCTTACTTGGTAGGTTCATATGTTACTGTTTACACTGACCACTCTGCCATTAAGTATCTATTGAATAAAAAAGAAGCAAAGCCTAGGCTAATTAGGTGGATTCTAATATTGCAAGAATTTGACTTGGAAATTAAGGATAAGAAGGGTACCGAGAACCTGGTTGCTGACCACCTATCTAGGTTGAAATCTGAAAAAGTAGAGATAGATAATATTCCTATCAATGAATCTTTTCCGGATGAACAACTCTTGAGTCTTAGTACCCAACTTGTTCCTTGGTATACTGATTTTATGATTTTTCTTGCATATGGTATTTTACCCCTTAATCTTAGCTTTCAGCAGAAGAAAAAGTTTTATGTAGATGTTAAGCACTATTATTGGGATGAACCCTTCCTATTCAAGCAATATGCAGATGGTTTAATTTGGAGGTGTATTCCAGAAGATGAGGTTCATGCTATCTTGGATCATTGCCATTCTTTCCTATGGAGGCCATATGGGCACTTCCAAGACAACCTCTAAAGTTTTGCAAGCTGGGTTCTATTGGCCACACCTTTTTAAGGATGCACGTAAGTATGTTCTGACTTGTGATGCTTGCAAAAGAACAGGTAACATTGGTAAGAGACATGAAATGCCATTGAATAACATTTAGAGGTTGAATTGTTTGATGTATAGGGTGTTGATTTTATGGGACCCTTTCCATTTTCTTTTGGAAATCATTACATATTAGTGGCAGTTGACTATGTATCAAAATAGCTAGATGTCATTACCTCACCTCATTCTGATGCTAAAACTGTTATTAAACTTTTCAAGAAAATAATATTTTCGAGGTTTGGGTCCCAAAATGTGTTATAAGTGACGGAGGGTCTTATTTTATTGAGAAAACTTTTCATACCCTCCTAAAAAAATATGGAGCATAAGGTTGCTACACCTTATCACCCTCAAACTAGTGGACAAGTTGAGGTATCCAATCGGGAAATTAAAAACATTCTTCAAAAAGTGGTGAATACATCACGTAAGGATTGGTCTATTAAGTTAGATAATTCCTTATGGGCGTATCGAACTGCATACAAGACTCTCATTGGAACCACACCTTTTAAGCTAGTATATGGGAAGCCTTGCCATTTACCTGTTGAGCTGGAATATAAATCTTTTTGGGATGTTAAAACTCTTAATCTTGATCATAAGGCTGTAGGTGAGTGTAGGTTATTGGAATTGAATGAGCTTGAAGAGCTCCGTTTAGATGCATACGAAAATACCAGAATTTATAAAGAAAAAAACAAACAATGGCATGATCGTCACATCCTACGGAGAACTTTTAATCCAAGTGATATGGTTTTAGTATTTAATTCCCGATTAAGGCTTTTTCCTGGAAAACTGAGATCCCGATGGTCGGGACTATTTAAGGTAACAAAGGTCTTTCCCTTTGGAGCTGTTAAGTTGTGGAGCGAGAAGTCTAGTACATTTAGGTAAATGGACAGAGAGTAAAGCACTACTTAACAGGCCAACCCATACAACAAGCAAGTGACTTAGACTTGTTTGATGTATCGGATGAGTAAATCCAAATGGTGAAAAACATCTGGCTAAACACTTAAAACTTAGCACTGATAGGGAGGTAACCCTATGCTCGTTGTTTCATTTTATTTTTTTTTAAAAAAAGGACAAAGTCAAATGCTGGTTTGGGGTGACTACAGATAAGTTTTCTTGTCCTTTTATCATCCATTTCAAACATTAAGGACAATGTTAAATTCTGGTTTGGGGTGGTAGATAAGAAAACTTAACTGTTTTGTTTGCATTGTGTGATTGTTTTGTATTGTATGATTGTTGTGTTTTCCTATTTTATTTTACATGTGTGTATGATTTCCTTTGTTTTGTTTGTCATCTTGTAATTTACCATGATTGCATGATAATTAACTTTTAACATAAAGCTAAAGTATCTAAGGACCCCAAAATTTTGAAAATTTTTCAAAAATTGATTGTTTAAATGCCAAATAAATGCTTAAACAAATCTTATGTGATTAAAATTTTCTTTGAAAAGACTTTCCATTGTGAGATTTGAGCTTAAATGGGTAATTTATCAAAAATTTCAAACCTTCATTTTTCTTGATCGAGTGAATCTCATAGTCATTAATATTCTAGAACTTGTTTTTCAACCGATTCAAAATGGTTTTTGATGGCATGTCTTAGGATGATAAAGGCACAATTAGGTTTTATTCTTAAGCCTCAGAATTTTTGCACAATTTGACCCTTAGTTGCGCCTTTTGAGCCTAAAAATAAAAATTTTTCTTTGAAGCCTTTCATTGACTGATGTTCTCTTAATGGTGAAAAAGTTGGAAATTTAGTGGAGCAAAGAAAATAAAAAGGACTTGAGAAAAATATGTATGGGATGTAAACAAAAGCAAGAAAAAGAAAAGAAAATGAAAAGGATGATATTGAATGAATTACAAAAAGTCCATAAAAGTTCAAAAATTTGCTCTGTTAGTTTCTGAATTTATGATGGTAATTTGAACCATTCATGACTGTTTAAGCCCTTTTGTGTTCTATTTTTCTTGAAATTCCTACCTTGACAATACAACCCATGGCCACGTCACAACCTTTGAAAGACCTTTAGACTTTGACATGCTTTCTATCTAAACTGTGGAGTTTCTGATTAATTAACAAGCTTATGGTAATATTTTTGACTATAATGATTTGAGTGATACACAAACCATGAAACACTTTGAGTGAAAATTGTGAGAAGAGTGTCCCATATTTTG
This sequence comes from Clitoria ternatea, assembly GCA_037962975.1. Classification (NCBI taxonomy): domain Eukaryota; kingdom Viridiplantae; phylum Streptophyta; class Magnoliopsida; order Fabales; family Fabaceae; genus Clitoria; species Clitoria ternatea. Next base: position 111,868,475 of record CM075671.1, read on the forward strand.
ACTTTGAAAATTGAATCACACAAGAGAATTAATCTTTGGCATTTGAATAAATCTATTTCATGGTATTGGGTTCCCTAAATTACTGAGCTAAGTGTTTTTTGTATCTTATCGTATGAATATGGTGATTTCTTGAGGACAAGCAATGGTTTGGTTTGGGGTATTTTAATAAATGTTTTAGAACATTGTTTTTCACTGTTTAATTTATTTAAAATTCCAAGTTTATTATATCATTTATCCCGAATTTCATAGTTTCTGTTTTCTTTTCACTGTTTTTGTTCAAGTATTGTATTTTGTATGAATTAATTTAAATGGAACATTTAAAAAGTATATTTTTTAGAATTGGAAAATTATGATAGATTAGTGCTAAAATTTAGTACTTCAAAATGTTAAGAACTTAAATCATAATTCCATTTTTATAAAAATTAATTTTTGAATATTCCATTTAAATTAATTAAAGTGATTATTTCTCTTAAAATGTAAAAAATCAAATTAGTTTGATCATCTCCCCCTTAGCTTTTCATGTCAATATGTTTGTTATTTGGCTATGAATTCACGTCAAGGTGCAGCTTGGTCCACCATGATTCATGAATTATTTAATTAAATTTATTCGAATTTTGCAAGTGAACCCACGAAAGTGCAAAGCTGATTTTCTGGTTTTTAATTGTTTAATATTAAGTGGTCCCTTAGCACATTGTTTTTGCATAGTTTATTCATTAAACAAAAAGGCATTGTACAGCCCATGATTTCTAACGTGAAAAGCTGAACAAAATTGAAGCAAATTGCTGAATTATTCCAATTGATGACAGGGCCTACAAGCTGAATAATTCTTCAATTAAGCCATCACTCACATGAAACTCCACACCTTTTACAGAAATGCTGAACGTGAATTGGGACAAGTAAATTGACAAGAAAATTGGATATTAAAATTAGACCAAAATTCATGTTATTAGACCAGCTTGCAAGCATTTCCCTTTGGCGTAAATTGAGCCCAAAATCAACGTAAATGTTGGAGGAAAATTGAGAAGAATCAATGTAAATTACATAGTTGATTGCAAGGTCCATGCCTAATATTTTAATGCAATTAAAGCCACTCTCTCTTTCAAACAATTCACGTTAAAGCTCTCTCAAAAGGACTCCACCCACTCAATATTTTATTCAACCTATTCACCCTTGTTTCATGCATCCTCACGGCCAAAAGCAATTTCAAGTGCCCATTATTTTTGTCCAAATGCATCACATTGCCATTCCACTCACCATTATTTAATTAAAAACATTCTCCATTGCCTAAATCATTCACACGGCCAAGCTAGCAAAAAACTTCACTATGTTATAAAATAAATGAGAAATATAAAATGATAGAAAAAAGGAAATGAAGAAGAGAAATGCACCAAGAGAAAGAAATGTACTGAGCCAATTTTGTGCATCTTATAGTGAAGGAACTAAGTCCTTTTTATAGGCAACTCATGGACATCCATTAAGATTATAATATTCATAACAGTCCCCATTGGATGTCTATATTTAAGAATGTGCCTCGTTAAAACCTTACTAGGAAAAATCCAGTGGGATAAAAACCTAATGAAGGAAAAAGAGTACAATATTCTTTACAAAGTAATTAAATAATCAAATGTACAAGTATTTAATTCTCCCCCTCATCAGAACATTTATGTAAGCGTCAAAGACCAATCTTCTGTACTAGTTGCTCGAAGACTTTGGTTGGTAATGATTTTGTAAAGATATCTGCTAGATTCTCACATGATCGGACTTGCTGGACATTTATTTCACCATTCTTTATGAGATCATGAGTAAAGAAAAATTTTGGTGAAATATGCCTTTTTTTATCTTCTTTAATATAACCCTCCTTTAACTGAGAAATACAAGCTGCATTATCTTCACATGAGATTGTTGGTGGTAGCTTTCCATTATGCAAGCCATAAGTTTCTTGAATATGTTGAATCATAGACCTTAATCAAACACATTCTCGACTTACTTCATGTAACGCTAAGATTTCAGCATGATTAGATGATGTTGCTATGATCGTTTGTTTTATGGATCTCCATGAAATTGCTGTACCACCACATGTGAACAAATATCCCGTTTGTGATCGACCATTATGAGGATCACACAGATACCCCGCATCAGCATAACTAACTAGGTTTACCTTAGATACATATGGGAAAAATAAACCCATGTCCATTGTACCTCTAAGGTAACGAAATATGTGCTTAATCCCATTCCAATGCCTTTTTGTGGGTAAAGAACTATGTCTTGCTAACAAATTGACAACAAATGATATATCAAGTCGTGTATAACTAGCAAGATACATTAGTGCACCAATTGCACTGAGATATGGTACTTCAGGACCAAGTAGTTCTTCATTTTTGTCTTGAGGTCGAAACGGATCTTTACTCACTTTAAGTGACCTTACAACCATTGGACTGCTCAATGGGTGTGATTTGTCCATATAAAACCACTTTAGCACCTTTTTTGTATAAGTCTTTTGGTGCATCAGAATTCCTTCTTTTAAATATTCTAATTGTAATCCTAGACAAAACTTTATTTTTCCTAAGTCTTTCATATCGAATTCCTTTTTCAAGCAATTTACAGCTTTTGAGAGCTCTTCAAGAGTTCCGATGATGTTTAAATCATACACATAAATTGCAATTATAATAAACTCTTTTCCCAATCTTTTCATAAAAATGCATGGACAAATTGGGTCATTTTTGTACCCTTCTTTCAGCAAATTTTCACTAAGACAATTGTACCACATTCGTCCAGATTGCTTTAGTCTGTAAAGAGATTTATGCAATTTAATTGAATAACTTTCTTGAAGATCCGTCTTATATGCTTCAGGCAAATTAAATCCTTCAGGGAGTTTCCTATAGATGTCATTTTCCAATGAGCCATATAAATATGCTGCAACAACATCCATAAGGCATAAGTCAAGCCCTTCACGGATTGCCAAACTTATTAAGTATCGAAAAGTAGTTGCATCCATCACTTGTGAATATGTTTCTTCAAAATCAATACCAGGTCTTTGTGAGAAACCTTGTGCAACAAGTCTTGCTTTATATCGCATAATTTCACCATTTTCATTTCTTTTTCTCGTAAAGACCCATTTGTACCCAACTAGTTTTACACCTTTGGGTGTTTGGACTACAGGTCCAAAAACTTTCCGTTTTGCAAGTGAGTTTAACTCTTCTTGCATTGCATATTTCCATTTTGGCCAATCATTTCTTTGTGCACATTCCTTAACAGATTTTGGCTCATGATCCTTATCATCATTTATAATATCAAGAGCTACTTTGAATGAAAAAAATTCATCAATATCGACTTCATGTCGATTCCATTGTATTCCATCCATGACATAATTTATAGAGATCTCTTTCCTTTTATCAATTTCAGGTACCTTGGTTTCTTCTGGATTTGAAACCTTGATTATGTCAAGAGACTCTACTGGAGTCTTTATATCCTCGATTCGACCATATTCTTTATTTACTTTTCTTTTTTGAGGATTTTTATCTTTAGAACCAACAGGTCTGCCACGTTTTATTTTGGCTTCAGACTCATTTGCAAATTTAGATTGTCCTTTAGGGATATCAATCTTTATTGGAGTATTAACAGCTGGTATGTGTGACTTAGTCACTCTTTTTGGATAGCAAATGCATTCGGCAATTAGTTTGCTAAACTTTGCAAACTAATTATTTTTTGAACTTCTAGTTCACATTGCTTTGTTTAAGGATCAAGATGTGAGAGAGATATCTCATTCCAACTGATCCTTTTATCCAACTGTTTATTTTCTCCCCCTAATGGTGGGAAAACAGATTCATCAAAATGTTAATCAGCAAAATGAGCTGTAAACAAATTACCTGTTAAGGGTTCAAGATATTTTATTATTGATGGACTTTCATATCCAACATATATTCTCAACCTTCTTTGAGGCCCCATCTTAGTGTGTTGTGGAGGAGAAATAGGAACATATGCCGCACTTCCAAAGATTCTTAGATGGGAAATGTTTGGTTCTTTACCATGAACCAATTGTAAAGGGGAATACTCATGATAACTTGTAGGCCTGATGCGAATAAGTGCTGCTACGTGCAAGATTACATGTCCCCAAGTTGAAATTAGAAGTTTTGATCTCATTAGCAATAGTCTTGCTATCAATTTCAAACATTTAATCAATGATTCAGCAAGTCCATTTGTGAATGAACATGTGCTACAGGATCTTCAACATCAATTCCAATGGACATACAATAATCATTAAATGATGGAGATGTGAATTCACCAGCGTTATCAAGGCGTATTCTCTTAATTGGATAATCAGGAAAATGAGCTGTTAAGCAAATTAATTGAGCTAGTAATCTCGTAAACGCCTGATTACGAGTTGATAATAAGCATACATATGACCATCTAGTTGATGCATCAATTAAAACCATAAAATATCTAAATGGTCCACATGAAGGGTGTATTGGTCCACAAATATCACCTTGTATACGCTCTAAAAATATGAGTGATTCACTTCAATTTTCATTTATGATGGTCGAATGATCAATTTTCCTTGAGAACAAGCAGCACAGGAGAAATTCTTAGTTTGTAGAATTTATCTGCTGGACAAACAATGACCATTTGAATTCTCAACTATTTTTTGCATCATAATTGATCCAGGATGGCCTAATCGTTCATGCCAGATAACAAAGTTACTCTTATTTGTAAACTTCTTTTTACTATGGCATTTGTTTCAATTATACTAATATATGTGATCCGGTCCTAACACCGGCCCCCAAGAGCATGGCTTTAATGCGTTGCCAGGTCAGCATTTTGAATAAAGAGAAGTACGCTTCAAATACATTACGATTACTTCTATACGGAGTGCATACCGCCAGGGCAAGTAACTCCGCCAAGGCATGTTACTCCGCCAAGAAACATAACTCCGCCAAGGCATGCTACTCTGCCAAGGCATGCTACTCCGCCAAGGCGCCTTACTCTGCCAAGGCATGTTACTCCGCCAAGGAACGTAACTCCGCCAAAATTTGTTACTCCGCCAAGGTGGAAAATATTGAATATCTTATACACATGCATGAAATGTTCCTAATGCATATTACTCCGCCAAGCCATAGGCTCAATACTGGCGGAATATTGAATTTCCCATACTGCGTAGCGAGCCCGTACTCACAACCCCGGCACGAGATTGACTCTGTCTTGAGAGGTTAATAATGGGAATCACGCTGTCACGCATAAAGGGGAATAACAATAAAATAATAAAGCATTGACGCTTTCCAGACAAGTGGAGATACCTACTACAATAATGGTGCTTGTAAACGGTGCAGGGACCCACCACCTTTTCAGCATTATACCTGAAAACAAGGAGCGGGTCCTACCAATAATGGAGCACCAGTAACAGGTATATAAACCTCTATCAAAAAGGTATAAGGGATCCCCCAATTCTGAACCTTACACTCTCTTACTTGCATAATTCTCTGAGATTTGCTTTCTAAGTCTTTAAGTATTCTGAAATACTGACTTGAGCGTCGGAGAACGATTGCAGGTACCACCCCCAATCGGGTCAAGACAAAGAAGATCCCGTCAGGCGGACTGCACACCGCCCGCGCATACTGCACTCCGCCTCAACATACAAAGACACTCCTTATCTGTACATTTACGCACATTGCTTTGTATCAGATTGACATTTTATATACATTTTGAATTGTTCAACAAACATACTTCAACACCCCCTGTATAGAACAGTTCATTGGCACGCCCAGTGGGACCTGTAAATTTGGTATTCCCACAATCTTTGATCAATCTCCATTACATTCATCATTAATGGAAAGACCAGGACCAGAAGTGCAGACTGAGGATTCTCCTCCACGCAATCCTAGACGTCTCAATTTTGATAACGATGCTCACAAAAAAGCAACGCATGCTGATTCTCCAGATCCGAGAGACGACATGATTAGGATGCTGAGAGAAGAAATTGCTGAGCTTCGACGTGAAAAGGCAAATCACACTCACGAGAGAGCAGGTCCTGCAAGACAGCCGCATCATGAGGCGCATGCACAAGAGGAATCAAGCACTCCCAGCTACTCTCGCATCCCTACTTACATGGAAGAGCAACGAAGCCTTCCACTGGCAAATGCACAACATCAAGAGGGGAGGAGAGCAGGCTCAATTGCATCCCCCTCAGGATACAAGATGAGTATCCCATTTTCTAAAAGGCTTATGAATGCGCATGTCCCCAGACATTTGCAGACCATGCAACCTATTTCCATAGGAAAATATACTGGGGAAACAGATCCTTCTAAGCATCTAGATGCTTACATCTATGAGGCTATGTTCCTAGGTGCAGAAGAAGATATCATGTGTAGGATGTTCCCCAGAACCCTTACAGGTGAAGCTCTTAGTTGGTTCAAGAGTTTATCTTCAGGTTCCATTGATTCATGGGAGGATCTGGCTACAGCTTTTGGCAGCCACTTCGTGATCTCTAGGGATGCACCTAGAACCTCTCATACCTTGGCTCAGATCAAGCAAGGTGACAAAGAATCTCTGAAGGATTTCCTTAAGAGATTCTATAAGGAGGCAGCCATGGTTCCTGATTTGACGGAAGCGATACAGTTGCATATCCTCATCGAGGCTATGCAGCCAAAATCACCTTTTGCTCTGTCGTTGGCAAAGGGACCTCCATCCACAATGGAGGAATTTCGCAGGAAGGCGTCCAAGTACGTTGGTATTGAGATGCACCTGGAAGCCACTGCATCACGCAGTAAACCACCCACCGTAACTCCACACCATGACAAAGGTAAAGAAAAATCATCCAGGAATGATAAGTTACCTCAGAAAGACAAAGCAGGGAACCAGCCCTTCAAACAGCAAGATAGACGTGTGTTCAATTTCGCTCATTATGCACCCCTGAACACGTCATATGAGCAAATCTTGCGTGAAATAGGATGGACTACCCTTAATATTTACGGGATTCAACATCCACCTCCAATCAGACGCGGTGGGAACCCAAAGAAATATTGTGAGTTCCATGAGTCAGTTGGCCATACCACGGAGGAGTGCAAGCAACTCAAAAATACCATTGAGGTACTCATTCGTGAAGGCAAACTGAAACATTATTTGTTCAAGGGTAAATCTCACGATGAACCAGAGAGATTTGAGAAAAGATCTCGTGATCGTTCTCTTGATCCTGATAACACTCGGGAGCCAAAACGTATGGTGGTAACCGAAAAACAAAAGGGCGTTGTTCTTGAGTCCGCCCCAAGAGAGCCAAGCCCAGAACCCAGATCACGGGGTAAAAGGCAGGTTGTAGATATGATTGCTGGGGGCTTCGCTGGAGGCGGACCCTCAAACACCGCCAGGAAAAACCACCATCGTATGATCTTGTCTGTGCAAGGCAAGGGTAAGGAATATCGCCCATTCAGGAACGGGGTCCAGACTCCGCCCATAACCTTCACAGATGATGATTTTGGCCCTACAGTTCCTGAGGGAGATGACGCAGTAGTGATTATCGTAGTAATCGCTAATATGGATGTAAAACGCATCCTAATTGACCAGGGAAGTTCCTGCGACGTTATCTTCTATGACTGTTTTAAACGCATGGGACTAACTGATGCTGATTTGCAGCCTTATACGCAGGACCTTACAGCCTTTAATGGCGCCAAACAGCCCACTAAAGGCTACTTGGATACAAGGATCACTTTCGATGGTGAACCTGGGGCGAGGACTGTGAAATCCAGGATTCTTGTCATTGATGTTAAATCTCCATACAATGGCATCATCGGGCGGCCTACCCTGAATGCAATGGAAGCCATCGTTTCAACCCCCCACTTGTTAATCAAGTTCATTGACAAAGATAATCAAGTCTCGTCTGTAAGGGGTGATCAGGAGATGGCTCGCTATTGTTACAATTTGAGTCTTAACATGGTGAAACTTGAAACCATGTCTAAGAAAAGAAAACTGAACGAAGGAAGCAGTGCGGCGACATCCGTCAATTTGGTGGATCTTGACCCCAGGGCGGAGTCTTCTATAGACCCACTGAATCCTTTAAAACCAACTCCTGATGGTGGTTCCAAGTCTATTGTCTTAGGCAGCACCCCGGAGCAAATTACTAACATCAATGACAAACTGGAGCCTAACATGGAAGCAAAATTGATTGCACTCCTCCATGAATACAAAGAAATTTTTGCTTGGACCGCTGCAGACATGCCTGGCATGGATCCTAACTTTTGTTGTCACCGCCTGGCGGTGTATCCTGAAACTAAGCCAGTGGCACAAAAGAAACGGCGTATGGGTCCTGCTAAGCAAAAAGCTGCTTGTGAACAAACAGAGGAGCTCCTCAAGGCGGGGTTCATCAGGGAACTCCGTTACTCCTCCTGGTTGTCCAACGTGGTTATGGTACAGAAAGCCAATGGCAAATGGCGTATGTGCATAGACTATGTTGATTTGAATAAATGCTGTCCCAAAGATCCATACCCTCTCCCCAACATTGACAGATTGGTTGACGATTCCTCAGGATACAAGTATCTATCTTTTATGGATGCCTACTCCGGATACAACCAAATTCCAATGTGTGAGGATGATTAGGAGAAGACAACATTCATTAATGACAAAGGGGTCTTTTGCTACAACGTCATGCCATTTGGGCTAAAGAATACCGGGGCAACCTACCAGCGCATGATCAACAAAGTTTTTGAGGGTATGCACACAAAGCTGGTAGAGGTTTATATTGACGACATTATTGCCAAGACCCCGGAGGGAGGAGACCATGTTGAAGACCTACGCCTCATTTTCCAACGCCTACAGCAATACAACATGAGACTCAATCCATTAAAATGTACATTTGCTGTTCCTGGGGGCAGATTTTTGGGTTTCATGTTAACACAAAGAGGCATAGAGGCTAATCCTGATAAATGTCGAGTAATTCAAGAGTTGCAGAGCCCCAAAACATTGAAGGAGGTACAATCCCTCAATGGCAAAATCGCTGCTCTAGCACGATTTATGCCAAAAATGGCTCATCGCTCTCTTCCTTTGTACAAAATGCTGAAGAAGGATAAGAAATTCAATTGGGGCCCAGAGCAAGAGGCGGCCTTCCAAAGCTTGAAAAATGTCTTGGTCAGCCTTCCAATCCTGGTCAAACCAAGCCCAGGCGAACAACTCATTGTTTATTTGTCTGTTTCAGATAAAGCGCTGGCAGTGGCTCTGGTCAAGGAAACAGTTGAAGGCCAACGACCGGTGTACTTCACTGGTAGAACATTGCATGGTGCAGAGTGCCGTTACCATAAAATTGAAAAGGCAGCACTTGCAGTTGTTTGGGCCTCACGACGCCTAAGACCATATTTCCATGCACATCCCATCCTGATTCGCACAGACTTGCCGCTCCGTACTATATTGTTCAAACCAGACCTGGCAGGAAGGATGATCAAATGGGCCATAGAACTCTCTGAATTCGACATATCTTACGAGCCAAGAATTGCTATCAAGGCACAAGTCCTAGCAGATTTCGTAGTTGAATTAACAGGCTCTAGCCCAGATGCAGATCATTCGCATTGGACAATATATGTCGATGGGTCTTCGAACAGCAAAGGATGTGGAGCAGGAATTGTTATAGAAAGTGATGACGGGGTACATCTTGAAATTTCATTACACTTCACCTTCACTACGTCTAACAATCAGGCGGAGTATGAAGCCTGCTTGGCCGGACTCAGAGCAGCCCAAGATATTGGGGCCAAAACTGTTACCCTATGCAGTGATTCTCTATTAGTCATCTCACAAATTCTTGGTGAGTATCAGGCTAAAGAACCCCTGCTACAACAATATCTGGACTGCATCAATGAGTTAAAGCAGCGCTTCAATGAAGTCACTTTCAAGCATGTACCCCGCGAAGAGAATACACGTGCTGATATCCTCTCCAGGTTAGCCAGCACAAAGAAGGCGGGGTGCATAACTACGGTTGTACAGAGTACCTTGACAGAGCCAAGCATTTCCTTTCCTTCATCAGTACATATGATTAAGAGCCACTCCTTTGACGACAATTCCTGGGTAGCACCAATAGTTCGTTACCTTGTTAATGGACAATTGCCCACGGATGATCTTGAGCGAAAGAAACTAAAGAAAGAAGCACCCTATTATACACTCCTAGACGGACAATTATACCGCCGAGGAATTTCTGTTCCTTACCTAATTTGTATAAATGAAAACGAGGTGCAAGCTGTTTTGGAAGAAGTCCATGAAGGGCAGTGTGGACATCACCCAGGGGCACGGAGTCTAATGAGAAAAATACTCAGGGCGGGGTATTGGTGGCCCACTCTGAAGCATGACTCCGCCTCGTATGTTCAAAAATGCGATCAATGCCAACGATTCGCAAATCTCCACCATACTCCAGCGGAGGAAATGTCATCATCAATAACGCCTTGGCCTTTCTATCAATGGGGCATGGATATCTTGGGTCCATTCCCAACTGCGCCCGGCGGTATCAAATACTTGATAGTTGGTGTTGATTATTTCACCAAATGGATTGAGGCAGAGGCAGTGATGCACATAACGTCAGCCAAGACTGGAAGGTTCGTGTATGAAAATATCATTGCACGTTTCGGAGTCCCTGGACGCATAGTCACTGATAATGGCACCCAGTTCACAGATCGCAAGTTCACTGAACTTCTAGAAAATCTCAGCATTACGCAGATTTTCTCTTCTGTGGAACACCCTCAAACCAATAGACAAGCAGAGGTTGCCAACAGAGAAATCTTGAAGGGCCTCAAGAAACGCCTCGGTGTGGCAAAGGGAGATTGGGCAAATCAACTGTGCCATGTTTTATGGGCATACAGAACAACCCCTCACTCCACCACGAATGAATCTCTATATCGGCTGACATATGGAGTTGAGGCTGTCATTCCCATTGAATTGGCAGCCCCTTCAGCTCGAGTCCTCCATTTCAACGAAGAAGCCAATCAACAGAACCTCACACATGAACTCGAGGTTTTGGCGGAGTTGAGAGAGGAAGCCTTTGTAAGAGACCAGGCTGTCAAAGTAAAGGCCGCCAAACGGTATAACACACGCATTTTTGAACACCGTTTCAAATAAGGAGATTTGGTCCTAAGAAGGGCCAATATTGGCAACAAATTTGCACACCAAGGCAAATTGGCACCAACCTGGGAAGGTCCATACCGAGTCATCGAGGTTTTGGGCAAAGGCACATACCGCCTAGAAAATTTAGATGGCACTCCGGTCAGGAATAAATGGAACATTTTAAATTTACGCATATACTACAGCTAGTTGGGTAATATGGTATGATATTTTCTTCCTAACTCAAGGATTTTCCTATGTATGCTTTCCTTGAAAGGGTTTCGAAAAGATATATCCCAACTCAGCCCTTTATGTAGTTCCATTATTAATGAAATGCCTTCCTGTATTCAATCTTCACTCTAACTTTGAATTGATTATCCAAGTTCAAAATTTATTCCCATGTAGATAAAACAACGGCTCCAAAAATTGAAGCACAAATGCATAACTCTTTATTCCATAAAGATCAACCAACATGCAACAACGCTTCACAAACGGAGTCAACAAAAACTCCTTGGGGGGAAAGGATTGGTGTCACAGCTATATGCTGCACCATACCGACCCTAAGGTCCAAAAAACTCCTTGGGGGGAAAGGATTGGTGTCTCAGCTATATGCTGCACCATACCGACCCTAAGGTCCAAAAAACTCCTTGAGGGGAAAGGATTGGTGTCACAGCTATATGCTGCACCATACCGACCTTAAGGTCCTACAGACCGCCTATGGAAGGAACTGGTGTCACAGCTATATGCTGCACTAATTCGTCCCCAAAGTCCTGCAGGCTTCTTGTGGAAAGAGCTGGTGTCACAGCTATATGCTGCACCACGCTAATCCCAAAATCCAACAAATTTCTTGCAGGAACAATTGGTGTCGCAGCTATATGCTGCACCATACCGCCTCAAAGGTTCAATCAATTTCTTGCAGGAACAATTGGTGTCACAGCTATATGCTGCACCATACCGCCTCAAAAGTTCAATCAATTTCTTGCATGAACAATTGGTGTCACAGCTATATGCTGCACCAGACTATCTCAAGGGTAGGAACCAACAAAATTCTCACAGGAAGAATTGGTGTCACAAGCTATATGCTGCACCATAGCCATCCTGGATTCAACAATTCTCATTTGATCAGGAGTTACACTCCGGTCCAAGTTCAAAAGGATGAACACTCCATCCAAAGCTTGACTCCGCCTAACTACCAATGTTTTACGGAGTACATGAGCAACAAACTCAAGCACTACCCAACAAGTTCAAGTAAGTTCAACACTTGTAAAATTGTGCTTCTTTGAAATTCCTAAGAGGCTACTCCGCCTTCTTACGGAATCCAACTTCATTGAAATTCCTAAGAGGCGACTCCGCCTTCTTACGGAATCCAACTCCTTGGAAATTCCTAAGAGGCTACTCCGCCTTCTTACGGAATCCAACTCCTTGGAAATTCCTAAGAGGCTACTCCGCCTTCTTACGGAATCCAACTCCTTGGAAATTCCTAAGAGGCTACTCCGCCTTCTTACGGAATCCAACCTCATTGAAATTCCTAAGAGGCTACTCCGCCTTCTTACGGAATCCAACCTCATTGAAATTCCTAAGAGGCTACTCCGCCTCCTTACGGAATCCAACTTCATTGAAATTCCTAAGAGGCTACTCCGCCTCCTTACGGAATCCAACTCCTTGGAAATTCCTAAGAGGCTACTCCGCCTTCTTACGGAATCCAACCTCATTGAAATTCCTAAGAGGCTATTCCGCCTCCTTACGGAATTCAACTTCATTGAAATTCCTAAGAGGCGACTCCGCCTTCTTACGGAATCCAACTCCTTGGAAATTCCTAAGAGGCTACTCCGCCTTCTTACGGAATCCAACTCCTTGGAAATTCCTAAGAGGCTACTCCGCCTTCTTACGGAATCCAACCACATTGAAATTCCTAAGAGCCTACTCCGCCTTCTTACGGAATCCAACCTCATTGAAATTCCTAAGAGGCTATTCCGCCTCCTTACGGAATTCAACTTCATTGAAATTCCCAAGAGGCTACTCCGCCTTCTTACGGAATCCAACCTCATTGAAATTCCTAAGAGGCTACTCCGCCTCCTTACAGAATCCAACTTCATTGAAATTCCTAAGAGGCTATTTCGCCTCCTTACGGAATTCAACTTCATTGAAATTCCTAAGAGGCTACTCCGCCTTCTTACGGAATCCAACTTCATTGAAATTCCTAAGAGGCGACTCCGCCTTCTTACGGAATCCAACTCCTTGGAAATTCCTAAGAGGCTACTCCGCCTTCTTACGGAATCCAACTCCTTGGAAATTCCTAAGAGGCTACTCCGCCTTCTTACGGAATCCAACTCCTTGGAAATTCCTAAGAGGCTACTCCGCCTTCTTACGGAATCCAACCTCATTGAAATTCCTAAGAGGCTATTCCGCCTCCTTACGGAATTCAACTTCATTGAAATTCCCAAGAGGCTACTCCGCCTTCTTACGGAATCCAACCTCATTGAAATTCCTAAGAGGCTACTCCGCCTCCTTACAGAATCCAACTTCATTGAAATTCCTAAGAGGCTATTCCGCCTCCTTACGGAATTCAACTTCATTGAAATTCCTAAGAGGCTACTCCGCCTTCTTACGGAATCCAACTTCATTGAAATTCCTAAGAGGCGACTCCGCCTTCTTACGGAATCCAACTCCTTGGAAATTCCTAAGAGGCTACTCCGCCTTCTTACGGAATCCAACTCCTTGGAAATTCCTAAGAGGCTACTCCGCCTTCTTACGGAATCCAACTCCTTGGAAATTCCTAAGAGGCTACTCCGCCTTCTTACGGAATCCAACCTCATTGAAATTCCTAAGAGGCTACTCCGCCTTCTTACGGAATCCAACCTCATTGAAATTCCTAAGAGGCTACTCCGCCTCCTTACGGAATCCAACTTCATTGAAATTCCTAAGAGGCTACTCCGCCTCCTTACGGAATCCAACTCCTTGGAAATTCCTAAGAGGCTACTCCGCCTTCTTACGGAATCCAACCTCATTGAAATTCCTAAGAGGCTACTCCGCCTCCTTACGGAATCCAACTTCATTGAAATTCCTAAGAGGCTACTCCGCCTCCTTACGGAATCCTACTTCATTGAAATTCCTAAGAGGCTACTCCGCCTCCTTACGGAATCCAACTTCATTGAAATTCCTAAGAGGCTACTCCGCCTCCTTACGGAATCCTATTTCATTAAATTCCTAAGAGGCGACTACGCCTCATTATTGAAATCACCTCAATGAAGTTCTCAAGAGGCCACTCCGCCTCATTGAAGAACATTCTTCGTTGAAATTCTCAAGAGGCTACCCCGCCTCATTATTGAAATTACTTCAGTTAAATTCTCAAAAGGCTATTCCGCCCCATTACTGAATTTGTTTCATTGAAATTCCTAAGAGGTTACTTCGCCTCCCTACTGAATTTTACTTCACCAGAATTTCAAAAAGGCTATTCCGCCTCGTTATACTTAGTCATATTTCATTAAGTCCTCAGATGAATATTCCGCCTTCTTAATATCATTTTACAAGGCATAAATACGACGGACTCAAACATTGCTTATATGAACAAGTATAGATTTACAGAAAATATATTTTGTTGAATATTGCCAATATTGATAAAAATCCAGAGCCTATCCTGGAACAAGGCGATATCATTGAAATGCAAATAAAAACAAAGCTTGCAAAGAGTTTCAGGAGCTGGTCTTCAAGGGTCGGATGGCGTCCCTTCTTGTTGGGCAGAGGTGGCCTGACCTTCACCAGGTTTGATTAAACTTTGGGAGGGAGGCAAGTCCGCCAGGATATATTCAACACTGGGCGCAGGAGCGTGACCCCCCCTAAACAGGCACCATCAATTCTCCATTGATGAATTCGTAGTAAGGATGAATGCCTGTGGTGGAGAGAGTAACGCCTGGATTGCGATAACGGAGTTGACGAACAGCCATCCTGAAAGCATCATCAATCGCTGCCTCAGCCGCATCTAACGCAGATTGTAACTCTTTGTCAAGCCTTTTACTGGCGGCATCTGAGGTAGCTTTTTCAGCTCGCAACTCTTCAACCTGTTTTTCAAGGTTATTGTATGCAATAGCTGCTTGGTCCAACTCCGCCGCCCAGGCACCTTCAGCAGTAGTTTTATTAAGTTCAAGGGAAACCAACTTCTGCTGAAGCTCACTCACATCATCGCCCAATTTTTGTTTTTGCTGAGTCAGATCCAAAACTTGTTGTTTCAGCAGATCATTGTCAGCCTTCACCTGGGACAGTCCACTCACCTCCTCGCCCAGCTTTGTATTCTGCTCTCTTAAGCTGGAAACTTGCTTTTCCAGCAAAGCTTTGTCAGCTCTCACCCGAGCCAGCTCATCCTCCAGCTTCTTGATATCAGCATCGGCGGTGTCAAGGTGCTTGTCCTTGGCCTTAATCACCTCCGACAACTGTTCATTATCATGTTCCAAGCTACGAATCTTTTCAGCAGACTCATGAAAAGACGCTTGAAACATGTTGGCCTCAGCAGCAACATCAGCTATACGGGGTACAGAGGCCAAGAAGCCATCTATTTCTACAAGGTGCCACCTCGCAGCTGCAACGGCGTTCGGAATCTCCTCGAAGTCGAGGTCGGGGCGGAGGATGAACTCTGGATCACGCCTCTCCGACTGGCGGGATCCCATATTTGCAAAGTACAAAAAAGGATTCAATCGAGACCCTGCCAAAGGCAGAGAGACGGATCGCCTGGATGACTCCCCTGGAACATCAACGAAGAAGACTGGTATTCTTTGGGTAGTCAGTTCCAGGGCGGGATTTTCAACTTGGTGGCCTGGAGAGGCTTCAGTCCTCTCTGCCTCATCCTCCACAACACGGATTGGAGTTTGAATTCCCTCCGTTCCCTTCGCCACAACGTCTTCTTCGAGGGCGCCTTCAACACCGCCCATATCAGCAGAAGTACCCACAACAGGTACCTCCTGAGTCTCCTCCAGGTCAATGGCAGCATCAATTGATGCTCCTTCCTCAACCCTCTTCTTGCCTTTGGTCCTCCTTCTTTGCAAGGGCTGGAGATCTACTTCCTCTTCTTCCTCCTCAGCAGCTTCTGGTTCTTGGCGTTTTTAGAACGCCTCTCAACAGCAGCTGCTGAGGATCCTGCACCACCTTCCAAATTTATTATATTAGTGGATGCAGAGAAAGGAAGAGTTTTTGTCAGAGCAGCAGCCAGATTCCTTCTGGGCTGCACATTATTCTCTGCGTCAATCTCCGCGCGGCTCATACGAATCTGCTTAATACGTTCCATCCCAGGGAATGCAGCAATTTCTCCTACAAAATAACATACATGAATATGATTAGAAGCTGCAGGAAACAACAGGAGTAATATTCAAGCAAAAAGTCTTAAAGAATTACTTAAATAATCCTCAGCATCCCGCCCAAGCAGCCTTTTGCATAAGATCTGCTTGTGGACGGCGTTGTACTCCTTCAACGTCCGGAGCACTTCCACAGAAGTAGCTGACAAGGCACCCTCCTCAACTTCATAAGCTTGTTTGGTCAGGAGGAAGTGCTCATGGGTCCACACTACTGGGAATTTGTCAATTCCCTCCTTACTCCGCCAGAAAATGGACTTGTTCTTCCTGACAGAGACTTTTACAAAGCTCATCCAAAAATAAAGTCCGCCTTCTTTGGCGAAGTCAGCAAATGCCCTGAAATTTACAATTTTCGGCTCCGCCCGAAGAGTTACAAAGCCCATGCCGCCAGTTTTTGTGTTTACTCTCCTCATAATGCGGCAAAATGCAAAGAATAACGCCACAGTAGGCGTAAACTCCAGATGTTTAGCCAACACCTCGAAGCTGCGAACTATTCCCCAACCGTTAGGGTGCAGCTGAGAAGGGGCGCAATCCAGGAACCTCAGTACGCCCATCTGGAATCTGTTCAGTGGAAATCGTACCCCCAACTGGGTAAACAAAATATCGTACATGTATAATGTACGTCTATCTTGAGGACGATGACATATACGTTCATACGTCTTGGGTGAACGGACAATGAACCTCTCCTCATACCTCTCATCCTTCCAAACCGGAACAGACAACTCCACTACCCCTCCGCTTGTTGTCGCATGACGAGAGGAAGCACCCTTAACATCTTCCTCAACCCAACAATAAGGGTCGACCTCAAGCATCTTTTTCCAATCCAACCCATGCAACACAACATTTTGACACTCTGCCATCGTTCTTACTTCAATCTGAGGAATACCTCCTGATACAAACGAATGTACAGCATTACTAAAAAACTCCACGCTGTTGTAAAATGTTGCATCCCTCCCAGTATAAAAAGCCTCATCTCCACTCTCAATATCCGAAAACATGGGACGAACAGAAACCCTAGAGCAAGACTCTGACCTTTTTCCTCTCATCTTCGTTTTAACGAACACACAGAAAGAAAAAACAGAACCAACCCAATGAAAATGAAGACAGAAAGCAGAGGAAGAAGCAAGTTACCTTAAGCTTCTGAAAGAACTGAAGAACTCCAGCACCAATAAACTCGTGAGAAAGTAGCAAAAACAGTTTCAGTAAACAAATGCGAAGTGGAAGATGGAGCAAAACATTTCCCTCCTAAGAGTTTACCTATTTATAGGCATGGCTTGGGGGGAAATAAGCGAAATCTCAAAAATTTCAAAGATGTGTTTGCAGCGGTTGGATAAATCTCATCAACGGTTCTAAAATTCAAACACATATTTACAACCGTTGGATGAATCTCACTGACGGTTCCTTTTTTGATGCTGAAACCAATAGATGAATCTAAGGGCAGGTATTTCCTGGGCCGCATTTTCAAAATCCAAGGCCCACGGTAATAACCTCGAAAACGTTTCTCAACTGCCATCCCACGCATTTATGTCCCATCATTGGAATAGCAATCGTTACGAGGGCATACGTGGCAGTGGGAGATTGAAGAGGCAAAAACGTGGTCACGAGGCGCATTAATGACAGGCATGACAAGTAATGATAAAGCCAATAAATGCATGAAAACACTTGTCCATAAGTCCTGAACTAGCAAACGCCGCCTAAACCCATGCCTATAAAAGCTAAACTTAAGTGTTATAGCTCATTAAAGTGACTCCGCCAGTCACTATAACAAGCTAGGGGGCATATGATCCGGTCCTAACACCGGCCCCCAAGAGCATGGCTTTAATGCGTTGCTAGGTCAGCATTTTGAATAAAGAGAAGTACGCTTGAAATACATTACGATTACTTCTATACGGAGTGCATACCGCCAGGGCAAGTAACTCCGCCAAGGCATGTTACTCCGCCAAGAAACGTAACTCCGCCAAGGCATGCTACTCCGCCAAGGCATGCTACTCCGCCAAGGCGCCTTACTCCGCCAAGGCATGTTACTCCGCCAAGGAACGTAACTCCGCCAAAATTTGTTACTCCGCCAAGGTGGAAAATATTGAATATCTTATACACATGCATGAAATGTTCCCAATGCATATTACTCCGCCAAGCCATAGGCTCAATACTGGCGGAATATTGAATTTCCCATACTGCGTAGCGAGCCCGTACTCACAACCCCGGCACGAGATTGACTCTGTCTTGAGAGGTTAATAATGGGAATCACGCTGTCACGCATAAAGGGGAATAACAATAAAATAATAAAGCATTGACGCTTTCCAGACAAGTGGAGATACCTACTACAATAATGGTGCTTGTAAACGGCTCAGGGACCCACCACCTTTTCAGAATTATACCTGAAAACAAGGAGCGGGTCCTACCAATAATGGAGCACCAGTAACAGGTATATAAACCTCTATCAAAAAGGTATAAGGGATCCCCCCAATTCTGAACCTTACACTCTCTTACTTGCATAATTCTCTGAGATTTGCTTTCTAAGTCTTTAAGTATTCTGAAATACTGACTTGAGCGTCGGAGAACGATTGCAGGTACCACCCCCAATCGGGTCAAGACAAAGAAGATCCTGTCAGGCGGACTGCACACCGCCCGCGCATACTGCACTCCGCCTCAACATACAAAGACACTCCTTATCTGTACATTTACGCACATTGCTTTGTATCAGATTGACATTTTATATACATTTTGAATTGTTCAACAAACATACTTCAACACCCCCTGTATAGAACAGTTCAATATGTATAGTACAAACCTGAGGAAAATGAAGGCAATTTTTCCAATATACATTTCTTATCAGGGATTAACTTTGTTATGTAAAGATATTCATCATTTCCTTCATTTGTGGTCTCAATATGGTATCCATTTCTATGGATATCCTTAAAACTCAATAAATTTCTTTGAGACTTCATAGAATATAATGCACTTTCAATGTGCAATTTTGTTCCTCCAGGTAACAAAATACCGCTCTGCTGGAGCCTTCAATTATATTTATACTACCAGATATAGTATTAACATTGGCTTCTTATTTTACTATATGGTAAAAATATTTCTCATTCTTGAGAATAGTATAAGTTGTTGCACTGTCTGCGAGACATATATCTTCGTCATTCACATGAGCATTCATTCTTCAAATAATAATAAAAAATCATGAGTTAAAAATATAATTAACAAGAATAAATATTTAACATAAAATTTTATTGATAAAGACAGAATTTATAACAAAACAAATTACATGAAACATTAAAATAATTTATTTAGGGGCACTCCTCGCCCCAACCGAGAACTCAATGTCTTCTTCAGGAAGAGCAAGGAAATCATCAATATCAAAGGGAGTATAAACATCATCCATACCAGCAAAATTTATTTCTATGTTTTCCCTTTATTCTTAAGGGATTTTTGGTATAGATCAATCAGATGTTTTGGGGTACGACAAACCTGAGACCAGTGGCCTTGGCTACCACAGCAATAGCAAATATTTTTTGTTTGTTCGCTACTCTGAATATCTTTTCCCTTTTCTATACGATCTTTGTTTTTCTATACAAATGATGATTTGTCATTTCGACTTCGACCACGACCATGACCGTAACCATATCCATGACCACGACCAATACCATGTCCCCTAGCATTACCTCGTCCACAACCGCGACTTTGGCCACGACCACGACCATGAGTATGATGATCATGTATTGCTACATTCACTTCTGGGAATGGAGCAGTTCCAGTTGGACGAGATTCATGATTTTGCATAAGCAATTCATTATTTTGCTCAGCCAAAGGAGACAAGTAATCAATTTAGAATATTTTGTAAAGCCCTTTAGGCGATATTGCTACTATAGGAGCATACTGGATGCATGAAAAGTGGAGAATGTTTTCTCTAACATATCACTTTCAGTGATGTTTTCTCCACATAACTTCAATTTTGAAGTAATTCTAAATAGCGTAGAATTATATTCATTTATAGTTTTAAAATCTTGAAAACGTAAATGCATCCATTCATATCGGGCTTTTGGAAGAATTATATCCTTTTGATGGTCGTATCTCTCTTTTAAATTATTCCAAAAAACAAGAGGGTCTTTAACTGTTATGTATTCATTTTTTAACCCTTCATGGATATGATGGCGTAAAAATATCATGGCTTTAGCTTTATTTTGACTAGATGCATTATTTCCATTTTTAATCGTGTCTCCAAGAACTTTTGCATCTAAATGGATCTCAACATCTAGTGTCCATGATAGATAATTTTTTCCAGATATGTCAAGAGCCATGAACTCAAGGTTGGTAATATTTGACATAGTTATTTCTATGCAAGAAATTATAAATAAGTTAGATAATATTCAATATATTATCTATAATTATCTAATAATGATGGTAATGACAATAGTAATAAAACAAGTTAACAATGACTATTATTTTTATTTATTAATTATGAGGGAAAAAAATTAATCATTTGATGATATAATTGATAATGCACTAATATATTAAATAAATACATGTATGGAGTATGACTCATGAAACAATCAAGCAATACATTAAAATATATATTAACTAAATACAAGCTAGCAATTGGAACATGTGAAGCTACAACAAATTGTAATTGGAAGCAAATTATTGCAAATTGGAACTCTTAGAACTCGTGAAGCTACACTAAAAATTAAAAGCAAAAGCAAATTGCAACAAATTGTAAATTGGAACATGTGAAGTTACATGAAGCTACAGGAGTGTATTTTAAAGCAAAAATAATATAGTGATGGGAAAAAAATAATTAATATCAATTCCATTAATTAAATTTTAGTCAATTATACTTGTGCATCTATATTTTATTACTAACATCGTAATTGGTTAATATCATTAACTCCTTTATATAATAATAAAATATATTATATTTAATTATGAACACCAATTATAAACCTAGAAATTAATAAATTCTGAATTAAACTTAGTTAATATAAAGTGAATAAATATAAAGCAATGTAATTGCAGGAAACCATGAACGTGAATCTATATGCACTAGTGGAAAAAATGGATACAACCACGGGGTATAATCACGGATTAGTGTGTATCCGTGATTAAAAATGACGCGGTGGCATTTTTGAAATTTTTGAGAAAACTTTTAATCACGGTTGTTAGGCAACCGTGATTAAAAGTCTCTATAATCACGGTTGTATGACAACCGTGGATATATGTCAAAACGAGATGGCATTTTTGAAATTTTTGGGAAAACTTTTATTCACGGTTGTTAGGCAACTGTGATTAAAAGTGTGTCTATAACCACGGTTGTTTGACAACCGTGGTTATATGTCAAAATATTATTCACCTTATTTTTAGGAAAATCCAAAAAAATAGAAAAACATGGAATTTTGATCTGATTTTTTGCGTCATGACTTCTTTTGGTACTTATTAGCCATTCGAGTTGGAATTTTTGAAAAATAAATTTTTGAGTGAGAGATACAAAAATTTTGTGACGACAAAAATCGGCAAACTTCAAACGAGCATAACTTGAGCTAGAAAACTCAGAATCCTTATTGCTGCATATGATTTTGGGGTAGAAAAAAAATCCGCATTCATTCCAACTCGCTACGCCCGTTGGGGTTGCTCAGATTTTCAAAAAACCCTTGTTTTCTCAAATTTTTTTATTTTTTGTGATTTATTTTCTTATTTTTTGGATTTTTAGGCTTCTACTTTACCTACCAAATAAATTCTAAAAATTCTAAAATTTTTTATGGTGTTTTCTAATGCCAAAATAAGATTTTCACATATAACCACGGGTCCCTTGTTCAACCGTGGGTATATGTCATATATATAACCACGGGTCCTGGAGTAACCGTGGTTATAGGTCATACATATATATAACCACGGGTCCTGGAGTAACCGTGGTTATAGGTCATACATATATCCACGGGTACTCGCATAACCGTGGTTATAGGTTATACATATATCCACGGTTCCTTGTGTAACAGTGATTATAGCTTCCTTTTCGTTTTAAATTTCGTAATTTCATGAGCGCGCCTAACTCTCTTTTCTCTCCTTCTTCTCTGTAAGGTTTCTCTTCTCTGTTTTCATGTTTCCATTTACATTTACATTTCATTATTTACGTTCTAGATTTGTTTATTATGTGACTTCTCACTATTTTTCATATGCCATTTACAGGTTTCCCATCGCACGCCATTGATTATTTACAGGTTTACATTTTAGATTTATACTTGTGTTCTTCGTTTTGCAGTAGTTCTCTTGTTTCTTGTTTCTTGTTTCTTGTTTCTTGTGGTTGTTGTGATTTTGTTTCATTCATTTACTTTTCTTCATTTCTTGTTTCATTCATTTACTTTTCTTCTGTTTTTGTTTCTTGCGTTCTTGCTGCGTTTCTTATTTCTGGTGTTGGTGTTCATTGTGTTCTTGCTGTTTCTGAATGGTGAAGATGATAACCACGATTTTTAATTTTTTTTGGTCCAGTACATTTAATCACGGTTGTTAGGGGCAACCGTGGCTATATCCACTCCACTTTTAACCACGGTTGTTCAACCGTGATTAAATATCCTGATATACAACCACGCCCACTTTTAACCACGGTTGTTCAACCGTGATTAAAAGCCTTTTTTAACCGTGATTAAAGCCATTTTTTCCACTAGTGATGCAATTGCAATAATTTTATAGCACAATGTCACGCAATAGAAATATGGATAGCATATAAAATAGAAGCAAGATATAATATAAAATAAACAAATATAATCATGAACAAATAACCCACGCAGTGGTACAGTATGGAATTTGTTAAAGTATATTAAATCAATTGGTAATCACACTTATGAAGCCACAGTAGCATGATATTAAGTCTGAAGTCACAGTAGCAATAAATGTGAAGCTATAGTAAAAACACAAAGTATTCAATAAATAATATTAATAAAATTAATATTAATTCTATTTTAATATAAAAATTCTTAGATGGTTATAGTTCTTCAGGAACTATCCATAAATACTTTCAAGAATTCTTCAAGAATTCTGGATTATTTAACTATTATTTTATATGTCATGTAAGGATATTTATGAATAAGTTCTTCAGGAACCTATAATTTTTTATGATATAAGTATAATCTTGTACATCCTCCTGGGATGTTAAAATATAAGTTCTTCGGGAACTTTTATAATATATACATAAATAATATAAATTAAAATTATAAATAATAATAATAATTATATATTACCTTTCTTAGTCTTGACTAGATCTCAGTTGGTCAGAACCTCGTGCTGATAACGTGTTATAAAATAAATGAGAAATATAAAATGATAGAAGAAAGGAAATGAAGAAGAGAAATGCACCAAGAGAAAGAAATGTACTGAGCCAATTTTATGCATCTCATAGTGAAGGAACTAAGTCCTTTTTATAGGCAACTCATGGACATCCATTAAGATTATAATATTCATAACACACTCATAATTTTTTAATCAAATCCACTGTCCATTGTCTCAACAAGCTCACGAGAATGTGGGAAATTATTGGGCATTTAAAATTGCAAAAGAGAAATCATGAAGCGTGGAGGCCATGGATTGAAGGAAAAGGAGAAAGGCAAGACTAGTATAAATATAGCAAGGGGGAAGGCCAGAGGGTGAGCACAATTAGGGAGAAGCAGTCATTAGCCAAGGAGAAAACGAGAGGAAACAGAAGACACAAAAACAGAAGAGGGGGATCACGTAGGAAGGAGAAATAAATTGTAAGGAATTTATGTTTTATTTTCTCTTTACTATGTGTATGGATTTAAGTTATTGTATGGATATCATTTTTTGTATGTGTAACTAAATTCTTTATCTTGGGATGAAGGGGGTGTGACAATATGTTATGTTAATGATGTTTTGACTTTGATTTAAATAAATTTCTGTTTTCCATTTAGTTCAAATTTTGCTCATTAGTGATTCCTAACAAGAACCTAGGTGATAAAACTGTATACTTGCGGGTATATTAGTAAGTTTAAGTAATTAATAGAATCGAAGGATTTATTAGTTATTATAAAGCTTTTGAACTAAGCCTAAGATTTTAAAATACTTTTTGTAACCTCGGTAGAACCGTGAAAGTAATCAAAAATCTTTTTAAGAAATAAAAAGGGATTTTCACAAAATAGTAATAGGCCTATCTTAGGGATTGAACGCAGTTCTCCGTATGTTAGGTACATTAATAAGATTCCAAGAGGAACATATTAATCAGCTTAAGGAAAATCTGCCTTGGAAAACTTAATTTGATTCTTATTTATGAAAAGCAAATTTATTAACATAAAATAACGTCTTAATCCCCCGGAATCCCAAGATACTCTCAAGTCTATTTTTACGTATTAAGTAAATTTTGTTTTTATATTTATTTTGTGTCTTATTTTACAAAAACTTGAAAATTAATTGTGTGGATAATTAAATTTTAATATACCGGTACTTTGAAAACAGTCCCTGTGGATACGATAATCTTTTATATCACGCGACATAACCCGTGCACTTGCGGGCCCTGTCAATTCATGAATGATAATTAAGTGTTGTTTAATTAAACTAACCAATCCTATTATAGTTAGATATTGTGAATGGAGGTTCTTGCACATCGAAGATGGAGGTACAACCAGCTGGATCATAATCGTTGAGTCACTGAAAAGTTTTTGATAGGGTTGTGTGAGTTCATTCCATTCGCTACGACCAACACCCTTGAATTTGAAGCGACCCAGAAGATCCGTTGTCCTTGCTCTAAGTGCGGATGCGTGAATTTTGAATACGTGGATGACGTGATGTGCCACTTAAATGAGAAGGGATTCATGAAAGGATATTATTGGTGGTACAACCATGGTAAGTAGTTACCGTCTAGGCCATAGAGCCTACCTGTGCAACCATCTTATTATGAAGTAGGGGGTAATAGGGATAACTACAACAACATGGAGAAAATGGTGATGGATCATGTTGGACCTTCCACTGACGTGTTCTACAACATGATGATGAACTTGGGGAACTGAGGGTGTAGAGAAGGATCTTAATCCTAATGTTAAGAGATTTTATGATTTGCTGGCGGCGGCCCAAACACCGTTATGGGATGGCTATGAGAGCGATACCTAACTTTGTATCTCCCTAGCTGCTTTAAGCATAAAGGCAGAGTATAATATTGTTGTAAAGGATATTGTTGTTGTTGTTATTATATGTAATTATAAGAGTTAATATTTTCAATGGGTATATATAACAAAATTTTATAAAAGATTTGGATTCCTTCACTGCCAACTATGAAATTAATGTATGATGACGATGAATTTATTTGATTGGTTTTGAGAAGTTTGTATGCTTTCCACAATGAAGGTCATCATTGTGTAATTTTATAAAAGATATTGTTAGCAATGGGATACTTGGAGTGTAAATGCATATGATTGATTCATGTTTTCACGTATTTTGATTTTGTGAAGTAAGTTTATAGATTAAACTTGTATGGTTCCTAGATTTAGAACCCGATTGACATGCATGTCTACTTCCATGTGTTTAAATTATGTAAATAATTAATATTATAAAATTACTTATGGCTCAAAAATATTGACCTGGATATGAGTTACCTGTGTTGAACTTGTTATAAACACGTGTGTTCTATTACAAACTGATATATAAGATGACCACAACACTATCTCTTTTGTGGAAACAAATATGTAGATAAGTTCTTATGGTCGGTCCCACAAATTATGAGCACATTGTTAGAGATATAAAATAAGAATAAAAATAAATTTGATAACGTAATGATGTACGTATTTGCAAAAACATTTATTATCGTGACTTCTATTCTTGTTGGCAGAATATTCTATATTAATTTTTGGTACTATATGATTCATGATAATTGTTTGTGACGTAGGCCTAACAGGGCATTTTCTTTCATGAGTTATGTGTGGTGTAACTTTGTGGTTTGTATGTACATGAGAGATACTAAAAACTTTGGTATTATTTATATCAGGAATTTATTGATTTTTATGAAATCATAAAATTTTATATGTTTAATGTATTCATAAAGTGTCTAGAGATACCATAAACTATGATGTTATTATATTATATGTTGATAGTTTCCATCATACTAATGTTATGGTGATGTTGCTTGAATCCAATATTAAATAAGAATAATTTAAATTGAATTTATTTTAGTCTTAAAAAAGATAACATGAGTTCCGATATTCCTTATAGTTGAATTTCCAATGTGTTATTGACAGGATGATATTGATTGATTTCATTTAGTCAAGAATAAATTTTATTTCAGGTAAATTTATTTTACTCTGAAGAAAAATTGTCACTTGAAATTTATCAAGTTAACCCATGTAGCCTAATTTGTAATGAAGGCCAAGTTTATCAATTTACTTAGTAAAATTTAAGGCTAATTAGCTAAGAAAATTTCTTAGTATATTTCTTTTATGGAAGAAATGTGTCTTCCTAAATTGCATATTGTGATTACCAATAGGCAAAAACAAATAATAGTAGTTTTATTGAAATTTTGAGGCATGTGCATGTATATTATATATAAATAAAGTAGCTACAAATTATGGGTCAAAATTAATTTAATCTTATGTCTCGCAAAGCGAAAAACTAATGAGTTAAGCCATTTGTAACTAGCGAGACTTAAGCCATTTGTAACTAACGGTGATGAGAACCCAACCTTTGTGATTGAAGATCCCATGAAGAAGGTTGTAATAACAAGTCACTTAGTTAGTCTTGCTTGCACTTTTTTTGTCTCTTCCTATGGTTATGTGAGAAATTCTAGATTGCACTAATCCATGGTTAAGCTTAAAAGTTTTTAATGTTTTTCATATCCCTTATAGGTAGTGTATAAAAGTGCATTATATACTTAATGAAAACACCTATGTGAGTATGGAGTGGGGTCGCTCCTATGGAATTAAATGGTGAAATTTCTAGAGCATTCATGAATTACTAGGCTTGTTCATGGCCTATTAGCACACAACAACGATAACGGTAGAAATTGTAGGGGTATATGATTGATATACCTATGTTATACACTAAAGTGTCCTTGGTTCATTAAAGCATTGTTTCACCAATGCACTGTATGTTAAGTCTATTAGTCTAGAATTCAGTTCATAGTCCAAAAGATATTGGATTTGATGTATTAACATCTATATTATTTACCCAATAGTTTTTTCTTCTTATTTTGAAAAGGTATATATTTAAAGCTTTTGAAATAAATGGGGATAGTTGGAAATTAAATTATATTTTAAAAATTTTAAATAAATCTTATCTTATTTTGGTCAAAATGGTAATTAAATTATTTTATAATTAAATTTTATAGATAAGTTTTGACTGAGTCAAATCATATCCTTAGACATGGTCAAAACTTATTTGTAACTTAGTCGAATGTTATCTTTAACTAATTGATCAATACCCCTAACCGATTAATACTCCTATTTAATTAGTTGTTTTCACACTCTATTGATATAACAAATACAATTCTTCTAGCCTTGGGTTACATAAAATATTATTTTGTTTCTACTAGTTTTGGTTTTAGGCCTATCCTATAAGGAACTATTATATACTAAGGGATACGTCATAGGCAAATAAATTATTAAGGGTGTGTCACTAGCTATATAAATTAATACAAATAATCAACAACCTCTAATCATGCATCAGGAAAAGCATAGCATAGTCTACAATGCATACACACATGTTTATACTATTAGAACCAAATCTAGTTTGTAAAGGATTTTGAAATCATTGGTTATTATTTCAAAGACCCTAAGATTTGTTAATAACACAAATCAAGACATTTAATTAAATAAAGTCTGCCTACATGTTATCTAACATGTTCAAATAAGTGTTTCAGGTTACAAGTTTGTGATGCATAGGTTATAAATAAAAGGGGGAGTTCATTATTAAAAGTCTCCCTTGAGCGATGCAAAATATTTTAGAACAAGTCTGCCCGGGATAAAAAACAGTTTGCGTATAAGTCTATCCCAAGAAAAGTCTGATAGTAGAACAACGCTCTAGAAGAGTCTAATTTGGTTATTCCCTTCCAAACTTTTGGACTGCTGAGTTATACATATTTATTCTCCGAACTTAGCACACATACTCAGACTTTAAAAGCTCAAGAACATTACTCTGAATCTTGTATCAAACAAAATCAAGGATATTTTTGAAGATGCCTAGAGTTGAATTCTGATCAAGAGAAACTACGCTATCACTAAAAGAGGAAAGAAGACAAATCAGTGCAAGAACCAATGATCGCATGGATAAGAAATCGAGAAAGCTACTCTTTGCAAATTAGAAAAGCTGCTAAAGATCAGTACTTGCATCAGAAAGCAATCAGAAGGTCAACCATGTCATTTCTGCACTAGTTCATAATAAAAGAAATACTACAAAAGGACTTTTGCTATGAAGCACTCAAGGAACTCCATTTAAGTGTAAGTTTTAAAGATCCTCGATTCAAACCTTTTATCTTATTCTTAGCTTCAGAGTCAGCAACCATCAACAACTACTTCTCTTCAACGGATTATCAACAGTCATCTTTCTTGGCCTACAAATATTAAGAGAATCCAGACTTTGAAGAAGTTAACATGCTTGAAAAACTCACACGTGAAAGTATCAATCTTCAAGTAATCTTCTTAAGTTTTCTTCTTAAAAGCAAAGACTATCTTTGTATATCGTGTTTCTTGTAGACTTAGTCTTTATCTTTTATACTTAGTGTATCTGTTCTTTAACTTATATTATCTTGTACACTAAGTTCTCAGAACACAAACATACTCTCAAATATCTATCTGTGTCAAGTCTGGTGTGTTTCCAGTCTGAGTTTGTGTGGGAAACACTGTTTGGCCTGAAGAGGATTTTGAAAGAATACTTGGGTATTGAGCCTGAAGTGGCTTGTTGAAAGAATACTTGGGTTTAAGCCAGAAGTGGCTGGAGTCAAGAATCCTTGTGGCACGGGCTGTGTTGTGATTGTAAAAAGACGTTTTTACAATAGTGAAAATCCTTTAAGTCTGAAGGTACTTGATATAGCTTCTGCATTGGAAGTGAACCAATATAAATCTATTGTGTGTTATTTCTCTTTCCCTTATCTCTTAAAGTCTAGTTCAAAAGTCTACTACGTTTCACGTTCGTAAAAGTTTAAGTTCTACACGGAAAAAGTCTTAGACTTATTTAACCCTCCCTTCTAAGTCTGACTATGAACCACCAATTGGTATCAGAGTTTATCCTTTTGGGTTAATCACTCCCACAAGTGAAAAAGGATAAGATCTATGGCAGTTTCTCGACACAACCAGCTCATAGCAGAAGGAACCTCCGTAAACAGACCTCCAGCCTTCCAAGGGGAAGACTATCTATATTGGAAAAACAGGATGGAGATATTCATCAAGCCTGCCCAATACAGTATATGGGGGTCATAATAAATGGTGATAATCCTATGCCTGTTAATACTGATGGCAAGCCCAAACCAAAAGACCTTTAGACTAACCAATAAATGAAAAAGATAAAAGCTAATGCAAAGGCCAGGTTCCTTCTTATTTACACTTTAAGCAAGTCTAAATACAATAAAGTATTTAGTTACAAGACCGCAAAGGAAGTCTGGGATGCTCTACAAGGAAACTATAAAGGGGCCTCTAATGTTAAGAGATCAAGGCAAATATTGTTGAGAAAATAGTATGACAACTTTAAGATGGAGGAGCCTGAGTTTATTCATCAGATGTTTGAAAGATTCCAGGCTCTATTGAATGAACTTCAAGCCTTGGGGACAACTATGTCATTTAAGGACATAAATGTCAAACTCCTTGGGAGTTTACCAAAAAAGTTTGATGCAAAGTGCTCAGCCCTTAAGGAGGCCAAAGATCTTAGCACCCTTGGTCTTAATGAAATTCTTGGAGTGCTCAAAGTTTATGCGATGAAGCTAAAGCAGAAGGAGATTACCCAGCCTTCCACCTCTAAGAGCATTACCTTGAAGTCAACTGACTTAAGCAAGTCAAAAGCTCTTAAAGCTATAGAGTCTACAAGTTCATACTCAAACTCTGATAAGAGCAGTGAAAATATTGATGAGGAGTTTGCTCTCATAACAAAGAGATTTCACAAGCTACTAAAGAAGAAGAAAAAGAGACCTGAGAAGTTTCAAAGGAGAGATCAAAAAGGTAAATCTTAATTTAAATTTAAGACTGAGAAATCTTCTTTACAATGTTTCAATTACAAAAAGCTAGGTCATATAAAAGTAGAATGCCCTCTCTTGAACAAAGACAAGAAAGACAAGAGAGAAAAGAAAAGATTCCCCAAGAAGCAAAAGGGGTTGATTACATGGGATGATGAGAACTCATCCAATTCGAGTAAGTCCAGGGAGGAGACAGAGTCTGCTCAGATATTTCTCATGGCTGATGCTAACTCAGATTCAGAAGCTAGTTCAAGTGACTCAGATTTTGAAGAAGTAAGCTATCTTAAACTTAAAGAAAACTATGATATTTTGTTTAAAGATTTTCAACTTTACTAAACAACTTTAAGAATTTAAAAAGGAAACAAGTTGAAACTGTCACTGAGTATGAAAACCAGATTTCTAAATTAAAAGAAGAAAGTTTTGATAAAAATACTCAGAATAAGATGGAAGAAAGGGAAAGAATGCACCTTGAGGAATTGCATAGACTCAAAGAAAATGATTGTTTGAAACTGAGTTAAATAATGCTAAACTCTATTGTAACTCTTAGATTCAAGAGATCAACCAACTTCAAAAACAAGTGATTCACTTTAGACCTAGGCAGGTTTGTTGATGGCAATGAAAATTTGAACAAGCTTTTAAGAAAACGCCCTAAAGGCCATGACAGACCTAGTTTGGTTTATGTTAAGCAAGTTGATCTCAAACAGTCTTTCTCTCCTCCATCTGTTCCAAAGAAACAAAAGCATGTAAAATGTAATTACTAAAAAAGGCATGGTCGCGTAATTAATGATTGTCAGAAAAGAAAGAAAAGAAATGCAAAGATTGTTAACCATG
Source organism: Clitoria ternatea (assembly GCA_037962975.1). NCBI lineage: Eukaryota > Viridiplantae > Streptophyta > Magnoliopsida > Fabales > Fabaceae > Clitoria > Clitoria ternatea. Next base: position 111,899,852 of record CM075671.1, read on the forward strand.
TAAGAATCAAAAAGATCTGGTACCAAAATCATTAATTACTCCTAGTATAGATATGCTTAAAGACAAGAACAAAGCATCAGAACTAGTATCCAGACAGTGGATGCTCACATCATATAATAGGAAGAAGGTTTATGTTCCTAGACCTAGAGCGGTTTAAAGGTGGAACAGTCACCTTTGGAGGCAAGCAGACTGGGAATAGTGTCGGTACTGGTAGAGTGGGTAAAATTCATTACCCTATTGTTGAAAATGTTTATCTTGGAGAAGGTTGGAGACATAACCTGCTTAGCATAAGTCAATTTTGTGACAACGGGTACAAAGTTTCATTTGATATAGATAAGTGTACTATCATCAACCATGATGAAACCATACTCTTTTCTGTAAATAGACACAACAATCTATACAAGGTTGATCTTAATAAACCGAATGATCATAATGTAACATGTCTATTTTCAAACTCTGAAGAGAGATAGATTTAGTACAAAAAGCTTGGGCATGTAAGCCTGAAGCATATTTCAAAACTTCACAGAAAGGGATGAGTTAAGGGACTACCAAAAATCTGTTTTAACAGTTTCTTGCCTTGTGAAGCATGGGGAACAATATAAAACATCTTTGAAAAACAAAAATGTATTTTCCATAGCCAGACCATTAGAACTGTTACATTTAGACTTGTTTGGTCCATCTTAGATACAAAGTCTAACAAGAAAGAAATTTGGCTTTGTCATTGTTGATGATTACACTAGAATGACATGGGTATACTTCCTAGCCCACAAGGATGAGTCTGTGAAAGTATTCAATATTTTCTACAAGAAAATCCAAATTGAGAAAAGGGTTGTGTATTAGTACAATAAGAAGTGACCATGGTAGAGAATTTGAAAATGAAAATTTTGAAAAATTTTATGATGAGTCTAACATAACTCACAGTTTTTCTTCTCCCAGAACACCTCAGGAGAATGGTGTTATCGAAAGGAAAAACAGATCTCTACAAGAAATGGCCAGAACCATGCTTTACGAAAATAATCTTCCAAAATATTTCTTGGTAGAGGTTGTGAGCACTTCTTGTTATATCCAAAATAGGATCCTTATCAGACCAATACTGAATAAGACTCTTTATGAATTATGGAAGGGAATGAGACCCAACATTTCATATTTTCATCCCTTTGGGTGCACATGTTATATCCTCAACACAAGTGATCAACTTGGAAAATTTGATTCTAAGTTTGATAAAGGGATATTCATGGGGTACTCAACCACCTCAAAATCTTACATAGTCTTTAACACAAGGACTCAGACCATTGAGGAGTCAATGCATGTAAGATTTGATGATGTTCAAAGACTGATAGGAAACTAACAGATCTAGATATTGATGATGATGCAGGTATTCAACAGTAAGAGTCTGAACCAGCATAGCAAGAACCTATAGAGGATGGAAACAAAGAATCTGAACAATAACCATCTATATCTGAACCCAAGAAGCCTAAAGATTGGAAGTTCAAGGCCTATCATCCTTCAGACCTCATCATTGGAGATCAAGCTGCCAGAATAAGGACCAGACTGAAACTCCTTAATCAATCTTCCATTGCCCTAGTCTTGGAATTAGAACCTAAGTCTATGGCGAATCGTTGGAAGATGTAGACTGGATCATTATTATGTAAGAAGAGCTGAACCAGTTTAAGGGGAACAAAGTCTAGACCCTTGTCCGCAGACCCAATAACAAAGGCATAATTAGAACCAAGTAGGTCTTTAGGAACAAGCTTAATGAAGATGGGAAATTTGTTAGAAACAAAGCCAGTATTGTAGCATAAGGATACAATCAGCAAGCAGGTATAGACTTCACTAAAACTTTTGCACCTGTAGCTATACTTAAGGCTATAAGGATTATTCTCGCCTTTACCGCTATTAAAGGTATAAAATTATATCAGATGGATGTTAAAAGTGATTTTCTGAATGGTTTCATTAAAGAGAAAGTCTTCATTAAATAGTCTCTTTGAAGACAATTCTTTCCTAAACCATGTCTTCAAACTTAGTAAAGCACTGTATGTTCTAAAACAAGCCCCTAGAGCTTGGTAAGAGACTTAGTAGCTTTTTAATCTCAAAAGGATTTACTAGAAGCAAGGTTGCCACAACCTTATTTAGAAAAAAGCTCAAACAAATATTTCATAATTGTACAAATTTATATGGATGATATTGTTTTTGGTGCTACTAATGAATGTTTGTGCAAAGAGTTTTCATAAATGATGCAGGTTGAATTTGAGATGAGTATGATGAGAGAACTCAAGTTCTTCCTAGGTCTGCAAATTAAATAGACTAATGATGGTATTTTTATCTATCAGCAGAAGTACACCAAGGAGTTACTCAAAAAGTTTAAAATGACTGATGCTAAGTCAATGAGCACTTTTATGCATCCAAGTTGCATAATCAATAAAGATGAGTTCGGTACATCAGTGGATCAGACTCTGTACAGAGGAATGATTGGTTCACTTTTGTACTTAACATGAAGCAAACCTGATATAATGTTTAGTGTTTGTATATATGTAAGATATCAGTCAGACCCCAAGAATCACACTTGTTTGTAGTGAAGAGGATTCTGAAATATCTTGTAGGCACCACTAACCTTAGGTTGTTCTATAAAAGGATAGACTCATTTTCTTTATTTGGTTATTGTGATGTAGATTTTACAGGAGATAGAATGGACAAAAAAAGCACAAGTGGAGGATGCCACTAGGCAAAAGTCTGATCTCCTAGAGAAGCAAAAAGTATAACTCAATTGCATTCTCAACAACAGAGGCTAAGTACATATCTATGGCAAGTTATTGTTCTTAACTTCTTTGGATGAAGTATCAACTTAAGGACTACTCCATTAAGGAGGAAGAGATCCTAATGTTCTGTGATAACATAAACGTAATCAATCTATCCAAGAATCCTATTCAGCATTCCAAAGCCAAGCATATTGAGGTGTAAATATCACTTCATCAGAGCTATGGGCAAAAGGGAGTTCTTGACAAGAAGTTTATGGACACAAACCACCAATGGGCAGACATCTTCACAAAGCCTTTATAGCTGAGGCCAGGTTTACATTTATCAAGCACAATTTAAATATGAGAAATATTGCTTGAATAAATCTACCTCATGTATAAGTCTAATAAATGTTTTTATTTTTTAAGAAAGCCTATGTATATGTACATAAGTCTACATCTGGGTACATGTGTTTATTCTTGTCTGGTTTGCATAACTTAACCCAAAGAGTTTTCTTTTCTTAACGTTGAGAGATTAAACCAGCTGAGACTATTTTTAATCTGAACCGTTTCACGTTTTATTGTTATTAACTTTAAAATGTTTCCACGTGGCATAGTTATTATTCTCATAAAACTGTATCTGAACTATTTTTCTATCTCCTCTCTCTGGTATAGTTGTTACCTTTTTAAATATGCATCCTTTCACATTATTTCCCTCTCTACAACCTTTCAAATTTCCCTCTCTCATTACTCTCTCTTTATTTTTATGAAAATTCTTTTCTCCTAAAACCCTAAAATCTTTTCATCTTCTTCTACCTTCAATCTTCTCAAATGGCTATCAAATTTATGTTGGGAGATATTATGGAATCTACTTACTTCAATCTCATGCAACACAAGTTAGATGGAAGAAACATCACAGTAGAACTTGAAGCTATCAGGTGTACCAGGTTCTGTGTTGATTAAGAGTCTTTCTCTCTTTTTGGTTCTGGAGTTGTAGAGAACTGTATAAGTGGACAAAGCAAGATTCATTATCAATGAAAGCCTTAAGGGAAAGCCGATTGAAATTTCTTAAGATGCCATTGCAACCGTTTGTGAATATACACCAAGAGGAACAACGTACATGGAGGATTTTGAAGTAACAAAAGTCTCTACCTTAGAGATTAACGAGGTTTTGTATGGAAAAACCATCCTACAAAGTTGACATCTAGGAATTTGCTACCCAAGGTGAAGATGCTTCACCTTCTGATGAAGCAAGTCTTTTGCCCAAGGAAATGACACAAAAGACACTATGTCAAAGCTGGACTACTTTTACATGTACCATATGTTGATGAAGGAAAAAGTAAGTATGGCCAACGTAATAATGACTTACTTGATCTCGTCTATTGGAAAAAGCAAAAGAAAATTCCCTACCCTGCTATTTTGATGAAAATTGTTGTTTTGGAGAATGTCCCAATCTAGACTTTTGGGGATATGACTCAAAGCACCTCTCTGGTAAGCAAGCTACCTACCTTCTTTTTCCCTCCTAGATCAAACTTTTGAAAAGTTTGCTGAGAAGCCAGCTTCAAAGAGGAACCCTTTCAAGAGCTCGACATTGTGAAGCCTATAGTTAAGAAGGTCAGGACTGCTAGGAAAGCAAAGACTGAGCATGAGAAGTCTGCTTCTCTAATCAAGGAAAAGCCCCAACAAGATTCTCCCTCTCCAGCAAAGGACTCAGTACCAGACCCTATCGATACTGATGTTCCCATCAAGTCACCAGACCTTGATGATCAAGTTCCTATTGGTCAATTGATTGAACGACATGTACCACCTCTACCTCATTCTCCTTCTAAAGCCAACCAGACCTTGTCTAAGAAAAAGCCTTTATGGAATAGAATTAAGAAATTTATCAAGTCTTTCATTGCCATGTATCCTTCTGTTAAATTCAAGCATTAGACTCCTAAAGACTGGTACAATGAGTACTATGATCAACGAGATCTATACTTAAAAGAAAAGGAATGCAAAGATAAGGAACAGAAACAAAAAGAAAGAATAGAACAAAAGTAGAAGGCAAAGGAAGAGAAGAAGAGAAAGAAGGCTGAGAAAAAGAAGAAGAAGGAAGGGAAAAAGAAAAAGAAGGAAGAACTGAAGGAGAAAACAAAGTATGATAGTGTGTCTGTGAAGTCTGAACTTATAAGTTTCACTTCTCCTAAACTCAACTAGTCTAAAACCTACATCCTTTAACCCAACATAGCATAAACACAAACCCCTGAACCCTCTACCTCCATACCTCAATATGTTTTCACCCTTATACCTTACACTAAACCAACCAGCGCCATACCTTTTTCCTTGGTTACCCCTAGTCTAAAACCCTTCACTATCACCAGACCTGTGTTGGATAAAGATGACTTAGGTTATCAAGACACCTACAACCAAGTCATTCTAAACTCTCCAAGTTTTGACCTAAACAACATACTAGTGTTTCCCAACGCCCCTTATTTTCCACCTTTCATGCCCTTGGAAGAAGTTTTGTTGAACACCTCCTTAATATCCGCATCAGACTACACTATGATTCATGCCATGAAGGAAGAATAAAGGAAGATTTTTTCATATGCAACAGGGCCAATATCGTCATGAACTTCACCCATGCTTGTTCATGCCATGAAAGAAGATCTTCATTGCCCCTGATCGTCTTTTCCCTAAGGCCTAGATCTACGAAAAGGGTAGATTAAAGAAGCCAATCCCACCCAAGTCTAACTACTTTAAGGCCCCTTGGTATGGGCCCAAACCTAAGGAGTTGTCTAAGATATCCCTAAAGAGTATTCTGACTGCTCTATAACCAAATGAAGATCATACCAGCGCTTTAGGGAATCACTACATGTGGCAGCTTGAACGGCAAGGTGAATACTCTAACTCTCCAAATGACAGCTTTTATTTGAGTTTTTTTAGGGATCGTCGAGGCCATGTGTTCAAAACCAGTATCTTCTTTTACCCAGACCTTGGCCTCATTCCTAATTTTGTTTGTTCCTCTTCTGTCATTTTTATTTCCTCCCCTCTTCTCTTGTACATTCAATGTAGTCGTTTGCTCGTTATGTATTAATCTACATTCGCACTTATTCTTCACAGCTCAGCCTGCAGTCTCCAACTAGCTCTATGATGTCCCTATATTTTTTAATATCAAAAGAGGGGGTAGAGTCTAAGTCTTTTATGGATTAAGTACATATCTTTGTTGGGGGGATTAATATTTAAAGGGAAGTAGAATTTAAGTTTTGCAATTTTATTTGAGTCCTAAAAAAATTATATGTTTTAATGAAAAGTCTATTTTGACTCATATATGGCTCTAAAGATGATTTGGATTATATGCTTTAATCATTACAAGTTTTTCTTGTTGCTTTGATATATGTTGTACGGTGATCATAGCTCTGATATATGTTGCAAGCTTATGATAATTATATGTTTATTCTCTATGCCCTGCTTTGATCTTTCTTGTAAGCTTGAATGCTAGAGAATATACTCTGATCATAAGTATGTATGCTCTGATCCTTATGTTTGCCTGAAAATCTATGTTTTGATGAAAAAAGTCTGATAATGTTGTGATTCTACAAAAGTATGATGATTTCATTTCGCTTTCTCTATAACATCTTGCTTATCACAAACTCTATTTTAAAAAAAAAGACTTGATGCTTGTTATCAATAAATAGGGGGAGATTGTTAGAACCAAGTCTGGTTTGTAAAGGATTTTGAAAACATTGGTTATTATTCTAAAGACCCTAGGATTTGTTATTAACACGCATCAAGACATTTAATTAAATAAAGTCTACCTATGTGTTATCTAACCTGTTCAAATAAATGTTTCAGGTTACAAATCTGTGATACATAGGCTATAAATGAAAGAGGGGGTCCATCATTAAAAGTCTGCCTTAAGCGGTGCCGAATATTTCAAAACAAGTCTGCGTGGGACAAAAATAGTTTACGTACAAGTCTCTATCCCAAGAAAAGTCTGATAGTAGAACAACACTCTAGAAGAGTTTGATCGGTTATGCCTTTCCAGACTTTTGGACTGCTGAGTTATACGCATTCATTCTCAAAACTCAACACGCATATTTGCTTCAACATCAGACCCTAGATGTTTGAAGCTTAAGAATGTTACTTTGAATCCTACACCAAACAAAATCAAGGATATTTTTGAAGATACCCAAAGCTGAATTTTGATCAAGAGAAACTATGTTTATCACTAAAAGAGGAAATAAGACAACTCAGTGCAAGAACCAACGATCGCATGGATAAAAAATCGAGAAAGCTACTATGTGCTTGTGAAGATCAATACTTGCGCTAGAAAACAATTAGAAGGTCAACCATTTTCTATAGAAAAAAGATTACAAAAGGACTTTTGCTATGAAGCACTCAAGGAACTCCATTTAAGTGCAAGTTCTGAAGATCCTCAATTCAGACCTTTTGTCTTGTTCTTAGCTTCAGAGTCAGCAAGCTTCAACAACTACTTCTCTTCAACGGATTATCAATGGCCATCTTTCTTGGCCTATAAATATGAAGAGAATCCAAACTTTGAATAAGTTAACGAGTTTGAAAAACTCAAGCGTGAAAGCATCAATCTTTAAGCAATCTTCTTAAGTTTTCTTCTTAAAAGCAAAGATTATCTTTGTATCTCTGCTTCTTGCAGACTTAGTCTTTTTCTTTCATACTTGGTGTACCTATTCTTTAACTTGTATGATCTTATACACTAAGTTCTCAGAAACACAAACACACTCTTAAATCTCTACATGTGTCAAGTCTGGTGTGTTACTAGTCTTAGTTTATGTAGGAAAACTATTTGGCCTAAAGAGGCTTTCAAAATAATACTTAGATATTGAGCTAGGAGTGGCTTGATGAAAGAATACTTGGGTTTAAGCCAAAATTGGTTGTAGTCAAAAATACTTGTGGCATGAGCTATGTTGTGATTGTAAAAAGACTTTTTACAATAATGAAAATCCTTCAGGTCTGAAGGTATTGGACTTAGCTTCTATGTTGGAAATGAACCAGTATAAATCTATTATGTGCTATCTCTCTTTCCCTTATTTCTTAAAGTTTGTTACATTTCACGTTCGATAAAGTTTAAGTTTCGTGCAAAAGGAATCTCAGACTTATTCAACCCCCGCTTCTAACTATGAATCTAAATCATCACATACCATCCCATTAATTCATCCACTTGCAGTAGTAATATGAATAACATTAACATCATCATCAGCAATGCAATTGACATCACGCTTATCATCAATTCAAATATTAACACCACTAACCCTCAATCAAGCATAATATATTATGACTCTTAAATATCCGGACACTACAAGGATGGGTCATTATTTAGGGGTTCTACCTAATACCGCGTGGACCTTACCTGGCCCATTGAGCCCACCTAGCCCCCCACCTCACCACTAGGTCTTACCTGACCACTGGGTAGCTCAAATGGGCCATAACCGACCACTAGACCAAAAAATAAGGGGTAATTTATATCGATCGATCGTCCATACAACATAACATGCATATACAACATTTATAATTCATCATCAACTCATTTGAATCAATACTTCTCATTCTCATTTTAGATTATACATCACATCTAGTCTTGACATTATAGCCATCACCCTGGGATAACCAAATGGGCCACTTAGGCAACTTAATATCATTAACATCATTATATTGCTTTATAAATCATGGCATCATCACTTAATCCCGTCAACTTTGTAGTTCATCATACCATTTCATCATCATGGCTAACATTTCAAGTCATACATTTATAACACATAATCAATCTCATATGTTGACATTAAAATCGTCATCATATATATATATATATATATATATATTTATACATCATCATCATCATCACTCTACTATACAAGGATGTAATTCCATCTCATCACATTAAGTTCAACAATTCATCATTCATTACATTTTTCATTACCACCACTCAATTGACTCTAATTCTACCACGAACATACATTATACGCTTATACATATATATATATATATCAATTTACATAACTATCCTACCCTTTTTCCTGCAATTGCAGCAATGACTTAAATTCTTATTTCCATTAATATATATATATATATATATATATATATATATATATATATATATACGCCTGGTACACCCCTTACCTCAACTCCGCGCTTTCAAAGCTCTGAATCACCTGTTGACTTTACTCATAATCACACAAATATCTAAGATTAAAGAATCCATATATTGAAATTAAATGTCGGCTTCTGAAATCATAATCTAATGTACCGAAATCATAATACATTAACGACGATTATTTTGGTTAATTGGGTATTAATTAATTTGGCAGATGATTATTCTCTTCTAATAATATTTTATAGATGATACTTAATTTTGGTAATTAATATCTAATCTCAATTAGTAATTTGTTTTAGAAATATATTATTTAATTTTAAATGATGAATATTTATTTATCCATTTTTTGATGTTATAATAATTATTTATTTAATGGTGGTTATTTTAATCGAGTGTTAATTATTTGATAATTATTTAGTTGATAATTAGTCCCTGCTAATAACATTTAGTTTAACATATCATAATGAATTAACTCCTAATAATTGATATTTAAAATTTATGTTAATAAAATATTGTTGGGTTCCTCAGATTTAAACTGTGGGACCCAGCTGGAGGATGGACTCTGACCGTTTGACCCGAGAATAGTGATCTAGTAGGGAAACTAATCTTGTTAGGATCGTTTCGTAAAGGATCAAGGGTGTCTGACTTGGCCTAACCAGCCCAATCAGAACCTTTAACGTCTCTTACGTTTGACCGTTCATATGCCTCGGGATATCCAATGGAGGCATTGTCAGTCTCTATTGACTCATTTTAATATTTTAGGAACTTCTCCCGAAGAGACCAAAGCCCGATTCAGACTCTATCACCTTCATTTTTCCATAAATTGATTCTTTCAAAAATTATTTTAAAACCCGACCCGAATACCTTCAGTGTTTTGAACCTAAATTTTACATACGATCTTGGAATCGAACAATTTTAATCTTAATCCCTTTGTTTTGAAAAAATTTTCAATCTTCATTTCTAGCCCCGAACTCTGATTCCCACTCTATCAACCCCAAAATTGAAGATTAAGCATGTTCACCTCAAAATTCCACTGTTTGGACATTTTTCTCTGTGCATAGTTCAGAAAAAATTCATAACTTCCTCATACGATCTTTGATTCACTCAAACTTGGTGTTAAAATCTCCGTAATGAAATTATATACATTTTCCATGCAGACATTGAAAGCCTACATCAGTACAGTTTAATAAATCTTTATCACCCCTTGGTTGTTTCATTTTAATGTGGACTCCCTGTAGAAAAATTCATGTATCTCCTTCGTCCGGTGCTAGAATCACTCTGTTCTTTTTGATATAGATCCATATTGAAGATCTCTATAATGTTCATGCAAAGTATGAAACCAAATTCTCAAAGGATAATTAATGGTGAATTTATTTCTGAAGCCATAGATGATCCAGGAAGCTTCTAGAGCACCCTGTCATAAATCGGGTATATCATAGGCTACCAAACTTGGATTGTCGCAAATGATATATAAAATTAAAGAGAAAAAAATATCTACAAACTTCATGAAGGGCTCAAAAACCAATTCTTACTCTATAAATCCTAGAATTTAAAATACTACACTGATTCTCGTTTTCCTAGTGGCAGCTTGCTCTATGTTCAGTATTTTTCATGTTTCTCCCTCGTATGACCATCCAATTGAGTGATTCTTTCACCAAACGTTTTTGAACTCAATTACCTACAACTTTTATGAAGTACACAAAGCCCAAATCTTCACCCATTATGCCCAAAAAATTAATCATTGTATGAAATATTAATCCCGTTACAGCCTTACACTACTTTTGTATTTGGGCCATAACTCCCTAATTTCTTAATGAAACGTTTTGTGCCATATACCAAATTAAAGATAAGAAAAAGATACAAAACTTTTATGTTTGGCCCATTTTCAAATTCGACCCAGAAAAGCCCCTAAAAGTCCGCACAAGTGACGCCCAACACTTGACACATTAGCCCCTTCATGCAACATGTGTCTATCCATACACCTCCACCTTATGCCACCAGCCTTGCTAATGTGGCACCACTAGGTTCACTCCTTGCTTAACAAGGAGAACAACTTGTTTAACAAGTTGTTAATCAAATCATGAAGACATGTGCCTGCCTCTCCAATTGCAATATTCTTCTCCATGTGCCTATTCAATCAATGTGTACCCAATTTTGCATGAAGTCATCCATCATCATAACATGCCTTGCTATTTCATACCATTACCATCCATGTACATGTAATATAATTAATTAACCATGGTGACCATTGCTTTAGCACGCCACTCATTTCTCCAATTTCCCAAGAACAATTAAATCCTACAAATTACTTGCTTCCAAATCCACTTTTACGAAAACAACTACTAGTATACAATCATATGCCTTTATCCCTTTAATTTCACTGAACACTCTTCTTCTCACCATGATGCCATCCATCACATGTCATACATACCATCACCTTGCCATGTATCCTTGAATCTACACGTTTCTTTTCTTTTCTTAATCAATTCCATTTCATATGCACAAATTCCAACCCCACCAACATGAAGCAAATTCATTTTCCTTCACATATACATATGTATATTATATCAATGCATTTTCCTTCAATTTATTTCATAATTTGGACAACACTTCTTCATTTTTCTAATTCCATGATCATCTTCACCTTATCACCGTGCACCTATCTCCCTTCAAATTATGCATGGCACCTTCTCTCAAACCATGACCACCTCCAAGAAAATCAAGGAAAGGCTTTTGTAAATTTTTGACCTTGATCTTTCTTTCTTTCTTTTAAGAAATCAACAATGTGCATAAAGATTAATGATTGACTCCTTTTCCATTTTGGCTCTAAGGTCGTGACTTGTCTAGGCTTGACCTTGTTGTATGTTGTTTTCCTTAAATTTGGGAATGATCGGCGACGATCAACGAAGGGTTTCAAGTAAACGGTATAATTTTTGACGCTCGATTCCTTGAGTTTTATTTAATCCATTGTTGTCCTATTATTTTCCTAGCTGGCCGTGACTTGTAGTCACTTGTTGAACTCTTGTATGTTAATTTCTTAAGGTTCCAGGCACGATCGAGCGCGATTGGAAGCAATCGAGACGTTTAGCGATTTTTTGACAAACCCACCATTTTTCTTCCTCTAGGACAGCCGCTGTCCGGCAAGGTAAGGGGAGTCTTACCTCATTTTAATTTCACTTTTGATCATTCCATAATATTGCCTGAGTATCCGGGAACCACCATTTTAAGTTTCGTTGTGATCAAACGGTTAGATTTTAAACCGTAAAATTTTTTGTAACTGACGGTTAAAAATTTAACATTTTCAAGTTAATGGGTATTTTATAAATTTAATTGGCGTAACTCGACGTTCATATATTTGGAAGGATTTTATCACGATCAGAGTCGTAATAAAATGTTTAGGAATTTAAGTAGTTATGCGGGCTGGGTTTTATTCGATTTGGTTGTACTGTTATTATTATTAGTATTTAAATATTACAGTAATGATATGTAATTTGAAATTTATTTCCGGTAAGCCCCGCTATTAGGAATTAATTTATCGTCACGTATTACCGAGAGCATTTTGACAACATCACGTTTTAAGGGGGATTTACCGACCAGACAGTTACGACGTTTATTTTACTGAAAGTGACATTGTTTTAAATTATTACAAAACTTTTATGAAAGTTAATTAGATAAATAAGTTGAGTTTAAAAGATGCACTAGTGCAAAAATTGGATATAACAACGGGATATTATTCACGGGTAGAAGAGGATCAGTGATAAAAACATGCGCGGTGGCATTTTTGAAATTATAAGGTGAACGTTTTAATCAGAGAAAACTATATATCCACGGTTAACATCATAACCGTGAACGTACCCATCAATATATATTCATGGTTGAGGAGTCAATCGTGGATATATAGTACCTGAAATATATATCGACGGTTGTGTTCACAACAGTGAATATATATTCCTGGGTACGATGACGGTTATGTTGTGAACCGTGGATATATATATAGAAGTCAATATTCACGGTTGTATTTCCAACCGTGGATATATAGTTCAGGTTTTAGGGTTTAATCACTGGGTACTGTATGTCCACGGTTGTTTCTTTAACTGTGATTATAGATTTCAATATATATCCACGGTTGGGATCATAACCGTGGATATATAGTTAACATTTATCCACGGTTGTTTGTTAAACCGTGAATATATGTGTAATATATTCACGGTTTCAAGGGGAACCGTGAATATACATCCTTTCTGAAACTTCAAAAGCCGCGCCTTTCACTCTTTTTTCACTTTCTCTTCTTCTGCGCGTTGGTTGTCGTCTTCTCCTTTCTCTCTAAGCTTCATGCCCTGAGCTTCGTGCCCTTCTCTCTGTTCAGCATCTTCTTTCTTTCTTCATTCAGGTAGGTTCCCTGAACCCCCATTGTCATGCGTGTTTGTCATTCGGTCACTTGCTGCTGAGAACCCTCTGTTCCCTGAACCCCCCATTAAAATGCGTATGTAGTAGAAGCTGAACCAATGTTGCCTCTGTGTGTGTCTTTTCATTGTTAATGTTACCTCTGTATCTATATTTGTTGGATGGCCTGCACGGAGGTCACCCGGCGTAGGAGCAGCGACGAACACTTCTTCTTCCTCTGTTTGTTATTTTGTGTTGTTTATGAATGGTCCTGTTTTGTTAGGTCGTAAGTACATAATAATTTCATTGTTCAATTATTGATTCTTTCTCTGTTGGTACATAATAATTTGATTCCTTGTTTCCTGTGACACGATAGTTATTGGTTCAAAAGCTTAAGTTATAGAGAAAATTACCAGGTTTAAACTCTGTTTATATATCACAGATAATCGATTTTGCAACAGTGAAAATTTATCACCTATATATTCTAGAAAATTAAGATGGAAGCCTTATATTCATAGGATAACTAGTTACATTAACAATCTTTGGATGAACCAACCTATTGATTTGTAGTTGTAAGTTTAAATTGGGTGTATGAACTTTAGAAATATTATAAGATACCTCTTTTGGTTAAAATGTACTCCCTAAATTGAAAAGTTCTAAATGGTTGAGATTACTGTTCTCCTAGAACTTATATTGTTCTTCTTAAGTAGAATTTAACCAAATTCAACACCATGTCCATAAGCCGTAATCCATAAAATAAAAGTACAAATCTCAATTCTCATAATCCATAATCCATCATCTAACACCATAGTTCTACTTGAAAATAATAGAATTTAAAAATATCATATTAATTACTAAATAAAAGTCTAAAGTTTGAACCTGCATTATAAACCAATATCATAATCCATAATCCATAATCCATACTCCAACACCATACTTCTACTTCAAAATAACACAAATTAAAAACATCATACTAATTTAGGAAAAAAGTTAACTAAATTATTATCCATTTTATTTTTGTTATTGTTGGTTGCTCTTATATGTTATGTTTATTGCTGTTGTATGTGTGTGGTTGTTAACTAGTATGAAAGTTGTTGTGCATATGAGTGAACCGTAGTTCCCCATTTGAGATTCGACACAAATGGTCATTAAATCAATTAATGTCATCGTTTGTGTTGAATCTTGAATTGTCCGTTTGGACAGTTTGGGATGAACAATTATTTTTTATACGTCATTGTTAGTATGTACAAGTTAGGAGTTATTTTAAAATTTGATAAAATTTTGGTAACTTGCATTTTGTGTTGTTCTCTGGGTGCATATTTGGTTGTGGTTGAATTTGATTTGACCACTCTCATTTTGTGTACTTAGAGACCAATGCGAAATGCTGCCGAAATTTCATCAAATTTTAAAATAAGTCCTAACCTGTATATATGAATGACGTATAAAAACAATTGTCATGCTGAATGGGTATAGGACCACCACCTTTGTATAAAAAGTGAGGTTGATCATAGCACCTTGTAAACAGTTGGTATGGATCGGAGTTGGATAACTGCATCACGCCTAAGTCTGGAGTACGAGGGGGGAGTTGAATCATTTATAGAATTCGTAGCGAGGAATGCAGTGGGGGTGAATGGAAAGTATTTTTGCCCTTGTGTTAAATGCTTCAACCTACGTCGGGTAGACTTGGAAGAGGTGCGAGAACATCTACTGTGTGACGGTTTTCTACGTAGTTATACGCGTTGGATATGGCATGGTGAAGATGTGGTGGTGCCAAGTAACAGCTCTCAGACTAAAAATCGAAGCTCGATGCATGACAACGATGTCGACATGGATGACCGACTCGAGGATATGATTCGTGATGTAGGGGTAGAAGGTTTTAAGAAAGCTCATGTATATACAACTCTGTGTGAGGACTCTGAGCAGCCGTTGTATCCAAACTGCCTCAATTTCACGAGGTTATCAGCAGTTTTGCGATTGTTTAATTTGAAGGCCATAAACGGGTGGACGGATAAAAGTTTCACTGACTTATTGAAGTTGTTGAAAGAAATGCTCCCAGCTGGAAACACCTTGCCGAATCGTAACTATGAGGCCAAAAAGGTGTTGTCCTATGGGTTTGGAGTATGAGAAAATACATGCATGCCCAAATGATTGTGTATTATTCCGGGGTGAGTTAGAAATGCTGCATCGATGTCCTAGATGTGGGGTGTCACGGTATAAGAAGAAAGAGGCGGATTCTGATGAGGTATGCACTAAAGGGTCTCCTGCAAAGGTGTTGTGGTATCTACCTATAGTTCCAAGACTAAAGCGTCTGTTTGCTAATGCAGATGATGCAAAACTTATGAGATGGCATGCTGATGAGAGGGTTGTTGATGGACTACTTAGGCATCCGGCCGATGGGTCGCAATGGAATAAAATGGATAGGATTTTTCCAGAATTTGCCAATGAACCAAGAAATGTTAGGCTTGCACTAGCCACAGGCGGCATGAACCCGTTTGGGAACCTGAGCACAAACCATAGTTCGTGGCCTGTTTTGTTGTTTGTTTACAACTTGCCGCCATGGTTGTGCATGAAGCGAAAATATGTGATGTTATCAATGATGATTTCTGGTCCACGACAACCGGGGAACAACATTGATGTATATTTAACTCCATTGGTTGAAGACCTCAAAAAGTTGTGGGAAGACGGGGTTGAAGTGTTTGATGGGTTTACCGGGCGATCATTCAAATTACGTGCCATGCTATTTTGCACAATCAATGACTTTCCAGCGTATGGTAACTTATCTGGGTACAGTGTGAAGGGTCATAAAGCTTGTCCAGTGTGTGAGGAGGGGACTAGTTCTGTGCGGTTGCATCATGGCAGGAAAAATGTTTATCTTCGACATCGAAGGTTTCTTAAAGCGAATCATCCGTTTTGAAGGTTGAAGAAGTCGTTTAACGGTGCCCAAGATTTTGAAATGGCTCCTCCACCACTATCTGGTCGCCAGGCATATGAAAAGGTGAAGGACGTCAACGTGCAATTTGGTAAGTGTGAAAAACAGCATCCGACACAAAACAACTGGAAGAAAAGGTCAGTGTTTTTTGACCTGCCATATTGGAGGGAGCTTGATGTAAGACACTACATTGATGTAATGCATGTGGAGAAGAATGTGTGCGACAGTTTAGTTGGTTCACTCTTAAACATACCCGGGAAGACTAAGGATGGCCTAAACTCGCGTATGGACTTAGAGTTGATGGGTATACGTCAGGGTTTGCATCCACAATCAAAGGGCAAAAGAACATATTTGCCTCCAGCATGTCATACGTTATCCAGAAAAGAAAAGCAAAGTCTGTGTGAATCGTTACGAAGTGTGAAAGTTCCGTCTGGTTATGGCTCCAACATCAAGTCTTGTGTTTCCATGAAAGATTTGAAGTTAGTTGGGTTGAAGTCTCACGATTGTCACATGTTGATGCAGCAGTTTCTGCCTATCGCCATTCGTGACATTCTTCCTAAAAATGTGAGAAATGTCATAACAAGGTTGTGTATGTTTTTCAATTCCATATGTTGCAAGGTAATCATGCCCGGCGAATTGGATGTGTTGGAACAGGAAGCATCACTTATATTATGTCAGCTTGAAATGTATTTCCCGCCCTCTTTTTTTGACATAATGGTCCACTTAATCATCCATTTGGTGAGAGAGGTTTGTTGGTGTGGTCTAGTGTTCTTACGGTGGATGTATCCCGTTGAGCGATATATGAAGATATTGAAAGGGTATATGAAGAACCAACGTCGTCCCAAAGCTTCAATTGTGGAAAGATATATTACAGAGGAAGCAATTGAGTTTTGCACTGAATACATGTCACATGCTACAAGCATTGGTATTCCAACGACTCGTCATGAAGGGAGATTGGATGGGAAAGGAACGATTGGAAAAAAAGTGAAGAGCATGCCACGTGCTGATGTCCTTCAGGCACACTTGTATATTTTAAACAACACGGACGACGTGCAACCGTATCTAGCCACACACAAGGAGCTAGTCAAGAAAACCAACCCTAAAATGACTGAAAAGTGGTTGTTGAATGAACACAACAAGAGTTTCATGCAGTGGTTCCAAAAGACCGTCCTGAAAGATGCATCTGCATCCTCGACATTACATCGACTAGCACAGGGCCCGAACTTTGATGTCCTCACCTTTTGTGGGTATGACATAAACAACTATTCGTTTTATACAAGGACACAGGATGAAAAGAGTACAAATCAAAATAGTGGAGTGATGGTTGTGGCTCAGTCAATGCATTTCTCAACTGCAAAGGACAACAACCCTGTGATGGTCGAGTCATGCTACTTTGGTGTGATTGAAGATATATGGGAAGTTGATTACGGTCCCTTCACCGTTCCTGTGTTTAAATGCAAATGGGTTGACAATAAGAACGGTGTCACAACTGATGATTTAGGAGTTACGTTGGTGGACCTCAACAAGATAGGGCATAAGGACGAACCATTCATAATGGCAACGCAGGTGAAGCAAGTTTTTTATGTGGCTGACCCAGCTGACAAATGGTGGTCAATTGTTATCCAAGGTAGACACATTGGAGACCCCAATGTTGATATTGTGGACATTCCATCAACTACAACACGTATTCCAACATCTATCGTGAAACATGACATAGATGATGTAGTTGCCAGTCGTCATGACCACCATGAGGGCTTGTGGGAAAATATTTCATCTTAATAGGGTATTAATCTTGTTGGTGAGACATTGAATTACATGTTATATTAGTTATTCGTTGTTTTAAATGTTATATTAAATATTTGACAGTTTTTTTCCTTGTTTGGACAGATACTCATGGCTGACCAGGATGGACGATCCAGGTCCGACTCACAGGCCAGTGGTTCCTCTGCTCGGAAGAGTAGAGGTGTTACCCAGATGCCAGACGTCACACGTAGGCGTCACCGGGGAGAGAGGATAGTTGTTGAGATGGATGTCAACACCAGTAGATTCAGTGGACCGCATGCCACGAAGTTGAGCAGTTATCTGGGGGTTGTGGTACGGTCGAAGGTGTCCATCATTATCCCCGACTGGGATAGTGTCGAGGAGGTGGTGAAGAACCAGCTATGGAGTGATGTTCTGGTAACTTAGATATTATTTAAGTTTTATTTTAGTGTATTATTTCATGTAACTCTTAATAAGGACTCCTTTATGGACTAACTCCTTTCATGTAGGATTCTTTTGACATACCATCTTCCGACATAGCGAGGAGGAAGGTCCTCGGTATCATGGCTGAGCGATGGAGGTCGTTCAAATCCATACTCACCACGAGGTATATTGAACTTTAAATTCTTAATCAACGCTTCACCAAATTGTACCAATCCTTAGTTTTAATGTACCTTTCATTGTAGGTATGTATTCGGGGACGACCAAGGAAAGTTCCCTGGAGAGAAATATCCATTCATCGATTAGGAGACCTGGGATGCTTTTGTTGCATCTAGACATTCTACCGAGTTTCAGGTACATTGGTTTTTAGATGATTAAATTATGTATAATTTATACGGCTAACTGTGAATATTTTTTTTCTTGTTGTAGGAGACCAGAAAGAAAGCCAAGGAGACTAGGAAGCTAAATGACTGCCCACACACACTGTCACGTGGGGGTTACCGTAGGTTGGAGGAGCGGCTGGCACAGGAGAGGCTGAGTCAGTGTCAGACTGACACTGGTATTGTGGATCCCCCTTCCCCACCTGCACGCCACGACAAATGGAAGCGGGCTAGGATCAAGAAGAGTGGGGAATACACTTCCTCACAGGCTCAGGAGGTTGCCTCACGGATAGTAAGTATTCCCCTTTATATCAGTGTCTATTTTTCAGTTTACGTGAAGGAAGTGAATACTAACTTGTTTGGTTTCAGGATTCCTTGGTTGAGCAATCAACCCAAGGGTCTTTCGTAGCCCATGGACGGGAGGATATTTTGACTACCGCCATCGGCAGGCCAGAGCACCCAGGAAGAATGCGTGCTATTGGTCGAGGTGTAGGTAAGTGCTAACTAACTCTATGCCTTCATTTTGTTATCTGTTAAACAATTATGGGCTAATCATTCACATTTTACAGGCCTCCGCGCCTATTACGGTGCTCCCGACCCTGCCTCATCCCTTGAGCAAATGGTGGAGCAAAAGGTGGCTGTTGTGAAGGCTGAGTACCAGGAGGAGATATCTAGGCTCCACCAGGAGATGGCCCGATTCAGGGAGGAGATGAAGGCCTCACTCAGCCACCACCAGGAGACTACTGCACCAGCCAGCGACCCACAGGTTAGATTCTTTATTTAATTTCCTCAATTTTATTGTTTGTAATCACTTTATTTCATTGTTGAATAACTTCTGCTTGATGTGTAAATATGTAGGTACGGAAGGTTAGCACTAAGGGGTCATGCGCTGCGGCTGACCCTGACGATGACGGGGTCGAGCCACCAGACACCCGTCAATGTGACCTGTTCATTGACAGGTCGGAGGAGCCAGTTGCCACTGGTATGGTGTACAACTTAGGCCCTGTGGTTCACCATCAGACATTACCTGATGGTATGTCCAGGGTCTCGGTTGTGCTCGTCCTCGAGGAGGATGCTGCTGTGCCAGTGGCAACTCAGGAGGTGAAGACCGTCGGTCAGGCAGTGGGCCACTTTCTGATGTGGCCCAACAGACTTCTGGTGATTTCCCCTGGACAGGTAAAAACCCTAAACAATAACTAGCTTTATTTCCTTGTCAATTATGGTATAAAATGTGATGGTTGTCAATTGTTCAACAGGAACAGACATTGAAGAAGCCAGACCCGGCCAAGGATCCCATCCGGATGCTATGGCGCATCGGGTATGAGCAAGCAGATGACACTATTCAGGTCCCATGGCAGCCACTAGTGTTCAGCCGTCCCAGTGATTTTCCAGTTTACGTTACAAATTCTGACATTTGTGACATTATTTCGGGGATGTCGATGCTGAACGGCTCCATCTTTCAGATGTGGGAACTGTAAGTATATCCTTGTTTTGTCCAATTTTTTCATTATACAAGTTATTTGTCGCTAACCATGTCTTAACTTGTTTAGGTTTCTGGCAAAACTCTGTGTGGACTTGGGTTTCCAAGGAACTTACGGTTTCTTAGAGCCCTCTCTCATACAGAGGCAAGGAAACACCTCACAGAACACCCAGACATACATCCAGAATTGGATGTTTGAGTCTGGGAAGCCTATATACATGGGCCCCTATCATAAAGGGTAATATTCTATTCCATAATTATTGTCATGAATTTTTGCATTTTGAAGTCTCACTTATCACTGGTAACTGCAGGGCTCACTGGACGCTTCTGGTGATCTGTCCGAAGGACTATCTTGCTCTGTACTTTGATAGTTTGCATCGGACAGCTTCACAAGACCTGAAAGATATAGTAGACCGGTAAGTTCATCCCTAAAAAATAACCACAAATTCGATTACATCATTTTTAGAACTATACAATTCTAACTTATCTTGTGTTTTGTTTGACGTAGGGCGGTGGTTGGATACAATCTACTGATTGGAAACAAGCCCAAAGGAAAAGCAGTTGTATGGGTGTACCCAAAAGTAAGTCAATCGTATTCATTCAAATCTTCAGTACATATTTTTTAAGTTGCGAATTCACTTATTATATACTATATGTCCATTGTAGTCTTACAGGCAGAAGGGTACCTACGAGTGTGGCTATTTCGTCATGCACACTATGCTGACCATTGTCCAACATCATTTAGTAGATGGATGGACAGAGGTAAGTCTCATCATTTGGACTACTTTTCTACCAATTTCATCAATTTCATGTAATAAATAAAGCTTTTGTTCTAATTGTTTTGTGCATTGTTTGCATTACTTTAATGACCGGTCATTTTTCCCAAAGGAACTTGTAGATGATGTTAGAAGGCAATGGGCCTCACACTTCATTGAAGTTAGGCAAAGCTAGATATAGGATCTTTATTCTTTTATATATGTATCTAGTAGGATTTAGGGTTTACTTTTATCAGATTACATTCAACTTAATTGTATATACTTTCATTTTTTAGGTTGTTATGAATTGATAGAGAAAATAAATTGTTATATATATACATACCATTCTTTTGATATAGTGTTGTTGTGGCATACTGTATACTGTACTGGTTGTCTGAATGCAGGGTTGGGAAACGATAAAACAGAATCCATTTTAAAAAAAAAACCTCAGTATTTATTCACGGTTATGGCAACAACCGTGAATATAGACTATATTTATCCACGGTTACTACCACAACCGTGGATATAGATATATTTTATCCACGGTTGTCCATCATAACCGTGAATATAAGTATTAAAAGGTTTCAGTTACAAACTACTTATATTCACGGTTATGATGGACAACCGTGGATAAAATATATCTATATCCACGGTTGTCCATCATAACCGTGAATATAAGTGGATGTAACTGACACCTTTCAGTTCTTATATTCACGGTTGTGCTCGATAACCGTGAATATAAATAGTAAGTTATATTCACAGTTGTTCTTAACCGTGGTTAGATGTGATTTATTACCACGGTTGTTAACCGTGGTTAAAGACCATCATCAACTACCACGGATGCAACAACCACGGTTCTTTAACCATGAATAAAGGCCTTTTTTAACCGTGATTATATCCATTTTTTCCACTAGTGATGGAAAATTTTACTTGAAAAAGTTTTATTAATAAGTGACATGATTAGACCCAAATAAATTTTGTAAGTTAATGAAATAAAAATAAACTGAAGTTTTGAAGTATAATAAAGTGGACATTAGAGCTCAGAAAATTTTAAGGCCAATTTTAGTGACTAATTAAAATAGAAATGTAAAAAGGGACTTCAAGAATTTAATTAGGGAATAAGACTTTAATTTAAATATTTTAATAAACTAAGTTAGCCTAGTAGAAAAAGAAAAGGAATTTTTTTAAGGTCCAATTTAGAATTTAATAAAAGAGAAGAGAAAGGTGCCTAAATATAATGAATGAAATCATTAAGAACCAAAGGTTAAGAAATAGATATTAGGAGTTAAAAATCTTAGGAACTTAGGAAATATTTATATGATACATGACACATATAATCAACTAAGTAAGAATGATTTTAAGACATGACATATACGAAATAAATGGTTAAGCTTTAGAACATTAGTCGCTAGAAAGGATAAAAGATATAGAAAGGATTTTTAGAATTTAAACTTTGAACTAGTAATAAAAAGAAGTAGAATGAATTATTGATTAACTAGTAATTTTAGTGGCTAAATAATATCTGACTAAGTTCATAATATTGGTGTGGATTCTAGATCTCTAGGCAATAACTTAATGTCATAAACTCTAGTGACTAAAAGAATATAACTAAGGACATAAAATAGTCATTGTAATTAGAAATGGTAGAAGTAAAGAAAAAGGTACTAAAAAAAATTAGTAGTTGGAAATTTAGAAAGAATGTCACTAAATTAATAATGATACATAAAGAATTAGTAACCCTCTATTGACTAAAGAAGTAAGTTGTTCAACTAATAAAAGCTTAATGGGACCAGTAAAAGGAAATCAAGAGCAAGACTGTTTGACGATGACTAAGGGTTCATAATTAGACATCAGAAAATTAAATTGAGTAAAGAGATAATTCTATCTAATTTAGTGAAGAATGCTTAATGAACAAATAATCAAAAGGTATATAAAGAATTAAATTGAGTAATAGTATATCTTTAATAACAAACTAAATTAAGGAAATAAATCCATGAATGTCATTAGAAATGCTAAAAGAAAGAAAAAGTACAAAAGTTAGTGACAAAATTTGGGAAGAATATCATTAATTCAACCAATTATACATAAGGAATTAACGACCCATTTAGTAACCAAGGAAATAAGTACTTGACTAATAGAATTTAATGTGGATTAGTTAAACAAAGTCGACAATAGAAGCCGCTTGATAATGATTAAAGAATTCATAAATGGACATTAGAAAAATATAAGGGTAAAAATGGAGTAATCATACATAATTAAGTAAATCAAGATAAATAGTCTGATAAGATACGAGTAAGAAACTAAGATTAAAACATTTATAAGGAGATTTCCATAAGTATGTCTGTATGTATGATCCTCTCATGATATGTATAATGATTGTCGTATAACATTTGTATGATAAATGTTGTGTTTGGCAACTGCTATGCAATTGTGTGCATGAATATGTGTTAATTATACGTGATGAGTATGCATGATGAAATGTTTGATGAGTATGGTATGATGAATGAATAGAACTTGCCTAATGCATTGAATAAGTATGTTGAGATGGATAAGAAAAGAATGAATGAAGAAATGTCTCGCTAGGGATCCTGAGATGAATAAATTATGAAAATGATATGATGAGACTAGATCGGATCTAATATGATGATGGGCGCTGCAGTGCCAATATTACCCCGACATTTTATGGATAATCAAAACTCATTTCATTCCTAACCATTGGATGAGTTGTGTTGTGAATTTAGTAAATACAAAAAGAGTAATGACTAAAGAAAAATGTTTAATCGAGGATTTTATGGAACGAATCTAATGTTAGGAATGAAATGGAATCTCTAAAAGAACCCTACCAATGACTAATGAATTAATGGAAGGAATGTATTTACATGCATCATGTGCGTATGACTTGATGTGGACTAGAGCCAGTAGCGAAGGGTACGCTGAAGGATATGAGGGTTCGATCCTTGAGTTGGATCTAAGGAGTGTAACGGGAGGGAACCCCCAATGGCTCGGTGGTAGCGTCTCGATGCTGGGAAAAACCATGCAATCTTGGTGCACTTCGACTCAGACCAGTATCACTAGGACCGTGGAGAGCCAAGTCCCATTATGATATGATGATGTGTATTTTGGATCCATGATGTTGGGACTGCGAGTCCATGAGTACCTTGTGTTGTGATGTGGGGACTTGGTGTACTCCGGTCGCTCTAGTACGGAAACGTTGTGTCCAGGGGCAGCCTGGGCAGGATGGATTCTGATATGATATGCTGTTGAGAGTTGGGCCCACATGCATTATGATGGCTAAGAAAAACATTGGAATAAATAAAATGAATTCATGCATTGCATTACCTTATCTGTATGATTGTGATTGTTATGATTGAATTAATAATTGTATGTAAATTGACTAGTGGCAAGAGAGAGAGTAGAGAATTGTATATTCAGGGACGATTGATAGGGATAAGTTAGGAAGGATAACTTAGAGTAAACCAACTAGGAACCCCAATACAATTATTCTTTGAGTGTTCATGTGGATTATGTGGGGCGGGTGTCAATGACGACACTTCCCGATTGTTGTGGATGTGAAGACTCACCCTTACGCTATATTTTTCCAGACATCATGGGGATGTATACGAACTTCACATCAAAGATCAGCCGAGCTCTTCTTGGACCGAGGACGAGTAAAATAGGAATGCTTATTTTATTTTCATTTATGGGAGCCTGTGTGCCTCTTTACTTTCAGCATGTACAGCTATTGTTACAACCATGTATTATATATGATTATGTTGTATATAACATATCTGTTCCACCATGTTTTCTTGTACAAAAAAAACTTCCACATTTTTTTAAAACTCGTAACCTCTCAGTTGACCAGGATAATCTAGTGGAAAGGATTGTCCTAGTTAACCTAGGGTGTTACACTAAATCAATGGATTTTATCCCTACACTCTAAATAAATTAATTTTATCCCTTTCCCCTTGATAAGTTTAATTTTAAACATATACCCTTAATGTATTAATTTTATACCTATGCCTTGAATAAATTAATTTTATACCTATACCTTAAATAAATTGATTTTATGTCTATACCCTAAATAAATTAATTATATCCTTATACCCTAAATCAATGGATTTTATCCCTACACCCTAAACAAATTGATTTTATCCCTACACTATAATTAAATTGATTTTATCCCTTTCCCCTTAATAAGTGTAATCTTAAACGTATACCCTTAATGTATTAAATTTATACCTATGCCTTGAATAAATTATTTTTATACCTATACCTTGAATAAATTTAATTTTATACATATATATTTACAAAATTTATGTTATATTAATTTTATATCTACACCTTAATAATTTATCTATTAATGTTACATGTAATATTTAAAAGTTATATATATGATTCGGGGGAGCTAACCAAACTCCCTAATTCGTGGACGGGGTCCTATTGAATGATGCCACGTCACCAAAATCACTAGGAGAGCCTGGTTTGACTACCATAGCCAAAGTCTAGAAGCCAGAATGACTACGGTCCAACGGATAAGATTCTAGTCTATCTCTAACAGCCAGACAATGAGTCAGAATTGGCATGGGCAACATGTCCCCACAAACACTATTACTATAGTAAGTTAGGAGAGGGGTCAAATCACTTCTCCTACTCAGGTATTTCCTATAAATACATCTCATTTATTACTATAAAGGGATAAGAACTAATCTGAGAGTTACCTCCGTAATACCTCTATTTTCTGTAATAACCGTACTGACTTAAGCATCGGAGAATCTTTTGTAGATGCACCTCCAATGTGTCCCCTTGACTCCTATATGGACTTGAAGTGGAACATCAAATTCACCATATACTTAAAGAACTTAGGCTCCCCACTGGACCTAGGTGTAGAATACCGTACTCCACTGAGATGGTGTAAAAACTAAGAGCTCAAGAAAGGTGACTCCGGATACCGGTCATGACGATCAACTCTTGACCCCGGTTCTAGGATAGAACATTGGCACACCCGGTGGGACCGCGTAAATTGTGAGTCCCATATCACAACAAAAGCAAGTCATGGATCGCCAGCGAGGCAATGAAACCCTTGAAAGACATGTCCATAATGTAGTAAGGACATTGGACTATAATGAAGGGATAGTAGAGACCCTCAGGATAGAGTTAAGGACGTAAGCTATAGTGTGCCCAGATCGTAGGGATGAAATTATAAGGCAACTACGTCAAGAAATTCAGGAGCTTCAAAGAGAGAACCCCGGTGGCAACCAGAGGCAGCAAGAAATTCACCATCAATAGGAGCGATCTCAACCTTATATCTGTGATGAGCAGAAGTCCACGCATCAGACTGAGGAAATAAGCAGCCTAAGAAGGGCCATGCAGCATGGTAAGGGAAGTGAATATCAGTTTAAAATACCATTCATTAGGAGATTTTTGAGTGTCCCTATTCCTAGGCACCTTCAAACCCCACAACCGTTGTAAGTTTGGAAGTATACAGGGGAGACTGACCCCGAAAGTCATTTGGATGCTTACGTGAACGGATCCCTATTCTTAAAAGCTGGAGAGGATGTTATGTACAGGATATTTCCAAGGACGTTGTCCGCTGAAGCCTTGGGATGGTTCAAAAGCCTACCTGAAGGATCAATTGATTCATGGGACGATATGGCTCATACATTTTTACAGTATTTCGTAGTATCAAGAGACATTCCCAAGATGTCCCCTACTTTGGCACAAATTAGGCAGGGGGTGGAAGAAAGTTTGAGAGATTTTCTAAAGAGGTTCTATAAGGAGGATGCATCAGTACCGGGGTTGATAAAGGAAATACAAATTCATATTATGGTGAAGGCCTTCAACCGCAGTCACCTTTTGCATTATCCTTGGCGAAGGAACCACCCGTACGTTTGAAGTGTTCAGTAACAAAGCTGCCTAAGTATGTTGGAAGAGAGATACACCTGGCAGTCGTTGGCTAGAGGAACGCTACGTCAGAGGGGGCGCAGATGTCGGATAGAAGAGACATTCCCTGAAGCCTTGGGATAGAAGAGAGATACACCTGACATACCCCGGTATTGAAGCCTTGGGATGGTTCAAAAGCCGATCTAAAGGATCAATTGATTTATGGGACAATATGGCTCATACATTTTTACACCATTTCGTTGTATCAAGAGACATTCCCAAGAAGTCCCCCACTTTGGCACAAATCAGGCAGGGGCAGAAGAAAGTTTGAGAGATTTTCTAAAGAGGTTCTATAAGGAGGCTACATCAGTACCGGGGTTGGCTGAGGAAGTATAAATTCATATTGCTATGAAGGCCTTACAGTCGTAGTCACCTTTTGCATTATCCTTGGCGAAGGGACCACCCCGTACGTTTGAAGAGTTCAGTAACAAAGCTGCCTAAGTATGTTGGAAGAGAGATACACTTGCAGCCATTGGCTAGAGGAACACTACGTCAGAGGGGACGCAGATGTCAGATAGAAGAGCACCGAGGTTAGAATGCAAAGGCCCTGTTAGAGAAGCTTTCCTAAGGCCTAGAGAAATAAGGAATGTGAATGTGAATTCAATACAGTACACTCCACTGGCTGTATGGCCCAGTCAAATCTTAAAAGAGGTTGGCATAAGGGGAATGATGGTGTACAGAGTAAGGAAACTATTACCTATGAAGAAAGCTGGGAACACCAGCAAATATTGTGAGTTTTACGAGTAGGCAGGACATAGTACAGATGAATGTCGAATGTTGAAGGAAGCCATTGAGACGTTGATAAGAGAAGGGAAGTTGAAGCAATACCTGTTTAGACAGAGAGGAAATCCAGAGTCAGAGAGAGCAGCGCCAAGAAGGAAGGAGACCGACCCAGTTGAGAAAGAGGAGTCCCGGAGTTCGAAGAAGCCTATGTTAGACAAAGGAAAAGTTATTGTGGATAGTATTAATGAAGACGATGATTCGTGGATGAAGCCTCCACCTAGTTCAGGCAAAACAGATGTTATTGACATGATTGTTGGAGGTTTTGCTGGTGGAGGAATATCAAATTCGGCATGGAAGAACTACCTAAGAATGATTATATCAGTTCAAACTAAGGCAGATAACAGATCGTTCTGGGATAGAATTCAAACCCCTGCTATTACTTTTACTAACGATGATTATGGCCCAACAGTTTTTGGGGGAGATGATGCGGTATTAATTGAAGTCATAGTGGCTAACAAGACGATCCAAAGGATGTTGGTGGACCAAGAGAGTTCATGTGATGTCATCTTGTATGAATGTTTTAAGAAGATGGGACTATCTAACTCTGACTTACAACCCTATACACAAGAGTTGACAGCGTTCAACGGGGCTAAATAGCCCACTAAGGGTTACTTAGACACCAGGGTGACATTTGAGGAAGAGTCAGGGTCAAAAATGGTGCAGACAAGGGTGTCGGTAATAGATGTGAAATCCCCGTTTAATGGGATTATAGGGCGCCCTTCTCCGAATGCCTTGGAAGCAGTCGTGTCAACCCCTCATCTGTTGATGAAGTTTATTGACAAAGACAACCAGGTGTCTTTTGTCTGAGGTGACCAACAGATGGTGAGGTATTGCTATAACCTCAGTGTACAGATGACAAAAATGGAAGAATCTATCGAGAGGAAAGGATTGAATAACGGTGGGCTAGTGCCAGAGTCTGTAAACCTGATAGATTTAGACCCTAAAGAAGAATTAACACTGAATCCTAAGAATCCTCAGAGACCCACACCGGAGGTGGAGTGAAGAAGGTTATGCTTGAGGAAGACCCTACTAGGGGCAAAGAGATCAATGAATCCCTCGATGTCGAAAAGGAGGAATGGCTAGTCAAATTATTGAGAGAATTCAAGCATTTATTTGCATGGACTACAGCCAATATGCCAGGAATTGATATGAATTTCTGCTGCCATAAGTTAGCAGTCTATCTAGAATGGAGAGTCATTGCATAAAAGAAGAGAAGGTTGGGACCAAAGAAGCAGAAGACGGCGTGTGAGCGAACAGAAGAATTGTTGAAGGTCGGCTTTATATAGGAGGTGCAAAACTATTTCTGGGTCTCAAATATGGTAATGGTAAAGAAGGCAAATGGCAAATGGTGGATGTGCACAGATTTTACAAATCTGAACAAGTGTTGCCTAAAGACCTGTATCCTCTCCCTAGTATTGATCAAATGGTGGATGATTCCTCAGGGTACCAATTCTTGTCCTTCATGGATGCGTACTCTGGGTACAATCAAATCCCGATATAGAAAAAAGATAAGGACAAGATGACGTTCGTTAAAGATAAATGAGTCTTTTACTATACAGTCATGCCATTCGGATTGAAGAACGCCGGAGCCACTTACTAGAGAATGATGAACAAGGTGTTTTAGGGAATGAGATCGAGGACGGTGGAGGTGTACATTGATGATATCATAACCAAGACCTAGGTGGGAGGAGATCATGTTGAAGATTTGAGAAAAGTATTTCAAAGACTCCAGCTATACAACATGAGGTTGAATCCATTGAAATGTACGTTTGTAATTCCCGCAGGGTGGTTCTTGGGGTTCATGCTTACCTAGATGGGTATAGAGGCTAACCCCGACAAAAGCAAACTGATGAGAGAGCTTCAGAGTCCAATTAATGTGAGGGGGGTACAATCGTTGAACGGAAAGGTAGCAGCACTATCCTGGTTTATGCCAAAAATGGCATACCGGTCATTACCCCTTTACAAGGCATTGAAGAAGAATAAGAAGTTTTAGTGGGGAGGAGAGCAAGAGAGAGCGTTTCAAGAACTGAAGAAAGTTCTAGCCAACCCACCAGTATTAACAAGACTTAACCCTGGAGAGAAACTATTTGTCTATATCCCCGTATCCGATGAAGCTATTAGGGCCGCACTGATTAAAGAGACAATTGAAGGCCAGAGACCGGTGTACTTCATTGGGAAAGTTCTACAAGGATCAAAGGCCGGTATCAAAAGTTGGAGAAAGCAGCCTTGGCACTAGTCTGGACATCCTGATGTTTAAGACAATATTTTCATGCACATCCAATCACAATCTGGACTGAACTCCCCTTAAGGACAGTTTTCCATAAACCGGATCTAGTAGGAAGAATGACAAAGTGGGCTATAGAGTTGTCAGAGTTTGATATCTCTTACGAACCCTGGACGACGATAAAAGCTTAAATACTGGCTGATTTTATGACGAAATTAACAAGAGAGGCCCCAATACCATTACAAGAGCACTAGATGATTTACGTTGACGGGTCATCAAACAGAAAAGGGTATGGGGCCAGAATGGTTATTGAAAATGAAGACGTGGTGAATATAGAGATCTCCTTCATGATTGATTTTAAAATGTCAAACAATCAACGGAGTATGAAGCATGTCTAGCATCCTTAGGCTAACGGGCAAGTTGAAGTGGCAAACAAAGAGGTTCTCAAAGGTTTGAAGAAATGGATCAGTAAATAAAAGGGAGAATGAGCCAATTAGTTATGCCACATCCTATGGGCATACCGGACGACACTGTACTCATCCATAGGAGAAACACCATTTCAGCTGGTATATGGTGTGGACACGGTTATACCGGCGGAAATAAATCAAATTTCACCCAGAGCTCAACAATTTAACGAGGTGGATGATGACCAGAGATTAAAGAATAAGTTGGAGTTGTTGCCGGAAGTGAGAGAAGCGGCTTTTATCTGGGACCAAGTAGTCAAGGCTAAGGCTGCACTATGTTATAATGTAAAGGTTCAGTAAAGGAGGTTTAGTGTAGGTGACCTCGTCCTAAGAAAAGCATCAGTAGAAAATTGTTTCACGCATCAAGGAAAATTAGCACCGACATGGGAAGGACCATATCGGGTGAATGAAGTCACACCGGGGGAGCTTATCTCTTAGAAACTCTAGAGGGAGAAGTTTTCAAAAATAAATGGAATGTAATGAACCTGCGTGTATATTATAGATAACCAGCGTCATAAGTTGTGCACTCTTTTTCCCTACCTAAGGTTTTTCCCACAGGGTTTACTTAGGAGGTTTTTAATGAGGCATGCAATCGGGGTGCTTATTCAGAAATGAAATGCAAGTTTGAAGTATTTGTTACTTGTTATCTGGTTTCAAGAGCGGTTCATTTATTTTAAACCCTGGAGTGGTTAGAAAACCCCAGAGTGGTTAAGTTACAATTAAACCCCGGAATGGTTAAAAAACCACAAAGTGGTTAAATCCCAGAGTGGTTGAAAAGCCCCAAAGTGGTTAAGTTACAATTAAACCACGGAGTGGTTAAAAAACCCTAGAGTAGTTAACTTACAATTAAACCCCGGGTGGTTAAAAAGCCCTAGAGTGGTTAAACCTCAGAGCAGTTGAAAAACCCTAGAGTGGTTAAGTTACAATTAAACCCCAGAGTGGTTGAAAAACCTCTAAGTGGTTAAGTTACAATTAAACCCAGAGTAGTTGGAAACTTCCAGGGCGGTTCGATTATGATAATATTAAACAAGTGCCAATTGTTAAAATTATGCACAACAAAATGATATCATTTAGTATTATCAAAAGAATCCATTTTTGGACCTCGGTTAGTACAAGCAGTTAAAAATAAAGACAAAGTAGGCAAAAGGTATTAATTCCACTACAAAATCAAAATAATTACAAAAAGGAGGAACATCGGCCAATCAAACATTGTCAAAAAAGAGGGTGGAGCTCATCTCGCCTACAGAGCAAATGCAAGAATAAATCTAAGGGTTAGAAGGGCCACTGTCCTCCTTCTCCCTCTCTGATCCGACATCCTCTCCATCCTGATACTCTTCTGGGACAGTGTCATCATCCCTTGTAGCCAAAGGGGTGAACTTGAAGGGCTCATCAGAAAGGACATAGGACTGTCTGCCCATCTCGGTTACCAACTTACCATTTCAGAATCGGTTAAAGAAACCAATTCCATTAAGGTTGAGAGGGTTACCTCGGTTACGGTAGGAAACCTGGTGGACCGTATGGCTGAAGTAGTCCATAACACCGCGAGCAACCTTCATCATGTCATTCTTGTATTTAGCTTGTTTGTCTTTGACTGCCATGGACAGATCTTCATTCTTCTTTTAGAGCTCGGTCACCAGTTGCTCTAGTTTGCCCACCTTGTTATGGACTCCATCCCTTTCCTTCTTCAGGTCTTCCTTATATTTTTGAAGAACCTAGTTGGATTCATTGAGGGTCTTAATCCTCTAATGAGCTCATCCATAATCTTCTGAGAGATAGAAATTTTTATCCTTCAATTGCTCCATCTCTCATTTAGGTCTCTCATTGGCGGCGGAGTAGATGGTGGAGAGAGTTTTAATGTTGTATCACATCGTCGTCTTCAGGGCGAATGTGATGTCGTTTTGATTAAGTCCCTCCTTGAGCCAGAATGGAAGGGAGAAGCTGATGTTAGAATGAGTGGTTCGTATAAAAAGCTCTTCTAGAGCCTCCACACAGTAAAAAGGAGAAGGATTTTCATCTCCAGTGGGCACCTCGATGGCCACCCCCTTGCCCTTATCTAAAGTCTACGGGGCAGGGCCAACCCTCTGTCTTTTTGAGGCACCCCTAGTTTGTTTCTTCCCTTTCTTCTTGTTCTCAAAGGGTCCTCAATAGCAATGACCTCGCTCAAAATATGGAGACCTGGGGCCTTTTTCAGCCTCGGGGTGACATTGTTCTCGGCGGAGACGTCAGCCACTGAACCCTCCATGAGCTGTCAGAGGTTTTCTAAAGCATCAACGCTTATATTTCCTAAACATACAAGTTTGTTTGTAAAACCAAGGTATGAAAATTAATAAAGGAAAAGTAGAAGAGAAGATAGGTATGCAAATGAGCAAGGTACTCATTTTGTGCCTCCGTAGTGCCTAGAAGAGAGCGACATTTAGGGGGCATCTCAGGAAAGACTATGGAGGGCATCGACCACGGCCCTGGAAGATTTGAAGAGGGAAAAGTCCTCGACAGCATAAGCCATGCTCTCCAGAAGAAAGTGTTTATGAGTCCAGCCGGTGTGGGTCTTAAACCGGCCTTCCTCGTCCATCCAGAAATGGGGGTCCGTCCCCTTAGCAAAGAGCTTAAAGAAAGAATTCTTGAAGGAGGCCTCTGCAATCTTGCAGGACTCTGTAAATGCCTCGAAATTGACGATACCGCTTTGGTATCGTAGGTTTATGAATCCCATTCTGGTACCACCTCGGTGCATCACGCGGGTGAACTGGAAGAAAATGGCGACGGTCGGAGTGAAGCTTAAGGGCTTGCCATGGACTTTGAGGGCAATGATTAAGGCCCAACTATTAGGGTGAAGTTGACTGGGGGCGATGTCTAAAAAACGTAATGCCCTTATCTCAAATTTATTTAGGGGGAACCAGACTCCCACCTTTGTTATTGTGTAGTCATGGAAAAATAAGAAGCGGTCTCTTGGAATGTGGTAGATTCGCTTTGTGAGTATACAGGCAACGAGGGCGAATGAGTTGGCATACTTCCTAGCATGGCAGTGGTACTTAATCTCAAGCTCCACGTCGTCTGTAGGCTTGGCAAGGCGGCTGTAGACGATGAGAATGTCTTGTGAAACCTAGAAGTACGGGTCTTCAGATTTCCAGGCCAACCAGTTTACTTTATCAACTATCATGAATGTGTCGTCAGGATCATTCCTTAGTACGGATGAACCGGCAGCATCCATGGTTACTACGTGCTCTAAAAATGGTACAATGGAGTAAAAGTCAATATCATCAGTGTAGTAATGCACTACGCTGGAATCCTCACCCCGGTCTGGAGATAAGAGAGGTAAAAGTGATTGAGGCTCCCGAACTCTAGAAGTGGAAGACTCCAGCTCTTGGGGATTTAGATTACCCCGATTGACTAGAGTCACCTACCTGTGGATATCCGTTTATGTGAGCTGAGGTCCTTGACGAGGGACCCCAGGTGGCCAAGAAATTGAAGGATTCAAAATAATTTCACAAGAGTTATCTTGATCTTGGCCGTGGTTAGTTGAAAAAGTAGACCTTGTAAATAAAAGAAGGGTTGAAAGGCTACCTGTGTGTATAGTGTGAACTATTCTTCTAGTACGGGTCAAGACGAAGTGAGGAGAAAGAGGGAGATTACGATCGGGCAGAGTGTTCGGAGGAAAAATGCAAAGTGAAGAAACAAGTGAAGGTTACCCCTTATATAGGCTTCGAAATCCCATGGGCCGAAGTTCAAACGTCGCGGCCCATGGACGAAATGGAAGTCGAAGTGACACGACCCAAAAGTAAGCGTCACTCCACACCAAAATGATGTCATCAGACAGCGCGTGAAGTAAGATGACTATTCATGAATCGTCACATCAGCAATCCGCATGAAATGATAGCTTCTTCAGACGGCACGCATTAAATGCTCCACCTAATCCATCCATACATAGTATATAGGATGCATTTGCACAACAGTTACAAAGTCAGCAACCAAAAGACAAGGATTACAAGATATTCAAATGGAGTCACGAAATAGCTTATTATTATGATAATGCCACAAAAACAAGCTAAGGGGCAAATGATCCGGGGTGCTAACTAAACTCCTTAATTCATGGACAGGGTCCTATTGAACGATGCCACGTCAAGAGAATTACCAAGAGAGCTTAGTTTAACTGCCATAGCTGATGTCTAGAAGCCAGAATGACTACGCTCCAACGGATAAGATTCTGGTCTATTTTTGACAGCCAGACAATGAGTCAGAATTGGTATAGGCAACATGTTCCACAAACACTATTACTACAATAAGTTAGGAGAGGGGTAATAGAGAGGAATATAAACCTCTTCAAGTAAGTCACCATGAAGGAAAGCATTTTTGATGTCCAACTGGTATAAAGGCCAATGACGAATGGCGGCAATAGAGAGGAAGAGGCGTACCGAGGGCATTTTGGTAATAGGGGAGAATGTATCTCCATAATCTAAGCCGTAGATTTGAGTATAACCTTTGGCGACAAGGCGGGCTTTGAGGCGATCAACTGATCCGTCCGGGCCAACCTTCACCGTGTACACCCATCGACAACCAACAATAGACTTCCCTGGTGGTAGAGGAACGAGATCCCAAGTTCCACTACTTTGTAAGGCACATATTTCATCCATCATAGCTTGTTTCCATCCTGGATAAGTAAAGGCATCTCCTACATTCTTAGAAATAGAAATAGAGGATAAAGAAGAAAGACAAGAGTAATAGGATGGAGAGATGCGATGATAACTCAAAATAGTATAGTAAGGAGAAGGATTACTAGTAGAACAAATACCTTTGCATAGGGCAATAGGAAGATTTGACTCAGAGGTGGGACCAGAGAAGAGGTCAGATGAGTGAGCCCAGGATGTGAGTCTACAATCTGATTGGTGGCAGGCTGTGGTGGTAGAGAATGAGGATGACGCTGATAGACCTGCAAAGGAGGAGGAGGAAGAGGATTTGAAGAGGGAAGAGACTCCTCAGGAGGAGAAAAGAGGACAGTAGGTATAGTCACAGGAAGAGGGGGCTCCGGTGGAGGTGTTTCAGACTTAAAGAAAGGAACATTTTCAAAGAATGTAACATCTGTAGAGATAAAATACCTGCGAAGAGAAGGAGAGTATCACTTGTATCCTTTCTGGGTATGGGGATACCTAACAAAAACACATTTATGAGATCTAGCAGATAATTTATCAATGCCAAGACCAAGGACATGAGAGAAACAAGTAGAACCAAAGACGCGAGGAGGTAGAGAGTGAAGAGGACGATATGGATATAAGACTTGTTGAGGAATTTTACCTTAAGGAACAGAGGAAGGCATACGGTTGATGAGATAGCATGCGGTAAGGATGACATCACCCCAAAATTGAAGAGGAACATTAGAATGAAGAAGAAGAGTCCAAGTGGTTTTTAGAAGATGTCTATTTTTATGTTCAGCAACCCCATTCTGTTGGGGTGTATGAGGACAAGAGGTTTGATGCAACAGACTGTGAGATGCCATAAAAGTCTGAAATGAGTTAGACAAGTATTCACGTGCATTATCACTTTGTAAGGTACGAATGGAAATCCCAAATTGAGTTTTTATTTCATTAAAAAAGGACTGAAAAATAATGAATAACTCAGAACGATCTTTCATTAAATATATCCAAGTACAACGGGAAAAATCATCAATAAAGGTGACAAAATACCTAGATCCTAAAGAAGACACAATACAACTAGGACCCCAAACATCCGAATGAACCAAAGCAAAAGGGGATGAGGCCCGATTATTTATGCGAGTAGGAAAAAGGTACGAGTATGCTTACCTAATTGACAAGACTCACATGACAGATTCTAAATTAGAAAAACGAGGGACTAATTTCTTGAAAGCATCGAGACCGGGATGTCCTAACCGAGCATGAATGAGAAGAAGGGATGTGGAAGCCGAACCAACAAGGGATGGTCTGTTAAGTTGATAAAAGCCATGAGACTCACATTTGAAGCCAATTATCTTCCCCATTTTCTGATCCTGCAAAGAACCTGAATCTTTAGTAAAAGAGATAACACAATCAAGAGTACGAGTAAGCTCACTAATGGATAACAAATTAAATGGGGCACCAGAAACAAATAACACATTATTAACTGAAATAGAAAGGAGGGGATGGACAATACCAATACCCTGGGATTGTGTTTGGGAACCATTGGTCATAGTAACAGAAGGTAAGTAACTAGTGGTAGAGAGAGAAGAAAAAAGAGATTTATTACCAGTAATATGATCGGTGGCCCCTAAATCAAGGACCCAAGGACCCAAAGAATGGGAGATGCCAATGAAAGAATTACCAATATGTGCAACAGTAGTAGTAGAATTAGAGACTTGACCTTCTTCACGCCACTTCAGGAAGTCATTGTAGGAGGGCGATGGAGACGGATCTGCCAGCAGCAGAGGAGCAGAAGACGGTGGAGGAGGTAGCTGAGCAACCTAAGCGATGCGAGGAGGGTGACCATGGAGTTTCCAGCACTTATCAATAGTGTGGCCTGGTTTGTGACAGTGATCAAAATGAGGACGTGGCCTACCCCCTCTTCGAGGTGCAGAGCGCTATTGCATGAAAGCAAAGCGGAAGAATCAAGATGAGAAACAGTCAAAGCAGCAGAGGGAGGCATGGAGGAAGAGATAGGGCCATGAATGTTAACCTGAAGGAGAGTGGCCAAGGCACCATCCAAAGTAACCTCTGTGGGGAAACTCAAAATATGATCACGAGTAGAGGAATACTCAATAGGTATGCCATATAAGGCAAATGACAAAAGTAATTTCTTACGGTTCTCAAGCTCAGCCTCAAGAGTAGCA
This sequence comes from Clitoria ternatea, assembly GCA_037962975.1. Lineage (NCBI taxonomy): Eukaryota > Viridiplantae > Streptophyta > Magnoliopsida > Fabales > Fabaceae > Clitoria > Clitoria ternatea. Next base: position 111,937,041 of record CM075671.1, read on the forward strand.
CCAATAGGAAGCATCTCATTAAGTTCACACAAGAGATTAGTCACTTTACCCACATAAGTAGTTATAGAGCCCTGAAACTGTCGAGAGCCAAAGGTGGTCATAAGGTCCTCACCAATTTGATAGAGTCACCGAATATTGTTGGTGAAGAGTTGCTTGGCATGGTCCCAAACTCCCTTGCAGGATTTTTGACCATGAAAGCAATCATGATGGGATGGGGTAATAGTGTTCCGCATAATTGTAAATAGTTGGGCATCAATTTTCCTCCACCGCGGTCGGTCAGTTTCGGGGATTTCAGTTTCGAATTGTGTGAGGTGGTTCTCATAGCCTAGCCCAATAAGCCAAATTTTAATATTAGAGGCCCAATATGAGTAGTTTTTGTCATCTAACAGCTCGGAAGAGAGGAGGGCAGTGAGGGAAGTTCCTAAAAGCAAAGAATCGGACTTAGTATCACCGAGATTAGCCATGGGTATGCTGGTAGAGAGAGAAAGACAGTGGCAGCAGTGAAAAACGTGCCAAACAGCAAGAAAAAAGTGACCGAAATGGAAAACGAACACTAGATCAAGGAAGAAGAGGCTGAGGAAATCAGGACCCATTCACGTGAGAGCTCTGATGGGGAAGTGCTATTGGGGAAAGGCCGATCTGGGTAAGGGGAAGCCAGTCGCAAGGTCTCCGGGAGGAAACGGTGGCTGGAGGTGGTAGATCTGGGGTGGCAGCATGAAAAACGAGGTAGGAGGGAGGGAAAAATTTTACACAATGAGCAGTGGCTCACCGGAAAAACACAGAATAGCAGGGATCTCTCGTTAGGCTCTGGATACCATTTTAAAAGAGAGAAAAACAAGAAGACATATGAATTCCACGTGTTTTGTGATCACCCAGAGCTATTGTATTTATAGGGATTTTATACATAAATACAGAATATACAATTAAAGATATGATTGATATATTTAATCCTAAAATATATCTTACTATATTTACATCATTCTAAAAATTATTTTTTTGTTGGGTTTCATAGGTTCAAGAAATTTAAATGCCAAGTTTGATAAGGGAAAATCTATAATAGAAGATGGGGAAGAAATTGAAGAAATTATTAGAAAAAGAGAGGAAGGAGAAAGAGAATATGAAGATGAAGAGGTTTTGATGTTGGAGAATGAAGATTGTTAGAATCTGAGAGATAGAGAAAAAGAAGATTCGAGAGAGAGAGAATCCTAAGGAAGAAAGAAAGAGAGGATAAAGAGAGACACAAGATTCGTAAAATGAAGTTTTTACTATTATGTATGTCATTATCAATTACAAGGTAAAGTTACATATTTATATATAAAAGACTAAAGAGGTAATTACATGGTAACTAAGGTAAAACATAAATACAACAATATAATAAACTTGTAACAGAATAACTTGTAGAATAGGTAGTAGGTAACATGCTAGATATTTTAATATCTCTAATATTCCCCTGTGTAATTCCAAGGTCCAGATTGAGAAGCAAAGTCAAGTTTCTCAGTTAGAAAGTATATTTGTAGGTACTGATTGTAATTTTGGAAAATTGTGAGAGACTCTTTCAATTGATGAAATCTTTGCTTTGACAATGGTTTAGTTAATAGATCAGCAAGTTGATCTTGAGAGGAAATGTGCTGAATAGAAAGGGACTTATCTAGAACTCTTTCTTTGACAAAGAAAAGGTCTAGCTCCATATGTTTGGTTCTTACATGGAGAATAGGGTTGTGACTAATTGTAACTACACTTTCATCATCACAATAGATGGTAGGTGTAGTGTAAGGAACATGAAGTTCTTGGAGAAGGGATTGAATCCATAAAACTTCTTGTGCAGAGAGGGCCAAACTTTTGTATTCTGCCTCTACACTAGATCCAGCAACCAGTTGTTACTTTTTGGACCACCAAGAGACTAAATTTGAACCAAGAAAAAATGCAGATCCTGAAATTAATCTCCTATCATCAGTATCAGAGGCCCAATCAGCATCACAGAATGTTGTTATTATAAGAGAAGAGAGAGATGCAGAGGGCTTCAACAGCAGGCCATGAAGCGGAGTTCCTTTTAGATATCGGAGTATCCTTTTTTAACAGCCTGCCAATGTGTGGAAAGAGGGTTTGTGAGGAACTGACAAGCTTTATTCACACTGAAACCAAGTTCAAGTCTAGTTATGGTAATATATTGAAGGGCTCCAACTATGGACCTGTATAAGAAAGGGTCAGATTATGGTTCCCTTTCTGTTTTGTTCAGCCTGCAGGAGGACTGGATAGGTGTATTAATGGCTTTAGCTTTAGCCATGTTAGATCTTGCCAAGAGATCTTTAATATACTTGGATTGAGAAAGATGAATGGAGCCATTTTACAGCTTGGAGACTTCTATACCTAGGAAATAGGAGAGAGGTCCAAGATCTTTTAAAGAAAAGATGGTATTTAAGTGAGTAATTAAAGAAGAAATAAGAGAAGATGATGATCCAGTGATGATGATGTCATCTACATACACTAGGACATAAATGGTTCCTTTAGTTTCTTGTAATATGAACAAGGAGGAGTCACATTTGGTGGTGTGAAATCCAAGACTCAACGGAGTGGAAGACAGCCTATCAAACCAGGCTTTAGGAGCCTGTTTAAGACCATAGAGAGCTTTATGTAACTTGTAAACAAGAGTGGGATCTTTGGTGAAACCCGAGGGGTGTTCCATGTAGACTTCCTCATTGAGGATCCCATTAAGAAAGGCATTATTTACATCTATTTGATGTATGGGCCAGGACTGAGTTAAGGCAATAGTAAGAATTACTCGAATTGTGACAGGTTTTACTATAGGAGAAAACGTTTCATCATAGTCATAACCTTCTTCTTGATGAAACCCCTTTGTTACTAATCGAGCCTTGTACTTATGAATGGAACCATCTGGATTTTCTTTGATTCTAAAGACCCATTTACAGCCTATGGCAGATCTGTAAGGAGGTATAGGTACAAGGGACCAGGTTTGATTAGCTAATAATGCAGAATATTCCTCTTTCATTGTTGCAGTCCACTCAGGTGATTTGAGTGCTTGAGAAGCTAAAACTGTTAAGGGAATGGTTGCAACAGCAGTATGTAGTAAAGTAGGATGTAACTTGGGTTTTACAATACCAGATTTTGATCTAGTTTGCATAGGGTGAGTTGATCTAACTTGATCCTGTGCAGGTTGTGAAATGTAATCAGACTCTGTAGGAGAAGAGTGTGTTGAGTTCGGATTAGAGGTCATAGCTGCAGAATAATTAGTTGGTTCATGAATAGAATGAGTTGAAGAAGTTGACTGAGTGGGTGAGGAAGTAGTAGCTGTAGAAACATTGATTGGTTCAGGAACAGGAATAACTAAAGGAGAAAATGAATGAGTAGGTGAAGAAGTAGAATGTGTAGGTAAAGGAGGAAACATATTCAATGGTTCTGCATAAATTTGGAATAATTTCAAGTACAGTGGAAATAGGAGATGGATGGAACTCAAAAGTGGTTAATGGCTTTTGAAAAGGAAAATGATGTTTATTAAAGATAACATCCTTAGAAATATAAATTTTACCATCTTGAGAAAGACATTTATGGCCTTTATGATGTTGTGAATATCCTAGAAAAGTACATTCTGCTGAACGATATTGAGTTTGTGTTTGATGTATGGTCAAAGAAATGGAAAGCATGCACAACCAAAAGTTTTTAGAATAGAGTAATTAGGAGCTATTTTATATAATTGGACATATGGAATGAAATTTTTATTTGAAAGAGATGGTAAGCGATTTATGAGATAAGTGGAAGTTTGAAAGGCATGATCCTAGAATTTAAGTGGGAGTGAAAGGCATCCAAATGAGACTCGTACGCAAGGAGGGATTCAACCTCAGAGAACTCGAAATGCTCAGGTTTGCTGGTGAGCATTGCAACGATTGCATCATAGTCTTCGAGAAGTCCATCGAAGACAATACCAAGTTGTTCCTTGAGCGGAACAGGATCACCTATAGCAGCGAGAGTGTGAGCAATGGTTTTCACCTGAAGAAAGTACTCTAAAATCGACCTTAAGTCTTTCTTGAGGTTTCTGAGCTCTGATCGAAGTTGCCGAGACTTAGCATGAGTTTGTCCATGGAAGTGTACATGGACTTTGGTCCACAACTCAGATGCATGTGCCCAACCGATGACTCTGGTGAGCACAGATGCAAAGAGAGTATACTGGAGCCAAGAGAGAAGGAGCTGATCTTGTTGCTCCCAGACACGGAACGCAGGATTTGTGTGATTTGTAGTTCGATCATCCTCTATGAGAAACCTAGACGGAACCACCAGATTTTTGACAAGATGATGTAGAGAATGTCCTTTAAGGACTGGTTCGATCTGTTCCAAAGTAGGAAATTCTTGTCATCTAGTTTCTCAGTGATAGTGTGCTGAAACGTCAATGGCGGCACAGGGGGAGAAAGAAGGTGAGAATCAGCCATGGAAGCTCAAGCTCTGGATACCATGTTAGAATCCGAGAGAAAGAGAAAGAGAAGATTCGAGAGAGGGAGAATCGTAAGGAAGAAAGAAACAAAGAATAAAGAGAGACACAAGATTCATAAAATGAAGTTTTTATTATTATGTATGTCAGTATCAATTACAAGGTAAAGTTACATATTTTTATATAAAAGACTAAAGGGGTAATTACATAGTAACTAAGGTAAAACAGAAATACAACAATATAATAAACTTGTAACAGAATGACTTATAGAACAGGTAGTAGGTCACATGCTAGATATTTTAATATCTCTAAATAAAGATGAATTAAGTGATGTTGATCTAGGGGATGATAATTAAATGTTGATATTAACTAGGGATTTTTGCATTTTTGGATGGCATTACAATGCTAAATTTGGCAATCAAGTCACTATTTTTTGCTTTTTTGCCATGTAATTGTCACTTCGCTAACCATATAATGACTTATTTGACTCAAATACTTATTTAATGTGTTTGGTCATGTTAAAATACTTTTAAATTGAAGTTTTTTTTCTATCATTGATAATGAATTTGTGCTTTTATATGGCTATAATATGATTATATTAGCTTTATATCCTATTTAAAGTTATTGTTTATGAATCTTACGATTTGAGAAATAATCTTTCTGATATGTATCCTATTTGATAATCATGAACCTACATAATAATAATTGCTGTAACAAGACTCAACTTTGCTTGTGGCTGAATAAAAAGAAATGGAATTGCTAATCGTGGCATAAGTAGCATGCTGCTTTTGCAATGATATTAGAGTGGTGCCAAAACAATTAGGTTCGATGCAAAGTAAGCATGTGTGCTAGCTGAGCAATTTGCAAACAACAGAATATACAGATTTTTTCTTCTAACGTATGAAACTGAAGCGTAAATGATTCTGTTTCAGAGGCTAATTCATATCCTCAAGTATTTAAGCGTCTCTTTGATGTATGAAATTAAAATTGAAATTTAGAGTTATAATTATTCTAATTTTTATAGAATTATAAAATTATTAATTCTATGTTTGAATAGCATAAGCTAAAATAAGGGTAGTAATGAAGGTGACAATGGTGGTAGTTACGTAGTAGTGATTATAACAACGGTGATGAAGGCGACAATGGTGGTGGTAGCAATGATGAGGATAATAGTGGTAATGTCGTAACTGAGGCGGCGGAATGGAATTTGACTTTGAAATAGTAATTTCATTTCCAAAAGGGTTTCAAACATTAAACATCAGAATTTCAATTTCAAGTTCCAATTCTATACTCAATTCAGTGTGTCAAACGCCTCAATGAATGCTGTATTGCTCGTAGTACCAAATTATAACCAATCAAGTCACTATGATTAAGATAAATATGTTGAAGTCCAAAGGTCCTGCATGTGTTTCTGTTTATTATGCTCTTGGCTGTATAACAAGAATAAAGAGCCTACCAACCAAATGTATAACAAGAATAAAGAGCCTACCAACCAAAAGAAAAGAGTAGCACGTGACCAGCTAATAACAGTTTGGTTTTATAATTTTCCTTTAGTTGTTCAGTGTAATAACTGACCTCCATGTTTGTTTGATAGTTCGTACCATACACTTTTGTTATTCACTTAGTGACATCGTTTTTTTTTGGGGTCAGGCACTAAGTGACATCGTTGAATACGGATTAATCCTGCGTCTGTATTCACTTTTGTTATTCTTAATAGTTTTGTAAACATCAGTCCTTTTGAATTTAAACAATTAAAAATGTTATTTTTATTTTAAAAGATGTTTATATATTTGTGTTTTTAAATTTATTTATCGTTTTCTTGATAAAAAGTTATCACTCTGCTTAAACTTAATCGTAGAGATTTAAGGGGTGTTTGGCAGAAGTTTTTTTTTTTGGTTTCACATCTCAACTTAAGAATGTTATATTCTCATTTTCACGGAAAACTAAGGGGTTGTTTACTATAAGGAAATGTTTTGTTTTTATTTTCTATCACCTTAGTTTTAATTACAAAATGATCATTGTTTTACATTTTTAAAAGTTTATATACGAAACAATGAAAATAAGGAAATATTGTTTTCAATGTGTCTTGTATAAATTTTTGAAAATAAAAAACAAATGTGGTGATTTTATAATTAAAATTAAAATGATAGTTTTGTAATGAAATGTATGAACAAGAAATGAACACAACAAATGTTTTCTGAAAGTAAATACATCTTAAGATTTTTATAAATTTTTTTAGTTATGCTTTATAAAGTTTTTCAATAAAATATTTTCAAGTCAATTGTGATAATCTTAGTTTCTCAAGTAATGAGAAATTTTAGTTATATTTAAATGATATTAAACTTTTAAGCATCCCTAACATATTTTAACATTCCCAATAATAATTTTGAAGAGACAGGATTTTCAAGAAATATGATTCTTAAAAACTTAAAAACATTCTATAAACTAAACACTCAACTTCTATTCTTATTCATAGGAAGTCGTTTTTGGAAAAAAAAAATTGTAAGCTTTCTACTTTGCCAAATGTACCTTGCTTTAATGAAGGCAATAAAATATTTGTTGATATATACACAAGGAATTAATGAATGTAAAGAAGAATGAGATGACTTAACTTCAAAACTATCTATATATCTTATTTGGATTTGATTTAAGTAGGGTTATTAGTCTAGTTTACATTGGTTATAAGATTATATCAACTAATTGTTAAGAAGCAAATTCCATTATACAAATTTTTTGTTAGTTATAATTCCATTGTACATTTGATTTTTTTTTAGTTTCACCCTATTGCATTGTTTGGTTGAAGAAATTTCTAAAACTGGAATTTATTTTCAGCTGAGATAAGGAAAATTATTATAACAAGTGTGTTTGGTTGGATGTATTTGAAAGGGTGGAAGAATTTATTTCTATGGATCCCACTAAAAATAAAATTCCTCTAGGAAAGGGGTCATTTAAGGGGAATTTCAATATTTTTACGTTCCTATCCTTCCTGCCTACACATACCGTATAGGATACGAAAGCGAACTAAATAGTCCACACCCCCTAGAAATAGGAACAGGTCGGTAACATTACAACACCATTATCACCTAAAGGCACAAAAGTAACATGAGACAACAAATAACAACATAAAAAGAGAAACAATATATAACAAACATTAGCGACACAAAGGAGGATGTCGCGTATCAGGGTGTTGCAGAGTAAGACATCGTAGATAGGGGCTTCGTGGAGGAGGGCGTCGCTAATGAGAGCGCGGTGGAGAAGTACATTTGCCACTTGCGCAAGGAGCACCTTACAGTGACGCAATTGGTTCAGTGGATGGATGGTGATGGAAACTTGCACTGTGCCTTTGTCCCAAGCGCCCCGTGTCTCTACCTCAACCTTTGAGCTCCTATATAAGATTCCCCCTTGTTTGTGTAATAAAAAATCATAGGTTGAGGAGGTATATGCCGGAAATTTTATTGTACCTTAGTCATCCCTACACCAATAATAACAAATATCATAACGTGTTCGGTTATTGTGAATTGGTTATAATTAATATGATAAACGTATATATTAAGGGAATTTTTGATTCGTGATGATATCTATAGTTTTTTTTTTCATGGAGGATAATTCATTATTCTATTTTTTGATGACTTCAATTTTAACCGTTTAATGAGGAAACAAATTATATCAACCTAATCAAATGAGAGAAGAAATGACTCATTATGCACTAAATGAGCAGACGAACCCATTGTAGATGGGGGCTTCGTGGAGGAGGGTGTCGCTAATGAGTGCGCTACGGAGAAGTACATTTGCAACTTGCCATTTGCCACTCGCAAGGAGCACCTTCGTCCCAACCGCTCCGTGTCTCTACCCCAACCTTTAAGCTCCTCTATAAGATTCCCCTTTGTTTGTGTAATAAAAAATCGTAGGTTGAGGAGGTATTTGCAGGAAATTATGTTGTACTTTAGTCATCCCTACACCAATAATAACAAATATCATAACATGTTCGGTAATTGTGAATTGGTTATAATTAATATGATAAACCTATATGGTAAGGGAATTTTTGATTCATGATGATATCTATAGTTTTTTTTTTTCATGGAGGATAATTCAATAATCTATTTTTTGATGACTTCCATTTTAACTGTCTAACGAGGCAACAGATTATATCAACCTAATCAAATGAGAGAAAAAACGAGTCATTACACACTAAATGAGCAGACTAACCCATCATAAGTCATTTCAATCAAAAGCCCAACCATATAAATACATAATTAATATTATAATTAATAATATGATATTGTCTTATTAATTTAATAATGTTTATCCATATATTAAAATTAGTAGTAGAAAACATTTAACGTTATCTTACTTAAATAACATCATTAAATTAATAAGTATACAATAAATATCATCACAATAAATTATTAATCGTATTACCAAAGAAATAATAAGCTTTCAATAGTGTATAAAAATTTAAATCCGATAGGAATAAATAACACACGCCACAATAACTTATATCTCATTTACAATATGGATAAGAAAATCATAAATAACATTTCCACAAAAGGTCTAAGCGTCTAATAATGATATATAAGAGATATGATTATAAAGTGGACCAATAAATATCTCATATATACAATATACCATTCAAAACACCCATTAACCCAAAACATCAAAAGAATAATCAATATCATAGGAGTTACATGACTTCAATAACTCTAAAAATAAGTTTTCAATTAGTGGGTGATATTACAATAAATTACCCTAACAAATTCCACTTAAATGTAAGTGCTTACAATAGCTCGAAAATAAAAAATGATCACAATTGGGCTAGTCTAATAACAAAAGTGATCATTTATGATCTAAACAAAATGTTCTATAATATTTGACATTAAGCATCCACAAAATGTCATCAATGAGCAAACACCAAAATCTTTAGGTTTAAATATAAGATGACAAGTATCTCAAAAGTAGAAAATCATACTTGATAGGAGTACTGACATCATACACAATAGATACTTGTATATTTGTGATCTTAATAAAAGTGGAGTGTCAATCAATGTGAAAATGCATAATAAAATTGCTTGTTAAAATTATGCATTTATTGACAACAAATAGGTCTTAATATTTATTTTGGATGTTCACTAAAATTTGACAATTTATGCATATATCTAAGTACAACAAAATAAGACTAAGTACTAAAGTATCCATACCATATGTAACATCCCGGATTTTAAGGAAATTAAGTTTATTGGATGGCGATAACTGATTATTTAAGATCAAATAATCATGGGAGATGTTGTTAGACATTAGAGGTGAATTATCGGTAAATTAAGATTTACCGGAACCGGGTGAATTAACAGATGATGTGGGACCCACTTGATTTAATTAGATGTTTGATGGGTCTAGAATGTTTGGAAAATTATTGTGGTTAAGATGGTATAGTTAGAATAATTTTTGGTGTCAAAGAAATAATTAATTGGACTCGACGTATGTTATTAGACGGGGAAAATACGAACCAAATGGGATTAAAAAGAAAACGTGAAATCCTTCCTTCTCTTCTTTTCTTAACTGTGTGAAGTCTTACACACTTTATACCCTCCTTTACACAATGGACAAAATAAATATGGACCAATGGTAAAAGTGGAAGGTGGCATTACTTTATCTCTTGGGTAATGACCAATTTTGGTCACCTTTTTCCTCTCTCTCTTTCTCTCATTTTCGGCAGCCATCTCTCTCCCTCCATTCACTCTTCGTTTTCCTCTTCTTTATTTTCTCTTCATCCTAATAACCGCCCACCTCCATTCTTCTTCTTTCTCTTGCCAAAAACAAAAGCTAAGCTTGGAAATGTGAGGCATCTATGGAGCTTAGGAGCTTGCATTGGTCATCTCCTTCTTCCTCACTTCATTTTCGTTTTGGGTGGAGCTTAAGCTTGAGGTAAAGATTTCTTACCTCCACCTTGTTTTATTTATGGTTTTGGGTTGTTGAGTTGAAGTTGTAAATGTTAGAAACCTTGCATGTGGGTGCAAATGGAAACCCTAGGCTTGGATGTTTGGAAATGAAACCCTTGATTTAGGGCTTTGTGATTATGTGAGATTTAGAGGTTGATGAGGTCCTTATGATAAAATAAAATGGACTGAAGATTGATAGAGATTATTGATAGTTGTTGGGTGATTTTGGAGAAGAAACCCTAAGTATTAATAATTTGGGGGTTTTGACCCACTTGATGATTTTGATGATTATGGATGTTTATGAATGAAGTATATGAGAGGAATGGATTTTTAGAATCATTAAGATTGATTAAGGAGGTTGATGATATTTGCATGTGAGTAGATATGACTTGAGGAATAAATCTTGAGAATAGGAAAATGATAGGCAATGTTGAGTGATGTTATTGGTGATAACAATAATGGTGGATGACCATTGATAATGGATACTTGACTTGGTGAAGCCTTAGGCCATGATAGATGCCATAAGGGTTTATTGATTAGTGATGGCTTAAGAGAGTCCATGGTGACTTAAGTTGAAATTGGATACCTTGTGATAGCTTATTGATTACATGTGTATGTGTAATTGTTGATAGGATTGTATTCCAGACGATGATGCATAATAACCGAGGCAAACGGAGTGGTTGGATTGCGTTCTTCTCTCGAGGTAGGAGAGGAGTTTACATTTCAATTGCATGAGTGATTAATTGAAAATTATGTAAATGTGTGAACTCATGCAATGCCTTGCCATAAATACCTTATATGATTGATTTGATGAAGTGATGAATGATGGCTTGGCTTATGTTGATTGTTATGAAAATGTATGTATTTTTATAATGTTAATGATAAGTGTTTGATGGTCCCTTGGTTGGACATGAACTAAATAATGGTGACAAATTATGAATGAATGAACTACATGAATTGTAAAAAATTGTTTGAAGTGGTTATGTGGAAAGATGAATAAGGGAGTGATGTGGGTTATAGTTAAAACCTCTCCCTTGTAAAATTAATTGAGCGAGCGTGATTGATGAGTTGGAATGGGGATTTTCCGAGTATGAATGGGTAGAGAGAGTTTTATATGCCTCATGTGATGTGTATGAAGTATTGGTAGTAATTAAATTGGCTTATAATGAGGTTTCATATGACGGCCTGTGTGAATTTTCATTTCTGTCTATGTCCTGATATTCTCGCTCAAGCGAGATGGGATCTCGCCCAAGCGAGAGTCCCCTGCTTCAGAGAATTGGCCTCTGGCCCAAATCCGCCCAGGCGAATGAGTTACTCGCCCAGGCGAGTCGAGCGAGAAAGGAGTTAGTTCTGGAGTAATTCCACCGAGTGCTAGGAAGCCCCGCTCGAGTAAAAGAGAAAAGAGTCACTTTTGAAATAGTTATGCCGAGTGAAAATCGGGTGAAAGATGAGTCAGCTTGTAATAATTTTGCCGAGTGAAAGACCGAGTGAGAGAGGAGCCGGTTTTGGATAATTTTACCGAGTGGAAACCGAGCGAGAGATGAATCGGTTTTGGAATGATTTTGCCGAGTGAAAGACCGGGCGAGAGATGAATCGGGTTTGGAATAATTTTTCGAGTGAAAGACCGATTGAGAGATGAGTCGGCTTTGGAATAATTTGTCGAGTGAAAGACCGAACGAGGGACGAGTCAGTTTTGGAGTAATTTGCCGAGTGAAAGACCGATCGAGTGATGAGTCGGTTTTGGATAATTTCATCGAGTGAAGGGCCGAGTGAGAAATGAGTCGGCTTGAAATAATTTTGCCGAGTGAAATACCGAGCGAGAGATGAGTCGGTTCTGGAATCATTTCACCGAGTGAAAAACCGAGTGCTGTGAACCACCGAGTGAAAAACTGAGTGCTGGGAAGCCTTACCCGAGTGATCGAGTGTGGAAGGGAAGGACGGCCTCTGGTCGGATTTCGCTTAAGCGAGTGGGTGCCTCGCTCAAGCGAGTGTCAGTGGGATTCATTACTCGACAATTCTCGCCCGAGCGAGTGGCTAGTTGAGGGGAGCCTCGCTCAAGCGAATGCCTATGGATTTTGTTATTGGATGATTCTCGCTCGAGCGAGTAACCGAGTGAGATTGTGCTTCGCCCGAGCGAGTGAGCTTGGGGACGCTACTGGAGGCATTTCGCTTATGCGAAAGGGGTCGCCCCTGTGAGCCTGATCTGTCTCGCTCAAGCGGAGGTGAATCTCGCTTGAGCGAGTTCCCACCAGAAATGGATTTTGCCCAATTTTAATTATGGTGAGCTTATGTTAGACCCCTTCTTAGTGTTATAAGATAATTAAGAGATGATATGGGGTATGCTATGATAATAAGGCATGGTATTGACTGAAATTAATTAATGCAATTGGAGGTGAATTAATTGTGATATAATTACCACTAAGGATGGAGTAATGAAAGAATATATTGAGAACCTTATGATAGGATTTTGAGAGATATCCTTGGGCGAATTTGAAATTGATGAAGGAATAATTGAATGACATGATATACAATATAAATTGATGAATTGGAGAAAATATGATACAAAATAATGTTAGATGATGATGTTGAGCACTCCCTTACACAAAGAGGTGTATATTATTATTGATAAATTGTTGTGTGCCATTGTGTGTGATACAAGCATGGTCTTGTATGTGTGGTATGAAATATGAAATTGAAAATGTTGTAAATGCCACACAAATATATATACTTATAAAGGTATACATGAGACAATGGTAATGAATAATGAGATGAAACTCCACTAAATGAAAGTATGATAATATTGATGAATATTATGTAATATTGAAGTGCCATTGTGGCTGATTGCAAGTATTGACTTACGTGTATGATGTTAAATATTGTGAAATATATTGAGATGAAAATGCCACATTAAAACTTAAAAATAATGACTAAGAAACCAACAATGATGAAATCCACTAAGGTGTATGGTGGTGTTGGTGATTATGACGATGATGTTTGATGAGTGGCATATAGGATGCACAGAGTGAGAATGCATCTGATTTGCATTGCATTGCATCCATGGCATATCGATCGCTGTCTATATGGAATATTAGGGGGTCCCACTGCCCGGTAGGAGGGCGGCTCAGTGCACGAGCGTATTGTTGTTTTCCCCTGTGACTCGGTGTGTGAGTCACGAAGCTGTCCATAGTTTGGTGACAAGGCACCCTATGTGGCGGGCCTAGTGGGCGGGCGGCTCTATGGTGAGCGAGTTACCTTGGTGTCCGACGGGGCATGGCTCTCTCGATGTGTGTTCGGGAGGGGCCCGTAGCACTTTTGGCAAGTGAGGCCATGTTGTTGATCCGTAAGTCACGGGGTGACTAGTGCTACAGATGGGCGATAGCGGTTTGGTACCAGAAAAGATGTTGTTGAGATGCATGCATGCTTTGAGATATGTGTATACATTTTTCTACTGCAGTAGGGGCATAGTAGCACACCTATGCTCGACCCACAACCTGGTGTTTATTCCCACAGTCAGATCCGCATTTGTTGTTGTCTATTCCATTGTGCATATGCATTAGCCATAAGAGCATTTGCATATAGCATGGAGATATACCAGAATATGATGATGATTGAGATGGTGTATGATGATAATTGAGATGGGTAATTAATATACCGAAAGACCACATAAAAGTAATAAATGATATGAATATACGAAATGATGTTAAATATGACGATATGTATGATATGGCCCAATGTAATGAAGGGCGTATTTGTTTATGATTGAAAATGATTATGTTAGCCTGTGGTGGCTTTGATGAAAGACCAGAATGGTCGATGTTGATGTGTTGGCCCATTGTGGCGATGTGATAGATGTGTATATGTTTGCTTTGCTATGATTTGATGAATAAGTATGAAATAAGTATACACTGTTGAATTAATAATCTATGATGATCGTTGATGTGTTTAGCAAAGCATACATGATGTTGATATGCATATGCACATAATTTCAATTGTATTCATATCGTTATTTGAAATGTATAACTCACTCTCCCATATGGTCTACTTTTTAGTATTGATGCAGGAGAAGCATGGGATGAGAATGTCTATGAAGTAAAGTTTTTGGGAAGGTAAATAGTGGTAATGGAATGCCTTGGCCGGCAGCATTGTAGTTTAATGTGTTATGTATACGATGAATAGTATGATGTTATTAATTATTGATTTTGATGGACGAATTGCGAATATAAATATACACTTGGATGATGTACTAATAGTGGAGATATATGAATTTGAGGTTGAGCTGGTTATGGTCTATTATGAATATGAATATTGGAGATGTATGACGCATGACCATATAGATAAGTATATACTTATATCGTAGGCATTGCATGCTTGTGATTATGTAAAATGATGATGGTTGTATATTAGGCTTATGATATGCCATTGCATGCTTGCCGAGCCTTTTCTCATATCTTCATATATGGGACTAGGCGTGTACCCGGTATACACATTCTTCTTCCGCTGTAAACTCTGTTATTTTTGTATTCCGAATGGGCAAACTATTTCTCGATCCGGTTATTGGTTACTTAATCTCACTCTTTGGTTTTCTGTGATTCGGGTCTTGATGTGATCATGGTGGAGTCTTGGAAATATTTTCAAACGCGAAAAATTTATTCGCATTTTAATTAATTATGACGATTACGTCGGGATTCGAGTACAGAAAATCAGGGGTGTTATACCATATGCCCATAATGTGCACATAGTAATATATGACAATAAATAACAATAAATTTAAAGATATAACTATACATACTCCCATTAATCTAATATACCAATGTTGACATTAATGTTTTCACAAAAGGTCAAATATATTAGAAACTCAATTGACATAATAGTGGGATCTTAACTCTATGCTAAAGTACTTTATGTGAGTATAAAAAAACTAATAATTTTCCCTTCCAAACAAGATTACAAAGTAGAGGAAAGTAATAATGGAGCTATCAAACAAAAATGGTCACCAAAACAAAATATATGAAATACTCAAGATAAACTTTAACAAATTGTTAGAATTTGATGTTAAAGTGTTAGTCTATTAAATAGTTTGTTAGTCTGTTCTGTAAGTTTGTTAAAGTCAGCTGGCTAATAGACTTAGGCCTAATAGACTTAACAAACTTAGTTCCCGTTTGAATTGTAAAAATATTTCCTTTTTTATTTTTATTTTTAGTTTTAGTTTTAATTACAAAATTGTCATCCTATTTTTTCGTTTTAAAAATTGTCTACAGGAAACACTGAAAATAACTTTTTTTTTCTATTTCCTATTTTTTTCATTTCCTGTTTTTATTTTTTTAGTATGAATTTTTAAAAACAGAAAACATAATGAATATTTTATAATTAAAATTTAAAATAAGAAATGAAAATAGGAAGCGTTTTCACAACGGGACCTTAGATTATTCTGTTTATGTTTCTATGTAAGTTTTACCTTTGCCTATGTAAAATACACAATTCTTCTTCAATATACATGTTTAAGTTTCTTAAGGTCATATCAAGAACTTAAATGATCGAAGCCTAAACAATTCAAGTCTTCTTCCTTCCTTTCTTGTTTTCTTCCTCTTCCAAGCTTTCTTCCTTCTATTCTTGTTTTTCTTCCTTTTGTTTATGACAAATCAAGATTACCTTGATTATAACACAAATCCCTTTAATCCATATTTTTTGCATTCAAATGAAAACCTAGTAATCATCATGGTCACACCCTTGATAAATAGCAAAAATTATCATACATAGGCCTGAAAGTTACTATGGAATTGAAGAAAAAACTAGAGTTTGTTAAGGTCATGTAATCCACCAAGAACAATCCCTTGTTTGTTCCCTGAAAACAATGCAACAACATAGTGTTGGTGTATGCACTACGAGCTACTAATGTATCAATTTTAACTTATTTAATAAAATTAGTATTTTTCAGTTTTAGACAAATGGTATTTATCTTGGAATAATAGGTCATATGAGAATTATTCCTAAAACGTCCCTAATCAAGTATTTACATGGGGACATGTAAATACATTAAGATTAGTGTGTAAATGTACTGATGATTTGATCTCACAAATCATGGATATACGATATCAAGTCTTTACACGGGTACACATTAAGGGTAATGTTGTACTGGACAGACCCACCATGAGAACGTTGCATGGATCGTTACATGAGTGTCATAAACAATTCTCAATGTGATAATGGTATATAGTCCTTCGACCTGAAGTCACTACGATTCCTACATAAGGAGTTTACTGTTTTAATACAATCAAACGTTATCTGTAATAAGATGACCATAAAGATTGTGATTAGGCAATAGATAAATTATGTAGAGGGATGTGATGTAGATGGAATTTGTCTCTCCTATGTGACAGGAGTGATATCTATGGGCCACTTGATGGAGTGAGACTAATGAAATGCATGGCCATGCTAGGACGAATAAATATTAGATATTTATTCTATAAAGTCTACTCTGGTATCAAGTAAAATGAATTGGGCCATACAAGGATGACGACGACCATGCCTTGGGCCCAATTAGATATCATGACAAAAGGAATAGATATATAAAATAATTATCACTTATAGATCATGTCGATGATAAATAATATTCAGACATAATGATGTATTGTTAGATACCGCTCTTATTTTATATTAATAATAAAATAGTTTATTATTAATATAACCGAATATTTTACCTATAGGGTCACACACATAAAGTAAGCCCACCAGAGGATAGTTTTATTTTAGTTGGACTGAAAATAAAACTATTTGGGCCTAACTCATTTAGAATGAGTCAGGAGCCCAATATTTAATGAGAGCTCAGGTCAAGACCTAAGCCTATATATAGAGCATGAGATGCTCATAGGCTGCGGACCATAAACAAATTTCCGTACTAGCATTCGGAGCTCTATTTTTCTGGTGGGAGTGCTCGTGTGGACTCCTAAGGGCGAAGTTACAATTGCTTCGATCGAGGAACTTGTTCTGCGTTTACAAGAGGTAAACCCTAATTAGAAATTTTAATTTAGCATAATGCTTTGAGACATACGTGTTTTCAATTCTTTTGGGAATCCTTTGTGTTTCCGCTGCCTGACCCTAATGGGATTCCCTAACATATAGTTCTTTCATAGATTCGTCATTTGGGCCTTCGGTAATGAAATCTATCTTGTGACTTGGACTTGCTGTTGATGCCTGGAAGGATCTCCATGCTTATTTCTTTAAAAGGGTGATATCTTAAGGATCTCTAAATTACAAGAAGAGTTTTGTCACTTACACCAGAAAAGTCTTAAGGTTTCTAAATATTTCACCTAACTTAAGGCTTTATGGGATGAAATTAAAAATTACAGGCCAAGTCCAATCTATAAATTTCCATGCTCTTATGATGCTATTGAGTCTGTGTACACCTACAAAGAAAAAGATTTGGTCATGCGGTTTCTTATGGGCCTAATGAGCAATACACATAAGTTAAATCCTAATAACGCTTCTTGATCCTCTTCCAAATATTACACAAGTTTTCTTTATGGTAGCCTAGCAATTAAGGCAATTTCATATTAACTTGCCCTATAGGAATCCAGACTCTTAAGTATTAGCTATGACCTCTCAACAAGGCAAGAATAATGGGAATCTTAATAAGAAAAATCAATCAAAGAACAAGACTTACATGGGAAAGGGTCAACAAAACTAAGTTATGTACTTATTGCAAAAAGACAAATATATTATAAAAACATGTTATTTTAAACATGGTTATCCCTAGGGATATCAATCCAAATCCTCCAAAATTGTCAACACCACAAATTCTTTTCCTTTGGGCAACAACTCTGAAGGAACAAGTCCTAAAGAAGATTCTGGAAAATGAGTAGTTCTTAGCCAAGAATAGTACCAAAGTCTACTGGAGTCGCTGTAGCAATCCAAGTAAGTAAAGGCTACACACAAAGTCAATTCTATAGGCACCAAATTATTTACTAGCAATGGTATTTTCTTTAAATCCTTTGTAGGTCATTTTAGATTAGGACATGCTTTTCAATCTGTTCATAAATTTCTCTCTGATCAGTTTCCCTTTTTGAATCTTATACCATACTCATGTTCCTTGCAATGTATGTCATATGTAAAAAAAGAGGTCGTCATTTTCTAACAGTAATTCTATTTCTAATAAGATGTTTGACATGGTTCATGATATATGGGGACCATATTCTATTCCTTCTTGCTTTGAACATAGATTTTTCCTTACCTTAATTGATAATCGTACCAAATTTACCTAAATTTTTCTTATAAAAAGTAGGACTAGACAACCCTTGATTAACTTTGTTTCCTATATTAAAACTCAACTTAACACTGATATGAAATCATTGAGAAACCGCAATGGTATAGAATTTCTAATGTATGATTTCTTTAAATCAAAAGGTATTTTGTATTAAACCACATGCATAAAACTCCTCAACAAAATGGGATAGTTGAAATCCTAAATATTGCGAGGGCCTTTTTCTTCCAAGCTCAGTTACCTGAAAGTTTTTGGAACTTTGTTGTTACTCACTATATTTATATTATCAATAGGTTGCCTAGCCCCTTGTTTAAAAACAAGTCCTCTTATGAATTGCTGTATAATTCCTCACCTAACCTTACCAGTTTGGAAGATTTTGGATGCCTATGGTTTGCTAGTACTTTACAAGCTTATAGAACTAAGTTTCAGCTTAGATCACATAAGAATATTTTTCTAAGTTTTAAAGAAGAAACAAAGGGATATATTTTGATATGATCTTGATTCCCACCATTTTTTTGCTTATAGAAATGTGGCGTTCTATGAAACTATTTTCCCCTTCTATCCAAACTTTATGTAAGTACATCATCCTAAGATTAAGGGATGGATATATATATCTTTTCTTTTTCCTTCTAATGATTAAACAAATATGGCTAATATACTTGTTGGGGAGATATTCAATCATCAAAATATTCATAACCAAAATTGACCTCAACCTATTCAAGAAATACATGAAGAGGGTGAGGATCAAACTAAAAAATCTTAGGCTTTTCAACAGACTCGGGATCAATCCTTGAGATATTCACAAAGAATTAGGATGACACCTTCTTACTTGATTACCATTGCAAGTTGATTGTTGCTGAAAATGAAAATGAATTAAACACATTAGGTGGTATTGTTCACTTAATCTCTTATGTTTTCTCTTATGAACACTGCTTTTCTTCGTACAAAAATTTCTATTTAATTGTTAGCTTAATTCAAGAGCCAACATGCTATTAGCAAATTCACAAAAATCAACATTAGAAAGACGGAATGAGTGTCGACCTGGATGTCATGAAATAGAATTATACTTGGACCTTGGTGGATCCACCTCAAGGAGTCATTCCCATAGAATACATATAGGTTTATAATGTCAAAGACATGGTTGATGGCATTGTGGAACGATTTAAAGCCAAAATTGGTTGTAGAAGGATATACATAATTGGAGGGAGTGAATTACTTTGAAATCTTCTCTCCTGTTATGAAAATTACAACCATAAGAATTCTCCTAGTAGTGACAGCCATAAAAAGATGGTTTCTAGAATAATTGGACATAAATAATGCCTTATTACATGGAAACTTAC
Source organism: Clitoria ternatea (assembly GCA_037962975.1). NCBI lineage: Eukaryota > Viridiplantae > Streptophyta > Magnoliopsida > Fabales > Fabaceae > Clitoria > Clitoria ternatea. The sequence goes on from CM075671.1 coordinate 111,957,009, forward strand.
ATGAAAAGTATATATGCTGCCCCCACCTAACTTTCTACCCAAGGAAATCCAAGAAGATTTGTAGACTGAATAAGTCCCTATATGGATTAAAGTAGGCAAGTAGGGAATGACATGTTACTTTCACCCATTCTCTCAATCTTGGGATATATGCAGTCATACATAGAGTAAACCTAATTTACCAAAACTAAAAATTCATAGCTCATTACTTTTTTAAACTATGTTGATGACATTGTGCCCATGGGAAGCTACATAAAGGAAATTAATAAAGTAAAAGCCAAGATTAACGAGGCCTTCCAAATTAAAGACTTAGGGCCTCTAGGTATTTTTTGGGACTTGATATTACAAGGTCTAAAATAGGAATTCTCATGAATCAAAGGAAATACACCCTTGGACTCTTAGAAGACAATGGTAATTTGGGATCTAAATATGCAAAGACACATTTTGATCCTTCAACAAAATTGCCATTTGATCAGGGAACTCCTCTTAACAATTTTTCATACAAAAATTGGTATAAAAATTGTTGTATCTCACTTAAACCAGGCCAAGCAACAACTAATTAAGCTAATTCATGAATACACCTATGGATGTTCATTATAAAGCTGTTGTTAAAGTGTTATAAGATAAAGGTTCACCTACACAAGGAAGTTTTCTCTTTGCAGACTCAAAACAAACTCTCTACTTATATAGACTCAGATTGATCTTGTTGTGCATAAACAAGAAAGTCTATTACAACTTTGTGTTTTTCTTGGAAGATCCCTAATCTCATGGAAAAGAAAAAAAGCAAGCCACTGTTTCATCTTCATTTAAGGTAGAATATAGAGCTTTGGCTATTACTCAAGAAATTCAATGGTTGAATTATATCTTTAAAGACCTGAACATAAGCATTTCTTAACTAACCTTTGTATACTATGATAATATATCAGTAATTCATTTAGCCCATAATCCTTTTTTCATGAGAGAAGCAAGCATATAGAAATATATTTCCATGTTATAAGGGAGAAGATAAATGAATGTTTGATTCGTTTGTTGCCTGTTACTTCAAATAATCCATTAATTAATGCTTTTAATAGGCTTCTTTATTCAACTTTTTTTAGAAATTTCTAAGACAAGTTGGGCCTTGAAGATGTTCATCATTTAACTTGAGTGAGGGTGTTAGAATTTGTTGTTAAGGCTTGCTAGTCTATTATAGAGTTTGTTAGTCTATTTTGTAAGTCTGTTAAAGTTTATTGGCTAACAGACTTAGGCCTAGCAAGCTTAGATCATTTTGTTTTTATTTTGTTTTTGTTTTACCTTTATCTATAAAAGAGTTTGTATCTCCTATATGTCAAACAGGCATAACTCTTCTTAAATATACATGTGTTAAGTTTCTTAAGATCAACCATGGACTTTTACGAAATTTAGGTTTCATGGTCAACCACATAGTCTACTAAAAAAATAATAAAGATTGTATATGTTCATAGACACTTCATAACATAAAATCTCCACACATTATTACAAAGCAAAAAATCTCTAAGAATTTTCTTAAAGAAAATAACATAAGCTCTGTTAAACAAAAATGACAACTTAAGTAATTTTCTAATGAAAGTAATATCAAACAAGACAATAAATATATTTGTATATTTCAATAAATCACTCAAAACTTAAGTGCCATAAAATTATTACCAATAAAATTAGCGGAAACATATGAGACCAATAACTTTATCTTTATCATTATGAGTACCTAGAGGTATAAAGTTATTTTAAATAGACATAACACATAAGAGCAAAACATAAATAACATGAATGACCTTTTCCAATGTATCATCATTTGATACAATCCAAGAATGCCACACAACTATTCATAATGGAACTTGATGCTAAAAGAGTAAAGCATCATTTAAGGTCTTTTACATCAAAAGTGACTACTTAACATGTGATTTTATCTAAATAACAAAATTTAACATTGTTACTACCAAAACAATATCATCAAACACTTAACATAAAGATGATATAATTGATCCTTAAATTATAATAGTCTAAGGCAAACCATGAAGTTAAAATAATTACTAGCGAACCAAAAAATTAAAGTATCATTGTCTGAAGGCCTATTTTAACCTGAAATAGAAATATTCAGCCTACAAACCAAGACTTCTTGTCAATTTGACAAAAGTAATCAGGTTGAACTATAGCTGTCGAAATAGGCCGAGCATATCAGGCTAGTCTGAATTTACCCATAAAATGGACGGGTTTAGACATTAAAAATAAAATTCCAAAAAATACCAGACTCATTAGGCGCAACCCAGTAAAGCTTAGGCCTAAGTATAAAAAGTCTGATTGGATCCAAATAGCCTGTTAAACTATATATAATATATACATATATTAATACTATTGTTAGTTTTATCTTAATAAAAATAAAAACTTTATAAATTATGAATGTGGCATAAAATAATATGAGTAGTCTACAGGTCGGGGTTCGGCAATAATATTAGAAGCCTAAATATTTCTAGGCCTTTTAGCCCAGCCCATTAAAATCCGTACCCAGGTCGAGATGGGCTAAGCCAGGCTGGGTAGCCCGTTTTGACAACTCTAGGTTGAACCACGTCATTAGTTTCATTCTATATAGTTTAACACCAAAGCATATTCGACTTATTTATGTCTTCATTACTAGAAAACCGTTAAGCAGCCACCAAATTTCACAACCAAAAGTACTTGGTCACCATTAGCTACCAATTTTTTCGACCACTTATTTTTTATGACCAAATATAATTTTGCATATGATTAGTGATAAAATTTTCCATCGAATTATGTATAGTCACACAATTTAGTGGCTAATTCTTGTTACCAAGTGGCCTCAATACTCAAGAAGGGGGTGAATTAAGTAGTTTTTAAAACATTAGAATGCTCTTGTAAATTATTCTTTTATACTTAAAATTACTTAATAAATAAATTTAAATAGCAAAATAGAAAATTTAATACTCATCCAGAACAATTCAATAGAGTAAAAATAAATAATTACAGTAATTATAAGGAGTTTAGGAAAAAGGAAATTACAAACCAATATACTAGTTCCACCACTCCCACTTGTGGTATACGTCTAGTCCCCAAGCAAACCACTTAGATAAATTTCACTATTGAAGATTTGAGATACAACACTTAGATCGATTACAGTTTCACAATGTTCCACACTTGAAGCTTAATCCTCACACAGTTTGGGTAACCTACCCACTCTCACAATCTCTTAATAATTACTCAGGTTCAATAACCTAACTCTTTGGGAATCAAGGATTTACAATGGCTATACCCTCTTAAAGGATTGATAAAACAACTTGAAAGCTCAAAAAAGGATTACTCACGAATTCTAAGAGCAAGGAACGATACTAAGCATATACCAATTTCTCTCTCTCTTTTTGTTGCTGTTTCTCCCTGCGATTTAATCCCTATTTATAGGGTCTTGAAGCTTGAAAAACAAGAAGAAGCTGATTAAGGTTTGTGCTTTATTTTGGGAACAAAGATTCTCTTTCTGTGTTTCCCTTTTTAACTTTGATATCTAATATTTTGTGTACCCTAATCAATTACATTAACATACTAATTGATTAGTCCTGATCTAATTGATTACACTAACTTTTCTAATCAATTACATGCATGATATTTCTTTTTTTTTTCTTTTTAAGAATTGTAATCGATTATACCTATTTTCCTAATCGATTAGATAAATGATATATCCTTTTCCTTTAAATTTTGAAGGCCTCTAATCGATTATCCCTAACATGCTAATCGGTTAACGTGTGATAGATGATTGTTCTTACCACTTTTACATGATAGCGATCTCTATACATCTTCATCCTTTTACTTATAGATCCTATACATGTAATTCTAAGAACATTTATTAGATCTTTGAGAAATAACTTCATTTGAACTTGATTTATTCAATAAGATTGTCATTATAAAAACCTGTCAAAGCATATACAAACACATTCTCTCCCTTTTTGATGATGACAATTACATATACATCTCATGGTAGAGGTGTTAGTTATATATATAACAACCATAGTATCAATCACATAGAAGTCATAGAACCTATCGCATAGTCACATGATCTCATATATATAAAGAATTTCTCTCTCCCCCTTAAGATCGTAATATATCATAACACAATCAATCACATAAAAGTCACATAACTTATCACATAATCACATGATCTCATATTCTCTCTTTGGCATCATCAAAATATAAACATATATAACGTGAAAGCATAAATCATATCATAATCCAAAGCATGAAGGAGTCAAAGCATAAGTAGAAATTATAAAATTATTGTCTAACATAGAAATAAACTAAGAGATATCAAGCATTAGGATTGGGGAAGTTCATGGAAGCAAATTGTTGCATAAGATTAGAGAATTGTTGATGAATAACATCATAGTGTTGTTGCTCAGCTTGCTCAAGGTGCTGAATGGAAGTTTCAAGTTGATCATATCGAGCATCGAGATGGTCAAAGCGTTCATTAAGATAGGTGTACAAGCCAGTCATAGCATCAGCAAGAACAAATAAAGGTGTTTCAGCAAGTGAAGGATTAGCCATATGATGATGGTTGCTGGTAGGTCCTTCACTTTTGAGATACCACTGATCCTCAAAATGATACAAGCCCATCTTGGTCAAGTGGTGGCTGCCAATGGTGGATTTGGCTGTAACGCGCTACTTTGCTTCTCCAAAAAAATCAATACGGAAATGCCTAAATAGCTTGGTTAGAAAAATAGTATAAGGTAGTTTGTGTTGGTCTTTGGCTTTCAACATATGAAGGTTAGCAAGATCTAGCTAATTAATGTCTTTGCCATTATTAATTGCCTACTTGACTAAGACATCATCTTCCCCAATTAAAGCATAGTTACCAGCCCTAGGTATCAAAACCTTAACCAGTAGAAAATGAAGTAGTCTATTATTCATATTGAGTTGACTAATGATTTTGACATTTATACTTAAAAGGTTGGCTCTCCACAAGGATTGCTAACAGCAAATGGATTGTATGCCCACTCTTCATTTTGTATTGGCTAGCATGTGATGCTATGAACTTGAAATGTAATTGTTAACATGCCTTGTTGAATTCCATGCATGGATTAATGTGAGAATGATATTGTGGTTATTGACATGTCAAGTATATAAATGAAATGCATTGGGGGGCTTTGTAAATGATTGTATGTTATTAATTAAAAATGACAAATTAAAATATATCCCTATGTGAGAGGGTGAGATATCCTTGCGAGGTTGATGGGCATATGCATTATTCCATTTTGCATTCATGGCATGGCATGACATTGAAATGTGGTTGCGATCACAATGATGAAAGATCCTGCGGGATTCTATGAAGGGAGTACCCCTTGCGAGGCGGGAAACCAACTTGATGATGATATGATATTGAGCCGGTGGTTGCGATTACCTGGTTGTTGAAATGAAAAAGGGCTTGCGAGTTCCTATGATGCCCGTGGTTACGATCATGAGGCGGGAGTACCCTTGCGAGGCGGGAAACCAATATGAATTATTGAACGTGGTTACGATCACGAGAAAGCACCTTGCGAGGTTGCTAGGAGTACCCCTTGCGAGGCGGGAAACCAGTGTGAAATAAATGATATGGTGGTTGCGATCACCTGATGGAATAAAGTGGATCCATTACATATGCATTATTAAACAGTTTACATATGCATTAGCCATAGGTGCATGGCATTTGAGATGGAATGACCACGAGATGAGAAACCCCTTGTGAGGAGGAATTAAGTAAAAATTTAATGAATTGATGATGATAACTTGTGAATGCCCTTGTTGATAAGTGGCAATGTGATTGTGTATGTGCTTGTGCTTGCTTATGTTGTGAACTGCGTTTATGAGGCTTGTATGCCTATCATACTAATGTGATGATGATTGAATGATGAATTGATGATTTTATAGCAAAGCACACATGATGAATGAATGCATGTACACTTAATCACAATATATGTATATTCGTTATTTTGAATGTATAACTCACTCTCCCATGTGGTCTCCTTTTTAGCATTGTGATGCAGGTTACCATGGGATGAGTTCAAATTTTTAAATTGAAGTTTCGAGAAGGTAAATAGTGGTATTGGAAGTGCCTTAGCCGACATCATTTGTGAATTTTAATGTAATAAATAAATTGTATATGATGATATCCATGATTTGGTGATTTTGGTCATGTATAAGATAATCGTGAATGCATAAATGGTGAACCTATGTATTAGTACATAGATGATGTTTTGATGAGTACTTGAGGAATTGAACTTGAATAATATACATTAATGATGGATGTGTTTAGGTTAATGCCAATAGATGAATGAGTAGGTCTGTTGTAAGTGCATAAATGGGTTATGATCTAATAGGTTTATGTTAGGTGTTTGCATGCTTTGCCGAGCCTTTTCTCATATCGTCATATATGGGACTAGGCGTATGCCCGGTATACACATTCTTCTTCCGCTATAAACTCTACTACTTTAGTATACCATTATGGGCAATTTAGATGTCGATCCAGTTACATTTATATAAATCTCACTCTTCGGTTTTCTGTGGTTTGGGTCTTGATGTAGCCGAGATAGTGTTCAGAAACTATTTCGAATGTGAAAAATTTACTCGTATTTTTATTAATTATTATATTGATTGCATTGGGATTCGGGTCCGGAAAACCGGGGGTGTGATATAACCCTATGCTTGAAATATTGTAAATATGATTTTTGAATGTGGCTTGATGTTATGTGATGAGAAGGGTTGGGCTGTTCAAGATGATTTAAGAAAATTGATTAAGTTTTTATTGGGTGATTTTAATGAAAACCCTAAGTGTTGGAAATTTGGGGGTTTTGGCCAAATTAATGATTTTGATGATTTTGGATGCTTTAGAATGATTTATATAAGGAGAATTAAATTTTGGAAGTATTGAAATTTGATTATTGATAATGATGAATTTTTTAGCTAAGTTGATGTTATGTGAATGATGATATATGCATGTGAAACCCAAACCATAGGGTAGATGACCATTGGGATCATTGTGTGTTGTTTACATTGATTGGCACTTTAATAATGATGATGTTATGCTTGTGATGATGCATGAAGATTGTTGAGATTCATGATCGGTAGTTTTGTGAAAAACCCTTAAGAAATTGACAATTGGGACTCTTGGCAAAATTTAGGAAATTGATGGTTTGGTTATCATGAGAATGAATTTTGGGCTTAGAAGAAATGATTGGAATGATTGACATGACTATTGAGGTTATTGGACTTTGATGAAGTTCCAATCTTGAGGTTTAGGAGATATATATATATATATATATATATATATATGCATAAGTACATATGATGATTAGAAGAATTGATTTTTGAGGATGAATATGTGATGTTCATTATTGGGGGTTAACTATGATGATAATCACAATGGTAGATGATCATGAGTGATAAATTAATGAAATGGGAATTTGAATTGATGAGATATTAGGCCATGATATGTGCCACTTGAGATTGTTGATTGATGATGGTTTAAATGAAGCCAAGGTGGCTTATGTTGAATATTGGATGAAAGTGATGAAAATTGGGTGCTTTATGAGTAAGGGATGAGATGTTGTTGTCATTAAGTATTATTGACCCCCTTATGATCTAAAGGATCTTGGTTTTGGGAAAGGAATTCCCGAAGCCTAACATAAGTGTATAAGTGGATGTTTTGACAAGTTTAGGGCTTGTTACTAAGCTTGATGATATGGGAGCAATTATTTAGAATTATAATGAAAGCCTTGTGATGGCTCATGATTGAATGAATGCATATATGTTTGATGTGTAGATTGTGTTTCAGATGATAATGCAGAATGATTGGAGCATTTGAATTTTGGTTGTTCTCTCGAGGTAGGAGAGGAGTTTACATTTCAATTGTATGAGTTGAATGATATGTGATTGATGTATATGATGATGCTCATGCTTGCCTTGCCATGATTATATTGAAATGATGTAATGTTTGGTTATGTGACGAATGGCATGCTTGATTGGGCTGTAATGCACATAAATTGTCGTTTATACATTGGATGATTTAGAGACCAAAATATGGTGTTTGAATTGTTGGAGCAAATCACATTTACATATGTGAATATAGTTCCACAAAGAGTTTAGACCAAAATTTAGCCAATTGCATTTTGGTATGTCATGTAAAATGCGCAAAATATGCATAAAACTACCCTAAAGCTTAGATTTTGATTGAAATGGAATTTGGGCTTGAAACTTTTCTACATAATTGATATTAGGGTAGGTAAGTTGTGTATAAAATTTCATGCAAATTGGAGTTAAATAGCCTAGTGAAAAGGGGTCCCAAAGTTGACAAAAACATAAGGGCCAAAAAGCTGCAGAATGGTACCTATAGTAGTGAGATCCACGGCCAGTGGGAATTTCCCACTGCCAGTGGATCATTCTGCCTCAAAACATGGAAAAATGGCCATTTTAGGTGGTGAAAACAGTGGATTCCACAGCCAGTGGAATTGCCACTGTCAGAAATTTCTAACTACTGCTTTTCCCTTGTTGTTTTTGGCCCGTTTGGGTATTTTAATGACATTTTTGGCCTCTGACTTCTTCATGAAAGTTGTAGATAATTATGTTCCGGAGGTGTAAAAATTGGTCTCACCTTAATTGGAGTTTTCTAACCCTCATTAGGTGTAAAATACCAGACCTACTACATTGTAAAATTCAAATTTAAGATGGTTTTGAACCCAACTTTTTATGGTTATCAAATTGGGACTAATAGGTGATATTTATGACATTTCCCACTATTTTTAAGACTAAGAATGAGCTTTTGTCATGTCTTAATGTTGAAATTTGTCATGAGTTGAATAGTATCCAAAACCTCTTTATTATGTAAAAATAAGAGATTATATTAAAGGTATATGATGATGGTGTGTCTTGGTGGTATTTGATATTGATTTGAGACATTGGAAAACATGTATGTACCTATAGTATGTTATGAAAACATGAATGTACACCACTAATGATATGTTATGATGTTTGATAATGAAAAGTTAAATGATGTGGTTGTATGACACACCCTTGTATGATGATTAAGTCAATGAGGGATGATTGCATGACAATGTGTTTATTATAAATCGACAAATCGGAGATGATGTCGATAATGGGTAATGATGGATGATTGTTATTATTGGTGATTTGCTGAATACTATTAGGTTTTATACAAGTGTGATCTTGTATGTGTAGTTTAAGATTGTATTGATGAATTGTTATGATGCCACACTAGTGTATGAACCATGGTAATGATCAATAAGATAAAAATCCATTATGAATTATATGGTGATGTTATTGATAAACAAAGATGAATAAGTATGCTAAGCATACTTTTAATATGATGAAAGATTGACCAATGTTATTGATGTTTATAATGCCATTGTGAATGTTGCAAGTATTGACTTGCATGAATGATATATGTATGTTGAAATGAAATGCCACACATGAAACTTGAAACAGTGGTTAAAACCAACAATTATAAAATCCACTAAAGATTATATGGTGGTGTTGGTGTTAATGATGATGATTGATGAGTGGCATGATAGGATGCATAGTATGAGAATGCATTGATTGGCATTTGCATCCATGGCATATCATACACTACCGGTAAGGAATATTAGGGGATTCCCTCGATTGGCCCAGTGGAAGGGCGGCTCAGTGCATGAGCATTCCTGTTGTTTCCCCTGTGACTCGGTGTGTAAGTCATGAAGCTGCCCATGCTGAGCTACGGGGAGCTGTATGTGGTTGACCCTTGTGGAGGGTGGCTCTTGAGAAGCAGATGTCCCCGGTGGTCCTATGGATCACAGCTGCCATGGTATGAATCATGGTTGGCCCGCAACACCTTATATTGTTGATTGTGTTGTTTACCGCGGTCATGGTGAAAATGGCCAGGTGTTGCATGATGGGCGATGCGGTTTGGTACCAGTAAAAAAATTGGTGATTATGCATGCATTATGAGATATGTGTACATATTATACTACTACAGTAGGGGCATGGTATGTGATCATGCTTGACCCTCAAATTAGTGTTTATTCTCATAGTCAGATCCATATTTGTTATTGATTATTCCATTGTGCATGTGCATTAGCCTAAGAGCATTTGCATATAGCATGGGCATATGCCAAAAGGTGATGTTGATTGATGATGATTGAGATTGAGATATGATGATGATGAGATGGGTAAATGAATTACCTAAAAGACAACATGTAAAATATGAATACAACAAAATGACATTGAATAAGACAATGTTGTATATGATGGCCTAATGTAATGAAAGCCTTGTTTGTCTATGGTTGATGACAATGATGTGGCCCATTGTGGCATTGAGAAATGATGTATATGTGTGTTGCTTTGCTATGAGTTGCTTGATAAATATGGTTTATGTATATTGTTGGGATGAATGAATTATGATGATTATTGATGATTTTAACAAAACATACATAATGTTGATATACATATACACATAATCTCAATTGTATTCATATTCGTCATTTAAAATGTATAACTCACTCTCCCATGTTTTCTATTTTTTAGCATTGTGATTGTAGGGTTGTCATAGGATGAGATTGAGTCTTTGAACTAAAGCTTTGGAGAAGGTAAATAGCTGTAATGGAATGCCTTAGCCAGCAGCGAATGTTAATTATGATGTGATGATTGAATTGTATAGGATGATAGTTGATAATCATTGATTTGGTGATATCGTATAGATGACAACATATATGAATAATGAATTGATAATTGAGGTATTGGGGTTTATACTCATTTAATGATTAAAATGTGTTGGTCATGTAGTGTGTTTGAATATGCTTTCAAGTTCACAGATTTTGATAATGACAAAGGAATATTGAAGAAACTCTTGGAGAAACAAGAAACAGCATCAGACCTGCAAAAACACATAGGCTAATCGATTACGACGACAAGAATAATTGATTAGGAAGCTTCTATTTGTACACTAATCGATTAAACACATAAGGATAATCGATTAGATAGCTTCTGTTTGTACACTAATCGATTACACAATAAAGATAATCGATTACTAAGATGAAAAATTAATTTAAATGTATCAGGTACTTATGCTAATCGATTGCAAGACATCAGCTAATCGATTACAAAGCTACTGGAATGACAACTAATCGATTACATACAAGAACAATCGATTACCAAGCTGCGTAACCAAATTAAATGCATCAGGTGCCAGTCTTAGTCGATTACAAAATGAAGTACAATCGATTACAGAGGTTCTGAGTTGAAGCTAATCGATTACCAGGGATAGGCTAATCGATTACAGCATAAATTACACTGAAAAAATCAAAGTGTAATCGATTACAGCTCGAGGCGTAATCGATTACGGTAGTGCCAGAAATTGGGGAAAGTGCTTTTTAAATGGAAACCAACTCATTTCTCCATAGATCTCAGACACCCATCACATGCAACGGCTAGGAACTCCATTATGCTCATCTCCAAGCCCTATAAATGCAAGACTCCTTCAAGCTACTAAATGCAACACACAAATCCATCAAAGGGAAATCAAATCTTGAGTCTTGTGAGTTTTATTCTTGTATAGTTTCATTTTTCTGAAACTTAGAACTTCAACTTGTATATCCTCTCTTGTTGAGAGTTAGAATTTGAGAGAGCATTCATTTGTATATCTACTCTATTAAGAGAGTTACTTGCTTGTAAACACTACACCAAACACAAAGGCTTTCACTCTAGGTTGAGTGGTCACAAAGGTTGGGGTTCAACCTTTGGGTATTGAGAGTTTGAGAGATTAGGTGGGTTACCCTTGTGCTAGTGAGGATTGAGTTCTTGAGTGTGGGACACTAGGAAGCTGCAATTGCTCATAGCTTGTAATCTCTAAATCTCAATAGTGGAAATCCTTCAAGTGGGTTGCTTGAAGACGAGACGCACACCGGGGTTGGTGGAACTCGTTAAATCAATTTGCAAGCTCTTCCCCCTTACTCTTTTACATTCATATACTGCACTTAATTGATTTGTGTTGGTTGGTTATGGCTCATATACTTAAGCTTGCTTAAATTAGTTAACCTTGAATATTGCACACCAAGTGTTTGACTAATTGTCTCAGCCACGTACACCTCTTGTTTTGCATTGTCTCTTGTATTAAACTTGATTTCACCTTCATAATCTTTAAACTTGTGATAAAAGAATCAAGTTCAAAGGCATTCCAAGCAAAGTTTTAAAAGCTCAATTCACCCCCATCTTGAGTATTGAGGCCACTTGAATAACAAGTGGTATCAGAGCTTGACTCTTGGTAGATCAAGCTTAACAGCTTCAAGAGATAAGATGGCCTTAAGTTCTCTAAATCTTTTTCCTAAGGGTGGTGCCACAAATAGACCTCCCGCTTTCAATGGGGAAGGTTATGTGTTTTGGAAGGAAAGAATAAAAATTTTTATTCAATCCATTGATCTAAGAGTTTGGAATGCCATTGAAAATGGTCCATATATACCCATGCATACTATTAATGACAAGAATGTTGAGAAACCCATGGATGAATGGACTAATGATGAAGAAAAGAAAGTTCAATACAACTATAAGGCTAAAAACCTCATTACTCTTGCTTTAGGACCCGATGAATTCTTTAGAGTAATGACTTGTCAACGGCCAAGGAAATATGGGATACTTTACAAGTAACCCATGAAGGTACTAGTGATGTAAAAGACTCCAAGATTAGTACCTTGACTAGTCAATATGAGAGTTTTAGGATAAGCGCCGGAGAAACCATTGTAGAAATGCAAAGGAGATTTACACTTATAATAAATCACCTTATTACTCTTGGAAAAGTATATACTAACAAAGAGCTTGTGCATAAAGTTTTGTGGCAACCTCTTGTCACTGCCATCAAACAATCCCCAAGTATCAATGAGATGTCTCTTGCCACACTCTTTGGAAAGCTTCAAGAGCAAAAGCAAGAACTAAGAGATTTGAAGCAAGCGGAGGAAGAAGAAAAATCCTCCAAGAAGAAGGGCTTAGCTCTCAAGGCCACTTCTACACATGAAGAAGAATCATGTAGTGACCTTGATGAAGAGGAAGAATTTGGGTTGTTTGTAAAGAGATTTGGAAAATTCATGAAAAACAAAAGATTCCAAAAGAACTTCAAACCCCCAAGGTAAGAAACCTATCTCTAATGAGTCTTCTTCTTCACCAAGTTGTTTTGAATGTGGCAAGGAAGGACACTTCAAGGCGGATTGCCCAAATCTTAAAAAGAAGAGCAAAGAGAAAAGAGGAAGAAGAAGAGCTTACATCGCTTGGGATGAAAACGATGTAAGTAGCTCCGATGAGTCCGAAAGTGAAGAAGAAAATCTCTGCTTAATGGCAAATCACCAAGAAGAAGATAATGAGGTAAGTCTTCTTGATTTAGATAAGAATGAATTACTAGATGCTTTTGAAGAGTTGTATGATAAATTTATCAAGCTTTCTAGTAAATACAAATTGTCAAGAAAAACCATTGACACTCTTGAGAAGGACCTGATAGAAGTTTGTAAAGAAAATAAATGTTTGAAAGATGAATTAGAAAATGTTCAAGCATGCTCTAGGACCAAACCGTGTGAATTTGTAAAGAAATGTGACATTCTAGAAACCAAGGTTTTAGATTTAAATAGAACATTAGAAAAATTTACAAAAGGTAAAGATAACTTAAATATATTACTTGGAAACCAAAGATGTATGCTTGATAAAACCGGTTTAGGATACAACTCCACCAAAAAGGAAAAATTTTACAAAAACTTCTTTGTACCACCTAGGAAATCATCATCACCTTTCATGAGATGCAATCATTGTGGTTTTAAAGGTCATAACTCTTCAAATTATCATGTTAGAAAATTAGGACCAAAGGTTATTAGAAAGGTATGGGTTCCCAAAGGGATATTACCACAAACTAACCTAAAATGACCCAACATACAATAGGTACCTAGTTCTCTAAATTAATCTTGTCTTGTAGGTATGCTTCAAGGCAAGTAACACCCATTGGTATTTGGATAGTGGGTGTTCAAAGCATATGACGTGAGACATAAGGAAATTCACAATCTAGTAAATCTTATTGAATCTTCAACAAATAAACCAATACCATTGAGAAATCTATCCATGTTAAATTTGATAAAAATATCCATAACTCCCCGAGAAAGGAAGATGTTGATAATCTTGTAGGTATATTCCAAGAAATGAACTTGGAGAATAAAGAGGAAGGCAACAATAAAGGAGAAACAACACAACATGAGGAATCACAACAATGGATCACCTTGAAGGATCATCCCTTGGACAAAGTCATAGGTGAAATGACTAAAGGTGTAAGTACTTGAAACGCCATTAGGAATGCATGTAATCATTTAGCCTTTGTATCACAAATAAAACCCAAATGCATTGATGAAGCTATTATTGATGAACATTGGATGTTGGCCATGCAAGAAGAATTGAATCAATTTGAAAGAAATGAAGTTTGGGAACTAGTGCCAAGACCTAATGATCACCAAATAATAGGAACAAAATGGGTGTTTAGGAATAAATTAGATGAAAATGGTATAATCACTAGGAACAAAGCTAGGCTAGTAGCTAAAGGTTATAATCAAGAAGAAGGCATTGATTATGAAGAAACATATGCTCCCGTAGCTAGGCTTGAAGCTATTAGATTATTATTAGCCTTTGAATGTTGTAAGGACTTTAAATTGTACCAAATGGATGTCAAGAGTGCTTTCTTGAATGGATACATTCAAGAGGAAGTGTATGTTGATCAACCTCCAGGTTTTGAAAACTTCCAATTTCCAAATCATGTTTTCAAACTAAAGAAAGCCTTATATGGTTTAAAGCAAGCTCCAAGAGCTTGGTATGAAAGATTAAGTAAATTCCTTTTAGAAAACAACTTTGAAAGAGGGAAGGTTGACACAACATTATTTATTAAGCACAAAAAGAATGACATACTATTGGTTCAAGTATATGTTGATGATATAATCTTTGATGCTACTAATGAACCGTTGTGCAAAGAATTTGCTAAGCTAATACAGGAAGAATTTGAGATGTCCATGATGGGGGAACTTACTTTCTTCCTTGGACTGCAAATTAAGCAAACTAATGAAGGAACTTTCATTAGTCAATCAAAGTATTGCAAGGAATTGCTTAGGAAATTCAACATGGACAAGGCAAATGACATTACCACACCTATGGGTACTTCATGTTATTTGGACAAGGATGAGAAGGGTAAGGATGTTGAACTCACAAAATATAGAGGTATGATTGGATCCTTACTTTACTTAACCGCTAGTAGACCAGATATCATGTTTGCTATTTGTATATGTGCAAGATATCAAGCATGCCCAAAAGAATCACACCTAACTGCAGTAAAAAGGATAATGAAATATCTTGTTGGAACTCAAAATGTTGGATTATGGTACCCTAAAGGGGTTGAATGCACTTTATTTGGATACTCTGACTCTGACTTTGCAGGATGTAAGCTTGATAGAAAGAGCACTAGTGGAACATGTCAGTTGCTTGGTAGTTCTCTTGTATCTTGGCATAGCAAGAAACAAGTGAGTGTTGTATTATCAACAGCTGAGGCAGAATATGTTGCAGCTGGTAGTTGTTGCGCTCAAATCCTTTGGATGAGACAACAACTCCTAGATTTTGGTGTTGTACTAGACCATGTGCCTCTAAAATGTGATAACACAAGTGCCATAAACATTTCAAAGAATCCTGTAATGCATTAAAGGACTAAACATATAGAGATTCGGCATCATTTCATTAGGGATCATGTATTAAAGGGTGATTGTGTACTTGAACATGTTGAGACCACTAAACAACTTACTGATATATTCACCAAACCGCTTGTAAAGGACCAATTCATTCACATTAGAAGGGAATTAGGAATCCTTGACATGATCAATTGTGTTTGAATGATGAGTATTTTTGATAAATTCTTATTGTATAGCATGTTTAAATGAGCTTGTTATCACTTGTGGTATGATCTATTAAGTCTCCAACATTCTTATGTAAAATCTGCATAATCTGTAGTTTCCTGAACTATGTAATCGATTATAAAGAGCTATATAATCGATTACTAAGCCTCTGTTTCTTCAATAATCGATTACCCCTTGATAGATAATCGATTACTGAGATTCTGTTTCATGCCCAGTCGATTAGCTTCTCTGAATAATCGATTAAAAACGTTTCAACTTCTTGATAATCGATTACCAACCTCTCCTAATCGATTGTGAAAACTCTGTTTCTCAACCTAATCAATTACCCATTTATCCTAATCGATTACCCCATGTGCGAAACGGTTCAACTTCTTCAGAAACTGTGTACTAATCGATTACCCATGGTTCGTAATCGATTAGCATTGGTACTGAGCAGTCAAACTACTGGTTTTTGAGGCACTCCGAAACTCCCACCCTATTCACTCACTTCTCTCTATTCTCAACCTAAATTTTCCCTATAAATTCTCCTCTCCCCACTCTCTCATCTCATACTATCTCTTCTTCCTTCAATCTCCCAAGCTTCAAGAGCTTCCCTCTCCATTTTCTCATTCTCTTCTTCTTTGCATTATTTCCCTTCCACCACCATGTCTTCCTCACGCTCTGTCAAGAGGGCACGGTCCTCCATGGCCCAAGCTAACAACCCCTTAGACTTCTCCAGATTTTTCTCTTCTCCTAGAGACCTCCAAAATTTTATTAAGAATTTTTCTGAGAAAGACATCATCTCTACCCACTACATCAATGAAGAAATCTTCAACCATCCAAGCTTCACCTTCACCCAAAACCTCCACCACTATAATCTTTTCCCTTTCCTCACCCTCAAGGAGGAATTTTACTATCCAGAGCTTGTTAGAGTTTTCTACTGCAACCTAAGGCTCGTAGATGGGTTGCTTGAATCCAAGGTCAAGAATGTGACCTTAAGACGCACCAATGCTAAATTGGCGGAAATCTCTCTTCTTCCGCTCAATGACGCTGAATTTGCTGGAGGAGATCCCGAGGACGAATGGGACTTCAATGCCATTGCTGCACGCCAATCACTATGGAGAGCTGACCTCCCAAGGAGCAACCATAAGTTGGTAGGTCACCTAACTATGAACAACCGTCTCCTTTACTTTTTTCTGGTAAAGATATTGGTTCCTCGTGGTGGGAACTATGCTTTGGTAGAGGAGGACGATGTTCTCCTAATGTGGGCAATGCAAAACCAAAAAGATATCAATTGGGTTCAAATGCTCAAGCTGCACATGCTCCAAGCCAAACATAGCAAAAGCTTCCCTACGCCATCTTGCTCACTAAAATCTTTAAAGCTGTTGGAGTTGATTTGGCCGGCGAGTTATCGGAGAAGGTGCCTCCCAAAGCTTGCATTGGAACCCACCATCTCACAAAGCTGGGCTTAATGCTTACTCATGGATTTGGATGTCCAAGATGGATGGACTACATGCCAATGCCCCCTATGAAGCCCCTGCTGATGAACCGGTCCCTCCTCCTCCTGCACCACAAGCTGCATCAGACGTCCCCGCTGACCCCTTCGCCTCCCTCTATGCACACCTTGACCATCGGTTCGACCGAATTGAGAACTCTCTTCAAGAGTTTTCAATGACTGAGCAGCAACACTTTGAAATGATGCAACAACGTTATAATGAGCTGTCTCACCAGATTTCGGAGCTTCGCTTTTTTAATCCGGATAATTAGATCCATTTTATGAGTTTTATTGCTCTATGTTCTGCACAATTTCCATTTCTGTAATTTCCCTTTCTGCTACAATGAATAAAAGTTTTTTATTATATGTCTCTATTTGCATTATTATTTTTGATGATTCCAAAGGGGGAGAAGTATTTGTTCATCTGCTTCCTAATAATAAGAATTGATTGCTAAAAATAAGTGATAATAACAAGTGGTTAAGTTGGATAATTATCTCTAAGGCATAGATTCCTTTAGATAGGGGGAGATTTGAAGTACTAAGAGATAATGCAAAAATTTGAAATATTGATTAAGAGATAATATAGAACCTGAAAAATAGATATAAAGATAATGCTCAAGATAAAGAGATAACATTGTGCAGATTTTGAATATGCTTTTGTAGATAGAATTAGAAATAATAGATAAGTTATTTGAACTAACAACCCTCAAGAGATGAACATTGTTGGTCATCATCAAAAAGGGGGAGAATGTGTTTGAATATGCTTTCAGGTTCACAGATTTTGATAATGACAAAGAAATATTGAAGAAACTCTTGGAGAAACAAGAAACAGCATCCGACCTGCAAAAACACGCAGGCTAATCGATTACGATGACAAGAATAATCGATTAGGAAGCTTCTGTTTGTACACTAATCGATTAAACACATAAGGATAATCGATTAGATAGCTTCTGTTTGTACACTAATCGATTACACAATAAAGATAATTGATTACTAAGATGAAAAATTAATTTAAATGTATCAGGTACTTATGCTAATCGATTGCAAGACATCAGCTAATCGATTACAAAGCTACTGGAATGACAACTAATCGATTACATACAAGAACAATCGATTACCAAGCTGCGTAACCAAATTAAATGCATCAGGTGCCAGTCCTAGTCGATTA
The DNA here is from genome assembly GCA_037962975.1 of Clitoria ternatea. Classification (NCBI taxonomy): domain Eukaryota; kingdom Viridiplantae; phylum Streptophyta; class Magnoliopsida; order Fabales; family Fabaceae; genus Clitoria; species Clitoria ternatea. The sequence continues at coordinate 111,975,601 of CM075671.1, forward strand.
CAAGATGAACTACAATCGATTACAGAGGTTCTGAGTTGAAGCTAATCGATTACCAGGGATAGGCTAATCGATTATAGCATAAATTACATTGAAAAAATCAAAGTGTAATCGATTACAGCTCGAGGCGTAATCGATTACGGTAGTGCCAGAAATTGGGGAAAGTACTTTTTAAATGGAAACCAACTCATTTCTCCATAGATCTCAGACACCCATCACATGCAACGGCTAGGAACTCCATTATGCTCATCTCCAAGCCCTATAAATGCAAGACTCCTTCAAGCTACTAAATGCAACACACAAATCCATCAAAGGGAAATCAAATCTTGAGTCTTGTGAGTTTTATTCTTGTATAGTTTCATTTTTCTGAAACTTAGAACTTCAACTTGTATATCCTCTCTTGTTGAGAGTTAGAATTTGAGAGAGCATTCATTTGTATATCTACTCTATTAAGAGAGTTACTTGCTTGTAAACACTACACCAAACACAAAGGCTTTCACTCTAGGTTGAGTGGTCACAAAGGTTGGGGTTCAACCTTTGGGTATTGAGAGTTTGAGAGATTGGGTGGGTTACCCTTGTGCTAGTGGGGATTGAGTTCTTGAGTGTGGGACTCTAGGAAGCTGCAATTGCTCATAGCTTGTAATCTCTAAATCTCAATAGTGGAAATCCTTCAAGTGGGTTGCTTGAAGGCGAGACGTACACCGGGGTTGGTGGAACTCATTAAATCGGTTTGCAAGCTCTTCTCCCTTACTCTTTTACATTCATATACTGCACTTAATTGATTTGTGTTGGTTGATTATGGCTCATATACTTAAGCTTGTTTGAATTAGTTAACCTTGAATATTGCACACCAAGTGTTTGACTAATTGTCTCAGCTACGTACACCTCTTGTTTTGCATTGTCTCTTGCATTAAACTTGATTTCACCTTCATAATCTTTAAACTTGTGATAAAAGAATCAAGTTCAAAGGCATTCCAAGCAAAGTTTTAAAAGCTCAATTCACCCCCTCTTGAGTATTGAGGCCACTTGAATAACATGTAGCCCATCTTAGGAATGTATAAGTATTGATGATATATGACTTTGAGGTTGAACCGAATGTGGTCAATTATGGAATATGGATATTGGAGATATATGTTGCACGATCATATAGATGTATATATAAATATATTTTAGGTGATGCATGTTGGTGACTTATGCGTATGAATTGTTATGGCCGAAATGACTTATGTTGTGTATTTGCATGCTTTACCGAGCCTCTTCTCATATCTTCATATATGGGACTAAGCGTGTGCCCTGTATACATATTCTTCTTCCACAGTAAACTCTGTTATTTTTGTATACACTTATGGGTGATTTATTTTGCGATCCAGTTTTACATTATCAAATCTCACTCTCTGGTTTCCTGTGGTTCGAGTCTTGATGTAATCGTTGAGGCGCTTTGAAAATATTTTGAACGCGAAAAAAATTTACTTGCATTTTTATTAATTAATTATCTTGATTACATCAGGATTCGGGTCCGGAAAACCGTGGTGTGACACTGTCTTGAGAGATATCTACACAATCAACATATTCCTTTCTAAAATATTTTTGGTTAAACTTATCAAATTTCACGTGTATAGATTCTTCAATAGTACAAGTTCGTTTGTTAAAGATTTGATAAGCTTTACTTGATACTGAATAACCTAGAAAGATTGCTTCATCAGACTTAGCATCAAATTTTCCTAAGTTATCATTTCCATTATTTAGAACAAAACACTTACATCCAAAAACGTGAAAATAGGAAATGTTTGGTTTCCGTCCTTCTTAAAGCTTATAGGAGGTTTTCTTTAAAATAGGTACTATCAAACATCGATTCATAATATAACAAGTTGTGCTAACTTTATCAGCCTAAAAGCTTTTCGCAATATCACTGTCATTTAACATAGTTCTTGCAAGCTCTTTTAGAGATCAATTTTTCCTTTCCTTTACTCCATTTTGTTGTGAAGTTCTAGGAGCCGAAAAATTATGTTTAATGTTGTGTTTTTCATAAACTTTTTGAAAATGTGATTCTTAAATTCTCTTTCATGGTTAGTTTGAATGAGTGCAATTGTTGTATTCTTTTCATTTTGGATAACCATAGCAAGTCTTTTAAATGCGTTAAATGCTTAATGTTTATAAGTAAAGTGTCCACGTGAACCTAGAAAAATCATCCACAACCATAAGTGCATAGTAATTGCCACCAAAGATCTTAATTCTTGAGGGTCCAAAAAGATCCATGTGTAAAAGTTGTAAAGGTCTAGTAGTTGAAACAACATTTTTCGCTTTAAAAGAAGTTTTTATCTGTTTTCCCGTTTTATAAGCATCACAAAATCAACTTTCAAATTTGAGCTTTGGTAATCCAACTAGCAGTTCTTTTGAAACTAGTTTATTTAAATGATCAAAGTGAATGTGGGCAATTCTTTTATGCCACAACCAAGACTCATCGTTTTTAGATAAAAATCATTGTGCATCATTTAAAGCTAACCGATCTAGATTAATCAAGTAAATATTATTGATTCTTTGACTAATGAATTTTACTTCTTTGTTTGTTTTATTTTTCAATTATGCAACCACTTAATTCAAATAAAACTCTATACCTTTTATCGCATTGTTGACTAATACTTGGCAAATTATATTTTAGTCCTTCCACGTAAAGGACATCATTAATTGAGTAAGAGGGATTATTACCAATATTACCGTAACCAAGAATCTTCACTTTGGTATTGTCGCATAGGTTACACCCCCTCCTTTTTCGAGTAAACAAGGTGAATTTGGTTATGTCCTCGGTCATGTGTTTGGAACACCTGTTATCCAAGTACTAATGAGTGTTGCTTGCCTTGTGTAACACCCCAGTTTTCCGGACCCGAATCCCGATGTAATCAAGATAATAATTAATAAAAATATGAGTACATTTTTCATGTTTGAAATAGTTTCAAAAACACTCTCATGATTACCTCGAGACCTAAACCACAGAGAACCAAAGAGTGAGATTTATCAATATATAACTGGATCGATAACTAATTCACCCATAACGGTATACAAAAATAGTAGAGTTTACAACGGAAGAAGAATGTGCATACCAGGCATACGCCTAGTCCCATATATGACAATATAAGAAAAGGCTCGGCAAAGCATGCAAACACCTAACGTAAACATATTAGATCATAACCCATTCATGCACTCACAACAGACACATGCATTGCCTAAGATATTACATAAATATGCATATACATCCGGGGTCATGCCCCAACTATCACCATTACCTATAACTCATAATTAGCCTACCTATTCACCTATTGGCATTAATCCAAACACCATCATCATCAATGTATATATTGTTCAAGTTTAATTCCTCAAGTACTCATCAAATCATCACTTATGTACTAATACATATGATCATTATTCATGAATGCACGATTAACTTATACATGACCAAAATCACTAAATTATCAATATCATCATATACAATTTATTCTTTACATTAAGATTCACAAATGATGCCGGCCAAGGCACTTCTACTACCACTATTTACCTTCTCAAAACTTCAATTTAAAATCCAAACTCATCCCATGGCAGCCTGCATCACAATGCTAAAAAGGAGACCACATGGGAGAGTGAGTTATACATTCAAAATGACGAGTATACATATATTATGATTAAGTGTACATGCATTCATTCATCATGTGTTCTTTGCTATAAAATCATCAATTCATTATTCAATCATTATCACATTAGTATGATAGGCATAGAAGCCTTATGAAACGTAGTTCACAACATAAGCAAGCACAAGCACATACACAATCACATTGCCACTTATCAACAAGGGCATTCACAAGTTATCATCATCAATTCATTAAATCTTTACTCAATGCATAATCACAATATATTCATCAATGCATAATCACAATATGTTCATCAATGGAAGGAAATAGGGTAAGGAACTTGGCCGGACTCACAATCAAGCATATCAATCACATCGTATACTTTACCCACATGTATTCAATTCCACGATTCAACCATAATCAACAATGAGCAACTATGCTCTATAGGTGTATCACACGATCTTAATGATATTGGGCATACTCCCATAAACGTCAATCATAACTTATGAATCATAATTTCAAAGATCCCTCAATGAGCTATCATCATAATTCTATACTAATAATTCACAAAGAATAGCCATTAAGGAAGCACTGCCATTCTAATCAATTCACAATTCCTAGACAATTAGCCCTTCACAAATCCATATAGGGCAATCAATGCTTAACATAATATCATCCTTGAGATAATTGTCACTCTTAAATCTATACAGAGCAACCATATCCTAACAATTACCAAAATGCCTCTCAATTGAACAATCATGCTCCAATCATCCATGATATCAATTTTAATGCAGAGTAACCATACTCTGATAATAATTAACAAATCTAATTCAGAGCAAAACCACGCTCTGATACCACCTTTGTAACACCCCAGTTTTCTGGACCCGAATCCCGATGTAATCAAGATAATAATTAATAAAAATGTGAGTATATTTTTCACGTTCGAAATAGTTTCAAAAACACCCCCACGATTACCTCGAGACCCGAACCATAAAGAACCGAAGAGTGAGATTTATCAACATATAACTGGATCGATAACTAATTCGCCCATAACGGTATATAAAAATAGTAGAGTTTACAGCAGAAGAAGAATGTGTATACCGGGCATACGCCTAGTCCCATATATGACTATAAGAAAAGGCTCGGCAAAGCATGCAAACACCTAACGTAAACATATTAGATCATAACCCATTCATGCACTCATAACAGACACATGCATTGTCTAAGATATGACATAAATATGCATATACATCCGAGGTCATGCCCCAACTATCACCATTACCTATAACTCATAATTAGCCTACCTATTCACCTATTGGCATTAATCCAAACACCATCATCATCAATGTATATATTGTTCAAGTTTAATTCCTCAAGTACTCATCAAATCATCACTTATGTACTAATACATATGATCATTATTCATGAATGCACGATTAACTTATACATGACCAAAATCACTAAATTATCAATATCATCATATACAATTTATTCTTTACATTAAGATTCACAAATGATGCCGGCCAAGGCACTTCCACTACCACTATTTACCTTCTCAAAACTTCAATTTAAAATCCAAACTCATCCCATGGCAACCAGCATCACAATGCTAAAAACGAGACCACATGGGAGAGTGAGTTATACATTCAAAATGACGAGTATACATATATTGTGATTAAGTGTACATGCATTCATTCATCATGTGTGCTTTGCTATAAAATCATCAATTCACCATTTAATCATCATTACATTAGTATGATAGGCATACAAGCCTTATGAAACGTAGTTCAAAACATAAGCAAGCATAAGCACATACACAATCACATTGCCACTTATCAACAAGGGCATTCACAAGTTATCATCATCAATTCATTAAATCTTTACTCAATTCCTCCTCGCAAGGGGTTTCTCATGTCGTGGTCATCCCATCTCAAATGCCATGCACCTATGGCTAATGCATATGTCAACTGTTTTATAATGCACATGCACGGATTCGATTTCATTTCATCAGGTGATCGTAACCACCATAATCATTCATTCTCATTGGTTTCCCACCTCACAAGGGGTACTCCCTCTAGCAGCCTCACAAGGTTCTTTCTCGTGATCGCAACCACGTTCAATAATTCATATTGGTTTCCCGCCTCGCAAGGGGTACTCCCGCCTCGTGATCGCAACCACGGGCATCATAGGAACTCGCAAGCCCTTTTTCATTTCAACAACCAGGTGATCGCAACCACCGGCACGATATTATATCATCATCAAGTTGGTTTCCCACCTCGCAAGGGGTACTCCCTTCATAGAATCCGGCAGGATCTTTCATCATTGTGATCGCAACCATATATTCAATGTTATGCCATACCATGTATGCAAAATGCAATAATGCATATGCTAATCAACCTCGCAAGGATATCTCACCCTCTCATATAGGGATATATTTTAATTTGGCATTTTTAATCAATAACATACAATCATTTACAAAGCCCCTCAAGGCATATCATTCATGTACTTGACATCTCAATAGCCACAATATCATTCTCACATTAATCCACGCATGGAATTCAAGAAGCATAGCAAGCATCATAGTACGAGTTCACACATGGGAATCAATCAAGGCATGTTGATAAACACATTTCAAATACATAGCATCACATGCTAGCCAATACAATTAAATCTATATATACAGATTACACTTGTATCAAACACAATGGCATTGCCATCATTAATAATATAAATCACTATTAAACCAAGGGTATGTTCAACAAAAATATCCCTTTTCATCCAACATCATTAATCATCATTCAATATGTGTGGCCTTATCCATTTTTTGATCATTACAGATACTATTTCAATTTCATCGAGTTATCATAACTCATTGCCACTCAATTGTCCCCTCATTAATTTCATTATCATACAAGGTGTGTCATATAACCACAACCTTTAATTTTCATTATCAATTATGTATCACCTCAATGATGGTGTACATTCATGTTTTTCATAACATGATTTAGGCATACACATAACTTACCAAGGCTTTAAGCCATTCCCCAATCACCACTAAGGTTGCTAGATGCAATTTTGGATCCTCAACCTCACTTCCTCCGAATTGATCATTTCTAACCAACTGCAGCAAAGCTGATTTGAGTTCAAAGTTATTAGCTGTAATTGGAGGCCTAAGGATGCTAGATTGTGATCCTTCTTTAGTAGGCCTAGAGTAGTCACCTAGTGTAACTCTCCTTTGTTATATTTCTTGTTGTTCTTTTTGCCTTTTCTCTTTTCTAAGCTTATGCTCTAACAAATCAATATCAGGATCAAAGAAGAAAGGCTCTCCTCTGTTCCTTGACTGCATACACAAAATATTAGACACGAACAATTCAAAGCTACTACTACACAAAAACTACTACTATACTAAAAATGAGAATTAAACTACTTACTAAATGCAAAAACAAAATTAAACAGTTCAGTCTAGTACCGGTCCAAGGATTATTGATATTACTCAATAATCCCCGACAACGGCGCCATTAACTTGATGCAACAAATCCGGAGCCATTAACTTGGTGTGAAAATCATGAATTATTAGCGACTTATTGTGTGACTCTCAGAGGATTTATTTTCTTTTGGCAAGCGCACCAGTCATTAAATTTATAATATATTTGATCGTTCCCACAGGGATTATGGTAATTACCGCAATCTTAGACTAGTACAAGCTGAACCAACACAAGCAGATAGAATTCATTCTATTTTTATTGTTTTAAACTTTCTATGTTTTTGTATTTTTAGAAACAATATAGGAGATGAAATATGATTAATGGAAGATATTATAGGATTACTTCAGCGTACAACTTCATCAAGGAACACGCAATCGAGGTTCAATTAAGCTTCAGATGTAAGAGGACAATTCATAGTTGGTTAATCCCTAATCCCTTAGGTGAATGACACTAATTCCTAAGCATTAAACCCTAATCCCTTAGGTGTTCAATTACAGAGAAATCTAATGTGAAATTGAGGGTTGAACACTAATTATTCACCTAATTACTAGGCCTGAATTAGTTAGGAAGCCAGAAGTTACCTAAGCCTCAACCGTGATTCCTCACTGGTGAGATTCTTCATTTGGATCTGAATTTGTCAATTCAGCAGAGTAGATCCACTTCTCAGCTTGTTCTCCTCTTACTTCAAAAGATAATTTCCTTAATGCAGCTTCAAGAATTCATTGGAAGCTTCAGCAATCCCAACCCTAGGGGTTTAGAAACCCATGGAAATGGATACAGACGAAGGACATGGAGAGACATGGACGAGAGAATTTAGAGAGAGAAAAGAATTAGAGAGAGATTAGAAAATAAGAAAATGAATCGTATTATTAGTTTTGTGTGTTCTCTCTCTCTTTTACAGAGTATGTACAAATATATATATAGGCATCTAACTAACCAACTAACTTAATTAATTACAAAGGAAACTTAATTAACAATTAAACTAACTAATCTAAATACATAATTACAAGTAAATAATTAATTACACTCAATACTTAAATTACTAATGTACAACACTAAACGGAAAATAAAGACAGCGCAACATTCGTTTAGAGGGAACAACAGCAAGTTAAATAACCACCTTCATGCTTGAGCATGAAGGGCTCGCGCTTAAGCACACTTGAGATTATTACTACATTGTGTCTTCACGCTTGAGCGTGAATGTGGGACGCTTGGGCGTGGGTGTTGTGGTGAAGTCACGCTTGAGCGTGAGTGATGCTCACTTGAGCGTGATCATGTTTTCTTTTCTCTCTTTTTATGTAGATTGCATGGATTTCAAGCTTAAGCGTGAAGCTTTCAAGCTTGAGCGTGAACTGCACCTGCACATGCAAACAAATAAATGCCTAGCGTATGTACGCTGGCTGTCCAGCGTACATACGCTTAGTGAATTTATAAATAAACAAATTTCATTAACTAATTATTATTTTTAATCATTTTTTTGCATAAATTAAACACTTTTGAAATAAATAAATAAAATAAGAATTATTGACAATTTATTAAATAATAGTGTCAAACTAAATAATATTTAATGGATTAAGTTAAATTAGAGGTGAAATTATTAAGTCTTTTCAAGACTTATCACATCCCCAAACTTAAAACTTGCTTGTCCTCAAGCAAATACTCAGATTAATTAAATCAATTACACATACTCAAAGCAATCAACCTTTCCTTAACCTAATTCATATCATAATTATTGAATACCATTCATGCTTTCTTTCACAAATTCTGAAAATATAATAACTCACACTTCCTTTGAGAAACAAGTTGGTGATACTTCCTCACTGGATTAGTGTTTCACTCTTCTCTCAGTGTATAGGGTAATTGCATGCACTCATCACCTGCATAATTGTTAGATCAACATAGGCTTGCAACAGTTCTAAACATCATGACATATGCTAGCACAATTGGATCAGTAAGGGCTTTTTAAATTTGTAATGAGGTTAGGCTACAGGCTCTATTTTGGTTTTTCTAGTCAATGTTGGGTTAAAAGATGTGCCCACTGATGCCTTGCCTCAATCTTAACTTAAATGCCATTACTAACTAGCTTTTTTTTACTTTCATTATTTTCAGATGAAGGGTGCTTTGTACTTCCTTCTCTTTCAGTCCTTTGGACTCTTTCTTTATTTCTTTTCTTCCATCTTTTTCAAAAAAATTTTCAATACCATTTTTTTTCTTGTGGTGCTTTGCACCTTCTTTCTTTGCTGATTTTTCACTTTTCTTTTGCTTTTATTGTTCTTCCTTTCATTTTTTTCTTTTTTTCATTTTTCAAAATCCTCATCTATAATTAAGGTCAGAGTGTGTCTTTAATTACTGTTAGGCACACTCTTCATCCCCAAACTTAGAACTTGCTAGTCCCTAGCAATAAGATAAGACTCAACAATCCATCAGTGGTACATCCAGGGATAATTCACTTGGTTTTTCTCAGATAAATAGGCTTGTAAAGTTAGGTACATAAGTAGAATGAAAGGGTCTCAGGCTCAAAATATAATTGTTAGGTCAAAGGATAATTGATAATATGGATGGCTAAATTTGGCCCTGGCTAATTTACAAAGAAGGCCTTCATCATTTCCAATTGGCAAACATATAATCATTTAGCAAGCACTGAAGCAAATTCTGTCTCACTAACAATAATGCAGACACACTCAGAAAAAAAATTAATAAAGGCTCAAAAGCTAAGAAATTATAGGTAATCAGCCAATCATTCCCCAAACTTAATGCAAGATTATAAATTCAGATTGCTAACTAGCATGGTGATGATATAAATAATTAAGGATAAAAATAGTTATGGACAGGGATCATGAATCAAGAAATGCAAATCAATTAATTTATCTAATGGATGCCTGAGAATCAGCAAAATTTAAATGATTGAGATGGATTATAAATTAGACACAGTTAACAAATTTCACCAAATTAATGAGATGAGAGGATAGATTACTTCCCTTTTTACCAATATGGCAGTGATTGGTGAGTGATGGATGCAGGAATAATACAATTCAGATGAGAAATAACAACAAACAACTAAACAGGGAAATATAATTTCATTACATCTGAAAAGGAAATACATTGTTTAGGAAAAGAAAACATTAAAAGAAAGTTATTACAACCCAGAATTAACTTAACAGAACTATAAACAAAGTAAAAGATCAGTCATCCTCTTCTTTATTTTCTTCATCCATAGGCTCATCCTTGTCCTGCTCAGGATGGGGTGGAAATTCAGTTACTAAAGGTGTGTCATCAGGGGGAATGGTGAATCTAATGGAAGCCAACCATAGGTCTCTGTCAGGTGGAACTCCCATTTCTTCAGTGTGATCCACATTCATTGCGATGGCAATCTTCTGCAGCATGAGATCATGGTTCATGACCAGATCATAGGTTCCTAGCTGCATCTTCTTCTTAACCTGAAGTTCCTGTATTATCATGGAAATATCAGAAGAAGTACCTGCTCCTGTTGGGGGTGGTGGTACAAAAGATATTGGTTTAGGTTGTCTGGGATGCTTTGACTCTTGAGGCATAAAATGGTCAATATGGTCTATCACCCAACGCTTGTCCATAATCCTCTCAGGCTTTACCTTTGTCAGTTCTTCATAATTCAACCTAACCTGATTCTTTTTGGCCAACAAAGTGATAACAGATCAATATGGTAATTGGAGATTTTTTTCAAGGTTTTTCATCATCTTCTCCAGTATTAACTCACCCAGATTAACATACAGGCCTCTCATTAAATAGTAAATCAACACCAACCTCTTAATGGTAATCTCAGTAGCTTGAGCCATAGGTTGCAGGGATGAAAGGACATAGTGACACCATAAGAGGGGGAAATGATTCAAACAACTCTTCCTGACACTTTTTGGTGCACCATTTGCTTTTGTTACATATTCAGCTCCTTGTTCACAACATTCCTCTAATATTTATTTCCTAAGATTTTCATTTTCAGCTCTATGAAAGATATCTACTTTCCAAGTGTAGTGACATCCTTCCTCATCAAATATAGGTACTTTCAACAGCTTATTCAATATATGACCAGTTAGAGGAATGGTGACTCCTCTCAAGAAGGAAGAAAAAGGAAACTTATCTTCCATAGAATGAGTCCTCAGATTGGCATAGAATTCTCTAGTGAATTCCTGGTAACCATTGCCTAAATTCTCATTAAAGAACTGCCATCCCTTTTCAATCATAGCAGCTTTTATATTAAAATCAGAACAATTTTCTTCATCAAGGACCAGAGCTCTATCCCTTATTACTCCCCTATGTTTGAACTTATTCTTATAATCTTGGGTGGCCTTGGAATCTCTAAACCTAAACCCATCAAAACCCTCAACTGTCTAAGACTTCTTTTCTCCCTCAAGGCTTTTACTCCTTTTAGTTGATGGAAAATCATAGATACTGATATTAGACACCCCCTTTCTTTTCTCTTTTGGGGTTTTCTTCATACTTTTGTTTTTAATAATTCTCTCTGATTTTCCAAAAAGCCTTTGTGATCTTCTAGACATTGTGAATGTTCAGGATGGTATTTATAAAGCCTAAATGGATACAAATACAAAAACAACAGAAACATAACAAAAAATGAAAATGTTAGATGAACAGAAATAATGAGTGAACGAAATTTGACATTGAAACACTAGAATATTAAAATTCTAACTAGGAATTGAAGGTAAGAAATGAAAAGATGGTACCTTTCTAAAGAAATCAGAGACTGTGCCTTTTCCTCTTCAAAACCCAAGGTTCCAGCGTAAAGAATTAGGGTTTGTACACTGACAGGATTTTATACTGTTGAGCCCAATACCTGAGGTATGCGTAACTAGACTGAAATCTTGGCGTATAAACGCCTAAATTAAAACACACAAGTAGCATCAGGTATGAACCACGCTCAAGCGAATCATTATTCGCTTAAGTGAATTATATGCAAGGGATTGTCACGCTCAAGCATGAGAAACTACGCTCAAGCGATGAACTAACAGGTATCAGATTGCTTCAATGTGGCACTCACGCTTAAGCTTACAGCATCACGCTTAAGCGAAAAATTTGGAACATAATTTTTCCAACTGCCTCAGCCCGATCACGCTCAAGCGTGAGCTTGGCGCGCTTAAGCGTGGGACTTATATACAAGTCACGCTCAAAGCGTGAAATTCTAAGCTTAAGCATGGGTTTCATATCAGGCACCAGTGATGATCACGCTCAAGTGTGGACTTGGGCACTCAGGCGAGGGACTTATACAAAAGAGCTCACGCTCAAAGCGTGGGAATCAGTAGAAGGCACAAAATGCTCACGCTCAAGCGTGAGTAATGTATGCTCAAGCGGCAAGATGGCACGCTCAAGCCCCAAGGCTTATAACAAGGACACACTTAGGTGTGAGAAACTCGCTTAAGCGCCAGATGCAACAGGGCCATGCACATCATGATCACGCTCACGATCATGCTCCAGCGTGATACTCCTAGCTCAAGCGTGAAAGTGTTCTATCAGGTACCAGGAGTCACGCTTAGAGCGTGAAGACATACGCTCAAGCGCAGGAATTAGTTCGAAGGGTCACGCTCAAGCGTGGACCTGAGCTCGCTCAAGCGTGAAGCTTATAACAAGGTCACGCTCAGGCGTGAGAAAGTTACGCCCCAGCGAACAGGCACACTTACAGAAGGAAAAATCATGGTTCAAGCGTAATTAAGTCACGCTCAAGTGCCACAGTATTTCGCTCAAGCGCAATCAAGTTCGCTCAAGCGCCAAGGGTACCTGATTCTAATTCTAGCTAATGGATTTGCAAGTATGTACACTGGGAATTGAGTGTATGAACACTCAAACCTTATTCAAAAATTTACCAGTTTATTCACCCCTTGATAAAAAATTTAGTTTTCTTTTATTGTTTCCAACACAAAACACAAAATGCAACAAACAAAATGTAGGGTTGCCTCCCTAAAGCGCTTCTTTAAGGTCACTAGCTTGACCTTATGACATCTAAGAAGATGCCTGCAATAGTATGGAGGTTTTCTGCCAATCAAACTCTCCTCTAAAGTAGAGTTTGAGTCTCTGGCCATTCACTTTAAAAGTTCTATCAGTGGCTGGTTCTTTCAACTCAATTGCACCATGAGGGAAGACCTCATTCACAATAAAAGGTCCAGACCATTTAGATCTAAGTTTTCCTGGAAAGAGTCTCAGCCTAGAATTGAACAACAGGACCTTATCATCCTTGTGAAATTCCATCCTATTTATCCACTTATCATGCCGCTTCTTAGTTTTCTCTTTATAAATTGAGGCACTCTGATAAGCAATGAGTCTGAACTCCTCAAGTTCATAGAGTTTTAGAACTCTTTCCTCTTAAGATTGGTCAAAATCCATGTTTAATAGCTTTGTGGCCCACCATGCCTTATGTTCTAACTCCACAGGAAGATGACAAGCCTTACCATATACTAACTGATAAGGAGACATGCCAATTGGAGTTTTAAATGTTGTCCTATAGGCCCACACTACATATTTTAATCTCATAGACCAATCCTTCTTAGTCTTCCCTACCACTTTCTCTAATATTCTCTTAATTTCTCTATTAAACAGCTCAACTTGTCCACAAGTTTGTGGATCATATGGAGTAGATACCTTATGCAGTACCTCATAGTGTCTTAGGGCTTTTTCCATGATTCTATTACAGAAATGTGACCTTCCATCACTAATGAGGACTCTAGGGACTCCAAATCTAGAGAAAATGTTCTTTTTTATAAACCTAAGCACCTCATGTGCATCATTTGTTCGGGTAGGGATTGTCTCCACCCACTTGGAGACATAATCCACAGCAACAAGAATATACTCATTGGAGAATGACTTTGGGATTGGTCCCATGAAGTCGATGCCCCAAACATCAAATAACTCCATAACTAAAATATTTGTCAAAGGAATGCTAGCTTTAGTAGAGAGATTTCCACTTCTTTGACACTTATCACACCTTTGTACATATACTCTAGCATCCTGAAAAATTGTTGGCCAATAAAAGCCACATTGTAAGACTTTTGCTGCTGTTCTGGAGGCACCATGGTGTCCTCCATAATAGGAGTCATGGCAATGCCATAAGAGTCTTTCCTGTTCTGATTCAGGCACACATCTCCTGATAATTCCATCTACTCCTATTTTATACAGGAATGGATCATCCCATAGGAAAATTTTACTGTCATGGAAGAATTTCTTCTTCATTTGGGTTGTCCAACCTTCTGGTACCACATAGGCACTTTTAAAGTTAGCCATATCAGCATACCATGGCCCTGTGATAATTGCCATCAGCCTCTCATCTGGGAATTCCTCTTTAATTAAGATAGAATCAGATTCACCCTCCAGACGAGAGAGTTGATCAGCCACTGAGTTCTCTACTCCTTTTTTATCCCTTATTTCCAAATCAAACTCTTGGAGTAAAAGAACCCACCTGATCAACCTTGGCTTTGATTCTTTTTTAGCTAGCAAATACTTGATTGCTGAATGATCTGTATACATAATGACCTTAGCACCAATCAAGTAAGCCCTGAATTTATCAAATGCATACACCACAACAAGCATTTCTTTTTCAGTGGTGGTGTAGTTTATTTGATTCTCATTCAGCACTTTACTAGCATAATAGATCACATGTGTTAATTTTTCTTTCTTTTGTCCTAGCACAACTCCTATAGCAAAGTCATTTGCATCACACATTAGTTCAAATGGTAAAGACCAATCAGGTGCTGCAAGGATTGGAGCTGTTACTAATCTTTGTTTTAGATTTTCAAAAGCCTTGACACAATTTTCATCAAAAACAAAAGCATGATCTTTCATAATTAAATCAGTCAAAGGCTTCGCTATTTTTAAAAAATCCTTAATAAATCTCCTATAGAAGCCAACACATCCTAAGAAACTCCTCACTCCTTTCACATTAATTGGAGGAGGAAGTTTTTCAATGATATCTATCTTGGCTCTATCTACTTGAATGCCCTCAGCAGAGATTTTGTGGCCAAGGACTATCCCTCCTCTAACCATAAAATGTCACTTTTCACAGTTAAGGACAAGATTAGTCTCCTGACATCTCACTAGCACCTTAGATAGGTTGCTGAGGCATATATCAAAACTATTTCCAAAAATAGAGAAGTCATCCATAAACACCTCAATGAACTTCTCTACCATGTCCCTAAAAATTGCCAGCATACTGTTAAACCCGAAAAATATAATGTTGCAAAAAATTTGTTACTTTGTTTTACTGTTGGGTCTTATTAATTAGCAAGTGCACCAATCATTTGTAGTTTTCAAAATTTAGATATCGTTCCACTGGGATTGATGGTAAATTTATCAAAACTTATACATAAAAGAATAATTTATATACAATTTATACAATATTTACAAGATGGCATAGTTGAGTTGTTCATGTGGTAAAAAGAGAATAACAATTTATCTAAGAAGTTGAGTTGTAATTTTAGAAAAGCTAAGATACTTGAAGATAAAACACAGATAGACAAATTATGTTGGAATTTGGATCCCTAATCTAGAATAATAATGGAGGAACTCAAGTCATGCATATTTAATCATCAAGTTCATATCATTATAGCTTAAAATCATTATAACCGATCCCTCGTGATATAAATTTTAAGTATTTACTGTAAAGTCTGATCCCTCATGAGCTTTCTTAGTAAAAACTTACATTAAGTCCTGGCTTTATGGCAACAATAATTACCAATTCTATCCCTAGTAATTGGTATATTAAGGGTATTCCAACTTTTACTTTTATTAAATCAAGTTTTAATAAGGCATGAATAATCATTCTCCCGTTTAACATTCACACTAATAAAACAAGTTTCAATACACATGAAAATCATTCTCCCGTTTGACGTTCATATTAATAAAAGATTGAAATACTAACATGGACTTGAATCATAAACATGCAGAGGTCGAATTCACAACATCATACTCAATAGATTAGTTCACTAATTCCAACATAAACAGATTAGTTACACATGGTGAAAGTAAAAACAACACTTACAGTGATTGACATTACAAAGGTGATGATGGAAACTTCACGATACAACGATCACAATACTACATAACACACTCAAGTATCTAGAAAACTATTCTAGAGCTACAAACTCACAAAAAAAACACTCAAACTCGAGTGTATAAGAGAAGATAAGAGTGAGATACTCAGAATGGGATGCCTAGAAGTGTTGGAAATGGCCCTATTTATAGGGTTGAGGAAGGGTCCTGACGCTACGCGTCAACCTGACGCTACATGTCAGTTCCCTAACTCAGCCTCCATCAAACAGCTCAAAGTGGCCATGATGGAATTATTTAATGAATCATGCCCTGCCACTTGGCCCTGTCTCCACTTCGGTGTGGACGTTGGTGAGTAGTGGAGTGGCCAAAAGTGGGCCAAACAGGTGAGTGCTTGGCCAACCTGGCTTTGGAGTCTACGTAGCTCTGACGCTACGCGTGAATGTGATGCATAACGTCAGCATCTAAAGTCCCCACGCTACGCGTGGTGTTGATGCTACGCGTCAGGTTCCTGATCTTTAATTTTCTCTTTAAATTCTTCACTTTTTCACTACAAAACTAGAGAAAATTGATCAAGGGCAGATTATTTCTAACAACTTCTATTTATTGAATTTAAAACCTAATTTTCTAACAATTTAGACTGATTTTTATTATTTTTATGAAATTTATATTAAAGATTTTATTGTAAATTTGAGGACTAACAAATACCCCCAACTTGAGACATTGCTCATCCTCGAGCAAGAGAGAAAAAATAAAAAATAAAAATTTGAAATCAATTTTTTGAGTTAGTCCGAGAATTTACCACAAAAAGTAATTTCACAATTTACCATTTTGAAATAATCAATTATAGAAATCTTATGTAACAAAGGTTTATTGATAAAATCCTTTACAATATTTTATTAACAAATCAAGCATAAATTTAGGCTTACCTCACAAGTGTTTATCTCTGTGCCAAGGGTAACCTGTTTCACTCTTTCAATCATAAAATCAAACAAATTTAATTTTGATTTTCATCTAATCAATGGTTGATCATACAAAGATATTTTCAAAAATCACAGGGTCTTTTCAAAGGTTGTAATAAGGCTTGGCTACAAGAAATGATGGTTTTTCTTTGGAATTCAAAAGCTTGAAATCATAAAAGAGCAATTTTTTTAGCCTTTCTCTTGGCCCAAGTCTCAATTCTTTTATTCATGAAAAATAAATACCCCCAACTTGATTCTTTTCACTATTTTTGATTTTTCTTTTTCATATTTTATTATTATTTCCTTTTTCTTTGAAAAGAATCAAGTTGCTTATTTTCACTCCTTATTTTTTGTAAGAACACTCAAAATATTTTTATTTTGCTCAATGGCTCTTTTAATCAATCAAATATAGGGAATGGTTAAAACTGATATAGGTTAAGTGTAACATCCCTGATGTTTTAATGAGAATTATAAGAAGTGGGAAATGTTAGTAAATATTTTAGAAGTTTTATTTAATATTCGTTCTGTCCAAG
This sequence comes from Clitoria ternatea, assembly GCA_037962975.1. Lineage (NCBI taxonomy): Eukaryota > Viridiplantae > Streptophyta > Magnoliopsida > Fabales > Fabaceae > Clitoria > Clitoria ternatea. The sequence continues at coordinate 111,993,216 of CM075671.1, forward strand.
CCAAAGATTGGAAAAGCCGGTGTCGAGGTCGGTATCTGAAGCGCGAGCAGGCGGAGTTAAAGATCGGAAGTGTAGGAGATGAGCGGGAAGGGCTAGGCGGTCTGGTCCAACCGTTGTGAGGAGAGCGCCTCACACGAGGTTAGAGACCGGATTAACCTCACGATGACTGAAACAACGGATGTAGGTAACCATGAGGTGAGCACGGATGAGATATCCGATCTATCAGGTTGTAGCTCGGATTTCCGAGGTATGAACACTAAGTTTGGACGTTGGGGGGGCCGATATTTATATCGGGCCTATACTCTTGCGAATTATTAGAGGATTGTGAATACTTAAACGTTGAGGGAATAAACACGTGTAATTGATTTGATAACTATGCAATAGTTTAAAATAGTGAAAAATTGATTAAATTTAGTAAGAATACAAATAAAATAAAGGAAAAGACGATCTTGCCCATGAGCTATATATATAAGGAAATTCTCTTCTTTCCCTCTTCATTATTTTACAAGTTACCTTGCTGTTGGTCTATTCCTCCTTTTTCGTTTTTCTCTCCTCTCTTAACGCTGATTTGCATGAGCTGAAGAGAGACTCCATTTGTGTCTGAACTTCAATTTAACCCTATTCCTGTGATCGAGACTTCAAGGTGAGTCTACTGATCCGTTCCAATTATGATTCCCTTATTCCTTTTATTCTTTAGCCGTTAAGAGCCATGCATGGCTATATTTGTGGCTGTTCTCTACTCCTCTGGTGAGCATGAGTCCAGATGTTGTCCATGAACTAAGGGCGTTGAGGTGATGAGCTATACTTTATGATTCGTAGGTAGTAGGCTAAGCAACGGAAGACTGAGTGAAGGAGTTGAGACTGCAGAACCGGTGCTCGGAGGAAAGAATCGACACAGAGAACAGATCAACGAAGCGTGGAACCAAAGTAAGGGGGTGTTCGGGTTATAATTAATTAGAATAGGACTCACTTCTTATTCAGGTCTTTGAGGTAACGTAAACAGACTAAGGAAATTGTTGTTAAACGTAATTGTGTGTTTATGCTGTGCATGTGTGACTGAGTTTATTAATTTGTGGATGATCGGATGTGGATGAGTTTATCATGTATGATCTTGTGAATCTAATGTGAAATGATCAGTGTTATGTGATGTCGGGTTAGCAAGCAGGCTACCCGAGTGATGAGAAATTGATATTATTGTGAGAAAGGTAAACTGTTGAATGATTATGTGGTATGGGATGGCCGACGGTATATGATAGCCCCTCATTTCCGGCTCCCATGGTTTTCGTGCCCAGTTGAGCTACCCAGTGGTCAAGTAGGACCCAGTGGTCGAGGTGGAGAGTCAAGCAGGACTCGGTGAACCAAGCAGGGTTCACGGGGTGTCAAGTAGGACCCCCAGCTGAAGGCCAATCCTTTAGTATCCGGATACTAGGAGTCAGATTGTATGAGAGTCAGTTGTGATGAATGTGATGTATGTGATGAATGTGATGAATGTGAGGAATGTGATGGAGATTATATAGTTGGTCTAATACAGTTATTGTATGAAATTCATTATGTTTCGGTATGCTTACTTACAGATAATGCATGAGGTGTATGTATTAATATGCATGTATAGTGTTAAATTCCGTTCTATATTAATTATAATGCCAAACACTCACCCTTGCATATTTTTTTTTTGTAACCAGAGACAGGGAGGGGGAAGGAGCCATGGAGCCGCTCCAAGGGGGAGAACGGTGCCAGGGTACGAGTGACTTCGAGTGACTTTCTATAGAGTCTTATGTGTATAAGAACTTCTTAGTATAATTATTAGTTGTGTTTAATTAAGACCGGATCAGATGTAAAACTATATTTTAAAAACATATCACTGTTACTTACATACGCTCCCATGGTAACTCTTTGGGTTTACCGAACCATTTTTAAAGTGAAATTTTGAGAGTCCGGTTACATGTCTTGAATAATCCGATGTGGGAAAGGTGTTCGCTCCAGCGAATAGAACCTCGTTTAAGTGAGAGTCCGGAATCTCGCTTAAACGAGTAGGGGCCTCACTCAAGTGAGAAGTCCTGACTGTGTTTGAATATATTAACAGGTCCAAAAGATGTGCAAGGATTTTGATAATGACAAGTACTCTTGAAGAAACCGATGCAAAAACAAAGACATGAAATCAGATTTGAAGTAACAGCGAAGCTAATCGATTAGGCCATAGATGCTAATCGATTAGGAGCTTTCTGTCTTGGAAGAAATTGCATCAGGGTTGAAGATAATCGATTAGTGAAGCCACACAATCGATTAGATACTCACTGGAATTAAGATAATCGATTGCACACTTGAGACTAATCGATTACAGCAATCAAAAATGGAATTAAATGCATCAGGCACACATGCTAATCGATTAAGGGAGCCATATAATCGATTAGGAAGCCACTGGAATTTAAGGTAATCGATTGCAAGACATGCTAATCGATTAGGATGCTACGAAAACAAATTAAATGCATCAGGTATAGATGCTAATCGATTACAGGTAATGAGATAATCGATTAGTGACTCTCTGACTTGAAGCTAATCGATTACAACGCGAGGGTGTAATCGATTACGCTAGTGGAAAAACAGATTTAAGTGGGAAACCAGGTCATGTCTCCACCATTCTTCAAATTTCCACTAACTGCAACGGCTATGATGGACTAGGGCACTCCTCAAAGCTATCTTGGGTCTATAAATTGAAGAGGAAGACAAGCACAAACACACAACCAAGAAGCAACAATTCATAGCTCTATTTTGTGCTTTGTAAGCCTATTTCTTGCATATTGTACTTTCACTTGTATATCCTCTCATCTTGAGAGATTAGAATTTGGGAGAGCTTTTCAATTGTATATTTGCTCTATTGAGAGAGTGTATTGATTGTAAACAAACACCAAACACACAAGTTATTCACTCTAGGTTGAGTGGTTGTTCACTCTAGGTTGAGTGGTTACAAAGGTTGTGGACTCAACCTTTGGGATATTGTGAGATTGAGAGATTGGGTGGGTTGCCCTTATACTTGTGAGGATTGGGTTCTTGAGTGTGGGACACTAGGAAGCCGCAATTGCTCAAAGTTGTATCTCTAGTCTACAATAGTGGAAAATCCTCTAAGTGGGTTGCTTAGAGGCGAGACGTACACCGGATTGGGTGGAACTCGTTACATCGGTTTGCAAGCTTCTCTTCCTTACTCTTTTACTTTCATACATTGCATATTTGTTGATTGGTATTGTTTGGTTGAGAAGAACATACTTGAACTTGCTTAATTTGCTATACCCTAGACAATGCACACCAAGTGTTTGCTAAATTGCCTCAGCAATATTTACCTCTTGTAGTGCATTGCATATCATTGTTACTTGCTTTCACTTGCATAATCTCATAAACTTGGTTATAGAAATCATTTTTAAAGGTATTCCAAGCAAAAGTTTTATAACTCAATTCACCCCCCCTCTTGAGTATTGAGGCCACTTGAACAACAAGTGGTATCAGAGCTTGACTCTTGGTAAATCAAGCTTAACAGCTTCAAGAGATTAAATGGCCTCAAGTTCTCAAAATGTTTTTCCCGAGGGTGGTGCGATAAATAGACCTCCCGCTTTCAATGGGGAAGGGTATGCGTTTTGGAAAGAAAGAATGAAAATCTTCATTCAATCAATTGACTTGAGAATATGGAATACCATTGAAAATGGTCCCTATATACCGATGCATACTATAGATAGCAAGAATGTTGAAAAACCTATAGATGAATGGACAAGCGAGGAAGAAAAGAAAGTCCAATATGGCTACAAGGCCAAAAATCTTATTACTATGTCTTTAGGTCAAGATGAATTTTTTAGGATAATGACATGCCAGACTGCTAAGGAAATGTGGGATACTCTTCAAGTAACCCATGAAGGCACTAATGATGTAAAGGACTCAAAGATTAGTACTCTTACTAGTCAATATGAATGCTTTAGATTAAACTCTCATGAATCGATTGTTGATATACAAAAAAGATTTACTCTCATCATTAATCAACTCATTACACTTGGAAAGACTTACACTAACAAAGAACTCATTCATAAAGTGTTGAAAAGTCTTAACAGAGAATGGCAACCGCTAGTTACCGCCATCAAACAATCTCCTAGCATAAACGAAATGTCTCTCGCCACTTTATTTGGTAAGTTGCAGGAACAAGAACAAGAGCTGAAAGAATTAAAGATGGCGGAAGAGGAAGAAAAATCTTCCAAGAAAAAGGGTCTTGCTCTCAAGGCTACTTCCACAAACGAAGAAGAAGAATCCGGAAGTGAACTTGATGAAGAAGAAGAATTTGGACTATTTGTAAAACGCTTCGGGAAATTCATGAAAGGCAAACGCTTTCAAAGAAGCTTCAAAAACTCAGGTAAGAAACCTATCACTAAAGAAAACTCTCCCTCACCCAACTGTTTTGAATGTGGTAAGGAAGGGCACTTCAAAGCCGATTGTCCAAACCTCAAAAAGAAGGGCAAGGACAAACAAAGAAGAAGAAGAGCCTATATTGCCTGGGATGAGAATGATGTGAGCAGCTCCGACGACTCGGAAGATGAGCAAGCCAATCTTTGCTTAATGGCAAATCATCAAGAAGAAGATAATGAGGTAAATCTTCTTGACTTAGATAAAAATGAGCTGTTAGAAGCATTTGAAGAATTATATGATAAAGTCACAAAAATCTCTAGTAAACTCAAAGCATCTAGGAAAACTAGTGACACTCTAGAGATGCACCTTATGGAAGTTTGCAAAGAGAATGAATGTTTAAAAGAAGAATTGAAAAATGCTCAAGTATGTTCCATTAGTAAACCTTGTAATTTTGCTAAGAAATATGTTGATCTAGAAAATAAAGTCCTAGATCTAAACAAAACCTTAGAGAAATTCACTAATGGAAGAGATAATTTGAATATCCTACTTGGGCAACAAAAATGCATGTTTAGTAAAACCGGTCTAGGATATGACCAAGAACATAGTAATCATAAAATGGAGAAGCACTATAAAAACTTCTTTGCACCACCAAGCAAATCCTCCTCACCTTTTATGAAATGCAATCATTGTGGTACCAAAGGACATAGTGCTTATAAGTGTAGTGTTAGGAAACTAGGACCAAAGGTCTTAAGAAAGGTGTGGGTTCCCAAAGGAACATCTCCACAAGCTAACCTTAAAGGACCCAACATAAAATGGGTACCTAGTTCTCTAAAATGATTTTGTTTTGTAGGTATGCTTCAAGGCAAGCAACACCCATTGGTACTTGGATAGTGGGTGTTCTAAACATATGACGGGAGACAAAAGTAAGTTCATATCACTTACTCCACGAAGCAAAGGATTTGTTACTTATGGAGATAACACAAAGGGAAGAATACTTGGAATCGGAAATGTCGGTAAAAACTCTTCCACCTCCATAAATGATGTTTTATATGTTGAAGGACTAAAACATAACTTGCTTAGCATTAGTCAATTATGTGACAAGGGCTATAAAATTGTTTTTGAATCAAATGGTTGCATAATTGAAAATAAACTAAACAAGGAGATAAAATTTGTTGGTCAAAGAGTAGATAACATTTACATGATTAATCTAGATTGTCTTGCTTCAAATGATGTACAATGCTTTATAACTAAAGAGGATGAATCATGGCTTTGGCATAGAAGAATCGCTCACATTCATGTAGACCATTTAAATAAACTTGTTTCAAAAGATTTAGTTATTGGTTTACCAAAACTGAAATTTGAAAATAAATTCTGTGACGCTTGTCAAAAAGGAAAACAAGTAAAGGCTTCTTTTCAAGCAAAAAATATTGTTTCAACAACAAGACCTTTGCAGCTTTTACATATGGATTTGTTTGGACCTTCAAAAATCAAAAGTTTTGGTGGAAACTATTATGGTCTAGTGATTGTGGATGATTACTCTAGATATACATGGACATTGTTTCTTACTCATAAACATGAAGCATATCAAGCATTTAAGAAACTTGCCAAGGTTATCCAAAATGAACAAAACTTAAAAATAGCATCCATACGAACGGATCATGGGGGAGAATTTGAAAACCAATCTTTTGAAAAATTTTGTGAAAAGTTTGGCATTGAACATAATTTTTCGGCTCCAAGAACTCTACAACAAAATGGAGTAGTTGAAAGGAAAAATCGATCTTTAGCGGAGCTTGCAAGAACTATGTTGAATGAAGCAAATATTTCAAAACAGTTTTGGGCCGATGCCGTGAACACCGCGTGTCATGTTATGAATCGTTGTTTGATAAGGCCTATATTAAAGAAAACCCCCTATGAACTTTATAAAGGACGAAAACCAAATATTTCCTACTTTCACATTTTTGGATGCAAATGCTTTGTCTTGAACAATGGAAAGGAAAATCTTGGCAAATTTGATGCAAAATCTGATGAAGCAATTTTTCTAGGTTATTCATCTACTAGTAAAGCATATAGACTCTTTAACAAACGGACTTACACAATTGAAGAGTCCATACATGTTAAATTTGATGAACTTAACCAAAATCCTCCGAGAAAGGAAGTTGATGATCTTGTAGGTACCTTCCAAGAAATGAACTTGCAAGACAAAGAAGAAGAAGTCAACAATGATGGAGGTGCAGCACAAATTGAGAGACAACAAGAATGGGTAACTTTGAAGGATCATCCCTTGGACAAAATCATTGGAGAAATAACCAAAGGGAATGAATTTGAAATGTCCTTGATGGGAGAACTCACTTTCTTCCTTGGACTACAAATAAAACAAGCCATTGATGGAACGTTCATTAGCCAAACCAAATACTGTAAGGAACTACTTAAAAGGTTTGGAATGGACAAGGCAAACGAGATAGCTACACCCATGAGCACATCCTGCTATCTAGACAAAGATGAAAAGGGTAAGGACATTGAAATCACCAAATATCGAGGTATGATTGGATCCTTACTGTATTTAACTGCGAGTAGACCTGATATTATGTTTGCGGTATGCATGTGTGCTAGATATCAAGCATGTCCTAAAGAATCACATTTGACTGCCGTAAAAAGAATTTTAAAATATCTTGTGGGTACTCAAAATGTTGGTTTATGGTATCCCAAAGGCGTTGAATGTAATCTTTTAGGATATTCTGATTCCGACTTTGCGGGGTGTAAGCTTGATAGAAAAAGCACTAGTGGTACATGCCATTTGCTTGGTAGTTCCCTTGTTTCTTGGCATAGCAAGAAACAAGCAAGTGTTGCATTGTCAACAGCTGAGGCAGAATATGTAGCAGCTGGTAGTTGTTGTGCTCAAATTCTTTGGATGAGACAACAACTTCTTGATTTTGGTATTTCCTTGAATAAAGTCCCCATTAAATGTGATAATACAAGTGCCATTAACATCTCCAAGAATCCAGTAATGCACTCTAGAACCAAACACATTAAAATTAGGCATCACTTTATTAGAGATCATGTGTTAAAAGGGGATTGTGTACTTGAACATGTAGAAACTTCTAAGCAACTAGCTGATATTTTCACAAAACCCTTGGCTAGAGAGCAATTCATTCACATAAGAAGAGAGTTAGGCATTCTTGACATGTCCAGTTGTGTTTGAATCTTTTGATAAGAACCTTGTTGAATGGCATAATGCATGGTATATATCACATTTCATGTTTGGAACCTTGCTGTTTGATATGTTTGAAGTTTTTGACTTCATAATCGATTACATTGTTATTCCCAATCGATTACTAAGCTTCTGTTTCTACGCAAATCGATTATAGCACACCCATAATCGATTACAATCATTCTGTTTCAAATATAATCGATTATACATGATCCATAATCGATTACGAAGCTTCTGTTTCAAGTTCAAAACGTTTCCTCTTCTGCATAATCGATTACCACCTTGCCCCAATCCATTAGGACGTTTCTGTTTCTAAACTAATCGATTACCCTAAGCCTATAATCGATTACCATCTGTATGGAACGTTTGGAATTCCCCAGAAACAGTGATCTAATCGATTACCCCCTGCCACGTAATCGATTAGTCTGCCTTCTGCAGAGTCAAATGCAACTCCCTAGGCTCACTCGAAACTCTCCCTCTCTTAACTCACTTCACTCCTTCCTAAACTCTCTTTCCTCCTTCCTAAACCTAATTTTTAACTATATATACCCCCTCATTCACCTTCTCATCTCACACTACCTCCTTTCTCCCAAACCTCTCCAAAACTCTCTAGCACTCATCTCTCTTCATCTCCTCTTTTAGCATTTTTCACCATGTCTACCTCAAGGAATGTCAAAAGGGCTAGGTCCTCTGCTGCTCAAGCTCATAATCCCCTTGACTTCTCAAGGTTTTTCTCTTCTCCTAGAGACCTTCAGAATTTTATGAAGAATTTTTCTGAAAAGGAGATTATGACCCCTCATTATACCATTGCTGACACCTTTGACAACCCAAGCCTTACCTTCACCCAAAGCCTCCACCACTACAACCTTTTCCCCTTCCTATCCCTCAAAGAAGAAGAATACTATCCTGAGCTTATGAGAGTATTCTACTGCAACCTCCGCCTTGTCAATGGGATGGTTGAATCCAAGGTGAAAAACACCACCATCAAACTCTCCAATGCCCAGTTTGCAGAGATTTCCAAACTGCCCCTCAACAACGCTGACTTTGATGGAGGCGAACCTGAGGATGAATGGGGCTTCAATGCTCTTACTGCTCGCCAATCTTTATGGAAACCTGACCGTCCTAGGAGCAACCACAAACTAGTTGGCCACTTGACCATGAACAACCGCCTGCTCCACTTCTTCTTGGTCAAGATGATTGTTCCCCGTGGTGGGAACTATGCTCTAGTTGAAGAGGATGATGTCCTCTTAATGTGGGCCATGCTGAACCACAAAGAGATCAACTGGGTTCAGTTGATCAAGTTCCACATGCGCCATGCCAAGGACCAGCAAAAGCTCCCTTATGGTATCCTCCTCACCAAAATTTTCAAATTCTGTGGAGTAGATTTAGCAGGGGAACTCTCTGAGAAAGTGCCCCCTAGAGCTTGCATTGGCACCCATCACCTCACCAAAATGGGTCTTGTTTTCTCAAATGGAGCATGGTACTCACGAATGGAGGGCGTTTATGCCAACATTCCCTTCCAAGCTCCTGCTGAAGAAGCACCTGCTTCTCCTCCTCCTCCACCTCAACCACAAGCTGCAGCCTCTTCATCTACCTCACAAGCTGACCCTTTTGCATCTCTCTACGCCCATCTTGATCGCCGCTTCGATCGACTTGAAAATTCCCTCCAAGAGTTTTCAATGACCGAGCAGCAACATTTTGAGATGATGCAGCAGCGTTATGAGGAGCTGGCTCACCAAATTGCAGAAATCCGCTTCTTCAACCCGGATAATTAGATTTTCTGTTTAGTTATGTTCCTTGTTTTGTTTTCTGAATTTTGAATAATTTTACTTCTTGTATTTCCCATTTCTTTAAATTCAATAAAAGTATCTTACTTCAGTTTATATTATTTCTCTTCACTGCTCTAATTATTTTTGATGATTACAAAGGGGGAGAAGAATATATGTTCATCTGTTGGATAATACTCTGATACAAAATATGGATAATTTTGAATATGCTCTGATAATATGGAAAATAGATGCTCTGTTAACATATTTGAAAAATGTTATCTGTTTGTTAAATTCCTTTTGATAGGGGGAGAATTATAGATAAGAGATAATAAAACAATAGATAAAATGAGATAAGACATTGGCTGCTGAATTGCTTTTTGAAATTGGTCATCTGCTATTTGAAAAAGAGATAATGTAGCAGAGTTGTTTTTGCAAAAGATAAGTCTATATTATTTAAACTAACAACCCTCAAGAGATGAACATAGTTGTCATCATCAAAAAGGGGGAGAATGTGTTTGAATATATTAACAGGTCCAAAAGATGTGCAAGGATTTTGATAATGACAAGTACTCTTGAAGAAACCAATGCAAAAACAAAGACATGAAATCAGATTTGAAGTAACAGCGAAGCTAATCGATTAGGCCATAGATGCTAATCGATTAGGAGCTTTCTGTCTTGGAAGAAATTGCATCAGGGTTGAAGATAATCGATTAGTGAAGCCACACAATCGATTAGATACTCACTGGAATTAAGATAATCGATTGCACACTTGAGACTAATCGATTACAGCAATCAAAAATGGAATTAAATGCATCAGGCACACATGCTAATCGATTAAGGGAGCCATATAATCGATTAGGAAGCCACTGGAATTTAAGGTAATCGATTGCAAGACATGCTAATCGATTAGGATGCTACGAAAACAAATTAAATGCATCAGGTATAGATGCTAATCGATTACAGGTAATGAGATAATCGATTAGTGACTCTCTGACTTGAAGCTAATCGATTACAACGCGAGGGTGTAATCGATTACGCTAGTGGAAAAACAGATTTAAGTGGGAAACCAGGTCATGTCTCCACCATTCTTCAAATTTCCACTAACTGCAACGGCTATGATGGACTAGGGCACTCCTCAAAGCTATCTTGGGTCTATAAATTGAAGAGGAAGACAAGCACAAACACACAACCAAGAAGCAACAATTCATAGCTCTATTTTGTGCTTTGTAAGCCTATTTCTTGCATATTGTACTTTCACTTGTATATCCTCTCATCTTGAGAGATTAGAATTTGGGAGAGCTTTTCAATTGTATATTTGCTCTATTGAGAGAGTGTATTGATTGTAAACAAACACCAAACACACAAGTTATTCACTCTAGGTTGAGTGGTTGTTCACTCTAGGTTGAGTGGTTACAAAGGTTGTGGACTCAACCTTTGGGATATTGTGAGATTGAGAGATTGGGTGGGTTGCCCTTATACTTGTGAGGATTGGGTTCTTGAGTGTGGGACACTAGGAAGCCGCAATTGCTCAAAGTTGTATCTCTAGTCTACAATAGTGGAAAATCCTCTAAGTGGGTTGCTTAGAGGCGAGACGTACACCGGATTGGGTGGAACTCGTTACATCGGTTTGCAAGCTTCTCTTCCTTACTCTTTTACTTTCATACATTGCATATTTGTTGATTGGTATTGTTTGGTTGAGAAGAACATACTTGAACTTGCTTAATTTGCTATACCCTAGACAATGCACACCAAGTGTTTGCTAAATTGCCTCAGCAATATTTACCTCTTGTAGTGCATTGCATATCATTGTTACTTGCTTTCACTTGCATAATCTCATAAACTTGGTTATAGAAATCATTTTTAAAGGTATTCCAAGCAAAAGTTTTATAACTCAATTCACCCCCCCTCTTGAGTATTGAGGCCACTTGAACAACACTGACACCCTTTCTCTCATCCGTTGTGTTCAAATTAAATTGTTTTTCCCTAAATATCGATTAATTTTCAAGATAAGGGAGAATTTATCGTAAAAGGTAATTGTTTAAATAAAAATAAATGCAAAATAATCTAGGACGTTACACTTGGTATCAGAGCGGTTCTTTCTAGAGCCGGTGTGTGGCCCGATCTAATGATTGTGATAATTTTATGAAAGTTAATTGTATTTTGTTGTGTTGAGATTATGTGTGGTCTGGCACCGTTCCCTTGGCATTCCATTGGCGTAGTGTTCTATGAATATAAGGTAAATCTATGATCCCCTGACTGATCTTGGTTATTAATGGTGATGTGTTTGCCCATTGTAGAGTTACTAAATGGACGGAGAGACTAGTTCTGGGGGAAAAGATAATTTCTTCTCTAGATTTACTCAGCTGATGAGTAGGACCGAGTCCGGTCCCACTCTGGATAAATTCCTGAAAAGGAATCCTCCGACTTACAAAGGAGGACACGACTACGATGGGGCATATATCTGGATTAGGGATATCGAGCAGGTTTTTGAATATTTTGAGTGCTCTGAAGAGCAAAAGGTTTTATTTGCTACTTACCAACTAAAAGATGAGGCTAGAGTATGGTGGTCCCGCGTGAAGGTGCAGATGAACGCAGCCAATGAGCCGTTGGTATGGGCGAATTTTCAAAGGAGGTTCCTTGTTAAATACTTCCCGGACAACTACAAAATCTGGAAAGAAATGGAATTCCTGAAGTTGGAGCAAGACCGAATGTCTGTAGCTGATTACACCAGCAAATTTGACGAGCTGTGTGATTTTTACCACCCTTTCTCGTTAGAAAGGACTGAAGGTAGCAAGTGCGCCAAATACGAAGCTGGACTACGGATTGAGCTCCGTAGTGTAATCGTACCGATGGAAATTAGGGACTATCCGACCTTGGTGAACAAAGCAAGACTGACTGAAGAAGTGCAGTTGCAACGGATGTCTTAGCCAAGAGATAAAAAGCCATTGAAGGCAAAAGGATTCAGCTTCAAGAGGATGGGTCAATTCTTTCGGGGCGGCAAGTCTTCTGCTACCTCCTCATCCTCCTCTGGCCGGGGTTCCACTGGTCGATCGGGTAATCCCCCTGGGAATCGTACATGCTACAATTGTGGTCAGGAAGGACACATTGCCAAACATTGCCAAGCTAATCAGATTGTGTGCTTCCAGTGCGGACGACCAGGGCACCTCAGGCCCGATTGCCCTCAAAGGCAGCAGCAGGGCAGGACGGATAACCGAACTAACTTTTCTGGGACCCGGGGTTCCAACTTCTCGAGAGGAGGTCGGAATGGAGCTGGTAGAGGGAACCAACAAGCGGGAAGATATGATGCCCAATCTAGCGATGCCCAAACGCCATGACTGGACGTGTATTTGCGTTTGATGCTTCAGAGGCTACGAGGAATGACAATCTGGTACAGGGTAAGTGCCTCATCTGTGGTTATCTGGTTGATGTGATTTATGATTCAGGTGCCACCCATTCCTTTATTTCGGAAAGTTGTATGCGACGGCTTGGTCTGCCAATCAGTTTAATGGAGAACGCTCTTATTGTTTCCACTCTAACTGGTTCTACTTTCCGTGCAACTACAGTGTGTAGGAAATTACCGATGCAAATTGAAGCCCGTACTTTTCGAGTAAATTTTATTTGTATGCCCTTGAAGGACTTAGACGTTATTCTAGGTCTTGATTGGCTTGCTGCTAATCATGTGTTGGTCGACTGTTATCGGAAGAATATTGTTTTCTCCCAGGAACTTGACGTGAAGAACGGGGTGAGCGATGTCCTAACCACGTATGTTGTTTTATTCACTTCGGAGGGTCGGCATAACCTCCTGATAAGTGATATTCCGATTGTTTGTGAATTTTTTGACGTTTTTCCGGAAGAAATTCCGGAGCTACCTCCCAGTCGAGAGACTGATTTCTCTATTGACTTGATTCCCGGGGCAGAACCTGTGTCCCGAGCACCATATAGAATGTCTTCGGTGGAATTAACCGAAGTGAAGAAACAAGTAAACGAATTACTAGAAAAGGGCTTTATCCGACCTAGTGCTTCACCCTGGGGCGCTCCGGTGTTACTGGTAAAGAAGAAGGATGGTAGTATGCGGATGTGCATTGATTACCGGCAGCTGAACAAACTGACCATCAAAAATAAATATCCACTACCCCGGATTGACGATTTACTGGACCAGTTGCGAGGCGCCGTTGTGTTCTCTAAGATTGACTTGAGGTCGGGATACCACCAAATCCGAGTGAGGTCAGAGGATATCCCAAAGACAGCATTTCGGACTCGTTATGGGCACTTTGAGTACGTAGTAATGCCCTTTGGAGTAACAAACGCTCCTGCCATTTTTATGGATTATATGAATCGAACTTTTCAACCGTACTTGGACCAGTTTGTGGTAGTATTCATTGATGATATTTTGGTATATTCGAGGTCGGACGAGGAGCATGCTCAATATCTTCGGCTTGTTTTACAAGTACTTCGGGAGAAGAAGTTGTACGCTAAATTATCTAAGTGTGAGTTCTGGAAGAGTAGTGTACAATTCTTGGGGCATGTAATTTCCCAAGAGGGAGTCTCTGTTGATCCGACAAAAATTAAGGCGGTTATGGCTTGGGAGAGGCCGAAGTCAATAACTGAAATCAGGAGTTTCCTCGGATTAGCTGGATACTATCGACGCTTCATTGAAGGGTTTTCTCGGATAGCACTTCCTCTGACTCGATTAACAAGGAAAGGAAACCCCTTCGTGTGGTCGGAGAAGTGTGAATTAAGCTTCCAAACTCTTAAGCAATGTTTAACTACTGCCCCTGTGCTTGCACTGCCCGATGTAACACAGGAATTTGAAGTATATTGTGATGCATCCAAATTTGGATTGGGATGTGTGTTGATGCAAGCTGATCGGGCAATTGCTTATGCTTTGAGGCAATTGAGGTCACATGAGGAGAATTACCCGACTCACGATCTAGAACTTGCAGCAGTAGTGTACGCGCTGAAGATTTGGCGTCATTATTTGTATGGAGCTCGCTTTGTAGTATTCAGTGATCACAAGAGTCTAAAGTACTTATTTGATCAAAAGGAGTTAAATATGAGACAGAGGAGATGGGTAGAGTATTTGAAGGATTATGACTTCGATTTGAAGTATCACCCGGGCAAAGCGAATGTTGTGGCAGATGCGCTAAGCAGGAAGGTACTGCATGTGGCGTACTTAATGGGTAGAGAACAGGAATTGCTGGAAAGTTTTAGAGATATGAATGTTGGAGTTATTATGAACGCACCAAATCGAATGACAATCGGAATGTTAAAAATCTCCAACGAATTTCTGGAGTCGATGGTAGCTGCACAGAAAGACGATAAAGAGTTACTGAAGCTAATTGATACTCAGAACCAAGGCAAAAATATGGAGATAACTAGGGGTGGCGATGGTATATGGAGATTCAGAAACCGAGTGATAGTGCCTGCACATGGAGATTTCAGGCAGGCGGTGTTATCAGAAGCACACAAGAGCTCTCTAAGTATACATCCGGGAGTAACCAAAATGTATCATGACTTAAGAAAGGAATTTTGGTGGCCAAACATGAAGAAGGCAATAATCGAGTATGTGAAATCCTGTGTGATATGCCAGAAGTGCAAGGTTGAGCATCAACGACCTCCAGGTTTGCTTCGACCTCCAGAAATTCCGATCTGGAAGTGGGAAGGTATCACCATGGACTTCGTGTCCGGACTACCCCGCACTCAAACCGGATACAACGCGATTTGGGTGATTGTTGATCGACTAACCAAAAGTGCGCATTTCCTGGCAATAAATATGAAGTGGTCGTTAGATCGATTAGCTAAGTTGTACGTTGCTGAGGTCGTACGACTGCATGGTGTGCCCTCAAGCATTATCTCCGATCGGGATCCCCGATTCACTTCAAGGTTTTGGGGGAGTTTACAACAACAATTGGGTACTGAGCTCAAATTGAGTTCAGCCTACCATCCCCAAACCGATGGCCAATCAGAACGGACTATACAGACTCTTGAAGATATGTTAAGGGCATGTGTACTGGAACAGGGCGGATCATGGGAGAAATACCTGCCCTTGGTGGAATTTGCATATAATAACAGTTACCACAGCAGCATTGGGATGGCTCCATACGAAGCTCTTTATGGTCGGAAATGTCGTACTCCATTATGTTGGAATGAGAACGGCGATGCCCTTCATCTGGGGCCTGAGATGATTCAAGAGATGAATGAACAAATCGCTTTAATCCGAGAGAAGATAAAAATTGCTCAAGACCGTCAAAAGAGTTATTATGACAATCGGCACAGACCCCTTGAATTCTAAGTGGGTGATTGGGTGTTCCTAAGAATTTCACCGACTAAGGGTGTAGGTCGAATTTTGAAGAGTCAAAAGCTTAATCCGAAGTACATTGGACCATACCAAATACTAGAACGGATTGGTGAAGTCGCTTACCGACTGGATCTTCCCCAATCGTTGACTAACATTCACAACGTGTTCCACGTATCGCAACTTCGAGCCTACATTCCGTGTGATACCATGATTGTACCAAGTGACTCCATTGAAGTGAAGAAGAACTTGACGGTGGAGGCGGTACCAATTGGCATTGAAGAGCATCAAACCAAACGGTTAAGGAACAAGGAGGTACCGCTGGTGAAGGTGAAGTGGCAGAATTTACATTGGATAAACTACACTTGGGAGTTAGAATCCGATATGAGATGAATGTACCCTCATCTTTTTCAACCGGAACACTGATTTCAGGGACGAAATCTCCTTTTAGGGGGGGTGGATGTAACATCCCTGATGTTTTAATGAGAATTATAAGAAGTGGGAAATGTTAGTAAATATTTTAGAAGTTTTATTTAATATTCGTTCTGTCCAAGCCAAAGATTGGAAAAGCCGGTGTCGAGGTCGGTATCTGAAGCGCGAGCAGGCGGAGTTAAAGATCGGAAGTGTAGGAGATGAGCGGGCAGGGCTAGGCGGTCTGGTCCAACCGTTGTGAGGAGAGCGCCTCACACGAGGTTAGAGACCGGATTAACCTCACGATGACTGAAACAATGGATGTAGGTAACCATGAGGTAAGCACGGATGAGATATCCGATCTATCAGGTTGTAGCTCAGATTTCCGAGGTATGAACACTAAGTTTGGACGTTGGGGGGGGCCGATATTTATATCGGGCCTATACTCTTGCGAATTATTAGAGGATTGTGAATACTTAAACGTTGAGGGAATAAACACGTGTAATTGATTTGATAACTATGCAATAGTTTAAAATAGTGAAAAATTGATTAAATTTAGTAAGAATACAAATAAAATAAAGGAAAAGACGATCTTGCCCATGAGCTATATATATAAGGAAATTCTCTTCTCTCTCTCTTCATTATTTTACAAGTTACCTTGTTGTTGGTCTATTCCTCCTCTTTCGTTTTTCTCTCCTCTCTTAACGCTGATTTGCATGCGCTGAAGAGAGACTCCATTTGTGTCTGAACTTCAATTTAACCCCATTCCTGTGATCGAGACTTCAAGGTGAGTCTACTGATCCGTTCCAATTATGATTCCCTTATTCCTTTTATTCTTTAGCTGTTAAGAGCCATGCATGGCTATATTCGTGGCTGTTCTCCACTCCTCTGGTGAGCATGAGTCCAGATGTTGTCCATGAACTAAGGGCGTTGAGGTGATGAGCTATACTTTATGATTCGTAGGTAGTAGGCTAAGCAACGGAAGACTGAGTGAAGGAGTTGAGACTGTAGAACCGGTGCTCGGAGGAAAGAATCGACACAGAGAACAGATCAACGAAGCGTGGAACCAAAGTAAGGGGGGTGTTCGGGTTATAATTAATTAGAATAGGACTCACTTCTTATTCAGGTCTTTGAGGTAACGTAAACAGACTAAGGAAATTGTTGTTAAACGTAATTGTGTGTTTATGCTGTGCATGTGTGACTGAGTTTATTAATTTGTGGATGATCGGATGTGGATGAGTTTATCATGTATGATCTTGTGAATCTAATGTGAAATGATCAGTGTTATGTGACGTCGGGTTAGCAAGCAGGCTACCCGAGTGATGAGAAATTGATATTATTGTGAGAAAGGTAAACTGTTGAATGATTATGTGGTATGGGATGGCCGACGGTATATGATAGCCCCTCATTTCCGGCTCCCATGGTTTTCGTGCCCAGTTGAGCTACCCAGTGGTCAAGTAGGACCCAGTGGTTGAGTTGGAGAGTCAAGCAGGACTCGGTGAACCAAGCAGGGTTCACGGGGTGTCAAGTAGGACCCCCAGCTGAAGGCCAATCCTTTAGTATCCGGATACTAGGAGTCAGATTGTATGAGAGTCAGTTGTGATGAATGTGATGTATGTGATGAATGTGATGAATGTGATGAATGTGAGGAATGTGATGGAGATTATGTAGTTGGTCTAATACAGTTATTGTATGAAATTCATTATGTTTTGGTATGCTTACTTACAGATAATGCATGAGGTGTATATATTAATATGCATGTATAGTGTTAAATTCCGTTCTATATTAATTATAATGCCAAACACTCACCCTTGCATATTTTGTTTTTTGTAACCAGAGACAGGGAGGGGGAAGGAGCCATGGAGCCGCGCCAAGGGGGAGAACGGTGCCAGGGTACGAGTGACTTCGAGTGACTTTCTATAGAGTCTTATGTGTATAAGAACTTCTTAGTATAATTATTAGTTGTGTTTAATTAAGACCGGATCAGATGTAAAACTATATTTTAAAAACATATCACTGTTACTTACATACGCTCTCATGGTAACTCTTTGGGTTTACCGAACCATTTTTAAAGTGAAATTTTGAGAGTCCGGTTGCATGTCTTGAATAATCCGATGTGGGAAAGGTGTTCGCTCCAGCGAATAGAACCTCGTTTAAGTGAGAGTCCGGAATCTCGCTTAAACGAGTAGGGGCCTCACTCAAGTGAGAAGTCCTGACACCCTTTCTCTCATCCGTTGTGTTCAAATTAAATTGTTTTCCCTAAATATCGATTAATTTTCAAGATAAGGGAGAATTTATCGTAAAAGGTAATTGTTTAAATAAAAATAAATGCAAAATAATCTAGGACGTTACATTAAGAGTACCAAAGAATTTATTTTTCAGGCTCAAAATTGGCTTTCAAGGGATAAAATAATTTTACCAAGGTAAGCTGTTTGGCCCAAGGTTTTCTTTTCACCAAAAATGTACCTTGATCATTTTCTTGAATTCTCTGTACAACAACACAAATCAAAGATTAAAGCAAAATCAATTCAAATGAAGTTATGTCGAATAAACCCTCAAGTGTTTAAAAGATCTCTCAGCTCACCGGGTTATCGAAATTTAGCTTGATAGTTAATAAACTTATTGTAACTGATTTTATCAAAATTCCTAAGTTACAAAAGAATCAATAATTGATTTTACAAAATTAGTTTTATTGTGTAAAAACTTTAAGTGTATAAATTATCTTACTTTCAAAAATTTGATTTATTTATTAAAAAGATAAAATATATATTTATTATTATTATTAATATTTTATTTTTTTATGAAGAAAATACACAAAAACACACCATGACAAAAATTTTACGCAAAGATAAAACACACCACATAAAAATAAACTATAATATAATATCCAAAAAGTAAAAATACCAATGTAAATAGAAAACTAAAAGTAAACTAGAATGTATGTAACAGAAATAAGATAACACCAATCAGTCCTCCATCTCATCATCTCCCTCCTCATCTGTATCACCCTCTGACTCAGCATGTGCTCTAGACGGTCCACCAGTCTCAGGGTATGTCGGTAGATCACCAGGCCAAGCCACATAGGCTGCAAACTCAGCTGGTGTAACATATGGTGCTCCCTCACCCTGAAGTCTGTACTGATAGTATGAATCATAAAGATGCATGTAAGCTCTGTGTATGGCAGCCATCATCTGCTGATGCTCAAGTGTCATCCTGGAAAATCCCTCTGCGACAACATCAGCAGGTGGTGGTTGAACTGGTGGTCTCCTCCTCTTCTGTCTGGGCTGAGCCTCCTGCTCCAGTGGTGGAAGCTCGCACTGCTAGACGAAGTAATCTCTGTTCACTAGAACTTTGGGGACTCTCCCCGAAGAACTAGTGAACTCGGGTGATGGCACAACAACTCCCTGCCTCCTCAGTAAGGCAGATATGATGAAAGGGAATGGGATAGGACGGTTCACCTTATACCTAAGGGCATAAAGGTGAATCTGCTCAGAAATCAGCTCTGCAATATCAATAATATGGCCCTGGAGAATGGAGTAAAGAAGGCAGCATCGATCAACTGGGATAGAAGAAAGGTGGGTTACAGGAGTAATGTTATGAAACATGAGATGAGACTAAGCCTGAGCTATAGGGGTCAGCTGGGTCTTGAGGAGGTTGGATGGAGTCCTCCCAACCTTACTCAGGTTACAGAAGATTCCATCCTTGCTCAAGAAGTGAGCAACCTGATTTAGGAAGTATCCTAGATCACCATCCTCAGTCGCGATCTTGTTTCTGTTTTCCTTCCAAAAACAAATATCGCTCTCGGGAGTAGGCTCCCAAGGGTTACCCAGTAGGGTACTAATAGTGTCCCGGTCATAAGCAATATGTCGGCC
Source organism: Clitoria ternatea (assembly GCA_037962975.1). Taxonomy (NCBI): domain Eukaryota; kingdom Viridiplantae; phylum Streptophyta; class Magnoliopsida; order Fabales; family Fabaceae; genus Clitoria; species Clitoria ternatea. The sequence continues at coordinate 112,013,151 of CM075671.1, forward strand.
CCTAACCCAGCTCGTCCTCTGATGTCCAATGTCTGGCGCGTCCTAGCGAGTCCTATAAGCATTAGCATAGAATTCCATCACTATATTTACAAAACATTCACAGTAATAAAATATTTACAAAAAAGTTTTAAACATACATGTTTTTGGATTTTCTAAAAAAACAATTTTATTAAATATTTACACAAAACGCAAAACTCACACAAAATCCATAACAACATATTTTTGAATTTTTGTAATTTTATTAACTGCATATTTTTGGATTTTTACAATTTATCACAAACAAAAATCAACATGCATAAATTTCACAAACATGTAAAAGCATATAACATGTATATTTACAAAATTATACAAATTTATTTTTTTTATTTTATACAAAAAAGTATAACAAATATACAATTCTAGAAAATTTATTAAAAGAAAAATAAACAAACAACAAAAAGAAGCATACTGGACAAATTTTATTAAAAACAGAAAACAAATAAAGGAAAAAAATACAAAAATTAAAAAAAATCAGGAATAGAGGTTGACGCTACGCGTGGGTCTCAGCTCTGTTCTTCCCACGCTACGCGTCAGTGGGACACTACGCGTGGGCTTACAGTGCATGCCTCACGCTACGCATCAGTGGGACGCTATGCCTGAGGTGCGCAGTTTCAAACACAGAAACAGCGGTTACGTAGCAGCAACCCCTCCAAATCACATTCAATCCATTCAAATCCCTATTTCTAACAGCAATCAATTCCCAATGGTTCTCTAATCCTAATCCTAACCACATGCATTCTAAAAATTGAAATTGAAATTAAACTAAAGGGAAAGGATTTAGAGAACTTACTTGGAATCCTTTGAGTGATTGAGAAATCGAAGAGGATTGAAGGGTTGAGAGAAAAAGAAGGTTTGAAAATTAGGTTTCCGAAAATTAAAGTGAGGCAGAGAGGGAATTTTAGGTTTTAAAACCTAAGATTGGGCCTCTTTGGTTTAGTTTTAAAAACTGAACGTGGGCCCTAACACTACGCGTGGGTGTGACGCTACGCGTCAAGTTGAAATTTTAACCTCCAAGCTGAGCGCCAGTAGGACGCTACGCGTGGGATTTTTTTTAATATAAGTTAAAAATTAAAGAGAAAATAATGGGTTGCCTCCCATTGAGCGCTTGATTTACAGTCTCTAGCTAGACATCCTGCACATCACAAATTAGTTAAATAACAAATGGTAGTGAGTCTGTTGATCTCACCACCCAGATATGGTTTCAATCTCTGTCCATTAACCTTCCAACTTCTTTTGGAAGTTGGATCTTCAATCTCAACTGCTCCATAAGATTTAACTTCCTTGATTACAAAAGGACCTGACCATTTAGATTTCAATTTACCAGGAAACAGTCTTAATCTTGAATTAAACAATAAAACTTGTTGACCTGGTATAAAATGTCTATTTTTAATTTTCTTATCATGGTAGGCTTTCACCTTGTTTTTGTAACTTCTAGATGTCTCATAAGCATTGTTTCTCATTTCTTACAATTCAAATAACTTTAACTTTCATTTGTCAGCTGCTGCATTTAGATCAAAATTGAGAAATTTTAAAGCCCAATATGCTTTATGTTCCATCTCTACTGGAAGATGACAAGCTTTTCCATAGACCATTTGAAAAGGAGAAAGGCCAATTGGAGTTTTAAATGTAGTTTTGTATGCCCAGAGTGCATCATCAAGCTTTTGTGGCCAATCTTTTTTGGAAAAAGACACAGTCTTTTCCAAAATCCTTTTCACTTATCGATTTGAAATCTCAGCCTGTCCATTGGTTTGTGGATGATATGTTGTGGCCACTTTATGTCTCACTCCATAATGTTGTAACACTTTCTAAAGAACTTTGTTACAAAAATGTGATCTTCCATCACTGATCAAAGTTCTTGGTGTTCCAAACCTGCAAAAAATATTTTTCTTTAAGAAATTCACTATAGTTTTGGTGTCAGCATTAGGTGAAGCAATTACTTCTACCCACTTTGAAACATAATCAACTGCCAAAAGAATGTATTGATTGAATTGAGAATAAGGAAAAGGTCCCATGAAATCAATACCCCAACAATCAAATACCTCAACCTCCTGAATGTTAGTAAAAGGCATTTCTTGTCTTTTGTTAACATTACCTGTTCTTTGACAGTTATCACAAGCTTGAACAAATGAGTGAGAATCTTTAAAAATGGAGGACCAATACAAACCTGATTGCAAAATTTTTGCGGTAGTTGACAATGCCACAACACATCTTTCTTTTCCCAGTCGGGTACACAACGACGTAACAAATTATCCACACCAATTTTAAATAGATGAGAGTCATCCCAAACAAAGTATTTTGAATCTTTGAAATTTTTTTTCTTTGTTGCCAAGTTAGATCATTTGGAAGAATTCCTGCTGCTTTAAAATTGGCCATATCAGCAAACCATGGCCGTTTTGTTATTTCAAAAAGTTTTTCATCAGGAAATTCTTCCAAGATGTCTTTTTCTTTGGCAGTGACATCATTCATTAATCTGGAAAGATGGTCAGCGACCATATTTTCACTACCCTTTTTATCTTTGATTTCAAGATCATATTCTTGAAGGAGTAAAATCCATCGGATTAACCAAGGTTTAGAATCAGTTTTGGTCAAAAGGTACTTGATTGCAGCATGATCAGTGAAAATTATTATTTTTGATCCAATCAAGTATGATCTAAATTTTTCCAAGGCATACACTATAGCTAGTAATTCTTTTTCAGTAGTTGTATAATTTATTTGATTTTCATTTAAAACTTTACTAGCATAGTGTATAACCCTAAAAACTTTTTCATATCTTTGACCTAAAACTGCTCCTACAACATAATCACTTGCATCACACATAAGTTCAAAGGGTAAATTCCAATTAGGAGCAACAATTACAGGGGCAGAAACCAATTTTTCTTTCAAGGTATTAAAAGCTTTAAGACATGCTTCATCAAACTTGAATTCAACATCTTTATTTAGAAGATTTGTTAAAGGTTTAGCAATTTTTGAAAAATCTTGAATAAATCTTCTATAGAAACCAGCATGTCCTAAAAAACTTCTAATACCTTTCACATTCACAGGGGGTGGGAGTTTAGAGATTACCTCTATTTTGGCTTGGTCTACTTCGATACCTTTAGAGGAAATTTTGTGACCAAGTACAATTCCTTCTTTAACCATAAAGTGACATTTCTCCCAATTGAGCACCAAATTTGTTTCAATACACCGCTTCAGTATGGTGTCCAAATTGGTTAGACATGTTTCAAATGAATTTCCAAAGACTGAAAAATCATCCGTGAAACTCTCAATGCTCTTTTTAATTAGATCTGCAAAAATAGCAAACATGCATCTTTGAAAAGTGGTAGGTGCATTACACAATCCAAATGGCATTTTCCTATATGCAAATATACCAAAGGGACATGTAAAAGCAGTCTTTTCCTGATCAAGAGGATCAACAGTAATTTGGTTGTATCCAGAATATCCATTAAGAAAACAATAGTAAGCTTGTCCAGACAATCTTTCAAGCATTTGATCCATAAAAGGAAATGGAAAATGATCTTTTCTTGTTGCTTGATTTAGTTTTCTATAATCAATGCACATTCTCCAACTAGTGACAGTTCTTGTTGGAATTAATTCATTTTTATCATTAACAATTACTGTGATACCACCCTTTTTTGGAACAACTTGTACCGGACTTACCCATGCACTGTCAGAAATGGGATAGATAATACCTGTTTTAAGCAATTTCAAAACCTCCTTCTTAGTTACCTCTTTCATGGTTGGATTGAGGCATCTTTGGGGTTGAGCAACAGGTTTAAAATTATCTTCCAGTAAAATTTTATGCATGCAATATGATGGGCTTATACCTTTCAGATCTTCAAGCATCCATCCAATTGCTTCTTGATTCCTTTTTAAGACTTCAACCAGTTTTTCTTCTTCTGTTTCACTTAACAAATTACTAATAATCACTGATTTTAAATTACCTTCTTTCAAAAAGATATACTTTAAGTTGGAAGGTAGCACTTTCAATTCAGGCCTCTTGATTTCTTCAACAGGTACTTCTTGAATTTCTTCAATTTCTCTTGACTTACGGAAAATTTCTTTCCCTTGATCAAGATCTTCAAGATATTTGTCTACCTGTTTTTCTTCTTCTTCACTCAAAAATTCCATAGAGTTAGTTAATAACTTATTTAAAGGATCAGAGTTTGACATACCTGTGGATATGGAGAAGCAGACCTTGTCGAGAACATCCACCTTAAAACAATCTTGTTTTGGATTGGGATGTTTCATGGCTTTGAAAACATCAAAGTTTACTTCTTTATCGTGAACTCTTACTGCCAACTTTCCATTATCTACATCAATGAGCACTCTAGCAGTCTTCATGAATGGTCTTCCCAGAATTAGGGGAACTTCAACATCTTCTTCCATGTCTAATACCACAAAGTCAATAGGAAAGTAGAACTTGTCAACTTTCACAAGTACATCTTCCACAATACCATAGGGTCTTTTAATTGATCTATCAGCTAGTTGTAGAGTCATCTTTGTTCTTTGAGGATTAAGGTTACCAATTCACTTCATCATACTTAGAGACATTAGATTAATGCTAGCCCCTAAGTCTAACAAGGCTTTTCCAATGTTCATCCCTCCAATGGAGCAGGAATAGTGAAACTTCCAAGGTCTTTCAACTTTATTGGCATATTATGTTACAAAATGGCGCTGCAACCTGCTTCTAGTTCAACAATTTCTTCATCATACCTCCTCTTTTTAGTGAGCAATTCTTTCATAAACCTTGCATATGTTGGCATCTGTTCCAATGCCTCAGAAAATAGAATGTTTATGTGTAATTGCTTAAAGATTTCAAGGAATCTCTTGTATTCCTTTTCCTTATCCTTCTTTGATGGTGCATGTGGATAAGGTAAATCTTTAACTGGAGGTGTCTGACCTAAATACTGATTTTTTTGTTTTTTTGTTTTTTTATTTTTTTATTTTTTGATTTTTTTTGTTTTTCTTTTTCATCATTCTTTTCTTCATCTTTTTTCTCTTCTTCTTCTTTCCTTTCTTCTTTCTCTTTTTCTTCTTTTTCTTTTTCTTTTTCTTCTTCTTTTTCTTTTTCTTCTTTTCCTTTTTCACTATCACTTCCTACAACTTTACCACTTCTTGTAAAAATAGCATTATGTTGTTCTCTTGGATTCTGAGTGTTTGCAGAAAAACCAAAGCTTTCCATGTCAGCTACTTCTTTTGCTAACTGTCCCAATTGCATGTCTGACGCTTTACGTGCGGCTTCATTTGTTTGCATGTATTGAAGCAACTGTTGGATAGATTCTTCTATCCGTGTTAGCATTGCTGTTTGATCAGATTGTGGTTATTGTTTGAATTGATTATTTGGAAGTCGGTTAGAAGGTCCAACGTCTTGTTTCCAGCCAATATTCTGATTCTGCCAACCCTGCTGGTAATTGTTAGGAAAAGAATTACCAAGATTGAAAGGAAAATTACCTAAAAGTATTCTTTGATGGTTTAGAAAATTGGCTTGCTCTTGCTCATTTCTTTCAGGGGCACAGTAACCACACGGTTGCTCTCCCATGCAACGCATACATTGTTTTAATTGAGCAGGAGGTGGTGATGACATTTGAGCAATTTGAAGTTTCTCTAATTGTTTGCTCATGGCCTCAATTTGTTGAGTCAACAATTTTTGCTGAGCTAATACTACATCATTAACCCCCAATTCGAGCATACCTGGCTTTCTTTGTACATTACCTCTTTCATGTTTTACTTGTCGATCACTGATGGACATTGATTCCAATATTTCTATTGCTTCTTCCATAATTTTGTTCATTAAAGAACCTCCTGCACAATCATCTAACATCATTTTAAACTGAGGTAACCAACCATAGTAAACGATCCTTACCTTTTCAGAATCATTTAAGTTGTGATTCGGGCACTTCCTCAAGAGTGCCTTAAATCGTTCCCATGTTTCTCCTAATGATTCATCATTGTTTTATGAAAAAGAATGTATGGCTGTCATTGCTTCAAAATATTTTGAAGGAGAATAAAATCTTTCCAAAAATTTTCTCTCGACATCGGACCAGTTTGCAAAAATTGAAACCACAAAGAAACTAGCACAAAAACTCAAAAGAACTAAGACTTTTTATGATTTTTCTATGCTAACATGGAATTAATAAGGCATATGAATGACTAAGAAACAAAATTCCAGCCAGCAAAATGAAATCAAAACCGAAAATTAAAATGGAAGAGAAGAAGAAAAGAACCTCCAAAGGCTCTGATACCACATGATGTAGGCTCTTCATGCACTTTCTTGAAGAGGGTTGGATCTAGGGCTCTTTCTTCTATCCTCCTTCAATGGAAGCTTGAGACTTCTTCTTCAAGGACCAAGAAAACCGAAACTAAAAGCCTAAGACTATAGGAATGTGACGCCAAAATAAAGGAAAAGAGAGTGGAAATGGAAGGAGAGGAGGTGGACAATGGAGGTAGGCTTGGAAAAGAGGAGAGGGAAAGGTTGGAGGCCACTTCCTAAGGAGGAGGAAGATAACTCCACTCACCACCAAGGGAGGGAGAAACCCCTTGGATAAGAGCTTGAGAGAGCTCTCAAATTCTAGAGAGAAGGAGGAGAATCTCTCACTAGGAAACACTAAAGTGTTCTCAAATTTTACAAATGGATTAATGGTCCTTGATTACAAAAGGAGAAGCCCTTATATAGGCCATTAGAATTTCGGCCAAGGACTAGCTAGATGGGCTTGGTCATGGATCCAAGGCCCATTAAGAGAAAAGATGAGCAAATGGCCTATACATGGCCCAAAAGGGAAAGTACAAGGCCCAAAAGTGGCCCATTTGACCTTACAAGGCCCAAATCTATCCTATAAGCCTAGAGAAACTATTTACAAAGTATATTACAAGTAAAGTACACATAGATCCTCATAGGTTCCTTATTGGGCTTAGGCCCACTAGAAGAGAGAAAAGAGAAAAGGGCTTTATGAATGCTCTCTTTGGCCCGTTTGGTCTTTGCCCTTGTGAGGGGACCTCTATATGCTTCAAGTCCTTTCTCCAATGTAGTGTAAGGGTCTTCCTTGGGTATGTCCTCATTATACCGGGTGGACAAGATTTAAACCATTCTTTAGCTTTCCCAATCAAAGAAAAAGGAAACAATCTCATGTAAACTGATTCTTCTTGATTGGGTTCAAAACCAATTGTGCTGCATAACTTATAAAAAACAGTTAAGTGTTCATAAGGTTCCTCATTATTTAAACCAGCAAATTGATTATTTTGAATAATGTTTAAAGTAGCTGGTTTGATTTCTACAACAGCAATAGGTCCTTGATACATCCCCGAAACACGAGGTGGTCCATTAATAGCAGCAAACTGTCCCAATGTTCTCCTTTCAGCTGCCATGTTAGAATTTTCAAAATTTTTAGATTTTTCAAAAGAAGATGAAGTTGAAGAAGAAGTTTTTGTTTTTTTAGATTTTAATGCTTTAAGTTTCTTTACAAACTTCTCGATCTCAGGATCAAAGAACACCTTTCCTGCAGAAGATCGAGTTTGCATAAACACACTAAATAAAGAAATGTTAGTAAAATAATGTTAAAATAAATAAATGAATGAATAAATTTAAATTTTTTTTACTAAGGTAAATTATTTTTACCATGATAATTAAAAATTTACTATTTATTGAATCAATTCAATCCCCAGCGACGGCGCCAGAAAACTTGTTAGACCCGGATAATATAATGTTGCAGAAAACTTGTTACTTTGTTTTACTGTTGGGTCTTATTAATTGGCAAGCGCACCAATCGTTTGTAGTTTTCAAAATTTAGATATCGTTCCACTGGGTTTGAAAGTCCAATAGTTACAGTAATTTTCTAGTTACTATGGTAAATTTATCAAAACTTATACACAAAAGAATAATTTATATACAATTTATACAATATTTACAAGATGGCATAGTTGAGTTGTTCATGTGGTAAAAAGAGAATAACAAATTATCTAAGAAGTTGAGTTGCAATTTTAGAATAACTAAGATACTTGAAGATAAAACACAGATAGACAAATTATGTTGGAATTTGGATCCCTAATCTAGAATAATAATGGAGGAACTCAAGTCATGCATATTTAATCATCAAGTTCATATCATTGCTGCTTAAAATCATTATAACTGATCCCTCGTGATATAAATTCTAAGTATTTACCGTAAAGTCCGATCCCTCGTGAGCTTTCTCAGTAAAAACTTGCATTAAGTCCTGGCTTTATGGCAACAATAATTACCAATTCTATCCCTAGTAATTGGTATATTAAGGGTATTCCAACTTTTATTTTTATTAAATCAAGTTTTAATAAGGCATGAATAATCATTCTCCCATTTAACATTCACACTAATAAAACAAGTTTCAATACACATGAAAATCATTCTCCCGTTTGACGTTCATATTAATAAAAGATTGAAATACTAACATGGACTTGAATCATAAACATGCAGAGGTCAAATTCACAACATCATACTCAATAGATTAGTTACACATGGTGAAAGTAAAAACAACACTTACAGTGATTGACATTACAAAGGCGGTGATGGAAACTTCACGATACAATGATCACAATACTACATAACACTCTCAAGTATCTAGAAAACTATTCAAGAGCTACAAACTGACAAAAGAAACACTCAAAATCGAGTGTATAAAAGAAGATAAGATTGAGATACTCAGAATGGGATGCTTAGAAGTGTTGGAAATGGCCCTATTTATAGGGCTGAGGAAGGGTCCTGACGCTACGCGTCAGGTTGACGCGTAGTGTCAGGACCCTTCCTCAGCCTCCATTAAACAACTCAAAGTGGCCATGATGGAATTATTTAATGAATCATGCCCTGCCACTTGGCCCTGCCTCCACTTCGTTGTAGACGTTTGTGAGTGGTGGAGTGGCCAAAAGTGGGTCAAACAGGTGAGTGCTTGGCCAACCTGGCTGTGGAGTCCACGCAGCTCTGACGCTATGTGTGAATGTGATGCATAGTGTTAGCATCTAAAGTCCCCACGCTACGCGTGGTGTTGATGCTACGCGTCGGGTTCCTGATCTTCAATTTTCTCTTTAAATTCTTCACTTTTTCACTGCAAAACTAGAGAAAATTGATCAAGGGTAGATTATTTCTAACAACTTCTATTTATTGAATTTAAAGCCTAATTTTCTAACAATTTAGACTGATTTTTATTATTTTTATGAAATTTTTATTAAAGATTTTATTGTAAATTTAAGGACTAACACATACACCTTTGGAAGGTTGCTGGAGCATTGCACAAACCAAATGGCATGCGCCTATATGTAAAGATTCCATAAGGACAGGTGAAGGCTATCTTCTCTTGATCTTTTGGATCAACCACAATTTGGTTGTAACGAGAATATCCATCAAGGAAGCAGTAATACTCATGACCTAACAGTCTCTCAAGCATTTGGTCTACAAATAGCAAAGGAAAATGGTCTTTTCTAGTGGAGTCATTAAGCATTCTATAATCTATACACATTCTCCAACCTGTAGTTGGTCTAGTGGAAATGACTTCACCTTTTTCATTTTTAACAGTGGTCATCCCTCCTTTCTTAGGCACCACTTGGACTGGACTGATCCAAGCGCTGTCCGAGATAGGATAGATAATCCCAGTATCAAGAAGTTTAACTACATGTTTCCTTACAGCTTCTTTCATTATGGGGTTTAATCTTCTTTGTGGCTGAACAGCAGGGGAATAGTCATCCTCCATCAAAATTTTATGCATACAAAACGATGGACTAATTCCCTTTAAATCAGAAATGTTCTAGCCAATAGCAGATTCATGTTTTCTTAAAACCCCTATCAGTTTTTCTACATCCTCATCTTTTAATTCAGCATTAATGATTACAGGATGTGATTCATTATCTCCTAAGAAAACATATTTCAAATGAGAAGGCAAAGGTTTTAAATCATGTTTTTCTTCAAACACTTCCTTACCTTTCTCAAGTTCAGTATTATTCAAATTTCCTTTCTTTTCATTTTCAAAATCACCTACTTCAAATGCTTCCAGTAGGTTTAGCAACTCAGTGTGTGAGTCATTTAACTCCTTAGTCTCAGAGTCAAAATCATCCTCAAGAAAGGCTTGTAAAACCTCTTCTTCAGTTTTTAACAGCATAGGAGTCTTATAGCTTTTAATTTCTTCAAGCATAAAACAATCCATTTTCTTAGCTGGATGTTTCATAGCATTGAAGACATTAAAAGTTACTTGCTCCTCTTGAACTCTCAACATGAGTTCTCCCTTCTCTACATCAATTAAAGATCTTCCTGTAGCTAAGAAGGGTGTTCTTAAAATCAAAGGAATTTCTCTATCAGCTTCCATATCCAAAACTACAAAATCTGCTGGAAAGATAAATTTATCTACCTTAACTAATAGATCTTCCAGCATCCCATGAGGATATTTGATAGACCTATCGGCCAACTACAAAGACATGCGAGTTGGTTGCAGGTCATTAATTCCTAACTTCCTCATTAAAGACAAAGGCATGAGGTTAATGCTAGCCCCTAGATCACATAAAGCACTTCCTACATGAACATCACCTATTGCACAAGGTATTGTAAAGATCTAGGATCTTCTAGCTTTTGAGGGAGTTTCTTTTGAATAATTGCACTGCACTCTTGAGTGAGAGTAATCATCTCATCTCCCTTAAGCTTTCACTTCTTAGACAGAAGTTCTTTCAAAAATTTAGCATATGAAGGCATCTCTTGCAATGCCTCAGCAAAGGGAATATTTATGTGAAGCTTTTTAAACACATCCAAGAACTTAGCAAACTTTTGCTCCTCTATTTGTTTCTTAAATCTATGTGGAAATAGAGCATTCTTTAATTTCTCTGGAGTTAGCTTGACAACTTCCTCCAAGATTAAATCAATCTTTTTCTTTTTCTTTTGTTGGACTTGATTTTTTTTTCTTTTTCTAATTCCTTTTTGTTTTTAGTTTTATCAACATCTTGCTCACTTTCCTGCTCTATTTCTATGGTTGTTTCTTTTTCTAAACTTACTTCATGACTTAGAGGTGGGAGAAGAGTTTTCCCACTCCTAATAGTTATTGCTTTGCAATGTTCCCTAGGATTTACCTTAGTATCTCCAGGAAAATTTCCTGATTGTCTCTCAGCTAATTGTTTTGACAGTTGTCCAACCTGATTTTCTAAATTTCGAATGGTCGCTTCTTGATTTTTAAAGTTGGCCTGAGTGGCCTGAATGAATTGAGATAGAACATTCTCAAGTTCAGACTTTTCCTTAGAGGGAGGGGGAAGAGATTGTTGTCTATTTATGATTTGATTTTATGGCATGTTTTGATTCAAATGTGGACCTTTCTGCCATGAAAAATTGGGGTAATTCCTATAGTTAGGATTAAAGGAATTAGAGGAATAATTCCTTTGAAATTGTTGCTGCCCCATGTAATTCACTTGCTCAGCAGGCACATTTGGATCACACATGCCATTTTCATGATCTCCACCACAAAAATCACAACTCATCTTACAAACTTGACTAGGCTTTTGAAGTTCTGAAATCTGTACACTTAATTTCTCCAAAGCCTGAGTCATCAACTTACTTTGAGCCAAATAAGCATCCTGTGCTTCTAATTCTAATATCCCTCTCTTAGGGATTTGGCTTCTTTCACTAACTAAACATTCATTTGAAGCCATTACATCAATCAATTCTATAGCCTCTTCAACTATTTTAATGGTTAATGAACCTCCAGCTGAGGCATCAATCAAGACCCTAGTTGCTGGTCTTACACCATTATAGAATATGGTAACTTGCTGCACATCAGAATCCTATGGTAAGGACAATTCCTTAAACTCTCTTTATACCTATCCCATGCTTCCATTAGAGATTCACCCACTCTCTGCTGGAAACAAGTGATTTCAGTGCGTAATTTGGCATACTTGGAAGGAGGGAAATATTTAATCAGAAATTTTCTTTGTAAATCCTCCCAAGTAGAGATACTACCTCTTGGTTGGCTTTGCAACTAAGCCTTAGCCCTGTCCCTTAAAGAAAAAGGAAATAATCTCAGTCTTATTGCCTCTTCAGGGACTCCATTCATTTTTACAATATCACAGATTTGGAGGAAGGTTGCTAGATGCAAATTTGGATCCTCAACCTCACTTCCTTCGAATTGATCATTTCTAACCAACTACAACAAAGCCGGTTTGAGTTCAAAGTTATTAGCTGCAATTGGAGGCCTAAGAACGATCCTTCTTCAATAAGCCTAGAGTAGTCACCTAGTGTAACTCTCCTCTGTTCCATTTCTTGCTGTTCGTTTTGCTTTTTCTCCTTTCTAAGCTTACGCTCTAACAAATCAATATCAGGATCAAAGAAGAAAGGCTCTCCTCTGTTCCTTGACTGCATACACAAAATATTAGACATGAACAATTCAAAGCTACTACTACATAAAAACTACTACTATACTAAAAACGAGAATTAAACTACTTACTAAATGCAAAAACAAAATTAAACAGTTCAGTCTAGTACCAGTCCAAGGATTGTTGATATTACTCAACAATCCCCGGCAACAGCGCTATTAACTTGATGCAATAAATCCGGAGCCATTAACTTGGTGTGAAAATCATGAATTATTAGCGACTTATTATGTGACTCTTAGAGGATTTATTTTCTTTTGGCAAGCGTACCAATCATTAAATTTGTAATATATTTGATTGTTCCTATAGGGATTGTGGTAATTACCACAATCTTAGACTAGTACAAGCTGAACCAACACAAGCATATAGAATTCATTCTATTTTTGTTACTTTAAACTTTCTATGTTTTTGTATTTTCAGAAACAATATAGGAGATGAAATGTGATTAATGGAAGATAGGTTAGGACTACTTCAGCGTACAACTTCATCAAGGAACATGCAATTGAGGTTCAATTAAGCTTCAGATGCAAGAGGATAATTCACAGTTGGTTAATCCTTAATCCCTTAGGTGAATGACACTAATTCCTAAGCATTAAACCCTAATCCCTTAGGTGTTCAATTACAGAGAAATCTAATGCAAAATTGAGGGTTGAACCCTAACTATTCACCTAATTACTAGGCCTGAATTAGTTAGGAAGCCAGAAGTTACCTAAGCCTCAACCATGATTCCTCACTGGTGAGATTCTTCATTTGGATCTGAATTTGTCAATTCAGCAGAGTAGATCCACTTCTCAGCTTGTTCTCCTCTTACTTCAGAAGATAATTTCCTCAATGCAGCTTCAAGAATTCATTGGAAGCTTCAGCAATCCCAACCCTAGGGGTTTAGAAACCCATGGAAATGGATTCAGACGAAGGAACATGGAGAGACATGGACGAGAGAATTTAGAGAGAGAAAAGAATTAGAGAGAGATTAGAAAATAAGAAAATGAATCGTATTATCAATTTTGTGTGTTCCCTCTCTCCTTTACAGAGTATGTACAAATATATATATAGGCATCTAACTAACTAACTAACTTAATTAATTACAAAGGAAACTTAATTAACAATTAAACTGACTAATCTAAATACATAATTACAAGTAAATAATTAATTACACTCAATACTTAAATTACTAATGTACAGCAGCAAACGGAAAATAGAAACAGCGCAACATTTCATTTAGAGGGAACAACAACAAGTTAAATAACCACCTTCACGCTTGAGCGTGAAGGGCTCACGCTTAAGCACGCTCGAGATTATTACTGCATTGTGTCTTCACGCTTAAGCGTGAATGTAGGACGCTTAGGCATGGGTGTTGTGGTGAAGTCACGCTTGAGCGTGAGTGATGCTCGCTTGAGCGTGATCGTGTTTTCTTTTCTCTCTTTTTATGTAGATTGCATGGATTTCAAGCTTAAGCGTGAAGCTTTCAAGCTTGAGCGTGAACTGCACCTGCACATGCAAACGAATAAATGTCTAGCGGATGTACGCTGGTTGTCCAGCGTATGTACGCTAGTTGTCCAGCGTATGTACGCTGGGATAGTGAATTTATAAATAAACAAATTTCCTTAACTAATTATTATTTTTAATCATTTTCTTGCATAAATTAAACACTTTTGAAATAAATAAATAAAATAAGAATTATTGACAATTTATTAAATAATAGTGCCAAACTAAACAATATTTAATGGATTAAGCTAAATTAAAGGTGAAATTATTAAGTCTTTTCAAGACTTATCAGTTACCTTGGTTCTGTTTAGCTCATAATCAATTACAACTTTGAGTCTGATCGATTATGGGACTATAATCGATTAAGCTAATCGATTTGCTTAAAGATAGAAGCCTTGTAATCGATTAGGCTAGGGGGCTAATTGATTACACCCTATCAGATTGCAGAAATTATGCAGATTTTCTTAAGGAAATGAACTTCTCATACACCTAATTCTATGCAAACGATATCGAAATGCTACCAAATTTTGACACACGTTATAATACATCATTTGTGGCGCGTGGCCACTAGTCTCACTCAAAAATTCCTTAAGATGAGTGACTTATGTGCATAAATGTGTTTTACCCATTTTGAGGCACTTTTGTGCAACTCAAGGGCCTATTCTCAATGGAATTGGCCCATTCAAATTCCTACAAGTCATAAACTACCTATATGGGCTATTGGAACTATCCCATGCCATTCAATCCTCATAAAACTATATTTGGCTCTATTAGTTCCTTAATTATGCATTAATGTCAATACCTAATTTCACATTTTAAGCAATTTCTCTACCAATATAAACATTAATGCCATCAAATGGGCCTTAGCCTCTCACTACCAGTATCCATTCATCAAAATTGTATGGAATTCTAAATTCACGTGGTATATGCATACTTCAACCCCTCATGGGTTATTGATCATCATACATACACATATATTATCATTATTAGCCAACAATTTATCATTCATATCATTTCACTATAAACATGGCAAGGCAAGTATGAGTATCATGACATATAATAATCATCAATTATATAACTCATGCAATTTGAATGTAAACTCCTCTCCTACCTCGAGGGAAGAACCGCAATCCGAATGTTCTGATCATTTCGCACCATCATCCGGAACACAATCTATACAACACATATATGTATTCATTCAATCATAAGCCATCATAAGGTTTTCATACACATGTGTTAGGCTTTAGGAATTCCTTTCCCAAAACCAAGATTTTCTAAATAAGACACCCCGAAAATACGGGTAAATTTTTCGTGAATTTAAAATCATTATTTAATAAAAAGGAGAATAAGTGGTGAAGCTTTCTAGTTCAACACCTGGATCTAAAAAAAGCCACTCCCATATATGAGGATATGAGAGGGTAGATTAAAAGAAGATTTCATAATAAATTTCCAATTAGGAACAGCGGAAGAATTAATTAATTTAATTGTTGTATGATTGAATTTATAGGGAGAAGATTTCATAAGGTTCAGGGATCCATAATAGGTCCAAACAAATTTTAAGATGATGTAAGAAGAGGATTAATACAAAGGGAAATGCAATCATTTAAAACAAAGTAAATATGTGCATCAGGACGCCACTCGCTCAAGCGAGTACCACATTCGCTTGAGCAAAAATGAGAAAGGTTGGGCGAGAGGAAGTTTTGAGCATCAAGGGGTCCCTTCGCTTGAGCGGACCCCATCTCGCCTGAGCAAAATTCGAGAATCCCCCTTGGGTAAGCCAGCGAGACGCTTGAGTGAGAGAGGAGGTTTGCATCAGGAGCCAATCTCGCTTGAGCGAGTTCCACCTCGCTTGAGCAAGATTGCTCCAGTGACATTAGAGACTCTCTGCCCAATTTTCGCTTGGGCGAGGCAAGTCTCGCCTTGGCGAAAATCATCCAGTGTCTATTTCCATCCTCCTCGCTTGAGCGAGTCTCTAACCAAAGCCACTTCGCCTGAGCGAAAATGGTCCAGTGACCATCCACTGATTCCAGACCAATCTCGCCTGGGCGAGAAAGCCATTCGCTTGAGCGAATTTTGGCCAGTAACCAAAACACTGATGCAGGAGGATCTCGCTCGAGCGAGATCACCACTCGCTTGAGCGAGTTATGCAGAAAACAGGAAAACATGAGATTTTCATGCAACCTAACATGCCAAATACCATTTAGTGCTATTTTAACCTATTCTAATGCATTCCTCATATTCTATTATGCATTTGGGAGTCTATCCACTCTTTCTTACATATTAAATTCAACTCCCTATCATTCATTACATAGCATTTGAATCATTCTCACAGCATCTTCATCAATTATCATAAATTATAAAACACATCATTCATTCATGAGAATTCACCATCAACTAACTTCATAACTCATCCTCTTACATCATTTGGGTCATAAATGAAAATTGGCCATACACACCAAGGTCCAATTTTCCTCCATGACCCTCAAAATCATCATCACTAATCTAGATAATAAAATAAGCATTCATATACATTACATGCTATGCAAAAATCTACATTTCGCCACCCGAGGCACTTCCTATACCACTATTTACCTCCTCAATCAAAATGCACTTCAAAATGTCTACTCCTCCCATAAATGCCCTGCATCACAATTCTAAAAATGGACAACATGGGAGAGTGAGTCATACACTCCAAAAGGATGAATATGAATACCATGTGATTATGTACATATGCACCAAACATGTATACTTGCATACACACAACACCTCATTCATCATTATATCTTTATCACACACATAACTCAACATCATTTTAGGTCAAGCAAGGTATACTAGCATGTACAGAATCAAGTCCTGCAACATTGGACTAACACACAATACATTATTTTACTCAAATTACTATTTGGTATTCATATCTTCATGTTGTCTTAACACATTATATTATCTCCAATTCATCCATCATCATAACTCATCTCCTTTGGCATACTTCCTTGCTATATGCAAATGCTCTTAAGCTAATGTATATGCCCAATGGAATATATCAACAATTACAGATCTGACTATGGGAATATCAACACCAACTGTGGGACTGAAGTATGATCATCTAATCATACCCCTACTGTAGTAGTAAAATATGTACACTTATTCATTAAATTACATGCATTCACCAATCGTTTTACTGGTACCAAACCGCATCGCCTATCTTGCAACACCTGGTCATTTTCACCATGACCGCGGTACACAACATATCAACATATGGTGTTGCGGGCCGGCCAGATATTAAATCATGGCAACTGTGATCTCAAGGACCACCGGGGTCACCTGCTCATCAAGAGCCACCCCCCACAAGGGTTGGCCGCATGTAGCTCCCCGAAGCAATACATGGGCGGCTTCGTGACTTACACACCGAGTCACAGGGGAAAATAGAATTGCTCGTGCACCGAGCCACCCTCCCACTGGGTCGGCCGAGGGAACTCCCCTATATTTCAACATCGGCGGCTATGCAGTATGCCATGGATGCAAATGCAAATCATATGCATTTCTCACTCTATGCACCCTATATATGCCACTTGACGTGTGATTACAGTCGTGGTTCCGTCAAATTAGTACATTAAAATTAATTAATGTACTACCAGGGTGTCAACCTAGGTCGTTCTCTCAAGGATCAATACAAAAATTTAGGAAAATCAAGTTTAAAATTAATTTTTACAAACAGAAATTCAACAAACATACAAATACAATTAGGGGGGTTTGATTGATTGGTTGTCACAATTAAAATCAAAACAAAGTAAGTATAAGATTTGAAACAATAAATAACAAGCGATTGATTTTCTTGGAGTATTGTAATTAAATTTATCCTTAGTTCACTAAATATAGTTTGTACACTTTCATTAATGTTAATTTCTTAGCTCAATTTGAATTAATCAACTAAGCATCTTTTTCAATTCACAATTCCTTTACTTTCATTTAAAATGAATATTTTAATCAAGCATCCTAATTAAGCAAAAGGAGTTAAGATCGTAAAATCTAGGAATTATTGAGCATATGTAAGAACATCACCTACATACATAATCTATTCTCAAATTATGGAATTAAGCAAACCATAATTATTAAAAGTGATTATGAAAATATTCATTAAGCATGCATATTTCCTTAATCCATTTTAATTTAAAATCTTATTTTATTCCATTTGAATAATTAAACTGATTAAGCATACAAATTTAATTAAACAGAATGGAATTAAATAAGTAGAGCAAGATTATGAAGAAATAAACAATAATAAAAGCATACTATATTAAAAACAAGAACCTTAAAATTATATTACAATATTCTCCAAGAAAATCAATCTAGGGGTTTTAGCCCTCCATAATTAAATCAAACAAAAAATAAAAGAACCTAACCCGGAAGCACGAAGGGAAGAAGAAATAGAAGCAGAGAAGAGGAAGAAGAATGAAGTTATGGTGTGAATGAAATGGTCGATTTTGGCTTCTATTTATAGGGGTAGGAATGGTGCCGGATACAATAAAAAATGGACGAGTGGAATGCTAGTGCATATTTAATAAATCTTCAGTGCTGATTCCACTTGATGAATGTGTTTCCTGCTGTTTTCCACTTGATGAATCGATTCTTCAAAGTGCATGAATCGATTCATCTAGGCAAATACTGGGTAATTTCATCACATGAATCGATTCCTCAAGGGTGGGAATCGATTCCCAAGGCACATGAATCGATTCCTAGTGGGATGAATCGATTCACAGGGCTTTGAAACACTCATGAATCGATTCCTAGGGGCAGGGAATCGATTCCCAGCTATATGAATCGATTCCCAGGAGGCATGAATCGATTCCTGGCTGTGATTTTACATGGGAATCGATAATTTTCTTGACCCTGTTCTTCTCTTATTTTCTTCTTTATTGACCCTTTTTGAACATGTAATCACTTGTGTCTTCTCCCTCTTAATTCTTGGTCAATCTTTTCCAATTACAAGCTCAATCATTCACTACAAAGTAATAGAAATAAGGATTCCATTATTTCCACTAAAAATCAATCCTTAATTCAATTTCAAATCAAATATTAAATAAAGCTCAAATGATGAAAATGTGTTAAAATGCAATATGTTACACAATAAGTGATGGCAAATTATACACATTTAAAGTGAGGAATTAAGGATAAATCATGCATCATCACCACTCATCATACATTATCATCATCATCATCACCAACATCACCACAAGACTTTTAGTGGGTTCATTATTGTTGGTTATTCTTATTAGTTTAAATTTTTGTGTGGCATTTTCGATAGCCCTTATTCATATCATTCACTTTCATCACCAACACAAAGACTTTAACCATTCTCTATCATACATCACCAACAATCATTATACACTTATGGTGGACATATATATCACCACATAACATCAAACAATTTAGACCACCATATAACACACCAAGATTATTCTAAATGCATCAAGCATGCTGCCAAAACATATTATTAACATCATGTACAACATTATGTAACACTCCAACAAGGCAAACATGCATCTCAATACATATGGCAATCATATAACATTCAAATTCATGCATTTAGAACATAAGACTCCTCTCCTACCTCAAGAGAAGAATTCTGATTGATAAGACGCACCCGCCTCGTCGCTCGGGATGGGTCCTACATAACCATACATGTAAAATCCTAATTAATCAACCATTCAAGGCATAATTTCAACTCTTAATTAATTATTATTATATCTACCAATTCTTAACATGTACAAGACATGCTATAAACCTCATTTTCATTATTTGTTAGGCTTCGGGAATTCCTTCCCATCAAGCCACATTCATTAAATTCAAAGGCTACAAAACAATCATAGCCTAAACCTTCATGTAACTCCATTTATCCACATCTATATTCATTAATGTCATGCATTCTCTTCATAAAACATTCTCTTAAGTCAACATTAACCATTTTCCCCAAACCCCAAAGTTAGGGTTTCACCAAACCCAACAACTCTCATTAATGCCTCATCAATCTTCATCTCCTACCTATCATAAATGCATATACCATCATTAACCCCTCATAAATATTCACATTTATGATGACCCATTCTAGGGTTCAAACATTAAATGCTTCTAATAAACACCCATTTACATGCATGACTCCCCAAACCTCAAAACTCATAACCACATCATTATCTCATCCAAAAATTGGTAAAAGAGGCTTACCTTACCCAAAAACAAAATGGGTTCCTAGTAGAGGGGAGTGCCAACGAAAATGAGTTAAAAGAGGGTGAAGATTCCAAGCTCCAAGCTTCCCTCAAGCTCCCTGGAGAAACGAAAATGAAAGGTGAGGAAAGGGCACAACCTTTTGGCAAGAGTTTAAGAGAAGAAGAAGAGGGAAAATGAAGAAGAAGTTGAGAAGAAGTGAAAGAGGAATAGGGAAAGAGAAGAGGAGCAAAATATTTCTCTTTTTCACTCAGCAAGTTCACGTGGAGTGGCAAGGGAATATGGGGTTTTGGTTTTTAATTTTAACCCTTCATTAAAAGATTCATCGTTTTAAGATAAACAAGACCTCTGTTCGGGCTCAACACTTAATCTAAAAATTATTCCGAATAGATATTCGGACTCCCAATATTATCTTCAACAGCCCTGACCAATATCATCTCAATCAGAGATACTTGGTCTGACACCCATATTCCAATCGAGCTTATTTTCAGCTTAACCGGTCTCAATAAATCACCAACAGTCCCTAAAAATCTTAATTTAATTATTCTCAATATTCTGGGACATTAAATAATTCACATGTAATTATTCAATATTAATTTCTTTAGTTTAATCCTTCATTTCAAAATTTTGGGATGTTACACTAAATCTCAAAAGGGCTAACTAACCCAACAACAACAATCTCACATCCTTCACCAATATTACTCCCAATCACATATAAGTCATCATAAACCCTTTTAGCTTCTTTGAAGACCCTTATCAATCAACCACATATTATGGCCTATGGCCTTATCAAATCACAATCTTATTTCATTTGTTTACCCCATCACAACCATCATAGTTTTAGTGTTCAACTCATTATTATTCATTTAAAGGCCATACCCATCTATAGGATCCTATACTAGTGACTTTCAACCATCACTATTAACCACTTACCTCCATTAATGCCATCCCTCATCATCAACAAGTATCCTCTCAACATCATCAATAATACCCATACTTTAAATATCATATATTTCCACCTAAAATCAATCCTCAAACTAACATTACATGTTGTCCCCAAATTCTTAAGGCTAGGGTTTCATCAAAACCAAACCACTATTATTAATATTCATTAACCATTATCAATGGCTACTTTTCCTCATCAATATCACTCTCTAACATCCTTAAACACATATTTTACTTACATTTTACATTTCCCCAATTCCTAGGGTTAGGGTTTCATTAAAAATCCAGCAACCATCATAAACAATTATCATCTTCCACCACGAAACACCACATTTTCGTGTACCCCTCTACATCAACACAAAAGATATATTTATCACACCCCACCTTTGGGTTTTGCCTAAAAATGGTTCCTAATCCATAACCCATACACATAGCCTTCTCAAAAATTATAATGACCCATAACCTAGGGCATAAACTCATTAGAAATCGTGAGAACCTTACCTCAAACCAAGAAAAGAAAGTGGGAGCCAAGAGAGGGAGAGGGAGCAAAAAATTCCAAGGAGAGGAAGGAGAGCTTCAAATCACCATTGTTTTCTCCTCCAAGCTTGAAGCAAACAAAAATGGAAGAAGGAGGAAAGGCACACCACACTTAGGTTTTGGAGAATGGAAGAAGAAGGAGAAGAAGAGTGGGAGATGAAGAGATGAAAAGAAATTGAATATAGAAGGAGAAGGAGAAGTAACATGAAGTGAAAAGGGAGAATAGGGGTTTTAGTGTTTTATTTTAGCCCATCACTTAAAGTGCTCCGTTTTGAATCAAATAGGATCTCTGTTTGGGCTCAATACTAAATCCAAAAATTATTCTGAAGACATATTTGGATTCCCAATAATATTCTTAATAGCCCTGACCAACGGCATCTCAATCAGAGATACTTAGTCTGAAACTTATATTTTAACCGAGTATAAATTTTAACTCTTAAAGCCTCGATAAATCATAAATATCCATAATAAATCCCAATTTAATTATTCCAATATTTTTGGGACACTCATTAACCCATTTATAATTATTTAATATTTACTCCTTCTATTTAATTTTTTTTATAAAATTCAGGATGTTACAATCCACCCCACCTAAAAAGAAATTTCGTCCTCGAAATTTAACCTCGACACACAAATTATAAGGCCATACTTCAGGCCGCACACCAACAAGGTATAACGTCGTCATACAATAGTATTGGACTTCTCAAAGTCCATCAAGACATGTTCATCATCATTACATCATTCTTAACATAAAATTTTCTACACCCAAAGTGTGTCATATGTCATCGATCACAACTCATCCAACAAAGCTCACAAGTTCGTACTCAGTATGTCCAGATAGGCTTAGTACATTCACCATAAGCAATTACAACCCTACACCTGCCCGGTCTACACGTTGCTGCATCCGACGTATAGGAAGGCGTCCCAATCCCGTAATGGTTACCACAAACACATAAAGTCGGCGCATAAGTGCATGTTGCCACAATGCCTATGGCGTGTAAGGCCATATCGGGGCCAGTACTTCGTATTCCCATTATCGATCACTCTTATTCTAATAACATCAATTCATAATAGACTTAGTGACAATTTTCACAAGTCCACGACTAACATATTTATATCTCATCGTCATTATACAATTAATTTGGCATCCATCATGCCATACTAATCATCAAATCTTAATTAACATTACCATAAATTGGTGTACCAACCATAGATTTTCAATCAACGCGGGGTAAATACCACATCATCGGGCCTCACCCATCCCGAAGTCATGATCAAATCGTCTGATAATCTGTTGTCTCATTTGCACATCGTTGGCTATAAATCGATTCAAGCCTAAACGAGTTATTGACTCGTAGAAAGTACACAACTCTGAGGTTAAAATAGGGTTCTCAATCATATGACAAGCTCTCATATTAGAGATTCTCCTCACAATTCATAACCAAGTCCATAAGCTGGACGCACCACTTGTATCACATCATATCACTAAGTAATTCCTATCATCAATACATTCCATTTGGAACAAGGAAGGGTAATGGCATGATCAAATCTCCCTTAATACTGCAAAATCACCTATGTTAGGTCAATGTCTTATTATAGCCCCTAGTTGATTCATTAACCACAAAGTCAAGGGCACACAATTTAGCCCAAAGCCATACCATAGAATCATATATCATTGTCAATGCCAACTCATACCCTGAATTTCTTCATTATTATTCACCAACTATGTAGGGGTTATATTCATTATTCTCATTCCATCTCATGCCGTCTCTAACCTCAATAATTCATTACACAATAAATCTTACTATGGATCTACTAACTATAAGGTTTAACAATTCGTCAGACTTAGAAAGTCTAAGAGTTACCTAGTACCCATTATGGAATACTCCCATAACACACAGCATCATTAGATATGGCTCATAAAAACAACATAGAGCCTAGACCACCATAGGGTCAATTAAATCAATCATCCATAAGGTTTGATCATGCAAGATCATGCCAAATCAATGAGGTCACCACACCTAGTGGGTTTAAAATTACATCAATCATTCACTCGGTCCTCACTTACAAACTGAGTTCAACCCCAATGGGTGCATATGCAATTTTATATTTCACTACCTTATCATTTTATCACATATTCAAGTTCCCAATCTAGAGAGATACAATAAATTACATGTATCATATACTATATAAGGTTCTTGTGCCAAAGCATATAAAATCCATCATTCAAAATTTAGCACAACCAAGCATTTCAATTCATCTCTCAACAATAACATAGTTAATAATTTCATTCCATGAACATTGATATCCAGGGGTTCTTTCATCTTCACTTATTTAATCGATTCTAGCACATGTAACTCTTACAATCAATAAATTTACGTTGGCTATAAGCCATGAGCACCACTGATACATGAGACCTAAGCAATAATTCAATTTCAATATACATATATATCAAGGTCTCAACATTTCACGGTCTATCACCATATCAATTCATATTTCATATCTCATATTCATCAACTCAATATTTCATTTACATGATTAACATTCAACATGGATCCATCATCAAACCAGTTTTATACCTAATGTATAAACATCAATGCATAATCACAATATATTCATCAATGGAAGGAAATAGGGTAAGGAACTTGGCCGGACTCACAATCAAGCATATCAATCACATCGTATACTTTACCCACATGTATTCAATTCCATGATTCAACCATAATCAACAATGAGCAACTATGCTCTATAGGTGTATCACACGATCTTAATGATATTGGGCATACTCCCATAAACGTCAATCATAACTTATGAATCATAATTTCAAAGAGCCCTCAATGAGCTATCATCATAATTCTATACTAATAATTCACAAAGAATAGCCATTAAGGAAGCACTGCCATTCTAATCAATTCACAATTCCTAGACAATTAGCCCTTCACAAATCCATATAGGGCAATCAATGCTTAACATAATATCATCCTTGAGATAATTATCACTCTTAAATCTATACAGAGCAACCATATCCTAACAATCACCAAAATGCCTCTCAATTGAACAATCATGCTCCAATCATCCATGATATCAATTTTAATGCAGAGTAACCATACTCTGATAATAATTAACAAATCTAATTCAGAGTAAAACCACGCTCTGATACCACCTTTGTAACACCCCAGTTTTCCGGACCCAAATCCCGATGTAATCAAGATAATAATTAATAAAAATATGAGTATATTTTTCACGTTTAAAATAGTTTCAAAAACACTCCCACGATTACCTCGAGACCCGAACCATAAAGAACCGAAGAGTGAGATTTATCAACATATAACTGGATCGATAACTAATTCGCCCATAACGGTATATAAAAATAGTAGAGTTTACAGCGGAAGAAGAATGTGTATACCGGGCATACGCCTAGTCCCATATATGACTATAAGAAAAGGCTCGGCAAAGCATGCAAACACCTAACGTAAACATATTAGATCATAACCCATTCATGCACTCACAACAGACACATGCATTGCCTAAGATATGACATAAATATGCATATACATCCGGGGTCATGCCCCAACTATCACCATTACCTATAACTCATAATTAGCCTACCTATTCACCTATTGGCATTAATCCAAACACCATCATCATCAATGTATATATTGTTCAAGTTTAATTCCTCAAGTACTCATCAAATCATCACTTATGTACTAATACATATGATCATTATTCATGAATGCACGATCAACTTATACATGACCAAAATCACTAAATTATCAATATCATCATATACAATTTATTCTTTACATTAAGATTAACAAATGATGTCGGCCAAGGCACTTCCACTACCACTATTTACCTTCTCAAAACTTCAATTTAAAATCCAAACTCATCCCATGGCAACCAGCATCACAATGCTAAAAATGAGACCACATGGGAGAGTGAGTTATACATTCAAAATGATGAGTATACATATATTGTGATTAAGTGTACATGCATTCATTCATCATATGTGCTTTGCTATAAAATCATCAATTCACCATTTAATCATCATTACATTAGTATGATAGGCATACAAGCCTTATGAAACGTAGTTCAAAACATAAGCAAGCATAAGCACATACACAATCACATTGCCACTTATCAACAAGGGCATTCACAAGTTATCATCATCAATTCATTAAATCTTTACTCAATTCCTCCTCGCAAGGGGTTTCTCATGTCGTGGTCATCCCATCTCAAATGCCATGCACCTATGGCTAATGCATATGTCAACTATTTGATAATGCACATACACGGATCTGATTTCATTTCATCAGGTGATCGCAACCACCATAATCATTCATTCTTATTGGTTTCCCACCTCGCAAGGGGTACTCCCTCTAGCAGCCTCGCAAGGTGCTTTCTCATGATCGCAACCTCGTTCAATAATTCATATTGGTTTCCCGTCTCGCAAGGGGTACTCCCACCTCATGATCGCAACCACGGGCATCATAGGAACTCGCAAGCCCTTTTTCATTTCAACAACCAGGTGATCGCAACCACCGGCTCGATATAATATCATCATCAAGTTGGTTTCCCGCCTCACAAGGGGTACTCCCTTCATAGAATCCCGTAGGATCTTTCATCATTGTGGTCGCAACCACATATTCAATGTTATGCCATGCCATGTATGCAAAATGCAATAATACATATGCCAATCAACCTCACAAGGATATCTCACCCTCTCATATAGGGATATATTTTAATTTGGCATTTTTAATCAATAACATACAATCATTTACAAAGCCCCTCAAGGCATATCATTCATGTACTTGACATCTCAATAGCCACAATATCATTCTCACATTAATCCACGCATGGAATTCAAGAAACATAGCAAGCATCATAGTACGAGTCCACACATGGGAATCAATCAAGGCATGTTGATAAACACATTTCAAATACATAGCATCACATGCTAGCCAATACAATTAAATCTATATGTACAAGATTACACTAGTATCAAACACAATGGCATTGCCATCATTAATAATATAAATCACCAATTAACCAAGGGTGTGTTCAACAACAATATCCCTTTTCATCCAACATCATTAATCATCATTCAATGTGTGTGGCCTTATCCATTTTTTGATCATTACAGATACTATTTCAATTTCATTGAGTTATCATAACTCATTGCCACTCAATTGTCCCCTCATTAATTTCATTATCATACAAGGTGTGTCATATAACTATAACCTTTAATTTTCATTATCAATTATGTATCACCTTAATGGTGGTGTATATTCATGTTTTTCATAACGTGATTTAGGCATACACATAACTTACCAAGGCCTTAAGCCATTCCCCAATCACCATTAAGGCACACCACACATATACCCTTAATGAATTCTCTCGTTATTACATAATGTAAGGGGTTTTGGATACTAATGAGCTCATGACAAATTTCAACTTCAAGATGTAAGAAAGGCTTATTTTTAGTCTTAAAAGTAGGGGGACATGTCACAATTGTCACCTATTAGTCACAATGGCTTCGAAGAGAGTCTAAGAAGATCCAATGATTGTAAATGCAAGATAAATGCTCAAGGTGTGAAAATTTTATTTTCACACTGATATAATCGATTAGGCCAAGTGCTAATTGATTGCCCTAACCGATTACAGAATTGGGGATAATCGATTACAGAGCTCCTGTAATTTATGTAATGCATCAGATGTTTCACCTAGTCGATTACAAAAACCAATCTAATCGACTATAAGGATTCTGTTTGGTTCATAATCGATTACAACACTGAATGTAATCGGTTACCTTGGTTTTGTTTAGCTCATAATCGATTACAACTTTGAGTCTAATCAATTATGTGACTGTAATCGATTAAGCTAATCGATTTCCTTAAAGACAGAAGCCTTGTAATCGATTAGGCCAGGGGGCTAATCAATTACACCCTATCAGATTGCAAAAATTATGCAGATTTTCTTAAGGAAATAAACTTCTCACACACCTAATTCTATGCAAACGATATCGGAATACTACCAAATTTTGACACACGTTATAATACATCATTTGTGGCGCGTGGCCACCGGTCTCACTCAAAAATTCCTTAAGATGAGTGACTTATGCTCATAAATGTGTTTTACCTATTTTGAGGAACTTTTGTGCAACTCAAGGGTCTATTCTCAATGGAATTGGCCCGTTCCAATTCCTACAAGTCATAAACTACCTATATGGGGTATTGGAACTATCTCATGCCATTCAATCCTCATAAAACTCTATTTGGCTATATTAGTTCCTTAATTATGCATTAATGTCAATACCTAATTTCACATTTTGAGCAATTTCTCTACCAATATAAACATTAATGCCATCAAATGGGCCTTAGCCTCTCATTACCAGTATCCATTCATCAAAATCGTATGGAATTCTAAATTCACATGGTATATGCATACTTCAACCCCTCATGGGTTATTCATCATCATATATACACATATATTATCATCATTAGCCAACAATTTGTCATTCACATCATTTCACTATAAACATGGCAAGGCAAGCATGAGTATTATGACATACAATAATCATTAATTATATAACTCATGCAATTTGAATATAAACTCCTCTCCTACCTCGAGGGAAGAACCGCAATCCGAATGCTCTGAACATTCCGCACCATTATCCGGAACACAATCTACACAACACACATATATTTATTCATTCAATCATAAGCCATCACAAGGCTTTCATCATAATTCTTAAACAATCACAAATATCCCTTAAGGCTTGGTAATAAGTTCTAGACTTGCCAACACACTAATCCATACACATGTGTTAGGCTTCAGGAATTCCTTTCCCAAAACCAAGATTTTATAAATGTCAAAAGGGCTAACCAACCCAACAACAACAATGTCACATCCTTCACCAATATTACTCCCAATCATATATAAGTCATCATAAACCCTTTTAGCTTCTTTGAAGACCCTCATCAATCAACCACATATTATGGCCTAAGGCCTTATCAAATCACAATCTTATTTCACTTGTTTACCCCATCACAATCATCATAACTTTGGTGTTCAACTCATCATTATTCATTTAAAGGCCATACCCATCTATAGGTTCCTATACTAGTGACTTTTAACCATCACCATTAACCACTTACCTCCATTAATGCCATCCCTCATCATCAATAAGTATCCTCTCAACATCATCAATAATATCCATACTTTAAATATCATATATTTCCACCTAAAATCAATCCTCAGACTAACATTACATGTTGTCCCCAAATTCTTAAGGCTAGGGTTTCATCAAAACCCAACCACTATTATTAATATTCATTAACCATTATCAATGGCTACTTTTCCTTATCAATATCACTCTCTAACATCCTTAAACACATATTATACTTACATTTTACATTTCCCCAATTCTTAGGGTTAGGGTTTCATTAAAAATCTAACAACCATCTTCCACCATCAAACACCACATTTTCGTGTACCCCTTCACATTAACACAAAAACACATATTTATCACACCCCACCTTTGGGTTTTGCCTAAAAATGGTTCCTAATCCATAACCCATACACATAGCCTTCTCAAAAATCATAATGACTCATAACCTAGGGCATAAACTCATTAGAAATCGTGAGAACCTTACCTCAAACCAAGAAAAGAAAGTGGGAGCCAAAAGAGGGAGAGGGAGCACGAAATTCCAAGCAGAGGGAAGAGAGCTTCAAATCACCATTGTTTTCTCCTCCAAGCTTGAAGCAAACAAAAATGGAAGAAGAAGGAAAGGCACACCACACTTGGGTTTTGGAGAATGGAAGAAAAGGAGAAGAAGAGATGAAAAGAAATTGAATATAGAAGGAGAAGGAGAAGTAACGTGAAGTGAAAAGGGAGAATAGGGGTTTTAGTGTTTTATTTTAGCCCATCACTTAAAGTACTTCATTTTGAATCAAATAGGATCTTTGTTCGAGCTCAATACTAAATCCAAAAATTATTCCGAAGACATATTCGGATTTCCAATAATATTCTCAACAGCCCTGACCAACGGCATCTCAATCGGAGATACTTGGTCTGACACCTATATTTTA
The DNA here is from genome assembly GCA_037962975.1 of Clitoria ternatea. Classification (NCBI taxonomy): domain Eukaryota; kingdom Viridiplantae; phylum Streptophyta; class Magnoliopsida; order Fabales; family Fabaceae; genus Clitoria; species Clitoria ternatea. The sequence continues at coordinate 112,042,827 of CM075671.1, forward strand.
ACCCGGTATAAATTTTAACATTTAAAGCCTCGATAAATCATAAATATCCATAATAAATACCAATTTAATTATTCCAATATTTTTGGGACACTCATTAACCCATTTATAATTATTTAATATTTACTACTTCTATTTAATTATTTTTATAAAATTCAGGATGTTACACCTTGGAGCATACCTACAACACAAGTTAAGTCAGGATTTTGGCACCCATTTTATGTTGGGTCCTTGAATGCTAGTTTGTAATGTTCCTTTTGGAACCCATATCTTTCTAACCATTTTTGTTCCTAACTTTCTAACATTATAAGTAGATGCAGTGTGTCCTTTAATACCACAATAAAAGCATTTGATAAAAGGAGTAGATGATTTCTTAGAAGAAACAAAGAAATTTTTATATAACTTTTCATTTTTATTGTCATTATATCCTAGACCTCTTTTATCAAAGATGCATCTTTGTTTTCCAAGCAAAGCATCCAAATTTTCTTTACCATTGGTGAATTTTTCAAAAGTCCTATTTAAGTCTAACATTTATTTTTCCAACTTTTCATATTTTTTAAACATTTCACATTCCTTAGAATTACTACAAGGTTTTAGAGTTTTTAGCTTATTATTTTCATTTAGCAAGTTTTCATTTTCCTTACCAGTTTCTAATAGATGTAATTCAAGAATAATAATAGTTTTTCTAGATAATTCATATTTATTAGAGAGCTTAATAAATTGAGAGTGCAATTCTTCAAAAGTATTAAGAATTTCTTCTTTAGTGAAATCATCATCTAAATCAAAATTGTTTACCTTATTTTTTTCTTCATTGTGGCTTTCCATGAGGCATAGATTGGCTACTTCATCTTCCAATTCGCTTGAGCTGCTCATGTCATTTTCATCCCAAGCTATATATGTCTTTCTTCTCTCCTTCTTTTCTTTGACCTTCTTCTATAGGATTGTACAATCAGCCTTAAAGTGTCATTCCTTTCCACATTCAAAACAAGTAGATGAGGAATTGTTATCTTTAAACAAATTTTTCTTACCTCAATTGTTTGCATTCCTCTCTTATTCCTCATGAATTTCCCAAACTTCTTTATGAATAGGCTCAGGTTCTTCTCGTCTGGATCTTCATCATCGGTTTCCTCCTCATCTATTGGAGTCGCTTTAAGGGCAATGCTTCATTTCTTTAGGAGCTTCTCTTCTTTTTTTGCCATCTTTAAATCTTTCAATTCTTATTCTTGTTCTTGCAATTTTCCAAATAAAATAGCTAGAGAAATTTCATTTACATTTGGCATTTGTTTGATAGTTGTGACTAGCGGTTGCCATTCCCTAATGAGACTATTCAACACTTTATGGCTAAGCTCTTTGTTAGAGTAAGATTTGACAAGAGTAATAAGATGATTTATAAACAAAGTAAACCATTTTTGAAGTTCTAAAATGGTTTCTCTAGAATTCATTCAAAAACTTTCATATTGACTAGTTAAAGTTCCAATTTTAGACTCTTTAACATCACTAGTTCCTTTATGAATAGTTTGCAATGTATCCCACATATCTTTAGTAGATTTACATGTAACAATTCTAAAGAATTCATCTGGTCCTAAAGCAAGAGTAATAAGATTTTTGCCCTTATAATTATATTGAACCTTTTTCTCTTCATCACAAGTCCAATCATCCATTGGTTTTTTAATTTCTTTTTCATCCATTATATTTTTAGGTACATAAGGAACATTTTCAATTGCATTCCATATTTTCAAATCAATAAATTGAATACATATTTTTATTCTTTCTTTCCAAAAAGCATACCCTTCACCATTGAAGGTCAAAGGCCTATATGTGGCACCACCTTCAGGAATAAGAGTATAGGAAGTTAAGCCATTTTTTCTCTTGAAGTTGTTAAGCTTGATTAACCAAGAGTCAATCTCTGATACCACTTGTTACTAAGTAGCCTCAATACTCAAGAAGGGGGGGTGAATTAAGTACTTTTTAAAATGTTGGAATGCTCTTGTAAATCGTTCTTTTATACTTAAAATTACTTAATAAACAAATTTAAATAGCAAAGCCAAAAATTTAATACTAAGCTAGAACAATTCAATAGAGTACAAATAACTAATGGCAACAATTATAAGGAGTTTAGGGAAAGAGAATTTGTAAACCGATATACTAGTTCCACCACTCCCACTTATGGTGTACATCCAATCCCCAAGCAAACCACTTAGAGAAATTTCACTATTGAAGATTTGAGATACATCACTTGGACCAATTACAGTTTCACACACTACTAAAAAACCCCTGATAGCTACTTCAAGTTAGCGATCGACACATGTCGTCGCTAATTAGTGACCGAATTATCTACCACAATATGAAAAAAGTACCTTGACAAGAAAATTAATTACTACATCAGCGACATTGCTAAAATTTGTAAACGTCTATCGCTACATCCGTCGCTACCTCGCACCCATCGCTGACCCGATTGTTATATTTTACCTGCCTCCAATTTTTTGGTTTCCCTCCAAGGGTTTTTGTTGGCGCCTAAAGGTAGCGAAAAATAATTTCACCTTAGAGGGAAACCAAAAAACAGAGAGAGATACACATAGCGACGGATATGATCGTCGCTATATTTTGCTAAGTTAGCAACGACAGGGAATCGTCGCTAGATGGGTCAAGGTAGTGGAAGTATTGACAATCGTTGCTATATTTGGCTACATCAGCGATGACGGTTTACCATCGCTAGATAAGCCAACATAGCTACAGTATTCTTAATCGTCGCTAGGTCGTCCACGTGTCAACTTTTTTTAAAATAGCGATGGTCTTAGCAACGGTGTTTAGACGTCGCTAAATCTAATAACTTACTCGACCTAAACCTTTCCCCTCCACCAGTTATTCGAGTCCTAAACCTTTTTCTCTCCTCTACCCCCTCTGCTCCTTCCTCAGTTCCCCCTTTGACGACCTTTTTCCCTTTGACGACGTTTCTCTCTCAGTTCTCTGTTGTCTCCCTCGTCTTCGTCGAGGACATTTCTGCGAGCCATGGTTTCTGAGTTCCCTCTGTCTTCTCCATTATCTCCCTTATTTGGGACCATAGGTAATGTACATTATAGTTCCCTTTGTTTTTCCTATCTCTGTCGGTGTTGGTTATTCTCACTATGTTGGTTGTTCTCATTATGTTAGTTTTTTGTGTTGGCTGTTCTCATTAGGGTGTATATAAATGTTCATGGAGCTCCATAACTGTGAACACCTCTTTCGGTCCGACCCAAATAGAAAGGATTCTGAGAGGACTGGGCTTCATTTCCGAATGATCTACCAAGTAGAATGGCTCAGAATGATGATTTTCGAGTGAAAAATGGTTTTTTCAGAGTGAAGAAGGCTATTTCCGAGTGAAAATGTGAGTGAAATATCTGAGTCAGCCGTTACTGTGTGAAATTCCGACTGGGATATCTCCGACTGATAGTTTCCGAGTGGACTGCTTTCGAGAGGGTTACTTCCGAACAAAGCAAAGACTTACTTATGTCCGAATGATCATTTCCGAATGACAAGTCTCCGAGTGGGTTCCAAGTGTGAGTTAATTCTGAACGAGAAAAAGGCTCTTTATTGTCATTTCTGAGTAGAATGACTCGGAATGATCATTTCTGAGTAAGGGGTCTCAGAGTGACACATTGCTGAGTGAATTGTCTCTGGGTGTTTCCGAGTAAAGGATTCCCGATTGAAACCACTGAATGAAAAAGGGACTGTCTTTGAATGAATACTTACCGATTGGATACATTCCCGACTGAAGCCAGTCTGAATGAAAATTAAGCCCGAATGAAGACTTCAAGGAAAGCACATCCGAGTGAAAACAAGGCCGACTCCGAATGAATCTGAAAGGAAGATTGTCAATCCAAATTCTGATTACTCCTGAATGAACACATCCGAGTGGGAAGCATTGTTGAAGCGGAATTCCAAATTCTGATTGGAAGATGAGACCGACGCCGAGTGAATGAATCCGAATGATTGGATGATGAGTGAAATCATTCTGATTGGAAGATAAGACCGACTCCCAAGGTCAGTTCCGAGTGAATATATCCGAGTAAATTATCTCCGACTGAAACCCTTCTGATTAAAAACAAAGCTGACTCCGAGCGAATGCATCTCAAGGGCTGATTGTCGACTGGAACCTTTCTGATTGAAAACAAATCCGACTCAGAATGATCAAATCCAAGCAGAATAGAGCGTTGCCGAGTGGAATACTTCACTGTTGGAGTAGAATTCGAGTGGAAGCTTCCCTATCAAAGCCATTTCGAGTGACAAATGGCTGACCTTGAAGAAATATGTCCCTGTTAGAGGTGAATCCAAGTGGTAGCTGTCCAACTACAAACCAATCCGAGTGGAAAAAAGGACTGACCTTGAATAAATAGTGCCCAAAGCTATTCTCCGAGTGAAGGGATGCTAAATGAAGATAAATCTGATTTGGGATAGGTACTTTTTCTGGACACAATTATTTCCGAATCAAAGATCCCCGAGTGAGTTGATTCCGAATGAAGAAACACTCTGTACTCCAAAAGAACACTTTTTGAATAAGAACAGATCTTCGAGAGATGCATTCCGAGCAAAGCAAAGCACTGATCTGCAAAGAACGCTTCTACCGACCAGATTCTATAAAGCTCCAAAGTTCTGAGTGAAAAGAAAGACCAACTCTTGAGTGTGTAAGTCCGAATGGGTTGATTGACGGTTGAGGCCAAATTCCAAATGAAAAGCAAGTCTGATTCCCAAGTGAATACACCGAGTAGTCTGATTGTATATCCCGAGCTGAGTTGAAAGTTCCATTCTGATTGAAGAAACAAGGACGACTCCCGATTGTATATCCGAGCGGGTTGATGCACAAATAAAACAATTCTGAGTGAAAGGCAAGGATAATGAATGCGTCCGATTGACTCACTCCCGAGCCATGTATCTGACCAAAATTTCTCCGAGTGATTCAATCCAAGTGATGTGTTTCCGAGTGAAATTTACTTCAGGATTGAATCAGTATTAAGTCAAAGAAAGAATGGTGCTGAGATGCCGAGTAAAATATTTTGAAATACCGACTGAATCAAGCAGAGGAGCCGAATGAATGCTTCAAGCAGAAGCACTGCCGAGCACAACTCCTCCAATTGAAGCAACTCCGATTGAGTACTTCAAACCGTGATACTACCAAGCAAATCCGAGCAAACAATCTCCGAGTGAATCACTTAAGCAATTTCGGACGAATGCTTCAAGCAATTCTACTTCCGAGCAAACAATCTCCGAGTGAATCACTTAAACAGTTCTGATTGAGTGCTTCTGATTGAAGCAATTCTGATTTAGCAAAGGTCTTTCACTCAAGCGACTCTGGTTACGCTAGCGAGAACCTTGGAGGCCATAATCTCGCTTAAGCGAAGGAGTCTCGCTCAAGCGGGAGGCATAATGTTAGCTGTTGGAATGTGCTCGCCCAAGCGAGTTTAACACGCTCAAGCGTGAATGGGAATCACTCTTCAGTCAACACTGAGTGAGCCACTTTTCAGTCAGCGCTGAGTCACACTCTTCAGGCGGTTCTGAGTGAGTCCTCTCACTCAATTTCTGAGCCATTTTTACCCAATTCCGAGCTATCCTTTCACGCAATCCCGAGTCATTCTTTCACTATTTCCGAGCCCCTTTCCGCCCATTCCTGAGCCATTCTTTTAGCCATTTTCGAGCCATTCTTTTAGCAATTTCCGAGCCATTTTCACCTAATTCCGAGTCAGCTTTCACCCAATTCCGAGTCATCCTTTCACCATTTCCGAGTCACTTTCACCCATTTCCGAATCTTCCTCAGTCAGTTCCGAGTCACTTTTCACTCGGTTCCGATTGAATGTTTCACAGCAGCCTCATACCGAGCGAAGCTTTCACTCGGTTTTTGTATAAACAACACCTTTTCCACTCGGTCTTGTGCTTAAAAGGCACCTTTTCTACTTGGATTATTTCCCACTATGGGTGTATACCGACTGAGGCACTAAACCCGAGTCAGAAGCAGAAAACCGACCCCTACTCCGCCTGTTCGCCCGTGCTGACTTGGATTCCACCACCTAAGTGGATCCATGAATCCTGGAGGTGGCAGACAGGGGGCGGAAGTGGGGAAATTAAAAATCCCCACAGCCGTTGTCCCCCACTTCCTGTTAGTGGCTAGGCTGGCCTCCACTCTGAGTGGAAGCATGTGCTGTCCAAGCACTTGCCAACTCCCTATAAGTACCCCATCTGAAGATGCTCAAGGGGGATCCATAAGCTTTCATTTGAAGAGGAGGAGGAAACCTTCATTTTTAGAGAAGATTCTGAAGCATTTTAGAGAGAAGAGATACCTCTAACAGCCCTCTTTCCTTTCACAGCACCATCCGTTCTCTTCCAAAACCGACCTGCTCCCCAAGACCGTCCAGCACCCTTCTCTTTCCCTCTAAAAACCTTCAAACTCCTCTCAAACCCCCACTGCCTTTCTCCCTCGGTCAGTCCCTATCTCACTTGGTCGGTCTCTTCCACCTTCAGTTAGTTTCTGACCCCCTCTGCAGTCTCTTACTCCATCACTCGGTATTCCACTTTTTCACTCGGTATTTAATTTTTCACTCGGTATTCTATTTTTTCACTTAGTTTTTCCATTTTTTACTCGGTTTTCCATTTTTCCACTTAAATAAATTTCTGTTATTTTCTTTTCTTTTCTTTTTTACCCCTTCCTAGGTTCGTAATAAATAAATAACAAAAAATAAGTGTTTCACATTCAGACTAGCCAAAAAAAACATCATCCACCATTAATCTTTTAGCCTCTTCCTAAAAAAAACATCACCAAAGAACTACGTAACCCTGATTTCTTGGTAACTCAAGAATACGTAGGAGCAGGACTTTAAATCCTGTCGGGCCCATTTCTTTTTTATCCCCACCTTTCCCATTTCATTCCTATTTTATTTTCTTTATGTTTCCTTTGTAACCGCCCTTTTATCAAGCCCATGAAAATCAATTTAGACGTGACGTCTTGTTGATTTTCCCATAAGGAACGGGATACTTGGGACGAGACGTCCCACTTATCCCCTTCCCAATCTCTGACCCCGTGTCTTGATTAAATTCCATGAAAATCAATTTAGACGTGACATCTTGTTGATTTTCCCATAAGGAACGGGATACTTGGGACGAGATGTCCCGTTTATCCCCTTCCCGTTTCTAACCCCATATGTGATTAAAGGATGACTAATTTAGACGCGACGTCTTGTTAGCATCCCTCCCTTTCTCTATTTTTATATCAAAGCCGAGGTTAATTTGGACGCGACGTCCTGTTGACCTACACTCTATGTTTGTCCAATTTGTTCCTTCCATATCCTTCTATTTTTACACAAAGTATAACAATAAAAGGGAAGAAATAAAACATCTTTTGTAAGGCTATTTATGTTGTGCATTTTCAATCTTAGTACTGTTTCTGATAGGCGATGTAGGGTGCTAATACCTTCCCTACTCGTAACCGACTCCCGAACTTGAATCTCATTTTTTAAACCAGTGCTTTCACTGAACTTAGTTTTTTTCCAATGTTTTTCCTATGGATAAAAACGTTAGTGGCGACTCCCTGTTTCATACTAGTTTTTTCTTCCTCGCCGCGCCGTCGCGATCCAGGTTGCGACAGATGGCGACTCCACTGGGGACACTTAAGAGAGTCAGGCCAGTTTGATTGAAAGCGCATGTTCTTTTTATATAGCCGTTGCTATCTCGGATTTCTTCCCCTAGTTTTATTTTTTATTGATTGTTGTGAATGTTTTTTCTTGTTTTAATTGTGTCTTGTTATTTGTTTCGTTGTCTATGTTTTGCATGTTTATTGAACCCTAGGGTAGAAGACCATGTTACTTTTCCGCAATCATTGAACCCTAAGGTAGACGACTTTGTATATTTGTTCTGTGTTTGTTCTTTGTGTAGAATGGGGTAAGGTAAAAGGTATGGACTGCCCTTTCACACACTACACTCACAATTACTTGCACACACCTATGAGTGGTGCCCTATACCCGGGCCCCAAATGAAGCTTAAGTTAGGAGAGGTTGGTAACGGAATCGTATGGGATGTACTTCCTATCCGGTGTTCGTGAGAACCTCAACCAGAGTTCAACCTCTCATGATATACGCACCTAGTGGATTCCCCACTGTTTGCGTCCCTGTCATGGTTAGGATCTTGGCTCTGGTGACCTTCTAGATGTCTAGTGGAAACCACCCGGTGTGGAGAGTCACTTTTAGACAAGCCATAGGGCCTAGAAAAGACTTTCAACAAAACCCTACCTAGGCCACAAAAGGGAAACTTTACTTTACTTTATGTCATTTTTGCTTTCCCTTTTATCCAAAAAAAATGAATTATCTACCACCCACAGATTTGCTTAGTTTTTGAAATAATGACTCATTTTGAAACATACAGTATTCTTCGGGTGAATAGATAATCCTCTTTTGGTCGTATACCTCTGAGTCCTGAGTCATAGATTTTCCTAATCGTCAAAAAATCAAAAAAATATAACTTTATTTCCGCTCCAGCAGGGGCGTCGATGACGATTAAAAAATTTATGAATATTGCGACTTGGACCCTTGGTAATCGTTGTTTCCCAAAAAAAATATATGCTTTATGTTAAATCAATGGGGAAGTACCGGTTCTGAAACATGACCTCGACTAATTTCTTTTCCTTATCCTCATTTTCATGGAAGGCTATTCAGAACTTAACGAATACCCTTTGAGTATCTATGGAAATTAACATGGGATTGAACTTAAGAAATGAGGGCTGTAACTGCCTGAAGAAAATGTTTGAGCTTGAGGCTCCTGCCTCAGGATGAAAGATTTCTTCTGTCTTCACAATTATCCCATATTAATTTCCATGTTTACCATACCTAGTACTTTTGAATGATAAGTTCTAAGGAACAGTCAAAGGATATTCGCCAAAGCCTGTAATTGCTTCCCACGACGTTCTCCTTCTTTCTATTTCCACCTAACATTTTTGTTTTTCAAAAAAAGAGACACAGGCGTTACGGGTAGGCATCCTTACCAGACCCGGCTCCAAAGGAAACTCATGGCTGAGGCAGAAGCTGTTGACGGAGACTTTAGAACCGAGTTCGATCAGTTGAAAGAGCGAGTGGCGGAGTTAACTAAACTTTTAGAAAAGAAACTCACAGAAGGAGGCTCCTCTGCAGGTATTGAGGACGCCCAACAGCAGCCTGCCACCGCACCACCCCCCCTTGGTTCTGACCCAGCAAGAACCCAACTCCCTAACACAACGACACCCCCTCTCACCATTCATGTCGGAAGACCTAACCCTGCCATTGAGACCCAGCCACCTTACGGCCAGTCCTATGCACAAAAGCATACATTTGTCGGTCCTGACGGCAACCCAGTACCTTTTCCACTTTATGGCCTACCACCGGGGTACTATCCCCCGCTCGCTAACCAACAAGATGCCCACGATCAGCAAGCGATGAATCCTCACGCTTCATACCCCACCCAGCCAAATATGCCACCACTCCACCAAACCCAAAACACGCAAGCCCATGACCCACAAGCCTACCAAACCCAAAACACACAGGCCCATGACCCACAAACCTACCAAACCCAAAACACACAAGCCCCGATGGCCCAGCCAACCTACAACGCACAAGCCCAAAACACACGAGTCCAGATGATCCAGCCGACTTATGTCGTACAAGCTATGGCCCAACCCCAAGGTCCCTCACCAAATACAGGCCTAATGAACCAGTCCCATACGTTGCCTCCTTTCAACCAGCCACTCGGCTATCCATACGGATACGTAACCCCCTATATAACCAATCTCCAAGATACAACCCGCATTATGAAACTGGTAGCCGGTCGTAGCACGGTCGCAGCTCCCCAAAAGGAAAAGATAGAAATCTTAGAAGAGCGTTTGAGAATGATGGAAGGCGCTGGAGGTTTTGGACTGATAGATGCTTCTGAGCTATGCCTAGTCACAGATGTTGTCCTCCCGCCCAAATTCAAAATGCCTGACTTCGACAAGTATCGGGGAATGACTTGTCCAAAGAACCATCTCACGATGTACTGTCGAAAGATGGCATCCTACTCTTCTAACGACCAACTGTTGATCCACTGCTTCCAAGATAGTTTGGCAGGGGCCGCTCTTACATGGTATGCTCACCTTGAGCGAAACCATATTCGCTGTTGGAAGGACCTGGCAGATGCCTTTCTTAGGCAATACAAGTATAATATGGATATGGCACCCAACAGGGTTCAATTACAAAATATGGTGAAGAGGGATAGTGAAACGTTTAAGGAGTATGCCCAACGCTGGAGAGAAACAGCGACGCAAGTAGACCCCCCATTGTCGGAAAAAGAGATAGTCGCAATGTTTATTGACACACTCCTATCACCTTTCTATGGCAAGATGATTGGTAGTGTTTCATCCAACTTCTCCGACATTGTGACTATTGGGGAAAGGGTAGAGAGCGGAATACGAACGGGAAAGATCACTCAGGGCCCATCTGGGGCAAGTATGACAAGAAAGCCGGCACCTGGGAGAAGGGATGGAGAAACTAATTCCATCTCTTCTAATCAAAAGACGGCTCTGCCAAGACCATTCGCCCCTACCATGATTCAAGCTCCCAACCCTTACGTGGCCGCTACTACTTATGGCCCAGCAGCTCATACTCCTCATTTCCGTCCGCCCATGGTAAGAGCGCCAACGCCGCAACCCATGCCATACCATCACCCACAGCAAGTGACTCGACCACCCAATCATAATCAGGACACAAGGAATCCCAACAATGAGCGTACCCCTGTGTAGTTCGATCCAATTCCTATAACATATACCGAACTTTTTCCAATCCTTGTTCAGAAAGGTCTGGTAGTTTCATCCCCCATGAGGCCATTACAACCTCCTTATCCAAGGGGGTATGACCCAAACGCTCATTGTGATTACCACGCTGGGGCACCGGGGCATTCCACAGAAAATTGCCTAGCTTTGAAATATAAAGTGAGAGATTTGATCAAAGCCGACTGGATTAGTTTTCAAGAAGGAAGCCCTAACGTGACCATAAATCCCCTGCCTAATCATGGAAGTTCAGAAGTTAATACCGTGGTGGCCGATATTGAAGATGGTTTTGATAATAATACTGATTTGGTGATCGCTTGCCCGCTGGACCAAGAGCTCAGTAATAGGAGGCTGTCGAACTCCCTTCGATTTTAAATGATTCACCAAAATAATTTGCCATTGCCTCAAAGTCTTGTTTATCCCTCTGCTATGCCTAAGGCTTTGGGACTTTTCATGTAATAAGGGCGAAAAAACTTGCTTTATCGTTCAATCAATAAATGCGTATCGAAAAAAAAAAGTTTTTTTTCTCATCCCATTATCCTTGCTTTGATTCATTTTCTTTATTTACTTGTTCCCTTTCCCTCTTTTTATTTTTTCCATAACATACTGAATTATAGATCCAAAAATGATTCTCTTGAGACTAGTGAAATCACAATTCTGCTTCACGATTTCAATCACCCAGTCGACTATACCGACGAAGAAGGTAAGGAAACCTATGAGCCACCATACTAGTTAGCAAGATTGTTAGAACAAGAGGTTAAAGAGTACCCCTAAGTCAAGGACGACTGAAGGAATCACGGAGGCAATCTATCAGAAGACATTAGTATTTTGTTTCAAGACGTGGCAGGAATCTACGTGAATGACAACATGGCCAAGTCCCGAATTGAACGGAGGCAGGCCAGTCGTTTAAAGAAACTTCAACAGTCACCAACATAGATAGAGGCAAATTGTTTATGCCTATAAGTGTAGACACAATTAAGGAAGACTTTGCCGAAAAAAAAAACACACACAAAAAAAAATGAAAAAATGAAAAAAAATAGAGTCAAGCTTGAAGTCCAATGCACATACCAAGCGGGGAAAGCTGGTTACGTCCAGATCCTCGAGCAAGCTGTCATTTTCTGTATAAGGGGAACAAATGTCGTCAGGCCAAGAACTTGCATTCTTGTCATCATCAACACCTCAACCCTAAAGAGTGCGCCATTCCTCATGCCTATGTAGCCAAGGAAATAGTCTATTGAGTCGTTACGTCATTAAGGGGATTAAAAAAACAAAAAACAAAAAAACAAAAAAAAAGAGAAAAAGAAAATAAAGGCCAAAATGATGATTCAAAAGTATTCCCTCTCATTGATGCCAAAAGACTCACCAATATTTCCTTGGGTATATGGCATAGGAGTGGAGTCTCCTATTTGAAGTGACATCAGTTCCCCAAAGGATCAAACTAAATTTGGAAAGGCTGGGCGGACTCAACTGGAGTGTAATCAGTTTCAACCTTTTACTGTAAAGGATGTAGCCAAGAATGAACAAGAAGAGAAAAACACATGAAAAGCTCGCTAGGCTGAAAACCTGAAAAGGCGACTCAGGTAAAAATTAGGGTCAAGATTTCGGCAGAGTAACTAAAGTTCCCAATGCAAAACATGCAAACTGAGGCATGTGGACCATGGTTAAACTACCCTCTCAAAGGCAGAGTTGAACGATGTACTTGAGGTCATGACGTGGGATTAAGGTTCTCACTAGTCTCAGGAATTCACTGGAGGATCCTCGAACCTTCCCTGTTTCTCCTGGCCTTGACCTGTCCTATGTAACTTCATTCCATCCCATCTATTTTCCCCTTTGTCCATTCTCTGTATTCTGTTTGACATACATGAATAAAATTTATCCTTTTTCGATACGTGTTATGAATTGTATTTGATCTGATAAAACATTGTGTTTTTCTAAAAATAAAATGAAAGAATGGTGAACATTTAAAGTCGTAAGGGACAAGACGCTCCCACTACTTGACCTCGTCTTAGACAATCATCACAAAGACTCAGCCAGGCACGCGCTTCAAAGCTATGATCGCCTCTTTGATTCTTCTCTGTCCATGAGTTATCCTAAGGGCCGTGGTTTCACAGGACCTACCAAGTTTTCAAATGTATCTTTGCACTACTTACCCTTTTTTCTGTAGGTTATTACAACGGACAGTCATGTCAAGCATTGACGCCTCAATCAAGTCCTTTTCCTAAATGGAACAGCAGTTGCCAAAACTAGAATCTTTCAAGTCTTCTCCTTAATCGCCAAAATTGGCACTTTTCAGAACTTCTTCCTCAAGTCGCCAAAGTTGGCAATTCTCAAAGTCTTCTCCTTAATCGCCAAATTTGGCACTTCTCAAAACTCCTTCCTCAAATCGCCAAAGTTGGCACCTCTCAAAGTCTTCTCCTTAATCGCTAAAGTTGGCACTTCTCAGAATTCTTTCCCCAAATCGCCGAAATTGGCATTTTTCAAAAAAATCTCTTCTTCAACCACCAAAGTTGACACTCTTCAGAATCCCTTCCAAATCACCAAAGTTGGCACCTCTCAAAGTCTTTTCCTCAACTGCCAAAGCTGACACTTTTTCAAACTCCCTTCCAAGGATTCTACCTAATACATTCTGACAGTCAAGCGTATCTCCTTCCCAAGCCCAAGGATAGTTTCCAGCAAAACTTTCCCCCAGTAGAATCACCAAACTCTCCCCAGTGAGCCTACAATTCAGATCATCTTCTCCCACTAGTAAGAACATTTTCTAATCAGGCTTAGAAGAACTCTCCCCAAAGGGCCCAACACATTTCTCTCAGTGAATCCACACATACCAGGTGGACCCCAGATTTTCCCTTCCCAATCAAGGGGCAATGCCCCAAGCCGTCAATCCTTCTCCAGTGGAACTACACTTCCCAAACAAATCAAACTGGGGCATCACCCCAGGATCATTTCTTCTCACTCAAGGGGCAGCTCCCCAAGGTTTCGAGACAGATAGTTCAAACTGGGGCATCACCCCAGGTTCCTTCTCCTTCATCCAAGGAAATAGTACCCCGAATCACCAAATCCTTCCTAAACAACTCGAACTGGGGTATCTCCCCAGATTTCTTCTGTTCAAGTCAAGGGGTAGTTCCCCAAGGTTCCTTCAAATCATCTCAAACTGGGGCATCTCCCCGGATTTCTTCTGTTCCAGTCAAGGGGTAGTTCCCCAAGGTTCCTCCAAATCATGTCAAACTGGGGCATCATCCCAGGATCACTCTTTTTCATTCAGGAAGCAATTCCCCAAAAACCTTCAGTCATGTCAAACTGGGGCACCACCCCGAACCTTTAAATTTCCTACCAAAGGTGAGTTAATTCGGACGAGACGTCCTGTTAGCTCCCCCAATCTCTGCATTTCCTGTCAACCGAGGGTCAACCCTATCCTTTACTTTCCATTCGCCTATTCAGGCACACTTTACTTTCCATTTGCCTATTCAGGCACACTTTACTTTCCATTCGCCTATTCAGGCACCATTTACTTTCTATTCGCCTATTCAGGCACCTTTTACTTTCCATTCGCCTATTCAGGCACCCTTTACTTTCCGTTCGCCTATTCAGGCACCCTTTACTTTCCATTTGCCTATTCAGGCACACTTTACTTTCCATTCGCCTATTCAGGCACCCTTTACTTTCTGTTCGCCTATGCAGGCACCCTTTACTTTCCAGTCGCCTATTCAGGCACCCTTTGCTTTCCGTTCGCCTATTCAGGCATCCTTTACTTTCTGTTCACCTATTCAGGCACTCTTTACTTTCCGTTCGCCTATTCAGGCACCCTTTACTTTCTGTTCGCCTATTCAGGCACCCTTTACTTTCCGTTCACCTATTCAGGCACCTTTTATTTTCTGTTCGCCTATTCAGGCACCCTTTACTTTCCAGTCGCCTATTCAGGCACCCTTTATTTTCCAGTCGCCTATGCAGGCACCCTTTACTTTCCAGTCTACTGGGGATCAATCCCGATCTTCTCACCCCCTGTTAACTAAAAGAATTTTTCTCGGTTCATTCAAAACTCAAAAAAAAACAAACAAACAAACAAAAAAAACAAACAAACAAAAAAAAACAACAAAAAAAAGAGAGAAAAAGGAAAAAAAAAGAGAGAGACAGATGTTGAAAAGAGGAAAAGAGGAAAAGGTCACAACAACTCGGACGCCATACCTATCGAGAGGTCCCACTTGGTCCCTACATCGGTGTTCATATCTTTACTTCCTTTTCACTTCAAAAACACAGAAAGCTTTGTGTTTCTCTTGTGAAAAAGAAGTAAACAGGGGCATCTGTGAACACCTCTTTCGGTCCAACCCAAATAGAAAGGATTCTGAGAGGACTGGGCTTCATTTCCGAATAATCTGCCGAGTAGAATGGCTCAGAATGATGATTTCCGAGTGAAAAATGGTTTTTTCAGAGTGAAGAAGGCTATTTCCGAGTGAAAATATCAGTTCCGAGTGAAATATCTGAGTCAGCTGTTACTGTGTGAAATTCTGACTGGGATGTCTCCGACTGACAGTTTCCGAGTGGACTGCTTTCGAGAGGGTTACTTCCGAACAAAGCAAAGACTTCCTTATGTCCGAATGATCATTTCTGAATGACAAGTCTCCGAGTGGGTTCCAAGTGTTGTTAACCAAGTGGCCTCAATTACTCAAGAGGGGGGTGAATTGAGTATTAAAAAATTTACTTTGAATGCTTTTGAAATTGATTATTTAGTCACTATGTTTATTGAAGATGATAAGCTTAATAGCAAGTGATAACAAATTATGCACAAATCAAGATAATAAGTACTTAAAAGTTCTAAGTAATAATCAAGATATAGAATCAAATTAACCACAAAGCAATTTATGAGACTTTTAGAAAGATTAATAAAAGAGTGTTACTAAAAGTCAAGTTCAACAATGTTAATCAAAATAGTTTGCAACTTAGTATAACATGCACTTAGTCCAAGTTAATGAAACAAAAAATCAAGCAAGCAACTTAAGTGCACAAATTAAATGAGTTTAGGGAAGAGAGATTTACAAACCGATACATACGAGTTCCACCACGTCGGTGTACGTCTCGCCTCTAAGCAACCCACTTAGAGGATTTCCACTATTGTAGATTAGAGATACAACTTTGAGCAATTGCAACTTCCTAGTGTCCCACACTCAAGAATCCAATCCTCACAAGTACAAGGGCACCCCACCCAATCTCTCAATCTCACAATTACAAGGTTGAAAACCCCAACCCAAAGATTCTAGTATGTTTGGTGTTTGAGTGTACAAGGAAATTCTCTCAATAGAGTGGATATACAAGTTAAAGTTTTCACAAAGTAATAACTCTCAAGGAGAGGATATGCAAATTAAGTACACAATATAATTTCCCCACAAATTAACTCTCAAAAATAACTTCAAGAAATATGCCAATCAAGAATAAAAAGAGCAAGAAGAAGAGCAAGAAAATGGATGGGGAAGAAAGCAAATGGAAATGCTTCAAATGCTTGGTGTACTTAATGCCTTCAACTCTTCTCCTATTTATAGTGTCAAGGCTTAGCTTCTTTGTAATTAAAGAATTCATTAGATCCATAAATTGCGTAATGGGACTTGCTTTTGTCTGCTTAATGGAGCATTATTCATGAAATGCGATCTGAGGCTCCTAATTTGTGATTCCAGGTTGTAACGCGTTTTAACTGAATGTTCCAGAACCATTTGAACTGAATGAATCAATTCATTTCACAAAAGAATCGATTCATTTAGTGTTTCTGTGCAATTTTTAGCGTATGAATCGATTCAAGGTAGGGAGGAATCGATTCAATCTTGTAAAATGAAATCCTGGGTGCAATTTAAACGCATGAATCGATTCAGTTGATGAGGGAATCGATTCAAGTATTCATTTTGCATATTCTGGGCCAAACTAAAATGTATGAATCAATTCAACTGCTTGGTGAATCGATTCATCATGCTGTTCCTTCATTTTTGCTTATTGTTTTATCCTTTTGACATGTACTTGCATATGGCTTTTGTTCTTTTGGTCCTTAGGCTCTTTGATGATTGTTCTTCACTTGTTTTAGACCTCTATAAGTTCCTTGAATCATCTCTTTGGAATTCATTAATTTTCCTTCATCAAACATAATTATTTCATCCTTGATCTTGATCCTTCATTTGTTGTGTCATTATCAAAACCTACATCAACATAAAAATACATTCTCCCCCTTTTTGATGATGACAACAAATGCTTGTCTCTTGGGGTGTTAGTTCACAACAATTCAAATATATTGCAAGAAAGACTCCCCCTTTCACATACAATTTGATACCACATGTTTATGAAATCATAGGCACCAGAAATCAAGAGAGTATTTAAGGTCAAGGATCATGTGAGAAGAAATATATTAAGGACTCCCCCTTTCTAATGCAATGGATACACACATTGATTTACATACTCTTCCTTTCTTATATATAAAAGGTCTCTCCCCTTTCAATGTATGTATTTCTCTCCCCCTTTGGCATCATCAAAAAGACTTCCTTAGATATTATCAAATATAATTATATACCACTTAAGGATAGGTGTATACATTTTGAAGTAAGATGTCAATTGTTCCTCCTAACACATGCAACATATATCACGAAATCATTCAAAGCATGTAGGTACACAAGGTTTCATGGGAATTGTTTCATCTAAGTATGAATTAATTCATCTAGCTCTTTTTATGCAAGTTAAAAGAATCATGTTGTTAGATGAGTGTTTTGTGAGGGATTTATACAAGGATTTAGATTTTGCAAGTTGCCAATGATTTTGTTGCACAAGAAAGTCAAGAAAATCAAAAGGTCATTTGCCATTTATTTTTGAGATCCATGTGGTATATAGGAGATTATCTTTGTGTCAATATATGTTTAAATAAATGGGGACTCCATGGGGTCTTAAATAAGACAAGTGATTTGATTATTGTAATTGTGAGTATAAATTTTCTTCAAAAATTGTATGTATATCACAAAATAAGGCATTATGTTCAAGGAAATGAAAATTTTATGGAAAAGATGAGTTAAAGATTTACAAAAATATGTTCAAAGAGTAAGAAAGTGTGATAAAATAAGTCAATTATGCAATTTCCAGAATTCCTAATTCCTTTCTAATATTTATAAATTGGTCTTTTGGAAGGGGTTTTGTAAAAATGTCCGCCAATTGTTTTGAAGTTTCAACATATTCAAGTACACAATCTCCTTTCAAAACATGGTCTCTAATGAAGTGATGTCTTATTTCAATGTGTTTGGTCCTAGAATGCATGACCAGATTCTTAGAGATATTTATAGCACTAGTGTTGTCACATTTAATAGGTACTTTGATTAAAACAACACCAAAGTCAAGAAGTTGTTGTCTCATCTAAAGAATTTGAGCACAACAACTACCGGCTGCTACATATTCTGCCTCAGCCGTCGATAATGCAACACTTGCTTGCTTCTTGCTATGCCAAGAAACAAGGGAACTACCAAGTAAATGACATGTGCCACTAGTACTTTTTCTATCAAGTTTACAACCCGCAAAGTCAGAATCGGAATATCCTAAAAGATTACATTCAACACCTTTGGGATACCATAAACCAACATTTTGAGTACCCACAAGATATTTCAAAATTCTTTTTACGGCAGTGAGATGTGATTCTTTAGGACATGCTTGATATCTAGCACACATGCATACCGCAAACATAATATCAGGCCTACTAGCTGTCAAATAGAGTAAGGAACCAATCATACCTCGGTATTTAGTTATTTCAACGTCCTTACCCTTCTCATCTTTGTCTAAATAGCAAGATGTACTCATGGGTGTTGCTATTTCGTTTGCCTTGTCCATTTCAAACCTTTTGAGTAGTTCTTTACAATACTTTGTTTGACTAATGAACGTTTCTTCACTTGTTTGTTTTATTTGTAATCCAAGGAAGAAGGTGAGTTCTCCCATCATGGACATTTCAAACTCATCTTGCATAATCTTGGCAAACTCTTGACAAAGATTTTCATTAGTAGCACCAAATACTATATCATCAACATAAACTTGTACCAAAAGAATGTAATTATTTTTACGTTTTATAAATAGTGTAGTATCAACCTTTCCTCTTTCAAAATTATTTTCTAGAAGGAATTTACTAAGTCTTTCGTACCAAGCTCTTGGAGCTTGTTTTAAACCATATAAAGCTTTTCTCAATTTAAAGACATGGTTTGGAAATTTATGATTTTCAAAACCAGGAGGTTGATCTACATACACTTCTTCTTGAATAAAGCCGTTTAGAAAAGCGCTTTTGACATCCATTTGATAAAGTTTAAAATCTATACAACATGCAAAAGCTAACAATAATCTAATGGCTTCTAACCTAGCTACGGGAGCATATGTTTCTTCATAATCTATTCCTTCTTCTTGATTATATCCCTTTGCAACTAGTCTAGCTTTATTTCTTGTTATTATGTCATTTTCATCTAACTTATTTCTAAAAATCCATTTGGTGCCTATTATTAGATGGTCATTGGGTCTTGGCACAAGTTCCCAAACTTCATTTCTTTCAAATTGGTTTAATTCTTCTTGCATAGCCAACATCCAATGTTCATCAATAATGGCTTCATCAATATTTTTTGGTTCAATTTGAGATACAAAGGCTAAGTGATTGCATGCATTTCTAATGGCATTTCGAGTACTTACCCCTTTGGTTATTTCTCCAATGATTTTGTCCAAAGGATGGTCCTTTAAGGTTATCCAATCTTGTTGTTTATCAAGTTGTGTTGTAGCTCCTTCATTGTTGGCTTCTTCTTTGTCTTCCAAGTTCATTTCTTGGAAGGTACCTACAAGATCATCATCTTCCTTTCTCGAAGGATTTTGGTTAAGTTCATCAAATTTAACATGTATGGACTCTTCAATTGTATAAGTTCGTTTGTTAAAGAGTCTATAAGCTTTACTTGTAGATGAATAACCTAAGAAAATTGCTTCATCAGATTTTGCATCAAATTTGCCAAGATTTTCCTTTCCATTGTTTAAGACAAAGCATTTGCATCCAAAAATGTGAAAGTAAGAAATATTTAGTTTTCGTCCTTTATAAAGTTCATAGGGGGTTTTCTTTAATATAGGCCTTATTAAGCAACGATTCATCACATGGCAAGCGGTATTTACGGCATCGGCCCAAAAGTGTTTTGAAATATTATTTTCATTCAACATAGTTCTTGCGAGCTTCGCTAAAGATTGATTTTTCCTTTAAACTACTCCATTTTGTTGTGGAGTTCTTGGAGCCGAAAAATTATGTTCAATGCCAAACTTTTCACAAAACTTTTCAAAAGATTGGTTTTCAAATTCTCCCCCATGATCCGTTCAAATGGATGCTATTTTCAAATTTTGTTCATTTTGGATGATCTTGGCAAGTTTCTTAAATGGATGATATACTTCATGTTTATAAGTAAGAAATAATGTCCATGTATATCTAGAGTAATCATCTATAATCATAAGACCATAATAGTTTCCACCAAAACTTTTGATTTTTGAAGGTCCAAATAAATCCATATGTAAAAGTTGTAAAGGTCTAGTTGTTGAAACAATGTTTTTTGCTTGAAAAGAAGCCTTTACTTGTTTTCCTTTTTGACAAGCGTCACAAAATTTATTTTCAAATTTCAATTTTGGTAAACCAATAACTAAATCTTTTGAAACAAGTTTATTTAAATGGTCTACATGAATGTGAGCAATTCTTCTATGCCATAGCCATGATTCATCCTCTTTAGTTATGAAGCATTGCACATCATTTGAAGCAAGACAATCTAGATTAATCATGTAAATGTTATCTACTCTTTGACCAATGAACTTTATCTCCTTGTTTAGCTTATTTTCAATTATGCAACCATTTGATTCAAAATCAATTTTATAGCCCTTATCACATAATTGACTAATACTAAGCAAGTTGTGTTTTAGTCCTTCAACATATAATACATCATTTATGGAGGTGGAAGAATTTTTACCAACATTTCCGATTCCAAGTATTCTTCCCTTTGTGTTATCTCCATAAGTAACAAATCCTTTGTTTCATGGAGTAAGTGATATAAACTTACTTTTATCTCCCGTCATATGTTTAGAACACCCACTATCCAAGTACCAATGGGTGTTACTTGCCTTAAAACATACCTACAAAATAATTCAAGTTAGAGAGCTTGGTACCCATTTTATGTTGGGTCCTTGTAGGTTAGTTTGTGAAAATGTTCCCTTAGGAACCCATACTTTTCTCACTACTTTTGGTCCTAATCTTCTAACATTGCAATTATAAGAGTTATGGCCTTTAAGATCACAATGATTACATTTCACAAATGGTGTAGATGATTTACTAGGTGGCACAAAGAAATTTTTGTAATGTTTATCCTTCTTGTGAGCATGTGATCCTTGATTATAACCTAGTCCCGTTTTGTTAAACATGCAACGTTGTTTTCCAAGAAGTGCATTTAAATTGTCTCTACCATTTGTAAATTTTTCTAATGTTCTATTCAAGTCTAAGACCTTGGTTTCTATATCAATGCATTTTTTAGCAAATTCACAAGGTTTATTCTTAGAGCATGCTTGGATATTTTCTAGCTCTTCTTTTAAACATTCATTTTCTTTGCATACTTCCATGAGATGTATTTCTAGAGTATCACTTGTTTTTCTAGACAATTTAAGCTTATTAGAGACTTTTGTAAATTTATCATACAAATCTTCAAGGGCATCAAGTAATTCTTCCTTATCTAAGTCATGAAAATTTACCTCATCTTCTTTATCTTGGTGATTGGCCATGAGACAAAGGTTTGCTTCTTCATTCTCCGATTCATTCGAGCTACTTATCTCATTTTCATCCCATGCTATATATGCTCTTCTCTTAGTTCTTTTGTCATTGTTTTTCTTCTTTAGGTTTGGACAATTCATCTTGAAGTGTCCTTCCTTACCACATTCAAAACAAGTAGGTGAAGTAGAATTTTCTTTAGGAATGAATTTCTTACCTTTAGAAGAGAAGCTCTTTTGGAATTTTTTGTTTCTCATGAGCCTTCCAAAACGCTTCACAAATAGTCCTAACTCTTCATCCTCATCAACTTCACTCTCGGAATCTTCTTCAATGATTGAGGTAGCTTTGAGAGCTAGCCCTTTCTTCTTTGAGACTTTTTCTTCTTCCTCCGCTTGTTTTAAGTCTTTCAACTCTTGTTCTTGTTCTTGTAGTTTCCCAAACAAAGTGGCAAGAGACATTTCATTTATGTTGGGAGATTGCTTAATGGTCGTAACAAGAGGTTGCCATTCCCTAGTAAGACTTTTTAGAACTTTGTGGATAAGCTCCTTGTTAGTATAAGATTTGCCAAGAGTAATAAGATGATTAATGATCAAAGTAAATCTCTTTTGAAGTTCTAGAATAGATTCATTTGGATTCATTCTAAAACTTTCATATTGGCTAGTTAAAGTGCTAATTTTTTAATCCTTAACATCATTAGTTCCTTCATGAGTTACTTGAAGGGTGTCCCACATTTCCTTAGCAGAATTACATGTAATTATTCTAAAGAACTCATCGGGACCTAAGGCTGAAGTGATAAGATTTTTTGCTTTATAATTATATTGTACTTTCTTCTCTTCCTCACTAGTCCACTCATCCATAGGTTTTTCAATTTGTTTATCATTAACAGTATGCATAGGTACAAAAGGACTATTTTCAATAGCATTCCATACTTTCAAGTCGATTGATTGCACAAAAATTTTCATTCTTGCTTTCCAAAAAGCGTAACCCTCACCATTAAAAGCGGGAGGTCGATTTGTAGCACCACCCTCGCGAAACATGATATATGAGGTTGAGGCCATTTGTTCTCTTGAAGCCGTTAAGCTTGATCTACCAAGAGTCAAGCTCTGATACCACTTGTTAACCAAGTGGCCTCAATTACTCAAGAGAGGGGTGAATTGAGTATTAAAAAATTTACTTTGAATGCTTTTGAAATTGATTCTTTAGTTACTATGTTTATTGAAGATGATAAGCTTAATAGCAAGTGATAACAAATTATGCACAAATCAAGATAATAAGTACTTAAAAGGTCTAAGTAATAATCAAGATATAGAATCAAATTAACCACAAAGCAATTTATGAGACTTTTAGAAAGATTAATAAAAGAGTGTTACTAAAAGTCAAGTTCAACAATGTTAATCAAAATAGTTTGCAACTTAGTATAACATGCACTTAGTCCAAGTTAATGAAACAAAAAATCAAGCAAGCAACTTAAGTGCACAAATAATGAGTTTAGGGAAGAGAGATTTGCAAACCGATATATACGAGTTCCACCACGCCGGTGTACGTCTCGTCTCTAAGCAACCCACTTAGAGGATTTCCACTATTGTAGATCACAGATACAACTTTGAGCAATTGCAACTTCCTAGTGTCCCACACTCAAGAATCCAATCCTCACAAGTACAAGGGCAACCCACCCAATCTCTCAATCTCACAATTACAAGGTTGAAAACCCCAACCCAAAGATTCTAGTATGTTTGGTGTTTGAGTGTACAAGGAAACTCTCTCAATAGAGTGGATATACAAGTTAAAGTTTTCACAAAGTAATAACTCTCAAGGAAAGGATATGCAAATTAAGTACACAATATAATTTCCCCACAAATTAACTCTCAAAAATAACTTCAAGAAATATGCCAATCAAGAATAAAGAGAGCAAGAAGAAGAGCAAGAAAATGGAGGGGGAAGAAAGCAAATGGAAATGCTTCAAATGCTTGGTGTACTTAATGCCTTCAACTCTTCTCCTATTTATAGTGTCAAGGCGTAGCTTCTTTGCAATTAAAGAATTCATTAGATTCATAAATTGCGTAATGGGACTTGCTTTTGTCTGCTTAATGGAGCATTATTCATGAAATGTGATCTGAGGCTCCCAATTTGTGATTCCAGGTTGTAACGCGTTTTAACTGAATGTTCCAGAACCATTTGAACTGAATGAATCAATTCATTTCACAAAAGAATCGATTCATTTAGTGTTTCTGTGCAATTTTTAGCGTATGAATCGATTCAAGGTAGGGAGGAATCGATTCAATCTTGTAAAATGAAATCCTGGGTGCAATTTAAACGCATGAATCGATTCAGTTGATGAGGGAATCGATTCAAGTATTCATTTTACATATTCTGGGCCAAACTAAAACGCATGAATCGATTCAACTGCTTGGTGAATCGATTCATCATGTTGTTCCTTCATTTTTGCATATTGTTTTATCCTTTTGACATGTACTTGCATATGGCTTTTGTTCTTTTGGTCCTTAGGCTCTTTGATGATTGTTCTTCACTTGTTTTAGACCTCTATAAGTGCCTTGAATCATCTCTTTGGAATTCATTAATTTTCCTTCATCAAACATAATTATTTCATCCTTGATCTTGATCCTTCATTTATTGTGTCATTATCAAAACCTACATCAACATAAAAATACAAGTGTGAGTTAATTTCGAACGAGAAAAAGGCTCTTTATTGTCATTTCCGAGTAGAATGACTCGGAATGATCATTTCCAAGTAAGGGGTCTCCGAGTGACACATTGCCGAGTGAATTGTCTCCGGGTGTTTCCGAGTGAAGGATTCCCGATTGAAACCACTGAATGAAAAAGGGACTATCTTTAAATGAATACTTACCGATTGGATACATTCCTGACTGAAGCCAGTCGGAATGAAAATTAAGCCCGAATGAAGACTTCAAGGAAAGCACATCCGAGTGAAAACAAGGCCGACTCCGAATGAATCCGAAAGGAAGATTGTCAATCCAAATTCTGATTACTCCTGAATGAACACATCTGAGTGGGAAGCGTTGTTGAAGCTGAATTCCAAATTCTGATTGGAAGATGAGACCGACGCCGAGTGAATGAATCCGAATGATTGGATGATGAGTGAAATCATTCTGATTGGAAGATAAGACCGACTCCCAAGGTCAGTTCCGAGTGAATATATCCGAGTGAATTATCTCCGACTGAAACCCTTCTGATTAAAAACAAAGCTGACTCCGAGCAAATGCATCTGAAGGGCTGATTGTCGACTGGAACCTTTCTGATTGAAAACAAATCCGACTCAAAATGATCAAATCCAAGCAGAATGGAGCGTTGCCGAGTGGAATACTTCACTGTTGGAGTAGAATCTGAGTGGAAGCTTCCCTATCAAAGCCATTCCGAGTAACAAATGGCTGACCTTGAAGAAATATATCCCTGTTAGAGGTGAATCCGAGTGGTAGCTATCCGACTGCAAACCAATCCGAGTGGAAAAAAGGACTGACCTTGAATAAATAGTGCCCAAAGCTATTCTCCGAGTGAAGGGATGCTAAATGAAGACAAATCTGATTCGGGATAGGTACTTTTTCTGGGCACAATTATTTCCGAATCAAAGATCCCCGAGTGAGTTGATTCCGAATGAAGAAACACTCTGTACTCCAAAAGAACACTTGTTGAATAAGAACAGATCTCCAAGAGATGCATTCCGAGCGAAGCAAAGCACTGATCTGCAAAGAACGCTTCTACCGACCAGATTCTATCAAGCTCCAAAGTTCTGAGTAAAAAGAAAGACCAACTCCTGAGTGTGTAAGTCCGAATGGGTTGATTGACGGTTAAGGCCAAATTCCAAATGAAAAGCAAGTCCGATTCCCGAGTGAATACACGGAGTGGTCCGATTGTACATCCCGAGCTGAGTTGAAAGTTCCATTCTGATTGAAGAAACAAGGACGACTCCCGATTATACATCCGAGCGGGTTGATGCACAAATAGAACAATTCTGAGTGAAAGGCAAGGATAATGAATGCGTCCGATTGACTCACTCCCGAGCCATGTATCCGACCAAAATTCCTCCGAGTGATTCAATCCAAGTGATGTGTTTCCGAGTGAAATTTACTTCAGGATTGAATCAGTCTTAAGTCAAAGAAAGAACGGTGCTGAGATGCCGAGTAAAATATTTTGAAATACCGACTGAATCAAGCAGAGGAGCCGAATGAATGCTTCAAGCAGAAGCACTGCCGAGCACAACTCCTCCAATTGAAGCAACTCCGATTGAGTACTTCAAACCGTGATACTACCAAGCAAATCCGAGCAAACAATCTTCGAGTGAATCACTTAAGCAATTCCGGTCGAATGCTTCAAGCAATTCTACTTCCGAGCAAACAATCTCTGAGTGAATCACTTAAACAGTTCCGATTGAGTGCTTCTGATTGAAGCAATTCTGATTTAGCAAAGGTCTTTCGCTCAAGCGACTCTAGTTACGCTCGAGCGAGAACCTTGGAGGCTATAATCTCGCTTAAGCGAATGAGTCTCGCTCAAGCGGGAGGCATAATGTTAACTGTTGGAATGTGCACGCCCAAGCGAGTTTAACACGCTCAAGCGTGAATGGGAATCACTCTTCAGTCAACACCGAGTGAACCACTCTTCAGTCAACACCGAGTGAGCCATTTTTCAGTCAGCGCTGAGTCACACTCTTCAGGCGGTTCCGAGTGAGTCCTCTCACTCAATTTCTGAGCCATTTTTACCCAATTCTGAGCTATCTTTTCACGCAATCCCGAGTCATCCTTTCACTATTTCTGAGCCCCTTTCCGCCCATTCCCGAGCTATTCTTTTAGCTATTTCCGAGCCATTCTTTTAGCAATTTCCGAGCCATTTTCACCCAATTCCGAGTCAGCTTTCACCCAATTCCGAGTCATCCTTTCACCATTTCCGACTCACTTTCACCCATTTCCGAATCTTCCTCAGTCAGTTCCGAGTCATTTTTCACTCGGTTCCGATTGAATGTTTCACAGCAGCCTCATACCGAGCGAAGCTTTCACTCGGTTTTTGTATAAACAGCACCTTTTCCACTCGGTCTCGTGCTTAAAAGGCACCTTTTCTACTCGGATTATTTCCCACTATGGGTGTATACCGACTGAGGCACTAAACCCGAGTCAGAAGCAGAAAACCAACCCCTACTCCCACTGTTCGCCCGTGCTGACTTGGATTCCACCACCCAAGTGGATCCATGAATCCTGGAGGTGGCAGACAGGGGGCGGAAGTGGGGAAATTAAAAATCCCCACCAGCCGTTGTCCCCCACTTCCTGTTAGTGGCTAGGCTGGCCTCCACTCTGAGTGGAAGCATGTGTTGTCCAAGCACTTGCCAACTCCCTATAAGTACCCCATCTGAAGATGCTCAAGGGGGATCCAGAAGCTTTCATTTAAAGAGGAGGAGGAAACCTTCATTTTTAGAGAAGATTCTGAAGCATTTTAGAGAGAAGAGATACCTCTAACAGCCTTTTTTCCTTTCACAGCACCATCCGTTCTCTTCCAAAACCGACCTGCTCCCCAAGACCGTCCAGCACCCTTCTCTTTCCCTCTAAACACCTTCAAACTCCTCTCAAACCCCCACTGCCTTTCTTCCTCGGTCAGTCCCTTTCTCACTCGGTCGGTCTCTTCCACCTTCAGTCAGTTTCTGACCCCCTCTGCAGTCTCTTACTCCATCACTCGGTAGTCCACTTTTTCACTCGGTATTTAATTTTTCACTCGGTATTCTATTTTTTCACTCGGTTTTTCCATTTTTTACTCGGTTTTCCATTTTTCCACTTAAATAAATTTCTGTTCTTCTCATTTCTTTTCTTTTTTACCCCTTCCTAGGTTCGTAATAAATAAATAACAAAAAACAAGTGTTTCACGTTCAGACTAGCCGAAAAAAAAATCATCCACCATTAATCTTTTAGCCTCTTCCTAAAAAAAACATCACCAAAGAACTACGTAACCCTGATTTCTTGGTAACTCAAGAATACGTAGGAGCAGGACTTTAAATCCTGTCGGGCCCATTTCTTTTTTTATCCCCACCTTTCCCATTTTATTCCTATTTTATTTTCTTTATGTTTCCTTTGTAACCGCCCTTTTATCAAGCCCATGAAAATCAATTTAGACGTGACGTCTTGTTGATTTTCCCATAAGGAACGGGATACTTGGGACGAGACGTCCCGCTTATCCCCTTCCCAATCTCTGACCCCGTGTCTTGATTAAATTCCATGAAAATCAATTTAGACGTGACGTCTTGTTGATTTTCCCATAAGGAACGGGATACTTGGGACGAGACGTCCCGTTTATCCCCTTCCCGTTTCTAACCCCATATGTGATTAAAGGATGACTAATTTAGACGCGACGTCTTGTTAGCATCCCTCCCTTTCTCTGTTTTTATATCAAAGCCGAGGTTAATTTGGACGCAACGTCCTGTTGACCTACACTCTATGTTTGTCCAATTTGTTCCTTCCATATCCTTCTGTTTTTACACAAAGTACAACAATAAAAGAGAAGAAATAAAACATCTTTTGTAAGGTTATTTATGTTGCGCATTTTCAATCTTGGTACTGTTTCTGACAGGCGATGTAGGGTGCTAATACCTTCCCTACTCGTAACTGACTCCCGAACTTGAATCTCATTTTTTAAACCAGTGCTTTCACTAAACTTAGTTTTTTTCCAATGTTTTTCCTATGGATAAAAACGTTGGTGGCGACTCCCTGTTTCATACTAGTTTTTTCTTCCTCGCCGCGCCGTCGCGATCCAGGTTACGACAATAACTGTTGTAGAATTTTTGTTTAATACTCTTTCAGTTTTGATTACAAAGTTTAATACTTTTTTAGTTTTGGTGTGGAAATTTTGTTAGTCATGTTTGTTGTTTTCCCTAAGGCTAATCGATTTTACTACAATATGCAATTTGATTTTGTTGGATTTGGATTTTTTACTTGATTAATTGTTATGGATTAGTTTGTGTTGTTTCTTAGTTTTAGATCTGAAATTTTAATATCTGTTGGTTAGAATTTATGCTTTTAACTCTTGGTGTGAGTGTTTATTATTGTGTTTCATTGCCAGATGGAAATTATTATTATTTCCTAGATGATAGAAGTTGAACATGCTGTGTAATTTTTTCTCTATAAAGATTTGAGCCAATTAAATCTTATTCATCTTTAAATGTTTAATGGCTAATTATTTATTTTTTATTCAAACATTAGTTGTGGAAATCTGATCCATCTTTAAATGTTTTATGACTAATTATTCAATCATTATTCAAACATTAGTTTAGAATTTTGTAGGAACCGAATTGATTCTTAATTTCTAGTTATTTGAGGAACATAAACCTGTTAAGGAGATAATTGTTTTGAGGTAGCATTAGAAAATCCAAATAGAGATTCAATTTCTAGTTGAAGAAGTAGAAACAAGACTATAATATTTTTGTGATGATATTTCTTAGTTCTTTAACTTGTGAAGAAAATATTAATGTGGATTATATCTTCATCATTTTTATTTTAATTCTACAATAGTTTGTGTTAGTTGTTCTCATTTTTATGATTTTTTGTATAAAGTTTACAAACAAAAATAAGGTAATAATATTAAATTAAAATTAAAAGAAAACTGAAAACATTTTTCCAAATAAAACAGTGCCTAATTTCTTCCCATCATCAAGAGTCTCAAAGTTAATCTCATTTTGATGTTAAGCTTAACTCCATGTTAACTTAAGGAGATATTGCTGTTAGAAAATAGAACTAGAGTTCAAATAAGAGTATTTATAACATTTTGAGGACTTTTCAAACACCAAAAGATGTATGAGTGGCCTAGAAAACATGTTGATATATAGGATGGTAAGTAAATGGTTGATGTAACATCCCAAATTTTAAAGGAAATAAATTTATTAAATAATGATAATTAATTATTTATGGTCTAATAATTGTGGGAAAATTAATTTGACATTAGAGGTGAATTATCGGTAAATTGAGAATTATTAGAATCAGATGATTTAACGGATGGTGTGGGACTCACTTGACTAAATTGGATATTTGATGGGTCTAGAATACTTAGAAAATTATTGTGGTTATGGTGGTATAGTTAAAATAATTTTTGGTAATGAGGAAATAATTAATTGGACACAGTGTATGTTATTAAACGGGGAATATAAAAGAAAATATAAAATCTTAATTTTCCCTCTCCTTTTCCAGCGTCCACTTTCCCACTCTACTTTACTCTCTCTTATCCATTAGATAATAGGATTTTTGAACCATTGGAAAAAGTAACTAGAGGCACTCTTTTATCCATTAGACAATGTCCAATTTTTACACAATTCCTCTCTCTTTTCCCTCTATCAATATGTGGCTTCTTTTCTTCTTCCCTCTTCTTCATTTTTCTCCTTCTTCTTTCCTTTCCTATGGCAAAACCGAACCCCTCCCCTTCCACCTTCATTTCTTGCAAAAATTAAAGATAAAGCTTGGATTCATAAAGCATGGATGGCACTTTGGGGCAATGCTTGGTTCACTTCTTCTTCTCCATCTCTTAATTTCGTTTTCCTCGTTGGGCTAGGAGAAAGAGGTATCATTTTGATCACCTATGGCTTTTGTTGATGGTTTTGGATTTATTTAAGTGTTATTTTGATGGGAAATGATGGAACCCTAGGCTTGAGATATAAATTTTGCTTATGGAAATGAGGTTCTTAAAGATGGATTGATGTTGTCTGATGAGGAGGGTTATAATGTCCATGTTAATTTAAGAAAATTGATTAGGATTATTGTTGGAAAAATTTAGAGAAAAACCCTAAGTGTTGAAATTTTGGGGATTTCACATTCAAATTGTGGTTCTTCTCTCGATGTAGGAGAGGAGTTTATATTTTCAATTGCATGAGTAAAATAATTGGTGATTGATGTATATATGATTTATACTCATGCTTGCCTTGCCATGAATATAATGAAATGATAAGATGCTTGGTAATGTGATAAATAATATGCTTGGCAATTTGATGACTTTGGGAGTCATGTATATATGAGATGATGACGAATGTTTAGTGGTCCCTTTTGAAGGGCATGATTTAATTTTTTATGGAAATCCATGGATGGATGGATAGTTCAAATTGTGATGATGTGTTTATGATATTATGCATAATTGAGGAACTAATAGGGCTATATTAAGTTTTAGTATGATTGAACCCTATAGAATAGTTCCAATAGCCCATGTATATAGTTTATGACTTGTAGGAATTGGAATGGGCCAATTCCATTGAGAATAGGCCCTTGAGTTGCACAAAAATACCTTGAAACGGTCTAAACGCATTTATACACATAAGTCCCTCATTTTTTGGAATTTTTAAGTGCGTTTGGTGGCTATACGTCACAAATAATGTACATAAGTTGGTGTTAAAATTTGGTGGGCATTAAAATTCGTATGAAAAAGTTAAGGGAATTAGAAGTTCAAAAATATGGTTTTTTCTGCATAAAAAGGGGTCTGTGCTATCATGCATCGATTCAAAATAGTGTTTGAATTGATCCAGAGGATACTGGATGGGCTTGAATCGATTCATATAAAGGCTTGAATCGATTCAAGACTCACTGGATTTACTGTTCCTCAATTTCACAATACTTGAATCGATTCATACGGGGTTTGAATCGATTCAAGACCCTCTGTTTCCATTATTTTGGGCTTCAGGCACGTATGAATCGACTCAAGAGGGTGTGAATCGATTCACCACCCTTTTTTGTCAAATTTTGAGATTTTGGGATGCATGAATCGATTCATGCAAGGGATGAATCGATTCATGGCCCTGTTATGGCCACTGTTATGTTGTTTTCCAACTGTTGTATTTCTTTTGCTACTTTTGGCCTGTTTGGGTATCTTAATAACGTTTTTGGCCTCTGACTTGTTTATGAAAGTTGTAGATAATTATGTTACGTGATGATGCATGATTTATCTCTAATTCTCCAATTTAAATGTGTATAATTTGCCATCACTTAGTGTGTAACATATTGCATTTTAACACATTTTTATCATTTGATCTTTATATAATATTTGATTAATAATTTGTGCCAAAGGAAAATAGATCAAAGAAACTCAAGAATTCCAATCCAAAATAAAGATCAAAGTGCCTAAGGATCAAAGGAATCAAGAAATATTCAAAAGGATCTCAAAAAGGGTGAAAAAGTGTGCAAAATATGGAGAATCAGGGGGATGAATCGATTCATCCCCCTCATGAATCGATTCATACGGCTTTAATACATCAGGAAGTGAAATTTTGCATGATGAATCGATTCTTCCATCAAATGAATCGATTCATACGGGTTTCACAGGCAATGAATCGATTCTTCCATCAAATGAATCGATTCATACGTGTAAAATTAGCCCAGAATTGCATTTTGGAAGCATGAATCGATTCCTCCCACCAATGAATCGATTCATGAGTAAATAATTGGCCCAGAAACACGTTTTCAAGCTTCTGGAAGGTGGGCAAAGCACTGAGATGGTGGGCAAGGCACTCAACTTGATCATGGAGCACCATTGAATTGATTAATGAAGAGTGCTCCTTCCATTGAAATATTTTATGGCAAAAGCTTGCTTTCTAACTCCTATAAATAGGCACAAGAGGAAGGGGCAGAACACACACCATTCTTCATTCATTCTTCAATTCCTCCCTCATTCATACGTTCTGTTTCTCTTCTCTGTTGGAAATTCTTCCAGCAATTTCTCCATTTCCGGGTTAATTTTATTGTTGTAGTTGTAATTATGGAGGGCTAAAACCCTTAGATTGATTTTCTTGGAGAATGTTGTAATGTAATTTTGAGGTCATTAATTTTAATATAGTATGCTTTTATTATTGTTATTTCTTCATAATCATTCTCTACTTATTTGATTCCATTTTGTTTAATTAAATTTGTATGCTTAATCGGTTTAATTATTCAAATGGAGTTAAATAAGATTTCAAATTAGAATGGATTAAGGAAATATGCATGCTTAATGAATATTTTCATAATCACTTTTAATAATTATGGTTTGCTTAATTCCATAATTTGAGAATAGATTATGTATATAGGCGATGTTCTTATGTATGCTCAATAATTCTTAGATTTTAAGATCTTGACTCCTTTTGCTTAATTAGGATGCTTGATTCAAATATTCATTTTTAAATGAAAGTAAAGGAATTGTGAATTGAAAAAGACGCTTAGTTGATCAATTCAAATTGAGCTAAGAAATTAACATTAATAAGTATACAAGTTATCTTTAATGAACCAAGGATAAATTTATTTACAATACTCCAAGAAAATCAATCGCTTGTTATTTATTGTTTTAAATCCTTTATTTACCTTGTTTTAATTTTAATTGTGACAACAAAAATCAATCAAACCCCCCCCCAATTGTATGTTAGTGAACTTATGTTTGTAAAAATTTTTAGTTGTTTAGTTTTTTTTTTTTATTTCTAATTGTTAAAAATTAGTTTAAGACTTAATTTTTCCTAAATTTCTGTGTTGATCCTTGAGAGAACGACCTAGGTTGACACCCTAGTACTACGTTAATTAATTTTAATGTACTAATTTGACGGAATAACGACTGCAAAAATATTAACGTCAAATTTTGGCGTCGCCGCCGGGGATCAACGATCTTTAGGAAAAATTCTTGTTTTAAATTAATTTTTTTTATTTGAAAAAAAAAAATTTTAAAAAAAAATTTCTCTTTTTGTTTGTTTGTTTCTTTGTTTTATTTCTTTTGCATGGTTTAGGATTCTTATGATTTATTGCTCATCATGATCTAATATCTTGTTGTATGCTATGTATGACTAGAAGAACTTTTGAGCATTTATATTCATTTGATCCTGAAATTGAAAGAACTTTTCATAGGTTAGTTAGAGAAGCTAGATTTAATAATAATTTTGTTGATATTGATAGTGATAGTATTTTTTCTGAATCTGTTGAAAGTACTGCTAGTTTTTCTGATATGGCTGAACCTCGTGAAAGAACTCTTAGAGAACTAGCTGCTCCTGAATTCACATACGAAAGTTTGTGTATTCAATATCCTGATGAGGATGTCCCTTTTATTCTTAAGACCGGACTTATACACTTGTTGCCTAAGTTTCATGGTCTTGCGGGTGAAGATCCGCACAAACACCTCAAAGAATTCCACATTGTGTGTTCCACAATGAAACCCCAAAACGTTCAAGAAGACCATGTCTATCTTAAAGCGTTTCCTCATTCTTTAGAGGGTGTTGCTAAGGATTGGTTGTATTACCTTGCTCCAAGATCAATCACAAGTTGGAATGACTTAAAGAAAATGTTCTTGGAAAAATTCTTTCCTGCCTCTAGAACAACTGCAATCCGTAAAGACATATCTGGCATTAGGCAACTCTCTGGAGAAAGTCTTTATGAATATTGGGAGAGATTTAAGAAACTTTGTGCAAGTTGCCCTCACCACCAAATTTCTGAACAACTTCTTCTTCAGTACTTCTATGAAGGTTTACACCACGTTGATCGCAACATGATTGATGCGGCAAGTGGAAGAGCTTTAGGAGACATGACTGCTGCTGAAGCAAGAAACTTGATTGAAAAAATGGCATCCAACTCTCAACAATTTGGTGTGAGAAATGATTCTTTCAAACCCATGTTTGATTCCAATTCTAGTTCATCTGGAATAAAACTTGAGAGCAAACTTGATGCTCTCACCACTTTAGTCACACAATTGGCAGTAAATCAAAAATCCATGACTGCTAAAGTGTGTGGAATCTGCTCTTCACAAGAGCACCCCACTGATTGTTGTCCTTCTCTACAAGAAAAGGATAATAATAGTCCTCAAGCTTATGCAAGTAACATCTACCATGATAGACCTCCACCACCACAAAACCATGACCTTTCCACCAATAGATACAATCCAGGTTGGAGGAACCATCCAAACTTGAGATGGGGAAACCAACAACAAAATCCCCAACCTCCATTTCAAAACAATGCACCAACCTTCCAAAGACCTACACCTCAACCATCCACAAGTGGCCCTTCTTTGGAGGATCTGGTGAAACAAATAGCTGCACAGAACTTAGAGTATCAACAAAGAAATGATGCTACCATTCAGAGTTTAAGCAACCAAATTGGGCAATTGGCTTCATCATTAAGCCAGTTACAATCTCAAAACTCTGACAAATTACCATCTCAACCAGCTGCAAATCCAAGAAATGTGAGTGCAATTCAGTTAAGATCAGGTAAGAACCTTGAAATACCCATACCTAAGGAACCTGAAAAACAAAATGATGTGCCCACAACAGTTGAGAATGATGAACCCTCTTCAAGCACAAGAAAGTCTGAGATACAACCACCCCAAATTCCACCTCATATCCCTCTTCCTTTCCCACCAAAAGCAATTCCAAGCAAGAAGATGGAAGAAGTGGACAAAGAAATTTTGGATACTTTTAGGAAAGTGGAAGTGAATATACCTCTTCTTGATGCAATCAAGCAAATACCTAAGTATGCCAAATTTCTGAAGGAGTTGTGTACTCACAAAAGGAGACTCAAGGGCAATGAAAGGATAAGCATGGGAAGAAATGTATCTGCACTGCTTGGTAAGGAAAATATCCCTGAAAAATGCAAGGATCCAGGTACGTTTTCTATACCTTGTATCATAGGCAATAATAAATTTGAAAATTGCATGTTAGATTTAGGAGCTTCAATAAATGTTATGCCTATGTCTGTTTTTAAGTCTTTGTCTCTTGGAAATTTACAACCTACTGGTGTAGTAATTCAGCTAGCCAATAGGAGCACTGCCTATCCTGCTGGAGTTATAGAGGATGTTTTGGTTCAGGTAGAACAGCTGGTTTTCCCTGCTGACTTTTTTGTACTTGATATGGAAGAAGGTATGCCTCAAATTCCTGTTCCTATCATTTTGGGAAGACCATTTTTGAAAACAGCTCGAACCAAAATAGATGTTCATTCTGGAACTCTTTCTATGGAATTTGGTGACACGAGAGTTCAATTTAATATTCTTGATGCCATGAAATATCCATCTGAAAATCATTCTGTTTTCCAAATTGACATTATTGATGAACTAGTTTTTGAATATTTTTCTAATGTTGATTTGGAATACATGGATGATTCAAACAAATGTTTTGCATGCAATGATTCTGGAAGTTGTGATATTTGTGCTGAAATTGATAGATACATAATTTCTGATTCAGAGTCTTTAGATATACCTGTTAACCATAAGGAGCTGAATGCAGGATTTCAAGAAAATTCTAACTGTTTTGAGATGCAAACAGCAGAACCAAAATCTACTTTGTTAGTTCCATCTGTTTTGCAGGCACCCAAGTTAGAATTGAAACCCCTACCTGAGAACCTAAAGTATGTATACTTAGGGGATAATGAACAGCTCCCGGTGATAATTTCCACTTCTCTTGATGAAAATCAAGAAGAAAAATTGTTGCAGGTATTGAAAAGACACAAGAAGGCTATAGGATGGACATTGGCAGACATTCCTGGAATTAGTCCATCCATGTGCATGCATAGAATATTTCTGGAGGAAAATACTAAAGCAGTAAGACAACCCCAGAGGAGACTCAACCCTGTAATCCTTGATGTGGTTAAGAAGGAGATCACCAAGCTTCTACAAGCAGGAATCATTTATCCTATCTCTGATAGCCAATGGGTGAGTCCAATTCAAGTGGTTCCTAAGAAAACAGGGATCACAGTTGTGAAAAATGAAAAGGATGAATTGATCCCAACTAGAGTGCAGAATAGTTGGAGAGTCTGTATTGACTACAGGAGACTTAACCAAGCAACAAAGAAGGACCATTTCCCTTTACCCTTCATTGACCAAATGCTTGAGCGTCTTGCAGGTAAGTCTCACTACTATTTTCTTGATGGATTCTCTGGATATTTTCAGATTCACATTGCACCTGAGGATCAAGATAAGACCACATTCACCTGTCCCTTTGGCACATTTGCTTATAGGAGAATGCCATTTGGCCTATGCAATGCTCCCGGAACTTTTCAAAGATGCATGATAAGTATTTTTCATGATTTCATTGAAAATTGCATAGAGGTGTTTATGGGTGATTTTACTGTCTATGGATCTTCATTTAATGCATGCCTTGATAGTCTTGATAAAGTTTTGAACAGATGTATTGAAACTAACCTTGTCTTGAACTATGAGAAATGTCATTTTATGGTAAAACAAGGAATAGTTTTAGGGCATGTAATCTCTGAAAAAGGAATTGAGGTAGATCCTGCTAAGGTAGAAGTTATATCATATTTGCCTTACCCCTCTTGTGTTCGAGAGGTTCGTTCTTTTCTTGGCCATGCAGGATTCTACAGAAGATTCATAAAGGATTTTAGCAAGAAGGCTAGGCCACTATCCAGTCTGCTTCAAAAGGATGTGGCATTTGAATTTGATGAAAAGTGTAAGGAGGCTTTTAATTGCCTCAAGCAAGCATTCACAACAACCCCAATAATCCAAGCACCTGTTTGGACAGCTCCATTTGAGTTAATGTGTGATGCCTCTAATTATGCATTGGGAGCCATCCTTGGTCAAAAGATTGACAAACAGCCTAGGGTCATCTACTATGCATCTAAAACTTTAGATGCTGCCCAGGTAAATTACACCACCACTGAGAAAGAACTCTTGGCCATTGTTTTTGCATTAGATAAGTTCAGATCTTACCTACTCGGTTCTCGAGTAGTTGTCTTTACTGACCATGCAGCTCTGAAGTACTTGTTGAAGAAAGGTGAGTCCAAGCCAAGATTGATTCGTTGGATGCTTTTGCTCCAAGAGTTTGACTTGGAAATTCGTGATAGAAGTGGAACACAAAACCTTGTGGCAGACCATTTAAGCAGAATTGAGAATGCTCCTGATTCGGCACCTATTCGGGACCATTTTCCCGATGAACACCTCATGAGTATTTCTAACTCTTTTGATTCACCTTGGTTTGCTAACATTGTAAATTATCTTGTTGCTTCTGTTTTTCCACCATGTGCATCCAGAAACCAAATTTCAAAATTAAAAAGTGATGCAAAGTATTATATTT
Source organism: Clitoria ternatea (assembly GCA_037962975.1). Classification (NCBI taxonomy): domain Eukaryota; kingdom Viridiplantae; phylum Streptophyta; class Magnoliopsida; order Fabales; family Fabaceae; genus Clitoria; species Clitoria ternatea. The sequence continues at coordinate 112,080,381 of CM075671.1, forward strand.
GGGATGACCCATATTTGTGGAAATTATGTAATGATCAGGTGATTCGAAGATGCATTCCCGATCATGAAATAGAATCAGTTCTTCGATTCTGCCATGCTTCACCAGTTGGTGGACATTTTGGTCCACAAAGAACAGCAAGAAAAGTGTTGGATTCAGGTTTGTATTGGCCCACAATTTTTAAGGATGCATGGAGAGTTTGTAACACCTGTGAGAAATGCCAAAGAGCTAGTAATGCTACCACATGGAGACAACAGATGCCTCAACAACCAATGTTGTTTTGTGAAGTATTTGATGTTTGGGGCATTGATTTTATGGGTCCATTTCCTCCATCCTTTGGTTTTACTTACATTTTATTGGCTGTTGATTATGTTTCTAAATGGGTGGAAGCTAAAGCCACCAGAACTAATGATGCTCGAGTTGTAGTGGATTTTGTTAGATCTCAAATTCTTTGCAGGTTTGGCATCCCAAGAGCAATCATTAGTGATCAAGGAACACATTTCTGCAACAGGACCATGCAAGCTATGCTCAGGAAATATGGGGTTGTTCATAGAGTCTCTACTCCATATCACCCCCAAACCAATGGACAAGCAGAAGTCTCTAACAGAGAAATCAAAAGGATCCTGGAGAAGATAGTACAGCCTAACAAAAAGGATTGGAGTAGGAAATTGGATGATGCTCTCTGGGCACATAGAACAGCTTTTAAGGCACCTATAGGAATGTCTCCCTATAGAATTGTTTTTGGTAAAGCATGTCATCTTCCAGTGGAGATTGAGCATCGTGCTTATTGGGCTGTAAAAGCTTGTAACTTAGCACTTGATCAAGCAGGTGAGGAAAGAAAATTACAACTGAATGAGCTTGATGAGATACGTTTGGCAGCTTATGAGAACTCGAGGTTCTATAAAGAGAAAACAAAGAAATTCCATGATAGCTCAATAGCTAGAAAGGATTTTAGTGCTGGACAGAAAGTGCTACTGTTTAATTCCCGGTTGAAACTGATGGCCGGAAAATTGCGCTCCAAATGGGAAGGACCTTTCATTGTTACGAATGTATTTCCCCATGGAGCTGTGGAAATAAAAAGTGAAAACTCTAACAAAAGCTTCAAGGTTAATGGACAACGTTTGAAGCCATTTCATGAAAATCCTTCACTTGTGGATGTTACAATGGAGGAACATGTTTTGGGGGAACCACTTCTTGATCCCCCTTGAGGGAGTTTTTCTTACCCATCTCTTTACTTTTTCATTCTATTGTCTATTTTGTATGCTCTGTCTTACATTGAGGACAATGTATGATTTAAGTGTGGGGGTGGGATTCGTGTGTTATTGTGTGTTGTGTGATTAAATTTTGTGTGATAAAAAAAAATAAAATAAAATAAATAAAAAAAAAATAATAAAAAAAAAAAAATTTTGTGTGTTTTTGTTTTAAAAAGGCATGTTTTATTGGAATTTTAAGATATGCATGAGTACAAGTAAATTCTTTCATGTCTGATATGAGCTTAATGATATGTTATAATTTGAACTCAAACATTTTTGGTATGTTGAGAATGACATGATAATTGAGAAATGATCATATATGATGGAATTATACCTTGTGAGATTTTTGAGCCTTTAAATTTGATGGATCACTTTAAACCATCTTAATCCTTTCATGTGTGATTAATTCCTGAAGACTTACATCTTAATTTTTGTCTTGTTTCTTGATGATACTTGAAACTCATATGAATGTATTTTGATACAGGCATTTTGTTCAGTTGAGCCATTAAGCCAGATAAACCTACCATGAATAAATCATCTCTTGCTAGCCATTTTGAGCCTATTTAACTATTTCCTTGTTACAGCTCAAATAAGCCATGGATGAAGAACCAAAAATATACATACCTTAAGAAAGATATTGAAGCTTTGGAATCAAGTCAAAACAGGCATTCAAATAAGTGTGGGGGTGTGCAAAAAGGAATTGCAACTCTTGTTCCAAGTGTTATGCAATCTCAGTATTAAAAAAAAAAAAAAAAAAAAATTGCCAAATACCATACAATAAATGTTTTACCCTCACTGTTTGCCAGTAAAAATTAATTGCTTCATTATTCTTTTTGATATATATATATAAATATATATATTTCATCCATTTTAACCTTGGCCACATTGCAACCCTGTGAAAGCCCTGTTAATCTATACATTCATTTGTGATTGATTGTAGAATTAAGAAACTTGCCAAATTTTTAGACTGTTTGTTTTTCAGGAATTGTTTTGAGTGTATACACAAACTTTAAACACTTGAGAGTTGAGAGTATGTCTTGTGAGGTTCTATCACTTATGATCTTCTTTTCAGTTTAATTTAATTTTTACATGCCTAAGTGTTTGAATGATTTTTATATATATCTTGATGCTCTGTATCTTTCATGTTGAAAACTCTTGTTTCTTTGTATATTTCTAAGATTTCATGACAAGCATGCCAATTGTGTGTTGTTGTTTTCAACTTAATGTTTTCAATAAATTGTGATACTTGTTTTTATTTTGATTTTGCCCGGGAGTGCAAAAGAATAAGTGTGGGAGTATTTGATGATGCATGATTTATCTCTAATTCTCCAATTTAAATGTGTATAATTTGCCATCACTTAGTGTGTAACATATTGCATTTTAACACATTTTTATCATTTGATCTTTATATAATATTTGATTAATAATTTGTGCCAAAGGAAAATAGATCAAAGAAACTCAAGAATTCCAATCCAAAATAAAGATCAAAGTGCCTAAGGATCAAAGGAATCAAGAAATATTCAAAAGGATCTCAAAAAGGGTGAAAAAGTGTGCAAAATATGGAGAATCAGGGGGATGAATCGATTCATCCCCCTCATGAATCGATTCATACGGCTTTAATACATCAGGAAGTGAAATTTTGCATGATGAATCGATTCTTCCATCAAATGAATCGATTCATACGGGTTTCACAGGCAATGAATCGATTCTTCCATCAAATGAATCGATTCATACGGGTTTCACAGGCAATGAATCGATTCTTCCATCAAATGAATCGATTCATACGTGTAAAATTAGCCCAGAATTGCATTTTGGAAGCATGAATCGATTCCTCCCACCAATGAATCGATTCATGAGTAAATAATTGGCCCAGAAACACGTTTTCAAGCTTCTGGAAGGTGGGCAAAGCACTGAGATGGTGGGCAAGGCACTCAACTTGATCATGGAGCACCATTGAATTGATTAATGAAGAGTGCTCCTTCCATTGAAATATTTTATGGCAAAAGCTTGCTTTCTAACTCCTATAAATAGGCACAAGAGGAAGGGGCAGAACACACACCATTCTTCATTCATTCTTCAATTCCTCCCTCATTCATACGTTCTGTTTCTCTTCTCTGTTGGAAATTCTTCCAGCAATTTCTCCATTTCCGGGTTAGTTTTATTGTTGTAGTTGTAATTATGGAGGGCTAAAACCCTTAGATTGATTTTCTTGGAGAATGTTGTAATGTAATTTTGAGGTCATTAATTTTAATATAGTATGCTTTTATTATTGTTATTTCTTCATAATCATTCTCTACTTATTTGATTCCATTTTGTTTAATTAAATTTGTATGCTTAATCGGTTTAATTATTCAAATGGAGTTAAATAAGATTTCAAATTAGAATGGATTAAGGAAATATGCATGCTTAATGAATATTTTCATAATCACTTTTAATAATTATGGTTTGCTTAATTCCATAATTTGAGAATAGATTATGTATATAGGCGATGTTCTTATGTATGCTCAATAATTCTTAGATTTTAAGATCTTGACTCCTTTTGCTTAATTAGGATGCTTGATTCAAATATTCATTTTTAAATGAAAGTAAAGGAATTGTGAATTAAAAAAGACGCTTAGTTGATCAATTCAAATTGAGCTAAGAAATTAACATTAATAAGTATACAAGTTATCTTTAATGAACCAAGGATAAATTTATTTACAATACTCCAAGAAAATCAATCGCTTGTTATTTATTGTTTTAAATCCTTTATTTACCTTGTTTTAATTTTAATTGTGACAACAAAAATCAATCAAACCCCCCCCCAATTGTATGTTAGTGAACTTATGTTTGTAAAAATTTTTAGTTGTTTAGTTTTTTTTTTTTATTTCTAATTGTTAAAAATTAGTTTAAGACTTAATTTTTCCTAAATTTCTGTGTTGATCCTTGAGAGAACGACCTAGGTTGACACCCTAGTACTACGTTAATTAATTTTAATGTACTAATTTGACGGAATAACGACTGCAAAAATATTAACGTCATTACGGAGGTGAAAATTAGTCTTACCATAATTTAAGTTTTCTAACTCTCATTAGGCATAAAATACTAGACCCACTACACTGTAAAACTCAAGTTTAAAAGGGTCTTGAGCCCAACTTTTTATGATTGTCAAATTTGGACTAATAGGTGATATTTGTGACATGTTCCACTTTTTTTGAAACTAAAAATGAACTTCCCTTATATACCTTGGTGCTGAAATTAAATTGAGTTTGTTATTGTTTAAACTTTGTTTCATCATGCAATAACTCATGATTGCAAAGGGTATATGATTGTGGTGTGTCTAGTGGTGTTTTGAGGCTGTTTTATGAAATGGGAAAAATATGTATGTGCCTAAGATATGTCATGAGAGACATGAATATTCCACCACTAATGATATGTTATAATGAATGATAATGGAAGATTAAATGACATTGATGTATAACACACCCTTGTATGATGATGAAACTAATGAGGGATAATTGTATGACAATGTATTTATTATAAATCGGTGAATCAAAGATGATATTGATAATGGATAATGATGGATGATGTTATTGATCATTTCCTTGAATAAAGGATGATTGTTATTATTGGTGATTTGTTGAATACCATTGTATTTGATATAAGTGTGATCTTGTATGTGTGGTTTAAAATTGTATTGGTGAATTGTTGTGAAATGCCACACTAGTGTATGAATAATGGTAATGAATCAAGAAGATGAAAATTCACTAAGAATTATGTGGTGATGTTATTGATAAGCAAAGATGAATAAGTATGCTAAGCATACCTTTAATATGATGAAAGATTGACCAATGTTATTAATGTTTATAATGCCATTGTGAATGTTGCAAGTATTGACTTACATGAATGATATATGTATGTTGAAATAAAATGCCACACATTAAACTTGAAATAATGGGTAAAACCAACAATGATGAAATCCACTAAAAATTGTATGGTGATGTTGGTGTGGATGATGATGATTGATGAGTGGCATGATAGGATGCATAGTGTGAGAATGCATTGATTGGCATTTGCATCCATGGCATATCATAGCTGCCGATGTTAGAATATTAGAGGATTCCCCCGGTTGGCCCAGTGGGAGGGCGGCTCAGCGTATGAGCATTCTTGTTATTTCCCCTGTGACTCAGTGTGTAAGTCACGAAGCTACCTATGCTGAGCTACAGAAAGCTACATGTGGTTGACCCTTGTGAGGGGTGGCTTTTGAGGAGCAGGTGTCCCCGGTGGTCTTTTAGATCATAACTACCATGTTGAGAATCATGGTTGGCCCGCAACACCTTATATTGTTGATTATGTCGTTTACTGCAGTCATGGTAAAAATGACCGGTGTTGCAAAATAGGCGATCGGTTTGGTAACAGTAAAATTGGTGATTATGCATGCATTATGAGATATGTGTACACATTATACTACTACAGTAGGGGCATGATACGTGATTATGCTTGACCCACAAATTGGTGTTTATTCCCACAGTCGGATCCGCATTTGTTGTTGATTATTCCATTGTGCATATGGATTAGCCTAAGAGCATTTGCATATAGCATAGAGATATGCCAAAGGTGATGATGATTGATGATGATTGAGATTGAGATATGATGATGATGAGATGGGTAAATGAATTACCTAAAAGACAACATGTAAAATAATACAACAAAATGATATTGAATACGATGATGTTGTATGTGATGGCCTAATGTAATGAAAGGCTTGTTTGTCTATAGTTGATGACAATAATGTTGGCCTATTGTAGCATTGAGAAATGATATGTATATGTGTTACTTTGCTATAAATTGATTGATGAACATGTTATATGTATGTGTTAGTGAAAGAGCAATTATGATGAATATTGATGATTTTAGCAAAGCATACATGATGTTGATATACATATGCACATAATCTCAATTGTATTCATATCCTTCATTTGAAATGTATAACTCACTCTCTCATGTTGTCTATTTTTAGCATTACGATGCAGGGTTGTCATGGGATGAGATTGAGTCTTTGAACTAAAGCTTTAGAGAAGGTAAATAGCTGTAATGGAATGCCTTGGCTGGCAACGAATGTTAATTATGATGTGATGATTGAATTGTATAGGATGATAGTTGATAATCATTGATTTGGTGATATCGTATAGATGACAACACATATGAATGATGTATTGATAATTGAGGTATTGGGGTTTATACTCATTTGATGATTAAAATGATGTTGGTTATGTCATCCATTTTGGGAATGTATCAGTGTTGATGATACATAATTTTAAGGTTGAACATAATATGGTCAATGGTAGAATATGGACATTGGAGATGTATGTTGCATGACCATATAGATGTATATATGTATATATATATATATATTTAAGGCAATGTGTGTTTATAATTTATGTGCAAGATTGGTTATGGCTTAATAGGCTTGTGTTGTCTGCTTGTATGCTTTGTCGAGCCTTTTCTCATATCTTTATATATGGGACTAGGTGTGTGCCCTGTATACATATTTTTCTTCTGCTGTAAACTCTGTTACTTTTGTATACAATCAAGATCCAGTTATAAATTACTAAACCTCACTCTTCGGTCTTCTGTGGTTCAAGTCTTGATGTAATCATTGAGGTGTTTTGAAATTATTTTAAACACAGAAAATTTACTCGTATTTTTATTATTTAATTATCTTGATTACATTGGGATTCGGATCTGGAAAATCGAGGTGTGACAGTTGAGAACAAATGCACTGTCAAGATCAATTGCTGCAAAAGCGCCAACCTTGATCAAAGAAAATTTAGGGTAGACTTGATAGGATAGGAGTGATAATGAAGAGTTATTAGAAGCAAGGAAAGAGCTATCAAAGAAAATTTAAAGGAATTTTAAGGTCAACTAAAAATGAGGGACTTTTAACTTGATTGGTGATGTGATTAGGATCGCAGTGGAAGGCCAACCGTAAAATGAAAATTAAGTTCCCGGATTCCTTCTGGAAACCATGGAGTCGCCACCAATGTTTTTAAGGTAAAACATCGGAAAAACCTTAACGTAAAGGTACTGGTCCTAAATTGAGATTTTAAGTTCGAGAGTCTAATTACAACTGGAGAAGGTATTAGCACCCAACAGTATCTGTGTTAAACGGTTACCCTAAATTGTTTAAGTTTTTGAATAATCCTAATAATCTATAATCTAAACCTCTTAATGATGTCTGTAGATTTATTATTGACTTAACTATTAAAATTATAATGTTGATGATTAACAAGACGTCTTGTCCAAATTAATCGGATTCTCAGTGAAAGCGTTATGATTTTATTTTAGGAGTTAAAGGGATATATTTATTTTTTAAATTTGGGCCAGATAGGAATAATTGTTCCCGCTCCTACATATTCCCCAAGCGTGAGTGGAAATCAGGGTTACGTAGTTCTTTGATTATTGTTTTAAAAAACATGAAGTAAAAAACACCGAGATTTAAAAATATCAATCAATAGGACTTTTAAATTTGGGCCTGACAGGAATAATTTTTCCTGCTCTTATGTATTCCCCAAGCATGAGGGAAAATCAGGGTTATGTAGTTCTTTGATTATTGTTTTTAAAAAACATGAAGTAAGTAAAAAACATCGATATTTAAAAACATCAATAAATAGGACATCTCGTCCAAATTGACCTCAAATATTGTATTATTTTAAAAGAACAAAAGAACCTTAGATTTATATATTTTATTATTGTTTTAGAGAGAAAAAGCTTAATGGTCTAAATTAATTTTGAAATAATTAAAAAAATTGTTTTATCTGAAAACCTAGATCAACATGACGTCTCGTCTAAATTGATCCCAAATATAAATATTTTAATTTTATTATATATTAAAATATTTTATGGTTAAAAAATTAACTTAACTCATAGATTAAAGTGACATCTCGTCCAAATTAATCTATAAAGATTCTAAATTTAGTTATCAGAATATCTTATCATCTAAATCGATTAAAACATAGATTAACGAGATGTCCTATCCAAATTAATCTCTATCATAAAGATTTTTATTTTTGTTACCTATTGGCATTACTAAAATACTTCATGATCTAAAAATTAAAACATAGGTTGATAGGACGTCTTGTCCAAATTAACCCTAATATAAAGATTTTAATTTTAGTTACATACCAATATTAGTTTTGTTCTTCTGCGTGCTCTCCCTTTTTTCCTCTTTAGAGGCGTGAACCTCTAATTAATATATATATATATAGGTTAAAAAGTCCAAAAACCTTATTCCCCCTTTCTCCTCCCTCACGTGAATATAAAATATATATATATATATATATATGCTTTCTTCTTTTTCTTCTCTAATCCGTGTGAATAGTATTATATGATATATATCTTCTTTTTTCTTTTGTCTTATATATATATATATATAAAAATCACAAACTTCCTTATCTTTTTCTTTTTGCATGACTTATATATATTTTAAAAAAACTTTATCTTATCCTATAATATATATATTTATTTAAAAGCTCTATCTCTTCCTATTCAAAATAACTTTATCTTTTCCTATTCAAAAAAAAAACTTTATCCCTTCCTATTTACAAAATCTCTATCTTATTCCTTAAAATCCTTTCCTTATTTTTTTTTAAAAAATTCTGATCCCTTTTTATAAAATTCAAAATTTAAACTTTCCTATTCTATTTGAACTTTAAATTTTTTCTAAGATTAGATTCCAATTTTTTTTAGAAATTCAAAAGTTATGGTTCTGATGATGATTTAAAAATTTTAAAGATCAAAGCCCGAATTAACAATTCAAAATTCAAACAAGCCTACAGGTTCACTTTTTTCTTTAAAAATTAAATCCTAAGTTAGATTGAAATTTATTTTATTTTTTATTTTTTATATATTTTTTAAAAAGAATTTAAATGGGCCCAGACAAAATTGGGTAGCAACAATTGGTATATGCAAGCTACTAATCTTGAAATTTGTGTCATATGACCATACTTAATTTTAAAAATTTGATGGAGGTCAAGGCTTGATTTTTATAATTAAAAAGGTTGAAAGATGAACTTCTTACGATTGACAATTAAGGGGATGAAATTATAGAAACGTTATACATGGGATTTGGAGCCTAAAAATCCATCCAAGCATAAGATATGTAATAAGTGATGTGAGTAAAAATAGAGATTTATAAATCAGATAGATAAAGTATGTGAAAAAAATTACTTTCAAGTGAAGACAACTTTGACAATAAAAAACTGAACAAGTAAAATGTAAACACGGACTTTGTTTTTGTTTCAAATTTTATTGATCTAAGTCTTAGAGGTAAAAATGACGTTGTTGTGACTGTGAAACTGTGGCGACACTCAGCTGAACTATTTGTGTTTTAATGGTTTGTTATATGATGTTAGTGACTGTTTGAAAATTGAGGCTGTGTAGCTGCAACAACATTGAGGGCATGTTTGGAAGGCCTCATTTTGGCCAAGGGTCTGCATTTTTTCTTATCTCTTCTTATTGAGATAAGTTTGGTTTATAACTATGAGGGTGTTTGGTATAAAGTTGAGTTGATGGAGTTTAGAAAACTGGGGTTTTGTAAATGGAGTTTAGAAAATTGGGGTTTTGTAAACGAAGTTTTGTTTGGTTGAGAGTTGAGTTAAAGTGAGTTGAGTTGTAGTGATTTTGTTTGGTTTGTAGTAGAATTGGGTTTGGGAAATGGTAGTTGAGGGTGAAATTACTAAAAAGGGTATGAATTTAAATATATATATATATATATATATATATATAATTTGTGTGAATAAATATATTAAATAATAATTAATGTAAATTTTGTTATATATAATAAAACTAATTAGTTAATGTGAATAATTTTATATATTATGAAATAAGAATATATTTGATTGTTTTTATCATAGTAAAACTAATAAATCTGGGCCTTTTTATTTTTTTATATATTAAAGGTTATAAGGTATGTTATTATTTATTTAAAAATTAAATGTCGTAAATTGGTTTATTATTTTCTTTGAATAAAAAACTCCCAACATATATTAAAAGTAACAAAGTTACAATACAATGATAAACATTACTGATTACTTAATTGTGCATAAACAAGTTGGTCCCTAATTGAATCACGAATTGCATTCATGGCCGGTGATGAGGTTGTGTCAACTTCATCATTGGGTGCAAACTGAGAATAATTTTCTTGGGCCATATAGTTATCTTCATTTATGCTGTCAAAATCAATATCTGGTAGACTGCATCTTCGAATGAAGTTGTGTATCGTCATTGTGGCACATACTAGTTTAACTTGAGTCTCGTAGGTGAATTTTGGCATAAACCTAAGAATTACAAACCTACTCTTCCATACCCCGAAAGTTCGCTCAATCGTGCACCTTAAATTGGAGTGGAAATAATTAAAAACCTCATTGTGATTTCGAAAATCACGTGTACGTCTAAAATCTGGGAGATGATATCTTTCATTTCTGTATGGACCCAAGTATCCCATTGGCATTGGATATCCACTATCGACCAGATAGTATTTACCTATTTGAGAAATTAATGAAACACATTAGCCTAATTATGAGAAGCTTAGCATGTATACAACAAACAATATGCAATGACATGTAAAAGTCAAATAATCTGAATTCTAACCTGTGGGAGGGTGTGGGAAGTTGTAAGTTGGGTTTGTAAGTGTGTCCTTAAATACACGTGCATCGTGGGTAGATCCTTCCCAACCTGGCAAGACAAATGTGAAACACATGTCCCAATCACACACGGCCATGACATTTTACGAGGTAAAACCTTTTCTACCGATGAACCTTATATTATCGGTTGAGGGCACTACACATGGGACATGCGTTCCATCAATTGCTCCAATACAATCTTTGAAATATGGCCAATATCTCTTATCTTCATGAAATTTCTGGGGCACGCGTTGGAAGGTTGGATCTGATGGCTTTATCATATCAACTGAGAATGCCAAGAGTGCTTCTAAAACACGGTGAAAATTTCTACTCACTATTTCACCGGAATGCTGGAACCTTTCTTGAATAACTTTATTACCGACCCCATGTCCAACCATATGCAAGAACATGGCGACCATTTCATGGATGCCCATATTTCTGGATGACGTTAACTCGCGGTTGGCTAATTCCTCACACAATAAAAACAACACATCTTTACTCATCCTAAGCATCTCGTGACATCTAGTGTCATTGCCATTGATCAGCTCTTGTACCCATGCATGCCCTGTTAGTTGACTTGTCCTACATGGTTCCTTACATATATATTTTATAGCATGTTCCCCGTAAAGATTTGTAGAACAACCTGCCAATGCTAAGTTAATGCTGGTCACCTGATCATCATTTAATCCTGCGTCCTCATCAGATGATGACATAATCGCTTATCACCTAGTCAAGATAAACACATTTAACCTTAAACACATTGTCTTTGACATCAATAAGTAAATCATTAACATAAGATGCTTGCATCATTCAATATTAAATAACATACACAACATAATGTTTAAACAACATACACAATACAATGTTTAAAGCATACAACTACCAACCACAACACAACCTACACATAGCAAAGCAAACAAATCCCTAAACATATTACAAACGTCCAGAACTCATGACATGTCCCTAAGCAAACCACGTAAATAACATTTATGCTCCCATGGGGTCTTTAAACGTACAAACCACTCTCGAATTTCCTTATCTCTCAGAACTGTTAGGCACTTGTAAAATATGTCTTCATCATTACAGAACTCAGGCAGCGAGCGCACTATATCAATGCACCTCTCAATAGAATTGTCATCCTGGTTGGTTTTGGCCACAACTGCAGAGGTATGGGAGCTAACAGCTTGAGCCACCTGATTTATTGATTCCTGTATCACTGTAACACTATCCCTCCTGCTCCTTTTAGGTTGTTTCCCTCTACCTCCCGCCCTCTGCCTTTTGTCCCCACTTCTGGCTGATGGATTTGATTGGGAGTCCTGGTTAAGATCAATGCCACCTAGTCCCATACTACCTGTGCCCCCAGCATTAACCCCCTCAGCACCTATGGTGGGATCCTCACTATCACCTGATCCCTCGCTCCTATCCTGTGACTCTGGTATGCTGCCAACCTGTATCTTTGGTACGCTTCTATCCTGCACACCTTCGTCAAACTCAGGAATATATTCATTCCCAAAAACAGGGGGTGGTATAATGCCCGATGATGGTGCCCAAGCATATTCACCGGTTGCCACATTGTCTTTAAACAATTGTGTTAGCTCATGGGCATGAGCCAAACCCTCATAACGGTACTTCCCATAGGCTGGGTTTTCCTGCAGATAAATCATAAGTTTCAGTCATCCTAGATATATATGAAAGTAACACTAATCAAACTACATAAGTGATTAAACACTTACCCGCTCCTTAGCATCCCACCATTCATCATCGGCTATAAATGTGTGCCTCTGACTATCCCATCCCAAACCCGTTGTATGTTTAAACAAATTGTACCATGCCACCTATTCTTTACGCAGATTATCCCACTTATTTTTAAATTGATCCTTACTGTAGTGTCTGTTACACTTCATATTAAAATAACCCTCCCACCCCTTCTTTGTTAAGGAGGTACCCTTGCGCTCCCCATTCCTAATTTGTTCCAAAGCACCATCCACAAAAACTTTCACAGCATAACGATCCCAAGAAGCCTTTACAGACTGCATGGGTGCCTTTCCCTTATCCCTATTTGCCATTGACATACTACAAAATACAATTTGTCACAACATTGCACAACAATAATATTTACCCACATTCAAACATTAAATAAGTTAGTTACAACATGATACTATATTTAGAAGCAATAAAATTAACTTATAGTATTACACTTTGTTACAATTTAGTAACGCTTAACAAGTTTAGTTTAAGCATCCATCAGGAAATTTTCAAATATTCTAATCCTTAACCCTTTAAAAAAATTACATTCTAACCCTTACCCATTAAAATTAAAGTTACATTTTAAACCCTAAGCCATTAATATAAAATTTACACTCTAATCCTTAACTCATAAGATTAAAGTTACATTCTAACCCTTAACCATTAAAATTAAAGTTACATTTTAAACCCTAAACCATTAATATAAAATTTACACTCTTAGCCTTAACCCTTAAAATTAAAGTCACATTCTAACCCTTAACCATTATAATAAAAGTTTAGCTTTAAACCCTAAACCATAAGTTACAATGTAACCCTTAACCTTTATAAAAAAGTTATAATGTAAACCTTAACCTTTAAAATTAAAGTTACATTTTAAACCCTAAGACAATTAATATCAAATTTACACCCTAATCCTTAAACCTTCAAAAAAAGTTACATTCCAACCCTTAACCATTAAAATTAAAGTTACATTATAAACCCTAAACCATTAATATAAAATTTACACTCTAATCCTTAACCCTTAAAATTTAAATAAAATTAAAATTAAAATAAAACATTAATATTCAAGTTACATTGTAACCCTTAACCATTAAAATAAAAGTTACATCTATTTACAAAATTCTATATAAAACTTAATACTATATTTATTTTATACAATATAATAACAAATTAAATGACATTAATTTTGTTTGTATAACTAAATTAACTTATACTCCAAAAATTTCAATGTTGATCGATTTTAAAAAATTCTTGTCAAACACAAATCACAACTTCAATTTGTTATAAGTAACAGCGACTCATTACGAACTCGTTATTTACGCAATGTAATTTAGATATAAGAGTAAATTACTCACTTTTATTTACGCAACGTAACCTAAATTATCGCATATACGCAAACGCTTACGATCTCTAACGTATTATCACTCGTTATTTATCGTTCATTATGCGGACTACCTAAAGTTGTTCCATACCCATATTTTCAACGCTAAAGTGTAATTCAATTTAAATATTTCATTTAATAAATACAAAACTAAATTAAATAACCTAACCTAATTTTCCTTCAACAATTACTTACTCAATACATCTAGAAATTTACATATTACATTTTAATCAACATAAACTCAAAAACCATACAAATTATTTTCAAAAAAATACCAAAATCAGAAACTGAAATAGGTTATGGTGCACCAGCCACAAGAAGCACACCCATACACCACAATACATCCACCATCCATCATCTCCTCAGCATCATCATCATCATCCACCGTAGCACCATCACCAGCACCCACTGGTCACCTACACCACCACCTGCACCACCACCTGCAACCACCACTGACCATGCCCCACCACCCCAACAACCAATGCCCAACCCAAACCCGACCCTTCCCCAACCCCAAACCACCCCGACGTCCCCAACCCACCACACCACCCAACCACCACCAACAACAACCCCCTTCCCGAAACCTCACCCAGCCCCAAAACCCGACAGAACCCACCCCCGACAGAACCCACAACAGAACCACCCCACCCCACCCCACCACCCAACCACCACCACCAAAAACCCTCTTCCCGAAACCTCACCCAGCCCCAAAACCCAACACCACCCACCCCCGATACAACAGAACCACCCCACCACCAAACCCACTGCCGATAACCAAACCCCCCCCAACAGAACCCACAACCAACCCCACCCCCCAACAGAACCCACCCCCATCCCACCCATAACAGAAAAGAAGACAACCATACAACCAGCCAGAAAAATAAAAAAGAGAAAAAAGATAGGGGTTTCTTACCTCAAAGAAGCCGGTCACAGGTTGCTGGAGCTCGAATCGCACGCTGGAGGAAGAGGATCGTTGCCGACTGCTTCGTGCGTCGTGCCTTCAGATCTGCGGAAGGGAATGTTGGGGGTCACTGATCTCACCACTTTATGGCCGTTGGGAGGGGTACCTTTGACTTTTCACCCAACGGCGTTGAGTGGATGCGGCTCGGGGTTGCTTCTCCTCAACGGAGCTTCTGGCCAACGGAACGGCGTTCCCACTGACGGAACGGAGGACTAGAGACAAGCCAAACGAGGGGCCGTTATGGGTGACAGAGGAATCGTCGTTGGGGTCGTCGGAACGGAGGGGAACGGAGGTTCACAGTGTGAACCAAACAAGTTCTATAAGTACTAGTTTAACGTTGTTACAACTATTGGATTTTGAGATGCTTTGTTGCCATTCGGCATATAAGAAAAGAACATATAGATAACTGTTAAATTCCCTATCTCTTGTGTGTGTGTATATTTATAAGGTTATCTTACATAGAGTTGAAAGAATTAATTTTGGTATATTACTATCATGAATGAGTATGATCTAAAGATATGATATTTTTTTTGGTATAGATGTAGCTTGAGGTATTCATTAACTATGAACTTTTTTTGTTAATTTTTTAACACTTTGATGAATGAAATAACTAATGAAAGTTTTTAAAGCCATTTCTTACACAAGCCAATAATTGTTCAACACTTGATTAAGAGGTTAAAAATATTTCATTATCTTGTTATTATTTAAAAAATTTAAAAGAAGTCACATAAATTAAACAAAATCAAGGGGTAGGTTCAAGGTAAACATGATTTCAGAAGCACTTTTAGGTGATGTTTTGTTGCATAAACATTTATATTTTTATCATTTTATAAACATTTCTTAGTTGTAGTTTATTATAATTCATTTTTAATTAAGGTTGTCCAATTGTGCTCAAGTATTATTTTTTTGCCCTTGATTTATCTTTAATTAAGAACTAATTAACTTTATAAGGGAAGAGTTTGTGTAATGGCTGGCTTTTATAAATTTAGTGTGTAGTCAACTGTTGTTTAGTGCGTACAAATGATGATTTGTTTCTGTATACTGCTCTATAGTGCATATATATGAACTTTGGTTTGTTTGCCTTTTTTATGTCTACTTCCTTTTTTTCTGTATATTGCTTTATAGTGCATATAAATTGATTTGATTGTGATTAAAAAAATGCTTTATGAAAAATTGTCTCCATTTAACAATGCATTTCCTTAGAAAACAACTTCCCTATGAAAAACTGTTTCCGAACTTACCTGACAGATGCTACAGTTTTTATTCACTTGATCCTTTGATGCATTATCTGAAAATTGGATCTTAGTCTTCCTTATTTTCCTTCCCAACTTATATTCTTTAACTCCAGCGTTCACATAACCAATTTTCTCACCAAGCTCCAGCAATTGCTGCCCAAACACCAACAAGAATATGCGCCTAGCCATAAGTACAATAACACATAACAAGGAATAATTTAGAATATGATTGACTAATCGTGACTTTTAGTTCGTTTGTGTACAACCAAAGTTGATATTGCACATACATAATATGATTGACCTTGCATGATTCTGTTTTCTATCTTGTTGATATTGCTTGTTGATATTTTAGGGAATTAAAAATCTAAATCAGCCATGGATCTAAATTCTAGGCAGTTTGGCGTGTTGGAAAAAATTGTTCTAAGACTTAATTTTTCCTAGATGATGAAAGTAGAATTTTTAGAAATGAATTTAGTGAAACTAGTATTAAAATTATGACAGTTATGTTTGGATTTTTAGATAGAGGTTCTGGATTCTAGACTTAAAACTTTGCTCCTAAATTGTTGAAGTGGACTTTGAATGGTTATACTGGATATCGTCATTTTAATTCATCTTTTAAGGTATAATTAAACGACATTGTGTACTGAGAATTCAATTAACAGGTTCCATAGTTTTTATAAACTCTCATATATTATTTTAATAGATTCTAGTAGAAAAATCATTATTTCAAGTGTAAAATAAACTCAATAAGGCTAGAAATTTACATATTATTTGTAAGCATTAAAAGTGAAGTTATTGTGTTAAAAAGGGATGTGTTGATCACAAAAAACTTTTATACCTAATTTCCCATTCGGTTAGGCCATCAATTTTAAAGAAAATATATTTTACGAGTAGGAAATATAAAGTCAATAAATGTTTAGCTAGTATCATTACATAGAATTCACACTCACCATAGAATAGTATATTATACCAAATTCTTAATAACTTTTTCTATTAACTTAGGAAGTATAAAAGAGGTTAATAATTTTTCAAGTGACTAGGGGTTGATGTGATAGACTGCTACTTTGGTAATTAATTTAGAAAAGAAAGAAAAACAAGAGGTTTTTAATTATTTATAACTGTCAACCTCCTCTTAGTTTGGACTGCAAACCAACATACTACGTGGTCTCTGTTCGTCTTTTTTTAGCTTCGTCTCCATCGCTGACTCTCTTTACCAGGTAATCCCCTAATGCTAACTTTCTCGTGATCTGTTTTGTATCTTTTGATGTGTATGCATGTTGATTGTTATTTGTTAGTAGAGAGCAAAGCTCATTATGTTTTTTGGTTCATAATAATATATCAAACAGGGGGAGTTTTTATTGAAAGAACTTTTATAATCCAAGTTTTGATGGTTCTAAAAATGTGTTCCAAAAATAATAAAGTATTGAGAATCTAAAATTAGTTTTTATAAGGTATTTGATTAGGAGCAAGGTAATCAATTAAGATATTTGATTAAGTCTCACAAAACAAAATTTGAAATTATTCAGAAAAGAGCTAATCGAATAAGGTATTTGAATAAGGTAAAATCTGGACAAATTTTCTTGAAACAAAACCTTGCTAATCGATTAAGGTAATCGATTAAGACGATTTTGGAATTTTCAAATTCAAGTCAGAACTTTGCTAATCGATTAAGGTAATCGATTAAGATGATTCTGGAATTTTCAAAATCAAAACAGAATGTTGCTAATCGATTAAGGTATTCGAATAGGATGAATCTGGACTAATTTTTAGTGAAGCAGAACATTGTTATTCGAATAAGGTATTCGAATACACTAGTAAATTTGACTGATTCTCAGCTTTTGCTAAAATCGTGGGATATTTCAATGAAATCAAATTTGAATATAATCAAATTACAACGACTAGTTATCTCTTGAAACACTATAAATAGAGGCCTAAGTCCTCATTGAAAAACACACTCATATGCATTAACTTTCTTATTCTTTCTCACACACTTTCAAGAGGCAAAATTTTGGTAAATATTTTCTGCGCATTTAACTTTCTTATTTTGCTCTTAAAGAGAGCTACATTCTTTGAGTAAGTTATTCTCTTTGTGCTTTCATTTTTAAACTTGATTTATCAAAGAGAATTTCATTTTTGATCAACTTCTTCTACGCTTAAATTTTCTAAAATCACTCTATTAAAAAGAGAGCTACATTTTTTAAAGTTAATTATACTTGATTTGTACTTTAAACTTTTTATCTACTCTATCAAGAGAGTTTTATTATTGCTTCTAATTTGTAAAATTTGCTCTATAAAAAGAGCTAAATCTCGTGATTCTTATCATATTACTTCTTCTTTTGCTTTGTTTATCATTGTAAGAGGAGTAGAAAAGGTTTTGTTTTACTCATTCATAAATTGAGTTGAGAGCGTTGTTACAAAGGCAAGGTTGTGGCCTTTGGGGGTGAGTAAGAATTGTGAGAACGATAAAAGTGAGAGATAAAGTTCTTGGTAGGAAAATCAAGAGACTTGTATTGGCTTATCTTATAAATCTCAAATTCTTAGTGGAAAATCTCAAGTGGTGTACTTGGGGCCTAGACGTAGGGGTTTCTGAACCAAGATAAAAATTTGAGTGTGTTATTCTCTCTCTTCCCTTACTCTATTTAATTTCAAGTTGTTTATTTGCTTTATCTTCTTACTTTAATCGTTATTATTTATTTATTGAGATACCTATTTCTTCATCTCTTTAAACAAGATAAAGTAAAATTAAAATTAAGTTCTAAAAAGGTAACTATCTTTAAGACTCAATTCACCCCCTCTTGAGTCATTGAGGCCACTTGGTCAAAACATTATGCATTGGTTTTGTGTGCTGATAACATGTGTTTTATGCATGTGTATTTTTGTTTGTTAATGGAGGAGGGTAGAGCTCATTAGGCATTAGTTTTGTGTGCTAATAACACATGTTTTATACATATGTATGGTTGTTTGTTAGTGGAGAGAAAAGCTCACTAGGTTGTGGTGATGTTTGCCTCAATTTCATATGCATATTGTAGTGTATATATTGAACTGCACTGGAAAGTTTTATGTGTAATAGGGCGTTTTTAAAATTTTGGAAATGTCTCGTTTACAACGGAGACTCTATCAAAATTTTGGTAGGCTCCTTATTTTAGGTTACATAAAAAGTATATTAAAATTTAACAATGTAGGTTTTAGCCATGTCTGTACCCATTAGGTGCCCGTTCAAGATTCAAGAAAACCGGCCAACATACCGTGTTGTGTTGGATCTTGAATTGTCCTGGTTGGATAGTTTGGGATGAATTTGTAACCAGTAGGGCGTAACCCATCGATATTGTTTGTGTTCTATCTTGTGTTGTTGATGTTCATTTGGAATTCCAGTTAATGTGTTTTGTATCGTCTTTGGGTGCATGTCTACGTGTGGTGTTTCATACCTCACGTATCTCTGTGTACTCTAGGATCAATGTGAAATGCTACCAAAATTCTGATTGAACCTCATCACATAAGCTTTGATGTAAACACGTAGATGGGTTACGGATGGTTACATATTCATCCCGAACAAGATAGGGCCTTATCTACTTACAACATCAAAGAGATAGAGAGTGATTCATGCACGATAGTCACATAATCTTTAATTAAAGCACTAGTGGAAAAAATGGATATAACAACGGGATATTATTCACGGGTAGAAGAGGATCAGTGATAAAAACATGCGCGGTGGCATTTTTGAAATTATAAGGTGAACGTTTTAATCAGAGAAAACTATATATCCACGGTTAACATCATAACCGTGAACGTAACCATCAATATATATTCACGGTTGAGGAGTCAACCGTGGATATATAGTACCTGAAATATATATCGACGGTTTTAATCACAACCGTGAATATATATTGATGGGTACGTTCACGGTTATGATGTTAACCGTGGATATATATAGATGTCAATATTCACGGTTGTATCTCCAACCGTGGATATATAGTTCAGGTTTTAGGGTTTAAACACTGGGTACTCTATGTCCACGGTTGTTTCTATAACTGTGAATATAGATTTAATATTTATCCACGGTTGGTATCGTAACCGTGGATATATAGTTAACATTTATCCATGGTTGTTTGTTAAACCGTGAATATATGTGTAATATATTCACGGTTTCAAGGGGAACCGTGAATATACATCCTTTCTGAAACTTCAAAAGCCGCGCCTTTCACTTTTTTTTCAGTTTCTCTTCTTCTGCGCGTTGGTTGTCGTCTTCTCCATTATCTATGAGCTTCGTGCCCTTCTCTCTGTTCAGCATCTTCTTCCTTTCTTCATTCAGGTAGGTTCCCTGAACCCCCATTGTCATGCGTGTTTGTCAAAAGCTTAAGTTATAAACTCTGTTTATATGCATTTTTTAGAACTCTGTTTATGCACCATCCGTTTAAACTTTGTTTGGTTATATGCATTTTTTAGCCTCGGTACCCTCTGTTTAAACTCTGTTTATGTGCCTGTTTATGTTTAAACTCTGTTTATGCACCATCAACTTTCTTTTAAAGGAGAAAAAACTTGGGCCTTTTAAGAGAAAAATAATGGTGTTGAGGTCACGTTCGCTAGATGGTGGTTGGAGGTGGTGTTCGTGACGTAAAAATGGTTGATGGAGTGGTTGAATGGTGCTGGACGGTGGGGAGATGATGTTGATTTTTATTTGAGAGAAAGGCTTAGACAGAAAGAGATGAAAAATGAAGAAATTAGCTAAGTGAAGTAGCTTCACTTTGACGACCAAGGTTTAGGAAATAATACAAGGTGATATGTCAAGAATTTCTTGTAATGGCACATGTGTAAGCTAGAGTTTAAGCATGAAATTCTTAGTGGAATTTCAGCCACTAAGATTCGGCTATGTCATTACATGGAGAGGATTAGGTGGCAAATGATGGGTTAGTGTGGTGATTAGTGGAAATTCAAGGTGGCAAGTCATTAAGCCTAACACATGGTAGTGTTATAATTAGATACTTTGGAAATTTTAATGTTTAATGGGACATGGTGTTGTGAAGTAGTGTGGTTTATGGGGAAGATTTTTGGTTCATGATTTAATGCTAAGGATGTTTAGTTGCACACGTTAATAGGTCATAGATTTAACTGGGTAAAGATTCAGTAAAAATTCGTAACTAAATATCATGACAATGTCATCCTAACATGCCTAATAAGTTTGGTTTCTAAATCTAGTTCCTAACCATTTCTTATCTTTTCTATAGAGAAATAAAAATTCTTCCAGTCACCACAGATCTTAAGAAACAAAGGAATTAACACCTAACATAATCAGGTGATTGACACGTTATCTAACATAATTTAACGTTATCGTTTTTCTAATAAAAATATATATTAAAATCTAGCCATCATTCCAAGAGTTATCAATGATGATTTTACCCTTTTTAGTAATTTTACCCTCAAATTCCATTTTTCTAAACCAAGGTTACCAAAATATTTTCTAACCAAACACAATTACTACTTTCCAACTCACTTTTACAACAAACTATCCAAACACAAATCACTATCTTCAAAACCCCAATTTTCCCAACCATGTTTTTAAAACCTCACTTTTCCAAACCCCGTTTCACAAACCTTACTCCAACTTTTAATCAAACGGACCCTAACTCCATTCAGCAACTACGTTTTCCACCATTTCTGTTTGGCTCCAGCAACCATGTTCACCAACCTCCGTTCAGCATCCTCCAACGACGTTTCTGTGGCGGTGGTCCATAGCTCCATAAGCCGTAATCCATAAAATAAAAGTTCAAATCTAAAAATTCTCATAATCCATAATCCATCATCTAACACCATAGTTCTACTTGAAAATAATAGAATTTAAAAATATCATATTAATTACTAAATAAAAGTCTAAAGTTTGAACCTGCATTATAAACCAACATCATAATCCACAATCCATAATCCATACTCCAACACCATACTTCTACTTCAAAATAACATAAATTAAAAACATCATACTATTTTAGGAAAAAAGTTAACTAAATTATTATCCATTTTATTTCTGTTATTGTTGGTTGCTCTTATATGTTATGTTTATTGCTGTTGTATGTGTGTGGTTGTTAACTAGTATGAAAGTTGTTGTGCATATGAGTGAACCGTAGTTCCCCGTTTGAGATTCGACACAAATGGTCATTAAATCAATTAATGTCATCGTTTGTGTTGAATCTTGAATTGTCCGTTTGGACAGTTTGGGATGAACAATTATTTTTTATACGTTATTGTTAGTATGTACAAGTTAGGAGTTATTTTAAAATTTTTTACGTTACAAATTCTGACATTTGTGACATTATTTCGGGGACGTCGATGCTGAACGGCTCCATCTTTCAATTGTGGGAGCTGTAAGTATATCCTTGTTTTGTCCAATTTTTTCATTATACAAGTTATTTGTCGCTAACCATGTCTTAACTTGTTTAGGTTTCTGGCAAAACTCTGTGTGGACTTGGGTTTCCAAGGAACTTACGGTTTCTTAGAGCCCTCTCTCATACAGAGGCAAGGAAACACCTTGCAGAACACCCAGACATACATCCAGAATTGGATGTTTGAGTCTGGGAAGTCTATATACATGGGCCCCTATCATAAAGGGTAATATTCTATTCCATAATTATTGTCATGATATTTTGCATTTTGAAGTCTCACTTATCACTGGTAACTGCAGGGCTCACTGGACGCTTCTGGTGATCTGTCCGAAGGACTATCTTGCTCTGTACTTTGATAGTTTGCATCGGACAGCTCCACAAGACCTGAAAGATATAGTAGACAGGTAAGTTCATCCCTAAAAAATAACCACAAATTTGATTACATCATTTTTAGAACTATACAATTCTAACTTATCTTGTGTTTTGTTTGACGTAGGGCGGTGGTTGGATACAATCTACTGATTGGAAACAAGCCCAAAGGAAAAATAGTTGTATGGGTGTACCCAAAAGTAAGTCAATCGTATTCATTCAAATCTTCAGTACATGTTTTTTAAGTTGCGAATTCACTTATTCTATACTATATGTCCATTGTAGTCTTACAGGCAGAAGGGTTCCTTTGAGTGTGGCTATTTCGTCATGCACACTATGCTGGCCATTGTCCAACATCATTTAGTAGATGGATGGACAGAGGTAAGTCTCATCATTTGGACTACTTTTCTACCAATTTCATCAATTTCATGTAATAAATAAAGCTTTTGTTCTAATTGTTTTGTGCATTGTTTGCAGTACTTTAAAGACCGGTCATTTTTCCCAAAGGAACTTGTAGATGATGTTAGAAGGCAATGGGCCTCACACTTCATTGAAGTTAGGCAAAGCTAGATATAGGATCTTTATTCTTTTATATATGTCTCTAGTAGGATTTAGGGTTTACTTTTATTACATTACATTCAACTTAATTGTATATACTTTTATTTTTTAGGTTGTTATGAATTGATATTGAAAATAAATTGTTATATATATACATACCATTCTTTTGATATAGTGTTGTGGTGGCATACTGTATACTATACTGGTTTGTCTGAATGCAGGGTTGGGAAACGATAAAACAGAATCCATATTAAAAAAAAAACCTCAGTATTTATTCACGGTTATGGCAACAACCGTGAATATAGACAATATTTATCCACGGTTACTACCATAACCGTGGATATAGATGTATCTATATCCACGGTTGTCTATAATAACCGTGAATATAAGTAGTTTGTAACTGAAACCTTTTAATACTTATATTGACGGTTATGATGGACAACCGTGGATATAGATATATTTTGTCCACGGTCTATATCCACGGTTCTGGTAGTAACCGTGGATAAATATAGTCTATATCCACGGTTGTCCATAATAACCGTCAATATAAGTCGATGTAACTGACACCTTTCAGTTCTTATATTCACGGTTGTGCTCGATAACCGTGAATATAAATCGTAAGTTATATTCACAGTTGTTCTTAACCGTGGTTAGATGTGATTTATTACCACGGTTGTTAATCGTGGTTAAAGACCATCATCTACTACCACGGCTGCAACAACCACGGTTCTTTAACCGTGAATAAAGGCCTTTTTTAACTGTGATTATATCCAATTTTTACACTAGTGAAGTAACTAGTATTGTGCTTGTTAGTTATCGTGAATGGAGGTTCTGGAAAATCAACAATAGATGTACAACCAGCTTGATCGCAGTCGATGAGTGACTGAAGAGTTTATGATGGGGTTATGGGAGTTTATTTCATTCGCTATGACGAACACTCTTGATTTTGAAGCGACTCAAAAGATTCATTATCCTTGCTCAAAGTGTAAATGCATGAGTTTTAAATACACGGATAATGTCATGTGCCACCTAAGTGAGAAGGGATTCATGGAAGGATAATGCTGGTGGTACAACCATGGTGAGCAGTTACCGCCCAGACCATTGGCCATAACCGTACAACAATCTTACTACGAGGTCAGAGGGAACAGGGATACATACAATGACATAAAGCAGATGGTGATGGATCATGTTGGACCCTCCACTAGGCGTATGCTAGAACATGATGACCAAGCTGGGAATAAGGATGAGAATGTAAAGGAGGATCCTAATCTAGAGGTCAAGAGATTTTATGATTTGTTGGTGGTGGCTCAGACTCTATTGTGGGATAGGTGCTAGAGTCACACTAAATTATCTGCCTCCCTAGTTGTTTTAAGCCTAAAGGCATAATATAATCTTTTAAGAGGTTGTTTTAATAGAATGGTTGGTTTAATGGGTTCCACTATGTGATGAAGGCTTGCCTTCTAAACTGGATGGATCTAGGTTCTTTTTCACTTAATCTTGTTCTCCATTGATGGTTTCTATAGAAGAATAGAAGATGGATGGAAGGTTGATGGAAGGGATGGAAGATGATAAAGGAGACGCCACCAATGACTTGGATAAGTCTCTACTCGCCACTCTAGGGATGGTCACCTAGTGATAAGAGCTTGAAAGAGGTTAGACTTTCTCTAACCTAAAGGAGAGAGTTTGCACTCAAATCTCACAAAGTGTAAATTTCATTCAAAACTAATGGTGTCGAAATACATGAAGAGGTAATCCTTATATAGGCAAGGTGGAGTGGTGGCCAAGCTAGGCAACTTGGGCTTCCCACATTTCCTTAGGTCCAAAAGCAACTAAACTAGGAAATATAGCCAACTACAAGGCCCAAAATGATGTACAAGGTCCAAAAGTGACCCAACAATAGACCTAAACTATTTTGAGTACAATTGAAAATTGTTTACAGACTATGTCCTCATCATACTCTCCCTCTTAAAAAAAGATTTATCCTCAAATCCTGTAAAACAAAAGAGAGTAATGAGTTCAAAACTAAAAAAATAAAGGAAACTAAAATGTACAAGAAACAAGGTAGGGTATTGACCACCAGGATCAAACACTAACCTTTCATTTTTGAAAGGATGATATAAGAAATATCAGAAAAGAACACAATCAAAAGTTCTCATAAGAATGCACATGTGAAACTATGGATGCCTCTATGACAATTAATCATGCTACTATCTAAATTCACTAAAATGAACATATGAGTAGATGTAGTTATATGATCATGTGAGATATGGCAAAATATTGATTTATCCTCAAAAAGATGGATTTTTCTAAAGGGATCATAGTGAGTAATGGCATCTAAAGTTGCTACTAAAGTATGCATGTCATGCAATGTTGTCAAAAATTCACTATATAACCCTTTATGAAAATAAATCATATCAACATGATCATAGATAATATGTGAAAAATGCAATGATATTGACATGTTCATGGATGGACAAAATGTTAATCCTATAAAATTTCTACTATGCAACATGATAACATATAAAATGACTCTTGGAAAAGACAATTCAAAAGAGTAAAGACATATGCTAATCCTATAAGATCCTATAATGATTGTATACATGCTAGAACTAATTCTAAGACAACTATGAACAATGATTGACCAATTCTCTTTACTAGGGATATGAGAAAATGGGTATGATTCTTCTATTTTAAAGTCATCTTGAGGTTTAGAACGGATGATGGGTAAAGGAAAAATATCACTAAGGCTAGGAAAACTATCACTAATGATTAGAATGGATAAACTCTTATTGGACATAGGAGTAGGTAAACTATGATCAAGGTGATTCTTTATTGAAACACTAAGGTTGCTTAAAGATAAGCTATTATTCTCTACCTTATGTTCTCTATTTTGATTTTTACGTTTGATTGCTTTCTTCTTTTTCTTATACCTATCATATTCTTTCCAATAAAGTTTCACTTTTTCATCCATAGCTCTATTATGTTTGTGTCTTAATTTTTCTATTTCTTTTTCATTGTTACACAAACTAATTCCTAAATTTCCAATGGTATCACATTCTAAAATATGATCCCAAAGTGCTTTTAATTTCCTATAAATTTTCTCAAGAACTTTTTTTATCTTTTTATTTTTTTCTATGAAAGAATCATACTTTGACTCATAAGAATCTATTTTAGAATGAAGGGCACCTAGTTGTTCCATTAAAACCTCAAATTTATTAGGTGTTCTATCTTTCCTATTTTCCCTTTTGTGATGTTTCCTTAACCTAGGTTCATCCTTATTTTCTAGATTATCTAACCTAGAGTTGATTTTGTCAAGAGAATCCATGATTAACCTAAGCGAGGACATGTTATCTCTATTCATAAAAGTAGACAAGAAAAACAATCAAGAGATACTAGTCGAGAATGTATGCAAGACCAAAAACAAGAAATCAAACAACAATCCTAAAAATCAAATTCTAGGTTTTCTTCCTAAGATACAACACCTATGATGTTTTGTACTAGGTAGAATCCTAGATTGTCTTACTATGATTAGTTATGACAATTAAGGTTGTAACAAGACAAGCAACAAACCCTAGAAAAGCTAACCAAATTCGGTTTTAAAAGTTAGGCTAACAAACTTAGGTTTAACAACCCTAACAACCCCTAACTAAATTTGTTATGTGGTTATTATTGGTGCAACTACCCTAACTTGTTATAACAACCCTAACTACTAGAACTAATTCAGTTATGAGATGGTTACAACTAACTAGGAGTTTGTTCTAACTAGACTAAACTAACAACAAACTTAGTTATAACAACTAACCACCCAACGACTTCTAGTTAAGACCACTAACAACCTAACCACTTTTAGTTACAACTACTTAACTAATTAAACTAACTAACAACACTTAGTTAAAACAAACAAATGCAAATGCACTATTCTAGATGAAATTTAGAAAGTAATTAAAGTCCAAGTCCAAAGTCCAAATGTCCACAAATACAAGGACCAAATTTTACGACTACAAGCCCTAAAAATTTAAAAACTTCCTAACATTTGCTAAAGAGTACAAGGTTTGCTTCCTTTTACAATTCTTCAAATCTTCTTAGCCTTGATATGAATTCCTCCACGGTTCCTAGCAAACAACAAAACTCAAACAAAATTTGTTAAGTAATTCAATTAACAAAGTGTTTCTCTCAAGTGTTTTCTCAACTTCTCCTTTAGGTCTTCAATTGCGTTCACCTCCTTCAATTTTCACTCTTATCTACTATTTCCCAAAGAATGCTACCCTTTGAGATGGAGGAAGAGAAAAATAAGGGAATTTCAAAGGAAATAGAAACTCTAAGACAAAACTAGAAGAGAAGAAGACAAGCAAAAAAAAGTTAATTTGAAAGAATTGGTTACTCAAAAGGATTATAAAATTTGACAAGGACTAACCTAAAAAAAACAATAAATGTTCAAATGAATAAAAGTGGTACTCTATTTATTATAGAAAAGGTATTACACAAAAAACAAAACTAGACAATCAACAAAATTAAAATGCAACAATAAAATGCAAGCACAAAATTTTAATACCTAGAATTTCTAGAAAAAGAAAAAAAAAAGAAAATCTGATTTTTTTTTGAACTGGGCTTTTTTTTAACTGGGCTCTTTTTTTTAACAGACCCAAACTTTTTTTTTTCAGATATCGTAAATGCCAAAAAGGAAACAGGATCGCCACTAACTCTTCCAATCTCGTGGATGCAACAGATTGACAACAAACTTGCTAATTGTACATTTGATTTTTGAATTGAACCAAATATTTGCACAATGATCAACAATTTCAAATGTGGACAAAATATATTGACCAAGATTAAACACTGTTAATTGATCAAGACTGAATGAAACAAAAATTCAATTGCACTACAACAATCAGCGTTCCCAGAATTTGACAAATTTGAATGACAAATTTCCAATTTGAGTGCGCCCATTAACACAATTTTCAAATTAAGAATGGATTGCAATTGACCAATGACACTGGATACAAAATGTAACGTGTAACAGTGATGAGATGAAATTGAACAGAATGTGATTGCCAAATATACGAATGAAGGACCAACTCAAAATTGAAACGTACAGGAATATATCAATTGACCAATATTCAATTTCTGAAAGATAGGTACGTAACGCTAGTGAGCGAAATTGAGACTGAATGGCACAAAAAAATTTACACACTGTACGTATAGCAATTGAAAGAACCTATCAGAATCTTGGCAAAAAAAATGTACAGTTACTTTACATGAATTACGTAAAGGTCGAAGGAAAAATTTAGCAAAACCTATTGACCAATTTTCCAAATTCAACGTAATTGTCCAAGATTTCTTATGTGAATTGACCAGTAAAGGATTGAGATTGAATTTCAATTAACGAATTGAATGACCCAATTAATTTGACACAATGACGCACATTCAACTTTGACCAAGAAATTGAATTTTGAATTGACCAATGCTAATTTGCCAGAAACCAAACAGTAAATGATCAAGATAGAATGAACTCACGTATTCAGCAATTGGATTCAATAAAAGAATTTCTAATACAGCCAAGGAACAATTTGCTAATCAGAAATTGAAAAAGAATTTGAAGCAGGATCAAAGGCAATTTTGATTCACCAATTTAAAAGAATTTTAGCGTGCCAATACTTCAGCAAAATGACAAAGAATAGGCACATACCATTTCTTGTATTGGCAGAACTGAGAGAAGATTGCATTGACTAATCAATTGCCCAGCGTGTTAAAGATGGACGCAAATTGCAAAGACTTTGAAGCAAAATGACTAGAATCCAAGATCAGCGTGAATTTGAATTTGACCCCAAAGCTTTTCATGCGCTCTGTATAACACTTGCCCAGGAATAAAGAATATGTACCTAGATTGCAATTTTAATATGGTATAGAATATTCCTATAATGCTGGTCCAAAACAAAAATTATATCCTAGAGAAAAATTCTAAAGAATTGAAACTACAAGCCTAAATGAAACTATGAAAATTGGAGCTTCAATACCAATTAAAAGATGATTTTAAATGGTATAGAATCAGTACTTCTACAAGCGAAATTTTAGAAAATCCCGAGAACAAAGATGAAGCTCCAATATGCACCAAACACCCTAATTTTGGCTCTAGAATCATGTATTTAACAAGGCTAAAGCTGAATTTTGATTTTTAATGGTGTAAGACTAAGAAACTAAAGAAGATGACAAATCAAATTCTAAAAATTTAAAGAACTCAACACAATATGCATAAAAAATCAAAGAAAAATCAAAAGAATTTTTTTTTTGAATTTTTAGAGAAGAAACAAGGTAGAATAAGAACAACTGATATCACTTGATGAAGGCTTGCCTTCTAAACTGGATGGATCTAGGTTTTCTTTCACTTAATCTTGTTCTCCATTGATGGTTTCTATGGAAGAATAGAAGATGGATAGAAGGTTGATGGAAGGGATGGAAGATGATGAAGGAGACGCCACCAATGACTTGGATAAGTCTCTACTCGCCACTCTAGGGATGGTCACCTAGTGATAAGAGCTTGAAAGGGGTTAGACTTTCTCTAACCTAAAGGAGAGAGTTTGCACTCAAATCTCACAAAGTGTAAATTTCATTCAAAACTAATGGTGTCGAAATACATGGAGAGGTAATCCTTATATAGGCAAGGTGGAGTGGTGGCCAAGCTAGGCAACTTGGGCTTCCCACTCTTCCTTTGGCCCAAAAGCAACTAAACTAGGAAATATGGCTAACTACAAGGCCTAAAATGATGTACAAGGTCCAAAAATGACCCAACAATAGACCTAAACTATTTTGAGTATAATTGAAAATTATTTACAGACTATGTCCTCATCACTATGCCAAGTCATCGTCGAATGTCATCAAACCTGTACCATGCTAAGAAAAAAGTGGCAAACCTGGGGTTAGGTTGAGTGAAGATAAAGTGTTGTGTTTGCGGATGTATGTTGTTTTGAAATGAGTTTGTAGACAAGAGTGTCACAAAATGTGTGCACTGTAATGAGGACCGCTATAAAACCGTTAAACAAAGAGGGAAAGTAACTAGGATGGCTAGGAAGAAAATGTGGTACTTTCCCATAACACGGCGTCTTCAATGTTTGTACGCCTCATTATCCACGGCAAATCACATGCGTTGGCATGCTTTAAATCGAACACAAGAGGGTCTTTTGTGTCATCCATTCGACGAGAAAGCATGGAAGTGTTTGGATGACCTATATCCAGACTTTTCACGTGAATTGCGCAATGTATGAATTGACTTATGTACTGATGGGTGAACCCATTTGGTCAATATGGAAGAACGTACTCTTATTGGCCAGTCATACTGACCCCATACAATCTGCCTCCTGATATGTGTATGAAGAGGGAGGTGATGTTTCTATGTGTATTGGTTTCAGGACCCAAAAATCCAAAGGCAAAAATAGATGTGTTTTTGCAATCGTTGGTTGAGGAGTTGTCACAATTGTGGGGTGTCGCATCCGGGATCGCGGCGGGAAGGCTGACCCTCAAAATATTAAAACGTGTTTCGAAGTCCTTTCGAAGAGAAAACAGGGAGTCGCCACCAATATTTTTTTAAGGATAAAATACCGGGAAAACCTTTCGTTAAAGCACTGGTTATGAAAGTAAAATTCTAAGTTCGGGAGTCGAATTACAGGTGAGGAAGGCATTAGCACCTCATAACTGTCCGTTATAAAACGGTTACCTCAAGATGATAGTGCGCATTATAATTAGCCCAAAAATTATTTTAACTTCTTCAGAAAAGGAATGTACGAAATGACAAAGCATACAAAAAAAAATAAAATAAAATAAAATAAAAAATAAAAAAATAAAAATAGACACGGAATTTTTTTTAAACATGAGATTAACATGACGTCTCGTCCAAATTAACCTCGCTCCTCCTTTTTTTTAAAAAAGATATAAAAAAACCATGAGATTAACAAGACGTCTCGTCTAAATTAACCTCGCTCCTCCTTTTTTTAAAGAGATATTATTTAAAAAATGAGTTTAACAGGACGTCTCGTCCAAATTAACCTCGATCCTCCTTTTAATAACAAGACAAAATGGAAATTCTAAAAATTAAATAAAGAAAGATGGGCCCGACAGGAACTGTTTCCCGCTCCTACGTATTCTCGAGCTTTCGAGAAATCAGGGTCGCGTAGTTCTTTGTTGGAAAATGTTTTCGATAAAATATTAGACTTATTTTTGATTGATTTGTTTTTTTAATAATTAAAGGAAATTTATGAAGAACGAAAAAAAAACAAGGCAAAGTAATCCATACTTGCATAAACCTGTAAAATCTAA
Source organism: Clitoria ternatea (assembly GCA_037962975.1). Taxonomy (NCBI): domain Eukaryota; kingdom Viridiplantae; phylum Streptophyta; class Magnoliopsida; order Fabales; family Fabaceae; genus Clitoria; species Clitoria ternatea. The sequence continues at coordinate 112,112,221 of CM075671.1, forward strand.
TAACAGTAATGTAGGCAAAATAAATTTGTACGACATCTCTCCTAAGGGTTTAAAAAAGAACTATTTATTTTTATAAAAGGAAACAGAATAGGAGGAGAGACAGGGGGGCGACGAAAGAAATAAGAAAAGGAGAGAGAGAGACAGAGTGAGTTCGGAAAAGAGAGGGGAGAGAGAAAACGAGAGGGTGGAGGGAGATCTAATGACACGCGTGGAAGAGCTTGGACGACATCAAGGGGAGACCTGATCGGATTCTCGGTGAGTGATAGTCGGCGCAGAGAAGAGAGATGAGAGAGAGGGACGCTGGAGACGGAGGGAGAGACAGAGGGACGGTGAGAGAGTAAAACGAGTGAGGGAGTGAGAGACCGAGTGAGGGAACGAGAGACCGAGTGAGGGAATGAGAGATCGAGTGAGGACGAAAGAGACCGAGTGATGGAGTGAGAGACCGAATGACGGAGAAACTGAGAGTGGAAAAGAGACTGAGTGAGGGAGTGAGAGACCGAATGAAGGAATGAGAAAGATTGAGAGTGAGGAGTGAGGGAACCGAGAGGGAGAGACGAGTGAAAGAGATCAGGTGAGGAAAGAAAGAGTGAAAGAACAAGTGGAAGACCGAATGGATGAAGGACCGAGTGACCTAATGACGAGTGAAAGAGTGACCGAGTGAATGAAGGGCCGAGTGGTGGACTGAGAGACCGAGAGAGGGAGAGACAAGTGAAAGAGATCGGGTGAGGAACGAAAGAGTGAAAGAACGAGTGGAAGACCAAATGGATGAAGGATCGAGTGAGCTAGTAACGAGTGAAATAATGACCGAGTGAAAGAGATCAAGTGAGGGAGTGACGAGTGAATGAGGGACCGAATGAGGGAATGACGAGTGAAGAAGTCAGAGGTCGGGTGAAGGAACCGAGAGAGTGAAAGAACGAGTGAAAGAGTCAGAGATCGAGTGAGGGAGTGACGAATGAAGAGACCGAGTGAAAGACCGACTGAGACTGGAGAGGGTGTGAGAGACCGACTGACAAAAAAAGGGACTGGAAAGGGAGTCAGAGACTGACTGAGGGCGAAAGAGACCGACTAAAAGAGGGAAACTGAGTGATGGACCGAGTGAAATACCGACTGAGCGAAACACCGAGTGAGAGACAAGAGTGAAAAACTGAGTGGATGAAGGGAACTGAGAGATGGAGCGGGAGACCGAGTGAGGGCGAAAGAGACCGACTGAAAAAAAAGACTGGAGAGGGAGTCAGACTAACTGAAGGCGAAAGAGACCGACTGAGCGAAAGACCGGGTGAGGGACCGAGTGAGGACGAAAGAGATTGACTGAGGGAAAAAGAGACTGGAGAGGGAATCAAAGATTGACTGAGGGAAAAAGAGACCGACTAAAGGAGTGAGAGACCGAATGATGGAGAAACTGAGTGGAAAAGAGACTGAGTGAGGAGTGAGGGAACCGAAAGAGGGAGAGACGAGTGAAAGAGATCGGGTGAGGAACGAAAGAGTGAAAGAACGAGTGGAAGACCGAATGGATGAAAGACCGAGTGATCTAATGAAATGAGTGAAAGAGTGACTGAGAGAGGGAAAGACCGAGCGATGGAAAATGAGACTGACTGAGGGAGAAAGACAGTGGAGTCAGATCGAATGAGGGAGTGACGAATGAATGAGAGATCGAAAGAGAGAGGGAAAGACAAGTGAATGAGATCGGGTGAGGAAAGAAATTGGGTGAGGGACCGAGTGAAAGAACGAAAGTGAAAGAGATCGGATGAGGGACCTAGAGAGTGAAACGAGTGAAGGAGAAACTGAATGGGGGTGAGACGAGAGAAAAGAAGGGAACCGAGAAAGACCGAGAAAGGGAGAGACGAGAGAGTGAAGGGAACCGAGAGAGAGAACCGAGAAGGGGAGAGACGAAAGAAAAGAAGATAACTGAGAAAAAGAACCGAGAAGGGAAGAGACGAAAGAAAAGAAACGAAATTGGAGGAGATACATACCAGAGAATGTTCTTTTTTCTGATTTTTTTTCTTTGTTCTTTATTGTTTTTTTTATCTGTATTTTGTTTCTTTCTTGTTGATTTCTCCTCTTCTCTTCTTATTTCTTCTGGTTTATATGACGAGGATGAAGAGGATTGGGAGAGAAAAAAGACGAACACTAAAGTTGGGATGGATTGGGGGAGAAGTTCTTTTGCCTTTTTTGTGTTATCTGATGAGGAAGATGGAGAAGGTGATGGGTTTGGGTTTTTCGTTCCTTATCCCTTCCTCTTTTTTTTCTCTTTTTCATTTTTCAGGGAATTTTCGTTTGCTTTTTATAATGAGGATGAAGAGGATTGGGAGAGGAAGAAGACGAACGCTAGTGGAGGAGTATTGGGGACAGGTTCTGGATTCTGAATGGGTTTTCCGGAATGGAGGGGGGAAAATTATTATTTAATATCGAAAAAGACAAAATATAGTGTTTACATGGGATGTTAGGGTGATGACATATGATGTATCCTTGAAGAACAATTTCATGATGCAGGCTATTTTGATATGGACTATTAATGACTTTCCTGCCTATGGTATGCTTTTTGGATGGTCAACATCTGGGAAGCTTGCTTGCCCTGTATCCATAAAACATACCAGGGGAATCACTTCCTGTTAGTGGCAAGACAAGTTTTTTTATACTATCATAGAAAGTTCCTATCATTGGATCACCTATTTAGGAGAAACAAAACCGCTTTTAAGAAGAACAAGGTTGTTAATGAACCTCCACCCCGTAGGTTATCCGGTACACGGGTTTGGTAGAGAATCTCTGAGTATCCATACATATGGGATAAGAATGTTAAGGAGTTTGTGGATTATGGGAAGGAACACCACTAGGTGAAGCAAAGTATATCATGGGATTTGCCATATTGGAAAGTGTTGTTGTTAAGACACAGCATAGATGTGATGCACACTGAATGAAATATTTTCATGAATATTTTTGACATTGTGATGGACATCAAGGCGAGAACAAATGACAATGAGAAAATTCGACTAGACCTTCCAAGTTGGTGTTCTAGGAAGGAGTTGGAATTGAGGGATGTGGGAAGTGGAAAAATGTTTAAACCACATGTGAAATATGTTTTAACAAGACCTCAACAGATTGTTGTATGTGTGTGGATGAATAGGTTGACCCTGCTTGACGGATTTGCTTCTAATTTGAGTAGATGTATTGACGTGAAGGAGGGTGGGGTGTTTGGTATGAAAAGTCATGATTGTCATGTGTTTATGCAACAACTACTACTATATGCATTTCATGCTTTACCGGAACCCATTTGGAAACCGTTGATTGAGTTGAGCACTTCTTTAAAGAGTTGATAAGAACTTCATTAACTAAGGAGAAACTTGTGAAGATGGAAAAAAGTATTCTGGTCTTGATTTGTAAGTTGGAGTAAATTTTCCCATTTAGTTTTTTTGACTCTGTGGAGCATTTGCCTATCCATCTACCATACGAAGCCTTAGTTGGTGGTCTAGTGTAGTATCGTTGGATGTATTCGTTTGAAAGGTGAACGTTTTTAGTCATTAATTTCCTTGCAACAATTTTAATACTATAACAGTATTATGTAACTCAACATTTGTTTATGTTTTACTAGATTCCTACACTCTTTAAAAGACAAAGTGTCAAACAAAGCATGCTTGGAAGTATCAATTTGTGAGGCATACTTAGTGGAAAAATGACCACTTTTGCTTCTTTCTTTTTTCCGACGGAGATAGAAACTAGAATGAGTAGAATTCTCCGCAACCTTGGGGTGGCCACAAATCCAGGGTTATACTGTCTAAGTTTAATTTTTAACTATCCCGGTTGTCCTAGGGGCAAGGTCACAGAATGTTACATTGATGAAAAACATCAAAAGGCAGCTCACTTGTATATTCTTCTGAATTTCCTGGAAGTGGAACCCTATCTCGAGTAAGTCACCAACTTATTTCTTGTATTTTGAAGTTAGCAACCATTGTAGCTTAACTATTTATATATGTAAATATGTTGAAACAAGAGCAAAATGATATAACTGATGACCAAATTCGTAATGAGGTATCATCCAAATTCATCGGATGGTTTGCAAAACATGTTAGACCCGTATACCTTACGCTTTTGTGTTAAACTTCAAATTTTAGTTATCTAACGTTATTATGTGTTATACTATAAATAGATTCAAGACCTTAATAGCCATGTTGAAAACCCTTTACTCCAAGCTCTTTCTTAGGGGGCAGTGAAAACTGTTAAAAACTGGCCAATTTACTATGTAAACGACTATAAGTTTAACATTTTCCAATGAAATAAATGGGTGCACACCCATATCTACTGGGTTTGTATTAAAGGCACAACAGACTATTAGAGGAAGACTTATATGGAGTTTTGACGGAGATTGTTGAAGTTTCTTTCTCTAGACGACTTAAAAGAGATATCGTTCTATTCAAGTGTGATTGGTACGACAACACAATCGGTGTAGGAACAAAGGTTGACAACAACTACGGTTTAGTTGAGGTCAAGAAAAATGGTAGATATAAATGGTTTGATCCCACCATTTTTTCCCAGCAAGCTGAGTAGGTTTATTGTACGAATTTCCCTAGAGGGCACCGAAACTGGTACGCAGTCATCAAAGCCAAGGCCCGAAGTCAGATCATTGATAATGTCTCCGATAAGGTTGAGGATGCTTATCAGCTTGCTCCGAACGAGCTTAATCACAATCATTTGGTGTTTAATATTGATCTAGTGATATTGATGAGACATTTGCCACTATAGGGGGTGAGCACATTGACAAAAAGGTGTCTCCCAATCAAAACGGTCCAGGGCCGATTTGGAGACTGATGCCCCTGTTGAAATAGATTAGTCATAGTGACACTAAAACTAAGGGAGAATTTCAAACTGAAAGAGATTGTTGATGTAAAATTTACCATTATTTTCTTACCTTAATGCATCAATTTTATTGGAAATTAATTTTTAATCAATTACCTCTTAGCATGTTTTACCAATTTGAGCTTTATTTGGTGTGTGATCCTAAATTGAATTAATTAACTTAATTAAATTTATGTGCAAGTCATTGAGGTTTGAAAAATAACATTTAGGAATGGTTGATCATAGAAGATTTAAAGGGAACATATTTAATGAGGAAAAGATAAATGAGAAAGAAAATTAATATATATATATATATATATATATATATATATATATATATTATAATACTTGGCATGCATGTTATATAATATATATATATATATATATAAGTTACGGCATATTATATAATATATATTAGCTACAACGTGCATATAAGCGTGCGTGATTATATACATTGAAATTCCGTGGCACCAAGCGATTTGCAGCACATAGCATTGGACGTTCAAAAGTTTTTGGAACTTGGGCTGCGCAGCGAGAAAAAATTGGGAGATGCAACAAAGACAGGAATTGACGACGCGCAAGAGGAGATTAAAGACGCAAGACGCAGAAAGAAAGAAAAAGGAATCAGAGACGTAGGGAGAGAGACAGAAGTTGTAGAGAAAAGAGCACGTATTCAGCAAAGGATTTCACTTTTCCCAATTTGTTAATTCCCGGTATGAGATTTTTAGTTTAATTCTTTTAAATTTGTTGAATCCTTAATTTATAGAAGGCTAAATTCTTATATTGATTTTTTGGGACAATATTGTAATTTGATTGTTGAAGTTTTTATTCTTAATTGCAATCTCTTTCCTTTTTGTTAATTTCTTCATGATCATAACCCTCACATATTTAATCATTTTTTGTTTAATTAAATTGTATGCTTAATCAATTTAATTATGCAAGTGGGATTGAATAAGGTTTTAATTAGAATTGATTAAGAAAATATACATGCTTAATGAATGTTTTCAAGATTAATTCTAATTGTTATGGGTTGCTTAATTCCATACTCTAAGGCTAGGTTATGTATGCAGGCACTTGATCTGCATAAATTCAATAATTCTTGAATTTAACGATCTTGACTCCTTTTGCTTAATTAGGACGCTTATTTTCATTCAACTTGAATATAAGCAAAGGAATTGTGAATTGAAAAAAGACGCTTAGTTGATTAATTCAAGTTGAATTAAGAATTTGATAATTAGGGAAGCGTATATCTTTTGTAACCAATGATGGGATCAATTACAATTACTCCAAGGAAATCAATCAATTGTCATTCATTGCTTTTAACTCAATTTTTAATCACTCTTTCTTTATTACGATAATCATAAACAAACCCTTTTTTATTGATAATTGTGTTCTAAACATCTTTGTTTGTTGGTTCTTAAGAGACTACCTAGGCTCACACCCTAGTACTGCATTAATTTAATTGTTTTAATTTGAACGACCGCGACAGTTGACGTCAAATTTTGGCGCCGTTGCTGGGGACCAACGGTTCCTAGAAAGATTCTTAGTTTAGGTAGTAGTTGCATAATTTTGTTTGTTTTTATTTTATTTTATTTTTACATAATTTTAGGATTCTGATGATGCATTACATTGTTGCATACTATGTATGACTAGGACAACTTCTAGGCATTTGCATCCATTTGATCCTAAAATAGAAGAACATTTCATAGGTTAGTTAGGGGAATTAGAAATCTTAGTTTAGATAGTAATTGCATTGATAGTGATAGCATTGCATCTGATTGTGCTGAAAATTTTACTTCTGATTTTATTGATATGGCTGGGCAACCTCCTTGTGAGAGAACTCTTAAGGACATTGTTGCACCTGAATTCACTTACGAAAGTTTGTGTATCCAGTACCCCGAAGAGGATGTCCCTTATGTGCTTAAAACTTGATTGATGCACTTGTTGCTAAAGTTTCATAGTCTTGCAGGTGAGGATCCGCACAAGCATCTCAAGGAGTTCCACATTGTGTGCTCTACAATGAAGCCTCAAAATGTCGAGGAGGATCATGTTTATCTGAAGGCCTTCCTCACTCCCTTGATGGTGTTGCAAAAGATTGGCTCTATTACCTAGCCGCAAGATCAATTAAGAGCTGGGATGACTTGAAGAGAAAGTTCCTAGAGAAGTTCTTTCTTGCCTCTAGGACTACTGGCATTCAGAAAGGATATATTTGGAATCAGGAAACTCTCTAGGGGAAGCCTTTATGAGTATTGGGAGAGGTTCAAGAAACTATATGCAAGCTGCCCTCACCACCAAATTTCTAAGCAGCTTTTCCTCCAATACTTTTATGAAGGCTTGAACCATTATGAATGTTATGATATTCACGTGTGAAGTGTGTGAAAATATAAGTGGGTTCTGTAAGGTGAGCGAAATTTGTCATTGTGTGACTTGAGTGTGTTGTGTATGTGGTGTTCGAGGTGAGCATGAGCGTATGTCTTGTGTGTATGTTGTATGAGTTATGTGTGCCTGTGTGTAGTAAGGGTGCTATGTATGTATGTGGAACAAGTGTAGACTTTAATTGATCCAATTTCACCGTTATTAAGTATTCTCTGTATGCATGATTCTTTATGTGTATTTCACTTTTATTAAGTACTCTTTATGTGTGCTTTTATGTGTTTAATTGATCTAATCCCAAATAGTTTGTAAGTTTGTTTGCTCTAATGGTTATGGTGTGTGTGCGCAAAAAGTGTAGTGCGTAGTGTAGGTTGAGTGATTGTGTGTGGGTTGTTATTGTATGTAACATCCCGATTTAAAAATTAATTACCAAGTGAAATAAAGCCATTAAAATAATAATTTCAAAGTAGGAAATTACTTGTTAATTGCAATCAATTTAACTAATTAACTTAAGAATTTAATTAATTATGATGTGTAAGGCACGTGTGGGACTGCTGTACACACTCTCTCATCCCACTTCCGTCGTTCTCTAGTGCACATATATATGCCCAAGGACACTATGGTTATTCATTTTTCCTTCAGACTCCCTCTTCCTCTACTGCTTCGTTCTCTCTTTTCTTCTCTTCCTCGTTCTTCGTCTTCTTCTCTTCTCCCCTGTCCTCTGTTCTCTATTTCTGGAAACGCATGGCGACAGTACTGCAGAAGACTCGGAGCTTCCTTCTGCCGGTGAAGAACGATCGTTGAAGTGGAAGACGAACAGCTTCCTACTCCCCGGTGCGACTGCGCTCAAGGAAGCCTGAACGAGTGTGAGCCCTGGACGAAGCAAACTGAGAGACGACCAACGTCAAAACAGAGGAGCTTCTTGGAATCTCTTAGTTAGTAGGGGGTATCTTATATCTTAAATGCATGGGTTATGGACGGGTTCCGGGTGTTAATGACTTGTTGATTCTGTGTTTGATGCTGTGTTATGGTTGCTGGAAGGACGTGTAATACCCGGATGCATGATGATTTGGTGTCGAGTGATGCATGTCTAAGTCCGTCCGTGAAATGCATGTTAATGGTCTTGAGAATGTCGAATGTTTGCATGAAAAGAATGTGTTGGAGTGTTGTCGATGATTGCCATGTGATTTATATAGCATGTAAGTGGCCATGAGTATTAAATCCTAATTGCATGTGAGAAATGTTGCTTCTGCGAGTCTGATGATGTTTTATACCAATTGCATGTGATGCATGTACTGTTAAATGAAAGATTGTATATATATGAATTCTGTGTTTGTGTGATCAATCCGCGTGTGGCGCATGGGATGCGTTAATGCTGGGAGCATGTAGTGTGGGACACTACCATCGATTATTAAAGCGTGAGACGCTGTGAAATCCTTTTGAGTGAGACTCAAGGTAAGCCTTTGAGTGGGACTCAGGCTGCCCGTGAACACCGCCGTTGGTGCTGAGAGCGTTGGTGTCACATGTGTGGGGAAACGGTTTGGTACCTGTAAAATGGCCAAGTCAGCTGGGAGCTGAATTAGAGGCTGGGAGCCTACGTTGCAACGAATGAAAACCGATTACACACGAATGCGGATCTGAGTGATTGAATTCTGTGTACTTGTACAGTTGATGTTGATTGTGACCTGATTGCATGCACATGTGTAAGGTTATTGGGCATGATATGTGTATATAGCCGAGTGATAATTGAATAGATTCTGATCGGAAAATATTTTTATGCGTGTTCTGATTAATTGGTATTGTGTATGTTCTGATAGTTGCTGTGTACATTTGTATTGTTGCTTAACTGAGGAATAATCTGAGTTAGTATCTATCATTTAATATCTAAGATACTCACCCCTACTGTGGCTATATTTTACAGTGAATGTCTCTCGGAACGATGAATGAAGGTGGAGCTGCATGCCGAGTGGAATGTTTGTGCACTATGGAAATATATGTATATATGTAGATACTGTGTATAAGGTTTTGGTTAAGCCTTGGCCGGCTCGTATTTTAATCTTAGTCTCTTTAAATCAGAATTTGAACTCTCCCGGGTTGAGAGTATGACAATGTGCTTGTAAATATTTATATACATTCCTATATATATATATATATATATATATATATCATACTGTATGTTTATTCTATGTTGTGCGTGAAATCCGAGTGATAGATATACGTACTTTCCGAGCGTGGGAGGTTAGCATGACCTTAGGTAAAAATGGAACTAAGTTATTGTTGTGGGAAGCGAGATAGTGACCTTACCCCGAGTGAAGAAAGGTTTAGGTGTTCCCGAGTGAATGAGGTAGTATAGACTGTTAGGATTTCCCCGAATGGGGGATAACAATATGCTTCCGAGTGAGAACCTCCCGAGTGAGTGTTTTCCGACTGAAGAGTGATCTATAAGGTTCTGAGTGAAATCCGTTGTAGTAAACTTATTGGAAGCTAGAAGATTCTTAGGTGGGGCTTGATTTGTGAGGGAACTTGAGTAAGAATGATTGTATGTGCCGAGTGAAGAACGAGTGAAATACCTGAGTGATAAAAGATCGTGAAGAATATTCTGAGTGAAATATACGTGTGGAATCTGAGTGAAATGACTATGGGACTCACCTCCCGAGTGGTCAACATCCGTGGCTTGAAGGAATGAAGTTATGAAGTGTGTGGTAAACTTTCAAAAAGGAGCTTGTGAGTATAAGGGGGGTTAATCCGAATGAATCGTGAGTAAAGACTTTTTCGAGTGAACATAGATTCTGAAATCCGAGTGATGGGAATACCGAGTGGAGTTACTCGCCTCAGCGGCTAAGTGCTCGCTCCTGCGAGTGTGAGCGAAGGGAAGGTCTCTGATGGGTTACGCGTAAGCTATGCGAACTTCGCCCAAGCGTGTTGGGTTGTCTCGCTTGAGCGATATTGAATCCCGCCTGAGCGAGTAGGCGCTGTTGGGATCGCTCATGTCCTGCACCTTCCGCTGTTTGCCTTGTGGATGGTTTGCATTCCTTTCCTTTCCTTCTTCTCCTCATTCCACCCTCCTTAACTCTCAGCTAATCATTTTGCCTTTGAATCCCCTCTGATTTTGGAAAAATTTTCCTGGTCTCGGTTTATTCACTAATTGGATACAAGGTGTTACATTTTGGTATCAGAGCGGACTGAAAAGGTCCAAGGCCAAGGCATGCTTACTTCTAGTAAGCGGTAATGTACATTATGACCGATTGTTATAAAACTCCTTGTGATATCTGAGCCTTTGATGCCTAATTAAGTATAATTGTGTGACCAGGTTTTTATGAGTGGTTGTTGTGGGCGTAGAAGTATTGTTCCTGTGTTAGTCTAACTAAGTATATGATATTTGAAGATTGTATGATAATGTGTTGTAGTTGGTGAATGTTGGGTTAAAATCCGATTGGCAGCGAGTGATTCTGTAAACTTATCCTTGAAAGGGGTGTTGATTTCAGGATAAGTCATGGCGAATCGTCACAGCATGGAAGCCATAGCCACGGCCTTCCGCGTTTTGCTGACATATTCGAGAGGCAGAGCCAGCCTCGGACTGAAGATGGTCAAGTATTGGATCGCTTCCTAAAGAGGAAGCCGAGTGAGTTCCAAGGGGGACTTAACCCCGAGGCAGCTTACAAGTGGACTCAAGAGTTAGAGAGGATTTTTGGGGGCCTTCACTGTACCGAGGCCCAGAAGGTGGAGTGCGTAGTGTACATGCTGTGGGACGAAGCAGAAAGCTGGTGGAAGATCGCCAGAAACCGACTGGCTGATGCTGACACCCAGCTGACCTGGGAAAATTTCTAAACGTGCTTCCTAGAGAAATATTTCCCCGACACCATAAGGAGTCGGAAGGAACTGGAATTTATGGAACTGAAACAGGGTTCCATGTCTGTAGAAGAATACGCAGCCAGATTTGAAGAGTTGTGCCTATTTTACCCGCCCTTCCAACAACCCGGAACGAAGAATTCCAAATGCCTTAAATTTGAGAATGGATTGAGATCGGACATTAAAAGAGCCTGCAGATACCAAGAAATTAGAAGTTTTCCTGTATTGGTGAATAAGTGCAGAATTTTTGAAGAGGATGACAAGGCCCACTCGGGCCAGAGTAGCAAAACAGACCATTCCTTGAAGCCCCAGCAATCTCGCTTTAAGAGATCGATTAACGCTGGTAGAGGCAGATCTTTTTCCAGGTTTGAGGGTCGGAGTCAGCAAGAAAGACGACCAGTTATGGGAGGCGGAAAATGTTTTAGGTGTGGAGGAAATCATTACGCTCGGGATTGCAGCAAACATGGTGGAATGGTATGCTACCATTGTAAGGAGAGGGGGCACATTCGCCCTGATTGCCCTCAACTGCAGCAAACAAGTACAAGTATGAATCAAGGAGAATTCCAAGGGAGAAGCCATGGAAATGGTGGCCAAGGATCGAGGGGCATAGGTAATGGAGCCCGAGGAAATATGATGTTTGCTCCAAACAACCGAAGAAGAAATACCGACCAACCGGCTGCTGGGAGAGTTTACGCCATCAACGCTGAGGAAGCTGCACAAGCGAATGACTTGGTGCAAAGTAAGTGCTTACTCGGTGGATATACACTTAATGTAGTTTTTGATTCTGGAGCTACCCATTCTTTTATAGCCGATGAGTGCGTAAGACGTTTAAAGTTGCCGACTGTGTATATGGATCGGACTTTGGAAGTAGCCAATCCGACTGGCACTAAGGTGTTGACATCATCAATGTGTAAAGATGTAACGTTTGTGTTGGGCGATCAGAGTTTCACCTTCGATTTGGTGTGCGTGCCTTTGAAGGACCTCGACATTGTACTTGGCATAGATTGGATTTCAGCCAACAAGGTATTGGAGGACTGTCGGAACCGAAGAGTAATTTTTGCGAGGCAGAACAATGAGGACTACACGGTACAAGGTATAGCTCAGCTATTTATGATGCTTTGTTTAACTGAGAGGGAGAGTAGAGCCCGAGTGATCGATATTCTGACTGTTTGTGAATTCCCTGAGGTGTTTCCGGAGGATGTGCCGGGTGTCCCTCTGACTAGAGAAGTTGAATTCTCTATAGACCTGATCCCTGGAGCCGAGCCAGTCTCCAGTGCACCTTATAGAATGTCCCCGACAGAATTGGCTGAATTAAAAAAGCAAGTGTATGAGTTACTCGGAAAACAATTCATTCGACCGAGTGTATCGCCATGGGGCGCACCTGTGCTACTTGTTAAAAAGAAGGATGGCAGCATGAGATTATGCATAGATTACCGACAGCTAAATAAGCTCACGATTAAGAATCGATACCCATTACCCAGAATCGACAATTTGATTGACCAACTACGTGGTGCTTTAATTTTTTCAAAAATTGATCTACGATGGGGATACCACCAAATCCAGGTGAAGGACTCGGATATCCCAAAGACTGCCTTTAGGACTCGGTATGGCCACTACAAGTATGTGGTGATGCCATTTGGTGTGACAAACGCCCTTGCTGTATTCATGAATTACATGAACAGCATATTCCACCCATATTTAGACCGATTCCTAGTTGTTTTTATTGATGATATCTTAGTCTACTCTAAGACCCCTGAGGAGCATGAGGAACACCTCCGAGCGGTACTTCAAGTATTGAAGGAGAAGCAGTTGTTTGCAAAACTTTCGAAGTGCGATTTCTGGATGGATAAGATCCACTTCCTCGGACATGTAATTTCCATGGAAGGTGTCTCGGTAGATCCTTCAAAGGTGGCAGCTGTAATGGCATGGGAGAGACCCAAGTCGGTCTCGGAAGTAAGGAGCTTCATGGGCCTAGCTGGCTATTATAGAAGGTTTATTGAAGGTTTTTCTAAGCTTGCTTTGCCACTGACTAAATTGACTCGGAAAAATGTCCCTTTCATTTGGAATTCCGAGTGCGAGAGCAGTTTCCGAGAGTTGAAGGATAAGTTGACAACTGCTCCTGTGTTGGCGTTGCCAAACTTGCAAGAGAACTTCGTGGTCTATTGTGATGCGTCGGGACTCGGCCTTGGGTGCGTGCTAATGCAGAAGGACCGAGTGATAGCTTATGCCTCTCCGTAATTGAGGCCTCACGAACAGCATTATCCGACCCATGACTTGGAATTGGCAGCTGTGGTCTTCGCATTAAAGATATGGAGGCATTACTTGTAAGGATCCAAATTCGAAGTGTACAGCGACCACAAGATGTAACATCCCTGATATTTTAATGAAAATTATGAAATGGGAAATGTTAGTGAATGCTTAGAAATTCTATTTAGTATTTATTCTGTTTGAGCCGGTGTCTAGATCGGTCTCAGAAGCGCGGACAGGCATAGCTGAAGATCGGATGAGTAAGGAAGAGCGGGCAGGGCTAGGCGGTCTGGTCCAACCGTTGTGAGGAGAGCGCTACACACGGTGTCGTAGCCCGGATCAACCTCATACTAACTGAACAACGGGTATGTGTGACAAAGAGTCGAGAGCGGATGATATATCCAACCTCTCAAGTTGTAGCTCGGATTTCCGAGGTATGAACATTAAGTTAGGACGGCGGGGCCGATATTTATATCGGGCCTATACTCTTGCGAATCATTTGAGGATTGTGACTACTTGGACGTTGAAGGGATAAACACGTGTAATTGAGTTGATAACCATGCAATAGTTTAAAATAGTGAAATTGATTAAATTTAGTAAGAATACAAATAAAATAAAGGAAAAGACGATCTTGCCACGAGCCACATATATATAAGAAGATTCTCTTCCTTCCCTCTGGATTATTCACAAGTTACCTTTGCTATCAGTTTGTTCCTTCTCTTCCGTTTTTCTCTTCTCTCTTAACGCTGATCTGCATGCACTGGAGTGAGACTCCATTTATGTCTGAACTTCAATTTAACCTCATTCCTATGATCGGGACTTCAAGGTGAGTCTACTGATCCAACCCAATTGTGATTCCCTTATTTCTTTTATTCTTTAGCTGTTAAGGGCCATGCATGGCTATATTCGTGGCTGTTCTCCACTCCTCTGGTGAGTGTGAGTCCAGATGTTGTCCATGAACTAGGGGCGTGGAGGTGATGAGCTATACTTTATGATTCGTAGGTAGTAGGCTAAACAGCAAAAGACTGAGTGAAGGAGTTGAGACTGAGAAACCAGTGCTCGGAGGAAAGAATCGACATAAAGAACAGATCATCAAAGCGTGGAATCAGAGTAAGGGGGTGTTCGGGTTATAATTAATTAGAATAGGACTTGTTTCTAATTCAGGTCCTTGGGTTGCGTAAACGGGTTAAGGAAAATGTTACTAAACGTGGTGTGTGTATATACTTGTGCATGTGTGATAGTATACATTGATGAGTTGAGAATTGGGTGTGTGGTTGAGTTATCATGCATGATCTTGAAATATTTAATGTTGACGTAATCAGTGTTATGCGACTCCAGATTAGCAAGCAGGCTACCCGAGGGATGAGAAAATTGATATCTAATGTGAAATGATCAGTGTTATGTGACTCCGGGTTAGCAAGCAGGCTACCCGAGGGATGAGAAAATTGATATCATTATGAAAGGTAAATTGTTGAATGATTATGTGGTATGGGATGGCCGACGGTATATGATAGCCCCTCATTTCCGGCTCCCGTGGTTTTCGTGCCCAGTTGAGCTACCCAGTGGTCAAGTAGGACCCAGTGGTCGAGGTGGAGAGTCAAGCAGGACTCAGTGAACCAAGCAGGGTTCACAGGGTGTCAAGTAGGACCCCCAGCTGAAGGCCAATCCTTTAGTATTCGGATACTAGGAGTCAGATTGCATGAGAGTCAGTTGTGATCATGATGTATGTAATGTGATGTGTGTAATGAATGTGATGCATGTAATGAATGCGATGAATGTGAGGAAATGGATGGAATTGTGTGGTTGGTTTAATACAGTTACTGCCTGAATTACTCTATGTTTCGGTATGTTTATTTATAAGTAATGACTGATGTGTATGTATAGATATGCATGTGTATTTGTTAAGATCCGTTCTAGATTAATTATTATGCCAAACACTCACCCTTGCATATTTTTTTAGTAACCAGAGGCAGGGAGGGGGAAGAAGCCGTGGAGCTGGGCCAAGGGGGAGAACGGTGCCAGGGTCCGGATGAATTTGAGTGACTCTTTATAGAGTCTTATTTGTGTATAAAAATACTTCTTATTATAATTACTGTTGTGTTTAATTAAGACCGGATCATATGTAAAACTATATTTTAAAATATATCACTGTTATTTGCATTTGTTTTCATGGTAACTCTTTGGGTTCACAGAACCATTTTTAGAGTAAAGTTTTGTGAGACCGGTTGTATGTTGTATATTCCGATGTGTGAAAGGTGTTCGTTCAACGAACAGCACCTCGTCTAAGTGAGAGTCCGGAATCTCGCTTAGACGAGTAGGGGCCTCGCGTAAGCGAGACGCCCTGATTTCCTTTCTCTCATCCGTTGTGTTCATATTAAATTGTTTTTATCTAAATATCGATTAATTTTCAAGGAAAAAGGAGAATTTACTGTAAAATGTAATCGTTTGAATAAAAATAAATGTAAAAATAATTTAGGACGTTAGACTTGGTATCAGAGCGGTTCTTTCTAGAGCCGGTGTGTGGGCCGATCTAGTGAATGTGATAGTTTTATGAAAATTAATTGTATTTTATTGTGTTGAGATTGTGTGTGGTCTGGCACCGTTCCCTTGGCACTCCACTGGCGTAGTATTCTATGAATATAAGGTAAGTTTACAATCCCCTGACTAATCTTGGTTATTAATGGTGATGTGTTTGCTCATTGTAGAATTACAATGGCCGGAGAGACCAGTTCTGGGGGAGGAGATGATTTCTTCTCTAGATTTACTCAGCTGATGAGTAGGACCGAGTCCGGTCCCACTCTGGATAAATTCCTGAAAAGGAATCCTCCGACTTACAAGGAGGGACACGACTACGATGGGGCATATATCTGGATTAGGGATATCGAGCAAGTTTTTGAATATTTTGAGTGTTCTGAGGAGCAAAAGGTTTTATTTGCTACATATCAATTGAAAGATGAGGCTAGAGTATGGTGGTCTCGCGTAAAGGTGCAGATGAACGCCGCTAATGAGCCATTGGTATGGGCAAATTTTCGAAGGAGGTTCCTTGTTAAATACTTCCCAGACAACTACAAAATCCGGAAAGAAATGGAATTCCTGAAGTTAGAGCAAGACCGGATGTCTGTAGCTGAGTACACCAGCAAGTTTGATGAGCTGTGTGATTTTTACCACCCTTTCTCGTTAGAAGGGACTGAAGGCAGCAAGTGTGCTAAATACGAAGCTGGACTATGGATTGAGCTCCATAGTGTAATCGTACTGATGGAGATCAGGGACTATCCGACCTTGGTGAACAAAGCAAGGCTGACAGAAGAAGTGCAGTTGCAAAGGATGTCTCAGCCAAGAGATAAAAAGCCATTGAAGGCAAAGGGTTTCAGCTTCAAGAGGATGGGTCAATTCTTCCGGGGCGGTAAGTCTTCTGCTACCTCCTCATCCTCCTCTGGTCGTGGTTCCACTGGTCGATCGGGTAATCCCCCTGGGAATCGTACATGCTACAATTGTGGTCAAGAAGGACACATTGCTAAACATTACCAAGCTAATCAGATTGTGTGCTTCCAGTGCGGACGACCAGGGCACCTCAGGCCCGATTGCCCTCAGAAGCAGCAGCAGGGCAGGACGGATAACTGAACTAACTCTTCTGGGAACCGGGGTTCCAACTTCTCGAGAGGAGGTCGGAATGGAGCTGGTAGAGGGAACCCACAAGCGGGAAGATATGACGCCCAATCTAGTGATGCCCAGAACGCCATGGCTAGGCGTGTATTTGCGTTTGATGCTTCAGAGGCTACGAGGAACGACAATCTGGTGCAGGGTAAGTGCCTCATCTGTGGTTATCTGGTTGATGTGATTTATGATTCAGGAGCCACCCATTCCTTTATTTCGGAAAGCTGTGTGCGACGGCTTGGTCTACCAATCAGTTTAATGAAGAACGCTCTTATTGTTTCCACTCCAACTGGTTCTACCTTCCGTGCAACTACAGTGTGTAGGGAACTGCCGATGCAAATAGAAGCTCGTACTTTTCGAGTAAATTTTATTTGTATGCCCTTGAAGGACTTAGACGTTATTCTAGGTCTTGATTGGCTTGCTGCTAATCATGTGTTGGTCGACTGTTATCGGAAGAATATTGTTTTCTCCCAGGAACTTGACGTGAAGAACGGGGTGAGCGATGTCCTAACCACGTATGTTGTTTTATTCGCTTCGGAGGGTCGACATAACCTCCTGCTAAATGATATTCCGATTGTTTGTGAATTTCCTGACGTTTTTCCGGAAGAAATTCCGGAGCTACCTCCCAGTCGAGAGATTGATTTCTCTATCGACTTGATTCCCGGGGCAGAACCGGTGTCCCGAACGCCATATAGAATGTCTTCGGTGGAATTAACCGAAGTGAAGAAACAAGTGAACGAATTATTAGAAAAGGGCTTTATCCGACCTAGTGCCTCACCCTGGGGCGCTCCGGTGTTATTGGTAAAGAAGAAGGACGGTAGTATGCGCATGTGTATTGATTATCGACAACTGAACAAACTGACCATCAAAAATAAATATCCACTACCCCGGATTGATGATTTACTGGACCAGTTGCGAGGCGCCGCTGTGTTCTCTAAGATTGACTTGAGGTCGGGATACCACCAAATCCGAGTGAGGTCGGAGGATATCCCAAAGACAGCATTCCGGACTCGTTATGGGCACTTCGAGTACGTAGTAATGCCCTTTGGAGTAACAAACGCTCCTGCCATTTTTATGGATTATATGAATCGGACCTTTCAACCGTACTTGGATCAGTTTGTGGTAGTATTCATTGATGACATTTTGGTATATTCGAGGTCGGACGAGGAGCATGCTCAACATCTTTGACTTGTTTTACAAGCACTCCGCGAGAAGAAATTGTACGCTAAATTATCTAAGTGTGAGTTCTGGAAGAGTAGTGTACAATTCTTAGGGCATGTAATTTCCCAGGAAGGAGTCTCAGTCGATCCGACAAAAATTGAGGCGGTTATGACTTGGGAGACACCGAAGTCAGTAACTGAAATCTGGAGTTTCCTTGGATTAGCTGGATACTATCGACATTTCATTGAGGGGTTCTCTCGGATAGCACTCCCTCTGACTCGATTGACTAGGAAAGGAAACCCTTTCGTGTGGTCGAAGAAATGTGAATTAAGTTTCCAAACTCTGAAGCAGTGTTTAACTACTGCGCCCATGCTTGCACTGCCCGATGTGACCAAAGAATTTGAAGTATATTGTGATGCATCCAAATTTGGATTGGGGTGTGTGTTGATGCAAGCGGATCGAGCAATTGCCTATGCTTCAAGGCAATTGAGGCCACATGAGGAGAATTACCCGACCCATGACCTGGAACTCGCAGCAGTAGTGTACGCACTGAAGATTTGGCGCCATTACCTGTATGGAGCTCGCTTTGTAGTATTCAGCGACCACAAGAGTTTAAAGTATTTATTTGATCAAAAGGAGCTAAATATGAGACAGAGGAGGTGGATGGAGTATTTGAAAGATTATGACTTCGATTTGAAGTACCACCCGGGCAAAGCAAATGTTGTGGCAGATGCATTAAGCAGGAAGGTATTACACGTGGCTTACTTAATGGGCAGAGAACAAGAATTGCTAGAAAGCTTTAGGGATTTGAATATTGGAGTGGTCATGAGTGTGCCAAATCGAATGACGGTTGGAATGTTAAAAATCTCCAATGAATTTCTGGAGTCTGTAATGGCCGCGCAGAAAGACGATGAAGAGTTACTGAAGTTGATTGACACTCAGGCCCAAGGTAAAAATGAGGAGATAACTCGAGGAGAGGATGGCGTATGGAGATTCAGGAATCGAGTTGTGGTGGCTGCACATGGAGGCTTCAGGCAGGCGGTGTTAACAGAAGCACACAAGAGCTCTCTGAGTATACATCCAGGAGTGACGAAAATGTATCATGACTTAAGAAAGGAATTTTGGTGGCCAAACATGAAGAAGGCAATAATCGAGTACGTGAAATCCTGTGTTATATGTCAGAAGTGCAAGGTTGAGCACCAACGACCTCCGGGTTTGCTTCAACCTCCAGAAATTCCGATCTGGAAGTGGGAAAGTATTACCATGGACTTCGTGTCCGGACTACCTCGTACTCAAACTGGATACAACGCGATTTGGGTAATTGTTGATCGACTAACTAAATGTGCGCATTTCCTGGCAATAAATATGAAGTGGTCGTTAGATCGATTAGCTAAGTTGTACATTGCTGAGGTCGTACGACTGGATGGTGTGCCCTCAAGCATTATCTCCGATCGGGATCCCCGATTTACTTCAAGGTTTTGGGGGAGTTTGCAACAACAATTGGGTACTGAGCTTAAATTGAGTTCGGCTTACCATCCCCAGACCGATGGCCAATCAGAACGGACTATACAAACTCTTGAAGATATGTTAAGGGCATGTGTACTGGAACAGGGCGGATCATGGGAAAAATATTTGCCCTTGGTGGAATTCGCATATAATAACAGTTACCACAGTAGCATTGGGATGGCTCCGTATGAAGCTCTTTATGGTCGAAAATGTCGTACTCCATTATGTTGGAATGAGAACGGCGATGCCCTTCATCTGGGACCTGAGATGATTCAAGAGATGAACGAACAAATCACTTTAATCCGAGAGAAGATAAAAATTGCTCAAGATCGGCAAAAGAGCTATTATGACAATCGGCATAGACCCCTTGAATTCCAAGTGGGTGATTGGGTGTTCCTAAGAATTTCACCAACCAAGGGTGTAGGTCGAATCTTGAAAAGTCAAAAGCTTAATCCGAAGTATATTGGACCATACCAAATACTAGAGCGGATTGGTGAAGTCGCATATCGGCTGGATCTTCCCCAATCATTGACTAACATCCACAACGTGTTCCACGTATCACAACTACGAGCCTATATTCCGTGTGATACAATGATTGTACCGAGTGACTCCATTGAAGTGAAGGAAAACCTGACGGTGGAGGCCGTACCAATTGGTATTGAAGAGCACCAAATCAAACGTTTAAGGAACAAGGAGGTACCGCTGGTGAAGGTGAAGTGGCAGAATTTACATTGGATGAACTACACTTGGGAGTTAGAATCCGATATGAGGCGGATGTACCCTCATCTTTTTCAACCGGAGCATTGATTTCGGGGACGAAATCTCCTTTTAGGGGGGGTGAGTGTAACATCCTTGATATTTTAATGAAAATTATGAAATGGGAAATGTTAGTGAATGCTTAGAAATTCTATTTAGTATTTATTCTGTTTAAGCCGGTGTCTAGATCGGTCTCAGAAGCGCGGACAGGCATAGCTAAAGATCGGATGAGTAAGGAAGAGCGGGCAGGGCTAGGCGGTCTGGTCCAACCGTTGTGAGGAGAGCGCCTCACAGGGTGTCGTAGCCCGGATCAACCTCACACTAACTGAACAACGGGTGTGTGTGACAAAGAGTTGAGAGCGGATGATATATCCGACCTCTCAAGTTGTAGCTCGGATTTCTGAGGTATGAACATTAAGTTAGAACGGCGGGGCCGATATTTATATCGGGCCTATACTCTTGCGAATCATTTGAGGATTGTGACTACTTGGACGTTGAAGGGATAAACACGTGTAATTGAGTTGATAACCATGCAATAGTTTAAAATAGTGAAATTGATTAAATTTAGTAAGAATACAAATAAAATAAAGGAAAAGACGATCTTGCCACGAGCCACATATATATAAGAAGATTCTCTTCCTTCCCTCTGGATTATTCACAAGTTACCTTTGCTATCAGTTTGTTCCTTCTCTTCCATTTTTCTCTTCTCTCTTAACGCTGATCTGCATGCACTGGAGTGAGACTCCATTTGTGTCTGAACTTCAATTTAACCTCATTCCTGTGATCGGGACTTCAAGGTGAGTCTACTGATCCAACCCAATTTTGATTCCCTTATTTCTTTTATTCTTTAGCTGTTAAGGGCCATGCATGGCTATATTCGTGGCTGTTCTCCACTCCTCTGGTGAGTGTGAGTCCAGATGTTGTCCATGAACTAGGGGCGTGGAGGTGATGAGCTATACTTTATGATTCGTAGGTAGTAGGCTAAACAGCAAAAGACTGAGTGAAGGAGTTGAGACTGAGAAACCAGTGCTCGGAGGAAAGAATCGACACAAAGAACAGATCATCGAAGTGTGGAATCAGAGTAAGGGGGGTGTTCGGGTTATAATTAATTAGAATAGGACTCGCTTCTAATTCAGGTCCTTGGGTTGCGTAAATGGGTTAAGGAAAATGTTACTAAACGTGGTGTGTGTATATACTTGTGCATGTGTGATAGTATACATTGATGAGTTGAGAATTGGGTGTGTGGTTGAGTTATCATGCATGATCTTGAAATATTTAATGTTGACGTAATCAGTGTTATGCGACTCCGGGTTAGCAAGCAGGCTACCCGAGGGATGAGAAAATTGATATCTAATGTGAAATGATCAGTGTTATGTGACTCCGGGTTAGCAAGCAGGCTACCCGAGGGATGAGAAAATTGATATCATTATGAAAGGTAAATTGTTGAATGATTATGTGGTATGGGATGGCCGACGGTGTATGATAGCCCCTCATTTCCGGCTCCCGTGGTTTTCGTGCCCAGTTGAGCTACCCAGTGGTCAAGTAGGACCCAGTGGTCGAGGTGGAGAGTCAAGCAGGACTCAGTGAACCAAGCAGGGTTCACGGGGTGTCAAGTAGGACCCCCAGCTGAAGGCCAATCCTTTAGTATCCGGATACTAGGAGTCAGATTGCATGAGAGTCAGTTGTGATCATGATGTATGTAATGTGATGTGTGTAATGAATGTGATGCATGTAATGAATGCGATGAATGTGAGGAAATGGATGGAATTGTGTGGTTGGTTTAATACAGTTACTGCCTGAATTACTCTATGTTTCGGTATGTTTATTTAGAAGTAATGACTGATGTGTATGTATAGATATGCATGTGTATTTGTTAAGATCCGTTCTAGATTAATTATTATGCCAAACACTCACCCTTGTATATTTTTTTAGTAACCAGAGGCAGGGAAGGGGAAGAAGCCGTGGAGCTGGGCCAAGGGGGAGAACGGTGCCAGGGTCCGGATGAATTTGAGTGACTCTTTATAGAGTCTTATTTGTGTATAAAAATACTTCTTATTATAATTACTGTTGTGTTTAATTAAGACCGGATCATATGTAAAACTATATTTTAAAATATATCACTGTTATTTGCATTTGTTTTCATGGTAACTCTTTGGGTTCACAGAACCATTTTTAGAGTAAAGTTTTGTGAAACCGGTTGTATGTTGTATATTCCGATGTGTGAAAGGTGTTCGTTCAACGAACAGCACCTCGTCTAAGTGAGAGTCCAGAATCTCGCTTAGACGAGTAGGGGCCTCGCGTAAGCGAGACGCCCTGATTTCCTTTCTCTCATCCGTTGTGTTCATATTAAATTGTTTTTATCTAAATATCGATTAATTTTCAAGGAAAAAGGAGAATTTACTGTAAAATGTAATCGTTTGAATAAAAATAAATGTAAAAATAATTTAGGACGTTAGACAAGAGCCTTAAATATTTATTCGACCAGAAAGAGCTGAACATGAGGCAGAGGAGATGGATGGAATTTTTAAAGGATTATGACTTCGAGTTGAAGTATTATCCGGGTAAGGAAAACGTTGTTGCCGACGCATTGAGTCGGAAATCCCTCCATATGTCAGTGATGATGGTGAAGGAGGTGGAGTTATTGGAGCAATTCCGAGACATGAATTTGCATGTTGACGTTCCTTCTTCTCGGAAGATAATGCTCGGTACATTGAAGATTGCCAATCAGTTCTTGAAATTGGTGTTCGAGCAGCAGAAGTCAGACCCCTACTTGGCTGAGATGAAGGCGACTCAGGCCAAGGGTAAGGACTTGTCCCTGACCGAGGGACCGGATGGGATTTTTCGAGTAAAGAATAGGATATATATGCCGGGTGGAGGAGAATTAAGAAGGATGGTGCTTGATGAAGCCCATAAGAGCCTGCTGAGTATTCACCCAGGTACTACGAAGATGTACCATGATCTAAGACTACAATTCTGGTGGCCCGGATTAAAGAGGAATGTAGCGGAATATGTGGCTCGGTGTATTACCTGTCAGAAATCGAAAGTCGAGCACCAAAAGCCGTATGGTGCGTTGCAACCCCTAGAGATCCCCGTATGGAAATGGGACTCAATTGCCATGGACTTTTTCATGGGATTGCCAAAAACCCGAGCGGGTCATGATGCGATTTGGGTCATTGTTGACCGATTGACGAAAAGTGCACACTTCTTACCTGTAAACATGAGATACTCGTTACCTAAGTTAGCTCAGATTTACATTCGTGAAATTGTCTGATTGCATGGTGTGCCGACTTCTATTGTATCAGATAGAGATCCTAGATTCACGTCCCGGTTTTGGACCAGCCTGCACCAGGAATTGGGCACGAAACTTTGGCTAAGTTTCGCCTACCACCCCCAATCGGATGGACAATCCGAGCGAACGATACAAAGTTTGGAAGACTTACTCAGAGCGTGTGTGTTGGAGCATGGTGGATGTTGGGAGCAGTACCTTCCTTTAATCAAATTTACATACAACAATAGCCACCACAGCAGTATTGGTATGGCACCCTACGAAGCACTGTATGGTCGAAAATGCCGAACCCCACTCTGTTGGTCGGAAACGGGTGAAAGTTTGCTATTAGGGTCGGAAATTGTGAAACAAACCTCAGAACAAATCCAAGTAATAAGGGAAAAGATGAAGGCGTCTCAGGACAGGCAGAAAAGCTACCATGATAAACGAACTAAACCCCTGGAGTTTTCAGTCGGAGATAGGGTGTTTCTAAAGACTTCACCGACTAAAGGAGTCGGGAGAGCCTTGAAAAGTAGGAAGTTGAGCCCCCGATACATTGGACCTTACGAAGTATCAGAGCGGATCGGTTCCATGGCATACCGAATAGCATTACCGACTCACCTATCCTGATTGTATAATGTGTTTCATGTGTCTCAACTAAGGAAGTATCTACCCGATTCTACTCACACAATGCCGGATGATGGAGTGGAGATCAAAGAGAACCTAACCACTGTGACCATACCAACTAGAATCGTGGACCGATCGGTAAAGCGTTTGAGAAGCAAGGATGTACAACTCGTTGAAGTAGAGTGGCAGCAAGACGGGTATACCTCTTATACCTGGGAACGGGAGGATGCCATGAAGCAATAGTACCCGGAGTTGTTTAATCAAGGTGAGTTACCGAGTGAATTTCGAGGACGAAATTCTTTTGAGAGGGGGAGAATTGTAACATCCCAATTTAAAAATTAATTACCGAGTGAAATAAAGCTATTAAAATAATAATTTCAAAGTAGGAAATTACTTGTTAATTGCAATCAATTTAACTAATTAACTTAAGAATTTAATTAATTATGATGTGTAAGGCACGTGTGGGACTGTTGTACACACTCTCCCATCCCACTTCCGTCGTTCTCTAGTGCACATATATATGCCCAAGGACACTATGGTTATTCAGTTTTCCTTCAGATTCCCTCTTCCTCTACTGCTTCATTCTCTCTTTTCTTCTCTTCCTCGTTCTTTGTCTTCTTCTCTTCTCCCCTGTCCTCTGTTCTCTGTTTTTGGAAACACACGGCGACGGTACTACAGAAGACTCGGAGCTTCCTTCTGCCGGTGAAGAATGATCGTTGAAGTGGAAGACGAACAGCTTCCTGCTCCCCGGTGCGACTGCGCTCAAGGAAGCCTGAACGAGTGTGAGCCCTGGACGAAGCAAACTGAGAGACGACCAACGTCAAAACAGAGGAGCTTCTTGGAATCTCTTAGTTGGTAGGGGGTATCTTATATCTTAAATGCATGGGTTATGGACGGGTTCTGGGTGTTAATGCCTTGTTGATTCTGTGTTTGATGTTGTGTTATGGTTGCTGGAAGGACGTGTAATACCCGAATGCATGATGATTTAGTGTCGAGTGATGCATGTCTAAGTCCGTCCGTGAAATGCATGTTAATGGTCTTGAGAATGTCGAATGTTTGCATGAAAAGAATGTGTTGGAGTGTTGTCGATGATTGCCATGTGATTTATATAGCATGTAAGTGGCCATGAGTATTAAATCCTAATTGCATATGAGAAATGTTGCTTCTGCGAGTCTGATGATGTTTTATACCGATTGCATATGATGCATGTACTGTTAAATGAAAGATTGTATATATATGAATTCTGTGTTTGTGTGATCAATCCGCGTGTGGCGCATGGGATGCGTTAATGCTGGGAGCATGTAGTATGGGACACTACCATCGGTTATTAAAGCATGAGACGCTGTGAAATCCTTTTGAGTGAGACTCAAGGTAAGCCTTTGAGTGGGACTCAGGCTGCCCGTGAACACCGCCGTTGGCGCTGAGAGCGTTGGTGTCACATGTGTGGGGAAACGGTTTGGTACCTGTAAAATGGCCAAGTCAGCTGGGAGCTGAATTAGAGGCTGGGAGCCTACGTTGCAACTAATGAAAACCGATTACACATGAATGCGGATCTGAGTGATTGAATTCCGTGTACTCGTACAGTTGATGTGTATTGTGACCTGATTGCATGCACATGTGTAAGGTTATTGGGCATGATATGTGTATATAGCCGAGTGATAATTGAATAGATTCTGATCGGAAAATATTTTTATGCGTGTTCTGATTAATTGGTATTGTGTATGTTCTGATAGTTGCTGTGTACATTTGTATTGTTGCTTAACTGAGGAATAATCTGAGTTAGTATCTATCATTTAATATCTAAGATACTCACCCTCCTACTGTGGCTATATTTTACAATGAATGTCTCTCGGAACGATGAATGAAGGTGGAGCTGCATGCCGAGTGGAACGTTTGTGCACTATGGAAATATATGTATATATGTAGATACTGTGTATAAGGTTTTGGTTAAGTCTTGGCCGGCTCGTATTTTAATCTTAGTCTCTTTAAATCAGAATTTGAACTCTCCCGGGTTGAGAGTATGACAATGTGCTTGTAAATATTTATATACATTCCTATATATATATATATATATCATACTGTATGTTTATTCTATGTTGTGCGTGAAATCCGAGTGATAGATATACGTACTTTCTGAGCGTGGGAGGTTAGCATGACCTTAGGTAAAAATGGAACTAAGTTATTGTTATGGGAAGCAAGATAGTGACCTTACCCTGAGTGAAGAAAGGTTTAGGTGTTCCTGAGTGAATGAGGTAGTATAGACTGTTAGGATTTCCCCAAATGGGGGATAACAATATGCTTCCGAGTGAGAACCTCCCGAGTGAGTGTTTTCCGACTGAAGAGTGATCTATAAGGTTCTGAGTGAAATCCATTGTAGTAAACTTATTGGAAGCTATAAGATTCTTAGGTGAGGCTTGATTTGGTGAGGGAACTTGAGTAAGAAGGATTGTATGTGCCGAGTGAAGAACGAGTGAAATACCCGAGTGATAAAAGATCGTGAAGAATATTCCGAGTGAAATGTACATGTGGAATCCGAGTGAAATGACTATGGGAATCACCTCCCGAGTGGTCAACATCCGTGGCTTGAAGGAATGAAGTTATGAAGTGTGTGGTAAACTTCCGAAAAGGAGCTTGTGAGTATAAGGGGGGTTAATCTGAATGAATCGTGAGTAAAGACTTTTCTGAGTGAACATAGATTCTGAAATCTGAGTGATGGGAATACCGAGTGGAGTTACTCGCCTTAGCGGCTAAGTGCTCGCTCCTGCGAGTGTGAGCGAAAGGAAGGTCTCTGATGGGTTACGCGTAAGCTGTGCGAACTTCGCCCAACCGTGTTGGGTTGTCTCGCTTGAGCGACATTGAATCCCGCCTGAGCGAGTAGGCGCTGTTGGGATCGCTCATGTCCTGCACCTTCTGCTGTTTGCCTTGTGGATGGTTTGCATTCCTTTCCTTTCCTTCTTCTCCTCATTCCACCCTCCTTAACTCTCAGCTAATCATTTTGCCTTTGAATCCCCTCCGATTTTGGAAAAATTTTCCTGGTCTTGGTTTATTCACTAATTGGATACAAGGTGTTACATTGTAGGTGTGTACTATGTGTGAGAGGTGAAAATGAGTGACTGAAAATGACAAAAGCAAGTTGAGTGGAGAATGTTATAGTGTGAGTTAGGTGCAAGGTAATGTGTGGTTATGATTCAGTAGTATAGGTGTAATAGGAAGTGAAAAAGAGAAGGTGATAATGTGTTTGATATATAAATACAATATGTGAAATTTATGAGTGTGTGCGTATGTGTATCCTCTCTTCACAGTTTTATCAATCTTTGATTCCTTTTAATTTTGTTTCCCTTTCTTTAAAGTTGACAAAGGTTAGAGGTTGCCTGTCGGTTTTTTCCCTTTCTCTATGTTTATATCAACTTAATTGTAGATAAAAGGTAATTTTTCTGTAATCTTATTCTTCCTTGTGGTTAGTTTATTTGGTAGAATATTTGAAAATGGTTGTTGATCTAGGCATAATACCAACCTAGATGACATTAACACTGAATAATGCTTTGCGGCACAAGACACCTCCTATGTTGTTTAACTTTGGTAAATCCCACACAAAGTCTTTAAGGACCAAAGTCAGGGAGAGAGCAAGAGAATCATTAAGGGCACACTAGCAATTGATTGACAAAGGATGTAAAGAATATCTTTTACTATGGTAGCTTTATCTGCCTTTTACTGATTTTATACTCACACATGCCACATAGGACGTTCTCACCATTGAAGTCTATAAATACCACACATTATTCTTGGTTAAGGTCACCAACCCTTGCTTGAGCTCCAATATTAATTTATCCGGTATTGACTTGAGTGTCAAAGTATCTTTGTAGGTGACACCAAATTTCACCCCACAATGAGAGATACCAGTGTGTTAGCTATACGGATTAACTTTAAGACCTTTTGCTCCTTATTAGACTGGGAGGCATAATACTATATTCCCACTGCATCAGTGTAAAACATAAGAAAGAGAGTCATCTGGTATTGAGATTAGATGTTTTGTCCCCAACCAAACAAATCATTAGCTCGCCTAGTGTGACCCACTAAATGTATTCCCATGAACTATATTTGTAAGTATAGACGTTGTGCATCGACAATCCCCAACCCTGGAAGGTCAAATACACGATCTCACGCACTGGAGCATAGGCATCTAGCCTACATGTCAGCTTAGTTGACACTCTGGCATCTACTAACCCGAGTACAAGACGTGTTGCAGTCTTACCCTAACCGGATCCTTGGGATAAGATCATCCATTAACTCAGAGTAGAGTTAGAAAAGCTAAGGAAAAAGCATGAGTAGCCAGAGTAATGAGTAGCTACACAACACCAAGCTTCCCCAACAAGACCCTGCCTAACAACATCTTATCACGAGATGTGCACCACCCATTCTTATTCCAAGATCCCTACTTATGATGATGACCATCTTGAATCCTAATATTGTGATGATCATCATTCCCTTTGTCGTAGGAATCTACAAACTGTGGCTGCTTTAACGAGGTACAAGTTAAGTATACCCTTCTCTAGGAGACTAATGAGGATTCTTATTCTCGAGAATCTATAGATAACGTATTCCTTGTTAATTGGGAAATGCTTTAGAGAAACTGATCTAGGGAAGCATCTGGACCCATATGCAGAATCTGATGTGATATGAAAGATTTTCCCCAGAACCCTCATCGTAGAAAGGCTGAGTTAGTTTAAGGGCCCTCCCATAAGCTCAATTGATTCCTGAATAGATATGGCTGAGGCTTTTAGCGGTCACTTCATCATTTCTAGAGATATTCCTAAGACTTCCTACACCTTGGCTCAGATCAAGCAGGGTGAGAAGGAATCCTTTAAGGATTTTCTAAAATCATTCTATAAAAAAACTACTATAGTACCCAATCTAACGAAATCAATCTAGCTTCACATTGTCATTGACTCCCTGCAGCTAAAGTTAGCATTCGCCCTATCTTTAGCAAAGGGACCACCCCAAACTTTCAAGGAATTTCAAAAGAAGGCCACTAAATATATCAGTATCAATAGTGTAGAAAAGGTCTATGAACTCGGTTAAAATGGGGCTACAAACACGGTTGCGAGAGCGAATTTGTTCCTGTCGTGTTCGTAGGTAATAAAGGTATGAACTTGGTTCGCTAAACCGAGTTCATAGGGCCAATCTATGAACTTGGTTTAAGATGAATTGTGTTCATATTTTGTTCTTGGGTCAATCTATGAACTCAACTGTTGCTTAAACCATGTTTATATTTTGTTTCTAGGTTAATCAATGAACTCGATTGTTGCTTAAACCATGTTTATATTTTGTTTCTGGGTCAATCTATGAACTCGATTGTTGCTTAAACCGAGCTCATAAACACCCTACGAACTCGGTTGAAGACAGAATCGAGTTCATACGTAGGATTTTTTTTAATATCTGTTTTAGTTTTCTATTACTGCAAACCTGCAAATAGTAAAAATAACCCAATACAAGGAAACAAATATACCAAACAGAATTGTATATACAAATACTTACATATATATATATACAACGTTTGGACTGAAGGATACAGCCTAGGAATGAGTACCTGAAGCTTATTTTTGATAGAAAACAAATGGCCTGGGGGATATCCCTGGTTCAAATTGAGAAAGGGAATAGCCTAGGGGTGAGTTCCTGAAACTTTTTGACAGAAAATAAATGACTTGGGGGGAATGCCCCAGGTTCAAATTGAGAGAAGGAATAGCCTAGGGCGGTGTACCTGAAGTTATTTGACAGAAAATAAATGACTTGGGGAATGCCCCTGGTTCAAATTGAAAAATGGGATAGCCTAGGTGTGGGTTCCTAAAGCTATTTGATAGAAAATAAATGACTTGGGGAGATGCCCCTGGTTCAAATTGAAAAATGTGATAGCGTAGGAGTGGGCTCCTGAAGCTATTTGACAGAAAATAAATGACTTAGGGAATGCCCCTGGTTCAAATTGAAAAATATGATAGCCTAGGAGTGGGCTCCTGAAGCTATTTGATAGAAAATAAATGACTTGGGGGGATGGCCCAGGTTCAAATTGAGAGAGGGAATAGCCTAGGGCGGTGTACCTGAAGCTATTTGACAGAAAATAAATGACTTGGGGAATGTCCCTAGCTTAAATTGAGAAATATAATAGCCTAGGAGTGGGTTCCTGACAGGAAGGGTGCCTTATTTGACAACTAGAAAGTAGAGGGTGCCTCGTTTGGCGATTGAAGAACAAACACGATGCCAAAATTGACAATTAGGAAGAATGAACAGCATGCCAACTTTGGCAATTGAAGCGAAAGCTTTGTATACCAGTTTTAGTGAAAGAAACTTGAAAGATGCCGACTTTGGCAACTTATGAAAAGAAACTCAAAAGACGCCATCTTTGGCGATTGAGGAGGAAACTTTGAGAAGTGCCAGCTTTGGCAATTCCATTAAGGAGAGGAAACTTGAAAGATATCGACTTTTGTAGTTGAGGAGGAGACTTTGAAGGTGCCAGCTTTGGTGATTGAGGAAAGGTTTTTAGAGGTTCCAGCTTTGGTAGCTTTGGCATTTTTAAAGGTACCAGCTTTGGCAGTTTGAGGAAGAAACTTTGAGAAGTACCAGCTTTGGTGATTGTGATTTCACTGGGGAAGAGAATTTGAGAAGTGCCAGCTTTGGTGATTGTGGTTCCACTGGGGAAGAGAATTTGAAAAGTGCCAGCTTTGGCGATTGTGGTTCCACTGGGGAAGAGAATTTGAAAAGTGCCAGCTTTGGCAATTGTGGTTCCACTAGGGAAGAGAATTTGAGAAGTGCCAGCTTTGGTGATTGTGGTTCCATTGGGGAAGAGAATTTGAAAAGTGCCAGCTTTGGCAATTGTCCCTTTTTATCAACCTTCATGAAAAAAGGGTAAGTAATGTAGAGAATGAATTAAAATTCTGGTAGTTCCCTTTGAGACCGTGATCCCTGAGATGACTCATGGACGAAGCAGAATGAATGAGGCAACTATAGCTTCGGAGCACGTGCCTGGCCAAGTCTCTGTGATGATCGCCCAAGATGAGGTCGAGTAGTAGGAGCATCTTGTCCCTCACGACTTTAAATGTTTACCATTCTTCCATTTGTTTTATTAAAATACATGTTTTTATCAGATCAACAAAATTCATAACACGTATCGAAGAGGGTGAATTTTATTCATGCATGTTAAACAAGTACAGAGAAAGAAAAACAAGGAAGGTAAATGAAATGAATGAGGTCACATAGAACAGGTCAAGGACAAGTGAAACAGGGAGGGTTCATGGATCCTCCAGTGAATCTCTGAGACTGGTGAGAGTCTTAACCCCCAACATGACTTCATGTTCACCCTTCGACCTTGCTTTTGGAAAGGTAAGTTCAACGATGATTCACGTGCCCGAGCTTGGACTCGTACTTTGAGTCAGAGGTCTTATTCGCATTACCAGAAATTTGACCCTAACTTTTGTCTGAGCCACCCTTTCGGGTTTTCGACTCACCGGGTCGCTCTAACTTTTGCCTAGGCTGCCCTTTCAGGTTTTCAGCCTAGCGAGCATTATTTTTCTTTTTCTTTTTCTCTCTTTTTTTTTGTTACTGACATTCCCTCCCTAAGCATAGTACTTCTTCACTGCATCTGCGTTTATAGGCATTGGCAAATCCTTGCCATCCATATTAGTGAGTATTAAGGCTCCTCCAAAAAAATCCCTTTTCACAACATATGGTCCTTCGTAATTAGGAGTCCATTTGCCTCGATTGTCCTTTTGAATCGGTAGAATTTTCTTGAGTACCAGGTCTCCTTCTCGGAACTGTCGAGGTCGCACTTTCTTCTCGAATGCTCGTTTCATACGCCTCTGATACAACTGACCATGACAGAGGGCAGTCAATCTTTTACCATCGATCAGGTTTAGTTGGTCATGTCGAGCCTGAACCCACTCAGCTTATTCTAATTTTGCCTCCATCATCACCCGAAGGGACGGGATCTCTACTTCAAAAGGAAAGACCGCTTCCATACCATATACGAGAGAGAACGGGGTTGCCCCTGTTGAGGTTCGGACCGAGGTGCGATACCCATGTAGAGCAAAAGGGAGCATCTCGCTCCAGTCTCTGTAAGTGACTACCATCTTCTGTACTATCTTCTTGATGTTCTTTTTGGCCGCCTTAACTGCCCCATTCATCTTAGGCTGATAAGGAGAGGAATTATAATGGTGAATTTTGAAGCTTTCACAGAGTTCCTTCATCATTTTGTTGTTCAAATTCATACCATTGTCAGTAATGATCTGACTTGGTAGGCTGTATCGACATATCAGTTCTCGCTTGATAAATTTGACCATAACATTCCTTGTTACACTGGCATATGAAGCTGCTTCTACCCATTTGGTGAAATAATCGATGGCTACCAAGATGAAACGATGACCGTTTGAGGCTTTTGGCTCAATGGGCCCAATGACAACCATGCCCCACATTGAGAAAGGCCATGGTGCCGACAAGACATTTAGGGATGACGGGGGTGTATGAAGATGGTCAGCGTATATCTGACATTTATGACATTTTTAAACATAGGTGAAGCAGTCCGTTTCCATGGTCATCCAGTAATAACCGGCCCTCAAGATCTTTCTTGACATGGCATGTCCATTAGCGTGAGTCCCAAAAGATCCTTCATGAACATCCCTTATGATTTCGTTTGCCTCAACAGCATCAACACAGCAAAGAAGGACAGAGTCATAGTTTCTTTTGTAAAGCACATCTCCATTTAAGAAGAAACCCATGGCGAGTCATCTTAGGGTCTTCTTATCATTCTCCATAGCACCCTCGGGGTATTTTTGACTCTGGATATATCTCTTAATATCATGGTACCAAGCTTTCCCATCAGACTCCTTTTCCATCATTTGACAGTATGCAGGCTCACAATGCTTCTTTACTTCGATGAGAGGCATATCGTAGTCACTACTTACTTCGAACATTGAGGCAAGGGTAGCCAAGGCATCAGCCATTTGATTGTCATCCTGGAGAACATTATGAAAAGAGATCTCGTCAAACTCTTTGATCATTTCCTTGATATGATCATAATAAGGAATCAACTTACTGTCC
Organism: Clitoria ternatea; assembly: GCA_037962975.1. Classification (NCBI taxonomy): domain Eukaryota; kingdom Viridiplantae; phylum Streptophyta; class Magnoliopsida; order Fabales; family Fabaceae; genus Clitoria; species Clitoria ternatea. Next base: position 112,145,570 of record CM075671.1, read on the forward strand.
CTAGTCTCCCACTCGCCTTTCAATTGGTGGATGACCAAAGCAGAGTCCCCATAAACTTCCAACAATTTTACTTTTGCATCCAATGCTGCTTGGATTCCTAATGAGCATGCCTCATATTCAGCAATGTTATTGGTACAGTCAAAACATAATCTGGCGCAGATAGGGATAAATTCCTTATCGGGTGAAATCAGGATGGCCCCAATTCCGTGCCCTAGTGCATTAGAAGCTCCGTCAAATCTCAGGGTCCATTTATCTTTCTGACCACCTTCCTCATTGAATAGTGCTAGGATATCTTCATCAGGGAAGTTAAATTGCATCGACTGATAATCATTGATGGGTTGGTGTGCCAAGTAATCTGCCAGGGCACTTCTTCTTATGGCCTTTTGAGTGACATATATTATATCGTACTCAGTTAATAGCACTTGCCAACGAGCGATCCTTCTGGTCAAAGCAGGTTTTTCAAAAATGTACTTGACGGGGTCCATTTTAGAAACTAGCCAAGTGGTGTGATTCAACATGTATTGCCTTAGGCGCTTAGCGCCCCATGCTAACACACAACAAGTTCGGTCTAAAGCGGAATACCTCATTTCACAATCAGTGAACTTCTTGCTTAAGTAGTAGATAGCATGTTCCTTCTTTCCAGTTTCATCGTGCTGTCCCAATACACAACCCATGGATTCGTTCAATACAGTCAGATACAATATAAGTGGCCTTCCTGGAGTTAGGGGCACCAAAATTGGTGGTTCTTGGAGGTACTGCTTAATCTTTTCAAAAGCTGCTTGACAGTTCTCATCCCATTGCCCCGGTTGATTCTTGCGGAGTAACATGAAGATCAGTTCACAAGTCGCTATCAATTGTGAAATAAATCGGGCAATATAATTGAGCCTTCCCAAGAATCCTCGGACTTCTTTTTCTGTACGGGGAGGAGGCATCTCGAGAATCGCCTTGACTTTGTCAGGATCAACCTCTATCCCTTTTTTGCTTACTATAAACCCCAGCAGCTTACCTGACCTTGCGCCGAACGTGCACTTGGCAGGGTTCAATCTGAGCCTGAACTTTCTCAACCGTTAAAAAAGCTTCCTTAGATCGCTAATGTGCCCTTCATCTGTCCTAGATTTGGCAATAATGTCATCCACATAGACTTCTATCTCCTTATGCATCATATCATGGAAAAGAGTCACCATTGCTCTTTGATAAGTTGCCCTAGCATTTTTCAACCCAAAGGACATCACCTTGTAACAAAATGTGCCCTATAGAGTGATAAACGTGGTCTTTTCCATATCTTCAGGTGCCATTTTAATTTGATTATACTCTGAGAAACCATCCATGAATGAGAAAATGGAATGCTGAGCTGTATTATCAACCAAAACATCAATTTGTGGTAGGGAAAATCATCCTTGGGACTAGCCCTATTCAAATCTCGGTAGTCCATGTAACACCCTAATTTAATAAATAATAATTACCAAAACAGGGGGAATTTTTTTTTTTACAAAAATAAACCAATGGACAACCGGCACAGAAGAAAGAAGAGGAAGGCAAGGGAAAATAAAAGCCATTCATACATACAGCAATCAGCGGAAGGGACAAGGCTTAACCAATCCATTCAGTCCAGCGGAAGCACATCAGTGCCTAAGCGAATCCCTCAAACCACGCTTACTCAAGCGGGATCCAACACGCTTGAGCGAGGTAACCAACTCGTTCGGGCGGATAGCCCTCCGCTTAAGCAAAACCAGCACAAAGGCCTTCCATCCACTCACACTCGCAGGGGCTAAGTCTAATTCGCTGGAGCGAACACAGGTACAAGGTAATTCCTCACTCGGATTTGGGACGTAGGTTCACCCGATAAATCATCACGCTCATACTTCACTCGGGAATTTACACAGCTCCTTATTTCATTCATATAGGTCACCAGTATAAACCGCTCAGGAAACGACTCCCTCAATTCTACCGCTCGGGGTCCAGAACTCTTTCTCACTCAGAATATTTCCTACACAAACATCACTCGGGATATTTAACTTCAACACAATCGGGAGTGTACTGTACACTCGTCGCTCGGTATATTTTCACATCTCTCACTCAGAGAACACACAGACCTTCCTTCACTCAGAAGGGGTCTCCACCATCCTACTCCACTCGGAATATTCATTCCAGATTCACTCGGCATATGATACCTTACTCACTCGGCATAACAACTTATACGTATGTATATATATATATTCATACACTCGGAATACTTAGCATCTTAACATTATTCATTCACCAACACCCATTATCCGATACAAGTACATGATATCAATGTAAACCATATATATATATATATATGTAAACACGCACTCGGATTCCATATATACTCGCATTCATTATACAACGTTGTTATATGAGCCGGCCAAGGCTTAACACTGACTAAATATAATATAAATATACAAGGCATGCACTCAACAGTCGGAGTGCACATCACTCGGACTTGAGTCCTTCACATCATTTCCCGACCGACCTACACATACTGAAAAATGGTGTAGGGGTGAGCTTTTACATATAAAATGACAGTTACTGACTCGGATTTAATCCCCAATTCTCAGTTATATAGTAACATCACTCATTCAGATTCATGCAATTCAGTCAGGATTAAGTAATTCACATCATTCACAATAACATAGACTCACAGTCATAACATCGCCTCACGCTCGGCCACAGTACCAACGCATATATATTCCCTAGTCGGAATTCACCCCACTTAATCATGGTCATATTAATCATGCTATTCACAACAGCATTTACACATACAAATATATACACACAATCGCATTGAGTTCATCAACAATATAAGTACGCGCGTTCACATTCAGTCAGGATTCATTCAGCCATCCAAGCTATACCAACCATGTCAATCTCAATAACAATGCTCCTACATACATGCATGCGGATCCGACTTAAACAGTGATTTCAGTTACAGATTCCTTCCCTGCCTCTCGTCCATTAGCCCTTCCCGTGTGGTACCGGTCTTCCAAAGACGTCTCGAGACTTAACTCTAGCTCCCTCGGCTACCACGGGCCCTCACGGATCTAGCCAGGAATCTGTAATTGAAAGTCATCTCATAGGGCTCCTGACCTTCCACGGGTCACCCTTTTCTCATATATGCAATTTCATGCAATCCCACACAGCATTCAGATTCACTCAGAATTCCACAATTTCATCACAGTATCACAAGCGTTTATCATAGTAACTCATAACAAGTAAATCAGGGTAACAACATTACAGTACACCACTCGACGTTCCTAATGAAATCAGCATACATGTCAACACAACATTCCAAATGGGGACTCAGCGTAACAACTCATATCTCATGCATTCAGAATTTGTCATGGCATTCTCATTCACATACATTTAGACATAAACTGCAAACAGAATTCAGCAAGTAACCCCCTTTTTAACTCATGCACTAGGCAATAATGTTAACGCACACATGTATTCACTCTGCGTTCTCATATTCAACAGCATGCATCTCAGAAATATTAACAAGCACTCAAGGATGGAATCACCATAACACTAGACAGACCACAACCATCCTAGACCCGGGCGTTGCAAGCACTCCTACTCGAATACAACACCTCAATCAACACACTCAGACACAACACAACACATGAAAGCAAAACACCCGGAACCCGTCCATAAACCATGCATTTGACATGCAAAGCACCCCCTACCTGGCATGAAGATTCCAGAGGCTCCAAGGGCTTACAGCTCCAATCGGTTGCTCTGCACAGCCCATTCACTGATTCACAATGGGGCAACCCTACGTCAGTCATCCACCATTACACTCGGCTTTGGAGGAACTCCGAGCCACTCCTACTCTTAAACAGCTCTGCATGCAAGATCAGCGGGGAGGCCAAGCCCTCAGGGTACCATCTTGACCTTCTACTCGGTCCAGTGGGGATTTCCAAGCTTCCGAGACACCCAATTCCCTGCTCGCTCTCTTAAGCAGCTCCATCACAACGCTGGTGAATGCTCCAACCTCTCCGAACACTTTTTAGTGCAGATCTCCAGTGAGACTCAGGCGGCCTCGAGCAAAGGAGAGGGAGAAAAAGAGAAGTCGTCGAAGGGAAATGAAAGAACGGGGAAGGAACAGAGTGTCGTCCCTGAGTCGCCGGAGGAGAAGCTCTCAACCCAACTTTCTCACTCCCATGTTCGATGAAGAAGGAAGAAGAAGAAGACGAAGAACGAGGAAGAGGAGAGGAGAAGAAAAGACGGAGGAGCAGAACAACGCTTTTGTCTTCCTCGAGGAGAACTTCTAACTCTTGCTCTCTCAATCACTCCTCACGTTTCATGCGAATGCATGGGTAGAGAGGAGGCTGGACCTCTTTATACACCCGGGGGCACATGCGTAAATCCAACCTAGCCCTCCACTTAATTAATTAACCATTAGCTCTCTAATCTATAATTAATTTTAACCCATTCACTAATTTCATTCGGTAGTAAATTTTTAAATCGGGATGTTACAGTCCACACACATCCGTACCTTTCTATCCTTCTTTGGAACAGGAACAATGTTGGCTACCCACTGAGGGTATTTTGCCACAGCTAGGAACCCAGCATCAAACTGCTTCTTAACCTCCTCTTTGATCTTTAGGAGCATTTCTGGCTTCATTCGGCGTAGTTTCTGCTTTATTGGAGGGCACTCAGGTTTTAAGGGTAGTCTATGCTCGACAATGCTAGCATCAAGTCCAGGCATATCTTGATAAGACCAGGCAAAGACATCACAAAATTCCATTAACAGCTTGATTAAATCTTCTCTTTGTTCTCTGCTTAGGGCAGTGCTGATCTTGACTTCCTTCTTATTCTCTTTATTCCCCAAATTGATGACCTTAACTATGTCTAGGTAGGGTTGAATCCCTTCATCCTCTTGCTCTAACAACCTTGTCAGCTCAGGCAGTGGCTCACAATCTTCCCCACCTTCCTCATCGGCGTAATCAACTGGGTGATCGAAGTCGTGAAACAGAATTGTGACCTCACTATCCTTAAGAGAGTCATTTTCAGATCTGCAATTTAGTGTGTTACGGCAAATGAAAAAAAAGGAACAAGCGAGTAAAAAGAAGGATTCAAAACAAGGATAAAGGACACAAGAAGAGTTTTTTTTTTGATTTCGATACGCGTTTATTGATGAAAATGATAAAAACAAGTTTTTTTCGCCCTTATTACATGGAAGAGTCCCAAAGCCTTAGGCAGAGCAAAGGGACGAAAAAGTACTTAAAGCATAAACAAATTACTTTGGTGAAACATTCAAAGTCGTGAGGAGCTCGACGGCCTCCCAGTTATGAAGTTCTTGGCCCAGCGGATAAGCAATCACAAAATCAGCACTATCACAGAGACTTTCTTCAATGACGGCCACTTGGTCTGAAGGCATCAGTCCAGCGCTCCGGAAGCTTTTGTAGAGATCACAGATGGGGAGTCTCGCAGTATGAGGCTCTCTGCCGGCAAGACGGGTAACCCTTCTTTCTCTCTTTTCTTCCTCTACCCTTTTTTTGTCGGTAACTGTGGGCCAGTATCCCAATCCAAAACCATTTCTGTTCTCAAGAAGGCATATAGGTTCCATTTCACCCTTCAAAGCACGTCCTAGCCCTCTTCCAGGTTTATACCCTTCACGCAGCATTATCTTTGCCATCACTAAAGATGCACTTGGCATGTAAGCCTTTACCATTGTGGCTCCTTCCCCCACATAGGTGGCGTTTGCTATCTCTAATGCTTGGAAAGAAGTTTCAAAAGCCTCTTCCACTGCCTCGATGTAAGGGGTTGTCAGAGGTTTGCTGACCAGAAGGTCCTCCTCACCAGAAATAATTATCAGCTTGTTGTCAATTATGAATTTTAGTTTTTGGTGCAGGGTAGAGGGTACCACTCCAGCAGAATGGATCCACGGCCTGCCTAATAAACAGTTGTAGGCAGGCGAGATATCCATGACTTGAAAAAGGACCTGGAACGTGCACAACCCAACCTTTATGGGCAGCTCAATCTCACCCATGACCTCCCTCTGAGTTCCATCAAAAGCTCGTACTACTGTGGCACTTGGCTTCATATAAGTCCCATCGAATGGTAACTTGGCCAATGTAGATTTTGGCATGACGTTGAGGGACGACCCATTGTCAATAAGTACTTTTGCTAAGATGTAATCTCGGCACTTTACGGAGATATGGAGAGCTTTGTTGTGCCCAATTCCCTCTGTTGGTATTTCGTCGTCAGTGAAGGTCAGATAGTTGTCTGTAATAATATGCCCCACTATTCCCTGAAACTTATCGACGGGAATATCATGACTGACATGGGCCTCATTCAGGACCTTCATCAACGTCTTCCGATGTGGCTCAGAGCTCATCAGCAATGATAACAAAGAGATTTTTGCAGGAGTATGGGTCAGTTGGTCAAGCACTTGATATTCGCTCTGGCAAATAAACTTTAAGAATTCATGGGCTTCTTCATCAGTCACGGCCCTTTTGATTTCACCACTGGCCCCTTCTTCGCCCACCTTGGCTTTTCCGGTAATCTTATCCTTCTTTGCCTTTGGAGGGGCGTATACTCTTCCACTCCTGGTTACACCTCCTACCCCAACAATATTTGTGACGGACGAAGGAGACGGGTCATTCGTTGCCGAGCTTGCAAGGATCACATCTGCGTTGTACTTCCAAGGGACAACCCGAGAATCTTTGAACGCAAATGGGGTGGATGCTTTAATAGTGATGATTGGTTGTACAGAAACAGGAGCTGCTTGAGGGTTCCTGCTATAAAAAATTGTCAAGGGCTTAGGGACTCGTGCCCCTGCTTGTTCCTCGACCATGTCGACTTCATCTCCATGGCGTTTACAGACCTGCACAATATGGCTGTCCATAAGGCTTTGAAGGACCTCACAGAAGCCTTGGCGTTCGGCAGTCTGCTCGTAATCATGTTCCACACTCCAGGTTCCTTCAATTAATCCCCTTTCAAGCAAAAGGGAATATACTACCCTTAACGGCTTTCTTATGTCAGCAACATTCTTAACGCACTCCTCATCATTTTCCACGGCGTTGACCACTGAATTTCCATGGTTAGGTAGGGGATTTGTGGCCACATTTGGGCTGCCTTCCTTAAAGTTAATCCAGTCAGCTTTAATCAGATCCCTTACTTTATACTTTAATGCCATACAGTTTTCAGTAGAATGCCTCGGTGCTCTGGCGTGATAATCACACCGGGCATTAAGATCATACCCCTTGGGGTAAGGGGGTTCTACTGGCTTTAAAGGGCAGGGTGCCACTAAACCGCTACGAATGAGGAGAGGCAAGAGTTCAGTGTATGTCATTGGGATGGGATCGAATTGCATCGGTGTACGATCATTGTTAGGTTTCTTTGCATTCTGATTAGGATCGGGTGGCTGAACTGTTTGTTGTGGAGGACGATATGGCATAAGTTGTGGTATAGGTGCTCTGACAATGGGTGGACGAAAATGAGGAGGATAAGAGGTTGGGTTATGGACAGCAGCAGCCACATATGGATTCGGCGCATAAGAATTGAGGGCTTGAAAAATGGTGGGGGTGAATGGTCTTGGTTGGTCCCTTTTCTGATCATAAGAGACAAAGTTGGTCTCCCCGTCTCTTCTCCTGCCATCGCCTAGCGCTGGTCTTTTCACATTAGATGCCCCAGATGGGCCTCGGATAATCTTCCCTATTCACACCCTACTTTCTATTCTCTCCCCGATGGTCACAATGTCAGAGAAATTTAAGGAAACACTGCCAATCATTCTGTCATAGAAGGGTGACTGAAGCGTATCGATGAACATCGCTACTACTTCTTTCTCGAACAGCGGGGGGTCAACCTGTGCAGCCGTTTCACGCCACCGTTGAGCATACTCTTTAAATGTCTCATTATCCTTTTTTGTCATGTTCTATAGCTGTACTCTGTCGGGTGCCATGTCTAAATTGTATTTGTACTGTTTCAAGAAAGCGTGTGCGTAACATCCTGAATTTTTGAAAATAATTTATTAAGCATCAGTGAGGAATTTCCGAGTGAAATTTCGAGTGAATATTGTTGGAAATAAGCTATTCCGAGTGAAATAGTACGATACCGAGTGAAAATAGAAGTAATTCCGAGTGAAAGGGGGCTCTGATTTCGAATGAACATATTTCGGGCAAAGACGCTCTTAAATTTTATGTTTCCGAGTGAAACATGACCGAGAGAGCTACTTCCGAGTGTAGGAAGTTAAAATACTTTCGAGAGTAAGAAGTTAAGATACTTCTGAGTGTGTAAAAAATTGAGATACTTCCGAGTGTAGGGAAGTTAAGCTGTTTCCGAGTGGAGCATCTCCAAGTTGTGTGACTTTCCGAGTGAGGTGTCTCCAAGTACGACACTTCCGAGTGGGATGACACCGAGTGAGACGTTTCCAAGTGGGACAACGTCAAGACATTTCTGGTTTTCGAGTGGTATGGCACCGATTGAGACATACCGAGTGAGTCTTTTCCAGGAAAGACTTCAAATTCGAATGAGTATATTCCAAGTGAATAGTTACCGAGTGGATAATATTTGAGTGGTAAGTTCCTGAGTGGTGAACCCTTCATTTAATCCGTGCACGGGTGTTTTAAAGAGTTGCTGAGAGCTTGTACTCAGGTTCGTCATAGAGATTAACTTTGACCCCGAGTGATCCTTTCAAGTGGAAACATTCCGAGAAAGGACTGAACCTCGATTCCGAGTAATAATTTCGAATGAAAGACTTCCGAGTGACATAAGTGAAGGCTTTGACTCAGGCAGAAATACATATAACCTAATAAGTTATTTCTAAAGGTATTTTCGAGTGATATATTTTTGTGTGGGACATTTCCGAGGAAGGAAAGCTGAGTGTTTCATGGGATGAAACCATTCCGAGTGAATTTCCTCCGCATGAAGGAATTCTGAATGGACAGAGGCTATGTTGAATCCTCTCAGAAAGATGTGCCGAGAATACTGAAACTGAGTCGGAACATACTGAAACCGAGTCGGAATTAATAATCACTTCAATTATTGATGCACAGATTCTTTTTCCTGATTTTGCTAAGTGATGGACCCTTTTCATAATCCTATCTTCTTTTATTTTATTATTTCTTTTTGTCCTTATATTATAAGTGCGTATCAGTGCTTAATCCATTCACTTATTCAATTCATTTATGTCTTTTTCATGAACAAATTATGTCAAATCCTATTATTAGACTAGCTTGGAATCATATGAGTGTTAACATCACCTTTAATCTTTCCTTATCGATAAAAAGAGGAGACCAATATTCATTCTTCTCTTTAATGTGAAACTTGGTAAGAACTTTGAGAAAGAAAGCTGTGGACTGACCAGAACTGAAGTTCCAGTCGGAATTTATGTACTCCTTACTTCCAGAACTGAAGTTTCAGTCGGAATTTGTGTACTGTGGTTGAATATAGCTTAAGGAACTCCTTACTTCCAGGTAGGGGGAGCGTTACATCTTAATGCATGGTTTATGAACAGATTTAGGATAATATTAAATCCTGAATATGAATATAATATGTGTGATATATCTGTGATATTTCCGTTTATATGATATTGATGTTGATATGTGATTGATGATGATGATATGAATGTTATTCATGAATTTTTCATGATATATGAATACATGGGATGCATATTGATAAAGCATGGGATGCTTATATGATGAACAAATATGAAATATATTATGTGGTTTCGAGGATTCCACAAAAGACCTTAGGTGGGACTCAAGGCAAACCTCTTGAGCGGGGCTCGGGGTTTAGCCCGTGACACTACCGATGTCGCTGGGAGTGATTGTGTCACATGAGAGGGCAAACAGTTTGGTACCAGTAAAACGGCTGGATCAGCTGAGAGCTGAGTTATGGCTCGGGGAGCCAGTGTTGCAACACAAATTAAAAGACTTAATAATGGATCTATTTGATTGAGCATATATTTGTACTGATATAATATTGAGAGTAATATGATGATTTGATTGGTTAATGTTATGAGATTATATGATGTGCTTATGTTTTATATATATAGTTATGAATTGGACTTTTAATCTGATTCAATAACTATCATTTGATATGTTTATGCTCATCCTCTACTGTTGTCATTTTTACAGTGGATATAGGACCCAGCAATGATGTGTGAGATCACTCAACCGATTGGAGCATTATGTATTTGTGTATTGTACATAATGCACATAGATGTTTGTAGTAGCCTTGGCTGGCTCCTATGTATACCGATTGTGAAACATTTGTAAACATTAAATAAGCCGAATGATGTAATGTTGACTGCTTTGTTATTTTAATTTGAAAATTCTGTTAAAATTTTCATTTATTTGCAAAAAATTTATTTGAAAATCTGGGTGTTACAGTCTGCCAAGTCCTTCCAGCATCGAATATGGGTTCGTTCCAAGTGGGCATACCAGGTGAGGGTAGCCCCGGCTAGACTATCCTGGAAACAGTGGATTAACAGCTTATCATCGGATGAATGAGACGCCATCTTCCGGCAGTACATTGTGAGATGATTTCTTGGGCAAGTCGTTCCCCGATATTTGTCAAAATCTGGCTTTTTGAACTTAGGGGGAATAATGACATCTGGGACTAGGCAGAGTTCAGAAGCATCAATCAATCCAAAACCTTCCACTCCTTCCACAGCCCTTAGTCGCTCCTCCAAGATCTCTATCTTTCCTTTTTGGGAGACATCGACTGTTCTAGAATCGGCTACTCGGTTTACCATTTGGGTCATGCCTTGTGGATTGGCAGTATAGGGGTTCATGTACCCATATGGATAGCCGTAAAGTTAGTGGAAAGGTATAGATGCATGAGGCTAACTCGTTGGGCCAGTGTCTAATGGAGGACCCTGGGGTTGGCCCGTAGGTTGTGCAGTATAGACTGGCTGGGCTATCTGGGTGACTTGTGCTGGGGTGGCTTGAGCTGGAGTGGCTTGAGCTTGAGCAGCTTATGCTTGGGCAATTTGCGGCTCATGAAGTGATGGTATAGTGGGCTGAGCGGGGTGTGAGGTATGGGATTCGTTGCTTAGTGGTCGTGGGTGTCTTGTGGGTTAGTGAGCAATAGGGGAAAGTATCCCGGTGGTAAGCCATAAGGCGGAAAAGGTACCGGGTTACCATCTAGGCTAACAAATATATGTTGTTGTGCATAGGACATGCCGAAGTGTGGTTAGGGATCAGCAGCAGGGTTAGGCCTTCCAACATTAATAGTGAGAGAAGGAGCCATTGGATTGGGAAATTGAGTCCTTGTCAGACCAAAACCTGGGGGATGTAGCAGGGTGATAGGCTGTAGTTGGGTGTCCTCAATACCTATAGAGGAGCCCCCTTCTGTGATTCTCTTTTCCAGAAGCTTGGTCAACTCGGCTACCTGTTCCTTTAGCTGGTTGAACTCGTTTCTGAAATCTTCGTCCCTGATTTCTGCTTCAGCCATGAGTCTTGTTTGGAGTCGGGTCTGGTAAGGATGCTTACCCGTAATGTCTAATGGAAGTCAAAACACGAAATTATTAAAAAGAAAGCATTAAATAAAAGCAGTAAAAGAAAAACAAATAGTATGGTGCATGAAGCTATCGCGGAACTCGGCCAGTATCCTCCAACTGTTTCTCAGAACGTCACGTTCAAAAGTACTAAGTATGTGATAAGTGGAAATTAACATAAGATAGTTATGGAGACAAAAGAATCCTTCTTTTTGAATTCCACCAAAATACATTACTGCTGTCAATCTATTTTTTATGCAGAAAAAGTAAATCAGCCGTTCCTAGCTCGGGCAATCATGGCCCTCATTTTACAAATCCTTTCTCTACAGTAATCAAGGAAGGTTACAATTTCTTTTAGGGTGTTAAGAGGATTAACCATCCCCTCAGCTTGCTTAAGTAGGAGCGGGAGGTCTTCCAGAACCCCATTAGCCAAATATGCCAAGTGGGCGAAGCGGTTCATCCATGAATGAATAACTTCATCTTGTTGTGTTATTTCAGTTTTCAAAATACGGATAGCCTCACGACATTCTTGCTCAGTATCTATCGCGCGCCGTCACTCGCCATTTATCTCATGCTGGCAAGCTTCTACCACCTCATTAAGCTAATGCTCTAATTGGCTAACTTGCAACTGTAGGAGCTCTCTTTGCACCAAGGCATTTTGCTCGTGATCTTTGGCTTTTTCCAACATGTCCCTCAAGAGTTGCTTGTCAGGCAACATAGTATCCCTTTGCTTGCTCTTCATTCTCAGTTGAGTATTAGCTGTTCGGAGGCATTGACTTTGCTTCCTCAAGTAATCCCTTTCAATTTTCCGCTTTTTTCCAATCTCCTTGATGGTTTGCTTGCTTTCTAAGTTCTCCCTTTTCTGAAGGGCGCATTCTTGTTGAGACTTTTGCAAGTCTTTCTCTAGCTTCTTATTTTTTACAATTAACTCCTTTATCTTGGCTTTCATGGCCTCCTCTTCAAGGGTAGGTGGGGGAACAGGTGTGCTTGTTGGGAGATATGAGGGACTTCTGAAAGGCAGCTTGACAATGGAAACCCTATTCAGGATCCATTGGTAGTATTCCTCCTTCACGGCGTGGCTTCGAGCTCCTAGTTCTTTTCCTTGTCTATGGACCTTCTTCTATGCATTTGCTATGTCCTGAATAATAGAGGTACAATCTCCTTCTGAGTAGTAAAGGACAAAAGGGATAAGTGATTCTTCATCAGGCGGCCCAAGCAATGGATAGGCTAGCTGACGTTTGGCTATGACAGGGTTGTAGTTAATGCATCCTTGAGTGCCCATGAGAGGAACGTTCGGGTAGCTTCCACAATGGTGAATAATGGTGTCAACCTTCAACCACTGTGGATACCACCTTACTTTATCAGTTGTGAGCCCTATCAGGTGATTGGCCCATTCACGCCCGTTCTTTGTTACTAACTGGCATAACTTCAGATCAGAAATAGGACATTCAACTTTGCCGACTTGGTGGAAGACATGCGACGTGAGCCACACATACAGAGCAGGTAGACAACAAATGATTCTCTTTCCACCTTGTGTATAGCAAAAGTCCATGGTGCAGTATATATTTGCCAAGATAGCAGTGGCAGGATTTTCAGATTTGAACTTGCGGGCACGGAAAATGCCAATAGCATCATAGTCTATGTAATTGTCAATATTGGGGAACAAGATAACACCATAAATGGTGAGAGCCAAGGTATCCATGAAGGCTTCCCAATCTCCTTTCTCAGCCAGCAAGGGCATGTGCTTCTCAAAATATTCCCGATCAAACCCCAGGATCTGATTTCTATATAGTTGCTTACCCCTTAACACTTCCGAGTGAATCCTTAGGACATCAGCGATGGTAACAATATTCGTATGACGTCCAAGGTGGCGGTAAGGCATTTGTCCTTCTAGTGGCATCGCCAGAATCTGTTCAAACTCCTCAATAGACGGAGCCAATTGAAAGTCTCGGAAGGTGAAACAATGGAGAGGTGGGTCATAGAACTAAATCAAAGCAGTAATTGCCTCGACTTGTACATCCACTTCTAGCAGCTTTAAAATCCTCCCATATTTCCTTGAGAAAGTCATTTTCTGATTCATGTCCAATTTCTTCCCTAATGCTTGCAAACTGGTTGTATCGACTTTCCTAGCCTTAACATGCAGTAATTTTTTCAACTCGGGTACATTTTTATCACAACTATCTGATCTCATGTTAATTTCTATATTTTCACTCAGAGGTACTGGCTAAGCTCTTGATAGCTTCCTGTAAGAACATAAAGAAAAGAAAAATCAGTCATTGGGAATTGACATGCTTTGCAAATTGATACTCCCCTGGTAACTTTCTTGAAAACATTTTTGTATTTAGGGAGGTTACGATTTGACAAAACTTGCAATAAATCAAGGATCATGTGAGCTACGGATTTTCTGATCATCGTCAATAAAAAATGATTTTTTTTATTTTTTTTTAAAAATTTACTTTTTTTTTTATGATTCAGAAAATCTGTAACTCAAGGTCCTAAGACTTAAGTAAATATAAAAGGAAAGGACTACTTGCCCATTAAAGGATCACTAGTTAAAAGTATGTCATTTTTTGAAAAAGTAATCCACTAAACAGGCAAGTGGTCCTCTAATTTGGATCAGAAGGGAAAGTGAGAATGAGAAAAGGTAGAAGTAAAGTTTGCCCCTTTGTGCCTTAAGTCGGGTTTTTCTGAAGGTCTCCTAATGGTTCTAAGGTTTGTCTATCAGTGATATCTCGCATTAGGTGGCTTATTCTAAAACTTCTAAAGGTCACTAGAGCCAAGATCCTACTCATGATGTTGACCACAACAGTAGGAAGTCTACTAGGTGTGGGCACCATGAATAAGTCGAACTCTAGCTGAGATTCTCACGGTAACCAGACAGGAAGTACATCCCAAATGGCTCCGCTATCAACCTCCCCTAATCTTAAGTTTCATTTGGGCCCGGGTATAGGGTCCCACTCAAAAGTGTGTGCAAATTGTGAGTGTAGTGTGTGAAAGAGGCATTCAATACCTGTACCTTACTCATCTTGCACATAGAACAAACACAGAGCAACAAAATAAAGTCGTCTAACCTAGGGTTCAACAATCACACAGTCATTAATGGAACATAAATGATAGAATACAAACAAAACAGAAACCATATACAAATATTGACAGAAAATAAAATAAAGGAAGAAGTTAAATAATTAATATGCTAATTAAAACATGCGCTATCAAATTGACTGGCTTGACTCTCTAATCCCCAGTGGAGTCGCCATCTGTCGCGACCGGGATCGCGGCGGGAAGGCCGACCCTCAAAATACTAAAACGTGTTTCGAAGTCCTTTCGAAGAGAAAACAGGGAGTCGCCACCAATATTTTTTTAAGGATAAAATACCGGAAAACCTTTCGTTAAAGCACTAGTTACGAAAGTAAAATTCTAAGTTCGGGAGTCGAATTACAGGTGAGGAAGGTATTAGCACCTCACAACTGTCCGTTATAAAACGGTTACCTCAAGATGATAGTGCGCATTATAATTAGCCCAAAAATTATTTTAACTTCTTCAGAAAAGGAACGTACGAAATGACAAAGCATACAAATAAAATAAAATAAAATAAAATAAAATAAAATAAAATAAAAAATGAGACACAGAATTTTTTTTAAACATGAGATTAACAGGATGTCTCGTCCAAATTAACCTCACTCCTCCTTTTTTTTTAAAAGGATATAAAAATATATGAGATTAACAAGACGTCTCGTCTAAATTAACCTCGCTCCTCCTTTTTTTAAAGAGATATTATTTAAAAAATGAGTTTAACTGGACGTCTCGTCCAAATTAACCTCGATCCTCCTTTTAATAACAAGACAAAATGGAAATTCTAAAAATTAAATAAAGAAAGATGGGCCCGACAGGAACTGTTTCCCGCTCCTACGTATTCTCGAGCTTTCGAGAAATCAGGGTCATATAGTTCTTTGTTGGAAAATGTTTTCGAGAAAATATTAGACTTATTTTTGATTGATTTGTTTTTTTAATAATTAAAGGAAATTTATGAAGAATGAAAAAAAAACAAGGCAAAGTAATCCATACTTGCATAAACCTGTAAAATCTAATAACAGTAATGTAGGCAAAATAAATTTGTACGACATCTCTCCTAAGGGTTTAAAAAAAGAACTATTTATTTTTATAAAAGGAAACAGAATAGGAGGAGAGACAGGGGGCGACGAAAGAAATAAGAAAAGGAGAGAGAGAGAGAGAGTGAGTTCGGAAAAGAGAGGGGAGAGAGAAAACGAGAGGGTGGAGGAAGATCTAATGACACGCGTGGAAGAGCTTGGACGACATCAAGGGGAGACCTGATCGGATTCTCGGTGAGTGATAGTCGGTGCAGAGAAGAGAGATGAGAGAGAGGGACGCTAGAGACGGAGGGAGAGACAGAGGGACGGTGAGAGAGTAAAACGAGTGAGGGAGTGAGAGACCGAGTGAGGGAATGAGAGACCGAGTGAGGGAATGAGAGACCGAGTGAGGATGAAAGAGATCGAGTGATGGAGTGAGAGACCGAATGATAGAGAAACTGAGAGTGGAAAAGAGACTGAGTGAGGGAGTGAGAGACCGAATGAAGGAATGAGAAAGACTGAGTGTGAGGAGTGAGGGAACCGAGAGGGAGAGACGAGTGAAAGAGATCGGGTGAGGAAAGAAAGAGTGAAAGAACAAGTGGAAGACCGAATGGATGAAGGACCGAGTAACCTAGTGACGAGTGAAAGAGTGACCAAGTGAATGAAGGGCCGAGTGGTGGACTGAGAGACCGAGAGAGGGAGAGACGAGTGAAAGAGATCGGGTGAGGAACGAAAGAGTGAAAGAACGAGTGGAAGACCAAATGGATGAAGGACCGAGTGAGCTGGTAATGAGTGAAATAATGACCGAGTGAAAGAGATCAAGTGAGGGAGTGACGAGTGAATGAGGGACCGAGTGAAAGAACGAGTGAAAGAGTCAGAGATCGAGTGAGGGAGTGACGAATGGAGAGACCGAGTGAAAGACCGACTGAGACTGGAGAGGGTGTGAGAGACCGACTGACTGAAAAAGGGACTGGAGAGGGAGTCAGAGACTGACTGAGGGCAAAAGAGACCGACTAAAAGAGGGAAACTGAGTGATGGACCGAGTGAAATACCGACTGAGCGAAAGATCGGGTGAGAGACAAGAGTGAAAAACTGAGTGGATGAAAGGAACTGAGAGATGGAGTTGGAGACCGAGTGAGGGCGAAAGAGACTGACTGAAAAAAAAGACTGGAGAGGGAGTCAGACTGACTGAAGGCGAAAGAGACCGACTAAGCGAAAGATAGGGTGAGGGACCGAGTGAGGACGAAAGAGACTGACTGAGGGAAAAAGGGACTGGAGAGGGAGTCAGAGAATGACTGAGGGAAAAAGAGACCAACTAAAGGAGTAAGAGACCGAATGATGGAGAAACTGAGTGGAAAAGAGACTGAGTGAGGAGTGAGGGAACCGAAAGAGGGAGAGACGAGTGAAAGAGATCGGGTGAGGAACGAAATAGTGAAAGAACGAGTGGAAGACCGAATGGATGAAAGACCGAGTGATCTAATGAAACGAGTGAAAGAGTGACTGAGAGAGGGAAAGACCGAGCGATGGAAAAAGAGACTGACTGAGGGAGAAAGGCCGTAGAGTCAGATCGAATGAGGGAGTGACGAATGAATGAGAGATCGAAAGAGAGAGGGAGAGACGAGTGAATGAGATCGGGTGAGGAAAGAAATTGGGTGAGGGACCGAGTGAAAGAATGAGAGTGAAAGAGATCGGATGAGGGACCCAGAGAGTGGAACGAGTGAAGGAGAAACTGAATGGGGGTGAGACGAGAGAAAAGAAGGGAACCGAGAAAGACTGAGAAAGAGAGAGATGAGAGAGTGAAGGGAACCGAGAGAGAGAACCGAGAAGGGGAGAGACGAAAGAAAAGAAGAGAACTGAGAAAAAGAACCGAGAAGGGAAGAGACGAAAGAAAAGAAACGAAATTGGAGGAGATACATACCAGAGAATGTTCTTCTTTCTGATTTTTTTCTTTGTTCTTTATTGTTTTTTTTTATCTGTATTTTGTTTCTTTCTTGTTGATTTCTCCTCTTCTCTTCTTATTTCTTCTGGTTTATATGACGAGGATAAAGAGGATTGGGAGAGGAAAAAGACGAACACTAAAGTTGGGATGGATTGGGGGAGAAGTTCTTTTGCCTTTTTTTGTGTTATCTGATGAGTAAGATGGAGAAGGTGATGGGTCTGGGTTTTTCGTTCCTTATCCCTTCCTCTTTTTTTTCTCTTTTTCATTTTTCAGGGAATTTTCGTTTGCTTTTTATAATGAGGATGAAGAGGATTGGGAGAGGAAGAAGACGAATGCTAATGGAGGAGTATTGGGGACAGGTTCTGGATTCTGAACGGGTTTTCCGGAATGGAAGGGGGAAATTATTATTTAATATAGAAAAAGACAAAATATGGTGTTTACATAGGATGTTAGGGTGATGACATATGATGTATCCTTGAAGAACAATTTCATGATGCAGGCTATTTTGATATGGACTATTAATGACTTTCCTGCCTATGGTATGCTTTTTGGATGGTCAACATCTGGGAAGCTTGCTTGCCCTGTATGCATAAAACATACCAGGGGAATCACTTCCTGTTAGTGGCAAGACAAGTTTTTTTATACTATCATAGAAAGTTCCTATTATTGGATCACCCATTTAGGAGAAACAAAACCGCTTTTAAGAAGAACGAGGTTGTTAATGAACCTCCACCCCGTAGGTTATCCGGTACACAGGTTTGGTAGAGAGTCTCTGAGTATCCGTACATATGGGATAAGAATGTTAAGGAGTTTGTGGATTATGGGAAGGAACACCACTAGGTGAAGCAAAGTATATCATGGGATTTGCCATATTGGAAAGTGTTGTTGTTAAGACACAGCATAGATGTGATGCACACTGAATGAAATATTTTCATGAATATTTTTGACATTGTGATGGACATCAAGGCGAGAACAAACGACAATGAGAAAATTCGACTAGACCTTCCAAGTTGGTGTTCTAGGAAGGAGTTGGAATTGAGGGATGTGGGAAGTGGAAAAATGTTTAAACCACATGTGAAATATGTTTTAACAAGACCTCAACAGATTGTTGTATGTGTGTGGATGAATGGGTTGACCCTGCTTGACGAATTTGCTTCTAATTTGAGTAGATGTGTTGACGTGAAGGAGGGCGGGGTGTTTGGTATGAAAAGTCATGATTGTCATGTGTTTATGCAACAACTACTACTATATGCATTTCATGCTTTACCGGAACCCATTTGGAAACCGTTGATTGAGTTGAGCACTTCTTTAAAGAGTTGATAAGAACTTCATTAACTAAGGAGAAACTTGTGAAGATGAAAAAAAGTATTCTGGTCTTGATTTGTAAGTTGGAGTAAATTTTCCCATTTAGGTTTTTTGACTCTGTGGAGCATCTGCCTATCCATCTACCATACGAAGCCTTAGTTGGTGGTCTAGTGTAGTATCGTTGGATGTATTCGTTTGAAAGGTGAACGTTTTTAGTCATTAATTTCCTTGCAACAATTTTAATACTGTAACAGTATTATGTAACTCAACATTTGTTTATGTTTTACTAGATTCCTACACTCTTTAAAAGACAAAGTGTCAAACAAAGCATGCTTGGAAGTATCAATTTGTGAGGCATACTTAGTGGAAAAAATGACCACTTTTGCTTCTTTCTTTTTTCCGACGGAGATAGAAACTAGAATGAGTAGAATTCTTCGCAACCTTGGGGTGGCCACAAATCCAGGGTTATACTGTCTAAGTTTAATTTTTAACTATCCCGGTTGTCCTAGGGGCAAGGTCACAGAATGTTACATTGATGAGAAACATCAAAAGGCAGCTCACTTGTATATTCTTCTGAATTTCCTGGAAGTGGAACCCTATCTCGAGTAAGTCACTAACTTATTTCTTGTATTTTGAAGTTAGCAACCATTGTAGCTTAACTATTTATATATGTAAATATGTTGAAACAAGAGCAAAATGATATAACTGATGACCAAATTCGTAATGAGGTATCATCCAAATTCATCGGATGGTTCGCAAAACATGTTAGACCCGTATACCTTACGCTTTTGTGTTAAACTTCAAATTTTAGTTATCTAACGTTATTATGTGTTATACTATAAATAGATTCAAGACCCTAATAACCATGTTGAAAACCCTTTACTCCAAGCTCTTTCTTAGGGGGCGGTGAAAACTGTTAAAAACTGGCCAATTTACTATGTAAACGACTATAAGTTTAACATTTTCCAATGAAATAAATGGGTGCACACCCATATCTACTGGGTTTGTATTAAAGGCACAACAGACTGTTAGAGGAAGACTTATATGGAGTTTTGACAGAGATTGTTGAAGTTTCTTTCTCTAGACGACTTAAAAGAGATATCGTTCTATTCAAGTGTGATTGGTACGACAACACAATCGGTGTAGGAACAAAGGTTGACAACAACTATGGTTTAGTTGAGGTCAAGAAAAATGGTAGATATAAATGGTTTGATCCCACCATTTTTTCCCAGCAAGCTGAGTAGGTTTATTGTACGAACTTCCCTAGAGGGCACCGGAACTGGTACGCAGTCATCAAAGCCAAGGCCCGAAGTCAGATCATTGATAATGTCTCTGATAAGGTTGAGGATGCTTATCAGCTTGCTCCGAACGAGCTTAATCACAATCATTTGGTGTTTAATATTGATCTAGTGATATTGATGAGACATTTGCCACTATAGGGGGTGAGCACATTGACAAAAAGGTGTCTCCCAATCAAAACGGTCCAGGGCCGATTTGGAGACTGATGCCCCTGTTGAAATAGATAGTCATAGTGACACTAAAACTAAGGGAGAATTTCAAACTGAAACAAATTGTTGATGTAAAATTTACCATTATTTTCTTACCTTAATGCATCAATTTTATTGGAAATTAATTTTTAATCAATTACCTCTTAGCATGTTTTACCAATTTGAGCTTTATTTGGTGTGTGATCCTAAATTGAATTAATTAACTTAATTAAATTTATGTGCAAGTTATTGAGGTTTGAAAAATAACATTTAGGAATGGTTGATCATAGAAGATTTAAAGGGAACATATTTAATGAGGAAAAGATAAATGAGAAAGAAAATTAATATATATATATATATATATATATTATAATACTTGGCATGCATGTTATATAATATATATATATATATATAAGTTACGGCATATTATATAATATATATTAGCTACAACGTGCATATGAGCGTGCGTGATTATATACATTGAAATTCCGTGGCACCAAGCGATTTGCAGCACATAGCATTGGACGTTCAAAAGTTTTTGGAACTTGGGCTGCGCAGCGAGAAAAAATTCGGAGTTGCAACAAAGACAGGAATTGACGACGCGCAAGAGGAGATTAAAGACGCAAGACGCAGAAAGAAAGAAAAAGGAATCAGAGACGTAGGGAGAGAGACAGAAGTTGTAGAGAAAAGAGCACGTATTCAGCAAAGGATTTCACTTTTCCCAATTTGTTAATTCCCGGTATGAGATTTTTAGTTTAATTCTTTTAAATTTGTTGAATCCTTAATTTATAGAAGGCTAAATTCTTATATTGATTTTTTGGGACAATATTGTAATTTGATTGTTGAAGTTTCTATTCTTAATTGCAATCTCTTTCCTTTTTGTTAATTTCTTCATGATCATAACCTTCACATATTTAATCATTTTTTGTTTGATTAAATTGTATGCTTAATCAATTTAATTATGCAAGTGGGATTAAATAAGGTTTTAATTAGAATTGATTAAGAAAATATGCATGCTTAATGAATGTTTTCAAGATTAATTCTAATTGTTATGGGTTGCTTAATTCTATACTCTAAGGCTAGGTTATGTATGTAGACGCTTGATCTGCACAAATTCAATAATTCTTGAATTTAATGATCTTGACTCCTTTTGCTTAATTAGGACGCTTATTTTCATTCAACTTGAACATAAGCAAAGGAATTGTGAATTGAAAGACGCTTAGTTGATTAATTCAAATTGAATTAAGAATTTGATAATTAGGGAAGCGTATATCTTTTGTAACCAATGATGGGATCAATTACAATTACTCCAAGGAAATCAATCAATTGTCATTCATTGCTTTTAACTCAATTTTTAATCACTCTTTCTTTATTACGATAATCATAAACAAACCCTTTTTTATTGATAACTGTGTTCTGAACATCTTTGTTTGTTGGTTCTTAAGAGACTACCTAGGCTCACACCCTAGTACTGCATTAATTTAATTGTTTTAATTTGAACGACCGCGACAGTTGACGTCAAATTTTGGCGCCGTTGCTGGGGACCAACGGTTCCTAGAAAGATTCTTAGTTTAGGTAGTAGTTGAATAATTTTGTTTGTTTTTATTTTATTTTATTTTTACATAATTTTAGGATTCTGATGATGCATTACATTGTTGCATACTATGTATGACTAGGACAACTTCTAGGCATTTGCATCCATTTGATCCTAAAATAGAAGAACATTTCATAGGTTAGTTAGGGGAATTAGAAATCTTAGTTTAGATAGTAATTGCATTGATAGTGATAGCATTGCATCTGATTGTGCTGAAAGTTTTACTTCTGATTTTATTGATATGGCTGGGCAACCTCCTTGTGAGAGAACTCTTAAGGAAATGGTTGCACCTGAATTCACTTACGAAAGTTTGTGTATCCAATACCCCGAAGAGGATGTCCCTTATGTGCTTAAAACTTGATTGATGCACTTGTTGCCAAAGTTTCATAGTCTTGCAGGTGAGGATCCGCACAAGCATCTCAAGGAGTTCCACATTGTGTGCTCTACAATGAAGCCTCAAAATGTCGAGGAGGATCATGTTTATCTGAAGGCCTTCCCTCACTCCCTTGATGGTGTTGCAAAAGATTGGCTCTATTACCTAGCCGCGAGATCAATTAAGAGCTGGGATGACTTGAAGAGAAAGTTCCTAGAGAAGTTCTTTCTTGCCTCTAGGACTACTGGCATTCAGAAAGGATATATTTGGAATCAGGCAACTCTCTAGGGGAAGCCTTTATGAGTATTGGGAGAGGTTCAAGAAACTATATGTAAGCTGCCCTCACCATCAAATTTCTAAGCAGCTTTTCCTCCAATACTTTTATGAAGGCTTGAACCATTATGAATGTTATGATATTCACGTGTGAAGTGTGTGAAAATATAAGTGGGTTCTGTAAGGTGAGCGAAATTTGTCATTGTGTGACTTGAGTGTGTTGTGTATGTGGTGTTCGAGGTGAGCATGAGCGTATGTCATGTGTGTATGTTGTATGAGTTATGTGTGCCTGTGTGTAGTAAGGGTGCTATGTATGTATGTGGAACAAGTGTAGACTTTAATTGATCCAATTTCACCATTATTAAGTATTCTCTGTATGCATGATTCTTTATGTGTATTTCACTTTTATTAAGTTCTCTCTATGTGTGCTTTTATGTGTTTAATTGATCTAATCCCAAATAGTTTGTAAGTTTGTTTGCTCTAATGGTTATGGTGTGTGTGCGCAAAAAGTGTAGTGCGTAGTGCAGGTTGAGTGATTGTGTGTGGGTTGTTATTGTAGGTGTGTACTATGTGTGAGAGGTGAAAATGAGTGAATGAAAAAGACAAAAGCAGGTTGAGTGGAGAATGTTATAGTGTGAGTTAGGTGCAAGGTAATGTGTGGTTATGATTCAGTAGTATGGGTGTAATAGGAAGTGAAAAAGAGAAGGTGATAATGTGTTTGATATATAAATACAATATGTGAAATTTATGAGTGTGTGCGTATGTGTATCCTCTCTTCACAGTTTTATCAATCTTTGATTCCTTTTAATTTTGTTTCCCTTTCTTTAAAGTTGACAAAGGTTAGAGGTTGCCTGTCGGTTTTTTCCCTTTCTCTATGTTTATATCAACTCAATTGTAGATAAAAGGTAATTTTTCTGTAATCTTATTCTTCCTTGTGGTTAGTTTATTTGGTAGAATATTTGAAAATGGTTGTTGATCTAGGCATAATACCAACCTAGATGACATTAACACTGAACAATGCTTTGCGGCTCAAGACACCTCCTATGAGTGTTGTTTAACTTTGGTAAATCCCACACAAAGTCCTTAAAGACCAAAGTCAGGGAGAGAGCAAGAGAATCATTAAGGGCACACTAGCAATTGATTGACAAAGGATGTAAAGAATATCTGTTACTATAGTAGCTTTATCTGCCTTTTACTGATTTTGTACTCACACGTGCCACATAGGACGTTCTCACCATTGAAGTCTATAAATGCCACACATTATTCTTGGTTAAGGTCACCAACCCTTGCTTGAGCTCCAATATTAATTTATCCGGTATTGACTTGAGTGTCAAAGTATCTTTGTAGGTGACACCAAATTTCACCCCACAATGAGATACTAGTGTGTTAGCTATACGGATTAACTATAAGACCTTTTGCTCCTTATTAGACTGGGAGGCATAATACTATATTCCCACTGCATCAGTGTAAAACATAAGAAAGTGAGTCATCTGGTATTGAGATTAGATGTTTTGTCCCCAACCAGACAAATCATTAGCTCGCCTAGTGCGACCCGCTAAATGTATTCCCATGAACTATATTTGTAAGTATAGACGTTGTGCATCGACAATCCCCAACCCTGGAAGGTCAAATACACGATCTCACGCACTTGGAGCATAGGCATCTAGCCTACATGTCAGCTTAGTTGACACTCTGGCATCTACTAACCCGAGTACAAGACGTGTTGCAGTCTTAGCCTAACCGGATCCTTGGGATAAGATCATCCATTAACTCAGAGTAGAGTTAGAAAAGCTAAGGAAAAAGCATGAGTAGCCAGAGTAATGAGTAGCTACACAAAACCAAGCTTCCCCAACAAGACCCTGCCTAACAACATCTTATCACGAGATGTGCACCACCCATTCTTATTCCAAGATCCCTACTTATGACGATGACCATCTTGAATCCTAATATTGTGATGATCATCATTCCCTTTGTCATAGGAATCTACAAACTGTGGCTGCTTTAACGGGGTACAGGTTAAGTATACCCTTCTCTAGGAGACTAATGAGGATTCTTATTCTCGAGAATCTATGGATAACGTATTCCTTGTTAATTGGGAAATGCTTTAGAGAAACTGATCTAGGGAAGCATCTGGACCCATATGTAGAATCTGATGTGATATGAAAGATTTTCCCCAGAACCCTCATCGTAGAAAGGCTGAGTTAGTTTAAGGGCCCTCCCATAAGCTCAATTGATTCCTGAATAGATATGGCTGAGGCTTTTAGCGGTCACTTCGTCATTTCTAGAGATATTCCTAAGACTTCCTACACCTTGGCTCAGATCAAGCAGGGTGAGAAATAATCCTTTAAGGATTTTCTGAAATCATTCTATAAAAAAACTACTATGGTACCCAATCTAACGAAATCAATCTAGCTTCACATTGTCATTGACTCCCTGCAGCTAAAGTTAGCATTCGCCCTATCTTTAGCAAAGGGACCACCCCAAACTTTCAAGGAATTTCAAAAGAAGGCCACTAAATATATCAGTATCAATAGTGCAGAAAAGGTCTATGAACTCGGTTAAAATGGGGCTACAAACACGGTTGCGAGAGCGAATTTGTTCCTGTCGTGTTCGTAGGTAATAAAGGTATGAACTTGGTTCGCTAAACCGAGTTCATAGGGCCAATCTATGAACTTGGTTTAAGATGAATTGCGTTCATATTTTGTTCTTGGGTCAATCTATGAACTCAACTGTTGCTTAAACCATGTTTATATTTTGTTTCTAGGTTAATTAATGAACTCGATTGTTGCTTAAACCATGTTTATATTTTGTTTCTGGGTCAATCTATGAACTCGATTGTTGCTTAAACCGAACTCATAAACACCCTATGAACTCGTTTGAAGACAGAATCGAGTTCATACGTAGGATTTTTTTTAATATCTGTTTTAGTTTTCTATTACTGCAAACCTGCAAACAGTAAAAATAACCCAATACAAGGAAACAAATATACCAAACAGAATTGTATATACAAATACTTACATATATATATATATATATATATACAAACTACTAAAACTAATACTTATATACCTATACTATTATCCCCTAACCCTTAGAAAATATGAGGCCTATTGCTCCTAAATTTCCCTGATGTCTTTGGCAGTGTATGAGGACCGGTACTGGAAAACCTGTATATATATATATATTTATGCTAGTTATTGCATATACAAATACATAATTACATCATTACCCAATTTTTTTTGAAATTCATGAATTAGTTACGAAAGTTATAGTTGCTCATGAGTCAGTTACGTTTGCTTCAATGATATTCTGCATCGTCTTCATCATATAGTACCCGCACTCATAACCTCTTATTTGTCTACGATACTACACAATACATATACAAAGTTTATTAGTATTTGCTTCAGAATATAAAATAAAATCTACAGAGAAAGTGTACTTACTTTTGGGTACAGTCATTGTAATTTTTTCTTTGTGTTGACGCCCCTTGTTAGACCCAATTATAATGTTGCAGAAAACTTATTAACTTTGTTTTACTGTTGGGCCTTTTAATTGGCAAGCGCACCAATCATTTGTAGTTTTCAAAATTTAGATATCGTTCCACTGGGATTGAAAGTTCAATAATTACAGTAATTTTCAAGTTACTATGGTAAATTTATCAAAACCTATTCACAAAAGAATAATTTATATACAATTTTATACAATATTCACAAGATTGTATAGCTGAGTTGTTCATGTGATAAAAAGAAAATAACAATTTATCTAAAAAGTTGAGTTGCAAAATAACTAAGATACTTGAGGATAAAACACAGATAAACAAATTATGTTGGAATTTGGATTCCTAATCTATAATAACAATGGAGGAACTAAAAACATGCATATTTAATCATCAAATTCATGTCATTGCAGCTTAAAGTCATTATAACCGATCCCTCGTGATACAAATTCTAAGTATTCACCGTAAAGTCTGATCCCTCGTGAGCTTTCTCAGTAAAAACTTGTATTAAGTCCTGGCCTTATGGCAACAATAATTACCAATTCTATCCCTAGTAATTGGCATATTAAGGGTATTCCAACTTTTACTTTTATTAAATCAAGTTTTAATAAAGCATAAATAATCATTCTCCCATTTGACATTTATACTAATAAAACAAGTTTCTATACGCATGAAAATCATTCTCCCGTTTGACATTCATACTAATAAATGATTGAAATACTAACATGCACTTGAATCATAAACATGCAGAGATTTAATTCACAACATCATAATCAATAGACTAGTTCACCAATTCCAACATAAACAAATTAGTTACACATGGTGAAAGTAAAAGTTACAGTGATTGACATTACAAAGGCGATGAAAACTTCACGGCACAACGATCACAATACTACACAACACTCTCAAGTATCTAGAAAACTATTCTAGAACTACAAACTCACAAAAGAACCACTCAAAGACGAGTGTATAAGAGAAGAAGAGAACTCTGAATGTAGGATGGGATGCTTAGAAGTATGGAGAATGACCCTATTTATAGGGCTGAGGAAGGGTGCTGACGCTACGCACTAGCCTAACGCTACGCGTCAGGTCCCTGACTCAGCTCCCATTAAACAGCTTGAAGTGACCACTATGGAATTATTAAATCAATCATGCCTTGCCATTTGTCCCTGTCTCCACTTCGGCTTTGACATTTGTGAGTAGTGGAGAGGCCAATTATGGGTCAAAGGCTGAGTGCTTGGCCACCTAGAAGTGGAGTCCACGTAGCTTCTGACGCTACGTGTGGATGTGACGCGTAGCGTCAGCATCAGAAATCCCACGCTATGCGTGGGGTTAATGCTACGCGTCAACTCTCCAGATCTTCATTTTTCTCTTTAAATTCTTTACTTTTTCACTGTAAAACTATAGAAAATTGATCAATGGTAGATTATTTCCAACAACATCCATTTATTGAATTTAAAACCTAATTTTCTAACAATTTAAGCTAATTTTTATTATTTTTACAAAATTTTTATTAAAGATTTTATTGTAAATTTGAGGACTAACAAATACCCCCAACTTGAGACATTGCTCGTCCTCGAGCAAGAGAGAAAATTAAAATAAAATTTGAAATCAAATTTTTGAGTTAGTCCGAGAATTTATCACAAAAAGTAATTTCACAATTTACCATTTAAAGTAACCAAAAATAGATATCCTATGTAATAAAGGTTTAATGACAAAAATTTTTACAATACCTTAATAACTAATCAAGCATAATTTCAGGCTTACGTCACAAGTGTTTAACTCTGTGCAAAGGGTAACATGTTTCACTCAATCAATCATAAAATCAAATGAATTTAATTTTGATTTTCATCTAATCAATGGTTAATCATACAGAGTTAATTCAAAAATCACAAGGTCTTTTCATGGGTTGTAATGAGGCTTGGCTTACAAGAAATGATGGTTTTTTCTTGGAATTCAAAAACCTGAAATCATAAAAGAGTATTTTGTAATTTTTAGGCTTTCTCTTGTCCCAAGTCTCAATTCCTTTATTGATAAAAAATAAATACCCCCAACTTGATTCTTTTCTCTATTTTTGATTTGCATATATGTCTTTTCATTTTTTCATTTATATGCATAATTTTGTTTTTTCTTGAAAAGAATCAAGTTGTTAATTTTCACTCCCTACTCAAAATATTCTTTCCATTTTGATCAATTGCTCTTTTAATTAATCAAGTAAAGGGAATAATTCAAATTTGATAAGGGTCAAGGGTACCAAAGAAATTATTTTTCAGGCTCAAAATTGGCTTTCAAAGGATAAAATGATTTTACCATGGTAAGCTTTTTGGCTCAAGGTTTCTTTTACCAAAAATGTGCCTTGATCATTTTCTTGAATTCTCTGTATAATAACACAAATCACAGATTAAAGCAAAATCAATTTGAATGAAGTTATGTCGAAACCCTCAAGTGTTTAAAAGATCTCTCAGCTCATCGGGTTATTTGAAATTAGCTTGATAGTTAATAAAATTATTGTAATTAAATTTATCAAAATTCCTTAATTACAAAAAGAATCGATAATTGATTTAAAAATGGTTTTATTGTGTAAAAACTTTAAGTGTATAAATTTCATTATTTTCAAAAAATTTGATTTCAACGATAAAACATTTTTTTTGAATTTTCGAAGAAAACACGCAAAAACATACCACGATAAAATTACACAATAAAACACACCACATAATAAAAGACAAAATATAATATATAATCCACAAAGTAAAAATACCAATGTAAATATCAAACTAAAAGTAAACTAAAGTGTATGTAAAAGATGTAGAAAATAACACCATCAGTCCTCCATGTGATCCTCATCATCTCCCTCCTCATCTGCATCACCCTCTGATTCAGCATGTGCTCCAGATGGTCCACCAGTCTCAGGGTAAGTGGGTAAATCACCAGGCCAAGCTACATGAGCTGCGAACTCAGCTGGTGTGATATAAGGTGTTCCCTCTCCCTGAAGTCTGTACTGATAAAATGCATCATGAAGATGCATGTAAGCTCTGTGTGTGGCAGCCATCATCTGCATCATATGCTAATGCTCAAGTGTCATCCTGGCAAATCCCTCTGTGATAGCATCAGCAGGTGGTGGCTGAACTGGTGGTCTCCTCCTTCTCTGTCTGAGTTGAGCCTCCTGCTCCAGTGGTGGAAGCTCGCACTGCTAGACGAAGTAATCTCTATTCACTAGAACTTTGGGGATTCTCCCCGAAGAAATAGTGAACTCTGGTGATGGCACAACAACTCCTTGCCTCCTCAGTAAGGCAGATATAATGAGAGGGAATGGGATAGGATGATTCACTTTATACCCAAGGGCATAAAGGTGAATCTGCTCAGAAATCAGCTCTGCAATATCAATGGTATGGCCCTGAAGAATGGAATAAAGGAGGCAGCAGCGATCAACTAGGATAAAAGAAAGGTGGGTGACAGGAGTAATGTTATGCAGCATGAGATGGGACCAAGCCTGAGCTATGGGAGTCAGCTGGGTCTTGAGGAGGTTAGATGGAGTCCTTCCAATCTTACTCAGGTTGAAGAAGATTCCATCTTTGCTCAAGAAGTGAGCAACCTGATCTAGGAAGTATCCTAAACCACCATCCTCAGTTGCGACCTTGTTTCTGTTCTCCTTCCAGAAACAAACATCGCTCTCGGGAGTAGGCTCCCAAGGGTTACCCAGTAGGGTACTAATCGTGTCCTGTTCATATGTGATGTGCCGACCCCAAACCCAGCTCGTCCTTTGCTGGCCGATATTTGGTGCATCCTGGCGAGTCCTGTAAGCATTCACGTAAAACTCTGTCACTAAGATGGGATCCCCCTCAGTAGGTAGGGAAAATAGAGGTCCCTATCTCCTCCTTTGGACCTCATCCTACAGCTCAGGATAGTCTCCAGCATTTAAATCCAAGACTCTCTCCTAGATGAGTCTTTGGCCCTTTATCTGATGAAACCGGGCCCATTTCGCATCAGTGCGAAATCTGGTAGGGTCTCTTGGTCCTAGCACCTCCTCTCCCTGAAGATCTAGATCTTCAGAAGTGGTGTTAGTGTCTATGGTCCTTCTTTGTCTCTTAGGACCAGTAGAAGGAATGGATTTCTTTGGTGCCATCTGCAAAAAGAAAAAATTTAAAATTCAAACACATTATACTATTTAACAATCAAAGTTTATCAATTATTTAAAATAACAACAAAATATTTTCAAAAAACTATTTATACAATAATTCACACAAAATGCAACATGCATATTTTTATTTTTAACAAAATATAAATTTCACAAAACATGCAAAATCATACAACATACATATCTACAAATTTATTCAAATTTATATATTTTTATTTTTATGCAAGAAAGTATAACAAACATACAAACTAAGAAATTTTATTAATTCAAAAGAAAACAACAACAAACAGAGGCATACTAAACAGATTTATTAAAAATAGAAAATAAGTTATACACATAGCAAAAGATAACACACAAAAATTAACAAAAATCAGGAACAGAGGCTGACGCTACGCGTGGGTGGGACGCTACACGTGAGCTCTATTCTTCCCACGCTACGCGTCAGTGGGACGCTACGCGTCAGTGGGACGCTACGTGTAGGATTACAGTTCATGCCTCACGCTACGCGTCAGTAGGACGCTACGCGTGAGGTGCGCAGTTTCAAACACAGAAACAGGGGTTGCGCAATCACATCCCCCCACACTTTATTCAATCAAAATTGTTTCCTAAATCTAACAACAAACAGATCCCAATGGTTTTCTAATCCTAATCCTAACCACATGCATTCTAAAAATCAAAATTAAAATTCAATTAAAAGAGAGAAGGGAGAGGTTTACTTACTTGGGATTCTCTATGCAATGAAGCGAAGAAGAAGGAATGTGGGTGATTAAAAGTGGGAATTAGGGTTCTGAGAGGTAAAGTGAGGTAGAGAGGGAATATTAGGTTTTAAAACATAAGATTGGGCCTCTCTGGTTCAGTTTTAAAAACTAAACGTGGGCCCTGATGCTACGCGTGGGTGGGACGCTACGCGTCAGGTTGAAATTTTAAGCTCCATGCTGAGCATCAATGGGACGCTACGCATGGGGTTCTGATTTTTAAAATTCAATTTATTTATTTATATATATATATATAAAAGAAAAATAAAAAAGAAATAATGGGTTGCCTCCCATTGAGCGCTGGGTTTAATGTCTCCAGCCAGACATTACCTCTGATCAATCGGGTGGTTTTTCAATTTTGGTTGAGGAATCACCCATCTTTTTCTTCCTTCTTCTCTGATGCTTGATTACCTGTCTTTCATCATACAAGCAATCGGTTAATTTTAAAAAATTTAATTGATTGAGAAGAGATATACCTGGTTTGGTTGAAAGGTAAACTTTTTCCTCCTTATTTATCCTGAGATGTTTATGAGCACTGAAGCTTACCTCCTCTCCATGAATTCTGATTGCAACCATACTTTGATCAATATCTAACATTATTTTTGTAGTCTTCATGAAAGGTCTTCCAAGAATTAGGGGGATCTCAGTATCTTCCTTCATATCCAGTACCACAAAATTAACTTTGAAGTGGTACTTGTCAATCTTTACCAATACATCTTCCACAATTCCAGTAGGTTGCTTGACAAAGCGATCAGCCAGTTGTAAAATCCTTTTGGTTTCTTGTAATTCCAGATCACCAATATGCTTCATCAAATCTAGGGGCATAAGATTGATGTTAGCCCCTAAATCTAACAAAGCATTCCTGATATTGATATTTCCAATGGTTACAGGAATGGTGAAACTTCCTGGATCTTCATATTTTTCTGGTGTTAAGATGGCAATACGACTTGCTTCTTGCTCTTCATTCATAGGCTCTTGTATATTTTTTCTTTTTCATTTTTTCATTTTTTTCTTTTTCACTTTCTTTTTCTTTTTCTTCTTCTTTTTTCTCATTCTCTTTCTTTTCACAATCAATTTTTACAAATTTGCAACTTTTAGAAGAAACAGCATTACATTGATCCCTTGGGTTCTGAGTGTTTGCAGTAAAACCAGAACTTTTCAATTTAGCTATTTCTTTTGCTAGCTGACCCATTTGCAAATCTGATGCCTTTCGGGCAGCTTCATTTGTTTCCATAAATTGCAATAACTGTTGGATAGATTCCTCAATCCTTATCAATCTTGTATTTTTAATTTGTGATTGTTGTTGCTTAAATTGATTTTTAGGAGGTCGGTTGGAAGGTCCAGCATCTTGTCTCCAGCCAGAATTCTGATTCTGCCATCCCTATGGAAAATTGTTAGGAAAAGAATTACCATAATTGAAAGGAAAGTTACCCAATGGTATTCTTTGATGGTTTAGAAAATTGGCTTGCTCTTGCTTATTTCTTTCAGGGGCACAGTAACCACATGGTTGTTCTCCTATGCAATGCATACATTGTTTTAATTGAGCAGGAGGTGATGATGACATTTGAGCAATTTGAAGTTTCTCCAATTGTTTACTCATAGCCTCAATTTGTTGAGTCAGCAATTTTTGCTGAGCTAATACTACATCATTTACCCCCAATTCAAGCATACCTGGCTTTCTTTGTACATTACCTCTTTCATGTTTTGCTTGTCGGTCACTAATGGACATTGATTCCAATATTTCTATTGCTTCTTATACAGTTTTGTTCATCAAAGAACCACCTGCACAAGCATCTAACATCATCTTGAACTGAGGTAATAAACCATGGTAAACGATCCTTACCTTTTCGGCATCATTTAAGTTGTGATTTGGACACTTTCTCAAGAGTGCCTTGAATCGTTCCCATGTTTCTTCTAATGATTCATCATTATTTTGTGAAAAAGAATGTATGGCTGTCATGGCTTCAAAATATTTTGAAGGAGAATAAAATCTTTCCAAAAATTTTCTCTCAACATCGGACCAGTTTGCAAAACTACAGGGTGGACAAGATTTAAACCATTCTTTAGCTTTCCCAATCAAAGAAAAAGGAAACAATCTCATGTAAACTGATTCTTCTTGATTGGGTTCAAAACCAATTGTGCTACATAACTCATAAAAAGTAGTTAAGTGTTCATAAGGTTCCTTATTATTTAAACCAACAAATTGATTATTTTGAATAATGTTTAAAGTAGCTGGTTTAATTTCTACAACAGCAATAGGTCCTTGATACATCCCTGAAACACGAGGTGGTCCATTAATAGCAGCAAACTGTCCCAATGTTCTTCTTTCAGCAGCCATATTAGAATTTTCAAAATTTTTAGATTTTCCAAAAGAAGATGAAGTTGAAGAAGAAGTTTTTGTTTTTTTAGATTTTAACGCTTTAAGTTTCTTTACAAACTTCTCGATCTCAGGATCAAAGAACACCTTTCCTGCAGAAGATCGAGTTTGTATAAACACACTAAATAAAAGAAAGGTTAGTAAAATAATGTTAAAATGAATGAATAAATAAATAAATTGAAAATTTTTTACTAAGGTAGAATATTTTTACCATGGTAATTAAAAATTTACTATTTTACTGAATCAATTCAATCCTCGGTGATGGCGCCAGAAAACTTATTAGACCCAATTATAATGTTGCAGAAAACTTATTAACTTTGTTTTAGTGTTGGGTCTTTTAATTGGCAAGCGCACCAATCGCTTGTAGTTTTCAAAATTTAGATATCGTTCCACTAGGATTGAAAGTTCAATAATTACAGTAATTTTCAAGTTACTATGGTAAATTTATCAAAACCTATTCACAAAAGAATAATTTATTTACAATTTTATACAATATTCACAAGATTACATAGCTGAGTTGTTCATGTGATAAAAAGAAAATAACAATTTATCTAAAAAGTTGAGTTACAAAATAACTAAGATACTTGAGGATAAAACACAGATAAACAAATTATGTTGGAATTTGGATTCCTAATCTATAATAACAATGGAGGAACTAAAAACATGCATATTTAATCATCAAATTCATGTCATTGCAGCTTAAAGTCATTATAACCGATCCCTC
Organism: Clitoria ternatea; assembly: GCA_037962975.1. NCBI lineage: Eukaryota > Viridiplantae > Streptophyta > Magnoliopsida > Fabales > Fabaceae > Clitoria > Clitoria ternatea. The sequence continues at coordinate 112,179,583 of CM075671.1, forward strand.
GTGATACAAATTCTAAGTATTCACCGTAAAGTCCGATCCCTTGTGAGCTTTCTATGTAAAAACTTGCATTAAGTCCTGGCCTTATGGCAACAATAATTACCAATTCTATCCCTAGTAATTGGCATATTAAGGGTATTCCAACTTTTACTTTTATTAAATCAAGTTTTAATAAAGCATAAATAATCATTCTCCCATTTGACATTTATACTAATAAAACAAGTTTCAATACGCATGAAAATCATTCTCCCGTTTGACATTTATACTAATAAATGATTGAAATACTAACATGCACTTGAATCATAAACATGTAGAGATTTAATTCACAACATCATAATCAATAGACTAGTTCACCAATTCCAATATAAACTAATTAGTTACACATGGTGAAAGTAAAAACCAAACTTACAGTGATTGACATTACAAAGGCGATGGAAACTTCACGGTACAACGATCACAATACTACACAACACTCTCAAGTATCTAGAAAGCTATTTTAGAACTACAAACTCATAAAAGAACCACTCAAACACGAGTGTATAAGAGAAGAAGAGAACTCGGAATGTAGGATGGGATGCTTAGAAGTGTGGAGAATGGCCCTATTTATAGGGCTGAGGAAGGGTGCTGACGCTACGCGTCAGGTCCCTGACTCAGCTCCCATTAAATAGCTTGAAGTGGCCACTATGGAATTATTAAATCAATCATGCCTTGCCTTTTGTTCCTGTCTCCACTTCGGCTTGGACATTTGTGAGTAGTGGAGAGGCCAGTTATGGGTCAAAGGCTGAGTGCTTGGCCACCTGGAAGTGGAGTCCACGTAGCTTCTGACGCTACGCGTGGCTGTGACGCGTAACGTCAGCATCAGAAATCCCACGCTATACGTGGGGTTGATGCTACGCGTCAGCTCTCCAGATCTTTATTTTTCTCTTTAAATTCTTTACTTTTTCACTGCAAAACTAGAGAAAATTGATCAAGGGCAGATTATTTCCAACAACATCCACTTATTGAATTTAAAACCTAATTTTCTAACAATTTAAGCTAATTTTTATTATTTTTACAAAATTTTTATTAAAGATTTTATTGTAAATTTGAGGACTAACACCCCTCAATCAGTTATATCCATTTATAGCCCTATTGAAAAAAACACTAATTAGAACTGTCAATAAAACAAGCGTGGTTGTTGTTTATAATAAAAATACCAATGTTAACTTACGTTTCAACACAAAGTTTAACTGTACAGGAACTGAGTCATGCACTGAACAAATACATACTACTAAGTTATTTGCTGGACAGATAACCACAAGAATCCAATAAACACTAAAATGAAAGGGAACTGAGTAAGTACTCAACACATGAACAAATGATATGCATTTATATAAATACAGACATACTAAAAATAATGTCAACTTACTTGTTAATGTATGGAGCCCGTTTGCTGGACTTAGACATCCAATTCTTGGACTTAGACATACTAAAAATAGTGTCAACTTACTTGGGTCTCTATGTCCTTAGTTCCACTCCTTTGTATGGCCTCAGGCTCCAGGAATCCAAATGTGTCATCCTTCCCTTCAGCCACACATACCTCATGCATAAACCTACAACATATAGTCGATGAAAAAAATTAGTACATATGAAATAGGTGAATATATATTTATATGTGTAAGTACTTACATCTCCCAAAGTTGTATAATGGAGATGTTGAGCATGGTCATCCCATTTGTAATCTCTAATATGTCATTATGATCAATGTATATAGGAACATTGCTTATCCTACCAAAGACGTCCTTGTTCCAGGGCACCTAGACAGGTGTGCCATATAAGTCAACACAAAGTCTCCATAACTCTCATATGGGATCCATTGGCCGAGTCAGAACTGGAACTTTAAACTTCCCCTATAATTGACAATAACAGAAAGACATATAAATATATACATATAAAATGAAATAAATAAATAAATAAAGATGATTTTTCAACATACCTGATCAGCAACAACCTTCAGCATGAATATGGGCCATATGAGGAACTGGTGAAGCGCATATGAAATGTGGAATACTTCATCTGTGGGCACTGGAACCACCATGTCAAGGTTAGGTGTGATAACGTGAACCATAGATACCCTTGACATGCCATCCAACAAGGGCTTCCTGTGAACCAGTAAGCCTGTATTAAATACCATCCCAATGGCAACCGAGTCAGGTACTCTATCTAGGAATAACTGACATCTCCTCCCAAGGTCGACATCAGTGTTGTGACCATCGGGATCTGCTCCCATACATGAACCCTTGGTGCTAATAGGCACCAACTCAAGTACAGGTAGGGGTACAAGAGGGTCAGTTATAGGCTATGATAGGGGAGCTGCCTATAACTTCTTGGTCAACCTCGTAATCTACTTAGCCTGCATATCCATAACCTCATTCAAGCTTTTGAATCTCTCATCGTACTCAAAAGCAAGTTGAGCCTTGGCCTCACTCAACCTCGACTCAAACATCCTTACCATGTCAGCTGATGATGAAGATACAGTAGATGGGTCGTACACACTGTGGATAATGTAACCTCTACCAGGGTGCTCGGGTCGACCGATGGCCATAGTCAATATATCATGTCGACCATCAACAACAAAACTCCCCTGCGTAGGCGTAATTACTAACTCGTCCTACAAAAGATAAAAAATTAAACCATCATCATTAATCAACTTTGAATGCTAAAATACAAAATATAAACTTCTTGCTTAGATATTCTATACTTACAATCTTCTCTATAACCTGTTGTACCTTCAGAGAAGTAAAGTCACCTTATTTGTTATTACGGGCCTGTTTCCATTTCTCGTGGCGTGAGGAGGGATCAACAACCTCATTCTCTAGCTGGCTGGCCCTCTCAGCAGTCATTTGTTGCTCAAGAAGACGATATCCATCATGCGACAGCTTGCGGGGAGAATCGTTCTTCCATTGAATCTCCTGAGCCTTCTTCCTAATCACTTAATTCAATTACAAACAAAAGAAGAATGAGTTATAAAAATCAATTACAAATAAAATAAGACCGTAAATAAAGGTGTTGACTCACTGTAAACTTTATACACTGTCGAGATGCAATAAAGGCATCCCATTTGTCATGGTCAATAAACTCATACTTCTCACCAGGAAACTCTCCCTTGTGCTATCCAAAAACGTACTCACAAGTAAGTTTGTTTTTGAATGCCCTCCACCTCTCAACAACATTCAAGAGTACCTTCCTCATTAGGTATCCACTGCTAGGATATCTCAAGCACCCTACAATGAAAAAACATAATTTAGTTAGCATCACAAACATAACAGAATAGTAAAGTACAACAACTTATATACAAAATAACGTAGCAGAATATCCTCATAAATTTGGTTTTTTAGGACCTCCTCAATGTGATCCCAATATGGAAGAGTAATAGGGACCTGAGTCTACGACAACACCCCCAAGTAACTGCTAAACTTGTCCTGGTTCAACCCAAATGCTCTCCCTATGTTGATGTCAATGTCAACATGTAGTCGATCTCCCTAATATCTATGAACAACGACACTGGGCATCTGTGTCACCCCCTGATTTTTCGGACTTGAATCTCGATGTAATCAAAACAATTAATTAATAAAAATATGAATAAATTTTTCGCGTTTGAAAAATTTCCTGAACACAACCACGATTACATCAAGACCCAAATCACAGTAAATCGAAGAGTGAGATTTAATAAAATATAACTTGATCGTTAAATAGTTTGCCCATAATGGTATACAAAATAACAGAGTTTTACAGCGGAAGAAGAATAGGTATACCGGGCACACGCCTAGTCCCATATATGAAGATATAAGAAAAGGCTCGGCAAAACATGAAAACATACAACATGAGCCCATTTAGGCCACATACAAACTTACACATAAATCATAAACATGCATTGCCTAAGGTACATACATATACTTAGCTATATGGTCAGATATCATACATCTCCAACATTCATATTCTATATTTCACCATAATCAATTCAACCTCAATATCATGTACCGTTAACATTTATATATTCCCAAAATGGGCTACATACCCGATGTCATTCCAAATATTAATATATCATTCACATACCTAGCTATTTACAATACATCCACCAATATCAATAAATTATCAACACTAGGTTACACCTTTCATTTCACAATACAATGAATCACAATCGCTGCCGGCCAAGGTATTCCATTACCACTATTTACCTTTCCAAAGCCTTACTTCATAAACGTTCTCATCCCATGGTTTTCCTGCATCAATACTAAAAAGTAGACCATATGGGAGAGTGAGTTATACATTTCAAATGACGATATGAATACAATTGAAATTATGTGCATATGCATATCAACATCATGTATGCTTTGCTAAGCACATCAATAGTCATCATAGATTATTAATTCAACAATATATACTTATTTCATACTTATTCATCAAATCATAGCAAAGAAAGCATATACATATCTATTTCAATGCCACAACGGGCTAACATCATCAACATCGACCATTCTGGTATTTTCTCAAAGCCACCATGGGCTAACATCATTATCATCAATCATAAACAAATACGCCCTTCATTACATTGGGCCATAATATACATATCATCCTATTCAACATCGTTTTAGATATATTCATATCATTTATTAATCATATGTGGTCTTTTAGGTATTTAATTACCCATCTCATCAACACCATACCACCATCTCAATCATCATCATATTCTGGCATATCTCCATACTATATGTAAATGCTCTTATGGCTAATGCATATGCACAATGGAATAATCAACAACAAATACGGATTCGACTGTGGGAATAAACACCAAATTGTGGGTCAAGCATAGGTGTGCTACTATGCTCCTACTGCAGTAGTAAAAGTGTACACTTATATCTCATTTCATACATGCTCAACATCATATTTTACTGGTACCAAACCGCATCGCCCATATGTAGCACTATTCACCCCGTGACTTGAGGATCAATAACATGGCCTCACTTGCCAAAAGTGCTACGGGCCCCTCCTGAACACACATCGAGAGAGCCGTGCCCCGTCGGACACCGAGATAACTTGCTCATCACAGAGCCGCCCGTCCACTGGGCCCGCCACATAGGGTGCCTCCTCACCAAACTATAGACAGCTTCATGACTCACACACCGAGTCACAGGGGAAACAACAAGAATGCTCGTGCACTGAGCTACCCTCCCACTGGGCCCGCCTAGTGGAACCCCCTAATATTCCATATAGACAGCGATCGATATGCCATGGATGCAATGCAATGCAAATCAAATGCATTTCTCACACTGTGCATCCTAAATGCCACTCATCAATCATCATCATCATAATCACCAACACCACCATATACACCTTAGTGGATTTTATCATTGTTGGTTTTAGCCATTGCTTTCAAGTTTTATATCTGACATTTCATTTAACATCTTTCATATATATATATATATATATATATTTCATATCACACATGCAAGACAATACTTGCAATCAACCACAATGGCATCACATCATTACATATCATTCATAAATATTACCACTCATTCACTTAGTGGATTTTCATTTCATTTGTCATTGCCATGGTTTCACAACTAGTGTGGTAATACAATAATTTATTAAAACAATTCAAACTACACATACAAGATCACACTTGTATCATTCATAATGTAATTCAATAATTATCAATAATAATAATCATCCTTTTATTCAAGGAAATGATCAACGACATCATCCATCATTATTCCTTATCGATATCATCTCCGATTCATCGATTTAAAACAAATAGATTGTCATACAATCATCCCTGCATTAGTATCATCATATCATGTCATTAGTGGTGAATATCCATGTTTTCATAACATGCCACAATCAATATCAACACCACTAAGACACACCATCATCACCTACCCCTAATAAAATCTCTCATTTTTACCTAATAAAGGGGTTTTGAGCAATAATAAGCTCATGTTAACTTTCAATACTAAGACATGAGAAAAGCTCACTTTTAGTCTTAATAATAGTGGGACATGTCATAAATATCACCTATTAGTCCTAATTTGGCCACCATAAAAAGTTGGGTTCAAAACCCTCTTAAATTTGAATTTTATGACATAGTAGGTCCGGTGTTTTATGCCTAATGAGAGTTAGAAAACTCCAATTAATGTGAGACTAATTCTCACACCTCCGTAACACAACTATCTATAACTTTTATGAAGAAGTCGGAGGCCAAAACCGTCATTAAGGTGCCCAAACGGACCAAAAATAGCAAAGAAAATAGACGAGTTGGAAAAACAGCACAACAATGGCCATAACAGGGCTCTGAATCGATTCAGGCTCATATGAATCGATTCAAGCGTCCTAAAATCTCAAAATTTGACAGAGGACCTTGAATTGATTCAAACTCATATGAATCGATTAAAACGCCATTGGAGCCCAAAACAGTGAAAACAGCATCTCTTGAATGATTCAAAGAGTCTTGAATCGATTCAAGACAGCCCTGCTGTTATTTTTATGCAGAAACGCATGATTTTTCAACTTCTAACCCTCCTAACTTTCTCGTATGAACTCTAAATACTACAAAATTTTAACCGCAACAAATACGCATTATTTGTGACGCGTAGCCACCGGCCTCACTCAAAAATTCCCAAAAATGAGGGACTTATATGCATAAATGCGTTTAACTCAATTTATAACGATTTTGGGCAACTCAAGTGTCAATTCTCATTAAAATTTGCCCATTCCAATTCCTACAAGTCATAAACAACATATATGGGCTATTGGGACTAACCCAAGCCATCAAAATCACATAAAACTCTATTTGACCCCTTCATTTCCGTGATTATGCATTAAAAATACACTTTGTGAACTACAATATGACCCGAACCATCTATCAATCATTTCAATATGGGTCTTTCATTACAATGCATCAATTCCCATCAAGGGACCACTAACCATTCATCACCATCTCATATATATATATATATATATATATATATAATTTCCAAAATTCAAAAATTTGTCAAGCCTATCATTCATCACTTCATCAATTCAAACATTTAATACATTCATGGCAAGGCATTGCATGAGTTCACACATAAACATAATTAATAATTTTTCACTCATGCAATTGAAATGTAAACTCCTCTCCTACCTCGGGAGAAGAACCACAATCCAAGTGCTCCGATTGCCTCGATTGTTCCGCATCATCGTCTGGAACACAACCCTATCAGAAACATACATATACATGCTATTAATATACCATCATAAGGCATCATCTCTTAAAACTCATTATCAAGTCCTAGACTTGTCTAAACCCAATTTATATGCCTATGTTAGGCTTCGGGAATTCCTTTCCCAAAACCAAGATTCTCTAAATCTTTACATCTCAATCCTAGGGTTTCCATATATTCATCAACACCCATAACCTCTAACACCACTATTTCAAGCTTAAACAACATAAACACCACAAATAGAGGAAGAGGGGTTCAAAGTCTTACCTCACTATCCAAGCCAAGCCAAAATGAAAATGAAGGAGGGGAAGGAGGAAGATGCTCCCACAAAGCTTCCAAGCTCCATAAATGCTTCACGGACCCATGAAATCCAAGCTTTTTAGGTGAAAATGGTGAATGGAGTGGGTGGAAGTAGGGGACGATTTTTGGAGTAGAAGAGGGAGAGGAGAAGAAGAAAATGAAGGAGAAAAGAAAGGGGGAGAGCTGCCGAAAAAATGAGGGAAAGAGAGAGAGAAATGTGTAAAAATTGGACATTGTCCAATGGGTAAAGCCATGCATCTTTGCCTATTGCCCATTGTGTTATAAAATCCCATATCCATTGGGTAAAAGAGTGAAAGGTGAGAGGGAGAGAGAGACCACGGCTGAGAGGGAAAGGAAAATGGAAGTTTTCATTTTCTTTTAATCCAATTTGGTTCGTAATTTCCCTGTTTCATATCCTACGTCGTGTCTAATTGATTAGTTCCTTAACACTAAAAATTATTTCGACTATATCACCTGAACCACAATAATTTTCTAAATATTCTAGACCCATCAATTGTCTAATTTGACCAAGTGGGTCCTACATCGTCTGTTAAAACACTCGGTTTCGGTAAATTTTAGTTTACCGATAATTCACCTCTAATGTCAAATTAATTCTCCCACAATTATTAGACCATAAATAATTAATTACCATTATTCAATAAATTTATTTTCTTTAAAAATCTAGGATGTTACAATCTGTGTCACACCTTTCTATCGCTTGGAAGATGTGTTTAAGACCTGTTGTGATGCCATCTGTACCTGTGTAAAAGGAGAATCATTTATTAGTTAGATAAGGTGCATAAAATATGTGAAATGAAAAAATACATATTTAATAACAAACACCATGAAAAAAATATAACACAAACTATGTAGTTGATATATTCTCCCATATGCCTTCATGATGATCATCATGAGTTGCTTAGACTTTATCTATGTGGTCTACTAGGTTTATTATTGGTAGACGTGCTACCAAAACAAAGGTATCCAAGATATTAGCACTAAGATCCCCTATCTTGGCATCTCTAGTGTTGGGTCTACTTTCCATAACAACTGGCTATCTTTTGTTAGACGGGCCAATAATATAAAACACTTATTTCACTTGAGTCGTCATAATAAAAGGCTCTTCCTTATGGCCCACCTTGTTGAGATCAACCAAAGTGTATTTAAACTCATCAGTTTTCACACTGTGATTACTATCCACCCATTTATATTTAAACACAGGTACTGTAAAGGGACCATAATTGGCATCCCATATTTCTTCAATTACACCAAAATAACATATCTTAGCCATTATAGGATTCTTATCTTTTGTAGTGGAAAAATGCATTGATTGAGTCATTACCATAACACCATTATTCTACATTGTGCTCTTGTCGTCTTGTTCATTTGTATAAAACAAGTACTTGTTTATGTCATACCCACTAAAAGTGAAGACATCAAAGTTGGGTCCTTGAGCTAGAGGTTGTAGGGTTACAGATGTCGATGAATCTTTCATGATAGTCATTCTGAACAACTGCATAAAAGTTTTGTTATGTTCATTCAACACCCATCTGTTAGACATTCTTGGGTTATTTCTCTTTACTACGTATTTGTGCTCATTTAAATAAGGCAAGACTTTGTCTGTGTTGTTCAATATGTACAAATATGCCTGAAGCATTTCATCTTGTGATTTGCTCTTCAACTTTAACCCGATTCTACCTTTACCGGTAATTCTTCCCCTATGGTGTATTCTGGGAATCTTGATACTATCAACTTGGGGACATGTATTTCCTATAAAACTCAATTGCCTAATCTACCACATACCATTCTACGATTGATGCTTTTGGATAGTGTTGGTTTTTGACATACTCTTTCAATATCTTCATGTATCTCTCAACGGGATACATCCACCTCAAAAACACAGGACCACACAACCTCACTTCTTTGACTAAGTGAACGATTAAGTGCACCATGATGTCAAAAAAGGAAGGAAGGAAATCCATCTCTAATTGATATAGTATAATAAATGCTTCCTCTTTCAACAATACCAATATGTCAGGGTCAATAACTTTACAACAAATAGCATTAGAAAAACACACAGCCTTGTTATCATATCCCTCACATTTTTATGAAGAGTGTCACGAATTGGGACAGGAAGAAATTGTTGTATCCACATGTGACAATCATGAGACTTTAATCCAACTAACTTTAGATCCTTAAGGGAACACAACTTCTCAAGTTAGAACCATAACCTTATGGAAGTTTCATACTTTGTAAACATTCAAAGAAACTTGTCTTCTCCCTTTTTGACAATGTATGATAGGCTAGGGGCAAATAGGTGTGTTTGGCCTTCAACTGTGCATACGATTCTGGTCATATACCCATAAGTTCTAAATCAAGATGAGAATTCAAGTTATCCTTTATCTTTCCCTGTATATTCAACAAAGTTCCAACAACATCGTCACATTAATATAGTGTCTTTCTCCACATGCATCACATTAATATAGTGTCTCACATCAAGCTCCTTCCAACATGATAAATCAAAGAATATCAACCTTTCCTTCCATATCCTTTACATACTATGACGCCTTTCAAACTTCCCAAGGGTCACATTTAAGAATTTGACCCGTTCAAAAACTTCTTTAGCAGTTAACGTTGGAGGAGCAATATCAAACTCTTGTTCACCATTAAAGGCCTTCTTTAACCTATGATATGGATGATTTTCTTTTAGAAACCTTCGATGACAAAGGTAAATCATCTTCCTCCCATGATGTAGTTGTTGATAACAAGAGTTATCCTTCCATATGGGATAAACTTTTTGGCCTTTTCCACTAAAACCAGATAAATTGCCATAGGCTGGAAAATTGTTGATTGTGCAGAATAACATTGCATGCAACTTAAATGTCTCACGCCCAAATGCATCAAAAATATCAACTCCTTGATCCCATAATAATCTTAAGTCTTGAATCAATGGTTTTAAGTACACGTCAATGTTGTTGCCCAATTATCTTGGACCTGAGATCATCATCGATAACATGACATATTTTCTCTTTATACATAACCATGGGAGTAGAATGTAAATAAATAACAAAATAGGCTATAAACTATATGTAGTGCTTAAGTTACTGAACGGGTTCATTCCATCTGGTGCAATTCCAATTCTTAAATTTTTGGATCATTTGTAAACTTTGGAAATAGTGAATCAAACTTCTTCCATTGTAATCTATCTATCAGATGCCTAGTTGTCCATCAGTCAACCTCTCCTCAAAATGCCACCTCATCAACTTTGTATCATCTCTATTGGCAAATGAGCACTTCAATCTAGGAATGATAGGAAAATACCGTAACACCTTTGTAGGAGGCTCTTTGGTGTATACCTCCTCACCTGAATCATTATCTTTCTTCTTATACTATGACAACCCACACATTGGACATTCATGCATCATTTCATACTTTCCTATAACACACAATCGTTTGGACATGCGTGTATCTTCTTGTACTTCAACCTCATAGGACACAAAATCCTTCTAGCCTCGTAGTTACGACCTGGCAAGGTATTACAAGCTGGAAGCATATCTTTCAATAGTTACAGTAATTCAATGAAACTTTATTCGTCCACCCATTTCTCGCCTTCAAGTTAAACAATCGTAAAACCACCAATAACCGTGTGAAATTACTACAATTTGGATATAGTAGTTTCTCTGAATCCTCACGGAGAGTTTACACATATGTTCTCTAGAAATTTTCTTCACCCATATCATGAATCATTTCTTTAAGTCAATCATCGATATCATAATCAACATCATGTGTAGAACCTTAATTTTGACTTACATTCATCACACTCGACATGACAACATGTTCACCATGCCATATCCAACATGTATAGTTCTTGAGAAAACCATCACATAACATATGTTCCCTAATCATTTCCAGGCCTAGCAGACGTGTATTCCTATATTTAGCATAAAGGTAAAAGTATCTTTTATTCCTGTCTTCAGCATTTTGAAATACAAACTTTATGAATATTTCAACTCTATTCTCATACTCATTAGTTAACCGTGATGCGTTAATCCAACTTTTATCCATGAATTTTGCCCCAAATACAACAATTAAGATGTGACATGGTTCAACACAGAGTACACTTGGTCAATTAGAATTAAGAAAATCATTCTAAAGTTATGATTCTTAACTCATGAAATAGACGTAATGTGGTACATCAATGGCAAACAGGACAACTTGACTCATAAGTCACAACAAGATAATATCATGTGTTTAAACCAAATAATTGATGTTTTTATTAAAAGTTGAGACTCCTAATACCTATTGAAAGTTAAGACTTCTAATAATATTGACTTAAGTGTTGAGAGCATTTAAGTTTTGATACCATGTAAGAATTAGTGGTCCACATGCCCATTATGGTTAGGAAAGTAAATGTGAGTTTATAAAGTGAGACATTTAACCATAAAACTTTTAAATGTTAGGAGTGATCTCAACATATGTATACTTTTTAGTTCGTTCTATTTTGTTTAATGTAACATTTTCTAATGCCTACATTTTGACTTTTAATTAACAAAATGAAAAGGAGAAAAGGAAATTATTCTAGTAATTCAGGAATACACACTCTTCTTTGAAGAAAAATATCTTTATATATGATATGGTGTTTGGTGTGACTAATTTGAACTATATGATACAGTGTTACTATATATAACTATTTAGAAAGCGATTCTATTACTTCTAAAAAAATCTTAGTGGAATGGCCAATTGTGTAACATCCCAAATTTTATAGAAAATAAATTTATTAGATAAAGATAAATAAATATTTATGGTCCAATAATTGTGGGAAAATTAATTAGACATTAGAGATGAATTATCGGTAAATTAAGATTTACCAGAACCGGATGATTTAACGAATTATATGGGACCCACTTGGTAAAATTGGATATTTGATGGGTCTACAATACTTAGAAAATTATTGTGGTTATGGTGGTGTAGTTAAAATAATTTTTGGTGTTGAGGAGATAACTACTTGGACACGACGTATGTTATTAAACAGGGAAAATACGAACCAATTAGAATTAAAAGAAAACTAAAAATCCCATTTCTCCTCTCATTTCCACCGTCCACTTTACCTCTCTCCATAACCAATTTTGCCTATTGGATAATGGGAATTACTACCCATTGGAAAAAGTAAAAGTGATGCACCCTTTGGACCATTGGTTAATAACCAATTTTTGGCATTTTCTCTCTCCTTCTCCTCTTGATTTTCGTTGGCCATCTTCTCCCTCCATTTCACTCTACTTTTTCTTCTTCTTCTTCCATTCTTCTCCATCAAAACTATCCATCACCTACACCACTTCCATTTCTTGCCAAAAATTAAATCTAAGCATGGATTCATGGAGCACAAATAGGACTTTGGGGCTAATATTGAAGCATCTCCCTTCTCCTCTTCCTCTTTTTGTGTTCCCCTTTTAAGCATGGAATAGAGGTAAGATTTTGAACCCATCTTGCTTTATTTATGATTTTTATGATCCTTAAGCTGGGAATATTGGCATTAGGTACTATGAGTGTTGATGGGAATGAGAAACCCTAGGCTTGGATGGCTTGGAGATGTGATTCTTGGTTATGGTGTTGTGTTAGAAATGGATCAGGGTTATGGTTTTCATATTGATTTTAGAAATGGGTTAAAATTATTGATTGGGTGATTTGAATGAAAACCCTAAGTATTGGTATTTTGGGGTTTTTGGCAAAATTGGTGGATTTGATGATTTTGGTGCCTTAGAATGATTTCATATAAGGAAATGAATTTTTAGAAGATTGAGATTGATTATTGATGTTGATGAAATTTTAAGCTAAGCTTAATGTATTATGAATGATGATATATGCATGTGAAACCCAAACCATAGGTTAGATGACCATTGGGATCATTGTGTGTTGTTTACCATTGATTGGCACTTTGATACTGATATTAAGCTTGTGATGATGTATGAAAATTGTTGAAATTAATGCTTGCCAATTTGTATGTGCACCCTTAAGAATTGATAATTTTGGGGCTTTGACATAGATGGTGAAATTGATGATTTGGTTGTGATGAGAATGACTTTTAGGTTTAGAAAAGATGATTAGAATTATTGGTAATGATCATTGAATTTAGTGGATTTTAATGAGGTTCCAATCTTGAGAATTGGAGGATATATGCATGTATGTAGGAATGATAATTTGAAGAGTTGATTTTGAGCATCAATATGCACTAGTGGAAAAAATGGATATAACAACGGGTTTTGATGGACAACCGTGGATAAAATGTATCTATATCCACGGTTATTCTCGATAACCATGAATATAAATAGTAAGTTATATTCACAGTTGTTCTTAACCGTGGTTAGATGTGATTTATTACCACGGTTGTTAACCGTGGTTAAAGACCATCATCTACTACCACGGCTTCAACAACCACGGTTCTTTAACCGTGAATAAAGGCCTTTTTTAACCGTGATTATATCCTTTTTTTCCACTAGTGATGAGATGTTCAATGTGGGATGTTGTCACTATGATGATGATGGTAATGGTAATGGTAATGGCCATTGATGATGGAATAATAAAATATAAATTGATTTGGTGAGGTCTTAAACCATGATAGGTAATCTTTGAAATTGTTGGTTGATGATGAGTAAAAAGAAGCTAAAAGGCTTATGATGATTTTGGATGACAAAGATGGAATTTGGATGACTTATGGGACATTGGAATGCATTATGGATAAAGGATGTGATATGGTTGTTGTTGGGTGTGGTTGACCTCCTGGGAGGCTTGGAGAATCATGGTTTTAGGAAAGGAATTCCCAAAACCTAACATAAGTATATGAATTAGTGTTTTAGCAAATCTAAAACTTGATACAAGCCCTATATGATGTTAACAATTTATTAGAATTGTGAGGATGCCTTGTGATGGCTTATGATTGAATGAATGCATATATGTATGTGTTGTGTAGATTGTATTCCAGGCAATGCGGCGGAACAATCGGAGCATTCGAGTTGTGGTTCTTCTCTCGAGGTAGGAGAGGAGTTTACATTTTAATTGCATGAATGATTGATGATGGATATATATGAATATACTCATGCTTGGCTTGCCATGATTATAATGAAATGATAAGATGATTGATAATGTGATAAATGATATGCTTGGCAATTTGTTGATTTTGGGAGTCATATATATATGAGATGATGATGAATGTTTTGTGGCCCCTTGATGAGAATGAATGCGTCGATTGATAAATGATTCATGTTAGAATGGAATGATTATGTGCCTTGTTAAGTGATGGTTCCATGGGATTGTATGTTCTTAGCCTTGGTTGCTGTCAAATTCATAAAACTGATACAGGGGGAGCTTTTGAACTCCTGAATCAATTCAAAAGGCTCTTTGAATCGATTCAGAGGCTACTAGAATTCGTGTGAATTGATTCATAGTGTGCATGAATCGATTCAGGCCTTTCTGACTTGCAAAAACACAATTTTAATTTCGTGTGAATCGATTCAGAGAGGGTGTGAATTGATTCACAACCCTCTATTTGTAAACTCCTAGACTTGAAAATGCATGAATCGATTCATGCAAGGGGTTGAATCAATTCATGGCCCTGTGCTTAGGTTCCCTGGGTTCCAAAATCATGTGAATCGATTCAAGGCAATGCCTGAATCGATTCATGACATGTTTTGGGTAAATTTTCACTATGTTTTGGTGTTGTTTGATATGGATGAGTGATGGCATGTTTAATGCATTCGATTACACACATTTTAAACACAAATTAGCAATTGATACATGATGATAATGTTATGTCCCTCATATATCTGGTG
Source organism: Clitoria ternatea (assembly GCA_037962975.1). Lineage (NCBI taxonomy): Eukaryota > Viridiplantae > Streptophyta > Magnoliopsida > Fabales > Fabaceae > Clitoria > Clitoria ternatea. The sequence goes on from CM075671.1 coordinate 112,194,947, forward strand.
TTGAAATTGAATTGAGCTTGGTATTATCCAAACCTTGATTTATTATGCAATAACATGTGATTGTACTAAGGGTATAAGATTATGGCATGTTCTTGGTGGTGTTTGATATTGAATTGGAATTTTGGCAAATTATATGTGTGCCTATGTCATGTTGTGAATACATGTGTGTGTTCCATCACTAATGATATGTTATGATGATTGATAATGGAAAGTTGAATGATGTTGTTGTATGACACACCCGTGTATGATGATGAAAATAATGAGTTAATGATTGCATGACAATGTGTTTATTATAAATCGATGAATCGGAGATGATGTCAAAAATAAGTAATGATGGATGATTGTTAATATTAATGATTTATTGAATTTCATTGTGTTTGATACAAGTGTGATCTTGTATGTGTGATTTAAAATTATATTGATGAATTGTTGTGATGCCACACTAATATATGAAACAATGGTAATGATCAATAAGATGAAAATCCACCAAGAGATTATGTGGTGATATTGATGAATAATTGATAGACGTTGTTGATATTTGTGATGCCATTGTGATTGTTGCAAGTATTGACTTGCATGTATGATATAAAGTATATTGAAATGAAATACCACACTTAAGACTTGAAAACAATGGCTAAAACCAAGGATGATAAAATCCACTAAAGATTGTACGGTGGTGTTGGTGTTGATGATGATGAATGATGAGTGGCATGATAGGATGCATAGTGTGAGAATGCATTTCATTTGTATTGCATTGCATCCATGGCATATCATATGCTGTCGGTGAGGAATATTACAGGATTCCCCTAGTTGGCCCAGTAGGAGGCGGCTCTATGCATGAGCATTCTTGTTGTTCTCCTGTGACTCGGTGTGTAAGTCACGAAGCTGCCCATGCTAAGCTACGGGGAGCTACATGTGGTTGATCCTTGTGGGGGGTGGCTCTTGAGGAACAGGTGTCCCCGGTGGTCCTTTAGATCACAGCTGCCATGGTATAAATCATGGTTAGCCCGCAACACCTTATATTGTTGATTATGTAGTTTATCGCGGTCATGGTGAAAATGACCGGTGTTGCAAAATGGGCGATGCGGTTTGGTACCAGTAAAATTGGTGATTATGCATGCATTATGATATATGTGTACACATTATAGTACTGCAGTAGGGGTATGGTTATGTTATCATGCTTGAACCTACATTTGGTGTTTATTCCCAAATTCACATCTGCATTCATTGTTGATAATTCCATTGTGCATATGCATTAGCCTAAGAGAATTTACATATAGCATGAAGATATGCCAAAAGGTGATGATGATTGATGATGATTGAGATTAAGATATGATGAGATGGGTAAATGAATACCTAAAAGACAACATGTAAAATATGAATACAACAAAAAGATATTGAATATGATAACGTTGTATGTGATGGCCCAATATGATGAAGGGTTTGTTTGTCTATGGTTGATGATAATGATGTTGGCCCATTGTGGCAATGAGAAATGATGTGTATATGTGTTGCTTTGCTATGAGTTGATTGCTAATATGGTATATGTATATTGTTGGGATGAATGAATTATGATGATTATTGATGACTTTAGCAAAGCATACATGATGTTAATATATGATCCGGTCCCAACACCGGTCCCCAAAAGCATGGTTTTAATGCTTTGCCAGATCAGCATTTTAAACAGGAGAAGTACGTCTCAAATACCTTATAATTACTTTTATACGGAGTACATACCGCCAAAGCACGTTACTCCGCCATGGCATGTAACTCTGCCAAGGCTCGTTACTCCGCCAAAGCTTATTACTCCGCCAAGGTGGAAAATATTGGATATCTTATACACATGCACAAAGTATTTCCAATGCATACTACTCCGCCAAGCTATAGGCGGAATATTGAATTTCCTATATTGCGTAGCGAGCCCATACTTATAACCCCGGCACGAGATTGACTCTGTCTTGAGAGGTTGAAAATGGGAATCACGCTGTCACGCATAAAAGGGAACAATGAATAAAATAATAAGGCATTAACGCTTTCCAAGCAAGTGGAAATACCCACTACAGCGATGGTGCTCGTGAACGACACAGGGACCCACTACCTTTCTTGTATTATGCCAAAAAACAAGGAACGGGTCCTACCAATAATGGAGCACCAGTAACAGGTATATAAACCTCAGCAAAAAGGTAAAGGGATCCCCCCTCAATTTCTGAACCTTACACTTTTACTTACATAATTCTCTCAGATTTGCTTTCTAAGTCTTACAGTATTTCAGAATACTGACTTGAGCGTCGGAGAATAATTGCAGGTACCACCACTAATTGTGTCAAGGCAAAGGAGGTTACTTCAGGCGGACTGTCACACCGCCCAGAGTGCATTATATTCCACCCCAGTATACAAGGATACTCCGTACTTGCACATTTACAAATATCTCCTTGTACCAGATTGACATTACATGTACATTTTGAATTGTTCATCAACCATACTTTTACACCCCCAGTAAAGAACTGTTCAATATGTATATGCACATAATCTCAATTGTATTCATATTCGTCATTTGAAATGTATAACTCACTCTCCCATGTTGTCCATTTTTAGCATTGATGCAAGAATATCATGGGATGAGAATATTATAAAGTAAAGCTTTGGAGAAGGTAAATAGTGGTAATGGAATGCCTTGGTTGGCAGCGGTTGTAACTATTGTATTGTGAATAAAATGTCCATTATAATGTTAATAATCATTAATATTGGTGGATGTATTATAAATGATAATATAAATGGATGAAGTATTGATATTTGGGGTATTTCAATTTATACCCATTTGATAAAGGAATGTGTTGGTCATGTAGCCCATTTTAGGAATGTATAAGTGTTGATGATATATGACTTTGAGGTTGAATCGAATATGGTCAATTATGGAATATGGATATTGAAAATGTATGTTGCATAACCATATATATGTACATATAAATATATTTAAGGCAATGCATGTTTATAATTTATATGTAAGATTGGTTGTGGCCTAATAGGATAGTGTTGTATACTTGCATGCTTTACCGAGCCTTTTCCCATATCTTCATATATGGGACTAGGCGTACACTCTGTATACATTTTCTTCTTTTGTTGTAAATTGTATTACTTTTTATACACTTATGGGCGATTTAACTAGCGATCCAGTTTGTAAATTTTCATATCTCACTCTTCGGTTTTTTGTGGTTTGGGTTTTGATGTAGTTGTGGAGGAGTTTTGAAATTATTTTAAACGCAAAAAATTTACTCGTATTTTTATTAATTATTTATCTTGATTACATTGGGATCGGGTTCAGAAAATCGTGGTGTGACAAATTGAAACACGTAGAAAAATCTAAATAGAAAGGAAAAGCAAAAAAATTACAACCACCATGAGTACACATATAGAGGGGACCAAGACAATGCATAATTGGAACAAGAACAATGGCAATAGGACCATGGCAACCAAAGAAACCAAAGAAACTAGTTCACGCACAAAGAAACCAACAGGAACAAGCAACAATGGCAACCAAAGAATCCAACAAGAACAAGCAAATATACAAGAATGGTTCACATGTAACAATGGCAACCAAAGAAACCAACAGGAACAAGCAAATATACAAGAATAATTCACGCGTAATAACAGGGAACAATGGCAAGTAAAACCAACAGGGAACAATGGCAAAAACTTTAACAATAACAAGGTTTATGCAACTCATAACAAGGTAATAATAATAATAAGGAACAATAGCAAAAACTTTAACAACATATGGCAATGAAAGGTTCACGCAAATAGTTGTAAGCAGAGAAACCAGTTAGCATGAGTCATGAGAACTAACCTTTCAAAATACTCTAAGGAAGACGGTGAGCAATGTAGTCAGAAGTAGACACCCATGCAATGAAAGATAAAACTGGAAGCAAGAGTTTGAGGGAGAATAGGGAGAAAAATATTCGAAACAACATTAAGCTTATGAAGGGTTTTGAGGTTTTAAGACTTAGTGGCTTTAACCTACGAACTCAGTTAATGACCAAAATCGAGTTTTTAGTAGCCTATGAACTCAGTTCGGTTGTGAACTCAGTTCTTAGTCCAGTTTAAAAAAATTAAAAAAAAAAGAGAAAGACCTAAGAACTCAGTTGCTCAAGAACCGAGTTCTTAGGTCTCAAAAAATTTAAAAAGTGTCGATTGCAAGAGAATCAAGTTCATATATTGTTCTCATATTTTAAAATTGTCACCACCTCTTTTTCAAACATGTTTTCCATTAAACCGAGTTTACACCCCTGTGTTTATAGCCCTTTTTGCACTAGTTTTTGGAGGCCATAGTGGCAAAACCCTCTCTTGTGCCCACCTTAGCCCTATAGAAGAAAGAAAAAAAGCAAAAGTTTGAGAAGACACCTAAAAAGGACTAAGGTAGAAAGGTTTGACCCTGACTTGAAGAAAAGGAAGTGTTCATTTTTTATCAATATGCTCCACTCAACACCAAACTAACTCAAATCCTTAGGAAGATCAGATGGCTATCTTTTTTGTGTATAATATTAGGAGATCAACACCTATTAAAAAGGTTCGAAAATCCAAGAAAGTACTTGGAGTTCCATGAGCAGACCGACCATGTAACCAAATAATGTAGGTAGTTAAAAGACGTGGTAGAGGTTCTCACCAGAGAGCAAAAGTTGAAGTAGTACCTTCTAAAAAAATTTCCAAGGATGAGTCAGACTAATTCAAAAAGAGAAGGCGAGACTGATCTCTAGATAATGATGACAAACGTGGCCAAAAGCAATTCACAACCACTGAAAAGTAAAAGGCTCAAGTGGTAGAAACTATCCAAGAAGAGGACGATGTACCTTTTTCATCCTTAAAGGGATAAAAAGAAGTAATTGAGATGATTGTTGGAGGTTTCGTTAGTAGCGGTGTCTCTAACATCACAAGAAAGAATCATCTCAAGATGATCATATTGATTTATAATAGGGAGGATGACTAACCTTTTAAGGATGAGGTCCACCATCTCATTTTCCGATGATGATTTTGAGGGCCAACCATTCCTGGTGGTGATAATATAGTGGTTATTATGGTCATAATAGCTAATATGAACAAAAAATAACTCTCGGTCAATTAGGGGAATTCCTAAAATAGTATTTTTTATGATTTTTTAAGAAAATGTGTTTAATTGATATGGATTTTCAATCTTAAACATAAGAGCTAGCAAATTTTAACGGAGCTAAGAATCCCATCAAAGGGTACCTGGACACAAGGATCACCTTTGACAGTGAGCCTAAAGCTAGAATGGTCAAAACTAGGATCTTGGTAATCAATGTCAAATCCCCTTACAACGGCATCATAGGGAGACCCACCCTCAACACCATGGAAGCCATCATCTTAACCCTACACTTGCTTATCAAATTCATCGATAAGGAGAGTTAGGTTTCTTTCATTTGGGGATGACTAGGAGATGGTTTAGTATTGTTACAACCTGTCTAGCATGGTGAAAGAAGTGTCCATGAAGAAGCGCAAGTTGAATGATGGTGAAACATCAATAGGAATGGTTAGTCTGGTTGATCTTAACCCAAGCGAGGAGTTGAAGATTCACTAGTGCAAAAAGTGGATATAACAATTGGATATAATCACGGGTTAGAGTGGATCAGTGATAAAAGAATACACGGTGGCATTTTTGAAATTATAAGGTAACTATAATCACGGTTGTTCACCAACCGTGATTGTAGGTTTAAGGGTAACTATATAATCATGGATAACATCATAACCGTGATTGTATCATTAAATATATAATCACGGTTATATTTCCAACCATGGATATATAGTTCAAGGTTTAGGGTTTATTCATTGGGGACTATATAATCATTGTTGACTCTACAACCGTGATTATATATTGATGGATACGATCACGGTTATGGTGTCAACCGTGGATATAGAGGTAATATTTAACCAAGGGTATTGGTGTAACCGTGATTATATGTGTAATATAATCATGGTTGTAAGGGGATCCGTGATTATATATGTTTTCAGAAACTTCAAAAGCCGCGCCTTATGGCTTTTTTTCACTTTCTCCTTCTTCTTTCATGCTGGTTCTCGTCATCTTCTTGTCCTCGTCCTCGTCTTTGCCTCTAATTTGTGCTCTTTTCTTGTCATTGTCTTCTTCGTTCACTTTCTCCTTCCTTCTTCTTCTGCGTTACGAGTCGTCATCTTGCCAGTATTGTCTGGTAAGTCCTCCCTGATGCTTATGCTATATCAGTGTTTGTCGAAGCTTGTTTGTGTGTGTGTTTTCACTTGCCTAGTTGAAGCTTATCTCTCTGTATGTGTGTGTTTTCACTTGGCTCTGTCTCTGTTTATTTTACTATTGTTAGAACTGTTACTAAGTTGGTTAATAGTTTGTATGAGTTTAGGTTATTGAGTGGTTATGGTTAGTTTTTGTGAGTCAAGTATCCATTTAGTTGTCCTGATTCGGCAATTAGCATTTGTTTTGGTGATTTTTAAGTAGTACTAGCTTAGCTTTACTATGATGTTGAAATGGCTATTGGCTCTAATTAATGTGCATGATTTTGTTCATATTCAGATTCATAGTAGAATTCCCCTGCCACTAGCATACTAAATAGACTTGGTCAGAGGAATTCTTTTTATTTGGGCAATTAAAATGAAATTTTTAGGATCTCAAGGAGAGTTTTGTTCATGTTCAGATTTTAAGGAGAGTTTACCTTCACTAGTTCAAAAATGTAATTTTTAGGATCTCATTTATATAATAATATAAACTTTTTATTTTAAATATGAAGAGGGTATATATTATCATACTAGTACACAGGTTTGTAGAATAATATATACAAATAGACCCTTTTAAAAGTTTAGAACTTTACCCCCCCTTAAAATTATACATTTATCTTTAAATATTTAAATATGAGAAACCCAATTTTCATTATTCAAACTGGATCTCTTAAAATTTTAACATGTATGACACTTTTAATGATCTTTCTTTATTGATGAAATTATTAATATCATTAATTTCTTTAAGGCTATAAGTTGCATGTAAAATATTGAATGTGGTTCAACTTATTGGTTATGTTCACTTGCAAATACAATTGCCATATTTTTTTTGAGTAGCAACTCATGATTTACTAATTACAATATTCATTGTTACATCATGTTGTTGGATGCTCTCATATAATGTTATTTCTGTTGCTGTTGTATGTGTGTGGTTGTCAATCTTACGAACTCGTAGGCTCATACTAGTTAACTAGTATGAAAGTTGCTTTGCATGAGTGAACTGTAGTTCCCCGTTTGAGATTCGACACAAGCGGTCATTAAATTAATTAATTTCATCGCTTGTGTTGAATCTTGAATTGTCCGTTTAGACAGTTTGGGATGAACAATTGTTTTTTATACGTCGTTGATATGTACAAGTTAGGAGTTATTTTAAAATTTAATAAAAGTTTGGTAACTTGCATTTCGTGTTATTCTCTGGGTGCATATTGGGTTGTGGTTGAATTTGATTTGACCACTCTTATTTTGTGTACTTAAAGACCAATGCGAAATGCTACCAAAATTTAATCAAATTTTAAAATAACTTCTAACCTATATATATCAATGACGTATAAAAATAATTGTCATCCTGAATGGGTAGGACCACCACCTTTGTAAAAAAAAGTGAGATTGATCATAGCACCTTGTAAATAGTTAGTATGGATCAGAGTTGGATAGCTACATCACGCATAAGTCTAGAGTACGAGAGTGGAGTTGAATCATTTACGGAATTTGTAGCGAGGAATGCTGAGGAGGTGAATGGAAGGTATTTTTACCCTTGTGTTAAATGCTTGAACCTGCATCGACCAGACTTGGAAGAGGTGCAAGAACATCTACTGTGTGATGGTTTTCTTCATAGTTATACCTGTTGGATATGGCACGGTAAAGATATAGTGGTGTCAAGTACCAGCTCTCAAACTAAAAATTGAAAGAAATGCTCCCAGCTGGGAACACCTTGCCAAATCGTAAATATAAGGCCAAAAAGGTATGGGTTTAGAGTATACGAAGATACATGCATGCCCAAATGATTGTGTATTATTCTGGGGTGAGTATGACATGTTGCATCGTTGTCCTAGGTGTGGGGTGTCACAGTATAAGAAGAAAAAAACCGATTCTGATGAAGTCTGTACTAAAGGGTCTCCTGCAAAGGTGTTGTGGTATCTGCCCATAGTTCGAAGACTAAAGCGTCTGTTTGCCAATACAGATGATGCAAAACTTATGAGATGGCATACTGATGAAAAGGTTGTTGACGAACTACTTAGGCTTCTGGCAGATGGATCGCAGTGGAAGAAAGTGGATACGATGTTTCCAGATTTTGCCTATGAGCCAAGAAATGTTAGGCTTACACTAGCCACAGATGGCATGAACCCGTATGGGAACCTGAAACCATAGCCCGTGGCCTATTTTGTTGTTTTTTTATAACTTGCTGCCATGGTTGTGCATGAAACAGAAATATGTTATGTTATAAATGATGATTTCTGGTCCACGACAACCGGGGAACGACATTGATGTATATTTAACTCCATTAGTTGAAGACCTCAAAATGTTATGGAAAGACGGGGTTGATGTGTTTGACGGGTTTGCAGGGCAATCATTCAAATTGCGTGTCATGTTATTCTGCACGATTAATGACTTTCCAGTGTATGGTAACTTATCCGGGTACATCGTGAAGGGTCATAAAGCTTGTCCTATATGTGAGGAGGGAACTAGTTCTGTGCGGCTACACCATGGTAGGAAAAATGTTTATCTTTGACATCGAAGGTTTCTTAAAGCTAATCATCCATTTCGTAGGTTAAAGAAGTCATTCAACGGTGCGTAAGATTCTAAAATGCCTCCTCCACCACTATCTAGTCGCCAGATATATGAAAAGGTGAAAGATCTCAACATGGTGTTTGGTAAGTGTGAAAAACAATCCACCGCACAAAATAACTAGAAGAAAAAGTCAACATTTTTGTCCTACCATATTGGAAGAAGCTTGATATAAGACACTGCATTGATGTAATGCATGTGGAGAAAAATATGTGTGACAGTTTAGTTGGAACACTTTAAACATACCCGGGAAGACTAAGGATGGCCCCAATTCATGTATGGACTTGGAGTTGATGGTATATGTCAGGATTTGCATCAACAATCAAGAGGAAAATGAACATATTTTCCCCCAGCATGTCATATGTTGTCCAGAAAAAAAAAAGCAAAGTTTGTGTGAATCGTTACGTAGTGTGAAAGTTCCGTTTGGTTATGGTTCAAACATCAACACTTGTGTTTCCATGAAAGATTTGAAGTTAGTTCGGTTGAAGTCTCACGATTGTTATATGTTGATGCAACAGTTTCTACCTATCGCCATAATTGACATTCTTCCTAAAAATATGACAAATGTCATAACAAGACTGTGTTTGTTTTTCAATGCCATATGTTGCAAAGTAATCGTCCACGATGAATTGGATGTGTTGGAACAGGAAGCATCACTTATACTATGTCAGCTTGAAATATATTTCCCGCCTTCTTTATTTGACATAATGGTCCACTTAATCATCCATTTGGTGAGAGAGGTCCGTTTGTGTGATCCAGTGTTCTTGCGGTAGATGTATCCCGTTGAGAGATATATGAAGATATTGAAAGGGTATATGAAGAATCAACGTCGTCGTGAAGCTATGATTATGGAAAGGTATATTACAGAGGAAGCAATTGAGTTTTGCACTAATTATATGTCACATGCTAAAAGCATTGGTATTCTGAAGACTCGTCATGATGGGCGATTGGATGGGAAAGGTACGATTGGTAAAAAAATGAAGAGCATGCCACATGATGATATCCTTCAAGTACACTTATATATTTTGAACAACACGGACGACGTGCAACCGTATCTAATTACTCATAAAGAGCTAGTCAAGAGAAACAACCCTAGAATGACTAAAAAGTAGGTGTTTAATGAACACAACAAGACATTCATGTAGTGGTTCCAAATGACCGTTCTGAAAGATACATCTGATTCTTCAACATTACATCGACTACAACAGGGCCCCAACTTTGATGTCTTCACCTTCTGTGGGTATGACATAAATAACTATTCATTCTATATAGGGACACAAGATGACAAGAGTACCACTCAAAATAGTGAAGTTATGGTTGTTGCACAGTCAATGCATTTCTTAACTTCAAAGGACAACATCCCTGTCATGGCTGAGTCATGCTACTTTGGTATGATTGAAGATATATAGGAAGTCGATTACGGTCCTTTCACCGTTCCTGTGTTTAAATGCAAATGGGTTGAAAATAAGAATGGTGTCAAAACTGATGATTTCAGATTTACATTGGTGGACCTCAACAAGATAGGTCATAAGGAGGAACCATTCATAATGGCAACGCAAGTGAAGCAAGCTTTTTATGTTACTGACCCAGCTAACAAACAGTGTTCAATTGTTATCCAAGGTAGACACAACATTGGAGACCTCAATCTTGATGTTGTGGAAATTCCTTCCGCCATAACACGTATTCTGATATCTGTCATGGAACATGACATAGATGATGTACTTGCTAGTCGTCATGACCACCAGGCTTATGGGAAAATATTCCATCTTCATAGGGTATGATTGATTATATTGAATGTTATGTTATTGAATCATTATATTAAATGTTATATTAATTATTCATTGTATTAATCATGTTACAAGTACTATATATTGACATCTAGTTTTTCCTTGTTTGGAGAGATACTCATGGCTGACCAGGATCCCCATTCTAGGTCCGACTCACAGGCTACAAATTCCTCTACTTGGAAGAGTAGAGATGTTACCCGAATGTAAGATATTGCACTTAGGCGTCATCAGGGAGAGAGGTTGCATGTTGACATTGATGTTAACATTGGTGCATTTCATGGACCACATGCCGTGAAGTTTAGCAGTTACTTGGGAGTTGTGGCTCGCACGAAGGTGTCCACTATTATCCCTGACTGGGATAATGTCGAGGAGGTCGTGAAGAACCATATTTGGTCAGATATTATGGTAAGTTAGATATCATTTAAGTTTTATTTTAGTATGTTATTTCATGTAATTCATAATAAAGTATCTTATACGGACTAATTCCCACTTGTAGGACTCTTGGGAGTTATCAACACATGACACACTAAGGAAGAAGGTCCTCGATATTATTGTTGAGCGATGAAGGTCATTCAAGTCCTACTCTCTAGGAGGTATGTAAGGACTTTAAATTCTTAATCAACAGTTTACCAATTGTATTACCAATTTTTACTAATCCTTATTTTAACTTTGAATTATAGGTATGTATTCGGGGAGGAACGAGGACAGTTCCCCGGAGAGACATATATCTTCATAGATCAGGAGACTTGGGATCCTTTCATTGCATCTAGACACACCGAAGTGGATGGTACATTGGTATTTAACATGGTTAAATCATTTATAATTTAAACATAACTCTAACCCATTTTCTTTCTTGTTGCAGGCCATACGAACGAAGGCACAAAGCATCAAGAAGCTGAGTGACTGCCCCCACAGATTGTCACGTGGGGGTTACAGACTATTGGAGGAGCACATGGCCAAGGAGAAGGCCAGTCAGTTTCAGGTTAGCCAACCTGACACCGGTGTTATGGATCCCCCTTCCCCACCTGCGCGCCATAAGAAATGGAAGCGGGCCAGGGTCAGGAAGAGTGGGGAATACACTTCCTCACAAGCTTAGGAGGTCACCTCACGAATAGTAAGTATTCACCTTATAAAGTTTTTAGATTTTTGGTTAACACGAAACCCTGAACACTAACTTGTTTGGTTTTAGGATTCCTTGGTTGAGCAATCAACCCAAGGCTCTTTCATAGCCCATGGTAAGCAAGACATTTTGACTACCGCCATCGGCAGGCCCGAGCACCCAGAAAGGTGTGTGCTGTTGGTCGAGGTCACGGTAAGTTATAAATTACTTGTATCCTTTCATTTTGTTTTCTATTAAACAATTATGGTTTAATCATTCATATTTCACAGGCCTCCAGAGCTATTACGGTGCTCCCGACCCGGTGCCCTCCATCGAGCAGTTGATGGAGCAGAGGGTTGAGTCAAGGGTGGCTGCTGTGAAGGCTGAGTGCCAGGAGCAGATGATGGCGCTACACGTAGAGATGGCCTGATTCAAAGAGGAGATGAAGGTCTCACTCAGCCATCACCAGGAGCCTACTACACTAGCTATCGACCCACAGGTTGAATTCCTTATAGTATTTAACTATTCATTGTTTGTAATTTGTTTCTTTAATTATTGAATAACTTTCACTTGATGTGTAAATATGTAGGTACGGAGGGTTAACACTAAGGGGTCGTGCGCTGCAGCTGACCCTGATGATGATGGGGTCGAGGCTGCGGATACCCATCAATGTGACTTGTTCATTGATGGGTCGGAGGAGCCAGTTGCCATTGGCATAGTGTACAACTTATGCCTTGTGGTTCACCATCAGTCATTACCTGATGGTATGTCCAGGGTCTCTGTTATCGAGATCATTGAGGAGGATGCTACTGTGCCAATGGCAACTCCAGAGGTGCAGACCGTTGGTCGGGCAGTCGGACACTTCCTTATGTGGCCCAACAGACTCCTGTCGGTTGCTCCTCCGCAGGTATAAACCTGAAACACTAACTGATTTTTTTATATTGTCAATTATGGTATAAACACTTAATGTTTTAATTGTTCAACAGGAAGCAGGCCCGACATTGAAGAAGCCAGACCCTGTCAACGATCCGATCCAGATGCTATGGAAGGTCAGGGCTGAGCTAGGCGAGGACGCCGTTGGGGTACCATGGCAGCCACTAGTGTTCGGCCGTCCAAGTTCACTACCGCTTTACATTACGTGGAGTGACTTGTGCGAGATTATGATGGGGACGACGATGCTGAACATATCCGTCATTCAGATTTGGGAGTTGTAAGTATATCATTTTAGGTCCAACCGTGATTAAATATGATCTATAACCACGGTTATGAATCGTGATTAAAAGCCCTCATCTACTACCACGGCTGTAACAACCACGGTTTATGAACTGTGATTAAATGCCCATTTTAACTGTGATTAAATCCTTTTTCTGCACTAGTGATTGATCCTCTAGACCTCTCCAAGCCCACACTAGAGGGAGGCTCAAAGACCATCGTTCTTAGAGATATCATGAACAAGGTTACATACATCAACGATAAACTAGATGGTGGTATGGAAAAAAGGCTGGTAGAGCTTCCCTAGGAATTTAAGCAACTGTTTACTTAGACTATGACCGACATGCCTAGTACGGACCCTAATTTTTGTTGCTACAAATTGGAGGTGTACCCTAAAATGAAGCCATTTGCACAAAAAAATGACGCTTGGGCTGGAAGAAATAGAAAGTCGTATATAAATAGACATAGGAACTCCTCAAGGCTGGTTTCATAAGAGAAATCCAATATTTACCATGGCTTTCCAACGTTGTGATGGTCCAAAAGTCCAACAACAAATAGAGAATATATATGGATTATGTTAACCTTAATTGGTATTGTCCCAAGGACCCCTACCCCTTCCCCAACATAGATTAGATGATAGACGACTCTTCAGGCTACTAGTTCTTATTGTCTATGGATGTTTACTCCGGGTACAATCAGATTTTGATTGGGAGGGGGATTAAGAAAATACGAGTTTTATCAATGACAAAAATGTGTTTTGTTACACTGTCATGCCATTTGGTCTAAAAAACACTAGCACCACCTACCAACACATGGTTAATAAGGTTTTTGAAGGAATACATACCAAGTTGGTAAAAGTCTATGTAGATGACATCATAGCCAAAACTCTTGCTAGAGGAGACCAAATCGATAACCTCAAAAAGATCTTTAAGAGGTTCAAGGCGTACGAGATGCAACTCAATCCCCTCAAGTGAATTTTTGTCATACTTAGAGGAAGATTCTTGGGTTATATACTGACCTAGAGAGGGATTAAGGCCAATCCAGACAAGTACAGGGTGATTCAAGAACTATAGAGCCCCAAAAGCCTCAAAGAGATTCAATCGCTGAATGGTAAAATAGCTACATTGGCAAGGTTCATGCCTAAGATGACACACTAGTCACTTCCCTTATACAAGATCTAGAAGAAAAATAAGAAATATGAATGCAACGAAGAGTAAGAGACAACGTTCTAGAGTCTAAAAGACGTCCTGGTCAGACCTTTAATTTTTGTAAAACTTGACCCCTGTGAACAACTAATTGTTTATTGGTCTATTTCAAATAAGGCCCTACAAGTAGCTCTAGTAAGAAAAACTCTCGAAAGACAGTGTCGTGTGTACTTCATTGGGAAGACTCTTGAAGGCGCTAAACTCTAATATAAGAAGATTGAAAAAGTAGCATTATATGTTGTAGTTTGGGCATCCCAGAGGCTAAGACCGTATTTTCATGCCCACCTAATCGTGGTTCGCACTGATCTACCACTACAAACGATGTTATCTAAACCTGATTTGGCAAGAAAATGATCAAATAGGCAATCAAATTGTTAAAATTCGACAGCATATATAAGCCCTAAAACATCATCAAGGCCTAGGTACTAGCTGACTTCGTCATTAGACTAATAGGCGAGAACCCTGAGAATAAGCGTTCACATTGGATGATGTTCATAGATATGTCATCAAACAACAAAGGTTGTGACATTGACGTTATAGTGGAAAATGACAATAGAGTCCACCTTAAAATGTCCCTGAGATTCGACTTTAAGACCTCCAACAACCAAGCTAAATGTAAAGTATGAGTGTCCAAACTACGAGCCGCCATGGACGTTAGAGCCAAAGTGGTCACCCTTTGTAGTGATTCTCAGTTGGTTATTTCCCAAGTGTTTGAAGAGTATGAAGCCAAGGAACCGTTATTGCAGTAATACTTGGCTAGAGTGAATGAGTTAAAGGAAAAATTTACGTAGTTCAAACATGTTCTATGGAAAGACAATGTTTGAGCTGATGTTTTGTCTAGATTAGCTAGTACTAAAAATGTTGGTTCCACCACAACTGTTATTTAGAGCACCTTTATGGAGCCAAATATCGTAATTAAACTATTGTTGAACTATTTAGGATTCAAAAAAACACAATTTTAACATTTAAAGGTTATAATAGTACATCTTAATTGAAGCATAGTATCAGTATTCATTAGATAATGATTAGCTTCATACTCATAAATTTGGATGTAAAAGTTCCTTTTAGTGACAAAAACATTCCTCACTAAACAATTTTTTTCTAGCAATGAATCTCGATCTTTAATTGTTGACATAACGATAATCAATTTACAATTCTTCAAACAACAAGAATTTATAGATAATGAATATTATCAAAAGTTAAGAAGAATCAATACAAAATAATAAACTATTTCAATTCATTGTTGAAGTTATATCATTAAGAAGAACCAATAAGAATATTTTGATGCTTTTACAGGGAAGCAGAAAAGGATTCAAAAGTGCATGCACTTTTTGGTGTGACAATCAAGTAAACATAGATCATGAAGACTATGACCAACATAGAGAGTTGTATTTAGATTAGTCTAATATAAAATATCTATTAGTTCTCAAGCTAGTTCATTTACTTAAATGTTTACTTTTATTTATAGTTAGCAAATATTGCTTCTTTTTCTTATTGTAATATATGTATTTATATGTTTTCATTCACAATTTAAAATAATTAGATAAATTTATGGTTAAATTTTAGCAATTATTATACTTTTTTTCATAATTAATTTACATTTCACATTAATTATAAATATTTCAATTAGTAAACTAATAACTTTTTAAACAAAGTATATTTATATAGAAAAATTCATTTAAAAAACTCAAATCTTAAAATATAAAATAAGAAGTTTTCCTATGGTTTATTCTTGAGAATTAAAAATATTATCATTAAAGTTTTTTACTTAAAATTTTACACTATATTTAAGTCAAATTATTTTATTCTTCTTAAAAAATTTGTTATACGGGAGTTATTATATTAATAACTTTTTAAAAATATTTATTTATATGATGTCTTTTTAGATAACACGTAAATCTTAAATAGTTCATGCATCATATACTAACAAATAAATAAACAAATATTAATTTCCTTCTTTCTGTCTTATTTTTATTCATCAAAACACATAATTTTCATTTGATATTCACTTCATTTCTTTTCATTTAAATTTTTTCCACTTCAATTTTGTCCTCTTATTCACTTCCTAGATCCAAATAAAGCTTACATCTAATTTGGTGCTTATAGTTGAAAATCATTATTTTTTCATAATATGAGACTCTGGTCTAATTATGGAAATTAGGATAAAGGTACAATTTTAATAAAATATTAATGTAAATTTATAGATTTTTAAAATTTAAAAACTCTCAATAATGGAAGGCCCTGTATAGAGAATATGCTTACACAAATTATTTTATAGAGGTCAAAATATTTAATCACTAAAAAATTCTAAAATAAATAAATTGCTATTTTATAAATTAATTATCTTTTTAGAAATACAATATTTGTCTGTCAACCTTCGGGCTGCAAATGAGGGTGTCGTGAATATTATATTTGCATGAACTAGTGTCCGTGATGTGTAACATAATTGCAACATAAATAATCATCCACATAAGGTACTAATACTAAATGTACATAGTTAATAACTCTATCGGACACAACTATTAAACTAGATGATAGCATTATAAACCACTATAGTAGATATATGAAGTAGACCCGGGCAACAATATAAGTCATCAAGTAGATATCCATTTATGATGCTCCCTTTCCTCTCTGCTAATAAAATTAATTACTTTTATATATATTAAAAATAATAATTAAAGGTAATTATTTATATTAATATTATTAAATATTTGAAATAATATCTTAAAATACTTCTAATATTATTTATTACATAAAATATTAATTGTTTTAAAAATATATACACTAAGGACATATTTAGTAAAAGAATTTAATAACATTGAAAAAGTATCATTTTCCTTATATTACGAAACCAAAATATTCTACTAAAATTTACTTATATAAAATCAAAAGTATTTTTTGAACCAAACTTATTTGTTTTAAAAAATTTAATAAAAGTAAATTATTATTCAGAAAGCTTAAACCAAACACTATGACAGATGTAAAGAAATTTATTTTTTAAGGCCACTTAAAAAAAATTAACTAAATCTCGATTTCTGGGTTTTTAAAATCAATAAGGCGATTTTAAAATTTATTTATGAAAATAGGATTGTTTTTTAAGAAATTACTAGTTGGGAGTTATTTTTGTGTCATATTAGAGTAATATGACTTGTGTGTCGCATCATTTAAGGACATCACAATCTAAAAGTGACACGTGGTTGTGCTGTATTGTTTTCGAACGACACATGGGTCATGGCATTGATAACGATTAAATATTCTAATCGCAAATAATATTTCTCCCACCCTTTCTTTGATTGCAAATGAAATGTGTACTTGTCAACAGTTAAATATTCCAACTACTAAATAATGCTTCTGAAACACAAAATAGACATTTCTTTTGACGATAATAAAAGATTATCTTGATATTATCTCAAAAACTTATTTAGTATTTGATCCGGGGTGCATACCGGACCCCATAATCAATGGATGAGGTGCCCATAACTTTATACAAAAAGGTAACTTAGTTACTGAACCCACGATCGGTGTTTGTGAACCAATGTCATAAACGAGCGTAAGAAAGGATATTAATCTATGACCCCGATCAGAAATTTGACATCTGAATGCAAGTCAAGCAAAGTATGGGCAACATGTCCTTACCAACACTACTACTACAGTATGTTAGGAAAAGGGTCAAATCAAATCTTCTACTCAGGGAAGTTCTATAAATACAACTCATTTATTAACTTGAAATGGATTCTGAACACGTTCTTAAGAGCCTTCGTAATCTCTTTATTTTCCATAATGTTCATATTGACTTAAACATCGGAGAATCTTTTGCAGGTCCACCTCCGGTGTGTTTCTCCCATAATGGTTTGGATTGAACATCAATTCATTCCCTAAACGTGAAGAGCTTAGGTCCCTACTATACCTAGGTACATAATACCGTAATCCACTGGGACAACATAAAATAGAGAATTAGTGAGGTAACTTTGGACTCCGATTGGAAGAGGTAAAATCTCTACCTCGGACACCGAATAGATCATTGGCACGCCTGGTGGGACTGCGTAAATTAAAAGTCCCATATCACAATGAGATATGAGTCATGGATCGTAGCAAAAGGAATGAAACCCTAGAAGGCCACGTACAAAATGTAGCAAGGACTTTGGACTACGGCGAGGGTATAATAGAGACCCAGGATCAGAGTTGAGAGCACAAGCAGTGGTGTAGCCAGATCCCCGGGATGAAATTATTAGGCAACTGTGCCAGGAACTCCAAGAGCTTTGAAGAGCAGAAGAAAGAGAAAACATCGGTAGAAACCAAAGGCAAAATGATTTTCACCAACAGCAAGATCGGTCCCAGACTCATGCCTATGATGACCAAGATTCTACGTACCACACTGAAGAAATGAATAACCAGAGAAGGGCTACGTAGCAGAATAGGGTAGAAGAATACCGGTTCAAGATACCTTTCACGAGGAGGTTGATGAGTGTCCCTATTCTCAAGCACCTACAAACTCCTCAACCGTTGTCCATAAGGAAATACACTAGGGAGTCAGACCTAGGAAGCCATTTGGATGCCTATATGCATGAATCCTTATTCTTAGGAGTTGAGGAGGATGTTATGTGTAGGATGTTTTTGAGGATATTATCTGTTGAGGCATTGGGGTGGTTCAAGGGTCTACCTTCAGGATCCATTGTTCATGGAACGATATAGCCCATGCCTTTTTGTAACACTTCATAATATCAATAGATATCCCCAGAATGTCTCATACTTTGGCACAGATCAAGCAGGGGTTGGAGGAAAGTTTAAGGGAGTTCCTGAAGAGATTTTACAAAGAGGCAACATAGGTGTCGGGGTTAACTAAAGAAATCTAGTTGCACATTACGGTGGAGGCCCTGCAACCACAATCTCTATTTTCCCTGTCTTTGGCAAAAGGACCACCTCATACCTTCGAGGAATTTAGAAAGAAGATGGCAAAGTATGTTGAGAGAGAGATGCACTTAATAGCTGCTGGTCAAAGGAGTACGGTCCTGGAAGGCACTCAGGCGCATGATAAGAGGACGTCGAAGTTTGATCATAGGGGTAAGGCAAGGAGATTTTTCCAAAACCAAGAGAACGAAGGAGTGTTAATTTCATGCAGTATAGCCCATTAGTTGTCCGGCCTGGCCAAATTCTAAGGGAAGTCGGTCTAAGGGGATTGATGGTATATGGGATAAAGAAACCAGTACCTATGAAGAGAGCGGGGAACACTAGTAAGTACTACAAGTTCCATGAGCAGACCGGTCATAGTACTGATGAATGCCGACAGTTGAAGGAAGTGATTGAGACTTTGATTAGAGAAGGGAAACTGAAGCAATATCTATTCAGACAGCGAACCTACCAAGAGCCAGAGAAAGTGGTACCGTGAAGGAATAAGACTAGTCCAGTTAAAGAGGAAGAAGCCAGGAGTTCTAAGAGGCCGGCGTTGGATAAAGGAAAGGCTATGGTGGATAACGTTGATGAGGATGACGAATCACAGTTGAAGCCTCCAAGTTCAGGAAGGCGAGAAGTCATTAATATGATTGTTGGTGGGTTTGTAGGAGGCAGGGTATCAAATATCGCCCAAAAGAATCATTTAAGAATGATCATGTCTGTGTAGACGAAGATAGACAATAGGCCATTCTAGGGTGGAATCCAAACCCCACCCATTATTTTTATAGATCATGATTACGACCCAACTATTTCAAGAGGTGATGACGCAGTGGTGATAGAGGTCGTCTTAGCTAACAAGACAATTAGAAGAATGTTAGTTGATCAATGGAGCTCTTGTGATATTATTTTTTACAAGTGCTTTAAGAAGACGGGGCTTTCAGACTCCGACTTGCAGCCCTATACCTAAGAATTGATGGTGTTTAATGGAGCCAAACAACCCACCAAAGGCTATTTAGACACGAGGCTAACATTTGAAGGAGAGCTAAGGTTGAGAACGGTGTGTACGAGGGTGTTGGTGATAGATGTAAAGTCCCTATTCAATGGGATTCTTGGGCGTCCTTCCCTCAATGCTTCAGAAGCTGTAGTCTCAACACCACATCTATTGATAAAATTCATCGATAAAGATAACCAGGTGTCTTCTGTCAGAGGAGATCAACAGATGGCAAGGTACTACTAGAACCTCAGCACTCAAATGACTAAGACAGAAAAGTCAGTCAAGAGGAAGACGTTGAATGATGGCGGAGCGGTACTGGAGTAAGTAAATTTGATAGATCTGGACTCGAGAGAAGAACTAGTGGCGGATCCAGAGAATCCCCAGAGACCCACGCTGGAGGGAGGGGTGAAGAAGGTTCCATTAGAAGAGACATCGTCCAGAGCACTGAGATTAACGACTCTCTGGAGGCTGGAATGGAAGAACGTTTGGTTAAACTCTTACAGGAGTTCAAACACTTGTTCACATGGACTACAACCGATATGCCTGGCATTGACCCAAACTTCTGTTGCCACAAGCTAGCAATATACCTGGAGTCAAGAGCGGTGGCCCAAAAGAAAAGAAGGTTGGGGCTTAAAAAGCAGAAAGCGGCATGTGAATAGATGGAGGAGTTATTAAAATCTAATTTTATCAGGGAAGTCCAGTACTCCTCATTGGTTTCTAACATGGTCATGGTGAAGAAAGCTAATGGTAAATGGCGGATGTGCACGGATTTTACTAATTTGAACAAGTGCTGCCCTAAAGACCTATATCCTCTCCCTAGCATTGATCAGGTGGTTGATGATTCCTTCGAGTACCAATTCCTATCTTTCATGGATGTGTACTCTGGTTATAACCAAATGTTGGTGTATGCACTATGAGCTTTTATGCTTTTTCATTTGTATCATTTTTTTACTTATCAATAGAATAAATATTTCAGTTTAAAATTGTTTTAAAACATATTTATCCTTGGAGTAATAGGTCATATAAAAATTATTCCTAAAATGTCCCTAGTTAAGTATTTACATGGGGACATGTAAATACACTAAGACTAGTGTGTGAGTGTACTGATGACCTGATCTCACAGATCATAGATATAGATGATATTGAGTCTTCACACAGGTACACATTAAGAGTAATGATGTACTGGACAGACCCACCATGAGAACGTTGCATGGATCGTTACATGATTGTCATAAACGATTCTCAATGTGATAATGGTATATGTAGTCCTTCGACCTGAAGTCACTACGATTCCTACATGAGGAGTTTATTGTTTTAATATAATTAAACGTCTTCTGTAACAAGAGGACTATAAAGGTTGTGATTAGGCAATGAACAAATTATGCAGAGGGATGTGAGTGATGTAGATGGGATTTGTCTCTCCTATGTGATAGGAGTGATATCCATAGGCCACTTAATGGAGTAAGACTAAGAAAACGCATGGCCATGCTAGAAAGAATAAATATTAGATATTTATTCGGATCCAGTCTACTCCGGTATCAAGTAAAATAAATTGGGCCGTACAAGGATGACGCGACCATGCCTTAGGCCCAATTAGGATATCGTGACAAAAGGAATAAACGTATTAAATAATTATCACTTATAGGTTATGTTGATAATATTCGGACATAATGATGCATTGCTAGATGCCGCTCTTATTTTATATTAATAACAAAATAGTTTATTATTAATATGACCGGGTATTTTACCTATAGGGTCACACACATAGAGTAAGCCCATCAGAAAATGTTGTCTTATTTTAGTTGGACTAAAATAAAGCTATTGGGCCTAACTCATTTGGAATGAGTAAGGAGCCCACTTTTAGAGAGAACAAATTAGGTCAAACCTAAGCCTATAAATAGAGCATAAGATGCTCATTGGCCGTACACTCAAGTGAGACACAAATTCGCAAAAGTTGTAAGAGCTACACGCCGTCAAACTAGCAGTTGGCAGGTGTTGCGATTCTGGTAGGAGTGCTCGTGTGGACTCCTAAAGGACGGGGCTACGACTACTTCGGAGTTCTTCAAGAGGTAACCTAAAATAATTTCGAAATTGTTTTGTGCTTTGAAACACGGAACCTTGCAAATCCTATGGAATCCCTTTTATTTTTCCGCTGCTCATGCTTAGGGATTCCCTAACACCAAATTCCAATGTGGAAGGATGATAAAGATAAAATTGCTTTCATAAATGACAAGGGAGTGTTTTGCTACATAGTCATGCCTTTCGGGTTAAAGAATGTCGGAGCCACATATCAGAGAATGATGAATCAGGTCTTCGAAGGAATGAGATCCAAGGTAGTCGCCGTACTATCTTGGTTCATACCAAAAATGGCACACCGATCACTCTCTCTATATAAGGCGTTGAAGAAAAGTAAGGAGTTCAAATGGGGTGAGGAACAGGAGAAGGCTTTTCAAGAGCTTAAAGAGGTATTGGCAAACCTACCGGTGTTGACAAGGCCTGACCCCAAAGAGAAGCTTTTCATCTATCTCTCCATATTTGATGAAGCTATTGGAATAACACTTATGAAGGAAATGATGGAAGGCCAACAACTGGTGTACTTTGTTGGGAAAGTGCTTTAAGGATCAAAGTGTCGATATCAGAAGTTAGAAAAAGCCGTTTTAGCTTTGGTATGGACGTCCCGATGTTTGAGGCAGTATTACTATCACCACTGATATCTCCTTAAGGACGATTTTTCATAAACCAGATTTGGCAGGAAGAATGACGAAGTGGGCCATTGAATTATCCAAGTTTGGTATTTCCTATAAGCCTAGAATGACCATCAAAGCGCAGGTGTTGGCAGATTTTGTGACGGAATTGACAGGAGAAGCTCCCACACCATTATGGGAGCATTGGACCATTTGCATTGATGGTTCTTCGAATAGGAAAGGATGTGGAGCCAGAGTGGTCATTGAAAGTGAAGACGAGGTAATAAGGACACACTAAGGGAGGACCCTCACATTACCCTAGAGAAAGGACTTGAAGCTTATAATGGTCCCCTCACAAGGGCTAAGACCAAAAAGGCCAAAGAGAGTATTCACCAAGCCTTATCCTCCTTCCTCTCTTTTAGTGGGCCCAAGCCCAATGAAGACTCCTTGAGGATCTACTCATATGTCACTTGTAATATATGTCTTAGTTAGATTATCTAGGCTTATAGGTTTTATTTGGGCCTTGCAAGGTCAAATGGGCCACTTTAGGGCCATGTACTTTCACCTTGGGCCATGTATAGGCCATACTCTTCTCTATTACAGTCTTTGGGCTTAGGAAGCATGAAGAAGCCCATTAGGTGATCACTTGGCCGAATTGCTCCAAGCCCTATATAAAGAGCTCTCCTTTTGTATTTTGGGACACATTAATGCATTTGAGAAATTTCCACTTCAAAGTGAGTTTTTAGTGAGAGAAGCTCTCCTTTCTCTCTAGGTTAGAGAAAGCTATAGCAAGCTCTCATCCAAGGGGATTCCTCCCTCCTTAGTGGTGAGAATTCAAGGGAGTTATCTCCTCTTGGAGTGGCTTCCCCTTCACCTACTCCATTCCCTCTCTCATTTTTCCATTTCTCCTTTCCATTTCCATCCTTTTCCATACTCTTTTCCCCTTCACCATTTCATTAGTCTCCTAGTTTTCCCTTTTGTTTTATTCGGTTTCCAAGTGGCAAAGTTCATCAACAATGGCTTGTGGATGTTAGAAGAAGAGAAGATCCCTAGATCCACCCTTCTTCAAGGAGTTAGTAGAAGTGCCTACATCACGAGGTGAGTGTCGAAATCTCCCTAAGGTTTGACTTTAAGAAGTCGAATAACCAGGTGGAGTATGAAGCATGCTTAGCAGAACTAAGGGCAGTTTTAGACGTGGGAGCTCAGATCGTGGTGCTCTGTAGTGACTCACAACTTGTAATTTCTCATATTAATGGAAGCTATAGAGCTAAGGAGCTATTATCACAACAGTATTTGGCCAAAGTCAATGAGTCAGGGGGCAAGTTTATCCAGGTTGAATACAAGCACGTCCCAAGGGAGGACAACGTAATGGCTGATGTCCTATCTTGATTGGCTAGTACTAAGAAGACGGGGTCCACAACAACGGTTATCCAGACCACTCTAGCCACTCTGAGTATTTTAGCCCCAGTCAAAGTTTATACCATACAGTTTAAAGCTCATCCTAAGAACTCATGGGTAATCTCTATTATTCGGTATATGGTGAGCAGACAGCTCCCCGAGGACCCATTGGAGAAGAAGAAATTGAGGAAGAAGTTGCCAAATTTTGTCTTAGTTGATAGAAATCTATTTTGGAGAGGAATATCAGCCTCATATCTAAAATGTTTAAATGAAGCTGGAATTAAAGAAGTGTTGACCGAGGTGCATGAAGGGCCATGTGGTCACCATTGCGGCGAAAGGAGCTTGGCCAGAAAAATCTTATTAGTAGGTTACTGTGGCCTACTATAGCAAAAGACGTTATTAACTACATCTGGAAATGTGATGCTTTCCAGAAAAATAGTAATAAGCACTACGTCCCAGCAGAGGAGTTATTTACATTGGCTGTCTCGTGGCCCTTTTACCAATAGGGCATGGATATTTTGGGACCTTTCTCAAAAGCACTAGACAGGGTCAAGTATCTAATTATCAGAGTGGATTATTTCACTAAATAGATTGAAGTGGAGGCAGTAGTACATATCTCATCGGCCCAGACTTGGAGACTCATGTATGAGAATGTCATCACCAGGTTTGGCATACCAAGAAAGGTCATTACAGATAACGGGACGCAATTCACAGACGCCAAGTTTAGAAGCCTCCTTGAAGGACTCAAAATCAAACAAGTCTTTTCATCGGTAGAGCATCCCCAACTAACGGATAAGCCAAGGTAGCAAACAGAGAAATCCTGAAGGGATTAAAGAAGCGACTCAGAGACGCAAAAGAAGAATGGGCCAATCAGTTATGCCATGTTTTGTGGGCCTACCACACTACACCTCATTCATCCACGGGAGAAACATCATTTTGATTAGTATACGGTGTAGATGCGGTGATACTGATGGAAATCAATCAAATCTCACTAAAAGTTTAGCAGTTTAATGATGAGAACAATAGTCTAAGGTTAAGAAATGAGTTAGACTTGTTGCAAGAAGTCTGGGAGGCAGCCTTCATCCAGTGTCGCAACTGGGATCGCGGCGGCACGGTCGACCCTTCGAAAAGATGAAACAAACAAAACAGGGAGTCGCCACCAACATTTTTATCCATAGGAAAAACATTGGAAAAAAAACTTTAACAAGGCACTAGTTAAAAAGAGTGAGATTTGAATTCGGGAGTCGGTTATGAGTAAGGAAGGTATTAGCACCCTACATCGCCTGTAAAAATAGTACCAAGATTGAAAATGCGCAACATGAATAGCCTTACAAGGGATGTATTATTTCTTCCTTTTTATTATTGCATTTTTTTGTTTATTTAAAGAAACAGAAGGAGCGGGCTGAACAAACGAATGTTGAAGCAAGGTCAACAGGACGTCTCGTCCAAATTAACCTTGATTTCATTATAAACGGGGAAGGGAGAGGATGCTAACAAGGCGTCGTGTCTAAATTAGTCATCCTTTAATCAAAATACGGGGATAAGAACGAGAAGGGGATAAACAGGATATCTCGTCCTAAGTATCCCGTTCCTTATGAATCATGGTGATGGTCAACCAAAAATGGGGGAAAATCAATAAGACGTCGCGTCTAAATTGACTTCCATGGAAGTGATGAAAATGGAACAACTGTATAAACGTAAAAATAAAAGGAAAGATGGGCCCGACAGGATTTAAATCCTGCTCCTACGTATTCTCGAATTGTCGAGAAATCAGGGTTACGTAGTTCTTGATAAAGGGTATGTAAGTGAAGCTAAATATTTGGTGGTGAGTAGACTTTATGAAAAAAGGGGCACACAAGGCGAAGTTCTCTGCACGTGTATGGGCTTCAGAGATAGTGTAGGCAGAAGTACATCTACACGACATCGACTAAGACAAAATTTACAGTGATCAAAATAAAGTGTGAGAAATACTTGTTTTTTTTGTTATTATTACGAATCTAGTTGAGGGAAAATTCAACAATAGAAGCTAAAATAACTGGGAAAGCAAATTCAACAGAAACTATAAACTTGATGAAAGAAATGGACCAAACAGTATGAAATAAGCTAAAATGATAGAGGTGAAGAAAGATTGTAACCGGTATGGAGTGGACCTAGGAGGAACCGGACTACAGGTTGGAGCCAGCGTGGAATAAGCTCTGATAGACGATCTGCTAGTGTGAGCCGGTGTGGGCTGAAATAGCAGCGTGACTGGCAAAAAACTGGATCGGTGTGGCTATAACCGAAGTACAGTGTGGAGCCGGAGTAGGACTCAGTGGTGAAAATGTATTTTTATGAAGAAACGGTGTAGGATTTAGTGGTGTTGAGCAATATAGGGTTTGGACGGAGTTTAGAGTGACAAGGAGGTTCTGAGGTCCAACAAACAGGAACGGGACTGGTGCTTCTGCTTTGAAGAAAACAAGAGAATGTGGGTTGGGGATAGGTTTCTTGACTTCGGATTCAGGGCACAGGAATAAATTTTGTCAGGGGTCCAGGGATTCAAGATGCGGACCAAGTTTTCTGGGGGCTTCAGTATTCAGAGTGTCGACCCTTGTGCCTCTTCAGCTGAGGCATTTATAGAGGTCCAAGGTACTGGCTGAGTGCTTGGACAGCTCAAACCTCCACTCATCCATGTGCATAGTGGGGCCAGCCTAGCCACTAACAGGTTGTGGGGAGCAGCGGCTGGGTGGGGAATTTTTAATTATTTCCACTTCCGTTCCCTGTCAGCCACTCCCAGGATTCGAGGGTCTGATTGAAGGTGCGATTCCAAGTCACAGCATGGGCAACCGAACTTACCAATCTAATGTCAAGTACATGAGAGTCATGACATCGGATAATAAAGACATCAGTTCAACAAATATATTAAATCAGGCCGGTGTGTTCCGTTCAATAGCTTGGACCGGTGTTCTCTTACTGGACACCGGGTGATGTAATCTGGCCATCAAACGATGTCCTATTTTAGCTGCTTAGACCAAAGTTCCTTCAACCTTGGATCGGGGTCCCTTTTCAGACATCAGACAATGTCACACCTACTACCTCACACTGGTTGGGATTCATTGCTTGCAAACGGTGTCAATTCGATGTAATCACTGGCCGGACCGAAATAGGTGTTCACATCCAGGATCAAGCAATATAAGCCAAGGCCGCGGTACACTATAACATGAAGGTTCAAAGATGAAGGTTTAACATGGGAGATCTCATCTTAAGGAAGGCATTAGTGGGAAACCCTCTTGCACACCAGGTGTAACATCCCAAAATTTTAAAGTAAAGGACTAATTAAGGAGATAAATATTAAATAATGGAATGTAGATTATTTAATGTCCCAAAATATTAGAATTAATTAAATTAAGATTTTTGGGGACTGTTGGTAAATTATTGAGACCGAATAAGCTGAAAACTGACCCGATTAAAATATAGGTGTCGGACCAAGTATCTCTGATTGGGATGATATTGGTCAGGGTTGTTAAGAATATTATTGGGAGTCCGAACATGTATTCGGAATAATTTTTAGATCAAGTATTGAGCCTAAACATGTATTCGGAATAATATTGGTCAGGCCGAACTCACTACGGCTTACACTTCGGCTGCCAAGAGGGCGGATGAGGCTGAGGCTAAGCATAAAGCTTCAGAGGACGCTCTTAAAGCTCTTCAGGCTAAATTAGATGTAGCCTTGGCTGGACAGGCCAAGGTGGAAAAGAAGAATGAAGAGCTGGTAGCTAGAGTTGCCATTGTGCAGGAGGCTCAAGCCCAAGAACTGCGTGAAACTGAGGAGCAGATGGCTGGATTCTCCGAATTGGCCGATATCGCTTTTAGCTCCGCTGTTTGTCAAGTTGTTTATCGGAATTCTGCTGTGCAACTTAACTTGAACGACATAGGTGTTTACTATGAGTTTCATGGTGGGCACCTGTATGCTATGGATCGGGGTCAGGCAATGGAACCTGAGGATGTTCCTTATGAACCTCTGCCTCTCCCCGATGGCCAAAGTATGGAGTTGAGGATGGTATCAGAAGATTCTGAGAGGACAGCAACTGTCACCGGTTCGGACTCCCCTAGTACTAGGACTTAGAATTTTTCCTTTTTTTTTTGACAGCCTTGTTCCGGGATGGGCTCTGGAGTAAAACTTTTTTGTAAGGCCGAAGTGCCCCCTTTCTTTATAATGAAATACATTTTTTACGTCTGCTCTGCTTTTTAATTTCCAGGAATGCCAATTGACTTGTGATCGATGTGTAATGAATTACAACATGAAACAACACCGTCTAATCTCATCAATCACACTTGAATTCCGAACCACCAAAACCTACACCGTCCTTTAATAACTTAGTTCGTTTTGTGACTGATGTAGAATTAATAGTGCAATTTAAACCAACATCGTCCTTTAATAGGCCATCTGAATTGAATTTTCAACATCGTCCCTTATGACCAATGTTTAAATCAAACCAAGTGCATCTGATTCTAACCGACGTAGATTTCAAATTGAGTTGCAACCGGTGTAAGGAATGCGACATCGTCCCTTATGACCAGTTTAAATCAAACTAATTGCATCTGTTTCTAACCGACGTAGGGGTTATGACACCATTCTTGGATGTCGTCCTACTTCCTTTTTCCCCTAACCTCGGATGCTGAGGAGGTACCAGTTGAAATCCTCCTCAGGTCGGTGCTAACATCGAATCTTTTTTTTATGTTATGATAATGTTCTTTTGGCTGATAGGGAAGAAAGGGTGAGGTTGTTGCCTCACGGTTGATAGGAAATGTAAAGATTGGGGTTGACCCTGGTTTGAGGTGATTGAAAGAACCTTGGGGTACTGCCCCTTGACTGAAAGAAAAAGATCTGGGGTTATGCCCCAGTTTGACATAATTAAAAGAATCTTAGGGTGTATTGCCCCTTGACTGAAATAAGAGAAACTTGGGGTGATGCCCCAGTTTGAGCTTCATTGGGAATTCAGGGCACTGCCCCTTTTGACTGGAAGAGATCTGGGGCCCACTAGGGATGTATGGCGGCTTACTGGGGGAGAGAATTCTGGGGGATACCCTAGTTTGAGCTGTTTTGGGTGATTCAGGGTGTCATCCCTTGGCGGAGAGAAATGAAACCTGGGGTGATGCCCCAGTTTGAAAGGAGATAAAAGGCTTAGGGGGTAATGCCCCAGGTTCTAATAGAGACTAAAGGACTCGGGGGTGTCATCCCTTGACAGAGAGGAATAAAGCCTGGGGTGATGCCCCAGTTTGAAAGGAGATGAAAGAAAGTTTGAGAGAGGTGCCAACTTCGGCAGTAAGAAAACATAAAAGGGCCAATCCTTGGAGATAAAAGCTTGAGAGTGGTATGAAATCAAAGTGTCCACCCTAGGCGGCGAAAGAAACTTAAAAAGTGCCCGTCCTAGGCATTGGAAGAAATTTAAAAGTGCCCATCCTAGGCAACGAAACAAACTTAAAAGTGCCCGTCCTAGGCAGTGGAAGAAATTAAAGGTGCCTATCCTAGGCGACTAAAGAAACTTAAAAAGTGCCCGTCCTAGGCGATGAAAAGGAAATTGAAAGTGCCCATCCTAGGCGATGGAAAGGAAATTGAAAGTGCCCATCCTAGGCGATGAAAGAAAATTGAAGGTGCCCATCCTAGGTGATGAAAGAAAGTTGAAGGTACCCATCCTAGGCGATGAAAGAAAATTGAAGGTGCCCATCCTAGGCGATGAAAGAAAGTTGAAGGTGTCCATCCTAGGCGATGAAAGAAAATTGAAAGTGCCCATCCTAGGCGAAGAAAGAAAATTAAAGGTGCCTATCCTAGGCGATGAAAGAAGGTTGAAGGTGCCCATCCTAGGCGATGAAAGAAAATTGAAAGTGCCTATCTAGGCGATGAAAGAAAATTGAAGGTGCCCATCCTAGGCGATGAAAGAAGGTTGAAGGTGCCCATCCTAGGCGATGAAAGAAAATTGAAAGTGCTCATCCTAGGCGATGAAAGAAAATTAAAGGTGCCCATCCTAGGTGATAAAAATTGAAGGTGCCCATCCTAGGCGATGACAGAAAATTGAAAGTTCCCATCCTAGGCGATGAAAGAAAGTTTGAAGGTACCCATCCTAGGCGATGAAAGAAAATTGAAAGTGCCCATCCTAGGCGATGAAAGAAAGTTGAAGGTGCCCATCCTAGGCGATGGAAAGGAAATTGAAAGTGCCCATCCTAGGCGATGAAAGAAGGTTGAAGGTGCCCGTCCTTGGCGATGAAAGAAAATTGAAGGTGCCCATTTGGCACTTGAGGAAGAGTCCTCAAGAAGTGCAAGCTTTGGTGAATAAGAAGGGGTCTTGTGAAGCGCCAACTTTGGCAATCGTGATCCGACTGGGGAAAAGAACTGGATTGAGTTGTCGAGACTCGACATGACTGTTTGTTGCAATAACCTGTAGAGGAGAGTTAGTAGTACAGAGTAAAACAAATAAGAATCTGAGAAGACTTCCCACAGAACCATGATTTCTATAGAATTAAGGTGACTCATGACCAAACAGAACAAATGAGGAAATTCTAACTTCAAAGAGCGTGTTTGGGCTCATTCTTCATAATGATTGCCCAAGGTGAGATTGAGAAATAGGAGCATCTTGCCCCCCACAACTTTAAATAATTATTTTCATTTTAATAAATAAAGGAAAACACATGTCTTATCGTATTCATGAAATTCACAACATAAACACGTATCGAAAAAGGGTAAAATTTATTCATGAGTTGAGTAGGTATAGGGAGAGGGAAGTAGGGAAAACAAAAGAAGTCCAATACACAGGTTGATAATAGATGAAATAGGGAAAGCTTGCTGATCTTCTAGTGAACCTCTGAGGATAACGCGCCTCTTAAACCCTATATCATGACTTCAAGCTCACCCTTCGACTCTGCTTTTGAGAAAGTGATTTAGTCATGACCTATGCACCCCAGTTCAGACTCACACCTTTTGCATGGGAAGTCTTAATCATACAGTCAAGATTTCGACTCTAATTTTTGCCTGAGCCACCTTTTCGGGTTTTCGACTCACCGGGTCGCTCTAACTTTTGCCTAGGCCGCCCTTTCAGGTTTTCAGCCTAGCGAGCATCCTTTATTTTTTATTCTTCTTTTCTTGTTTTCTTTTTATTCTAATATTCTCTTTCTAGGAGAAGTATTTCTTGACCGCATCCGTATTTATGGGCATTGGTAAGTCCTTACCATCCATGGTCGTGAGTATCAAGGCCCCTCAAAAAAGGCTCTCTTCACAACATATGGTCCTTCATAGTTAGGTGTCCACTTGCCTCGATTGTCCTTTTGGATTGGCAAAATCTTCTTGAGGACCAGGTCTCCTTCTTGGAATTGTCAAGGTCGTACTTTCTTTTCAAACGCTCATTTCATACGCCTTTGATACAACTGACCGTGGCAGAGGGCATTCAGTCTCTTCCCATCTATTAGGTTCAGTTGGTCATATCGAGCTTGGACTCATTCAGCTTCTTCTAGTTTCGCTTCCATTATTACCCTAAGGGATGGAATATCTACCTCAAAAGGTACAACTGCTTCCATACCGTATACTAGAGAAAATGGAGTTGCCTCTGCCGAAGTTCTGACTGAGGTACGATACCCATGTAAAGCAAAAGGGAGCATCTCGCTCCAGTCTCTGTATGTCACAACCATCTTCTGTATGATCTTCTTAGTGTTCTTGTTGGCTGCCTCAACTGCCCCATTCATCTTCGGTCGATAAGGAGAGGAATTGTGATGATGAATCTTAAAGCTTTCACACAGTTCTTTCATCATCTTATTGTTCAAATTTGTGCCATTGTCAGTAATGATCTGATTTGGCAAGCCATACTGACATATCAATTCACGCTTGACAAATTTAACCACAACGTTCCTCGTTACATTGGTGTATGAAGCCGCTTCCACCCATTTGGTGAAATAATCAATGGCAACTAACATGAAACGATGTCCATTCGAAGCTTTTGGTTCAATGGGCCCAATAACATCTATGCCCCACATTGAGAAAGGCCACGTGCTGAAAAGACATTCAAGGATGATGGGGGTGCATGAAGATGGTCAACGTATATCTGACATTTATGACACTTTCGAACATAAGTGAAACAATCGGCTTCCATGGTTATCCAATAGTATCCGGCCCTCAAGATCTTTCTTGCCATGGCATGCCCATTGGTATGAGTTCCAAAAGATCCTTCATGAATATCTTCCATGATCTTGTTTGCTTCAACAGTATCGACACAATGAAGGAGGACAAAGTCCTGATTTCTCTTGTAAAGAACATCACCATTCATAAAGAAACCCATTGCTAGCCTTCTTAGAGTTCTTTTGTCATTTTCTGTGGCGCCCTCGGGGTATTCTTGACTCTGGATATATCTTTTGATATCATAATACCATGGTTTTCCATCCGACTCTCCTTCTATCACTAGGCAGTAAGCGGGCCGATTGTGTCTTTCTACCTCAATCAGAGGCATATCATGGTCATTGCTTAATTCAAACATCGATGTAAGGGTAGCCAAAGCGTCGGCCATTTGGTTGTCATCCCGGGAGACGTGGTGAAAAGAGATATCATCAAATTCCTTGATCAGTTCCTTAATATGAGCCTGATAAGGAATTAACTTGCTATCCCTAGTTTCCCATTCTCCTTTTAGTTAGTGAATAACCAAGGCGGAATCCCCGTAGACTTCTAACTTCTTCACTTTCACATCTAACTCTGCTCAGATCCCCAGAGAGCATGCCTCATATTCGGCGATGTTATTAGTACAGTCAAAACAAAGTCTGGCGCATACAGGGATGAATTCTTTGTCTGGCAAAATTAGGATGGCCCCAATCCCATGCCCCAGTGCATTAGAAGCTCCATCAAATCTCAACATCCATTTGTCTTTCTGGGTGTCTTCTTCATTAGACAGTGTCAAGATATCCTCATCCGGGAACTCAAAGTGTAACATCCCAAAAATTTCAATCTCATGTGTAATTATTTTTAATCTAGGTCATTATTAATATTATTCAATTTCT
Source organism: Clitoria ternatea (assembly GCA_037962975.1). Classification (NCBI taxonomy): domain Eukaryota; kingdom Viridiplantae; phylum Streptophyta; class Magnoliopsida; order Fabales; family Fabaceae; genus Clitoria; species Clitoria ternatea. The sequence goes on from CM075671.1 coordinate 112,228,060, forward strand.
GAGTGAAACATGCCTTAGAAAGGACTGTCCGAGTGAAAAAGGCACCCTGTTCCGAGTGAAAAAGGAAAATTCCGAGTGACAAAGAAGAATTCCGAGTGAAGGTTGTGTTTTTCCGAGTGGAACATGGCTGAGAGGGTTTATTCCGAGTGAAACACCTTCAAATGACTTATTTCCGAGTCAAATACCCCAGAAAGACTCAATTCCGAGTCAAGTATTTTATATGACTCAATTCTGAGTCATACATTGTTAGGCGTTTCTATCTCTGAATAAAAGTTTCCCGAGTACTTCATTTCCGAGAGGAAAGCAAAGGAAAATTCATTTCCGAATGGAGCTTATGCATATGGCTTCTTTTCAGGTGAAAGCCTTAAAGGGGTCCGAGTGAAGAACAATTCAAGGAAGGTTAGTCTGTGATGCTAAGAGATGAATAACCGAGTGAGTCTCATGTATATAAGCCAAATTCCGAGTGAGACTCGTATGTATGGGCCTTTTTCCGAGTGGTATTGGACCTGATGGACTCTGAGTGAAACGTAGTTGAAGAAGTTGGTTTGATCTTGACTAAGTAATGATTAACCGAGTGAAACCCGAGTGGGAAATACTTCTATATTCCTAAGTGTTGATATCCGAGTGAAAAATATTATACATATTCCGAGTGAATCATGTAACCCGTATTCTGAGTGACTAAGTAATGGCTGTGTCCGAGTGAGATTTGACTGTGATGCTTGTCTCTGATGAATGAATGGTTAAGTTATTCCTCAGATGAGAAAGGGTATGAATACCGAGTGAAGATTGAATGGGCGTTGGTCGGTCTTGGAATTAATTGCTGAGTGAAGGACTACAGGAGAGAAGAATTTAGTTTCTAATTCACCGAGTGAGAACTGATTAAAAAATAAGTCGGTAAGGAAAGAAATTACCGAGTGATGGTCGATCTGATGTTGAGTCAGTTCTTGAAGGGAAATGCTGAGTGAATGATGATCAGTAAGGATTATTTTACTGAGTGGAAATTAGGGTGTTGGGAATCGGTTTTAATTGATTTTACCGAGTGCACAATCGAGTAGAATGAGTCGATTGTAGTAATCTGCCGAGTGACAAACCAAAGAGTGTGGATCGGTCTGGAAGATTTAATTGAGTGAAAGACTGCTTGTGATGACTCGGATTTAGGATAAATAGCCGAGTGATAGATTATGTGGGTATGAGTCGGCTCTGACTGACTTAGTTGAATGAAAATGGATCGGTTTAAACTCTTATGCCAAGAGGGAAGCCGAGTGTGAGATGACTCGGACTTGAGTGATGATACCAAGTAGACAGATTGAGAGTTGACTCGGTCTTGCTGAGTGAAAAACTGAGTGAAGAATGGCTCGTGCCGAGTGAAAGCTGAGTGAGAAGGACTCGGATTTCCTTCTTTTCACATTACTGACAATTTCCAGTCAGCATGGGTAGGATTCCAGTCGGCTTAGAGGCTAACCGAGTGGATTCCAGTCGGTATTCAGTGCCAGGAGTAACTTTTTGACTCCAATCTTCTCTCTTGCGCATAGTTTAATATATCTAAACCCATTATGCACCCCTAGTATGTAGGACAGCCAGAAGTGGACCATTATAAGCCCACTTTCTTATTTTTAATCCTCCATTATCTCCACTAACAGCACTAAAAATCCACTTACGGGAAAGTTGTTCCCCACTTATCATTACATTATTAACACTACCTCTTCCGAAAACTCTTAGAACAAAGAAATTACTGAACCTTTTATCTCTCAATTCTTCTTCTCTATCAAAGCAACTTCGGAGTTGAAACTAGGACAGCAAGGAGGCCATTTTCAATCAGCCTAATATCTCCAAACCAAGTAAGAGGGGACAGGGTTGTGAATATTTATGAAATGGGTAGAGTTGTATGCTGTTCTAGGATTCCAATTTTAATTTCGTATCTTGTTGCTTAATTTTGAAGCTGAAAACGTATGAATTTGACTCTGACTTCTTCATGAAAGTTGTAGATCTTTTTGTTATGTCAATTTTGAGACCTGATTCAACTAATTTGAAAGAGTATAGCAAAAGTTATTATCAAAATACTACTGCATGTCCGAGTGAAAGATTTATTCCATGTTTTGTGTATATATTGGTATTCTGGGAATTATACATGCATAATCAGCCTTTGATGTCTTCACAAAAGTTATAGATATTTATGTTAAGAATCTATAGAAATTGGTTTCAAGTTAAAAGGATGCTTGTAACTCTATATATGCTAAAAATACAGAAGTATGCTCATGATGAAAATTTGTTAACTATGAAATCTGAATCTTATTTTTAAAACTGGAAATTTTATGGTGAGAATTAGTAATTGGTGTCTTCATGAAAGTTGTAGATAATTGTGTTATGAGTAATTTAGGACTGGTCTCATGTCAAAACTATTTTTGTAACTCCAGAAACGTTGAAAATACTAATATATGTACGTTTTGAAAACTCACCTGGAGGTAGTGTTGTATTTTGTGGATAAATGGTATTTCTGCTTAGAATTTGAATTTATGATCTTCATGAAAGTTGTGTACATTTGTGTTAAGAGTAATTTAGAACTAGTTTCACGCAAAAATCATTTTTTTAGCTCCAGAAATGTTCAAATTACTAATATATGTACGTTTTGAAAACTCACCTTGAGGCAGTGTGGTATTTCGTGGATAAGTGATATTTCTGTTTGGAATTTGAAATTGTGTTCTTCATGAAAGTTGTAGACAATTATGTTTTTGAACTACAGAAAGTGTAATCACCTAAAAAGGATTTTATTTGCCCATGTTATGGTTGTTTTACTAACGTATGTTGCTGTTGGGAATGCTGAAACTTACTTATAAAGGCTATTATGAATGAAAATGATATTTTCTCTATGGGTAATCATTTATTATTGAATTCTTGAGTGATTATGAATTATTATGAATGCTGTTGAGTATCATACAATTTGTATATTGTGGTGGTGAATAATTATGAATAACGAAATTAATTTATATGTACATGAATGCCTTATGGTTATTGACATATGTGGTTGAAACAGTAAATCCATGATTTTGTGAATTATTATGTGTATTGTGTCCCTTGAGGACTTGTATTTTCCAAGAGGTTTTGGAAATATGGATATCATGGTATGTTAAATGGTAATAAGAATTAAAGGCATTCATGCATCATAAGCATTTGGACGCACCATGGAATTTAGGGGTTCCATGATTGCCTACCCTGGTGGGGGGTTACTCTATGACGAGTTAAGCCCTATTTTGTTGTGCGCCATGGAGTGTAGGGATTCATGGTTTATGCAAAGCCCTACTTATGATACTTGTGTACTTCGGTACTTAAGCGCCATGGAATGTAGGGATTCATGGTTTATGCAAAGCCCTACTTATGATACTTGTGTACTTTGGTACTTAAGCACCATGAAGTGTAGGGATTCATGGTTTATGCAAAGCCCTACTTATGATACTTTTGTACTTCGGTACTTAAGCGCCATGAAGTGTAGGGATTCATGGTATATGCTAAAGCCCTATTTGTGTCTCTATGAGACTTTTACTGCAGTATTCCCACCAAACCAAATGGATCCAGCATGACATCATTTGACTAATTAAAGACTTATTAAATGAACTTGTTTGGCATATTCATCATATCATTATGATTTGTTGATTGTGTTTGTGCAATTTTATCTATTTTATACTTATTCTATATTCTGTCTTACTCTTACATCAATTTTTACAGTGAATACCACGCAGAACGAAGAGTGATGCCATGATTGATGACTATATGATATATTGTTTGGACTTTGATTTTTATTTTAATTTAATGGGTTGTAATAAATATTACGTGCTATGTACTATTACTTCTAAATTGTTTTCGCTACGCAAATATTTTCTTGAATTTTATTATACACGACTAGCATACATGATTAATATTCCGCAAATATCAACTTATACGTGAAATCTGAATTTTAAATTACGAGTTTTCTAAATGATCTTTTAAAACGCGAAAAATTTATTCAGAAAATTACACGAGACGTCACACAAAGTGCATGGGTTGGTAGTCATTTACGGGTTGATGGGCTAAGTAGCCCGCCAAAGCGCTTCCTTTTATGGCCTTTTGAGTGACATAGATTATGTCATACTCAGTTAATAGGACCTGCCATCGAGCGATTCTTTCGATTAAGGTGGGTTTTTCAAAGATATACTTGATAGGGTCCATCTTGGAAATCAGCCAAGTAGTGTAACCTAGCATATATTGCCTTAGACGTCGGGTTGCCCACGCCAATGCGCAACAAGTTCTTTCCAGAGCCGAATACCTTATTTCGCAGTCTGTAAACTTCTTGCTCAAGTAGTAAATGGCATATTCTCTCTTTCCAGTCTCGTCATGCTACCCCAACACATAACCCATAGATTCATCCAACACTGTTAGATACAAGATAAGTGGCCTCCCAGGAGTCGACGGTACCAAGATCGGTGGCTTTCACAAGTACTGTTTTATCTTCTCGAAAGGAATTTGGCAATCTTTATTCCATTGTGTCAATTAGTTTTTGCGGAGTAACTTAAATATCGATTCACAAGTTGCCGTCAGTTGTGAGATAAACCGAGCAATGTAGTTCAACCTTCCTAAGAAACCCCTGACTTCTTTTTCTGTACAAGGAGGTGGCATTTCGAGAATCGCCTTGACCTTGTCAGGATCAACTTTTATCCCTCTCTTGCTTACAATGAACCCTAACAGCTTTCTTGATCTTGCGCCAAAGGTACACTTGGCAGGGTTTAACCTGAGCTTAAACTTCCTTAATCTTTCAAAGAGCTTTCTTAGATCAACAATATGCTCTTCATTAGTTCTAGATTTGGCGATGATGTCATCCACATAAACCTTTATCTCCTTATGCATCATGTCATGGAAGAGGGTCACCATTTCCCTTTGGTAGGTTGCCCCAACGTTTTTTAAACCAAAGGACATCACTTTGTAATAGAAGGTGCCCCACAAGGTGATAAATGTGGTCTTCTCCATGTCCTCGGGTGCCATCTTAATTTGGTTATACCCAGAGAAACCATCCATAAACGAGAAGATGGTATGTTGGGCAGTGTTATCAACCAAAACATCAATCTGTGGCAGAGGAAAATCGTCTTTGGGACTAGCCTTATTCAGGTCCCGATAGTCTACACACATTCGTACCTTTCCATCTTTCTTTGGGACAGGGACGATATTTGCTACCCATTGAGGATATTTTGCCACTGCTAAAAATCTGGCTTCAAATTGCTTTTTTACTTCTTCTTTGATTTTCAAGAGAATCTTGGGCTTCATTCGGCGTAACTTTTGTTTTATCGGGGGATAGTCTGGCTTCAATGGTAGTTTATGCTCAACAACACTAGCATCAAGACCGGGCATGTTTTGGTAAGTCTAAGCGAAGACGTCGCAAAACTCTATTAACAACTCAATCAGCTCTTGCCTCCGCTCCTTACTCAATGAGGTACCGATCTTGACTTCCTTCTTATCCTCCTCACTCCCTAAATTAATACTCTCAACTATCTTTAAATGGGGCTGAATTTCTCAGTCCTCTTGTTCCAATAACCTTGTTAACTCAGGTGAAGGATCACAAACTTCCTCATATTCCTCGTTAGCATAGTCAACCGGGTGGTCAAAATCGTGAAATGGGATTGCAAGTTCATTATCCTCAAGAGGTTCGTCTTTGGATCTGAGTTTATTTAGGTTATTATGGTGAATAAAATAAAAAATGAATAAGTAAAGGATAAGGGAATCAATGCAAAGATAGGGAAAGTAAGAGGGATTGGAATTCAATACATATTTATTGTGAAAACTGAAAATGATAACAACATGTGTTTGCCCTTATTACAGAAAAATACCCCAAAGCCTTAGGCATAGCAATGAGGTCAACAAGTCATTAAAGTTTTGCCAATTACTTTGATAGAAAATTTAAAGTCGTGGGTAGCTCGATGGCTTCCCAATTACAAAGATCTTTGCCTGGTGAGCAAGGGATCACAAAGCTTCCATCTTCACAGGGATCATCTTCAATAACAGCTACTTGATCAGGAGATGTCAGACCTGCGCTTCGAAAGCTTTGGTAGAGGTCACATAGGGGGACTCTAGCATTGCGGGGTTCGCGATTCTCTAAACGAGCAATCCTTCTCTCTTTCTTTTCTTCCGCTACCCTTTTTTTGTCGGCTGCTGAAGGTTGGTATCCCAAACCATACCTGTTCTTATTTTCTAGAAGATGCACCGGTTCCAGTCTCCCTTTCAAACCACACCCCAAGCCTTTCCCAGGTTGATACCCTCCTTGTAACATCATTTTGGCCATCATTAAGGATGCATTTGGCATATGGGCTTTCCCTCCTACATTTCCTTCTCCAACATATGTGGTATTTGCAATCTCCAAAGCTTGAAAGGAAGTCTCAAGTGCCTCTTCCGCAGCTTCGATGTAGGGGGTGGACAGGGGTTTGCTGACCAGAAAATCTTCTTCACCAGAAACGATAACAAGCTTATTATCGACAATAAACTTTAGTTTTTGGTGCAAAGTAGAGGGAACCACTCTAGCTGAGTGGATCCAGGGCCGACCCAAGAAGCAGCTATAGGCAGGCATAATATCCATCACTTGGAAGAGAACCTGGAAAGTGTATGGCCCTACTTGAATTGGAAGCTCAATTTCGCCTATCACCTCCCTTCTAGTGCCATCGAATGCTCTTACTACCATAGAACTTGGTTTCATATAGGTTCCATCAAAAGTGAGCTTGGACAATGTAGATTTTGGCATGACATTTAAAGATGACCCATTGTCCACAAGTACCTTCGCCAGTATGTGATCTTGACACTTAACTGAGATGTGAAGGGCTTTATTATGTCCCATTCCTTCCACAGGTATCTCGTCATCAGTAAATGTTAGGTAATTGTCAGCGGCAATGTGTCCCACTATCCCTTGAAACTTGTCGATGGAAATGTCGTGATTTACATGAGCCTCATTAAGTACGTTCATCAAAATTTTTTGGTGAGGCTTAGAATTCAACAAAAGTGATAAGAGGGAAATCTTCGCGGGGGTATTGTTCAGCTGGTCTATCACTTGGTACTCACTCTGGTGAACAAAACTCAAAAATTCCTGAGCTTCCTTATCAGTCACCGCTCTTTTGGTTTCTCTATCAGCGTCCCCTTTAACCAACTTGGCCTTCCCATTGCTACCAGCTCCACTCACTGGGCTCAGTTCCTTCCTTAATTCTAGTACATAGTAAACTCGACCACTCCGGGTCACTCCTCCTACCCCTGATATGTTCGACAAAGATGAGTCATCTATTTTTGAGCTTTCAGCTATTACTTCCATGTTATATTTCCAAGGAACAGCTCGAGAATCTTCAAATGCAAAGGGAGCGGGTGTCTGGATTGTGACAGGCTACCGTATAGGAGCTGTAGTTGTCGGGCAGTTCTTGGTGTAGTAAATCACCAGTGGCTTAGGAACTGACATCTCTGATTGCCCGTGAACCATGTTTACATCACTATCATGGCGCCTATAGACTTGGAAGACATGACTATCCATGAGTCTCTGGAGCACCTTACAAAAACTTTTACGGCTAGCAGTTTGCTCATCATTATTTTCACAGTCCCATGGTTCTTTTATTAAACCTTTCCTAAATAACTGAGCGTGAATTTCCTTCAATGGTGTCTTGACGTTAGAAATATTGGTCACGCACACTTCATCTTTTTCCACAGCATTAATCTCAGGACCTTGATGGTTGGGTAACGGATTTGTGGTCACATTTGGCATGCCTTCCTTAAAATCTAACCAATTGGCTTTGATCAAGTCTCGCACTCTATACTTTAAGGCCATGCAATTCTCTGCGGAGTGCCCGGGTGCCCCAACATGATAATCACATCGGGAATTTGGATCATACCCCTTAGGGTAGGGAGGTTCCAATGGCTTAGCAGGATAAGGGACTACAAGGGAGTATCGAATAAGGTGAGGTAGAAGTTCAGTGTATGTCATGGGGATTGGGTCAAATTGGACCTGTGTTCGTTCATTGTTTGGTCTTCTCTTGTTTTGGTTGGGATTAGGGGGTTGGGACCAATGTTGCGGAGGAATATATGATGTCGGTTATGGATTCGGTGCCCTAATGATGGGTGGACAGAAGTGGGATTGTGGTGTAGTGGGATAAGGGATCTGGTTATGTGCGGCGGCTGCGATATGTGGGTATGGTGTGTGATGAAAGTGATTGGCATGTTAAAAAGTGGTAGGGCCGAATGATCTGGACTGCCCTTTCCTTTGGTCATAAGAGACAGAGTTGGTTTCCCCATCCCTCTTTCTTCCTTCACCTGGTGCTGTCCTTTTTACAGGGGGTGCCCCAGACGGGCTTCGAGAAATCTTCCCCGTCCTTAGACCGCTCTCTATTCTTTCTCCAATAATAACAATATCAGAGAAATTGGACGAAACATTGCCAATCATCCTATCATAGAAAGGTGATTGGAGTGTGTCAATAAACATGGCCACTACCTCTTTCTCCGAAAGCGGGGGGTCTACTTGTGCGGCCATCTCACGCCAGCGTTGTGCGTACTCCTTGAATGTCTCATTATCTTTCTTTGTCATGTTTTGGAGCTGAATTCTATCAGATGCCATATCCAAGTTATACTTGTACTGCTTCAGAAAGGCATCCGCCAGGTCTTTCCAGCAGCGAATACGAGTCCGCTCCAAATGAGTGTACCAAGTGAGTGTAGCCCCAGCTAGGCTGTCTTGAAAGCAATCTATTAGCAGCTTGTCATTGGACGCATGGGAAGCCATCTTTCGAAAGTACATCGTAAGATGGTTTTGAGGGTAAGTCATCCCTCGGTACTTGTCAAAGTGAGGCACTTTAAACTTCGGTGGGATAATAACATCTAGAACTAAACAGAGTTCAGAAGCATTTGTAAAACCAAGCCCTTCCATGCCTTCCATGATCTGCAATCGTTCCTCCAGGATCTCTATCTTCCCTTTTTGCTGGGAAGCCGTGGCTGTGCCAAGACCAGTAACTGGGTTTACCATTTGAGTCACACTTTATGGATTGGCAGTGTAAGAGTTCATGTATCTATACGGGTAACCGTAATATGGGTAAAAAGGCATTGTCGAATGAGCTTGGTCCATTAGGCTAGTGTTTAGCGTAGGACCCTGTGGTTGGGCTGTCGCTTGGGCGATATGGATCGGCTGAGCTATTTGGGTGGTCTGAGCTTGGTTAACTGGCGGAACGGTTGTTTGGATAGGGTTCAGAACTTGGGGATTTGTCAACTGTAGGGTATTGTCATCTTGGGGGTTGGTCAATAGAGGAGGGAAGTATCCTCGAGGTAAACCATATTGTGGAAAGGGTACAGGGTTACCGTCTGGGCCAATAAAAGTGTATGGTGGCGCTTAACCATATGACAGGTCACGAGGTTTAAGGTGAGGGTCAGCAGTTGGATTAGGGTTCCCAATATTAATGGTGAGGGGAACCGCCGTGGGGTTTACAGTTGGACCTAGTGCTGGACCAAAACCCGGGGGATGAGGTGGGATAGGTGTTTGCTCCTCGTTCCCCGCAGAAGAGCCCCCTTCAATGACCCTCTTTTCCAGAAGCTTCGTTAATTCTGCTACTTATTCTCTTAACTGATTATTCTCATTCTTGAGGTTCTCATTCATTTGTTCTGTCTCAGCCATGAGCTTCTTCTGTAGTTGGGTTCTGTAAGGGTGTGTCCCCGTGCTGTCTAAAGGAATCACAGGGAAGCGTTAACAAAAAGAAAATAAATGGTTAACAAAAATAAAAAAAAGTAAAACACGTTACGCGGGACACGATTCGTGATTCGACGCGTAACCTCTGACCGTTCCTCAGAACGTCGCATTCAAAAGTACTAGGTAAAGCAGAAAAATGGGAATTAACATGAGACATAAGACAATCTTGGAGACAAAAGAGTGCTTCATTATTTCATACTTCCATGGAATACATTGCAAGAATTCGATTACAACATTTTAGCCGTTCCTGGCTTGGGCAATCATAGCCTTTATTTTACAAATCCTTTCATGGAAATAATTCAAAAATGATAAAATTTCTTTTGGAGTAGAGAGGGGATTAACCATCCCGTCAGCTTGTTTTAGCAATAGTGGAAGATCCTCTAGGACTCCATTGGCCAGGTAAGCTAGATTAGCGAAGCGTTCCATCCATGAACGAATGATTTCGTCCTGCCGAGCCAATTCAGTTTCTAAGACTTGTGTGGCCTCTTGACAACGTCACTCTATGTCCATGGCATTCTGTCGCTCATCATTTATCTCCTGTTTGCATGCTCTCATTATCTCATCAAGCTGTTGCTCCAAGTTATGTACTCGGGATTGTAATAACTCCTTCTCCACCACAGCCCTTCTTTCATTTTCCTTGGACTGTGTCAGCATATCTTTGAAAAACTGTCTTTCAGCCAGGATGGCATCACTCTGCTTGCTTTTTGTTTTTAGTTGAGAATTGGCTACTTGAAGACACTAATCTTGCTTTATCCTATAATCTTCTTCAATCTTCCACTTTTTTCGTATCTCTTCCATGACCTGTTTACTTTCTAAATTCTCCCTCCTTCGAAGGGTGCATTCTTGTTGATATTCTAGCAAGTCTTCTTCCAGCCTTTGGTTCTTGGCCATTAATTCCTCTATTTGAGCCTTCAAAGCTTATGTGGCCTTGTCCTCTATGATGAATGGAGGAGCAGGAATACTTGCAGACTGGTATGAGGGACCTCTGAAGGGTAATTTTATAATTGAAACTCTATTCAGGACCCATTCATGGTATTCCGCTTCCACGGCGTGGCTTCGAGCCCCTAATTCTTTTCCCATCTTATGGATCTTCTTCCATGCATTGGCTATGTCCCGAACAGTAGCCATATAGTTCCCTTTTGCATAGTATAAAATGAGAGGAGCGAGCAATCCTTCATCTGGTGGCCCGAGTAAAGGGTAAGCCAACTGACGCTTTGCTATAACAGGATTGTAGTTGATGCATCCATGTGTGCCAATGAGAGGAACATTTGGATATCCCTCACAGCTGTATATGATCAACTCGAACCCCAGCCATTGGGGATACCATCTGATCTTCTCATCTATGAACCCTATAAGGTGATTGGCCAACTCGCGCCCATTCTTTACAGCCAACTGACATAGTTTTAAATCAGAAACTGGACATTCAGCCTTGCAAACCTGATGGAAGGCATGAGACACCAGCCATACATACAGGACAGGTAAGCAACAGACAATTCTTTCTCCACCTTGCATATGGCAAAAATCCATGGTGCAGTACACATTAGCCAACACTGTCGTGAGAGGGTTCTCAAGCCTGTGTTTGCGAGCCAGGAAGACAGCGATGGCATCATAATCCATGTAATTTTCTAGATTAGGGAACAAGACAACCCCGTAGATAGTAAGGGCCAAAGTGTCAATGAAGGTCTCCCAATCCTCTTTATCTGCCAGAGTCTGCATATGCTTCTCAAGGAAATCCCGAGTGAACCCAGGAATTTGATTTCTATTCATCTACGCTTTCCTTAAAGTCTCAGGATGAATCCTCAAAACACGGGCGACTGCAGCGATAGTGGCATGATGATCAAGATAACAGTATAGAATTTTCCCATCCAAAGGCATCCCCAGTATTTGTTCAAATTCTTCTATGGATGGGGCTAACTGAAAGTCCCTGAATGTAAAACATCTGAGGGGTGGGTCGTAGAACTGAGTCAACATGGTGATCGCCTCAACTTGTACCTCGACTTCCAACAACTTCAAAATCCTTCCATATTTCTTGGCAAAAGCCATCCTTTGAGTCAGATGCAACTTCTTATCCAGTGTCTATAAACTAGTTGTGTCAACTTTCTTTGCCTTAACATACAGTAGCTTTCTTAACTCTGTCACTTCTGTACCACAATTGTCTTGTCTTATGTTAATTTCCATACTTGCTCAGAGATGCGCGTCAAATCCTGAGTAGCTTCCTGCGAATATCAAGAAAAGGAAAAGGAATCAGTCATGTTCAGAAACCGACGCTTCCCCTATTAATTTAACTCAAAGCAACTTTGTTTGGGGGAAGCAGCGATTACCCAGAACTCGTGCGGGTTCAAGTCTAGAGGACCACAAGTTTTTAATCGTCATTAGTGCCCCAATCGGAGGGAAGTAAAAATTATCTTTTCTTTTCTTTTTTTTTTGACGACTAAGGAAACTTATGACTCAAGACTTAGAAGTACACGATGAAGAGGGAACTATCTACACGTCAAAAGATTACCAGTTTTTTCAAGAAAAGCGAGTTATTATTATTGAAGTAAGGTAATCCTTTGACAAGTAAATGGTTCATCCATTTGGATTAACAAGGAATTGAAAATGACGTAAGATAATGTAAAGTCTGCCCTTTTGTGTCCTAAGTTGGGTTATTCTGAAGGTCTTTTCTAGGCCTTATGGCTTGCTTAAAAGTGTCTCTCCATACCGGGTGGCTCATACTAGACTTCTAGAAGGTTACTAGAGCCAAGATCCTACTCATGATATGGTCGCAACAGTAAGGAATCTACTAGGTGTGTACATCATGAAAGGTCGAACTCTAGTTGAGGTTCTCACGAACACCAGATAGGAAGTACATCCCATACGATTCCGCTACTAACCCCTCCTAACTTAAGTTTCATTTGGGGCCCAGGTATAGGGCGCCATTCATTAGTGTGTGCAAAAATGTGAGTGTAGTGTGTGAAAAAGCATTCAATACCTTTTACCTTACCCCATTCTGCATAAAGAACAAACACAGAACAAATATACAAGGTCGTCTATCCTAGGGTTAAATAATTATAGAAAAGTAACACAGTCCTCTACCCTAAGGTTCGACAATCATGCAAATACTGATAATGAAACAAATAACGAGATACGATTGAAATAAGGATGAACATTTACAACAATTAACAGAAAATAAAACCAGGGAAGAAATCAAAGCAAACAAAGGCTAAATAAATAAATAAAAATGCGCTTTCAATCAAAACGGCCTGACTCTCTTGTAAGTCCCCAGTGTAGTCGCCATCTGTCGCGACCGGGATCGCGGCGGACCGGCTGACCCTTCGAAAAGATGAAACAAACAAAACAAGGAGTCGCCACCAACGTTTTTATCCATAGGAAAAACATTGGAAAAAAAACTTTAACAAGGCACTGGTTAAAAAGAGTGAGATTTGAATTCGGGAGTCGGTTACGAGTAGGGAAGGTATTAGCACCCTACATCGCCTGTAAAAAATAGTACCAAGATTGAAAATGCACAACATGAATAGCCTTACAAGGGATGTATTATTTCTTCCTTTTTATTATTGCATTTTTTTGTTTATTTAAAGAAACAGAAGGAGCGGGCTGAACACACGAATGTTGAAGCAAGGTCAACAGAACGTCTTGTCCAAATTAACCTTGATTTCATTATAAACGGGGAAGAGAGAGGATGCTAACAAGGCGTCGCATCTAAATTAGTCATCCTTTAATCAAAATACAGGGATAAGAATGAGAAGGGGATAAACAGGACGTCTCATCCTAAGTATCCCGTTCCTTATGAATCATGGTGATGGTCAACCAAAAATAGGGGAAAATCAATAAGACGTCGCGTCTAAATTGACTTCCATGGAAGTGATGAAAATGGAACAACTGTATAAACATAGAAATAAAAGGAAAGATGGTCCTGACAGGATTTAAATCCTGCTCCTATGTATTCTCAAATGGTCGAGAAATCAGGGTTACATAGTTCTTGATAAAGGGTATATAAGTAAAGCTAAATATTTGGTGGTTAGTAGAGTTTATGAAAAAAGGGGCACACAAGGCAAAGTTCTCCGCACGTGTATGGGCTTCAGAGATAGTGTAGGCAGAAGTACATCTGCACGACACCGGCTAAGACAAAATTTACAGTGATCAAAATAAAATGTGAGAAATACTTGTTGTTTTTTTTTGTTATTATTACGAATCTAGGTGAGGGAAAATTCAACAACAGAAGCTAAATTAAATGGGAAAGCAGATTCAGCAGAAACTATAAACTTGATGAAAGAAATGGACCAAACAGTATGAAATAAGCTAAAATGATAAAGGTGAAGAAAGATCGTAACCGGTGTGGAGTGGACCTGGGAGGAACCGGACTGCAGGTTGGAGCCAGCGTGGAATAAGCTCTGATAGACGATCTGCTAGTGCGAGTCAGTGTGGGCTGAAACAGCAGCGTGACTGGCAGAAAACTAGACCAGTGTGGCTATAACCGAAGTACAGTGTGGAGCCGGAGTAGGACTCAGTGGTGAAAATGTATTTTGATGAAGAAACAGTGTAGGATTCAGTGTTGTTGAGCAATATAGGGTTTGGACGGAGTTTAGAGTGGCAAGGAGGTTCTGAGCTCCAACAAACAGGAACGGGACTGGTGCTTCTGTTTTGAAGAAAACAAGAGAATGTGGGTTGGGGACAGGTTTCTTGACTTCGGATTCAGGACACAGGAGTAAATTTTGTCAGGGGTCCAGGGATTCAAGATACGGACCAAGTTTTCTGGGGGCTTCAACATTTAGAGTGTCGACCCTTGTGCCTCTTCAGCTGAGGCATTTATAGAGGTCCAAGGTACTGGCTGAGTGCTTGGACAGCTCAAACCTCCACTCACCCACGTGCATAGTAGGGCCAGCCTGGCCACTAACAGGTTGTGGGGAGCAGCGGCTGATGGGGAATTTTTAATTATTTCCACTTCCGTTCCCTGTCTGCCACTCCCAGGATTCAAGGGTCTGATTGGAGGTGCGATTCCAAGTCACAGCATGGGCAACTGAACTTACCAATCCGATGTCAAGTACATGAGAGTCATGACATCGGATAATAAAGACATCGGTTCAACAAATATTTTAAATCAGGCCGGTGTGTTCCCTTCAATAGCTTGGACCGGTGTTCTCTTACTGGACACCGGGTGATGTAATCTGGCCATCAAACGATGTCCTATTTCAGCTGCTTAGACCGACGTTCCTTCAACCTTGGACCGGGGTCCCTTTTCAGACATCAGACAATGTCACACCTACTACCTCACACCGGTTGGGATTTGTTGCTTGCAAATGGTGTCAATTCGATGTAATCACTGGCCGGACCGAAATAGGTGTTCACATACAGGATCAAGCAATCAAAGCCAAGGCCACGGTACACTATAACATGAAGGTTCAAAGACGAAGGTTTAACATGGGAGATCTCGTCTTAAGGAAGGCATCAGTGGGAAACCCTCTTGCACACCAGGTGTAACATCCTAAAATTTTAAAGTAAAGGACTAATTAAGGAGATAAATATTAAATAATGGAATGTAGATTATTTAATGTCCCAAAATATTGGAATTAATTAAATTAAGATTTTTAGGGACTGTTGGTAAATTATTGAGACCGAATAAGCTGAAAACTGACCCGATTAAAATATAGGTGTTGGACCAAGTATCTCCGATTGGGATGATATTGGTCAGGGCTGTTAAGAATATTATTGGGAGTCCGAACATGTATTCGGAATAATTTTTAGATCAAGTATTGAGCCAAACATAGATCCTGTTTGTGATAAAACGATGAACTTTAATGAGATAGAATAAAAAGGATAACCAAAAACCCATTTCTCTCTTCTATTTCTGTCAGCTTCTTGGCCTTATTGTGGCAAACCCCTTACATCTTCTTTATCTCTATTCTCCTTCTTTATTTCCTCTAATTTCTTTTCTAAAACCCTAGCAAAGGTTATAACTCATTCCATCCCTCCATTTTCGTTTGTGGAACCTTGAAGAGGAAGAGCTTGAAACTTGGAGATCCTTCCTCCATCTCTTCTATTTTCATGTTCCTCCCCTTTTCCCTTGAAGACTCACTCTTTTCTAAGTTGGGGTGTTGTTAATATAGCATTTATGGTGGGTTGTTAAGGGTACATGAAATTTATGTTGGTAGATGAGGGAGATTAATGATTATTTATGATGTTGTTGGGTTTTGGTGAAAACTCTAACTTTTAAGAATTAGGGAAAACTATAAATATTGGTTGAATAATGTGTTTGAGAGTAAATACATGAAATTGAGTGTATGAGTATTGATTGGTGAGGCATTCTTGTGAATGTTAGGCTATGATTGTTTTGTAGCCTTTAGATATAATGAATGAGGCTTAATGGGAAGGAATTCCCGAAGCCTAATAGATGAGGAAAATAATGTCTATAACATGTCTTAAACATGTTATAAAATTATAGATATGATTATGGTTAATTAGAGTTGGAGTTATGTCTTGAATAATTGATTAATTAGGGTTTTACATGTATGATTATGTAGGATCCATTCCGAATAACGAGGCGGGTGCGTCGTATCAATCGGAATTCTTCTCTTGAGGTAGAAGAGGAGTCTTTATATTCTAATTGCATGAATTGGATAGCGTTTGATTGTCATGTGTGATACTTGCATGTTTGCCTTGCTTTTGATGTTATAGAAATTTGTATTGTGTATATGATGTTGGTGATAATGTTTGGCAACATGCATTGTACAATTAGAATAGACATGGTGTAATATATGGTGGTGTGGATTGTTTGATAATATGATGCTATACTTATATCCACCATAGATGTGAAATGAGTGTTGTTGGTGTTTGATTGAAAATGGGTGTGAATGAATAGCATACCATGACTTGATCGGTTATTGATTTTAAAACCCCAGGAGCGGTTATAATTTTAAAACCCCAAGAGCAGTTATAAGTTTAAAACCCTCCAAGAGCGGTTATTAATTTTAAAAGCCCAAAAGCAGTTATAATTTTAAACCCCAAAAGTGGTTATAATTTTAAAACCCCAGTGGTTATTTTTGCAAAAACCTTGGAGTGGGTGAAAAATTCAAAAGCGGTTATCTTTGTAAAACCCCAGAATGGTCAACTAACCATGAAGGTGGTTAGAAACCTTAGAGCAGTCATTTAAAAGCACGGTCATTTAGAAATGAGAAATAAAATCACAAATACAAGCTCCATTCGATATAGAAAATGATAAAATAATTATGGTTATATAAATATTAACGTTTTATAAATATCTACTTAAGATAACAACCTTCCTAAAATTCGAACATCGAAAAGTAACAAGTAAATTATTTCATAAAAACTTGACAAAGGGCAGTATTTGAAATTAAAGTAAATAAGGTTATAAGAAAGCAAAAGAAACAAACTGACATACACAAAAATGGGTGGCCATACCCCAGCAAAATATAAGGCACAAAGACCAAAGTAACATATTGTCAAAAAGGGCGGAGCTCATCCCGCGTACAGAGTAGATAAATAACTTTAAGGGTCTACCTGCTCGTCATTATCTGCGCCTCCCCCAAGTTTGGCTCGCCGCGATCATCATTCCCATTGAGGTCTTCCTCCTCTTCTTTGCTCCGGGTTTCTTCCTGAGAGACGTCATCTTCACCTACCGCAAGGGGAATAAATTGGAAAGGCTCATTAGAAGGAATAAAGGATTGGCTGTTCACTTTGGTTACTAGTTCCCTATTGCAAAATTTGTTGAAGAAGCCGATCCCATTCAGATTAAGTGCGATACCCTAGTTACGGAAGACAACCTATCGAACAACATGGCTAAAAGCATCATGGCGACTTGAGCAAACATTGTCATATCATTTTGTATTTATTTTGCTCATTATTGACTGCCATGGATAAGCTTTCATTTCTTCCCTGTAGTTCAGCCACCTGCTTCTTCAGGTCATCAACCATACTACAAAGGCTATCATTTTCCTTCTTCAGGTCACCCTTGGACTTCAATAGAGCCTGATTATTCTGATTCAAAGCGTGTAGTCTTTGGTGAACCTATGATTGATCCTCAAGAAGACGGGCGTTCTTCTCCTTTCAATCATTGTATTTCCCTCCTTGGACCATCAGAGGCGGCGGAGTAAATGATAGATAGGTTTTTTAGATGACCCCACATCGTCGTTTCAAGGGCAAAGTCGATGTCATTGGCGTTCAACCCTTCCTTCAGTCTATACAGGAGGACAAACTCATCGATGGGACTAAAGTTTCTTTCAATCAACTCCTTAAGAGCAATCATGCCAGAGTCTCCCTCGGCAGTATCCTTGACAGGCTCTTCCTCGACCACGACCTTCCCCTTCCAAATATTGGTTGGAGCTGGATTGGCCTTGGCCTTCTTGCTAGGACCTCCGCCTTGTGTGTTCTTCTTCTTCTTCTTCTATTGAGAGGCGGGGTCAGTCTCGACCGGGATGGTGCCACCTGGGACTCGGAGAGAGATAACCTTTTTCAGCTTCGGAGTGACCTTGTTTTCTTGGGCAACAGTGGCCTCTGAGCCAACCAAGAGATTACGAAGAACTTCCAGAGCATCAGCACTCATATTCCCTGAAATTGGCAAAATAAGAGTTATGACCGGTGTGAACACCTCTTTTGGTCCGGTCCAAGTGGAAAGAATCTTCTTTTATACTGCATTCCAACTTAGAATGATCAAATCTGAATAGAATGACTCTGATGGAAGCATTTTCGAGTGGAATATAGACCTGTTGGAGGAAAATCTGAGTGAAATGACTCAGATTGGAGGCAAATCCGAGTAAAATGACTCAGATTGGAGCAAATCTGAATGAAATGACTCAGATTGGAGTATTTTCGAGTGGAGTATGTCCCTGTTGAAGATAAATCCAAGTGGAATGGCTCCAAAATGATCAGATCCGAGCAGGATGGCCCTGAAGGAAGCTTTTCCGAGTGGAGTATGTCCCTGTTGAAGAGAAATCCGAGTGGAATGGCTCCAAAATGATCAAATCCAAATAGAATGACTCTGAAGGAAGCTTTTCTGAGTGGAGTATGTCCTTGTTGAAGAGAAATCCGAGTGGAATGACTCAAAGATGATCAAATCCGAGTCGTAATGAAGCATTTCCGAGTGGAATACTATTGCTGATTGAAGTGAATCCGAGTGGGAGCTTTCTGAATGTGAGAAATCCGAATGAAAGAATACTGATTGAAGTGAATCTGATTGAGGAGTGTGTTTTCTTGGGCAGAACCGAGTCTGAATAACCAAGTCCGAGTGAGCACATCTGAGGGTCAGATGTTGAATGGAGCTCTCCTGACTGAAGTCAAAAAGACCGACTCCGAGTGTAACTGAGTGGTCAGATTCAGACTGGAAGAAAAGTCTAACTCTAAATCTATCTGAGTGGTCAGATTCTCTCAAGTACTAACTTCTAAGAGGAAAGAAGATCGAGTCCGAGTGAATATTTGCCGAGTGGGCTATTCTACAACCATTTCCGAGTCCTTTTCAGTCAGATTTCCGAGCCAATCTTCACTCATCCTTCAAATCAATCCCAAGCCATCACTCTTCAAACCAATTCCGAGCAAGTAATTCTGAGCTATCCTTTTAACCATTACTGAGCCACCATTTTCACCAAATTCTGAGCAACTTTCTCAATCAATTTCGAGTGACATTTTTCAGTCAGCAAGGAGTCCTTTTCAGCCAATGTCGAGTCATCACCCTTCAAACCAATGCTGAGTCATCACCCTTCAAACCAATTCCGAGTCAATCCCTTCAAATCAATCCCGAGCCATCACTCTTCAAACCAATGCCGAGTCATCACCCTTCAAACCCCTTCCGAGTCAATCCCTTCAAATCAATCCCGAGCCATCACTCTTCAAACCAATTTCGAGCGTAGAAAGGCTGAGAATGAATATCTGGGCAGACTCTCTCAAGTCCCATATTTCTGAGTGAAAACAACCCCAACACCCGAGTAAACACATCCGAGGGTCAAACGTTGATTGAAACCCTTCTGATTGAAGTATGAGGGATGAGTCCGAGTGAATACAAGGCCGACTCTTGAATAAACACATCCGAGGGATGATTATTTAATGAATCTCTCTTGACTAAAGTGAAGAGACCGACTCCGAGCGGTCAGATTCTGACTAAAAAAGGGTTCTGATTTCAGAGAAACCATCCTGATTGGAAAGTGCATAAGAACTGTTGATTGCCGTGTGAAACCATTTCTGATTGAAAAGGTAATTCCATGTGAAACCAGTCGGATTTCCGAGTGAATGCTCTCCACTGAATGACTCCCCATTGTGAAATCCGAATGGGTTATAGCATACCTCCAATCCGGTTGATACACAAATAAATTGCTCCTGAGTCCTGAATCTGACCAAGACTTGTCCAGGAAACAAGTGAAACCATCCGAGTGGAAATATGGCCGACTCTGAATGAATGCCCCTGAAGGATTATTGGAGCTGTTGCAACTTCTGATTGAAAGGAAGGCCGGCTCCGATTTGAATATTGAGTGAAGCTGACCTTGAATGAAACTTACTGAGACCTGATTGTACACCCAGGGTCCTGTATCTGAGCACAAGTGACAAATCCGAGTGTAGAAGCATTGTCGAGCGAGATTCTTCCGAGTGGTTGAGTCCTCTCAGATTGATTCACACTCGGCAGCTATTAAAAGATTCCTACTCGGTCGGCTACTAAAGGATTCCTACTCGGTCTTTTGTGAAAGGATTCCCACTCGGTCTGTTATAGATTGATTCTCACTCGGACAAGACTGATAGTCATTCCTCTCGGAATTCTATTGGAGAATAGTCATTCCTCTCGAAATTCACTCCCATTAAGGATGAATGCTGCCTGAGAGGCTAATCCGAGTCATTCTCTCTAGGATTTCCACCATCCTCTCTCGGATTTCCACATCCTCTCTCGGATTTCCACCATCCTCTCTCAGATTTCCACATTCTCTCTCGGATTTCCACCATCCTCTCTCGGATTTCCACCATCCCCTCTCGGATTTCCACCAGGCTCCCTCTGTTCGCCCGTGCTGACTCGGATTCCACCACCCAAGTGGATCCAGGAATCCTGGAGGTGGCTGGCAGACAGGGGGCGGAAGTGGAGGAATTAAAAATTCCCACCAGCCGTTGTCCCCCACTACCAGGCTGCCTCCACTCTGAGTGGAAGCCTGAGCTGGCCTTCTACTCGGAAAAGCCTATAAATAGACAAGGGCTGAAGCTTTGAAAAAAAAACGCATTCATTAAGAGAAAACTCTGCCTGAGTTCACCTTCATTCTCTCTCTCCCTCACACTGTCCAACCCCTCACAGCAACCAAACACCCTCCAGCTCCCTCTTTAACCCATAACACCGTCCTCATTCTTCACAGCCCTCTCCAACAGCCCCCACACCTCCTTCTCCTCACCTATACCGTACAGCTCCCACATCAACCGTCCTTCAAATCTCACCATCCCTCCTCCTCTCTCTTCATACCACACCGTCTCCTTTCCCTCCAAGCACCTTCAAACTCCTCAATCCCCCACTGCCTTTCTCACTCGGTCGGTCTCTTCCACCTTCAGTCAGTTGCTGACCCACTCTGCAGTTTCTTATTCCATCACTCGGTATTCCTCTTCTCACTCGGTACTTTTATTTCTCACTCGGTAATTTCAATTTTCACTCGGTACTTTCATTTCTCACTCGGTAATTTTAATTTTCACTCGGTACTTTTATTTCTCACTCGGTTTTTTCCATTTTCACTCGGTTTTCCCATTTTTAACTCGGTTTTTCCATTTTCACTCGGTTTTTCCATTTTTTACTCGGTTTTTCCCTTTTTCTTACTCGATTTTCTCTTCTCCCACTCAGTTTTCGCTCGTTTTTCCCTCTCTTTTCTGAACTCACTGTTTCCCTTTCTCTGTTGTAGCTTCTGCTACCTTCCCTCCTTTGCTTCGTAGTAAAAATATAATAAAGGGAAATAAATGTTTCCTATGTCTTCTTTCAAATCTAAATAAAATCAAAAAAAAGAAACAAATCATTTTTAGTCAGTGTCGTACGGAAAATACTTCCGTCTACACAACCTCTATAGGATTCGTACACGTGCGAAGAACTTCGTCTTGTATGGGTTCCTCACCAAAATGATACCCACCAACATTTTCCCAATCTTTTCCTAAAAGAAAAAAAACACTCAGAACTACGTAACCCTGATTTCTTGATAATTCAAGAATACGTAGGAGCAGGACCTCAACTCCTGTCGGGCCCATCTTTCTTGCTTCTTTTTACTGATTTATTTCCTCACTTTTATGTTTCTTTCATAAGTGTTCTTTTTTTTTTGTCGCTTCCGTGAAAATCAATTTAGACGTGACGTCTTGTTGATTTCCCCCTAGTTTTTGTTCGAGCCTCGCCATCATTCATAGGGAAGAGATACTTAGGACGAGACGTCCCGCTTATCTCTTTCCTATCCCTGTCTTTTTTTTTATTCGAGGATGTCTAATTTAGGCGTGACGTCTTATTTGCATTCTCTTCCCCTTTCTGTCACATATCGAAGTCGAGTTTAATTCGGATGAAACGTCCCATTGACCTTGCTTCGACATTCTATGTTTGTATAGTTCTCTACTCCATTCCATCGTTTTCAAATAAAAATACACAAAAAAAAGGAAGAAACCATGTTTTATTTAAGGCTATTTATATTACGCTTTCAATCTTGGTACTGTTTCTGACAGGCGATGTAGGGTGCTAATACCTTCCCTACTCGTAACCGACTCCCGAACTTGAATCTCATTTTTTAAACCAGTGCTTTCACTGAACTTAGTTTTTTCCCAATGTTTTTCCTATGGATAAAAACGTTGGTGGCGATGACAGGGCCCACAAGCGCACGGGTTATGTCGCGTAATATAAAAGATTATCGTTCTCCACAGGGACTGTGTTCAAAGTACCAGCATATTGAAATTTAATTATCCACACAATTGATTTTTAAGGTTTTTGTAAAATAAAACACAAAATTAAGTTGCACAGAATACAAAAATAAGATTTACTTGACACTTAAAAAATCAGAGTTGAGAGTATCTTGGGATTTCAGGGATTAAGACTCTATTTTATGTTAATGAATTTTAACTTTTCATAAATAAGAATCAAATTAACTTTTCCAAGGCGAATTTTCCAAAAGCTAATTAATATGTTCCTCTCGGAATCCTATTATTGTACCTAACCTATGGAAAGCGCTGCTTAATCCTCAGAAAGGCCCATTATCGTTTTATGAAAATCCCTTTTATTTCCTCAAAAGAATTTTGATTACTTTCATGGTTTTACCGAGGTCACAAAAAGCATCTCAAAATCTTAGGTTTAGTTCAAAGCTTTCCGGTAAAAATAAATCTCTCGATTCTATTTATTACCTAAACTTACTAATATACCCATAAGTATACAGTTTTATCATTTAGGTTCTTGTTAGGAATTACTAAAAGCATTGAGCATAATTGAACTAAATGGAAAACAGAAATTTATTTAATTCCAAATTAAAATAACATTAAAATAAAATATTATCATACCCCCTTTATCCCAAGATAATTGATTTAGCTACTCATGAAATAATTTAAATTCATATAAATAATGGAAAAATAAAACATACAAGACATGGTAAAAATAAAGACTTACGGGTTTCTCCAAAAGCTCAGAATAATTTACCACTGTAATTCCTTGTTGCAATAATTTCTCCACCAATTACAAATTTAAATTCTCACTTTTACAGCCCTCACACTCTTACAAAATAAAAGAAAGAAAAGAAAATAAAAAGAAAGAGAAAAAATGAACAGAGAAAGAAAAATGAAGAGAAGAAAACTAAAGAGAAAAAGAAAGAAAGTAACGAAGAAAAGAAAATAGAATTAAGCTGATGGAATTCGATGTGAAGAAGTTGTTATCTTTTTGCTAATGGGTTGCTGCTGCTTTTATAGGCAAATGGATGGAGGATTCCAGCTATGAAAACGCGTTCAATTTGCAAGTGGAAGAAACTTTCGGTGCATGTGAGTTCCAACTGTCCCAAATTGCATTATTTTAATATTTCCAATAATTCGGTGCTTGGATTTATTCAGCTGGCCAAATTCTAAATGGACAAGTGCTGGAATTCCTCAAGACCGAGTGAAAGCTTGCTGTTTGGTATTGGTTGTTGGGCGGTGTTGGTTTGTATGTGGCAGGTAATGTGGTATGAGGGATAGTGGAGTTGCTGGACGATGTGGTGGATGGAGCCGGTGTTGCTGGGCGGTGTTGGTAGGAGAGGAGTCTGGGCGGTGCGGATAACGGATTACTGGGCGGTGTCATGGATCAGGAGTCTAGGCGGTGTTGAGAGAGTATTAGAAAGGAGAGGACGGTGTTGTGGATGGAAAGGAGAGGAAGGTGTTGTGGATGGAAAGAAGAAAAGGGACAGCGGATAGAAGAGGGAATGAGACGGTGTTGAGAAGTGAGGACGGTTGGGCGGTATTTAAGAAACCCGGTCGGTTTCGCTTGAGCGAGAGTTTCTCGCTTAAGCGTTTGTTGAAGGAAACCGTCTCGCTCAAGCGGATAAAGGTTCGCTCAAGCGAGAGGCTCAATTTTCACTGTTTCACTCGGAGAAACCTTGCTCGGATTTGCTTGTGTTGCTCGGAATTGACTGAAGAGGGACTCGGATACAACTGAAACCATTCACTCGGCTCAAGTTCATGGAGTTCATTCAGAACTGATTGAAGACTCACTTGGTTCAGATTCAATCGGTTCCCAATCATTTTCACTCGGCTGTCTCTGAATTTGGACCACTCGGTTAAAGCTTTGCTTTGGAATTCACTCGGATTTGCTTTGAAATATTTCAGTCGGCCTTTATGCTTTTTACTCGGAATGGCCTTCACTTTTACTCAGGAACTTGCTCTTGAAGGGTTGGAATTTGACTGATTGAATTTCTTCTTATGTCCGAGCCTTGCTTTGCTCGGAAATGCATCTTTCTGACCCAACTCACTCGGATTTAATGCGAAACTTAAAAGTCAGTCCGAGTGTGATTCACTCCTGGTCGGATTTCACCTTGTCCGATTAAGACACCACTTGAAAATGCCTTGTTCTCCGAATGAAATCACTCGGATTCTCCTTAGTCAGCATTTATTCATTCAATGGCATTCCTTCTGCTCGGAATCAATTCACTCAGAATCAGCTTTTTACCCAGAAAAGCACTTGTTCTTTGGTCAGACCTGCTTCAGTCAGCATTCTTTACTCGGATTTACTTCAATCAGTAAATTCCCACTCGGATTCACTTCAATCAGCAATCCTTTCACTCGGAAAATACCTTTGGGTAGCATTTATTAAAGCTCAGTTCCTTTTTTCACTCGGAATTGTTGCATTCGGACAGCTTCCAATTGGATTTTCCTAAAACCGAGACTTATTCCTTTTTAACATTGATCCTTCACTCGAGTCAGCCATTTATTACTCGGAATGGCTTTGACAGGGAACTTTCCACTCGGATTTGGCTCCAACATTGAAGTATTCCACTCGGCAATGCTCCATTCTGAATTGTTCTATTCAGAAAGGCTCCATTCTGAGCCATTCCAATCGGATTTACCTTCAACAGTGTAGTATTCCACTCGGAATTGCTCCATTTTGAGTAATTCTACTCGGATTTGGTCCTTTCTCAGTCATCCCACTCGGATTTGGTCATTTTGAGTCAGAATTCAGCATTTCTGAGTCGGATTTTAACATTTTAAGTCGGATTTCAGCATTCTGAGTCGGAATTCAGCATAAAAAGAGAGTTCTTTCTACTTTGGGCTTGTTCTTCTTGTTTCTTTATCATTTTATGGTCATTTTTCTCTTGTTTTTGACCCTTTATTACCTTAAGTTCTGCAAAATAACATACCCAAGTAGAATAGAGTGGAAAGAAAACAAAAATCACAATAAATAAAGGAAATACAGTGCATAATGATTAAAATCCTAAGCAAATTGGGTCTAATTTATTGTACTATAAAGCACTTATCAAAATACCCCAAACCAAAGCATTGCTTGTCCTCAAGCAATCACCATATTCACAAGATAAATACAGAAAACACTAAACTTAATAACTTATGGAATCCAAAACAGAGAAACAGATTTATTCAAATGCCAGTTTTATTTTTCTTATGTGAATTAATTTTCAATGTCAAGACTTGAGATACTCTTCTCAGAATTTTCACTCAAGTGTTTAAAGGTTTGTGTATCTCTCAAATCATCATAGTCAAAAATATTACCATAAGCTTGTTAATAAACCAGAAACTCCACAGTTTAGATAGAAAATATGTCAAAGTCTAAAGGTCTTTCAAAGGTTGTAACGTGGCCTTGGGTTGTATTGTCAAGGTAGGAAATTCAAGAAAAATGGAATACAAAAGGGCTTTAACAGTCATGAATGATTCAAATCACCATTATAAATTTAACAGAGCAAATTTTTGAGCTTTTATGGACTTTTTGGAATTCATTCAATATCATCCTTTTGATTTTCTTTTTCTTTTTCTTGCTTTTCTTTGCATCCAATACCATATTTTTCTTAAGTCCTTTTTTATTTCTTTGCTCCACTAAATTTCCAACTTTTTCACCATTAAGAGAATATCAGTCAATGAAAGGTTTCAAAGAAAAATTTTCACTTTTAGGCTCAAAAGGGGCAACTAGGGGTCAAATTATACAAAATTATGAGGCTTAAGAATAAGACCTAATTGTGCCTTTATCATTCTAAGACATATAATCAAAAACCATTTTGAATCGGTTGAAAAACAAGTTCTAGAATATTAATGACTATGAGATTCACTCAATCAAGAAAATATGGGTTTGGAAAATTTGTTTGATAAATAACCCATTTTGGCTCAAGTCTAACCATGGAAAGCCTTTTCAAAGAAAATTTTAATCACACATAAGGTTCATTTAAGCATTTATTTGGCATTTAAACAATCAAATTTTGAAAATTTTACTCAAAATTTTGGGGTCCTTAGATACTTTAGCCTTGTGTTCAAAGTAAATTTATCATGCAATCATGGTAAATTACAAGATTACAAACAAAATAAGGAAAACACACATGCATGAATAATATAACAATCACACAACAAAACAAAACAGTTAAGTTTTCTTACCTACCACCCCAAACTAGAATTTGACATTGTCCTCAATGTTAAAATGGATGATAAAGGATAAGAAAACTTACCTGTAGTAACCCCAAACCAGCATCTGACATAGTTGGTTTTTTTTTTTAAATAAAATGAAACAACAACTTTTTATACGGTTACCTCCCTATCAGTGCTAAGTTTTAAGTCTTCAGCCAGACTTCTTACCGTTTGGATTTACTCATCAGGAGCATCAAACAAGTCCAAGTCACTTGTTTGTTGTATTGGTTGACCTGTCAGATAGTGTTTAACTCTCTGTCCATTTACCCTAAATGTACCAAATTTCTCGCTCCATAGTTCGACAGCTCCGAAGGGAAAGACTTTTGTCACCTTGAATGGTCCCGACCATCGGGATCTCAGTTTACCTGGAAAAAGATTCAATCTGGAATTAAACAGTAAAACCATATCACCTGGATTAAATGTTCTCCGTTGGATGTGACGATCATGCCATTGTTTGGTTTTTTCTTTATAAATTCTGGCATTTTTGTATGCATCTAGACGGAGTTCTTCAAGCTCATTTAATTCCAACAATCTTTGTTCACCTGCAGCCTTATGATCAAAGTTAAGAGTTTTAACAGCCCAAAAAGATTTATATTCTAGCTCAACAGGTAAATGACAGGGCTTCCCATATACTAGCTTAAAAGGTGTGGTTCCAATGGGAGTTTTGTATGCGGTTCGATACGCCCATAAGGAATCATCTAACTTAATAGACCAATCCTTACGTGATGTATTCACCACTTTTTGAAGAATATTTTTAATTTCCCGATTGGATACCTCAACTTGTCCACTAGTTTGTGGGTGATAAGGTGTAGCAACCTTATGCCTAACTCCATATTTCTTTAGAAGGGTCTGAAACGTTTTCTTAATAAAATGAGACCCTCCATCACTTATAACACATTTTGGGACCCCAAACCTTGGAAATATTATTTTCTTGAAAAGTTTAATAACAGTCTTAGCATCAGAATGGGGTGAAGCAATGGCTTCTACCCATTTTGACACATAGTCAACTGCCACTAATATGAACTGATTTCCAAAAGAAGAGGGAAAAGGTCCCATAAAATCAACACCCCATACATCAAATAGTTCAACTTCTAAAATGGTATTCAAGGGCATTTCTTGTTTCTTACCAATGTTACCTGTTCTTTGGCAAGCATCACAAGTTAGAACATACTTACGTACATCCTTAAAAATATTTGGCCAATAGAACCCAGCTTGCAATATTTTAGCGGCTGTTTTAGAGGTGCTCATGTGCCCTCCACAGGAAAGAGAATGGCAATGATCCAAGATAGCATGGACATCATCTTGTGAAACACATCTCCGAATCATACCATCTGCACATTGCTTGAAAAGGAGTGGTTCATCCCAATAATAATGCTTGACATCTGCATAAAACTTTTTTCTTTGCTGAAAGCTAAGATCAGGAGGTAAGATACCACATGCAAGAAAATTTACAAAATCAGCATACCAAGGAACACGTTGGATACTAAGATTCAAGAGTTGTTCATCTGGAAAAGATTCATTGATGGAAATATTATCTGTTTCTTCTTTTTTAGATGTCAACCTAGATAGATGGTCAGCGACCAAGTTCTCGGTACCCTTCTTGTCCTTAATTTCCAAGTCAAATTCTTGCAATATTAGAATCCACCTAATTAATCTAGGCTTTGCTTCCTTTTTATTCAATAGATACTTAATGGCAGAGTGGTCAGTGTAAACAGTAACATGTGAACCTACCAAATAAGACCTAAATTTATCAAAAGCAAAGACAATAGCTAACAGTTCTTTTTTAGTTGTGGCATAATTTACCTGAGCATCATCTAGTGTCCGGCTGGCATAATGAATTACATGGAACTTTTTATCCTTTCTTTGCCCCAACACAGCCCCTACTGCGTAATCACTCGCATCGCACATCAGTTCAAATAGGAGTTTCCAATCAGGTGGTTGTACGATGGGGGTCGAGATTAGAGCTTACTTAATCCTGCAAAAAGCTTTCATACAAGATGAATCAAAATTGAAAGGCACATCCTTACCCAGAAGAGTTGTAAGAGGCTTTGTGATCTTGGAGAAATCTTTAATGAACCTGCGATAAAACCCTGCATGTCCAAGAAAACTCCGAATACCTTTCACATTTGTGGGTGGAGGCAATTTTTCAATTACTTCCACTTTAGCCTTAACAACTTCTATACCTCTCTCAGACACCTGGTGTCCAAGAACTATGCCTTCTCTTACCATAAAATGGCATTTTTCCCAATTTAGAACCAAATTGGTTTCTTCACAATGCTGCAAGACTTGGCACAAATTTGTTAAACAATTATCAAAATCCAAACCATGCACTGAAAAATCATCCATAAAGACTTCCATCACATTTTTAATAAGATCAGAAAAAATTGCTTGCATACACCTTTGAAAAGTCACAGGTGCATTACATAAACCAAAAGACATACGTCTGTAAGCATAACTCCCATAAGGGCAAGTGAAGGTAGTCTTTTCTTGATCAGATGGATGAATAGGAATTTGATGAAAACCTGAATACCCATCCAAATAACAGAAATAAGAGTGTTTCGCAAGTCTTTCAAGCATCTGATCAATAAAAGGGAGGGGAAAATGATCTTTTTTCGTGGCGCTATTTAACTTTCTATAATCAATGCACATGCGCCAACCAGAGACAATCCTAGTAGGAATCAAGTTATGTTTATCATTTTCAATCACAGTTATTCCCCCTTTTTAGGCACCACATGGACAGGACTTACCCATTTACTACTATCAACAGGATATATGACTCCAGCATCAAGCAATTTCAAAATTTCCTTTTTAACCACTTCTTGCATTTTAGGATTTAATCTCCTAAGTGGTTCTACTGTGGGCCTACTTTCATCTTCTACAGTAATCCTGTGCATACAAAGAGAAGGGCTAATCCCTTTGATATCATCCATTGTATAACCTATTACCTTTCTATACAACCTAAGTTATTTCAAAAGTTTTTCAGTTTCAGATGGATTCAATTCAGCATTAATAATCACAGGATATGTGGAATTAGGGCCAAGAAACTCATACCTTAAAGAAGCTGGTAAAGGTTTTAATTCCACATTGGGGCTTACCACTTTGTCGCACATGACCTCAGTATCATGTGGGGCCTCAGAGCAATCAGATGTTTCTGTCAGCTCAATCATGAAAACAGTTTCAAGTGGGTCATTAGGAAGGGTTGCTTCCTTTACCACTTGTTCGACAAAATCCACAGTACAACAAACATCATTATAAGGTTTTTCTAAAACATTTTTCAAGTTAAAGTTAACCTTTTGGTCTCCAACAGTTAGAGACAACTTACCATTCTTGACATCGATCACAGCACCTGCAGTGGCTAAAAATGGTCTGCCTAAAATAATAGGAATCAAAGAATCTTCGTCCATTTCAAGCACAACAAAGTCAGCAGGTATAAAAAATTTTCCTATCTTAATAGGAACATCCTCTAAAATTCCTACAGAATATTTTATAGATCTATCAGCCAATTGTAAAGACATCCTAGTAGGTTTTAGTTCACCCAATCCTAATTTTTCAGCAACAGATAATGGCATTAAACTCACACTCGCTCCTAAATCACACAAAGCTTTATCTATATTCATGTCACCAATCATGCAAGGAATAGAGAAACTACCTGGATCTTGGAGCTTGGGTGGAAGTTTCTTTTGAATTAGAGCATTGCACTCTTCAGTAAGTGCAACTGTACCATCTTCCTCCAGTCTTCTTTTGTTGGACAAAATGTCCTTCAGGAACTTTGCATATGTGGGCATTTGCTGCAAAGCATCTGTAAAGGGAATATTAATATACAATTTCTTTAAAACATCAAGGAACTTACCAAATTGTTTATCCAACTTTGCTTTGGCTAAGCGCTGAGGAAATGGAATGGGAGGTTGATATGGCTTAACTTCCTCCTTCTTTTCTTGTGGTTTCTCTTCTTCAATTACTGGATGAGATGAAGATTCATCGACTTTCTTTTCCTCATTTGCTGTCTTGTCAACTGGCCCATCGTATTGAGTACCACTCCT
The DNA here is from genome assembly GCA_037962975.1 of Clitoria ternatea. Classification (NCBI taxonomy): domain Eukaryota; kingdom Viridiplantae; phylum Streptophyta; class Magnoliopsida; order Fabales; family Fabaceae; genus Clitoria; species Clitoria ternatea. The sequence continues at coordinate 112,258,882 of CM075671.1, forward strand.
AAGAGTGACAGCCATGGTTTGGTTGGATGGTCCAGCCTCTGGTTTTCCAGGAAATGTTCCTGGTGCTCTTTGAGAATAGGAGGCTTGTTGGGTAATTTGATTTTCCAGTATTTTGTTGTGAGTGGCAAGAGAGTCCACTTTTGAAGCCAAGTTTTTTATTGCATCAGAGAATTCATCATTTTGTTTAAGTTGAGTAGCTACAAATGTCTCCATCAAGGATTCTAGCTTTGATTTTTGTGGAATATAGGTTCCTTGTTGAGGTTTGTAGTTACTTTGGAATTGAGGTGGCCTATTTTGGAAACCAGGTGGACCTTGTGGAGGTCTGTAGTTACCTTGATAATTTCCACCGTAGTTTCCAATAGCATCCACCTGATGCATTTCTTGTTCTTAATTAGGGGTCATGGCTAAGTTGCAGTTTGTAGCTCCATGTCCTGAAACACCACAAACTTCACAAACAATATTAGTAGCACCTGTTGACCCTATTTTATCAAGTTTTAATGTTAATGCTTCAACTTTGGCAGAAAGTAGGGAAAGAGCATCAACAAAGTACTTACCTGGTGTTTTAGAAGGTAATCCTCTCTCAGAGTTCTATTGGTGAGTGTTTTGAGCTATTTCCTCGATCAGGTTCTCAGCTTCATCCATATTTTTACTCATGAAGGCTCCTCCAGCTGCAGCATCTAAAGAGATCTTTTGTGTGGAAGTTAGTCCATTATAGAAAATATGGATTGTCAACCACCTTTCTATCCCATGGTGAGGACATTCTCTTAGCAACTCTCTGTATCTTTCCCAGGCTTCATACAAGGATTCATCATCTTTTTGTGAAAAATTGATGATTTGTTTTCTCAGCACATCAGTCTTGTTCCTTGGGTACCATTTATTGATAAAAGCACTGGACAATTATTCCCAAGTCGTGATGGATCCTTCAGAAAGAGAGTATAACCACGCTCTCGCTTTATCTCTTAAGGAGAAAGGGAAAAGTCTTAAGCGAATGGCATCATTGGTGGCTCCGTTCATCTTCAGGGTGTCACAGTATTCAAGAAAGATTTGAAGGTGAAGATTTGGATCTTCGGAGGGTAATCCTCCGAATTGGTTCTGTTGAACCATTGAGAGTAGTGAAGGCTTCAATTCAAAATTGTTAGCCTCCACTGTGGGTCTGAGGATGCTGGATCCTCTTCCATTAGTGCTTGGAGCGGCAAAATCTCTTAAGGGTCTGTGTTGGTCTGCCATTTGTTTTTATTTTTCTTCTTTTTGTTGTTTTTGTTGTTTTCTCAAAGCTCTAAGGGTACGTTCTATCTCAGGGTCAAATCCTAAGTTTAGATCGACATCCCCGGCAACGGCGCCAAAAACTTGACAGGGCCCGCAAGCACACGGGTTATGTCGCGTAATATAAAAGATTATCGTTCTCCACAGGGACTGTGTTCAAAGTACCAGTATATTGAAATTTAATTATCCACACAATTGATTTTTAAGGTTTTTGTAAAATAAAACACAAAATTAAGTTGCACAGAATACAAAAATAAGATTTACTTGACACTTAAAAAATCAGAGTTGAGAGTATCTTAGGATTTCGGGGGATTAAGACTCTATTTTATGTTAATGAATTTTAACTTTTCATAAATAAGAATCAAATTAAGTTTTCCAAGGCGAATTTTCCAAAAGCTAATTAATATGTTCCTCTCGGAATCCTATTATTGTACCTAACCTATGGAAAGCGCTGCTTAATCCTCAGAAAGGCCCATTATCATTTTATGAAAATCCCTTTTATTTCCTCAAAAGAATTTTGATTACTTTCACGATTTTACCGAGGTCACAAAAAGCATGTCAAAATCTTAGGTTTAGTTCAAAGCTTTCCGGTAAAAATAAATCTCTCGATTCTATTTATTACCTAAACTTACTAATATACCCGTAAGTATACAGTTTTATCATTTAGGTTCTTGTTAGGAATTACTAAAAGCATTGAGCATAATTGAACTAAATGGAAAACAGAAATTTATTTAATTCCAAATTAAAATAACATTAAAATAAAATATTATCATACCCCCTTTATCCCAAGATAATTGATTTAGCTACTCATGAAATAATTTAAATTCATATAAATAATGGAAAAATAAAACATACAAGACATGGTAAAAATAAAGACTTACGGGTTTCTCCAAAAGCTCAGAATAATTTACCACTGTAATTCCTTGTTGAAATAATTTCTCCACCAATTACAAATTTAAATTCTCACTTTTACAGCCCTCACACTCTTACAAAATAAAAGAAAGAAAAGAAAATAAAAAGAAAGAGAAAAAAACGAACAGAGAAAGAAAAATGAAGAGAAGAAAACTAAAGAGAAAAAGAAAGAAAGTAACAAAGAAAAGAAAATAGAATTAAGCTGATGGAATTCGATGGGAAGAAGTTGTTATCTTTTTGCTGATGGGTTGCTGCTGCTTTTATAGGCAAATGGATGGAGGATTCCAGCTATGAAAACGCGTTCAATTTGCAAGTGGAAGAAACTTTCGGTGCATGTGAGTTCCAACTGTGTTTGAATATTGAAACAGGTTTTGATAATGACAAACGTGAAGACTAAGGCAAAGACTCCTAAAGGAAGAAAGGATATTACCATGAAGCCAATATGATGAATTTGCAACACATGAATACAAGCAACATGTAACATCAATTGCCATCATCAAAAAGGGGGAGAATGAAGTTGCATATGTAAGTATGCAAAGTAGTTTTGATGAATGACAAAGTATTCATGATGATGATGGAATGGCAAAGGTTCAGAAACAAGAAGGTTCAAGCACAAAGACAATGGCCAAGAATAAAGAGATGAAGATGCCTCACAAAGAGTTAAAGAAACATGAGCTATGGAAAACAAGGTTGATGTCATGAACTCAAATCATGAAGAAACAAGATCATAAGTTTAAGAAGAATCAAGGAAACAAGCATGAGGATCAAAGGAATAAGCCATGGGTCAACACATATCAAGAACATATCAAAGACCTTGAAGAAGTACATGTGCTAATCGATTAAACCATTTCCATAATCGATTACATAGGTTCTGGAACGAACATAATCGATTGTAGATAAAAGACTAATCGATTACAACAATTAGAAATGGGACTAAATGCATCAGGTATGATGGCTAATCGATTATGGAAGCCACACAATCGATTAGGAAGCCACTGGAATTAAAGTAATCGATTACATGAAGTCCTAATCGATTACCATGCTGCGAGACACAAATTAAGAGCATCAGGTATCAATCATAATCGATTACAAGACAAGGAATAATCGATTAGAATGGTTCTGTTTCTAAGATAATCGATTACAGTACAAATGCTAATCGATTACCAGCTGCATAACACTGAAGATTCCAAATCGTAATCGATTACAGATCGAAGTCTAATCGATTACCATAGTGTCAGAACGTGGGAAAATGCTTTTAAGTGGAAGTCCAGGTCATTTCTTCACTCCCACTTTGTGCCCATGCTAAGGTAACCGTTGGAGACAATGTGCAACGGCTGGAAACCCTAAAAATGGCTATAAAAGAAGCATGGATTCAAGCAAGAAATAAAAGAGACCAAGGCATAACACAAGGCAATCAACATCCTTCTTCTAGAGGTCTTCTAACTAAATTTCTCTTGTATATTCTACAACTCTTGTTTCTAAACTTGCATATTGCTTAAGAGTTGTTAGATTGTGAGTTTCAATTTGCACATCCTCTCTTGTTGAGAGTTAGAATTTGTGAGAGCTTTCATTTGTGTATCTACTCTATTGAGAGAGTTAATTGCTTGTAAACCAAACACCAAAACACAAGGTATTCACTCTAGATTGAGTGGTTGTTCACTCTAGGTTGAGTGGTCATAAAGGTTGGGGTTCAACCTTTGGGTATTGAGAGATTGTGAGATTGGGTGGGTTGCCCTTTGCTTGTGAGGATTGAGTTCTTGAGTGTGGGACACTAGGAAGCTGCAATTGCTCAAAGCTTGTATCTTAAATCTTCAATAGTGGAATCCTTCAAGTGGGTTGCTTGAAGGCGAGACGTACACCGGGTTGGTGGAACTCGTTAAACTTGGTTTGCATTTCTCTCTACCTTGAACTCTTTATACAACTGTGCATATAAACTGTTTGTTGAAATGCTTGAGCTGAATGTGTGAATCAAAGTTGTTGTTCAAGTAGAAAACTAACTCTGCATGCCAAGTGTTTGATAAGTTGCTTGAATCAATATTTGGTGAAGTTCTTCAAAACTGGAAATTGCTATAACTTACCAAATATCTAATACATGGTTTCCTATTAAGTCTTGTGCGATAAATACTTGATTGCTATTACTTCTCACATTCACACAAGGTGTTTGATAACTTGAATGAGCTGAATGTTTATAGGAAACATCACATTATTCGCAAATAAACCTGTGCACTCCAACTGTTTGATAAATTGTTTAAACCAATAACTTGCCTTGTTTATCACACTTTAAGCCTTATATTGTCATTACACATAAAGTGTTTCATAGTGTGATATGTGCATAAAAGTTATTGTATCTTCATTATTGCATCATTTGTATATTACTAACCATTTCCAAGGGGATTCCGCGTGAAAATTTGAAACACTCAATTCACCCCCCCTCTTGAGCGTTGAGGCCTTGGCTAACAAGTGGTATCAGAGCTTGACTCTTGCCACAAGGCTTAACAGCTGCAGGAGATCAAGATGGCCTCTACCTCTTATGATGCATTTCCACAAAATGGCACAATAAGTAGACCTCCAATCTTCAATGGTAAAGACTATGCTATTTGGAAAGAAAGGATGAAAATCTTTATCCAATCCTATGACCTCAAGGTATGGAATGCTATTCAATTTGGTCCTTTCATTCCTATGCATATTGTCAATAATATAGAATGTATGAAGCCCATGAACTTGTGGACTATGGAAGAAGAAAGAAAGGTACAATTTAATCTTAGAGCCAAAATTCTTATCACATTAGCATTAGAACCTAATGATGTTTCTAGAGTTATTACTTGTGACAATGCTAAAGAAATATGGGAAACTCTTGAAACAATCTATGGAAATACTAATGATGATCAAGATGCAAGAATTAGTACTCTTTCTAGCAAAATGAAGAATTCAAAACAAGTCCGGAAGAAGAGATCAATGAATCGGAAGAAGAACTTGCATGCCTAATGACAAAGCACTCCCAAGAGGATGAGGTATGCTCTTTAAATTCTTTTAATGATGATAATGATGATGAAATTGATAAGGATGAATTATTAGAAGCATTTGAAGAATTGCATGAAAAATTTGTCTTGTTATCAAAGAAATATGCATGCTCTAAACAAACCATTTTGACTCTTGAAAAAGAATTGCATGATGTTCACATAGAAAAAGAATATCTTAGAGTTCAAAATGATGAGTTAATAGCTTCAAATGTATCTCCTAGGACTTGTAATGGTAATAATGATTGTGTGATTATTGATAAATGCATGCTTCTTGAAAATGAGAATAAAGAACTAAAAGAAGCACTTTGTAAGCTCACTCATAGTCAAATACCTCTAATTGCACCTATTGAAAATCAAAGGCATACACTTGATAGAAGAAAAATAGGTCATTACAAGAACCCTTTTGCATCCTACAAAGAAAAATCCAAATCCTCTCTTAGATGCACAAACCATGAAAGAAAAGGGAACTCATTGTCTAATTGTTTTAAAAGAAAGCACATAGAACATAATAGGAACCATTACCATCATACCATGACTTATTCATTGGATGCAACATGTTTTTATTGTGGAATGTATGGTCATATATCTTCTAGTTATTTTATAAAGAAATCTCGTCAAAAGCATACAAGAAAGGTATGGATTCCAAAACAATCTTGAAATCCCAAACTAACAAGGAAGGACCCAAATCTCAAAGGGTACCTTAAAATTTTGAAATCTTACAGGCAAACTTTGAAGCAACAACTTCTCATTGATGGGTGACCAAATCTCATGGCCTAAGGAGATATCAAGTATCTCAAAATCTATTCCAAAAGATAAAGGAGAAGAATAAAGCAAGCCAAGATTATGATAACTTATCATACATCTAGAAGGAAATTGAAGCTCTTGTAAATACCATTCAAACAAAGACATAGTCAAGAAGCTTCAATGTGACTCACACAAGATGGATTGCACCAAGACAAAATCCAATGGACAAACACTAAAGATGATACAACAAGAGGTGTAAGTACTTATCATACAATTTATATGAATACTCATTCATAATGAATCTTGATATACGAAAATCTTACCTTGATTTGATATGCATGCTTGAGCATGAAAGGTGTTAAGTTTTGAGATGATGAATGAATAATCTTAGGACCCCTTCAACTCATGAAAATCTTAGGATCAATAGTGTTTGTACATAATGATTGATGATTGATCATGAGTTTGATGAATGATTGTTTGAATAAGATGGTACATGAAAAACTTGAGATATATTCATCCATGTGAGTTAGAAAGGATTGAAATATGATGCTTAGATTCAAAGTCTTAAATGATGCATGAACTCTTGATGTATAAATTCTTGGATGATGTATGAATCCTTGAAAATGTATAAACTCTTAAATGATGCGTGAATGATTAAATATGAATTCTTGATGATGTATCATTAATATGTTGGTTAACTAGTGGTATCTAAACAACAAACATCTTCCTTTAACAATGGTATGAATTGATTTAGTAAGAGGAAGAGATCATGAGGACATAATCTTGATTATATGCTTATCACTATGCCTTGATAATAAATACATATATTATGTGTATAAGTGGTATCTATGCTTTGACAATCTATGCAAGTATATTCCTAGAGAGAAAGCATGTATGTTACAACAAGTGATTGCCTAGATTTTAACTTTATGATTATAACATCATAGGCATGAACATGATGATATGTTAAGAAACAATGCATGATATGATAAGTAATAATGCATGCTATGATCATATACCATGTATGTGCAAGTGGTATCTATCTCGATCAACATTATAATTCTTACTATGTCGTAGGTTTGATGATGCATGATCTTGACTGTGAAAAGAAGCTTGAAAAATATGCATCATTGAGATTGAAAAGAATTTTTGAATAACATTATGAACAATGATGATTGCTAAAAATCTTGTGTTGAATGCTTAAATGTTAGTAATTGATATCAAGAGCTTAAATTAGCAAATCTATCAAGTGGTATCATGCATAACATCTAGATAACAAATGGTATGACATAGATGAGAATATGACTTGCATTACACACGATGACCATGATATGCTTTTGTGACTTATCTATATGCGTTGCTATTTATCTATGCAAAATGTTTTCTTGTACATATTTGATAAATGCTACATGTGAATGCTTGACTAGACCTATATATGACATAAGAATATAGATATATTGGCATATGTTATAATACAATTGCATGAGTAGTACAACAAAATTGTTTTAATCACTCCATCTTTGCTTTGATACCTAGACATAAGTGAAATTGCATTAATAAAGTGGTATCAACATCTATACTTATCCTTGTTAAATTGCATGATTAAGGGGGAGTTTCATAACATTTCTCTCTAACATGTGATATCTATTGATGATATGTTATCTCCTTATCAAGTGGCATGAAAAATTGAGCAAATTTTTTTTGGAAAACTCTCTTTCCAAAACAATACTGCATCAAAGACCCAAAATTGGTACAAACTCTTGTGGACTCAATGCTACTAACAAAATGCTTTGCAAAGAGTTTGTTAAGGTTATGTAGGATGACTCAAAATGGAAAATCAAACTACCATACTGGGCGAACAAAGAATTATTCAAGGAATATAACATGGAAACAACAAAATGCCACACGAGGATGTGAAAAAGGGCATAAAACTTGCAAAATACCAAGGTATGATTTGTTTACTCTACCACTATACTCTGTGAATTATACAAATTATATTAACAAGTGGTATGAATAACAAATCTCACGAGCTAAATATATCACTTTATCCCTGCTCTGATACCTAGATATATGTATACATTGTTGAAAAATCTTCTATGTTACTGCTCTGACACCTAGAAATGCATCAAGCCATATTAATGAAATGATTAACAAGTGGATTGTTATATGCAATGGTATCTAACCTTTGAGTGGTATTTATTCATATTATAGTATCTATTATTTCAACAATGGTATCTATTAAAAAGAGATCATATGCATTAAAAAGTAAACAAATGGTATCAGACTTGATTAAATTGACCTACAAGTGATATCAAACTTGATCAAATTGGTATAATCAATTTCACATGTTAATAAGTGGTATACTTTTTACAAGTGGTATCAATTACAGTAGTAAGGGGGAGCATACACATGAATGATTATCCTTCATTTCACTTCTCTATGATTATGTTTATGGCACTCATGCTCTTACTCTACTATATGCTTACTTGAAAAATATTCTAGTGTTTATTTGATAATGCCAAAAAGGAAAAAATCATGTGCAAACTTGAGATGATTATGTGCGTATATGCCTTTCCTAATTGAGAAAATTACTTGCTTACTTATATGTGACTTATGTGCAAGTAATGATATGTATGTGCCTACTTGGAATGATATGTGAAAGAATCATGTGACGTTTTGAAAATGATACTCACTACATGATTAGAATAAATTAGCAATCAATCATATGCTTACTTGATGAATAAATTATGTGATTGCTTATTCACTCTAGATGCACTAAAATGGTATTTATCTTTGATCATGATTTAAGCTTTGATTTGAAATCCATATGAAATACTTGCTCTAAATCCATATGATGGCATAGATTATGACTAAGATAATGATCCTTTTGATGATGCCAAAGGGGGAGAGATTAGTGGAAGGATCAGTAAAAAGAATAGGATGCCATTTATGCTAAAAAGGGGAGAGATATCATGTTCCCATCATTTGATATGTTTTAAAACAATTGGCATAAGTTACAAGATTAAGGGAGAGGATAACCCTTAACTAGCATTCATTACATCATATAGGGGGAGAATACATATCAACATTGATTGTCATTATTCTGTGAAACTAACACCCCACGAGATGAACATTGGTTGTCATCATCAAAAAGAGGGAGAATGTGTTTGAATATTGAAACAGGTTTTGATAATGACAAACGTGAAGACTAAGGCAAAGACTCCTAAAGGAAGAAAGGATATTACCATGAAGCCAATATGATGAATTTGCAACACATGAATACAAGCAACATGTAACATCAATTGCCATCATCAAAAGGGGGGAGAATGAAGTTGCATATGTAAGTATGCAAAGTAGTTTTGATGAATGACAAAGTATTCATGATGATGATGGAATGGCAAAGGTTCAGAAACAAGAAGGTTCAAGCACAAAGACAATGGCCAAGAATAAAGAGATGAAGATGCCTCACAAAGAGTTAAAGAAACATGAGCTATGGAAAACAAGGTTGATGTCATGAACTCAAATCATGAAGAAACAAGATCATAAGTTTAAGAAGAATCAAGGAAACAAGCATGAGGATCAAAGGAATAAGCCATGGGTCAACACATATCAAGAACATATCAAAGACCTTGAAGAAGTACATGTGCTAATCGATTAAACCATTTCCATAATCGATTACATAGGTTCTGGAACGAACATAATCGATTGTAGATAAAAGACTAATCGATTACAACAATTAGAAATGGGACTAAATGCATCAGGTATGATGGCTAATCGATTATGGAAGCCACACAATCGATTAGGAAGCCACTGGAATTAAAGTAATCGATTACATGAAGTCCTAATCGATTACCATGCTGCGAGACACAAATTAAGAGCATCAGGTATCAATCATAATCGATTACAAGACAAGGAATAATCGATTAGAATGGTTCTGTTTCTAAGATAATCGATTACAGTACAAATGCTAATCGATTACCAGCTGCATAACACTGAAGATTCCAAATCGTAATCGATTACAGATCAAAGTCTAATCGATTACCATAGTGTCAGAACGTGGGAAAATGCTTTTAAGTGGAAGTCCAGCTCATTTCTTCACTCCCACTTTGTGCCCATGCTAAGGTAACCGTTGGAGACAATGTGCAACGGCTGGAAACCCTAAAAATGGCTATAAAAGAAGCATGGATTCAAGCAAGAAATAAAAGAGACCAAGGCACAACATAAGGCAATCAACATCCTTCTTCTAGAGGTCTTCTAACTAAATTTCTCTTGTATATTCTACAACTCTTGTTTCTAAACTTGCATATTGCTTAAGAGTTGTTAGATTGTGAGTTTCAATTTGCATATCCTCTCTTGTTGAGAGTTAGAATTTGTGAGAGCTTTCATTTGTGTATCTACTCTATTGAGAGAGTTAATTGCTTGTAAACCAAACACCAAAACACAAGGTATTCACTCTAGATTGAGTGGTTGTTCACTCTAGGTTGAGTGGTCACAAAGGTTGGGGTTCAACCTTTGGGTATTGAGAGATTGTGAGATTGGGTGGGTTGCCCTTTGCTTGTGAGGATTGAGTTCTTGAGTGTGGGACACTAGGAAGCTGCAATTGCTCAAAGCTTGTATCTCAAATCTTCAATAGTGGAATCCTTCAAGTGGGTTGCTTGAAGGCGAGACGTACACCGGGTTGGTGGAACTCGTTAAACTTGGTTTGTATTTCTCTCTACCTTGAACTCTTTATACAACTGTGCATATAAACTGTTTGTTGAAATGCTTGAGCTGAATGTGTGAATCAAAGTTGTTGTTCAAGTAGAAAACTAACTCTGCATGCCAAGTGTTTGATAAGTTGCTTGAATCAATATTTGGTGAAGTTCTTCAAAACTGGAAATTGCTATAACTTACCAAATATCTAATACATGGTTTCCTATTAAGTCTTGTGCGATAAATACTTGATTGCTATTACTTCTCACATTCACACAAGGTGTTTGATAACTTGAATGAGCTGAATATTTATAGGAAACATCACATTATTCGCAAATAAACCTGTGCACTCCAACTGTTTGATAAATTGTTTAAACCAATAACTTGCCTTGTTTATCACACTTTAAGCCTTATATTGTCATTACACATAAAGTGTTTCATAGTATGATATGTGCATAAAAGTTATTGTATCTTCATTATTGCATCATTTGTATATTACTAACCATTTCCAAGGGGATTCCGCGTGAAAATTTGAAACACTCAATTCACCCCCCCTCTTGAGCGTTGAGGCCTTGGCTAACACCAACTGTCCCAAATTGCATTATTTTAATATTTCCAATAATTCGGTGCTTGGATTTATTCAGCTGGCCAAATTCTAAATGGACAAGTGCTGGAATTCCTCAAGACCGAGTGAAAGCTTGCTGTTTGGTATTGGTTGTTGGGCGGTGTTGGTTTGTATGTGGCAGGTAATGTGGTATGAGGGACAGTGGAGTTGCTGGACGATGTGGTGGATGGAGCCGGTGTTGCTGGGCGGTGTTGGTAGGAGAGGAGTCTGGGTGGTGCGGATGACGGATTACTGGGCGGTGTCATGGATCAGGAGTCTGGGCGGTGTTGAGAGAGTATTGGAAAGGAGAGGACGATGTTGTGGATGGAAAGGAGAGGACGGTGTTGTGGATGGAAAGGAGAAAAAGGACAGCGGATAGAAGAGGGAATGAGACGGTGTTGAGAAGTGAGGACGGTTAGGCGGTATTTAAGAAACCCGGTCGGTTTCGCTTGAGCGAGAGTTTCTCGCTTAAGTGTTTGTTGAAGGAAACCGTCTCGCTCAAGCGGATAAAGGTTCGCTCAAGCGAGAGGCTCTCTTTTTCACTGTTTCACTCGGAGAAACCTTGCTCGGATTTGCTTGTGTTGCTCGGAATTGACTGAAGAGGGACTCGGATCCGACTGAAACCATTCACTCGGCTCAAGTTCATGGAGTTCATTCAGAACTGATTGAAGACTCACTTGGTTCAGATTCAATCGGTTCCCAATCATTTTCACTCGGCTGTCTCTGAATTTGGACCACTCGGTTAAAGCTTTACTTTGGAATTCACTCGGATTTGCTTTGAAATATTTCAGTCGGCCTTTATGCTTTTTACTCGGAATGGCCTTCACTTTTACTCAGGAACTTGCTCTTGAAGGGTTGGAATTTGACTAATTGAATTTCTTCTTATGTCCGAGCCTTGCTTTGCTCAGAAATGCATCTTTCTGACCCAACTCACTCGGATTTAATGCGAAACTTAAAAGTCAGTCCGAGTGTGATTCACTCCTGGTCGGATTTCACCTTGTCCGATTAAGACACCACTCGGAAATGCCTTGTTCTCCGAATGAAATCACTCGGATTCTCCTTAGTCAGCATTTATTCATTCAATGGCATTCCTTCTGCTCGGAATCAATTCACTCAGAATCAGCTTTTTGCCCAGAAAAGCACTTGTTCTTTGGTCAAACCTGCTTCAGTCAGCATTCTTTACTCGGATTTACTTCAATCAGTAAATTCCCACTCGGATTCACTTCAATCAGCAATCCTTTCACTCGGAAAATACCTTTGGGTAGCATTTATTAAAGCTCAGTTCCTTTTTTCACTCGGAATTGTTGCATTCGGACAGCTTCCAATCGGATTTTCCTAAAACCGAGACTTATTCCTTTTTAACATTGATCCTTCACTCGAGTCAGCCATTTATTACTCGGAATGGCTTTGACAGGGAACTTTCCACTCGGATTTGGCTCCAACATTGAAGTATTCCACTCGGCAATGCTCCATTCTGAATTGTTCTATTCAGAAAGGCTCCATTCTGAGCCATTCCAATCGGATTTACCTTCAACAGTGTAGTATTCCACTCGGAATTGCTCCATTCTGAGTAATTCTACTCGGATTTGGTCCTTTCTTAGTCATCCCACTCGGATTTGGTCATTTTGAGTCAGAATTCAGCATTTCTGAGTCGGATTTTAACATTTTGAGTCGGATTTCAGCATTCTGAGTCGGAATTCAGCATAAAAAGAGAGTTCTTTCTACTTTGGGCTTGTTCTTCTTGTTTCTTTATCATTTTATGGTCGTTTTTCTCTTGTTTTTGACCCTTTATTACCTTAAGTTCTGCAAAATAACATACCCAAGTAGAATAGAGTGGAAAGAAAGCAAAAATCACAATAAATAAAGGAAATACAGTGCATAATGATTAAAATCCTAAGTAAATTGGGTCTAATTTATTGTACTATAAAGCACTTATCAGGCGACTCCCTGTTTCACACATTGGTTTTCTCTCTTCGCCGCGCTGTCGCGATCCAGGTTGCGACAGATGGTGACTCCACTGGGGACACTTAAGAGAGTCAGGCCAGTTTGGTTGAAAGCGTATTTTTATATATAGCCTTTATTAGATGGGATTTCTTCCCCTTGTTTATTTTCCGTAAATTGTTGTGAATGTTTGTTCTTGTTTTAATTGTATCTTGTTATCTGTTTTATTGTCTATTGTTTTGCATGTCTGTTGAACCCTAGGATAGAGGACCATATTACTTTCCTGTAATTATTGAACCCTAGGGTAGACGACTTTGTATATTTGTTCTGTGTTTATTCTCTGTGCAGAATGGGGTAAGGTAAAAAGGTATTGAATGCCCTTTCACACACTACACTCACAAATTACTCGCACACACTTATGAGTGGCGCCCTATACCCGGGCCCCAAATGAAACTTAAGTTAGGAGGGGTTGGTATACGGAATCGTATAGGATGTACTTCCTATCCGGTGATCGTGAGAACCCCAACTAGAGTTCGACCTCTTGTGACATACGCACCTAGTGGTTCCCCACTGTTGCGCCCCTGTCATGGGTAGGATCTTGGCTCTGGTGACCTTCTAGAAGTCTAGTATAAGCCACCCGGTGTGAAGAGTCACTTTTAGACAAGCCCTAGGGTCCAGAGAAAACCTTCAACAAAACCTGACTTAGGCCACGAAAGGGTAAACTTTACTTTACCTTATGTCATTTTCACTTTCCTGTTATTAAAAAGGGATTATCTATCATCCAAAGATTCGCTTAGTCTTGAAAATCTTTGGAACACACAAGTATTCTTCGGGTGAATGGATGATCCTTTTTTTTGTCATGTGTCTCTGAGTCCGAAGTCATAGGTTCTCCTAATCGTCAAAAGAAAAATCCACAAAAAAATTATACTTCACTTCCCTCTGGTTGAAGTGGCAATGACGATTGGGAAAACCTACGACTTTTGAGCTCGCATGAGTTTTATAAATCCATGTTCCCCCCATTTTTTTTAACTTGTATCAAATCCCTGGGAGGAACCTTGATCTTTAGGACTTGATGATAACTGATTCCATTCTTTGTCTTGATGTTCGCAGGGGACGATTCCGAATTTGTCGGTATTTCTAAGTCAGTATGGAAATTAACATGGGACATAGTAATTGTGATATAGGGGTGACTGAATTAAAGAAGTTATTACACCTCAAGGCTAGAAAGATTGATACTGACAGTCTACAAGCACTAGGGAAGAAACTGAGCTTGACACAGAAGATGACTTTCGCAAGGAAGTATGGGAAGATCCTGAAACTTTTGGAGGTAGACGTCCAAACAGAAGCCATCACAGCTCTGGCTCAATTCTATGACCCACCTCTCCGCTGTTTCACTTTTCAAGACTTTCAATTGGCACCCTCCATAGAAGAGTTTGAACAAATATTGGGGATGCCAATGGAAGGACAGATTCCTTATCGCCACCTGGATCATCATGTATCAGTCACTTCTGTCGCTTGCATTTTGAAGATCCATCCTAAAATGTTAAAAGGTGTATAAATGAACAGAAACCAGATTCCTGGATTTACTAGGGAATTTCTGGAGAAACACATGCATATCCTGGCAGAGAGGGAAGAATGGGAAGCTTTCATGGATACCTTGGCTCTCACTATCTACGGAGTTGCCTTATTCCATAATTTAGACAACTACGTGGATTATGATGCTATAGGTGTCTTCACCGCTCGCAAGCACAGACTGGAAAATCCCGTCACAGCAATATTGGCCAATGTCTATTGCACCTTGGATTTCTGCCATACCCAAGGAGGAAAGAGGATTATTTGCTGTTTGCCTGTTCTGTATGTGTGGCTCACATCCCACGCTTTTCATCAACTATGCAAAGCCGAGTGTCCCATCTCTGATTTAAAATTATGTTAGTTGGCAACAAAAAATGGGCGCGAATGGGCTAATCACCTTATGGGCCTTACAGCAGAAAAGGTGAGATGGTGTCCTTAATGGCTAGAAGTTGAGTCCATCATTTATAGCTATGGAGGATATCCAAATGTTCCTCTAATAGGGACACAAGGTTGCATCAATTATAATCCTGTTATTGCTAAGCGGCAGTTGGCTTATCCTCTACTTGGGTCGCCAGACGAAGCACTGCTTACTCCTTTTATTTTGTACTATGCGAATGGGAATTACACCTCCACTATTCGGGACATAGCCAATGCCTGGAAGAAGGTCAATAGGATGGGCAAAGAACTGGGAGCACGAAGCCATGCCGTGAGAGTTGAATACTTAGATTGGGTGGTGAACAGAGTCTCCATCGTGAAATTACCTTTCAAGGGCCCTTCATACCAACCTGTGGACACAGTTCCTCCGCCGTGCATTATGGAGGACAAGGTTACCATATTGCTAAAAGCCCAAATAGAAGAGCTGAAGGCAAGGAATCAAAAACTGGAAGAAGACCTCCTGAAGTGCCAACAAGAGTGCGCCCTCCATAGGAAAGAGAATTTCGAAGGAAGGCATGCTATGGAAGAAATGCGGAAAAAGAGAAAGATTGATGAAGATTATAGAATAAAACAAGATCAATGCCTTCGGGCCGCCAATTCGTAGTTAAAGATGAAGGGTCAGTAGAGCGATGCTGTATTGGCCGAAAAACAAATTTTGAAGGACATGCTGGTACAATCCAAGGAGAAGGAAAAGGAGGCTTTGGTGCAGAAAGAGATGTTACAAACCCAGGTCAGTAGATTGGAACTACAACTAGAGGAAGTAATAAATGCCTGTGAACAAGAGATAAACACAGAGCATAAAAAAGCCTTGAATGCTGAACGACGTTGCCAGGAGACTACACATGCTCTGAGGATGGAGTTGGCCCGAAGTGATGAAATTATTCATTCATGGATGGATCGTTTCACTAAATTGGCTTGCTTAGCCAATGGAGTCCTAGAAGATTTTCCCTCAATGCTGAAGCAAGCCGAAGGCATGATTAATCCCCTGTCCACTCCCAAAGAGATATCATCATTTCTGAGCTATTGCCAGGAAAGACTTTGTAAAATGAGGGCCATGATTGCCCGAGCCAGGAGTGGCTAAAGTTTTGTAATCTGAATCTTTCTAGCAGCATTGTATCATTTGAAGAAATAAAGTTGTGAAGTTCTTTTCATCTCCACAAGTTGTCTCATGTTAATTTCCGATATACTGTTATAACGAGTACTTTTGAACGCGACGTTCTGGGGAAAGGTTAAGGAATACGTGTCAAATTTAGAATTGTATCCCGCGTATGCCCATTTATTTTTGTTTTATCTTCTTTAACTGTTCCCTTTATTTTTCTAACCGTTTGTCGTGATTCTTTAGACACTACGGGCAAGCACCCTTACGCGACCAGGCTCTAAAAGAAACTCATGGCCGATATGGAACAAGAAAATGAGAATTTGCGAGCTGAGGTTAATCAGTTGAAAGAACAAATGGCTGAAATGGCCAAGATGTTCGAAAGGAGAATCGCAGAAAGGGATTCTTTAGCAGAAGTTGAAAATGCTAGGCAGCAACCTCCCATTCCCCAACACGCTCAAGGTCATGCTGGAGGACCGAGCTCAAACCCTGCAGGGCCTACTGTTACCGTCCGCCTTGGTAAGTCGAACCCTGCCCATGTTCAACAACACACTTTTGTTGATAAAGAAGGGAATGTCATACCCTTCCCACAGTATGGGTTACCCCCGGGCTATTTCCCGCCACTCCAAGAGGAGCCAGATTATCAGGAAACAATCCTTCACGCAGCTCAACCAAACATCCCACCTGTTCGGAATCCTCAAACGATTCCGGTCCATACACAAGCTGAACAACCACAAGCTGCCCAAGCCACAGCTGGACACCAAGCCTCAATTCTGAATAAGAGCCCGGCACATGTTGACCGACCAGTCAGGAGTGCTAGTCATTATGTTGTTACAGGTCCAAGTACTGCTACTGCTGCTACCCAAGAGGGGAGATTAGAGTTCTTGGAGAGGCGTTTAAGAGAAATGGATGGAATGAATCGATTTGGATTAGGCAGTGCTGCACAACTCTATCTAATTCCCGACGTTGTTATTCCTCCCAAATTCAAAACGCCTGAATTTGATAAGTATCGGGGGCTGACATGTCCAAAAACCATCTTACCATGTACTGCCGGAAGATGGCTTTGTATGCCTCCAACGACCCTCTGCTCATCCATTGTTTCCAAGATAGTTTGGCTGGAGCACCTCTGACTTGGTACAACCATCTTGAACGATCTCATATACGCTGTTGGGAGGATCTGGCAGATGCTTTCATGCAACAGTATAAGTACAATTTGGACATGGCGCCAGATAGAGTACAATTGCAGAACATGTCCAAGAAAGACAATGAGACGTTCAAAGAATACGCCCAACGGTGGCGTGAAGTAGCAGCGCAAGTTAACCCACCTCTGTCTGAGAAAGAGGTGATCTCGACATTTATTGACACTCTCCAATCGCCATTCTATGACAAGATGATTGGAAGTATTTCATCCTACTTCTCCGATATCGTCACTATCGGAGAAAGAATAGAGAATGGCCTCCGGACAGGGAAGATCACCCGAGGTCTAGCTGGGGTTAATGCAGCAAGAAGACCCTCCCATGGGGAAGGGAAGAGAAGAGAAGGAGAGACTAACCTAATCTCCCATAATCAGAGAAGAAACCAGCCGAGGCCACCCACCCTGGTCGCCTTTCCATCAACCTATCATAATACACCACATCCATATGTGGCTGCCGTTCAAACACCACATCCACCACATTTCCGCCCGCCTGTCATGCGACCGCCTGCACCACTACAGGCACCATATCAACCACCACAAGCGCCATACCAACAGCCACAAATGAACCCGCCGAATCCAAATCAGAGAAGGCAAAACAATGACCGTGCCCCACCGTAATTTGATCCGATTCCCATCTCTTACACAGAGCTTCTCCCTTACCTCATCGAAAACACGATGGTAGTGCCATGCGCTCTAAAGCCACTTCAGCCGCCATATCCTAGAGGGTATGACCTGAATGCACGATATGATTACCACGCTGGTGCACCGGGACATTCTACTGAGAATTGCCTGGCACTGAAGTTTAAGGTAAGGGACCTAATCTGGGCCGACTTGATAAGCTTTAAAGAAGGGAGCCCAAGTGTGACAACCAATCCCCTTCCAAACCATAAAGGACCGGATGTCAATGCTATAGAGGGGGATGAAGAATGCATTTCCAAAGTAGAGGACATCCAAATGCCTTTGGAAACAATACACTCCCATATGCTGAAGGTGGGATTAATAGAAGGGTCATGGGATGAAGAGTATAATGACCTCCAGTCCGCAAAGCGAAGGGGCTTCCAGGAAACCCTTCAAAGACTCATGAATGCTCGAGTCATAGAGGTCTGCAGGTGCCGTGAAGGACGAATAAATATGATACAGGGATAGGGTAAGGCACAAGTTTCGAAACCCCTGGTCGTATACTATAACAAGGATACGCCAGCGGCTTCAGCTCCTGCCAAGACTGTCTTCACGGTAAGGGCACCAACCCCTTTTCCCTTCCAGAGTTCCCACGCTGTGCCATGGAGGTACAATACAGATGTGGTCGTCACCAATCCAGAGGCGGTCAACTCCATGCCATCCTCCTCTATTACAAATATAACCTGAGTGGGAAGAATGACACAGAGTGGAAGGGTATATACGCCACCTGAACCCAAACAAGGCAAGACTACCGGAGAAGGAAAAACTGGGAAAGAAGTAGCCTTTGGTGAAACAAAGGGGGCTGTGACTGAAGAGGAAGCCCAAGAATTTCTGAAGTTTATTCGCCATAGTGACTACCAGGTGTTGGACCAATTGAACCATACCCCTGCAAAAATTTCCCTTTTGTCTTTGCTAATGAGTTCCGAACCACATCGGAACACGTTGATGAAGGTGTTGAGTGAGGCGCACGTGAAGCATGACTTACCCGTCGAACAATTCGGGGGCCTAGTGGGGCATATCGTTGCCAACAATTACTTGACCTTCATAGATGAGGACGTACCTATTGAAGGAAGAGGGCACAACAAAGCCTTCCATATTTCTGTGAAATATCAGGATTATATCCTAGCAAAAGTACTTGTGGATAATGGATCTTCTCTGAACGTCATGCCAAAATCCACATTGGCAAAGCTGCCTTTCGATCGGACATACATGAGACCTAGCTCCATGGTTATGCGGGCTTTCGATGGGACACGTCGGGAAGTCATAGGAGAAATCGAATTGCCCATACAAGTCAGACCCTGTACTTTCCAAGTACTCTTCCAAGTGATGGATATCGTGCCCGCCTACAGCTGTTTATTAGGGCGACCATGGATCTACTCGGCGGGGGTGGTCCCCTCCACGCTGCATCAAAGACTAAAATTCATCATCAATAACAAGTTGGTGACTGTTTCTAGGGAGGAGGACCTTTTGGTCAGCAAACCCATATCCACTCCATATATTGAGGCCACCGAGGAAGCCCTCGAAACATCCTTCCAAGCCTTGGAGATTGCCAATGCAACGAGCGTTGTAAAGGTGTCTTTCCCCAACGTACCTCTAATGGTGACGCTGAACATGTTGCGGAAAGGGTACCAACCCGGAAAAGGATTAGGGCGGGATTTGGAAGGCAGAACCCAACCGGTGAGTCTCCCGGAAAATAAAAACAGATATGCTTTGGGATATAAGCCCACTATGACAGATAAGAAAAGGGTTGAAGAGGAAAAGAAGGGGAGGAGAGTTGCTCGCCTTACTGGTCAAGAGATCAACACTGTAAGAATCCCTATCTGTGATCTCTATCAGAGCTTTAAGAGCGCCGAAGTGATATATCCGGATCAAGTTGCCATGGTTAAGAACGAGCCTGACCTCAATGTGGAGCTGGTATATGCTTGCCATCCAGATCAAGAGCTGAGCAATTGGGAAGTCATGGAGTTCCCTACAACCATTAACGTTCTATCAGAGTAATCACTGTATTTCATAATTTGGTGGTCCCCTTGCTATGCCCAAGGCTCCGGGACCCATTTTGTAACAAGGGCAGAACTTGTTTACTTTATTTTTGAAAACCAATGAACACATTTTATTTCCCATCACCTCATTTTTGTGCACTCTCTGTTTCTTAAACCTTTCACTTGTTTGTTCTCTTTTCACTTTATAATATAACCCGAATGCAGATCCAAAAATGATTTCCCTGAGAATGACGAAAACCTGGATTTATTTCATGACCTTGTTTATCCAAATGATTGCGTCTACAAGGAAAGTGAGGAAGACTTTGGACCCTCATCTGAATTGACGAGATTGTTGGAACAAGAGGATAAGGAGATCCGCCCACATCAGGAGGAAATTAAAATCATCAACCTTGGAGATGAAAGAGAAGATAAAATGATTAAGATAGGCACCTGCCTGAGTAAAAACCAGCAAGATGAATTGATTGAACTGCTCTGGGAATTTCAGGATATGTTTGCTTGGTCATATCAGGATATGCCAGGGTTGGATAACAGCATAGTGGAACATAGGTTGCCTCTGAAATTAGAGTGTCCACCAGTTAAGCAAAAGCTACGGAGAATGAAACCGGAAATGCTTCTCACGATCAAGGAAGAGGTCAAAAAACAATTTGAAGCCGGTTTCTTGGCCGTAGCCAAATATCCACAATGGGTAGCAAACATAGTCCCGGTCCCGAAGAAAGATGGAAAAGTGCGGATGTGTGTGGACTATCGAGATCTAAACAGGGCCAGCCCTAAGGACGATTTTCCTCTACCGCATATTGACATGTTGGTCGATAACACAGCCCAACACTCCATCTTCTCTTTCATGGATGGTTTCTCCGGGTACAATCAGATTAAAATGGCGCCCGAAGACATGGAAAAAACCATGTTCGTCACTTTGTGGGGTACTTTCTGTTACAAAGTAATGTCCTTTGGTTTGAAGAACGCAGGGGCAACCTATCAGAGAGCAATGGTCACTTTATTCCACGATATGATGCACAAGGAGATAGAGGTCTACGTGGATGATATCATTGCAAAATCCAGAACCGCGAAAGATCATGTCCATGACTTAAGGAAACTGTTTGAATGGTTGAGAAGGTTTAAGCTTAGATTGAACCCTGCCAAATGCACGTTTGGCGTAAGGTCAGGCAAACTGTTGGGTTTCATTGTAAGCAAGAAAGGAATTGAAGTGGATCCCAACAAGGTCAGGGCAATCCTAGAAATGCCACCTCCTTGCACAGAAAAAGAAGTCAAAGGGTTCTTGGGAAGATTAAACTACATCGCTCGGTTTATCTCACAATTGACATCGACCTGCGAGCTGATCTTCAAGCTAATCCGTAAGAACCAACCAGGGCAATGGAATGAGGACTGCCAAACGGCTTTTGAGAAGATTAAGCAATACTTGAAAGAACCACCAATATTGGTACCACCAACCCCTGGGAGACCACTGATTTTATACATGACGGTACTGGATGAGTCCATGGGCTGCGTATTGGGTCAGCATGATGAAACGGGGAAGAAAGAACATGCCATATATTACCTAAGCAAAAAGTTCACTGATTATGAAATGAGATACTCCGCATTAGAACAAACTTGTTGCGCGTTAGCATGGGCTGCGAAGCGTTTAAGGCAATACATGTTGAGTTACACTACCTGGCTAGTTTCTAAGATGGATCCTATCAAGTACATCTTTGAGAAGCCAGCCCTGACCGGAAGGATTGCTCGATGGCAAGTGCTGCTAACTGAGTACGACATAACATATGTCACTCAGAAAGCCATAAAAGGGAGCGCTTTGGCTGACTACCTAGCCCATCAACCCGTAAGTGATTACCAACCAATACCATTCGACTTCCCAGACGAGGATATTCTGGCATTGTCCGACGAAAAAGAAGGCGGTAACAAAGACAAATGGATTTTAAGATTCGATGGAGCTTCTAATGCTTTAGGGCACAGAATTGGGGCCATTTTGATTTCGCCAAAAAGGGAATTCATCCCTGTCTGCGCTAGGCTATGTTTTAATTGTACCAACAATGTCGCTGAATATGAGGCGTGCTCCTTAGGGATCCAAGCGGCATTAGATATGAAAGTAAGGACACTGGAGGTCTACGGAGACTCTGCTTTAGTCATCCACCAGTTGAAAGGTGAGTGGGAAACCAGAGATAGCAAGCTACTCCCCTATCACGCCCACATTATGGAAATGATCAGAGATTTCGAAGAGATTTCTTTCAATCATGTTCTTTGGGAAGATAATCAGATGGCTAACGCTTTGGCCACTCTCGCTTCAATGTTCAAAGTGAACAATGACTATGACGTGCCCCTCATCGAGGTAGAAAGGCGTCATGAGCCCGCATACTGCCAAGTAGTCGAAGAACAATCGGATGGAAAACCTTGGTATCACAACATTAAGAGGTATATCTAGAAGCAAGAATACCCTGACAATGCCACAGAAAATGACAAGAGAACCCTGCGACGGCTCGCCATGGGTTTCTTCTTAAATGGCGACGTGCTTTACAAGAGAAACCATGATTCTATCCTTCTTCGCTGCGTTGATACCACTGAAGCAAATAGAATCATGAGGGATATCCATGAGGGATCTTTCGGAACCCACATCAATGGGCACGCCATGTCAAGGAAAATCTTGAGGGCGGGTTATTTTTGGATGACCATGGAAACAGACTGCTTCATCTACGCGCGGAAATGTCATAAGTGCCAAATATATGCTGATCATATTCACGCATCCCCATCATCTTTGAATGTTTTGTCAGCACCATGGCCCTTCTCGATGTGGGGCCTGGATGTCATTAGTTCCATTGAACCAAAGGCTTCAAACGGCCATCGCTTCATTTTGGTCGCCATTGATTACTTCACAAAATGGGTGAAGGCGGCTTCATACACTAATGTAACCAAAGGTGTTGTTGTCAAATTCATCAAACGTGAATTAATATGTCGGTACGGCCTACCAAGTCAAATCATCACAGATAATGGGACAAATCTGAACAATAAGATGATGAAAGAGCTTTGTGAGAACTTTAAGATCTCCCACCATAACTCCTCTCCGTATCGGCCAAAAATGAATGGAGCGGTCGAGGCGGCCAACAAGAATATCAAGAAGATAATACAAAAAATGGTGGTAACCTATAAGGATTGGAGTAAAATGCTCCCTTTTGCTCTGTATGGGTACCGTACCTCAGTCCGGACCTCGACTGGGGCAACCCCATTCTCTTTAGTTTATGGCATGGAAGCAGTCCTGCCTTTTGAAGTGGAGATTCCTTCCCTCCGAGTAATCATGGAAGCCAAACTGGTTGAAGCTGAATGGATCCAGACTCGACATGACCAATTAAATCTGATTGATAGTAAAAGACTAACTTCCCTCTGCCATGGTCAGCTATATCAAAGGCGTATGAAGTGAGCGTTTGAAAAGAAAGTACGACCCCGGCAGTTCCAAGAAGGAGACTTGGTGCTCAAGAAGGTTTTGTCGATGCATAAAGATCATCGGGGCAAATGGACTTCTAGCTACGAAGGGCCTTATGTCGTGAAGAAGGCTTTTTCCGGAGGTGCTCTCATACTCGCCAACATGGATGGGGAAGATCTACCGATGCCTATAAACGCGGACGCAGTGAGAAGATACTACGCGTAAAAAAAAAAGAGGGGGGCTCGCTAGGTTGAAAACCTGAAAAGGCGACCTAGGCAAAAGTTAGAGCAATTGGTGGGGTCGAAAATCCCAAGAAAGCGGCCTAGACAAATTCATACCCTATAGATTCAACACTGCAACGCCAATTTTTCAAGTCACAGGCAAGGGGATGGGTCTAGGGTATCGAAGCCATCGTCGAGTCACGCCCTCGAAAGCAAAATCAGAAGATAAGCAGGAAATCATGGGAAAGACCAGAATCTTGTCGCTCTCAGGAAATCGATGGAGGATCTAAAAGGCGTTCCCTTCCATCCTTGCCATCAATTCCTCGCACCTTGTCATACTTTTTGCATTATTGTTGTCACCTGTACATATCTGTTGTTCATAAATAAAAAAGTTTCCCTTCTTCTCACATGTGTTCATGACTAGAATGAATAAACAAGTTTTGCCTAAAAAGAATTTCTTAAAAATGAGTTTTTGAGAAGGACGAAAACACAAAGTTATGGGGAACGAAGTGTACACCATTGCCAGATCTTACCTCGGGCAAGCTCAACCAACTCTGCGAAACAACCTCAATGAATTCAGAAGTAATAATTATTTTGGCCATGAGTTACTTCAATGCCTGTCGCCAAGGAAGTTCGCCTGTAAGTTTTTAATTAGTTTCACGTTTCTCTGTTAAAGGATGGCCAGAAACCATGATCCCTAAGATGTGTAGTTGCCCAACTCTTTCCTTAGCAGACCTTCGGCATATCCGTAGTAAACCCCAAGTCCATTCTCTTCACCCAAAGAGACATTACCCCGAATCACCAAATCCTCCCCCAGTGGAACCATAATCGCCAAAGATGGCACTCCTCAAATTTTCTTCCTAGTGGAACCATAATCGCCAAAAACTACACTTCCCAAATCCTTCCCCAGTGGGACTACACTTCCCAGTCAACCCAAACTGGGGCATCTCCCCAGATTCTTCTTTCAGTCAAGGGACAGTTTTCCCCAAAGCTCTTTCAATCATGTCAAACTGGGGTATCTTCCCCAGGTCGTTATCTCTTGTCGACCCCAGGACAGTACCCCACGCTCCCAGAATGTCCGAACTAGGACATCACCAGGGCCTCTCTTCGTCAAAAAGGAGCACCCTCCAAGCTTCATCCAATCATGTCAAACTGGGGCATCTCCCCGGGTTTGTTCTCTTTCAACCAAGGGGCAGTTCCCTAAGATTCCATTAAATCCAGTCAAACTGGGGCATCACCCCAGGTTCGTTCTCATTCATTCAAGGGGCAGTTCCCCAAGATTCCATCCAATCATGTCAAACTGAGGCATCTCCTCGGGTTTATTCTCTTAGTCAAGGGGCAGTTCCCCGGGATTCCATTAAATCCAGTCAAACTGGGGCATCTTCCCGGGTTTATCTTCCTTCATTCAAGGGGCAGTTCCTCAAGATTCCTTCAAATCATGTCAAACTAGGGCATATTCCCCCAAGTTTTTACTTTCCAGTCAACGAAGAGGCAACACCCTCACCCTTTACTTTCCTGTCGCCAATCAAAGGGCACCTTTTACTTTCCAGTCAATGAAGAGGCAACACCCTCACCCTTTACTTTCCTGTCGCCGATCAAGTGGCACCTTTTACTTTCCAGTCAACGAAGAGGAAACACCCTCACCCTTTACTTTCCTGTCGCCGATCAAATGGCACCTTTTTACTTTCCAGTCAACGAAGAGGCAACACCCTCACCCTTTACTTTCCTGTCGCCGATCAAATGGCACCTTTTTACTTTCCAGTCAACAAAGAGGCAACACCCTCACCCTTTACTTTCCTGTCGCCGATCAAAGGGCACCTTTTACTTTCCAGTCAACGAAGAGGTAACACCCTCACCCTTTACTTTCCTGTCGCCGATCAAATGGCACCTTTTACTTTCCAGTCAACGAAGAGGCAACACCCTCACCCTTTACTTTCCTGTCGCCGATCAAATGGCACCTTTTTACTTTCCAGTCAACAAAGAGGCAACACCCTCACCCTTTACTTTCCTGTTGCCGATCAAATGGCACTCTTTACCTTTCCAGTCACCGATCAAATGGCACCCTTTACTTTCCAGTCGCCGATCAAATGTCACCCTTTACTTTCCTGTCGCTGATCAAATGGCACCCTTTACCTTTCCAGTCGCCGATCAAATGGCACCTTTACCTTCCAGTCGCCGGTCAAATGGCACCCTTTAACCTTTTAGTCAACCAGGAGGCAAGACCCTCACCTTTATCTGTCGCCGAACATGGCCTCCTTCATCTCTGATCAATTGAGAATCAAAGAAGAGCCACCCACTTTTTTTCCAGATTCAAAAAAAAAATAAAACAAAACAAAACAAAAACAAAAACAAAAAAAAAGAAAAAGAAAAAGAGAGAGACAGAAGTGGGAAATGCTCGTCTTTAAAGAGAAAAAGGTCACACTGACTAGTGATTGCCAGCACTATCAGACGCCATCAAAAAGTCCCACTTGGCCCCTACATCGGTGTTCATATCTTTACTTCCTTTTCACTTCAAAAACACAGAAGCTTCGTGTTTCTTTTGTGAAAAAAAAGTAAAGAGGGGCATCTGTGAACACCTTTTTTGGTCCGGTCCAAGTGGAAAGAATCTTTTTTTATATTGCATTCCAACTTAGAATGATCAAATCCGAATAGAATGACTCTGATGGAAGCATTTTCGAGTGGAATATAGACCTGTTGGAGGCAAATCCGAGTGAAATGACTCAGATTGGAGGCAAATCCGAGTGAAATGACTCAGA
This sequence comes from Clitoria ternatea, assembly GCA_037962975.1. Classification (NCBI taxonomy): domain Eukaryota; kingdom Viridiplantae; phylum Streptophyta; class Magnoliopsida; order Fabales; family Fabaceae; genus Clitoria; species Clitoria ternatea. The sequence continues at coordinate 112,285,438 of CM075671.1, forward strand.
TTGGAGCAAATCCGAATGAAATGACTTAGATTGGAGCATTGCCGAGTGGAGTATATCCCTGTTGAAGATAAATCCAAGTGGAATGGCTCCAAAATGATCAGATCCGAGCAGGATGGCCCTGAAGGAAGCTTTTCCGAGTGGAATATGTCCCTGTTGAAGAGAAATCCGAGTGGAATGGCTCCAAAATGATCAAATCCGAATAGAATGACTCTGAAGGAAGCTTTTCCGAGTGGAGTATGTCCCTGTTGAAGAGAAATCCGAGTGGAATGACTCAAAGATGATCAAATCGGAGTCGTAATGAAGCATTTCCGAGTGGAATACTATTGCTGATTGAAGTGAATCCGAGTGGGAGCTTTCTGAATGCGAGAAATCTGAATGAAAGAATACTGATTGAAGTGAATCTGATTGAGGAGTATGTTTTTCTGGGCAGAATCGAGTCCGAATAACCAAGTCCGAGTGAGCACATCCGAGGTTCAGATGTTGAATGGAGCTCTCCTGGCTGAAGTCAAAAAGACCGACTCCGAGTGTAACTGAGTGGTCAGATTCAGACTGGAAGAAAAGTCTAACTCTAAATCTATCTGAGTGGTCAGATTCTCTCAAGTACCAACTTCTGAGAGGAAAGAAGATCGAGTCCGAATGAATATTTACCGAGTGGGCCATTCTACAACCATTTCCGAGTCCTTTTCAGTCAGATTTCTGAGCCAATCTTCACTCATCCTTCAAATCAATCTCGAGCCATCACTCTTCAAACCAATTCCGAGCAAGTGATTATGAGCTATCCTTTTAACCATTACCGAGCCACCATTTTTACCAAATTCTGAGCAACTTTCTCAATCAATTTCGAGTGACATTTTTCAGTCAACAAGGAGTCTTTTTCAGCCAATGCTGAGTCATCACCCTTCAAACCAATGCTGAGTCATCACCCTTCAAACCAATTTCGAGTCAATCCCTTCAAATCAATCCCGAGCCATCACTCTTTAAACCAATGCCGAGTCATCACCCTTCAAACCTATTCCGAGTCAATCCCTTCAAATCAATCCCAAGCCATCACTCTTCAAACCAATTTCGAGCGTAGAAAGGCTGAGAATGAATATCTGGGCAGACTCTCTCAAGTCCCATATTTCTGAGTGAAAACAACCCCAACACCCGAGTAAACACATCCGAGGGTCAAACGTTGATTGAAACCCTTCTGATTGAAGTATGAGGGATGAGTCCGAGTGAATATAAGGCCGACTCTTGAATAAACACATCCGAGGGACGATTATTTAATGAATCTCTCTTGACTAAAGTGAAGAGACCGACTCCGAGTGGTCAGATTCTGACTAAAAAAGGGTTCTGATTTCAGAGAAACCATCCTGATTGGAAAGTCCATAAGAACTGTTGATTGCCGTGTGAAACCATTTCTGATTGAAAAGGCAATTCCATGTGAAACCAGTTGGATTTCCGAATGAATGCTCTCCACTGAATGACTCCCCATTGTGAAATCCGAATGGGTTGTAGCTTACCTCCAATCGGTTAATACACAAATAAATTGCTCCTGAGTCCTGAATCTGACCAAGACTTGTCCAGGAAACAAGTGAAACCATCCGAGTGGAAATATGGCTGACTCCGAATGAATGCCCCTGAAGGATTATTGGAGCTGTTGCAACTTCTGATTGAAAGGAAGGCCGGCTCCGAGTTGAATATTGAGTGAAGCTGACCTTGAATGAAACTTACTGAGACCTGATTGTACACCCAGGGTCCTGTATCCGAGCACAAGTGACGAATCCGAGTGTAGAAGCATTGCCGAGCGAGATTCTTCCGAGTGGTTGAGTCCTCTCAGATTGATTCACACTCGGCAGCTATTAAAAGATTCCTACTCGGTCGGCTACTAAAGGATTCCTACTCGGTCTTTTGTGAAAGGATTCCCACTCGGTCTGTTATAGATTAATTCTCACTCGGACAAGACTGATAGTCATTCCTCTCGGAATTCTATTGGAGAATAGTCATTCCTCTCGGAATTCACTCCCATTGAGGATGAATGCTGACTGAGAGGCTAATCCGAGTCATCCTCTCTAGGATTTCCACCATCCTCTCTTGGATTTCCACATCCTCTCTCGGATTTCCACCATCCTCTCTCAGATTTCCACATCCTCTCTCGGATTTCCACCATCCTCTCTCGGATTTCCACCATCCCCTCTCGGATTTCCACCTGACTTGGATTCCACCACCCAAGTGGATCCAGGAATCCTGGAGGTGGCTAGCAGACAGGGGGCAGAAGTGGAGGAATTAAAAATTCCCACCAGCCGCTGTCCCCCACTACCAGGCTGCCTCCACTCTGAGTGGAAGCCTGAGCTGGCCTTCCACTCTGAGTGGAAGCCTGAGCTGGCCTTCCACTCGGAAAAGCCTATAAATGGACAAGGGCTGAAGCTTTGAAAAAAAAAGGCATTCATTAAGAGAAAACTCTGCCTGAGTTCACCTTTATTCTCTCTCTCCCTCACACCGTCCAACCCCTCACAGCAACCAAACACCATCCAGCTCCCTCTTTAACCCATAACACCATCCTCATTCTTCACAGCCCTCTCCAACAGCCCCCACACCTCCTTCTCCTCACCTATACCGTACAGCTCCCACATCAACCGTCCTTCAAATCTCACCATCCCTCCTCCTCTCTCTTCATACCACACCGTCTCCTTTCCCTCCAAGCACCTTCAAACTCCTCAACCCCCCACTGCCTTTCTCACTCGGTCGGCCCCTTCCACTTTCAATCAGTTGCTGACCCACTCTGCAGTTTCTTACTCCATCACTCGGTATTCCTCTTCTCACTCGGTACTTTTATTTCTCACTCGGTAATTTCAATTTTCACTCGGTACTTTCATTTCTCACTCGGTAATTTCAATTTTCACTCGGTACTTTTATTTCTCACTCGGTTTTTTCCATTTTCACTCGGTTTTCCCATTTTTAACTCGGTTTTTCCATTTTCACTCGGTTTTTCCATTTTTTACTCGGTTTTTCCATTTTCACTCAGTTTTTCCATTTTTTACTCGGTTTTTCCCTTTTTCTCACTCGATTTTCTCTTCTCCCACTCAGTTTTCGCTCGTTTTTCCCGCTCTTTTCCGAACTCACTGTTTCCCTTTCTCTCTTGTAGCTTCTGCTACCTTTCCTCCTTTGCTTCGTAGTAAAAATATAATAAAGGGAAATAAATGTTTCCTATGTCTTCTTTCAAATCTAAATAAAATCAAAAAAAAGAAACAAATCATTTTTAGTCAGTGTCGTATGAAAAATACTTCCGTCTACACAACCTCTATAGGATCCGTACACGTGCGAAGAACTTCGTCTTGTATGGGTTCCTCACCAAAATGATACCCACCAACATTTTCCCAATCTTTTCCTAAAAGAAAAAAAACACTCAGAACTACGTAACCCTGATTTCTTGATAATTCAAGAATACGTAGGAGCAGGACCTCAACTCCTGTCGGGCCCATCTTTCTTGCTTCTTTTTACTGATTTATTTCCTCACTTTCATGTTTCTTTCATAAGTGTTCTTTTTTTTGTCACTTCCATGAAAATCAATTTAGACGTGACGTCTTGTTGATTTCCCCCTAGTTTTTGTTCGAGCCTCGCCATGATTCATAGGGAAGAGATACTTAGGATGAGACGTCCCGCTTATCTCTTTCCTATCCCTGTCTTTTTTTATTCGAGGATGTCTAATTTAGGCGTGACGTCTTATTTGCATTCTCTTCCCCTTTCTGTCACATATCGAAGTCGAGTTTAATTCGGATAAAACGTCCCGTTGACCTCGCTTCGACATTCTATGTTTGTACAGTTCTCTACTCCATTCCATCGTTTTCAAATAAAAACACACAAAAAAAGAAAGAAACCATGTTTTATTTAAGGCTATTTATATTACGCTTTCAATCTTGGTACTGTTTCTGACAGGCGATGTAGGGTGCTAATACCTTCCCTACTCGTAACCGACTCCCGAACTTGAATCTCATTTTTTAAACCAGTGCTTTCACTGAACTCAGTTTTTTCCTAATGTTTTTCCTATGGATAAAAACGTTGGTGGCGACTCCCTGTTTCACACATTGGTTTTCTCTCTTCGCCACGCCGTCGCGATCCAGGTTGCGACAACCGGAATGTAAAAATTAAAACCAAGAAAGGAAGAGAAAAAAACAGATACCCAAGTGAGTGATGTGCTCAATCCTTGTTTCTGCAGTCTTAAGGAGAGACCGGTATTTAAGGGTACACCCTGGGAAACGACATGTAGGGCATCCACTATGGCCTTAGAGTACTCTGACAGTTGAGATCCTTCGACATCATATGCCAAAATTTCAAGGAGAAAGTGCCTGTGAGTCCAGCTGGTATAAAAAAGAAACTGACCTTCCTCATCCTTCCAAAAGGGGGGATCAGGTCCCTTGGCAAAAACTTTAAAATATGAATTCTTGAAAGAAGTCCAAACAATCTCACAAGAATCAGTGTTCGCCTCAAAATTGACGATGTCACTCTGACATCTCAAATTCACAAACCCATCCCAACACCACCTCGACGTATAACTCGAGCATATCGAAAGAAAATGGCGACGGTTGGGGTAAAGCGAAGATGCCTACCCAAAACCTTGAGGGCAAGGATGAGGGCCCATCCATTGGGGTAGAGTTGACTGGGGGCGATTTCTAAAAACACAACACCCTCATTTCAAACTTTGTGAAAGAACTCCCACCTTTGTTGGGGTATAGTTATGAAAAAAAAAGGAAACGGTCACACAGAATATGGCAAATCTGTTCTGCTTGTGTGGGTTTAGGGTTTAGGGGGCATAAAGGAGAAATGAGTCAGCATACTTCCTTGAACACCAGAAACCCTCAGCCTCAAGCTCAACGTCATCACTCGTAGTTGCATGATGGCTCTGAAGCGTAAAAACATCCCGAGCAACCCAGAAGTAAGGATCTTCGGCTTTTTAGGCTAACCAGTCTATTTTGCCTGCTATCATGTATATATCATCGGGGTCGTGCCTCACAACAGAAGATCTAGCAGTATCCCTGGTGACATCGTGTTTTAAAAATGGAATAATTAAATAAAAGTCAGTATCATCAGCGTAGTAATGCACTACGCTGGAATCTATAAGGGTGATTGGGGTTCGGGAAATTAAAAGGAGGGTGAGTTTGAATCTGAGATTAAAACGGCCGAGGTTGGCAAATCCCTAACCTGACCGTACCAATTTCCTGTCCTCACCCACCTACGGATATCCGTTTGGATGAACCGCGGTTCATGGCAAGGAACCCCAATTGGCCAAGAAACTAAAGGGTTCAAAATTATTTCAACTGAACTATCGTGATCTTGGTCATTGTTAATAGAAAAAACAGACATGTTTTAATAAAAATAGGCCGGTATATAAAGCTACCTATATGAATAGTTCTAGTAGTTCTTCTGGTACAGGCTAGGACGAGGTCAAAATTTTCTTGATGATAGAGAAACAGAGTTTCAAATCTAAAAATGTAGAGTAACATGGTATCAATACCACCCCCTTTTATAGGCATCGAGGTCATATGGGCCGAAGTTCAAACGTCGCGGCCCATGGACAGGATAAGAGATAAAGTGTCATGGCCCACTGAGTTAGATGATGTGATGGTGCATGGAAAATACGCACCAATCACCACCTGTCACATCAACAATCCCTGTGAAAAGTAGCTTTCTCATACAACGCACATTAAATGCTCTACCTAACCCACTAACTCAAGTCAGTTCAAACAGCATTATCCACTCCGGACCAAGTTGACACTCTGGTCCAAAATACTATTAGGGAGCTTGAATATAACTTCAATTTGACGAAGTAGCTCATTATTATGGCATCGCCATAACAACAAGCTAAGGGGAAAATGATTCAGGGTGTATATCGGACCCTATAATTAATGACGACGTGCCCATAATTTCATACGAAAAGGTAACTTAATTACTGAACCCACGACCAGTGCCTGTGAACCGATGTCATAACGAGTGTAAGAAAGGATATTAATCTATGGCCCCGGTCAGAAATCTAACATCTGAATGCAAGCCAGGCAAGGTATAAGCAACATGTCCCTACCAACACTGTTACTACAGGATGTTAGGAAAAGGGTCAAATTAAATCTTCCACTCAGGGAAGTTCTATAAATACAACTCATTTATTAACTTGAAACGGATTCTGAACACGTTCTTAAGAGCCTCTGTAATCTCTTTATTTTCCATAATGTCCGTACTGACTTAAGCATCAGAGAATCTTTTGTAGGTCCACCTCCAGTGTATTTCTCCCATAACGGTTCGGATTAAACATCAATTCCCTAAACGTGAAGAACTTAGGTCCCCACTGGACCTAAGTGCATAAAACTATACTCCACTGAGACAACGTAAAATAGAGAATTAGTGAGGTAACTTTGGACTCTGGTTGGAAGAGGTAAAATCTCTACCTCGAACACCGGATAGATCAATATTAAAAGTAATAAACAAATTAACATTAATAAACTTATACTTAAGATATTTAATAAATAATCTAATATATTAAAATAATTTAAATTATCCATAAGTTTATTAAAATAATTTTTATTATGAATAAAAAATTATTGTTGAATAATTAATAATACATAAATAAACTATTAATTAAATTAACAATTTATAACAAAAATATATTTATAAAATATATAATATTTTGTTTATATATATATAGTAAAATATTTTAAAGACTAAATTAGTATTTTAATTTTAATATTTTATTTAATAATTTCCTTTAAATTAATAAAATTTTCTAGTTAAGTAATATGTTAAATTGTCAAATAAAGCATGTATTTTGTGTTTCAAAAACATTGTTAACAATTAGAAATTTAATCATTGACAATGTGATGACACATGTGTGACATGTAAGAAAAAAAATCCATACATCTAATTTCTTAAAAAACAACCTCATTTTTTTATAAATAAATTTTAAAATGATATTGATTAGAAAAGCCCGATTCCTTGAAACTTTTGTCAGATTAGGGTGGTTTGAAATAAAAATTTTAATAATGGGGTAGAATAGAAACAAATTTTTGGTCTGGAGTGGAAAATATCACATCAAAGATTCAAAACTGCACTCTCAAATTACAATTATTGCATACCGCACATCGAAAAGACAATTTTTTACAAGAGCAACATGTGGTATGCATGTATAAAAACCGCCTGGTGAAGAGATTGTTATTCAAGTGGCCTCAATACTCAAGAGGGGGGGTGAATTGAGTTTTTAAAACTTTGCTTAGAATGGCTTTGAACTTGATTCTTTTGTCACAAGTTTAAAGATTATGCATATGAAGTCAAGTTTAATGCAAGAGCTAATGCAAACAAGAGGTGTATATAGTTAAAACAATTTATCAAACACTTGGTGTGCAATATTCAAAGTAAACTGATTCAAGCAAGCTCAAGTATGTAAATCCCAATCAACTAACATAAATCAATTCAATGCAGTATATGAATGTAAGAGAGTTAGGGAGAGAAGCTTGCAAACCAATTTAACGAGTTCCACCAACCCCGGTGTACGTCTCGCCTTCAAGCAACCCACTTGAAGGATTTCCACTATTGAAGTTTAGAGATTACAAGCTATGAGCGATTGCAGCTTCCTAGTGTCCCACACTCAAGAACTCAATCCTCACTAGCACAAGGGCAACCCACCCAATCTCTCAAACTCTCAATACCCAAAGGTTGAACCCCAACCTTTGTGACCACTCAACCTAGAGTGAAAAGCCTTTGTGTTTTGTGGTGTTTACAAGATATGAACTCTCTAAATAGAGTAGATGTACAAGTGAATGCTCTCTCAAATTTCTAACTCTCAACAAGAGAGGATATACAAGTTAAAGCTCAACTTTCAGAAAATGCAAAGATATAAACTCACTAAGCATAAGGAAGGATTGAAGAATTGATTGTCTCTTGCTTCTCTATGGTTGTGCTTGTGTTTCCTTTGCATTTATAAAGCCTTGGAGCAGCTTCAAAGTCCTTCTAGCCATTGCAAATAGTGGTTCCAGCTTGTCTTTGCCTATTTTAGGTTTTGGATAGTTGGTTCCCACTTAAATCTGTCTTTTTAGTGGTGTTTTCCACTTCTTGAATCGATTCGTAGCTTCGTGAATCGATTCAGAGCATTCTGATTTATGAATTTTAGAGTTCCAGATTCGTATGAATCGATTCAGGCCTTGTTGAATCGATTCAGGGCATTCTGTTTGGGGTTCCTGGGCTTGCATCTTTGTGTGAATCGATTCAGGGTCATGGTGAATCGATTCATGACATTCTATTTCCACTTTTGGTGACTTCCAGGGCTTTGATTCGATTCAGGGTCATGGTGAATCGATTCATGACATGCTGTTTCCAATTTTTGATGACTTCCAGGGCTGTGAATCGATTCATTCGTGTATGCATCGATTCAGGCGTTATATTTTGATGTTTTTCCATGCCTGATGGTCTTTCCTTGATGTGTTATGATCCATGGTTGCTTTCCTTTGTCTTTGTGCATTGGTTTCTTGATTTCTTGACCTTGTGGAAACGTTTTCTTCATGATTTCTTGAGTTTATATATCAACTTTGATTGTTTCATTTGTTTTTGATTCATGAAGATCTTATAATGCTTGTGCCTTTGTCATTATCAAAACCTGTTAACAACATGCAAATACATTCTCCCCCTTTTGATGATGACAACCAATGGCCATCTCTTGGGTTGTTAATATCAATAATATTAAAGAAGCAAAGATAAAGAATCATTCGAAAAACAGAGTGAATTTTCCTTCGTTTATCAAGTCTTTCTTATCCTTTATCTCCCCCTTTGTTTTTCAATTAGATATTCATCTTTATAAAACAATGTATCTTGAATTTCTAAAGGATTTTTCCCTTTGTTTCTTTATCCCCATTTGTTTCTTTCAAGTATCTCTCCCCCTTTGTCATTATCAAAAACAAATTCAGGGAATAATTAACCAAGCGTGTAAATAGGATGATTAACCAAGTGAATAACGATCACACAGCGCATCAAAATGATCAAACAAATATGACATCCAAATAGATATAACATTTAAGCAAATAACCATCCAAACAAGCAATAGAATCAGTTTCAAGTAAAAAACCAAAATAAATGCCTCAGAAGGGCAACCAAGTCTGAATATAAAAAGCAACTAACTGTCAAGTAAAAGCATAACGTAAAATGCCAATCAAGGCTGAGGAAAGTAAATGCTGGAAATCTGAGTGGCAAGCTCAGTATAGCGTTCTTCCATGTTGGTTTCAAGTTTGTCCAGGCGAGAGTTAAAGTTGGCTTCCATGATATCCAGGCGCCGGTCCATGTGGGCAGTGATCCTAGAAAACAAGTCATCAATAGGAGCGGGTGGAGGAGGAGGAGGAGCAGCATCTTCAGCATCATTACGAGGGCGTCGAAGAAATTGCCATAACCCGTGATATTTAACTATATTCATCTTTGTGAGATAAGTTTTTCCAATTGGTGCTTTGGGGCCTACAATTTCTTTCACTTCATTTTTCTAGTCCACCTTGTAGTGGCATAGTAATTTTGTGATTAGAATGGCATAGGGAAGGCGAGCAAGATTCTGAGCCTCGATCATATGGTGCCTTACAACATCAATCCAATTAATTTCTTTTTAATTGATGATGTCCCATAGCAACAAGATTTGTGCCTCACTCAATCTTGCATAATTTCCACCGGAAGGAAGGAGAATTTTCACCAAGACATAATGCAAAAGGCGGTGGTCAAGGCTTAGTGTGCCAACGGTGCTAAAGGGACTGGCAAGGTTAAAGAAGGTTCTTGCCTCCAAAGGATTGTAGTTCCATGAAGGAGAGGGTTCCTTTCCATGGAATTAAGCATTGTTAAGAGGGAGCTTTCCAACTTGGTTTAGCACTTCATTGTCAAGAAGAATGGTTTTGCCTTTCACTTTGGCATAATATCGAGCATCTTAAAGGCACAATGTTGAATAGAAAACCCAAATCAGTTCTGGATAGATTGCAACTTCCTCAAGAGCCATGAATCCTATTAGCTCTTGTTGGTGAAGAGTGTTGAGAAGAGAAAGTCCAGAAGATTTAAAGAATGGAACATCAAGCCAATGATGGGAGATGAGGTGCTTTTCAGAAAAAGAAAGTTTGGTACCTTTCCAACTCCTTTTGGGTGGAGAAAAACCTTGAAAGATCTGAATGTTGAGGGACGGTTGTAGCGGCAACATTGGCTCTTTGTTTCTTTCATGGTTGAGAGGAGGAAGCCATTGCTAATGGAGATTTGGAGAAGAAGTTCTAGAGTGAGAGATAGATGGGTTTAGAGAGAAGAAGGAGAAAAGGTGAGAAGAGTGATAAAGGAATAATGAGAAATGGACCCAATCAACGTTAAAAATACACAAAAACTATCGCGTGAATCGATTCAGAGGAAGCTTGAATCGATTCAACCATTATTGTTTGGGAGTTTTAAGAGGCATCAGGGGTTTGAATCAATTCGAAGGGAGTGTGAATCGATTCAAACTTCTCTGTTTGTGGAAAACGTTGAGCAACAGTGCTGTGAATCGATTTGAAGGGGGTCATGAATCGATTCAATCGATTCTGTTTTAAAGAAATTTTGACAATCAGGTATTTGAATCGATTCAAAGGGAGTGTGAATCAATTCACTCGATTCTATGTTACTTCTAATTGTATTTTTCCTGAGCTGAATTGATTCAAGGCATATTGCAACTCTTTTTAGATCATTAAAACTTCATTTTGATGAAAATCTTTGCCTCCTAATTCATCCAACTAATTGAGATCAACACAATACACAATTGTCAACCACGTTATGACATATCTAAGGATTCTTAATCACTACACGAACACTAATTAATCAACATATTGAAAATCAAGTATTTGTTAGAAACATTTATCATTCAAATGCAATTGGATATGTCTAGAATTCCTAATTCTCTTCTTATGTGAATGAATTGTTCTTTTACTAATGGTTTAGTGAATATGTATACAAGTTGTTTAGAGGTTTCAACGTGTTCAAGTACACAGTCACCTTTTAATACATGATCCCTAATGAAATGATGTCGGATTTCAATATGTTTGGTTCTTGAATGCATTACAGGATTCTTTGAAATGCTAATAGCACTTGTGTTATCACATTTAAGAGGCACATGGTCTAACATAACACCAAAGTCTAGAAGTTGTTGTCTCATCCAAAGGATTTGAGCACAACAACTACCAGCTGCAACATATTCTGCCTCAGCTGTAGATAGTGCAACACTTACTTATTTCTTGTTGTGCCAAGAAACAAGAGAACTACCAAGCAAGTGACATGTTCCACTAGTGCATTTCCTATCAAGTTTGCATCCTACAAAATCCGAATCAGAATATCCAACTAAAGTGCATTCAACCCCTTTGGGGTACCAAAAACCAACATTTGGAGTTCCAACAAGATATTTCATTATCCTTTTTACTGCAGTTAGGTGTGATTCTTTTGGACATGCTTGATATCTTACACACATACAAATAACAAACATGATATCCGGTCTACTAGCGGTTAAGTAAAGTAAGGATCCGATCATACCTCTATATTTTGTGAGTTCAACATCCTTACCCTTCTCATCCTTGTCCAAATAACATGAAGTGCCTATAGGTGTGGCAATGTCATTTGCCTTGTCCATGTTGAATTTCCTAAGCAATTCCTTGCAATACTTTGATTGGCTAATGAAAGTGCCTTCATTAGTTTGCTTAATTTGTAGTCCAAGGAAGAAAGTAAGTTCCCTCATCATGGACATCTCAAATTCTTCCTGCATTAGCTTAGCAAACTCTTTGCACAATGATTCATTAGTAGCACCAAAGATTATATCATAAACATACACTTGAACCAATAGTATGTCATTTTTCTTGTGCTTAATGAATAATGTTGTGTCAACCTTTCCTCTTTCAAAATTGTTTTCTAAAAGGAATTTACTTAATCTTTCATATTAAGCTCTTGGAGCTTGTTTTAAGCCATACAATGCTTTCTTTAGTTTGAAAACATGATTTGGAAATTGATAGTTTTCAAAACCTGGAGGTTGATCAACATACACTTCCTCTTGAATGTATCCATTCAAGAAAGCACTCTTGACATCCATTTGGTACAATTTAAAGTCCTTACTACCTGCAAAGGCTAATAATAATCTAATGGCTTCTAGCCTAGCTACGGGAGCATATGTCTCTTCATAATCAATGCCTTCTTCTTGATTGTAACCTTTAGCTACTAGCCTAGCTTTGTTCCTTGTGATTATACCATCTTTATCTAATTTATTCCTAAACACTCATTTTGTTCTTATTATTTGGTGATCATTGGGTTTTGGCACTAGTTCCCAAACTTTATTTCTTTCAAATTGATTTAATTCTTCTTGCATGGCCAACATCCAATGTTCATCAATAATAGCTTCATCAATGCATTTGGGTTCTATTTGTGATACAAAGGCTAAATGATTACATGTATTCCTAATGGCGTTTCGAGTACTTACACCTTTAGTCATTTCACCTATGACTTTATCCAAGGGATGATCCTTCAAGGTGATCCATTGTTGTGGTTGCTCATGTTGTGTTGTTTCTCCTTCATTGTTGACTTCTTCTTTTTCATTCAAACTCATTTCTTGGAATGTTCCTACAAGATCAACAACATCTTCCTTTCTCGGGGAGTTAAGGCTATTTTCATCAAATTTTACATGAATAGACTCCTCAATAGTGTTTGTTTGCTTGTTATAGATTCGATAAGATTTACTAGATTGCGAATATCCTAGGAAGATTGCCTCATCAGCTTTAGCATCAAACTTTCCTAAATTATCCCTTCCATTGTTGAGCATAAAGCATTTACATCCAAAAATATGAAAATATGAAATGTTGGGTTTTCTTCCTTTGTACAGTTCATAGGGGGTTTTCTTTAGAATAGGCCTTATTAAACATCTATTCATAACATGACAAGCGGTATTTACCGCATCGGCCCAAAAATGTTTCGCAATGTTATTTTCATTTAACATGGTTCTTGCAAGCTCCACTAAGGATCTATTCTTTCTTTCAACTACTCCATTTTGTTGTGGAGTTCTAGGAGCTGAAAAATTATGATTGATACCATGTTTTTTACAAAACTTTTCAAAAGATTGATTTACAAATTCTCCCCCGTGATCGGTTCTAATGGATGCTATTTTTGAATTTTGCTCATTTTGGATAATCTTAGCAAGTTTCTTGAATGCATGATATGCTTCATTTTTATGAGCAAGAAACAAGGTCCATGTATATCTTGAATAATCATCTACAATCACTAGACCATAGTAATTACCACCAAAGCTTTTGATTTTGGAAGGTCCAAATAGATCCATGTGCAAAAGTTGTAAAGGCTTTTGAGTGGAAATAATGTTTTTAGCTTGAAATGATGCCTTTACTTGTTTTCCCTTTTGACATGCATCATAAAATTTGTTTTCAAATTTAAGCTTTGGTAAACCAATTACTAATTCTTTAGAAACAAGTTTATTCAAATGGTCTGCATATATATGAGCTATTCTTCTATGCCATAGCCAAGTTTCAACCTCTCTAGTCATGAAGCATTGTACATCATTTGAGGACAAACTATCCATATCAATCATGTAAATATTATCAATTCTTTGACCTACAAACTTGATTTCCTTATTAATTTTATGTTCAATTATGCAACAATTTGATTCAAACAAAACTCTATATCCTTTGTCACATAATTGACTAATGCTAAGTAAATTGTGTTTGAGGCCTTCAACATACAATACATCACTAATAGAAGCAGAGGAATTATTACCAATGTTTCAAATGCCTAGAATTTTTCCTTTGGTGTTATCTCCATAGGTCACACTTCCTTTCCTTTTGGGTGTGAATGATGTGAATTTGTTTATGTCTCCCGTCATATGCTTTGAACACCCACTATCAAAATACCAATGGGTGTTGCTTGCCTTAAAGCATACCTGCAAAACAAGATTAATTTAGAGAACTAGGTACCCATTGTATGTTGGGTCCTTTTAGGTTAGTTTTTGGTAATGTCCCTTTGGGAACCCACACCTTTCTAATAACCTTTGGTCCTAATTTTCTAACATTACAATTTGAAGAATTATGACCTTTAAAACCACAATGATTGTATCTCATGAAAGGTGATGATGATCTCCTAGGTGGTACAAAGAAGTTTTTGTAATATTTTTCCTTTTTGGTGGAGTTGTGTCCTAAACCGGTTTTATCAAGCATACATCTTTGGTTTCCAAGTAATATATTTAAGTTATCTCTACCATTTGTAAATTTTTCTAATGTTCTATTTAAATCTAAAACCTTGGTTTCTAGAATGTCACATTTCTTTACAAATTCACATGGTTTGGTCCTAGAGCATGCTTGAACATTTTCTAATTCATCTTCCAAACATTTATTTTCTTTATAAGCTTCTATAAGGTCCTTCTTAAGAGTGTCAATGGTTTTTCTTGACAATTTGTATTTACTAGAAAGCTTGATAAATTTATCATACAACTCTTCAAAAGCATCTAGTAATTCATTCTTATCTAAATCAAGAAGACTTACCTCATTATCTTCTTCTTGGTGATTTGCCATTAAGCAAAGATTTGCTTCTTCACTTTTGGACTCATCGGAGCTACTTACATCGTTTTCATCCCAAGCGATGTAAGCTCTTCTTCTTCCTCTTTTCTCCTTGCTCTTCTTCTTAAAATTTGGGCAATCCACCTTGAAGTGCCCTTCCTTGCCATATTCAAAACAACTTGGTGAGGAAGAAGACTCATTAGAAATAGGTTTCTTACCTTGGGGTTTGAAGTTCTTTTGGAATCTTTTGTTTTTCATGAATTTTCCAAATCTTTTTACAAACAACCCAAATTCTTCCTCTTCGTCAAGGTCACTACATGATTCTTCTTCATGTATGGAAGTGGCTTTGAGAGCTAAGCCTTTCTTCTTGGAGGATTTTTCTTCTTTCTCCGCTTGCTTCAAATATCTTAGTTCTTGCTCTTGCTCTTGAAGCTTTCCAAAGAGTGTGGCAAGAAACATCTCATTGATATTTGGGGATTGTTTGATGGCAGTGACAAGAGGTTGCCATTCCCTGCTAAGACTTTTCAAAACTTTATGCACAAGCTCTTTGTTAGTATGTACTTTTCCAAGAGTAATAAGGTGATTTATTATAAGTGTAAATCTCTTTTGCATTTCTATAATGGTTTTTCTAGTGCTTATCCTAAAACTTTCATATTGACTAGTCAAGGTACTAATCTTGGAGTCTTTTACATCACTAGTACCTTCATGGGTTACTTGTAAAGTATCCCACATTTCCTTGGCCGTTTGACAAGTCATTACTCTAAAGAATTCATCGGGTCCTAAAGCAAGAGTAATGAGGTTTTTATCCTTATAGTTGTATTGAACTTTCTTTTCTTCATCATTAGTCCACTCATCCATGGGTTTCTCAATATTCTTGTCATTAATAGTATGCATGGGTATATATGGACCATTTTCAATGGCATTCCAAACTCTTAGATCAATGGATTGAATAAAAATTTTCATTCTTTCCTTCCAAAATGCATAACCTTCCCCATTGAAAGCGGGAGGTCTATTTTTGGCACCACCCTCAGGAAAATATTTAGAGAACTTGAGGCCATTTTATCTCTTAAAGCTGTTAAGCTTGATCTACCAAGAGTCAAGCTCTGATACCACTTGTTATTCAAGTGGCCTCAATACTCAAGAGGGGGGGTGAATTGAGTTTTTAAAACTTTTCTTAGAATGAATTTGAACTTGATTCTTTTGTCACAAGTTTAAAGATTATGCATGTGAAGTCAAGTTTAATGCAAGAGCTAATGCAAACAAGAGGTGTATATAGTTAAAACAATTTATCAAACACTTGGTGTGCAATATTCAAAGTAAACTGATTCAAGCAAGCTCAAGTATGTAAATCCCAATCAACCAATATAAATCAATTCAATGCAGTATATGAATGTAAGAGAGTTAGGGAGAGGAGCTTGCAAACCAACTTAACGAGTTCCACCAAACCCGGTGTACGTCTCGCCTTCAAGCAACCCACTTGAAGGATTTCCACTATTGAAGTTTAGAGATTACAAGCTATGAGCGATTGCAGCTTCCTAGTGTCCCACACTCAAGAACTCAATCCTCAGTAGCACAAGGACAACCCACCCAATCTCTCAAACTCTCAATACTCAAAGGTTGAACCCCAACCTTTGTGACCACTCAACCTAGAGTGAAAAGCCTTTGTGTTTTATGGTGCTTACAAGATATGAACTTTCTAAATAGAGTAGATGTACAAGTGAATGCTCTCTCAAATTTCTAACTCTCAACAAGAGAGGATATACAAGTTAAAGCTCAACTTTCAGAAAATGCAAAGATATAAACTCACTAAGCATAAGGAAGGATTGAAGAATTGATTGTCTCTTGCTTCTCTATGGTTGTGCTTGTGTTTCCCTTGCATTTATAGAGCCTTGAAGCAGCTTCAAAGTCCTTCTAGCCATTGCAAATAGTGGTTCCAACTTGTCTTTGCGTATTTTAGGTTTTGGATAGTTGGTTCCCACTTAAATATGTCTTTTTAGTGGTGTTTTCCACTTCTTGAATCGATTCGTTGCTTCGTGAATCGATTCAGAGCATTCTGATTTGTGCATTTTAGAGTTCCAGATTCGTATGAATCGATTCAGGCCTTGTTGAATCGATTCAGGGCATTCTGTTTGGGGTTCTTGGGCTTGCATCTTTGTGTGAATCGATTCAGGGTCATGGTGAATCGATTCATGACATTCTGTTTCCACTTTTGGTGACTTCCAGGGCTTTGAATCGATTCAGGGTCATGGTGAATCGATTCATGACATGCTGTTTCCAATTTTTGATGACTTCTAGGGCTGTGAATTGATTCATTCGTGTGTGAATCGATTCAGGCGTTGTATTTTGATGTTTTTTCCATGCCTGATGGTCTTTCCTTGATGTGTTATGATCCATGGTTGCTTTCCTTTGTCTTTGTGCATTGGTTTCTTGATTTCTTGACCTTGTGGAAACGTTTTCTTCATGATTTCTTGAGTTTATATATCAACTTTGATTGTTTCATTTGTTTTTGATTCATGAAGATCTTATAATGCTTGTGTCTTTGTCATTATCAAAACCTGTTAACAACATGCAAATACATTCTCCCCCTTTTTGATGATGACAACCAATGGCCATATCTTGGGTTGTTAATATCAATAATATTAAAGAAGCAATGATAAAGAATCATTTGAAAAACAGAGTGAATTTTCCTTCGTTTATCAAGTCTTTCTTATCCCTTATCTCCCCCTTTGTTTTTCAATTAGATATTCATCTTTATAAAACAATGTATCTTGAATTTCTAAAGGCTCTTTCCCTTTGTTTTTTTATCCCCCTTTGTTTCTTTCAAGTATGTGTCTCCCCCTTTGTCATTATCAAAAACAAATTCAGGGAATTATTAACCAAGCATGTAAATAGGATGATTAACCAAGTGAATAACGATCACACAGCGCATCAAAATGATCAAACAAATATGACATCCAAATAGATATAACATTTAAGCAAATAACCATCCAAACAAGCAATAGAATCAGTTTCAAGTAAAAAACCAAAATAAATGCCTCAGAAGGGCAACCAAGTCTGAATATAAAAAGCAACTAACTGTCAAGTAAAAGTATAACGTAAAATGCCAATCAAGGCTGAGGAAAGTAAATGCTGGAAATCTGAGTGGCAAGCTCAGTATAGCGTTCTTCCATGTTGGTTTCAAGCTTGTCCAGGCGAGAGTTGAAGTTGGCTTCCATGATATCCAGGCGCCGGTCCATGTGGGCAGTGATCCTAGAAAACAGTCATCAATAGGAGCGGGTGGAGGAGGAGGAGGAGCAGCATCTTCAGCATCATTACGAGGGCGTCGAAGAAATTGCCATAACCCGTGATATTTAACTATATTCATCTTTGTGAGATAAGTTTTTCCAATTGGTGCTTTGGGGCCTACAATTTCTTTCACTTCATTTTTCTAGTCCACCTTGTAGTGGCGTAGTAATTTTGTGATTAGAATGGCATAGGGAAGGCGAGCAAGATTCTGAGCCTCGATCATATGGTGCCTTACAACATCAATCCAATTAATTTCTTTTTGATTGATGATGTCCCATAGCAACAAGATTTGTGCCTCACTCAATCTTGCATAATTTCCACCGGAAGGAAGGAGAATTTTCACCAAGACATAATGCAAAAGGCGGTGGTCAAGGCTTAGTGTGCCAACGGTGCTAGAGGGAGTGGCAAGGTTAAAGAAGGTTCTTGCCTCCAAAGGATTGTAGTTCCATGAAGGAGAGGGTTCCTTTCCATGGAATTAAGCATTGTTAAGAGGGAGCTTTCCAACTTGGTTTAGCACTTCATTGTCAAGAAGAATGGTTTTGCCTTTCACTTTGGCATAATATCGAGCATCTTAAAGGCACAATGTTGAATAGAAAACCCAAATCAGTTCTAGATAGATTGAAACTTCCTCAAGAGCCATGAATCCTATTAGCTCTTGTTGGTGAAGAGTGTTGAGAAGAGAAAGTCCAGAAGATTTAAAGAATGGAACATCAAGCCAATGATGGGAGATGAGGTGCTTTTCAGAAAAGGAAGTTTGGTACCTTTCCAACTCCTTTTGGGTGGAGAAGAACCTTGAAAGATCCGAATGTTGAGGGACGGTTGTAGCGGCAACATTGGCTCTTTGTTTCTTTCATGGTTGAGAGGAGGAAGCCATTGCAAATGGAGATTTGGAGAAGAAGTTCTAGAGTGAGAGATAGATGGGTTTAGAGAGAAGAAGGAGAAAAGGTGAGAAGAGTGATAAAGAAATAATGAGAAACGGACCCAATCAGCGTTAAAAATGCACAAAAACTATCGCGTGAATCGATTCAGAGGAAGCTTGAATCGATTCAACCATTATTGTTTGGGAGTTTTAAGAGGCATCAGGGGTTTGAATCAATTCGAAGGGAGTGTAAATCGATTCGAACTTCTCTATTTGTGGAAAAAGTTGAGCAACAGTGCTGTGAATCGATTCGAAGGGGGTCATGAATCGATTCAATCGATTTTGTTTTAAAGAAATTTTGACAATCAGGTATTTGAATCAATTCAAAGGGAGTGTGAATCGATTCACTCAATTCTATGTTACTTCTAATTGCATTTTTCCTGAGCTGAATTGATTCAAGGCATATTGCAACTCTTTTTAGATCATTAAAACTTCATTTTGATGAAAATCTTTGCCTCCTAATTCATCCAACTAATTGAGATCAACACAATACACAATTGTCAACCACGTTATGACATATCTAAGGATTCTTAATCACTACACGAACACTAATTAATCAACATATTGAAAATCAAGTATTTGTCAGAAACATTTATCATTCAAATGCAATTGGATATGTCTAGAATTCCTAATTCTCTTCTTATGTGAATGAATTGTTCTTTTACTAATGGTTTGGTGAACATGTCTGCAAGTTGTTTAGAGGTTTCAACGTGTTCAAGTACACAGTCACCTTTTAATACATGATCCCTAATGAAATGATGTCGGATTTCAATATGTTTGGTTCTTGAATGCATTACAGGATTCTTTGAAATGTTAATAGCACTTGTGTTATCACATTTAAGAGGCACATGGTCTAACATAACACCAAAGTCTAGAAGTTGTTGTCTCATCCAAAGGATTTATGCACAACAACTACCAGCTGCAACATATTCTGCCTCAGCTGTAGATAGTGCAACACTTACTTGTTTCTTGTTATGCCAAGAAACAAGAGAACTACCAAGCAAGTGACATGTTCCACTAGTGCTTTTCCTATCAAGTTTGCATCCTACAAAATCCGAATCAGAATATCCAACTAAAGTGCATTCAACCCCTTTGGGGTACCAAAAAACAACATTTGGAGTTCCAACAAGATATTTCATTATCCTTTTTACTGTAGTTAGGTGTGATTCTTTTGGACATGCTTGATATCTTGCACACATACAAACAGCAAACATGATATACGGTCTACTAGCAGTTAAGTAAAGTAAGGATCCAATCATACCTCTATATTTTGTGAGTTCAACATCCTTACCCTTCTCATCCTTGTCTAAATAACATGAAGTGCCCATAGGTGTGGCAATGTCATTTGCCTTGTCCATGTTGAATTTCCTAAGCAATTCCTTGCAATACTTTGATTGGCTAATGAAAGTGCCTTCATTAGTTTGCTTAATTTGTAGTCCAAGGAAGAAAGTAAGTTCCCTCATCATGGACATCTCAAATTCTTCTTGCATTAGCTTAGCAAACTCTTTGCACAACGATTCATTAGTAGCACCAAAGATTATATCATCAACATACACTTGAACCAATAGTATGTCATTTTTCTTGTGCTTAATGAATAATGTTATGTCAACCTTTCCTCTTTCAAAATTGTTTTCTAAAAGGAATTTACTTAATCTTTCATACCAAGCTCTTGGAGCTTATTTTAAGCCATACAATGCTTTCTTTAGTTTGAAAACATGATTTGGAAATTGATAGTTTTCAAAACCTGGAGGTTGATCAACATACACTTCCTCTTGAATGTATCCATTCAAGAAAGCACTCTTGATATCCATTTGGTACAATTTAAAGTCCTTACTACCTGTAAAGGCTAATAATAATCTAATGGCTTCTAACCTAGCTACGGGAGCATATGTCTCTTCATAATCAATGCCTTCTTCTTGATTCTAACCTTTAGCTACTAGCCTAGCTTTGTTCCTTGTGATTATACCATCTTCATCTAATTTATTCCTAAACACCCATTTTGTTCTTATTATTTGGTGATCATTGGGTTTTGGTACTAGTTCCCAAACTTCATTTCTTTCAAATTGATTTAATTCTTCTTGCATGGCCAACATCCAATGTTCATCAATAATAGCTTCATCAATGCATTTGGGTTCTATTTGTGATACAAAGGCTAAATGATTACATGTATTCCTAATGGCGTTTCGAGTACTTACACCTTTAGTCATTTCACCTATGACTTTATCCAAGGGATGATCCTTCAAGGTGATCCATTGTTGTGGTTGCTCATGTTGTGTTGTTGCTCCTTCATTGTTGACTTCTTCTTTTTCATTCAAACTCATTTCTTGGAATGTTCCTGCAAGATCAACAACATCTTCCTTTCTCAGGGAGTTAAGGCTATTTTCATCAAATTTTACATGAATAGACTCCTCAATAGTGTTTGTTTGCTTGTTATAGATTCGATAAGATTTACTAGATTGCGAATATCCTAGGAAGATTGCCTCATCAGCTTTAGCATCAAACTTTCCTAAATTATCCCTTCTATTGTTGAGCACAAAGCATTTACATCCAAAAATATGAAAATATGAAATGTTGGGTTTTCTTCCTTTGTACAGTTCATAGGGGGTTTTCTTTAGAATAGGCCTTATTAAACATCTATTCATAACATGACAAGCGGTATTTACCGCATCGGCCCAAAAATGTTTCGCAATGTTATTTTCATTTAACATGGTTCTTGCAAGCTCCACTAAGGATCTATTCTTTTTTTCAACTACTCCATTTTGTTGTGGAGTTCTAGGAGCTGAAAAATTGTGATTGATACCATGTTTTTCACAAAACTTTTCAAAAGATTGATTTTCAAATTCTCCCCCGTGATCGGTTCTAATAGATGCTATTTTTGAATTTTGCTCATTTTGGATAATCTTAGCAAGTTTCTTGAATGCATGATATGCTTCATTTTTATGAGCAAGAAACAAGGTCCATGTATATCTTGAATAATCATCTACAATCACTAGACCATAGTAATTACCACCAAAGCTTTTGATTTTGGAAGGTCCAAATAGATCCATGTGCAAAAGTTGTAAAGGCTTTTGAGTGGAAATAATGTTTTTAGCTTGAAATGATGCCTTTACTTGTTTTCCCTTTTGACATGCATCACAAAATTTGTTTTCAAATTTAAGCTTTGGTAAACCAATTACTAATTCTTTAGAAACAAGTTTATTCAAATGGTCTGCATGTATATGAGCTATTCTTCTATGCCATAGCCAAGTTTCATCCTCTCTAGTCATGAAGCATTGTACATCATTTGAGGACAAACTATCCATATCAATCATGTAAATATTATCAATTCTTTGACCTACAAACTTGATTTCCTTATTAATTTTATGTTCAATTATGCAACAATTTGATTCAAACAAAACTCTATATCATTTGTCACATAATTGACTAATGCTAAGTAAATTGTGTTTGAGGCCTTCAACATACAATACATCACTAATAGAAGCAGAGGAATTCTTACCAATGTTTCAAATGCCTAGAATTCTTCCTTTGGTGTTATCTCCATAGGTCACACTTCCTTTCCTTTTGGGTGTGAATGATGTGAATTTGTTTATATCTTTCGTCATATGCTTTGTACACCCACTATCCAAATACCAATGGGTGTTGCTTGCCTTGAAGCATACCTGCAAAACAAGATTAATTTAGAGAACTAGGTACCCATTGTATGTTGGGTCCTTTTAGGTTAGTTTGTGGTAATGTCCCTTTGGAAACCCACACCTTTCTAATAACCTTTGGTCCTAATTTTATAACATTACAATTTGAAGAATTATGACCTTTAAAACCATAATGATTGCATCTCATGAAAGGTGATGATGATCTCCTAGGTGGTACAAAGAAGTTTTTGTAATATTTTTCCTTTTTGGTGGAGTTGTATCCTAAACCGGTTTTATCAAGCATACATCTTTGGTTTCCAAGTAATATATTTAAGTTATCTCTACCATTTGTAAATTTTTCTAATGTTCTATTTAAATCTAAAACCTTGGTTTCTAGAATGTCACATTTCTTTACAAATTCACACGGTTTGGTCCTAGAGCATGCTTGAACATTTTCTAATTCATCTTTCAAACATTTATTTTCTTTATAAGCTTCTATAAGGTCCTTCTCAAGAGTGTCAATGGTTTTTCTTGACAATTTGTATTTACTAGAAAACTTGATAAATTTATCATACAACTCTTCAAAAGCATCTAGTAATTCATTCTTATCTAAATCAAGAAGACTTACCTCATTATCTTCTTCTTGGTGATTTTCCATTAAGCAAAGATTTGCTTCTTCACTTTCGGACTCATCGGAGCTACTTACATTGTTTTCATCCCAAGTGATGTAAGCTCTTATTCTTCCTCTTTTCTCCTTGCTCTTGTTCTTAAAATTTGGGCAATCCACCTTGAAGTGTCCTTCCTTGCCACATTCAAAACAACTTGGTGAGGAAGAAGACTCATTAGAAATAGGTTTCTTACCTTGGAGTTTGAAGTTCTTTTGGAATCTTTTGTTTTTCATGAATTTTCCAAATCTTTTTACAAACAACCCAAATTCTTCCTCTTCGTCAAGGTCACTACATGATTCTTCTTCATGTATGGAAGTGGCTTTGAGAGCTAAGCCTTTCTTCTTGGAGGATTTTTCTTCTTCCTCCGCTTGCTTCAAATATCTTAGTTCTTGCTCTTGCTCTTGAAGCTTTCCAAAGAGTGTGGCAAGAAACATCTCATTGATATTTGGGGATTGTTTGATGGCAGTGACAAGAGGTTGCCATTCCCTGCTAAGACTTTTCAAAACTTTATGCACAAGCTCTTTGTTAGTATATACTTTTCCAAGAGTAATAAGGTGATTTATTATAAGTGTAAATCTCTTTTGCATTTCTACAATGGTTTTTCTAGTGCTTATCCTAAAACTTTCATATTGACTAGTCAAGGTACTAATCTTGGAGTCTTTTACATCACTAGTACCTTCATGGGTTACTTGTAAAGTATCCCACATTTCCTTGGCCGTTTGACAAGTCATTACTCTAAAGAATTCATCGGGTCCTAAAGCAAGAGTAATGGGGTTTTTATCCTTATAGTTGTATTGAACTTTCTTTTCTTCATCATTAGTCCACTCATCCATGGGTTTCTCAATATTCTTGTCATTAATAGTATGCATGGGTATATATGGACCATTTTCAATGGCATTCCAAACTCTTAGATCAATGGATTGAATAAAAATTTTCATTCTTTCCTTCCAAAATGCATAACCTTCCCCATTGAAAGCGGGAGGTCTATTTGTGGCACCACCCTCAGGAAAATATTTAGCGAACTTGAGGCTATCTTATCTCTTAAAGCTGTTAAGCTTGATCTACCAAGAGTCAAGCTCTGATACCACTTGTTATTCAAGTGGCCTCAATACTCAAGAGGGGGGATGAATTGAGTTTTTAAAACTTTTCTTAGAATGAATTTGAACTTGATTCTTTTGTCACAAGTTTAAAGATTATGCATGTGAAGTTAAGTTTAATGCAAGAGCTAATGCAAATAAGAGGTGTATATAGTTAAAACAATTTATCAAACACTTGGTGTGCAATATTCAAAGTAAACTGATTCAAGCAAGCTCAAGTATGTAAATCCCAATCAACCAACATAAATCAATTCAATGCAGTATATGAATGTAAGAGAGTTAGGGAGAGGAACTTGCAAACCAATTTAACGAGTTCCACCAACCCCGGTATACGTCTCGACTTCAAGCAACCCACTTGAAGGATTTCCACAATTGAAGTTTAGAGATTACAAGCTATGAGCGATTGCAGCTTCCTAGTGTCCCACACTCAAGAACTCAATCCTCACTAGCACAAGGACAACCCACCCAATCTCTTAAACTCTCAATACCCAAAGGTTGAACCCCAACCTTTGTGACCACTCAACCTAGAGTGAAAAGCCTTTGTGTTTTGTGGTGTTTACAAGATATGAACTCTCTAAATAGAGTAGATGTACAAGTGAATGCTCTCTCAAATTTCTAACTCTCAACAAGAGAGGATATACAAGTTAAAGCTCAACTTTCAGAAAATGCAAAGATATAAACTCACTAAGCACAAGGAAGGATTGAAGAATTGATTGTCTCTTGCTTCTCTATGGTTGTGCTTGTGTTTCCCTTGCATTTATAGAGCCTTGGAGCGCTTCAAAGTCCTTCTAGCCGTTACAAATAGTGGTTCCAGCTTGTCTTTGCGTATTTTAGGTTTTGGATAGTTAGTTCCCACTTAAATCTGTCTTTTTAGTGGTGTTTTCCACTTCTTGAATCGATTTGTAGCTTCGTGAATCGATTCAGAGCATTCTGATTTGTGCATTTTAGAGTTCCAGATTCGTATGAATCGATTCAGGCCTTGTTGAATCGATTCCGGGCATTCTGTTTGGGGTTCCTAGGCTTGCATCTTTGTGTGAATCGATTCAGGGTCATGGTGAATCGATTCATGACATTCTATTTCCACTTTTGGTGACTTCTAGGGCTTTGAATCGATTTAGGGTCATGGTGAATCGATTCATAACATGCTGTTTCCAATTTTTGATGACTTCCAGGGCTGTGAATCGATTCATTCGTGTGTGAATCGATTCAGGCGTTGTATTTTGATGTTTTTCCATGCCTGATGGTCTTTCCTTGATGTGTTATGATCCATGATTGCTTTCCTTTGTCTTTGTGTATTGGTTTCTTGATTTCTTGACCTTGTGGAAACGTTTTCTTCATGATTTCTTGAGTTTATATATCAACTTTGATTGTTTCATTTGTTTTTGATTCATGAAGATCTTATAATGCTTGTGCCTTTGTCATTATCAAAACCTGTTAACAACATGCAAATACAGAGATGGTTTTGGTGTAGAAACTGCACCTCCAGGAGACGATTTTGCTGTCAAATCCTACGCATAGAAAAGCTGACAAATCGCATGATGTGAAGTGAAAACCACACTTCCAAATGGTAGTTTTTATACAATTTTATTTCATTTTATACAATTAGTAGTATATCATATTTCTAACAAAGTAATTGTTATTATTTTATTTTCATATATATGAGAAAATAAGAGATACGTATACATATCTAAAATATATATTAAATATTTTATTGAAATAATATTAGATATATTAAAAAATAGAATTTAAGTACATTATTAATACCGTTTAAAAATATCAATTATAACTAATTATTTAATATTTTTTTATAGATTGAAATTTAGAGGATGTTAGATTAGGTGTGTATTAATATAGTAAGGTGTTTGTAAATTATTATTATTATAATTGATATTTTTAAACGATATTATTAATATACTTAAATTCTGTTTTTTAATATATTTAATATTATTTCAATAAAACATTTAATATATATTTTAGATATGTATACGTATCTCTTATTTTCTCATATATATGAAAATAAAATAATAACATTTACTTTGCCAAATATGATATACTATTAATATTCCTTTTTTGGTGAGTAGGTGAAAAAATGTTTGCTTTTTCCTGTGATGGTTATAGTAAGGTGTTGAAGATGAAAATGCTTAATGTATTGGATGAAAAGAATTCAATCTAACATGCATGCTGCTTTGGATTTAAAATTGTATAAAAACCGCCCTTTGGAAATGCGGTTTTCACTTCTCATCATGTGATTTGACAGCCTTTCTGTGCGTAGGACTTGACAACAAAACTGTCTTTTGGAGGTGCGGTTTCTACACCAAAACCGTCTCTTCACCACATGTTGCTCATCGTCTCTTCCATATGTGGTATGCAATAACCGTAATTTGAGAGTGCGGTTTTGAATCTTTGATGTGATATTTTTCACCCTAGATCAAAAATTTGTTTATGTTCTACTCCATTATTAAAATTATTATTTCAAACCACCCTAATCTGACAAAAGTTCTTGATTCCTCACAGTAGTACAAAGTCTTTTCCTCCCACTTTACCAATTGTAAAAGTGAAGTTGAAAAATAAAATAATTAATAATTAATACTATTGATTTTACAAGTAGTTTGAGATAATTAAATTTTTTACTAAATCAATAATATTTTTTATTAGTTTGAAGGACCAACTAAACATCCACAAGTTTTTCTTTTTAAATTAAGGAAAAGAATGGAGACCAAGAGGGTGTTTGGCGTGTGTATGTGAACCGAGATTTTTCTGTTAAGTTGAAACAACTTTTTGATCTTATGACTCAACGAAGTTTTGACTATTTCGAATAGCGTAAAGAATTAATATTAACCTTCAAATTTTTTACTTCAACTTGACTCTGTTTTCCCAACTGCAAATCAAACATCCCAAATCAAACTACTTAGCACGTTGAAACGAAAGCACGAAACTATGGTCACACCGACTTCAGTATGCAAAAAATTCCATCAAAATTTCCAGGCTTAACATAAGCTTTTATTTTTTCGGTCTAACATTAGTAATTTAAGTAGACATGAAAGTCCAGTCAAAGATAAAGACATAAAAAAATGTATAAAATATAAAACGAAGAAGCTTCCATGAACGAAGGAAAATAATTATAAAATAAATAAAGACACTTAAAAAAGGACAGGACAGAGAAAACAAATAAAAAGCGATTTCAACGTTCTCGTCACGTCCCTTCCAAGTTCCAGGTTCCAACTAGGCGCACACACTCTCTTTCTACCTTATCCTTTTTCTTGTCTTTTCTCCACTTTTCCTCGCTTTACCCTCCAGTAGTACTGCACTTTTTCACCGAAAACGCGTCTTCTCTGGGTTTATTCGTCATTCCAACCTCAACCTCGTAGAAGCAACCAACTTCGTTCTCTTCTTTTATTCTAACGAGTAACTAACCCTATAATCGTTCAGTAGACTCGTTCATTGATTACAAAAAAATGGCTGAAAACGGCGAAGAGAAGTTGCTCGCTGTAGCGCGGCACATAGCAAAGACGCTGGGCCACAACAACCACAACATGGCCGATGATATCCTCCAAATATTCTCAAACTTCGACGGTAGATTCTCCAAGGAGAAGTTATCAGACGAGGGGGTAGAAAACGACCCCATGGGCTGCGCTGCACTGGAAAAAACTCTTAACTCCCTTGAACTCAGGATCTCACGCCATGTGTGCTCTGATAAACCTATCTGGTCCAACTCGGTTGATTCCGCTTCCTTCCTTGCCGTTATCGACGAACTCATCGCCACCGTCGACGACTTCAGCCCCCTCGCCAACGACGAGGACATCGGTGCGTGTCTTCTTCGCGCCGAAGACATGCTCCAGCAGGCAATGTTCCGCGCGGAGGATGAGTTCCGCTTTATTATGGAACAAGGCAGTGAGGCGTACGACGTGACTCGTTGCAGCGGTGAGTCAACTCGGAACGATGATTCGCTGTTTGACTCCGATGACGACGGCGAGGAGGACCTGATTCCGGTGGCGAAGGCGGTGAACAACTACGACGTGGTGATCGAGGCGCTTCCGCCACGGACGGTGAGTTGTCTCCGAGAGGTCGCGCAGCGTATGGCGGCGGCGGGGTTCGGGAAGGAGTGTTCGCATGTGTACGGTGGTTGCCGGAGGGAGTTCTTGGAGGAGAGCTTATCGAGGTTAGGGTTACAGAAGCTGAGCATTTCGGAGGTTCACAAGCTTTCATGGCAAGAGCTTGAAGACGAGATCGAACGATGGGTCAAGGCCTCCAACGTCGCTCTCAAGATCTTGTTCCCTAGCGAGCGGCGGCTCTGCGACCGTGTCTTCTCCGGCCTCTCCTCCTCCGCCGCTGCCGCCGACCTGCCTTTTATGGAGGTTTGCCGCGGATCGGTGATTCAGCTGCTGAACTTTGCCGATGCGGTCGCCATTGGTAACCGTTCTCCGGAACGTTTGTTCAGAGTCCTAGATGTGTTCGAGACAATGCGTGACTTAATTCCTGAATTCGAATCAGTTTTCTCCGATCAATACTGCATGTTCCTTGTTAACGAAGCAGTAACGATTTGGAAGAGGTTAGGGGAAGCGATCAGGGGAATTTTTGTCGAATTGGAGAATCTTATTAGCCGAGATCCGGTGAAGGCAGCGGTACCCGGTGGTGGACTCCATCCTATCACACGCTACGTGATGAACTACCTTCGCGCCGTGTGTAGGTCACGGCAAACCCTAGAAATAGTTTTTCAAGATAACGAACTTTCATTGGAAGATTACCCTAAAAATAAGCCTGAGGATAGGTTTCAATTGCAAACTAATTCACCGTTTTCTGTTCAAATAGGATGGATTATGGACTTGTTAGAACGCAATTTGGAAGCAAAATCTAAAATTTACAAGGACCCTGCATTATGCTCTGTTTTCATGATGAACAATGGGAGGTACATTGTTCAAAAGGCTAAAGACAGCGAATTGGGAACCCTATTAGGTGATGATTGGCTTCGGAAACACACTGCCAAAGTGCGGCAATGCCATGTGAGCTATCAAAGAAGCTCGTGGAGTAAGTTACTGGGATATCTCAAGGTGGAGAATAATGGTTCAATGACAATGGCGGCGAAGCCAATGAAGGAGAAGCTCAAGTTGTTTAACCTGCATTTTGAGGAGATTTGTAGGGTGCAGTCTCAGTGGCTTGTGTTTGATGAACAGCTCAGGGAAGAGATTCGGATTTCTTTGGAAAAGATCGTGTTGCCTGCTTATGCAAGCTTCATTGGTAGGTTCCATAATGTTCCGGAACTTAGCAAGCATGCTGATAGGTATGTCAAGTTTGGAATGGAAGACATTGAAGCTCGGCTTAACGATTTGTTTCGTGGAAGCAGTGGATCAAGCGGTGGCCGAAAGTGAAGGTGAAAGAGGTAGTGAGTTTTGTGTGTATTGTATGTATGTATGAATTTGTAGTGTAGTTAGAAATCAGAGTTTTGTATATCACAAATGTTGTGCTAAAGCATTTGTGACCTTGTGTTATACATGTAGCATGTATGTTTTTTCAGCCCAGAATCATCATATATAAAAATTTTGTGATGGAAACTATATTCCGCAGTTGATTTTATGAGTTTGAAGAAATTATCTTAGCGTCTCCGTCCGCCGTAAAATTTAAGATCCCATCAGTGATTTCCTTCACTTGTTACATTGTAGCAAGAGGGATGGAAATGGGCTAGGTCAGACCGGGTTATGAAAGACCTGAGCCTGGTCTAGATCAAATTTTCAAGGTCTGAGCCTAGTCTATTAGCATGTCATAGGCCTTTTTTTAAGGTCTGTTTTGGCTGTTTGAAGGCCTGATCTGTTTAAAAGTCTATTTAAAAGGTTTGTTTATAGTGAAACTTTTGAAATGTCAAAACCAACCTAAAAAAAATTTGTGTTCCATTCTCTTCTAATTTTTTTTAATTGTAAATTTGTGATATTAATTTATATTATATAAATGTAAATATCTAATATATATATATATATATATATATTATTTTATGTTATAAATATATCATATATATATATAACTAATTAACAATTAATTTAATTAAATAGGTCGGCCTTTTGGGCTTCAAAGGTTTTTTAGAAAGTTTGTGGCCTGACCTGTTTAGTTAAAAAGGCATTTTTAAAAGCCTAAACTTGGTCTTCTAGCCCGATAAGTCTGGCCTATGTAGGCTTTAAACGAGCCGGGCCATAGACCCTCGACGGACGACCTAACTCATTTCCATCCCTAATTCCGAATTTGAATGCCTAGAATTACAATTATGACTATAAGCATACTTGAAATATAGTATATTTCATTAATATACTTGTTTCATTTCTTTTTCTACTGATAGTGACTGGAACCAGGATTAGGATCCCTTCTTTATGTGTTGGAAAAATGATAAGAAACTATTGGGTCTTTCTATGTTAGTTTAGGCAGGATGATTAATTCATAAACCTTTGGGAGTAGGCTAATCATGGTGTGGGTTAAGAAATGTGCTGTATTAAGTAGTTATAGGAGTGGATTAATGGTTAGGGCCGCGGAACTTAAGCAGTTAGAATCAGAGGTTAAAACACCGAAAAGAGGAAGTTTCATGTAATATTTATTACAAACTATATTCATAGTTCCAGACTAGTCAAGTTAAGGGATGGTTCATTAATGTGTTATGTTGCAAGTTTCAGAAACCAGTACTACTAGTCAGCTTTTCCCTGATTATAACCATTGCCTTTAACGTTATCTATATATGCAAATCTTCAATTTACCACCTAGTCAGGGTTAATGAAATTTGATTGGTGCCAGGGGGATTCTGTTTTCCTTCTCCTATTCCTTGAAAGTAGCCAAAGAGACGGGGACAATAGATGGGATTGCTTGATCTTCAGCAAAGTGTTTTTGCCATTGTTATAAGGTTAGACTCTTTACTTGTACAAGTGGTTTTAAAATTTTATGGGTCATGCGCGATAAAATAAGTAAAGATCTCTTAGTTTTTTTTTCAAAGAAGAAAATTTATTAAATAACCAAATTAATATTAATAAAGTCATTGTAAATTCTGAACATATCAACTAGATATATCATCCTAGTGTAAACATAATAACCAAGGTAGAAAATAATGAACGGTACTCTAACGCTTTCCTTAAAAAAAACCACTTATTCCTCTTACATCAAAACATAAAAAAACACAAATTATCATAAAAAAATGGTTCTAGCATTTTTAGATGCAAAATCATTAATGAGAACGTCAATATCAATACTCTTTAATATATTATTTTCAATAGATAAAATTGACAAACCATTCAATCTCTTATGACATTGATGATCTTAAGTAAGTTTTTATTAATTTTAGTTACATGTATAGTTAATAATATTCTGTAAGCAATTGAGAATTTTGATAATAATACATTACATCATCAGGCAAAGTCACTTTCAACAATTTCAATTCAGAAAAAAATCATCTAAATCAACGTCTAATGAATTGTCATGAGAAAAAGTAGAGTAGACTTTAGCAAACATTCTTTCAATTCATTATGAAAGATAAATAAAATAGTAAATTAACAAAAGAAAAGAATAATAGCACATGAAAAGAGAAGCTGGCGTTGAATACTCATTCACAACTTCACATGTATACTTTAATTCCAATAGCTAAATTTAAACACATGGTAAACATAAAATTAACAAATTAATATGAAAATTAAAACAACCAACTAATTAGTAATAATTATTAAAAATTAAAAATTAAAACATTCTTAACATAAAAATATTATGAAAAATAAAAAGAATTAAATAATTAACAATAACGATAAAAATTAAAAAATTAAGACCTTGCAAACATAAAAATTAATAAAATATTGATATCAACATGAATAAAGTTTCTAAATAATTTATATAATAAAAATTAATAAACAAGTGATTTGAAAGGAAACTAATAAATAGCTTTTCACGTTTCTTAATTCTTAATCCTAGTCATATTTTTATTTTAAAAAATAAAATAAATTATAATGTAATTAACAAGTGATTTAGAAGGGGAAATGCGTACAGATTTTACAATGTAATTATAGTGTGATTGAGAGTAGGTCAAAGTGAACAATATTGTAAAAACAAAAAAGAAGGAATAATGAAACAAGAACATTTCAATTGAAAGAGAAAGTAATTTAGTTGTGTACTCTTCCAATTTATATCCTTTTATATAGATAGTTTTTTATTATATCCATTAGATTTTTAAGTTCCATAATTATTTAGCTTTAGAACTTGTTTTTTTTTTATCATTTTAATGTTTCTATTGGTTTTTTTTTTGTTTTTAACTAGGCTCAACATTATGTATGGGTGCTACTGCATGTTATTAAAATTTTAAAACGAAAAATTCATACTAGGAGGGGGTCAAATCTATGACCCGTTGCTTAACGCGTAAATGCCTATCCATTGAGCCACTGTTGCTATATTGAAAATTATTGATTTTTTCCTTACATAATTTCAACATTTATTTTTATTTTGGACCCTTATCAACAATGGGTCATGGGCAATTGTCCTTGCTTGCAAGGCCTAGGGCCGACATTGCGACCATAATTACGGCCAACTACATCCACTCATAATATTAAGGTTTTTGATATCACCGCAACTACGATCACACCCGTAATTTAAAAGACTTTTAAAACACTAGCTTAATAGTAGTAATAATTAAGAAAGAATTTCCACTTGTGATATTATGGACAAAGAGTAAATTCTATTCTAAACCTTATTACTGGTCTTTCTTCCTCTAAATATGCTAATCATCTTTTCTTATTGGGAAGAGTTTGTGAAATGTCCATCTCTGGTATACATAGTTGTATTCATCATCTTCACCAGTAAACATGGTGTGGTGCTTTATATTTTTAACACCATATTATGCTCAAATGTGGACATTGGACTTCCCTATTTTTCGGCAAATAAAACTTTACTATTTAGATAAAAGGAAATTTTTAACACCGTTTGATCTATGGAAGTTTGGTAAAAAGGAAGATGAATGGGTAACTAATTGATGCTTGCAACATACACTTGTGAGAAAGTGCACTTGTCGCAACAGTAACACATAAATGAGTCCATAGTATTATAATGCAATGGATTAGTAGATCTTCAACCTTTTATGTAATCTAAACAATCAACGTGTTGTGTACATAAAAGAATTCAAGAGAGATAAAAAGAAATAAAATCACATAATACATAAAGAGTTCAATCATAGAATGGCTAGGCGCTTGCTTCACCTACACATTTCAAATATGGATGATCAATTTCTCTATGATTACATACTTCCTTTCTAAAATGCTAATCATCGTTTTTTTTCCACCCTAATCATATCTTCTAATCCTATTAACAATATACTACAATGAGTTATTTGCTCCTAAGCCTAATTTGGTTCCCTTAGTGACTCGGAAACCAAGGTCCAAACTAGTCCTCAATAGACAGAAGAAGAATAAGCTTACTATAGATGAAGAGACAACTCTTAAGTCTGTAGAAGAGGAGTAAGTGTTGAAGCCTCTAAAAACTAAAAAACCTGCACAACTAGCACTAAAATAAAGAATCAATCACTACTATGAGAAGGATGTCAAAGTTATCTGGTAAATCTCTTTTTGACCTTGTTATAATTGACTCTTCCAATTCAAATGATGACAAGAATTGTTATTAGAGCTGCAAGGTCTATTGTAGTTGTGTCCCCTTTGAAGAAGACAAAATCCTCAAAGAAACTGGCTTAAGAACCAGTATCTGGTGAAAACATAATGGAAAAACTTGCTAATGTTGAAGAGAATGTTGTTGAAAAAGCTTCATAAGAGGAGGAACCACATATGTCCTTTGGTTCTAATTATGAAAGAAGGGATATTATGACAAAGTTATGATAGAGTTAGACGAAGATCAATGGGTATAGCTAAATGGTAAGTTCAACAACCCTAACTTTATTTCAGAAGTTCCTAATCTAGCTATATGCATAGGACCTAACTCCATCAAAGCCAAAGAATTAGCATGTATTTCATACTTTGTTATGGATTGGTCTATTGTGAAGTGGATGAACTTGTATGCAGAATGAAAGCCTGTTTGGAAGAAGTTTAATGATGAGAAGACCCCATCTCCACCTGGGTCTCTTACACCTACCAAGAAGCCACCTTCTTAAATTGTCAGAAGAACTAAGTACCACTATAGGTTACCAAATCCATGTTGAGGAAATTCAAGAAGTATAATAAGAAGTATCGTCAGGTAAATGTCAAAAACTAGTCCATTATTGATTGACAAGAACTATACTAAAGAATCTTGAAGAAGAAGATGGACATAAAAGAGAAGAAACTGAAGACTCAACCTCAACCATCCTCCACCTCACCATCTGACCAAAGATAAACCTATATAGAACCTTTAGTACAAGAAGCTTGTAGCAACACCTATTAGGCATGTACCTCCTCACACAGCAACACCTATTAACAGACACCACAACCAAAACTCCTCAATTTATCCTTCCAAACCTTAACTCTAAAGCTCCAACAAATCTAGAATCAACTACTCCAATTGTGTAGGTGTAAGCCTTTACAATCCCTGTAGAATTTATTGAACAACTTGTAGTACCTGCACTTACAATCACTCGTGTTTACACTAAGAAGAGGAAGCTGACATATCAACCTCTTGGACAAAAGTTTGCCAAGAAATAGAAGCTGATGCACAGGGATGAAGCCACAAGTGTAACACCCCGGATTTTCTGTACTCGAATCCCGATGTGATCGTCATAATTAATGAAAATGCGAATAAATTTTTCACGTTTGAAAATATTTCCAAGACTTCACCATGATCACATCAAGACCCAAATCACAGAAAACCCAAGAGTGAGATTAAATAACCCTAAGCTGGATCGATAGATAAATTGCCTATAACGGTATACGAAAATAATAGAGTTTACAACGGAAGAATATGTATACCGGGCACACGCCTAGTCCCATATATGACGATATGAGAAAAGGCTCGGCAAAGCATGTAATGGCCTATCATAAGCCTAATAGACAACCATCATCATTTTACATAATTACATAAGCATGCAATGCCTAAGATATAATTGTATATATATAGACCTATATTCACATACATTCGGGGATATTCCCCCAACTATCACAATCATCAACATTCATCATTCAATTTCAATCTTTTTAATATACATCAAATTGTCTCTTACATTCTATATATATATATATATATTCATCATCCACCAATTCAAGGTTTATCTTATACATATTCATAATCACTAAATCCTCCATGTCCTCATATACAATCTATTCATTTCATAATTTCAATACATAATAGCTCACAAATGATGCCGGCCAAGGCACTTCCTCTACCACTATATACCTTCACCAAATCTTGATCTTTAAATCCCAACTCATCCCATGGCAACCTGCATCACAATGCTAAAAAGGAGACCACATGGGAGAGTGAGTTATACATTCAAAATGACGAATAACATATATATATTGTGATCATGTGTATATGCATACAAACGTCATGTGTGCTTTGCTATCAACACATCAAATTATCATTCATTCATTATCTCATTATCACAATAGGCATACAAGCCTCATGAATCGCAATTCATATCATAAATAAGCACAACATATACACAATCACAAACACCATCACTTTGCCACTTATCAACAAGGGCCTTCATAATCATTACCATTATTAATTCATTAAAGTTTCACTCAAATACCTCCTCGTAAGGGGTTTCTCATCACTCGTGGTCATCCTATTTCAAATGCCATGGTCTTAAAGCTAATGCATATGTCAACTGTTTAATGCATATGCAACGGATCCGATTTCATATCACGGGTGATCGCAACCACCGTAATCAATCATTCATAATCATTGGTTTCCCGCCTCGCAAGGGGTACTCCCTATAGCAGCCTCGCAAGGAGCTTTCTCGTGATCGCAACCACGTTTCAATAATTCACATAGATTTCCCGCCTCGCAAGGGGTACTCCCGCCTCATGATCGCAACCATGGGCATCATAGGTGCTCACAAGCCCTTTTTCATATCAAATACCAAGTGATCGCAATCACTGGCTCATCATCATACAATGGTCCCCGTAGGGCCTTTCATTTTTCACAACCAGGTGATCGCAACCACCGGCTCAATCTCATATCATCATCAAGTTGGTTTCCCGCCTCGCAAGGGGTACTCCCTTCATAGAATCCCGCAGGATCTTTCATCACTGTGATCGCAACCACAAAGTATCAATGCTATGCCATGCTATGAATGCAAATGCAATAATGCATATGCTCATCAACAACCTCGCAAGGATTTCTCACCCTCTCAATTAGGGATATATTTTAATTTGGCATTTCAATAATTATACATAATCATTCATAAGGCCCCTCAAGGCATATCATTCATATAATTGGCATCTCAATGGCCACAAACATCATTCATAACAATCCACACGTGGATATCAACAATATATTTCATACGTACATTCAGCAATCATCATTGCGTCTCATACATACAAGTCAATACTTGGATTAATCATATTGGCACCACACTCATCCAAAATAGCAAACACTACGTATTCAAGGGTATGTTCAACAACAACGTCCCTTTTCATTTAACATCATTAATCATTATGAAATATGTGTGGCGTCATCCATTTTTAATCACCATTGATACTTTTTCAAAATTCATTGAGTTATAATAACTCATTGCCATTCAATTGTCCCCTTATTAGTTTCATCGTCAATTATAGTGTGTCATACAATCACATCATTACTTTTCATCATGATTCATAATATAATCAATAGAGGGGGAAAAGCATACATGTTTTCATAACATAGCATAGGCATACCCATACCTTGCCAAGGTCTCAAGCCATTCCCCAAACACCACTAAAACACACCATACTTGGACCCCTAATGAAATCGCTTGTTGTTACATAATAAAAGGGGTTTTGGGCAACAATGAGCCCATGATAAATTTCAACACTAAGGCATGAGGAAATATTACTTTTAGTCTTAAAAATAGTGGGACATGTCACAAATATCACCTATTAGTCCCCATTTGGCCACCATAAAAAGTTGGGTTCAAACCCTCTTAAATTTGAATTTTATGACGTAGTAGGTTCGGTGTTTTATACCTAATGAGAGTTCTAAAACTCCAATTAATGTGAGACCAATTCTCACACCTCCGTAACATAATTATCTATAACTTTCATGAAGAAGTCAGAGGCCAAAAACGTCATTAAGGTGCCTAAACGGGCCAAAAACACTAAAGAAAATAGACCAGTTGGAAAAACAGCACAACAGTGGCCATAACAGGGCTCTGAATCGATTCAGACTCGTGTGAATCGATTCAAGCATCCCAAAATCTCAAAATTTGACAAACAGAGGGCCTTGAATCGATTCAAACTCGTATGAATCGATTCAAGCATCCCAAAATCTCAAAATTTGACAAACAGAGGGCTCTGAATCGATTCAAACTCGTATGAATCGATTCAAACGACCCTGGAGCCCCAAACAATGAAAATAACACCTCTTGAATCGATTCAAAGGGTCTTGAATCGATTCAAAGGGTCTTGAATCGATTCAAGACAGCCCTGCTGCTGTTTTTATGCAGAAACGCAAGATTTTTCAACTTCTAACCCTCCTAACTTTCTCGTATGAACTCCAAATGCTACGAAATTTTACCCACAACAAATACACATCATTTGTGACGCGTGGCCACCGGCCTCACTCGAAAATTCCCAAAAATGAGGGACTTATGCGCATAAATGCGTTTTACCCATTTAGAGGCACTTTTATGCAACTCAAGGGCCTATTCTCAATGGAATTGGCCCATTCCAATTCCTACAAGTCATAAACTACATATATAGGCTATTGGAACTACCGCATGCCATCAAAACCACATAAAACTCTATTTGGCTCTATGAGTTCCTCAATTATGCATAAACCTCAAACTTATCACTAATACCATCACGATGGCTATCACATTCAATGCCAATCATCCATATAAATTCTCAATTCACAAAACACATACTTCATCCCCTCAAGGATGGTTTATTAACGTGTACATATTTCAACCCCTCATGGGTTATTCATCATCATATATGCACATACATTATCATCAATAGCCAACAATTTGCCATCCATATCATTTCACTATAAACATGGCAAGGCAAGCATGAGTATCAAGCCATACAATAATCATCAATTATATAACTCATGCAATTTGAATGTAAACTCCTCTCCTACCTCGAGGGAAGAGCTAAAATCCGAATGCATGCTCCGAAAGCTCCGCCACATAGTCCGGAATACAATCTACACAACATACATATGCATTCATACAATTAATAACCCATCTCAAGGCATTCCTCTTAATTCTAAACATTTGCTAGCTTATCATAAAGCTCAACATCAAGTCCTAAACTTGCTAAACACCAATTCATACTATTGTGTTAGGCTTCGGGAATTCCTTTCCCAAAACCAAGGTTTTCTAGATCTCAAAGGGCCAACTACGTCCAACGACATCAATATCACTCTCATCATTCATAATGTGTTCCTTATTACTCAAACTATCCATTTCCCATTCAATTTCATCATGAGCCACTTAGCTCCTATCAAACCATTATCCATCAACAATCCCATATGGCACACCAATGGTCTAAGACCCCATCAAGACACGTGCTCATTTCACTAACCCCTCACATTCACCATGGCTTTAGCGTTCATATTCATCATTTCATACTCATATTAACACCTACATTGGGTATTTTCTACCCACATTCAAGTCAACCTTCCTAACCACAATACATATATTCCCCCAAATTCTTAGGACAAGAGTTTTCATCAAAACTTAACCATCACCATAAATAATCAATTCCAATCTTTCCAAGACCCATTCTAAAGCATAAATAATTAATACCTATCAATTGGCCAAAAGCCCCAAATTCCTAAACCTAGGGTTTTCATCAATAACCCACAATCATCAATTCTAACCATTCATATGCATGATTTCCAACATTCTTAGGCTAACAACAATATATCCCATTCATTATCAACAACAATAACAATTCCCAATGGTTATCCTACCTAGGGTTTGGTTCCTCAAGCCATTTTTCACCAAAACAACACCCAATCTTCCATCACAATACATAAATAGACTCAAAACCATAAACAAGAGCCATGGGTGTTCAAGATCTTACCTCATTCTCCAAGCTTAAACCCCAAAACGAAAATGAGATGAAAAGGAGAAAAAATGAACCAAGCTTTGCTCCAAGTGCCTTCCTTGCCTCATGATTCCATTAGTTCCCAAGCCTTTGGATGAAAAATAATTTATGGAGGGAGAGAGAGAGAGTGAACGGTTTTTGGAGGAGAAGAATGGAGGGAGAGGAAGAAAAGAAAAGTGAATGAAAGAGGGGGAGAGAGGCCAACGAAAAAGAGAAGGGAGAAGAAGGGTTTTTGTTTTAATTTTTAATCCCCTCATTAAAATTTTCCGTTTTACAACAGGATCTCGGTTCGGGCTTAATACTAACTCCAAAAATTATTCCGAATATAGATTCGGATTCCCAATAATATTCTTAATAGCCCTGACCAATGGCATCTCAATCGGAGATACTTGGTCCGACACCCATATCCTAATCGGGTAAAATTTTATCTCACATAAACTCAATAAATTATAAATATCCATAATAAATCCCAATTTCATTATTCCCATATTTTTGGGACACAAATCAACTCACCTACAATTATTTATTATTTATTCTCATCGATTATTCATTTTTATAAAATTCGGGATGTTACAATCCACCCTTCCTAAAAAGAAACTTCGTCCTCGAAGTTTAACATCGGCATACACCATAAGGCCACACTTCGGCCACACACCAATAGAGTTCAATAATATCACGAAGTAGCATCGGACTTCTCAAAGTCCATCAAAGCATGTTTACCATCATGTCAACATTCTTAGCATAAAATTGTCTATATCCAAGCGTGTCATATGTCATCGATCACGACTCACTCACCAGAGCTCACATGTTCATACTCAGTATGACCAGATAGGCTCAATTCATTCACCATAAGCAGTTACAATCCCTACACCTGGCCGGCCTATGTGTTGCTGCATCCGACATACAGGATGGCGTCCCAATCCCGTAGTGGTTACCACAAACACATAAATTCGGCGCATATGTGCATGTTGCCACGATGCCTATAACATGTAAGGCCGTATCAGGACCAATACTTCGTATTCCCATTGCTCATATCGGTCACACATATTCAAGCGATACCATTCCATATAAGACTTAGTGACAATCCTCACTAGTCCACCACTAACATATTCATATTTCATTGTCATTCTACAATTAATTTGGCATCCATCATGCCATACCGATCATCAATCTTAATCAAATTCATCTTAATTTGGCATACCGATCATAAATTTTCAGTCATCACAAAGTAAATACCCTATCCTTGGGTTTCATCCATCCAAAACCATGCTCAAATAGCCTAAAATTCTTGTCTCGCTTACATATTTGTTGGCTATAAATCAATTCGAGCCTTAAAAGATTCACCAAACTCTTATCAAGTAGGCTACTTAATCGTATAATAAGCCTTCACATTAGGGATCCTCCTCATAGGTCACAACTAAAGTCCATGAATTGGACCTACACCTCATATAGTACAACATCACTATGTGCTTTCCATCATCAATATAGTACCCTTCAAATAAAATAGGGGGCTAATGACATGATCAAATTTCTATTCACCGACTCACAATCACACATGTCATCTCTAAATCATATCGTCATCCATAATTATTCCAATGATCATAATCTCTAAGGCACACAATTTAGCCCAAGGTCACTTCGTAAAATCATATACCATAATCAATTCCAATTATACCCCAAATTCAACATTATTATTCATCAATCATCAGGGGTTACGTTTATCATTCGTATTCCATTACATATCAGCTCTAGCTTCAACAACGTATTTCACAATTAATTTCGTTATGGCTTAACCATTCATAAGGTTCGATCAATCACTAGACTTAGGAAGTCTAAGGGTTACCTAGTACCCATTGTGGAATTCTTCCACAACAAATAAAATAATTTAACATGGCTCATAGGAGCATCGTAGAGCCTAGACCGCTATAGGGTCAAATTCTAAAAGGTTCGATCATACAAGATCGCATCAAGTCATCTGGGGTTACCACACCTAGTGGGTCAAAATCAATTCAATTATTCACTCGGTTTTCACACACCAAAAACCGAGACACAACCCCAATCTAACATGTATTCGATTTCACATTTAATTATTTATCACATATTCAAATTCCCAATCTAGGGAAATACAACAAATCACTTGTATCATTTTATATATAAGGCTCTTGTGCCAAAGGATATAAAATCTATCCTTCACAAATGGCACAACCAATCATTTAGATTCAAACATACTCATACTAGGGAATTACTCAATATTATTTATTCATTCAACTCAAGCATGTGAGTTTCATTTCATTTAATAAGCATTCCTTGGCTAAACGCCACAAGCATAATACATATAAGAGACCCAACCTACAATTTATATATAAGGTGCGCATGCACATCAAGGTCTCAATAGGTATGGTCTACTACCATATCAATTTATTTCTCAATACCTCTTATCCGTAATCAACACACAGCATAAGTCCATCATTAAATCAATGCATAACTAACATACCATATCCATGATCACACATGGTACAAATTCATCATCATATTGATTCATATCTCATATTTCATATTCATATCTCAATATTTCATTTCCATGATTAACATCCAACATGGATCTATTGTTAAATCAATTTGCATGATATATATATCAACATCAATGCACAATAATAATATATTCGTCATTTGAAGGTAATAGGGTAAGGAACTTGGCCGGTCTTACACAATAAATACATCCATCACATATTGAGAAAATCCATTCACTCATATTCAATCTCATAATTCATTCATGATTATCAATGAGCAACTACGCTCCATAAGTGCATTATATAACCCCAGGGATAAAGGGTATACTCCCAATAAACAACAACCACGTCTTATGAATCACAATCTCATAAAAGTCCTCATTAAGCATCAATCCCGACTCAACTCTAATGATTCACAATAATTCCTCAATAAGCAATTATGCCCTCATAATCAATTCATAATCCTTAGACAACTAATCATTCATAAGTCCATATAGGGAAATCAATACTCAAACATATCATCATGCTCTAGATAATCATCATCCTTTAATCTATACAAAGCAACCATATGTCAATAATGAGCATCCCGCTCTAAAGATCACCATAAGTATCTCACCATTGAGCAATCATGCTCCAATCATCCATAATATCAAATCCTCACAGAGCAGCCATGCTCTGGCAGTAACCAATAATTCTAATTCAGAGCAATTTATGCTCTGATACCAGGTTGTAACACCCCGGATTTTCTGTACTCGAATCCCGATGTGATCGTCATAATTAATGAAAATGCGAATAAATTTTTCGCGTTTGAAAATATTTCCAAGACTTCACCATGATCACATCAAGACCCAAATCACAGAAAACCCAAGAGTGAGATTAAATAACCCTAAGCTGGATCGATAGATAAATTGCCCATAACGGTATACGAAAATAATAGAGTTTACAGCGGAAGAATATGTATACCGGGCACACGCCTAGTCCCATATATGACGATATGAGAAAAGGCTCGGCAAAGCATGTAATGGCCTATCATAAGCCTAATAGACAACCATCATCATTTTACATAATTACATAAGCATGCAATGCCTAAGATACAATTGTATATATATAGACCTATATTCACATACATTCGGGGATATTCCCCCAACTATCACAATCATCAACATTCATCATTCAATTTCAATCTTTTTAATATACATCAAATTGTCTCTTACATTCTATATATATATATATTCATCATCCACCAATTTAAGGTTTATCTTATACATATTCATAATCACTAAATCCTCCATGTCCTCATATACAATCTATTCATTTCATAATTTCAATACATAATAGCTCACAAATGATGCCGGCCAAGGCACTTCCTCTACCACTATATACCTTCACCAAATCTTGATCTTTAAATCCCAACTCATCCCATGGCAACCTGCATCACAATGCTAAAAAGGAGACCACATGGGAGAGTGAGTTATACATTCAAAATGACGAATAACATATATATATTGTGATCATGTGTATATGCATACAAACGTCATGTGTGCTTTGCTATCAACACATCAAATTATCATTCATTCATTATCTCATTATCACAATAGGCATACAAGCCTCATGAATCGCAATTCATATCATAAATAAGCACAACATATACACAATCACAAACACCATCACTTTGCCACTTATCAACAAGGGCCTTCATAATCATTACCATCATTAATTCATTAAAGTTTCACTCAAATACCTCCTCGTAAGGGGTTTCTCATCACTCGTGGTCATCCTATTTCAAATGCCATGGTCGTAAA
The DNA here is from genome assembly GCA_037962975.1 of Clitoria ternatea. NCBI lineage: Eukaryota > Viridiplantae > Streptophyta > Magnoliopsida > Fabales > Fabaceae > Clitoria > Clitoria ternatea. The sequence goes on from CM075671.1 coordinate 112,329,064, forward strand.
GCTAATGCATATATCAACTGTTTAATGCATATGCAACGGATCCGATTTCATATCACGGGTGATCGCAACCACCATAATCAATCATTCATAATCATTGGTTTCCCGCCTCGCAAGGGGTACTCCCTATAGCAGCCTCGCAAGGAGCTTTCTCGTGATCGCAACCACGTTTCAATAATTCACATAGATTTCCCACCTCGCAAGGGGTACTCCTGCCTCATGATCGCAACCATGGGCATCATAGGTGCTCACAAGCCTTTTTTCATATCAAATACCAAGTGATCGCAACCACTGGCTCATCATCATACAATGGTCCCCGTAGGGCCTTTCATTTTTCACAACCAGGTGATCGCAACCACCGGCTCAATCTCATATCATCATCAAGTTGGTTTCCCGCCTCGCAAGGGGTACTCCCTTCATAGAATCCCGCAGGATCTTTCATCACTGTGATCGCAACCACAAAGTATCAATGCTATGCCATGCTATGAATGCAAATGCAATAATGCATATGCCCATCAACAACCTCGCAAGGATTTCTCACCCTCTCAATTAGGGATATATTTTAATTTGGCATTTCAATAATTATACATAATCATTCATAAGGCCCCTCAAGGCATATCATTCATATAATTGGCATCTCAATGGCCACAAACATCATTCATAACAATCCACACGTGGATATCAACAATATATTTCATACGTACATTCAACAATCATCATTGCGTCTCATACATACAAGTCAATACTTGGATTAATCATATTGGCACCACACTCATCCAAAATAGCAAACACTGCGTATTCAAGGGTATGTTCAACAACAACGTCCCTTTTCATTTAACATCATTAATCATTATGAAATATGTGTGGCATCATCCATTTTTAATCACCATTGATACTATTTCAAAATTCATTGAGTTATAATAACTCATTGCCATTCAATTGTCCCCTCATTAGTTTCATCGTCAATTATGGTGTGTCATACAATCACATCATTACTTTTCATCATGATTCATAATATAATCAATAGAGGGGGAAAAGCATACATGTTTTCATAACATAGCATAGGCATACCCATACCTTGCCAAGGTCTCAAGCCATTCCCCAAACACCACTAAAACACACCATACTTGGACCCCTAATAAAATCGCTTGTTGTTACATAATAAAAGGGGTTTTGGGCAACAATGAGCCCATGATAAATTTCAACACTAAGGCATGAGGAAATATTACTTTTAGTCTTAAAAATAGTGGGACATGTCACAAATATCACCTATTAGTCCCCATTTGGCCACCATAAAAAGTTGGGTTCAAACCCTCTTAAATTTGAATTTTATGACGTAGTAGGTTTGGTGTTTTATACCTAATGAGAGTTCAAAAACTCCAATTAATGTGAGACCAATTCTCACACCTCCGTAACATAATTATCTACAACTTTCATGAAGAAGTCGGAGGCCAAAAACGTCATTAAGGTGCCCAAACGGGCCAAAAACACTAAAGAAAATAGACCAGTTGGAAAAACAGCACAACAGTGGCCATAACAGGGCTCTGAATCGATTCAGACTCGTGTGAATCGATTCAAGCATCCCAAAATCTCAAAATTTGACAAACAGAGGGCCTTGAATCGATTCAAACTCGTATGAATCGATTCAAGCATCCCAAAATCTCAAAATTTGACAAACAGAGGGCTCTGAATCGATTCAAACTCGTATGAATCGATTCAAACGACCCTGGAGCCCCAAACAATGAAAACAGCACCTCTTGAATCGATTCAAAGGGTCTTGAATCGATTCAAAGGGTCTTGAATCGATTCAAGACAGCCCTGCTGCTGTTTTTATGCAGAAACGCAAGATTTTTCAACTTGTAACCCTTCTAACTTTCTCGTATGAACTCCAAATGCTACGAAATTTTACCCACAACAAATACACATCATTTGTGACGCGTGGCCACCGGCCTCACTCGAAAATTCCCAAAATGAGGGACTTATGCGCATAAATGCGTTTTACCCATTTAGAGGCACTTTTATGCAACTCAAGGGCCTATTCTCAATGGAATTGGCCCATTCCAATTCCTACAAGTCATAAACTACATATATAGGCTATTGGAACTACCGCATGCCATCAAAACCACATAAAACTCTATTTGGCTCTATGAGTTCCTCAATTATGCATAAACCTCAAACTTATCACTAATACCATCACGATGGCTATCACATTCAATGCCAATCATCCACATAAATTCTCAATTCACAAAACACATACTTCATCCCCTCAAGGATGGTTTATTAACGTGTACATATTTCAACCCCTCATGGGTTATTCATCATCATATATGCACATACATTATCATCAATAGCCAACAATTTGCCATCCATATCATTTCACTATAAACATGGCAAGGCAAGCATGAGTATCAAGCCATACAATAATCATCAATTATATAACTCATGCAATTTGAATGTAAACTCCTCTCTTACCTCGAGGGAAGAGCCAAAATCCGAATGCATGCTCCGAAAGCTCCGCCACATAGTCCGGAATACAATCTACACAACATACATATGCATTCATACAATTAATAAGCCATCTCAAGGCATTCCTCTTAATTCTAAACATTTGCTAGCTTATCATAAAGCTCAACATCAAGTCCTAAACTTGCTAAACACCAATTCATACTATTGTGTTAGGCTTCGGGAATTCCTTTCCCAAAACCAAGGTTCTCTAGATCTCAAAGGGCCAACTACGTCCAACGACATCAATATCACTCTCATCATTCATAATGTGTTCCTTATTACTCAAATTATCCATTTCCCATTCAATTTCATCGTGAGCCACTTGGCTCCTATCAAACCATTATCCATCAACAATCCCATATGGCACACCAATGGTCTAAGACCCCATCAAGACACGTGCTCATTTCACTAACCCCTCACATTCACCATGGCTTTAGCGTTCATATTCATCATTTCATACTCATATTAACACCTACATTGGGTATTTTCTACCCACATTCAAGTCAACCTTCCTAACCACAATACATATATTCCCCCAAATTCTTAGGACAAGAGTTTTCATCAAAACTTAACCATCACCATAAATAATCAATCCCAATCTTTCCAAGACCCATTCTAAAGCATAAATCATTAATACCTATCAATTGGCCAAAAGCCCCAAATTCCTAAACCTAGGGTTTTCATCAATAACCCACAATCATCAATTCTAACCATTCATATGCATGATTTCCAACATTCTTAGGCTAACAACAATATATCCCATTCATTATCAACAACAATAACAATTCCCAATGGTTATCCCACCTAGGGTTTGGTTCCTCAAGCCATTTTTCACCAAAACAACACCCAATCTTCCATCACAATACATAAATAGACTCAAAACCATAAACAAGAGCCATGGGTGTTCAAGATCTTACCTCATTCTCCAAGCTTAAACCCCAAAACGAAAATGAGATGAAAAGGAGAAGAAATGAACCAAGCTTTGCTCCAAGTGCCTTCCTTGCCTCATGATTCCATTAGTTCCCAAGCCTTTGGATGAAAAATAATTTATGGAGGGAGAGAGAGAGATTGAACAGTTTTTGGAGAAGAAGAATGGAGGGAGAGGAAGAAAAGAAAAGTGAATGAAAGAGGGGGAGAGAGGCCAATGAAAAAGAGAAGGGAGAAGAAGGGTTTTTGTTTTAATTTTTAATCCCCTCATTAAAATTTTCTGTTTTACAACATACAGGATCTCGGTTCGGGCTTAATACTAACTCCAAAAATTATTCCGAATATAGATTCGGATTCCCAATAATATTCTTAATAGCCCTGACCAATGGCATCTCAATCGGAGATACTTGGTCCGACACCCATATCCTAATCGGGTAAAATTTTATCTCACATAAACTCAATAAATTATAAATATCCATAATAAATCCCAATTTCATTATTCCCATATTTTTGGGACACAAATCAACTCACCTACAATTATTTATTATTTATTCTCATCGATTATTCATTTTTATAAAATTCGGGATGTTACAACAAGTATGTATGATTAATTTATTTCCAAAAGTACCTAAGAGTACTTCATCTATTTATGCCAGACTAATTGTGAGCACACTAGGTTTACGACATCTGGTTCATAATACGGATGAGGCACATAAGGTCATAATCTTTACCATTCCAAGGATGTGCTACCTATGCTAACTGAAGAAGTCTTAAGAAATCATCTCTCATGTACTCCAACTTGAAGCATACATGACATTGAAGGGAACAATTTTCCATCTATCTTGATATGCAACAAGGAAGACCTTTCAAGTACTTGAATATGGACACTAGGTACTTTGCCTATGTAAGCCCACATAAGAAGGTCTTGATTGCTCATGACAGACTTGCACCTCCAAACAGAGTCTACTCTAAAAACAAAGGAAATAAGTTGATTACTCTTAGACTTAGGATTCACAAGCACAAGTCTAACCCATTCCTTAGTTTACTCCTAGATGATGTGGAAAGATTCTTGCATGCTTAAAATTTAGGAGAAAAACATGCAAGGTTGCTATGCATGACCTATTGGCAAGGATTCAAAAGGAAGGAAGTTACTCTTACACTACCGATTCATCTATTGAAATGGTGGATCTGACTATGGTGAGGCCTCTTGAAAAGGCTAGCTATCTAAAAGTCTTTGTTGGTAGAGACTTAATTATAAGGGAAGTTAACAAGAACTAGCTCATTATTACAAGAAGGCAATGGCCCAGACTTATCATATACTCTTCTAATAGAACCAAATTCTTTAGGGGAAGAGGACATTTCATGTTCATGAATCCTGCTTTGTTTGAGTAGTGACAAGATGCTCTCTTTGTGTCTTTCAAACCTCTACCTAAGAGGGAACTTTTTTTGGTCTTCAATGATCTTAATCTCTATCAGTTCCAAGTCGTCCATCTCATGCAGATGTAGAATGTATTATTCCTGCAACCTGTGCAGCATGACATCTTCCATCCTTATGAACTACTATACTTTCCTCTCCACTTGATTCCTAGGTAGGAGTTGGTCATTCCTCTAGACTTTTCAATATAGGCTATACATCGTTGATCATTTTTCTTAGATTTTTTTTTGCTACAAAGGGAAGTTGCAAAACTTAAAAGACCTAGACTTGGTTTGTGATGCCCTTCTTTGTTGATAATAAAATGGGGAGAGATAATATAAGTCTTAAATGGGTAAGTTCTAGGTGGTATATGTAAACAAGGGTGTCCAAAAATCAAAACCAAAGACTGTGTTTAATGCATACATGATGTAATGCATCTATTTATGTTTTTTAGTTTTCAATAAAGTCTACACTTTTTTGTATATGTTTATGTGATCTTTATTGCACTAATCCTTACTTTAATATATGTTTGCTTTGACATGTGATGTTATTTGTATGAGTATTATTTTTATTAGTTGTGATACATATTATTGCTTTTAGATAAAAGTGCCCTATTACATAAATCTATTTTTTTTGTCAAGCTATGAATACCTGCATTTCTGATAAAATTTACTAGCTCTAATATATGTGTAGGATCACAAGGTCTATAAGTTATCCCTTTCCAACTTTGAGATAGACCTTCTCTAACTAGTTGAGCATATATTTTTAGCTGTAATACATAATGAAGCTTATGCTTTAATACTCTTTTTACATAAATATGCTTTTTTTCTCTCTCTCTCTCTCTCTCTCTTCCACCTCTTTCTCTCTCTTTTTCTTTCTTTCTCTTTCTTTCTCTCTCTCTCTCTCTCTCTTCCTTCCTCTCCCTCTCTCTTTCTATATATATTAACTAAATGAACCCTACCTAAAAAGGTTTTTGGTTCCACGACAATGGTAGCCACCACGACATTGGAACCCAAAAGGGTTTCTATTGCTTCCTAATTGGTCTTAAGGGCCAAGAGTCTTGCAAAATAAGAATACCCAAGTAATAAAAATAAAATAAATGTAGATGTGATGGAATATAAGGGAAATGCACTACAAAACAACTAAAAAATCCTAGAAAACTAAGTCCTAAATGATGCATTCTAAAAGACTCATCAAAACCTCAAACTAAAACATTCCTTGTCCCTAAGCAATTTCCATACTCACATGATAGGAAAAACACAGAACAAATTACATAGCACTAAGAAACCCAATTAGAAAAGGAGATCTTTCAATAGAAAATCAGAGACAATCATTCAAATGTTAAAATAAACTCTACTTAACTCATGCGATCCAAATCTCAATGTTTGAACAAAGGGCATTCTTCTCACAAGTTTCACTCTTAGTGTTTAAGGCAGGCAAAGTGATTTATCACTCAAATCATCATAATCATAAACATTACCATAGGCTTGGCAATCAACTATAAACTCCACCGTTAAAAAGAAAGCACATCAAAGTCTAAAGGTCCTTCATATGGTTGTAATGGGGCCAGGGATGTAATGTTAGGGAAGGAAAATCAAGAAGGAGAAAACATAAAAAAGAGCTAAAACATTCATGAGAGGTTCAAATCAACATTTTAGAAACTAAGTAGAGAAAATTCTAAGTTTTATTGATTTTTCATGATTCACTCCTTTCAATACCTAATTTTGCCTTTATCATCCTAAGATATGCAATCAAAACCATTTTGAATCAGCTAAAAGCCAAGTTCTAGAATGTGAATGACTATGCAATTCACTCAAACAATAGGAATGTAAGAGTTTTAAAATTTTGAATTACCCATTAGGCTAAAAAGCTCATCATAGTAGTCCTATTCAGAGCGAATTTAGATTCACACAACATTGTATTTTTATCTTTTAATTGATGCTCAAATAGTTACTTTTTTCAAAGTATTTCAAAAGATCCATTAAAATTTTAAAAAAGGGGTTTCTAAGATGCTTTTTAGCTCTAAGTTCTTAGCTAACTATCAAGAAAACATGGCAATCACAACTCAAAAAACAAATCAATAGAAAATTATTCACACATTCATAAAAACAAATCAATCATGTAAATAAAAGAAAACAAATAGTCACATAAAGAAGGGAAATCCTAAATAACCAGCCAGATAAGATTCTTTTCTTACCACCCCAAACTAGAATTGGACATTGTCCTCAATGTTCGTAATGAGTGATAAAAAGGAAAACAATACTATCCATGCCAAAAGAACATTTTTCAAAATTTTCATAGAGGTTATTTGTTCTTAAGGCACAATAACTTGTTTTAGATGGTTTAGATGAGAGGTCATGGTTTTTGAGTAAACCAAAATATCATCAAAGTAGACCACAATAAAATGCCCAATGAATTCCCTCAAAACATGATTCATTAACCTCATGAATATGCTTGGTGCATTAGTCAAGCCAAAGGGCATAAACTAACCACTCATATAATCCAAGTTTGGTTTTAAAAGCAGTTTTCCATTCATCTCCTTCTTTGATTCTTATTTGATGATAGCCACTTTTAAGATCAATCTTGGAAAATATGATAGAACCACTTAGCTCATCAAGAATATCATTAAGTCTAGGTATTGGATGCCTATACTTGATGGTTATATTGTTTATGGCTCTACAATCTATACACATTCTCCATGAACCATCTTTCTTAGGAACTAGTAAAACAGGTAAAGCACATGGGCTTAAGCTCTCTCTAATCTATCCTATAGATAATAAATCGTTCACTTGTTTTTCAATCTCAAGGCTTTCCTTAGGGTTACATCTATATGAAGGCCTATTGGGTAAGCTCGCACCAGGAATTAAATCTATTTGATGTTCAATGCCCCTTACAAGAGGTAAGCCTTTGGGAATATCTTTTGGAAAGAGGTCTTTAAATTCATTTAAGATATTTTGGATCCCTTTACGTAAAGGAGGATGGGAAGAGCCCATTGAGCACAAGGAAGTGCTAGGGATGTCTTTAGCATACATGATCAAACATTATTTTTGTGAAAACATAGCATGTTTCACATCATATTTATTGGCCAAGAGATTGGCTCTAGAATCATCATAAATGACAACTCCTTTTTCTTTATCCTCTTTTTTGTTTTTCTTATGTTTTTCTAAATGATTAGAAGAAGAAGATCCTAACTCTCTATCTCTTTTAAGCTTCATTTGTAATTGATCTTTAGCTACTTGTTGTGGAGTTAGGGAGTGTAAGACTATCTTCTTACTATCTAATTTGAAGGTGAGGGTGTTGGTGAACCCCTCATGGATGACCTTTTTATCATATTGCCAAGGTCTTCCTAAAAGGATGTGAGTTTCTTCCATAAGTACTACATCATAATTGACTTCATCTTTATATATGCCTACGGTGAAGTTGATTAAGACTTGCTTATTAACTAACATTTCTTCCTTTTCATTTAACCATTGCAACTTATAAGGTCTAGGGTGATCTATTTGTTCTAAGCCCATCTTATTTACTAATCTTTGGCTCACTACATTTGCACAACTCCTACTATCCACAATGAGAGAACATAGTTTGTCATTTATGTAACATCTTGTATAAAAGATGTTCTCTCTTTATGTATCATCTAGCTTAACATGACTACCAAGTAATCTTCTAATCATGTATAACTCACCATCATCCCCTAAAATATGCTCACTGTCATAGGAATCACTACTTAAGTCATCACTTGATGTGTGATTATTAGAATCAGACTCTGATTGACTTGAGTAGGTTCCATTAGTTTTCAAAATCATTGTTCTTTTTGTTGGACAGTCAGAAGCAATGTGACCTCTACCAAGACATTTAAAACATTTGATGGTAGAAGATCTAGAGGATTGTGGTTTAGATGTGGATTCATGCTTATCTTTTTGGTTTCTAAAAACTTTGCCATTCTTATGCAGCTCACTTGGAATTTTAGAAGAGGAAGTGCCCACTCTCTTCTCCCTAGGTTGTCTCTCAAACCCTTCTTTGCCTACCCACTTAGGTTTAGAGCTTTTAAATTCTCCACTATAGGATTCACTCTCTTTGAATTGGCTCTTTACCTTAGTACATTGGTGTAGTAACTCTTCTATGTCAACATGTGGAAGAAGTTCTACTCTATTCTTGATGTTCGTATTTAGGCCATGCAAAAATCTATGCATTAGGGTTTCCTTATCTTCTTCTAAGTTTGCCCTAATCATGGCTATCTCTAGAGCTTTGTAGTAAACTTCTACACTCTTTGACCCTTGGGTGAGTCTATTTAGCTTGGCTAATAGCTCCCCTTTATTGTAATTAGGAACATAACATTTTCTTAATAAAGCTTTCAAATCTAACCAATCATATATTGGTGGGAAGTTATCTTTCTTTCTCTCCTTACATATTTGAGTCCACCACACTAAGGCATAATGTTGGAATGAAAGAGTTGCAATCCTAACTTTCTTTTCTTCTTTTATTTGATGAGAATTAAACAATTGCTCAACTCTCATCTCCCATTCTAGGTAAGCCTCAACATCACTCTTACCATTAAAGAGGGGAATTTCTAGTTTTACCTCTCTTAAGCCTATGTCTTCTCTTTTATGTTTATGGTGTCTTCTATGTCTAGGCTCATCCTCACTATCACTATTGTTATGTCTTTGATTTCTATGTCTAGTTCTAGGGTTCTCATTATGCTCTAGGTTAGTTAACCTATTGTTGATGTTATTCAAACTTTCCATTATATTATGAAGCATAGATTTGTTCTCTCTATCACTAGAAGACATCTTTTAAGGTTGTCAAAGAGATTGGAGATAATGAAAACAAAGTTGTAAGCAATCTAATCGAGGATGCTTGATGCAAGGCAAGTATTAGAAAACACACAACAATCCTAAAATACAAGTACTAGGTTTCTTTCCTAAGGGAAAACAAGCACCTAAGTTATCTTGTACTAGGTTGTATCCTAGGATGTAGTACTATGATTAGTTATGCACGACCTAGGTTGTCTTTACCTATGTTCTTTATGAGAATCCTAGGTTGTAACTAATCATGTAACTAACCCTAACAAGCCTACACAAATTCGGTTAAGAGAAGTTACACGTAACAAATTAGTTTTAACTAACCAACTAATTCTAACTAACACCAACTAACCCTAACTAAAATTTAGTTATTTAGTTATTTAGTTATTATGGTTGTAACTAAGTCTAACCGCTTTAACCTTCTAACTAAATTCGGTTACATATTGGTTATGCTAACTAGAATTCGGTTAGGATTTAGTTAGGTTAACTAGAATTAGTTCCAACTACTAACTAACTAACCAAATTAGTTAAGACCAACAACTAACTAACTACTTCTAGTTGTAACCAATTAACTACCTAACCAATTAACAACTAAATAATTAACAAACAAATGCAAATGTTTCTAACTAATTTCAAAAATTACTCAAAAGAATGAAAGTTAATAGAGTCCAATGTCCAAAGTCTAATTAATGTCCAAAATACAAGACCAAATCCCTACTATAATTTTCTAAGAATTCAAATTTTCCTAAGCTTCTAATTAGTACAAGGCTTTTGCTTCCTTTACAATGGTCTTCAAGGCCTTGACTTAGGATGTAAAAGCTTTACCACACCTACAAACAACACAAACCAAAACTCCACACGAAATTGGTTAGGGAAAAATAGGAGCAAAATTCAAACCTCAAAAGTATGTCTCTCAAGTGTATCTCTCAAATTCTTACCATTCCTCTTAGATTTCAAGTTTCACTAAAGCAATTCACACTCTTACCTCAAGTGTTCTCAAGATGCTACCCTCAATGGTATAGAGAAGGGAATTATCTAAGAGTTTTGAAAGGAGGAAAACTCAAGTTGACAAAACTTAAGAAAGAATGAAGACAAACTAAAAAAGCTCAAGAATGGAAAGGTAACTCAAAAAGGAATTTTTTTGGACTTTTTGATATGACAAGACACAAAGCAAGAAAAGCTAAAATGAATAAAGCTCAACTCTAAGAATTTTTGAAAATGGAAACAACAACACAAAACTTTGACAAACAAGAAAGTAAATACAAGAAGGAAAGGCAAGGTAAGGTAAAAAAACCTAGAACTCTAAAATTACAATTTTAAGCAAAGAAGGTCCAAATTGAAATATGTTAAATGATTGACTAGCATAAATCTTTTAAGGGTTTTGATATTTCAATTTAGTGTCTACTTTCTAATGATTGCTAAAAGAGGTCTTTCTTTCAGACTTTTTATTTTGCTACCCTTTGACTTTTTCTTTTGACTTTTTTGATGTAAGGGCTTTTTCTTTTTCTTTTCTCTTTTGTATTCTTGTCTCTTTTCTTGTAATTTTGTAGCACACTATGCTTAAAGCAACCACCAAAAATTGAAATACACAAGCTAGTCTTACTAGTTCAATTTTAAACCTAATTGCTTAAACCACTTGCTATCTTCTCCCACAATGATGTGTGAAAGGTTAATGACTCTTATGACAAGTTTTCTTTATGCAAGGCAATATGCAAAACCGAGATGGATGATGTCCTATATGTGCTTGTAAAAAGAAAAAATTAAACCTAGAAGCAAACTAAGAGTAAGAAGCTAATAACCTAAAAATGAGCAACTTTTTGGAGGACCTAAGAATGAGGTCTCCTAACACAAGAATTGGAACCTTGAGAGTCACAAATTGATTCCAAATGTGACTCTTACCACACGGCCATAGCACTCATTACAAGTTGAAATTTACAATTCTTAGAGACTAGGACAAGGTTCCAAAGGCACCACACCACACCTAATTGGCTCTAACAATCAATAAACTTGTAATTACCAAACTAGGACAACAAAGCCGAATGGAAATGGTGTAAAACTCAGAATTTCTAAATCTCACACACTATATTTGAAATACAAACTCATACTAACATAAAACAAGATGCAAAATTTGAGGAAAAAGGAAGAAGATAACAACTAAAAGTAAAGAACTTCTAACTTTTTATGCTTTTTATACTTTTAACATGACAACAAGGAACTTGGAAGCATGAAACCGAAAATGAAAACATCTAACACATGCTATAGAATTCAAAAATTGTAAGGAAGAAGAAGTAGAAAAAGAACCTCTAAGGCTCAATGATACCACTTGATGTAGGAGAATCTTCAAGTCTCCTTAGAAAGAATTGGATCTTGGTCCTTCTCATTCTTCTTGCCTTCAAATGCCAATGGACTTGTATTCTCCAAGTTGCAAAACCGTAACTCAAAAAGGAAAAGACTCAAGGATTTGGACGAAATGGTGAAAGGAAAAAGGAGGAAAGATGAAAGGAAAAAGAGGAAAATGGAAGGATGGATAAAAGGGTGGAGATGGAAGGAGGGGAGGCCACTTCCAAAGGGAAGATAACTCCCTTGATCTCGCCACCAAGAGGGAGAGAACCTCTTGGATAAGAGCTTGCTAAAGGTTCACTCTAGCCTAGAGAGAAAGAGGAGAATCTCTCACTAAAACTTCACTCGAAGTGATTCTATTTCTCAAAATGAATTAAAGTGTACCATTTTACAAAAGGAGAAGCCTTTATATAGGCTTAAGAGGATTCGGCTTGAAGTTGCATATGTAAGTATGCAAAGTAGTTTTGATGAATGACAAAGTATTCATGATGATGATGGAATGGCAAAGGTTCAGAAACAAGAAGGTTCAAGCACAAAGACAATGACCAAGAATAAAAAGATGAAGATGCCTCACAAAGAGTTAAAGAAACATGAGCTATGGAAGACAAGGTTGATGACATGAACTAAATCATGAAGAACAAGCTCATAAGTTGAAGAAGAATCAAGGAAACAAGCATGAGGATCAAAGGAATAAGCCATGGGTCAATACATATCAAGAACATATCAAAAACCGTAAAGAATTGTATCAGGTACATGTACTAATCGATTACCACAATGGAATAATCGATTACCATAACTCTGTTTATGGTACAATCGATTACAATAAGAAGGACAATCGATTACATAGGTTCTGGAATGAACATAATCGATTACAGATAAAAGGCTAATCGATTACTAGTTGAAAGTTTGAAGACTGAGCATCAGGTATTCACCATAATCGATTACCAAGTCAAGCATAATCGATTACGTAAGTTCTGTTTTGTCCCTAATCGATTACATGAAGTCCTAATCGATTACCATGCTGCGAGACACAAAATAAGAGCATCAGGTATCAATCATAATCGATTACAAGGCAAGGAATAATCGATTAGAATGGTTCTGTTTCTAAGATAATCGATTACAATACAAATGCTAATCGATTACCTGCTGCATAATACTGAAGATTTCAAAAGCTAATCGATTACAGCTCGAAGGCTAATCGATTACCATAGTGTCAGAACGTGGGAAAATGCTTTTAAGTGGAACTCCAGCTCATTTCTTCACTCCCACTTTATGCCCACTTGAGGTATCCGTTGGAGACACTATGCAATAGCTGAAAACCCTAAAAATGGCTATAAAAGAAGCATGGATTCAAGCAAGAGAAGGAAGAGACCAAGGCACAACATTAGGCAATCAACATCCTTCTTCTAGAGGTCTTCTTATCAGATTTCTCTTGTATATTCTGCAACTCTTGATTCTAAACTTGCATATTGCTTAAGAGTTGTTAGATTGTGAGTTTCAATTTGCATATCCTCTCTTGTTGAGAGTTAGAATTTGTGAGAGCTTTCATTTGTGTATCTACTCTATTAAGAGAGTTAATTGATTGTAAACACAACACCAAACACAAGGTATTCACTCTAGGTTGAGTGATTGTTCACTCTAGGTTGAGTGGTCACAAAGGTTGGGGTTCAACCTTTGGGTATTGAGAGATTGTGAGATTGGGTGGGTTGCCCTTTGCTTGTGAGGATTGAGTTCTTGAGTGTGGGACACTAGGAAGCTGCAATTGCTCAAAGCTTGTATCTCAAATCTTCAATAGTGGAATCCTTCAAGTGGGTTGCTTGAAGGCGAGACGTACACCGGGTTGGTGGAACTCGTTAAATTTGGTTTGCATTTCTCTCTACCTTGAACTCTTTATACAACTGCGCATATAAACTGTTTGTTGAAATGCTTGAGCTGAATGTGTGAATCAAAAGTTGTTGTTCAAGTAGAAAACTAACTTTGCATGCCAAGTGTTTGATAATTTGCTTGAATCAATATTTGGTGAAGTTCTTAAAAATTGGAATTTGCTATAACTTGCCAAGTATCTAGAACATTGTTTCCCATCAACTCTTGTGTGATACTTACTTGATTGCTATTACTTTTCACATGCACACAAGGTGTTTGATAACTTGAATGAGCTGAATCTTTATAGGAAACATCACATCATTTCTTAAATAAATCTGTGCACTCTAACTGTTTGATAAATTGTTCAAACCAATAACTTGCTTGTTTATCACATTTAAAGCTAAATATTGTCATTGCACATCAAGTGTGTCATAGTGTGATATGTGCATAAAAGTTGTTGTTTCTTCATTATTGCATCATTTGTATATTACTAACCATTTCCAAGGGGATTCCGCGTGAAAATTTGAAACACTCAATTCACCCCCCCTCTTGAGCGTTGAGGCCTTGGCTAACAAGTGGTATCAGAGCTTAACTCTTGCCACAAGGCTTAACAGCTGCAGGAGATCAAGATGGCCTCCACTTCATATGATGCATTCTCAGAAAATGGCACACTAAATAGACCTCCAATCTTCAATGGCAAAGACTATGCTATTTGGAAAGAAAGGATGAAAATCTTTATCCAATCCTATGACCTCAAGGTATGGAATGCTATTCAATTTGGTCCTTTCATTCCTATGCATATTGTCAATAATATAGAATGTATGAAGCCCATGAACTTGTGGACTATGGAAGAAGAAAGAAAGGTACAATTTAATCTTAGAGCCAAAATTCTTATCACATTAGCATTAGAACCTAATGATGTTTCTAGAATTATTACTTGTGACAATGCTAAAGAAATATGGGAAACTCTTGAAACAATATATGGAAATACTAATGATGATAAAGATGCAAGGATTAGTACCATCTCTATTCAAGATAAAGAATGCGAAATAAGTCTAGAAGAAGAAACCAACGAATCGGAAGAAGAAATTGCATGCCTAATGACAAGGCACTCCCAAGATGATGAGGTATACTCTTTAAATGCTTCTAGTGATGATAATGATGATGAAATCGATAAAGATGAATTGATAGAAGCTTTTGAAGAATTGCATGAAAAATTTGTTTTGCTATCAAAGAAATATGCATGCTCTAAACAAACCATTTTGACTCTTAAAAATGAATTGCATGATGTTCTTATAGAAAATGAAAATCTTAGAGTTCAAAATGATGAGTTAATAGATTCAAATGTATCTCCTAGGACTTGCAATGATAATAATGATTGTATGCTTATTGATAGATGTATGCTTCTTGAAAATGAGAATAAAGAACTAAAAGAAGCACTTAGCAAGCTCACTCATAGTCAAATACCTCTAAGTGCACCTATTGAAAATCAAAGGCATACACTTGATAGAAGAAAAATAGGTCATTACAAGAACCCTTTTGCATCCTACAAAGAAAAATCCAAATCCTCTCTTAGATGCACAAACCATGAAAGAAAAGGGAACTCATTGTCTAAGTGTTTTAAAAGAAAGCACATAGAACATAATAGGAACCATTACCATCATACCATGACTTATTCATTGGATGCAACATGTTTTTATTGTGGAATGAATGGTCATATATCTTCTAGTTGTTTTATAAAGAAATCTCGTCAAAAGCATACAAGAAAGGTATGGATTCCAAAACAATCTTGAAATCCCAAACTAACAAGGAAGGACCCAAATCTCAAAGGGTACCTTAAAATTTTGAAATCTTGTAGGCAAACTTTGAAGCAACAACTTCTCATTGATGGGTGACCAAATCTTATGGCCTAAGGAGATATCAAGTATCTCAAAATCTATTCCAAAAGACAAAGGAGAAGAATAAAGCAAGCCAAGATTATGATGACTCATCATACATCTAGAAGGAAATTGAAGCTCTTGTAAATACCATTCAAAACAAGGAAATGGACAAGAAGCTTCAATGAAACTCACACAAATTGGATTGCACCAAGACAAAATTCAATGGACAAACACTAAAGGTGATACAACAAAAAGGTGTAAGTACTTATCATACAATTTCTGCCAATGCTTGTTTATAATAAATATAAATGTGTGAAAATCCAACTTTGATTTGATATTTAAGCTTGAGCATGATTGGTATGAAGTTTTAAAATGAATGAACAAAGAAATTTAGAAATACCTTGAATTCATGAAAAACTTAGAATCAATGATGTATGTGCACATCCCTATATTTTTTAATGATTGATGATGAGCTTGATGAATGATTGTTTGAATAACATGGTACATGAAAATCTTGAGATTAAAGATGATTGTGCATAAATCTTTGATGATGTTTAAACCCTTGATGATATATCATGAATTCTTGGTTATTGTATTGATTCTTAATGATGCATGAATGTTTTGAGTGAATATTAATTCTTGATGATGTATCATTTATATGTTGTTTAACTAGTGGTATCTAAATAACAAACATATTCCTTTAACAATGGTATGAATTGTATTAGTAAGAGGAAGAGATTATGAGGACATAATCTTGATTATGTGCTTATCACTATGCCTTGATAATAAATACATATATTGCGTGTACAAGTGGTATCTATGCTTTGACAATCTATGCAATTATATTCCTAGAGAGAAAGCATGTATGTTACAACAAGTGATTGCCTAGATTTTAACTTCATGATTATAACATCATAGGCATGAACATGATGATATGTTAAGAAACAATGCATGATATGATAAGTAATAATGCATACTATGATCATATACCATGTATGTGCAAGTGGTATCTATCTCGATCAACATTATAATTCTTACTATGTCGTATGTTTGATGATGCATGATCTTGACTGTGAAAAGAAGTTTGAAAAATATGCATCATTGAGATTGAAAAGAATTTTTGAATAACATTATGAACAATGATGATTGCTAAAAATCTTGTGTTGAATGCTTAAATGTTAGTAATTGATATCAAGAGCTTAAATTAGCAAATCCATCAAGTGGTATCATGCATAACATCTAGATAACAAATGGTATGACATAGATGAGAGTATGACTTGCATTACACACGATGACCATGATATGCTTTTATGACTTATCTATATGCGTTACTAATTATCTATGCAAAATGCTTTCTCCTACATATTTGATAAATGCCATATGTGAATGCTTGACTAGACCTATATGTAACATCATAGGCATAAGATAAGAAGAGATTATTTGAGATACAAAAGTCATATGGAAAAGAGTGAATATATTGGCATATGTTATAATACACTTGCATGAGTAAGCCAACAAATTGTTTTAATCACTCCATCTTTGCTCTGATATCTAGACATAAATGAAATTGCATCAACTAGTGGTATCCATTGAAAGGGAAAGATTGTTACACTTGATTATTTGCCTATGTTTGAAGTTAATGCTCACTCTACCACTATGCTCCGAATCATATGAATTATGTTAATCAATAAAGTGGTATCAACATCTATATTTATCCTTGTTAAATTACATGATTAAGGGGGAATTTCATAACATTTCTTTATAACAAGTGATATTTATTAATGATATGTTATCTCTTTATCAAGTGGTATGGAAGTCTGAGTAAATCATTTTTATAATACTGCATCAAAGGCCCAAAAATTGGTACAAACTCTTGTGAACTCAATGCCACTAACAATATGCTTTGCAAAGAGTTTGTTAAGGTTATGTAGGATGACTCAAAATGGCAAAGCAAACTACTAAACTGGGCGAACAAAGAATTGATCAAGGAATGCAACATGGACGAAGCAAAATGCCATACAAGGATATGAAAAGGGGCATAAAACTTGCAAAATACCAAGGTATGATCGAATTGTTACTCTACCATTATGCTTTGTGAATTATACAAATCATATTAACAAATGGTATGAATAACAAATCTCACGAGCTGAATATATCACTTCATCCCTGCTCTGATACCTAGATATAAGCATACATTGTTGAAAATCCTTCTATATTACTGCTCTGATACCTAGAAATGCATCAAGCCATATTAATGAAATGATTAACAAGTGGATTGTTATATGCAATGGTATCTAACCTTTGAGTGGTATTTATTCATATTACAGTATCTATTATTTCAACAATGGTATCTATTAAAAAGAGATCACATGCTCTAAAAAGTAAACAAATGGTATCAGACTTGATTATATTGACCTACAAGTGATATCAAACTTTATCAAATTGGTATAATCAATTTCACATGTTAATAAGTGGCATACTTTTTACAAATGGTATCAATTACAGTAGTAAGGGGGAGCATACACATGAATGATTATCCTTCATTTCACTTCTCTATGATTATGTTTATGGCACTCATGCTCTCACTCAACTATATGCTTACTTGGAAAATTATTCTTGTGCATTTGATGATGCCAAAATAGGAGAAAACTATGTGCTTACTTGAAATGATATGTGAAAGAATCATGTGACGTTTTTGAAAATGATACTCACTACATGATTAGAATAAGTTAGCAATCAATCATATGCTTACTTGATGAATAAATTATGTGATTGCTTATTGACTCTAGATGCAATAAAATGGTATATATCATTGATCATGCTTTAAGCTTTGATTTGAAATCCATATGAAATACTTGCTCTAAATCTCTCTTATTCAAATAAATGAGCTTATATGTTGATGGCATAGATTATGACTAAGATAATGATCTTTTTGATGATGCCAAAGGGGGAGAGATTAGTGGAAGGATCAGTAAAAAGAATAGGATGCCATTTATGCTAAAAAGGGGGAGAGATATCATGCTTCCATCATTTTATATGTTTAAAACAGTTGGCATAAGTTATAAGATTAAGGGGGAGAATAACACTTAAACAATGAACTTAACTAACATTCATTACATCATATAGGGGGAGAATACATATAACCATTGATTGTCATTATTCTGTGAAACTAACACCCCACGAGATGAACATTGGTTGTCATCATCAAAAAGGGGGAGAATGTGTTTAAATGTTGAAACAGGTTTTGATAATGACAAATGTGAAAACTAAGGCAAAGACTCCTAAAGGAAGAAAGGATATTACCATGAAGCCAATATGATGAATTTGCAACACATGAATACAAGCCATATGGAACATTAATTGTCATCATCAAAAAGGGGGAGAATGAAGTTGCATATGTAAGTATGCAAAGTAGTTTTGATGAATGACAAAGTATTCATGATGATGATGGAATGGCAAAGGTTCAGAAACAAGAAGGTTCAAGCACAAAGACAATGGCCAAGAATAAAAAGATGAAGATGCCTCACAAAGAGTTAAAGAAACATGAGCTATGGAAGACAAGGTTGATGACATGAACTAAATCATGAAGAACAAGCTCATAAGTTGAAGAAGAATCAAGGAAACAAGCATGAGGATCAAAGGAATAAGCCATGGGTCAATACATATCAAGAACATATCAAAAACCGTAAAGAATTGTATCAGGTACATGTACTAATCGATTACCACAATGGAATAATCGATTACCATAACTCTGTTTATGGTACAATCGATTACAATAAGAAGGACAATCGATTACATAGGTTCTGGAATGAACATAATCGATTACAGATAAAAGGCTAATCGATTACTAGTTGAAAGTTTGAAGACTGAGCATCAGGTATTCACCATAATCGATTACCAAGTCAAGCATAATCGATTACGTAAGTTCTGTTTTGTCCCTAATCGATTACATGAAGTCCTAATCGATTACCATGCTGCGAGACACAAAATAAGAGCATCAGGTATCAATCATAATCGATTACAAGGCAAGGAATAATCGATTAGAATGGTTCGGTTTCTAAGATAATCGATTACAATACAAATGCTAATCGATTACCTGCTGCATAATACTGAAGATTTCAAAAGCTAATCGATTACAGCTCGAAGGCTAATCGATTACCATAGTGTCAGAACGTGGGAAAATGCTTTTAAGTGGAACTCCAGCTCATTTCTTCACTCCCACTTTATGCCCACTTGAGGTATCCGTTGGAGACACTATGCAATAGCTGAAAACCCTAAAAATGGCTATAAAAGAAGCATGGATTCAAGCAAGAGAAGGAAGAGACCAAGGCACAACATTAGGCAATCAACATCCTTCTTCTAGAGGTCTTCTTATCAGATTTCTCTTGTATATTCTGCAACTCTTGATTCCAAACTTGCATATTGCTTAAGAGTTGTTAGATTGTGAGTTTCAATTTGCATATCCTCTCTTGTTGAGAGTTAGAATTTGTGAGAGCTTTCATTTGTGTATCTACTCTATTAAGAGAGTTAATTGATTGTAAACACAACACCAAACACAAGGTATTCACTCTAGGTTGAGTGATTGTTCACTCTAGGTTGAGTGGTCACAAAGGTTGGGGTTCAACCTTTGGGTATTGAGAGATTGTGAGATTGGGTGGGTTGCCCTTTGCTTGTGAGGATTGAGTTCTTGAGTGTGGGACACTAGGAAGCTGCAATTGCTCAAAGCTTGTATCTCAAATCTTCAATAGTGGAATCCTTCAAGTGGGTTGCTTGAAGGCGAGACGTACACCGGGTTGGTGGAACTCGTTAAATTTGGTTTGCATTTCTCTCTACCTTGAACTCTTTATACAACTGCGCATATAAACTGTTTGTTGAAATGCTTGAGCTGAATGTGTGAATCAAAAGTTGTTGTTCAAGTAGAAAACTAACTTTGCATGCCAAGTGTTTGATAATTTGCTTGAATCAATATTTGGTGAAGTTCTTAAAAATTGGAATTTGCTATAACTTGCCAAGTATCTAGAACATTGTTTCCCATCAACTCTTGTGTGATACTTACTTGATTGCTATTACTTTTCACATGCACACAAGGTGTTTGATAACTTGAATGAGCTGAATCTTTATAGGAAACATCACATCATTTCTTA
Organism: Clitoria ternatea; assembly: GCA_037962975.1. Lineage (NCBI taxonomy): Eukaryota > Viridiplantae > Streptophyta > Magnoliopsida > Fabales > Fabaceae > Clitoria > Clitoria ternatea. The sequence goes on from CM075671.1 coordinate 112,349,933, forward strand.
AATAAATCTGTGCACTCTAACTGTTTGATAAATTGTTCAAACCAATAACTTGCTTGTTTATCACATTTAAAGCTAAATATTGTCATTGCACATCAAGTGTGTCATAGTGTGATATGTGCATAAAAGTTGCTGTTTCTTCATTATTGCATCATTTGTATATTACTAACCATTTCCAAGGGGATTCCGCGCGAAAATTTGAAACACTCAATTCACCCCCCCTCTTGAGCGTTGAGGCCTTGGCTAACACGGCTAAGAGATGCAAATGGGCTTGGCTAAGTGGATCCTAGGCCCAAATCTATACATGGCCCAATATAAGAGTACATAGCCCAAAAGTGACCAATTGGCCTAGTAAGGCCAAAATAAATCCTAAATGACTAGAGAATCTAATTTTGACTTATGTTACAAGATGAGTACAAATAGATCCTCAAAGTATCTCCATTGGGCTTGGGCCCATTAAACAAAGAGAGGAAAGGGGATTGGGCTTTATGGATGGTCTCTTTTCTTTTCTTGGACTTGACCCTTGTGAAGGGACCCTTGTAAGCCTCTAGTCCTTTGTCTAAGATGGTGTATGGGTCCTCCCTTATGATGTCCTTATTAGATAATTACTTGGAGATAGCTCAATCTGAATAAGAATAGGTGAAATGCCCTTGTTGGATATGCCATTCACACATACCATCTATTCGGGCTCTTTGCCTTAGTTGCTTAGCCCTCATGTCCATAAAGAGGGACTACAATTGAGAGAAGTTAAAGTTTGATCTTGGGGCTTATTGGTGGCTAGTATGAGAGGGGCCTGGCTAGTGTGATAAGGGTTCTTCTCTCTATTTAGAGGTTTATCATAATTTGGTTCACCGTTACCTGTAAATAAGAAAGAATACTCACCCTTTATTCCCGTGAGAATAGGACTAGGCAAGGGGTGAGGTACCTTGTGACCAGGAATAACAAGACAGTAGACCTTGAATCCTTGATAGTTATACCAATATGTATAAACTCTCCCATATTAATTTTTCTAAGTGTCGAGCTACGAGCATTATGTAACTAACAATCAATATCTTATCAGTACCAGCCTTACCTTAGTAAATTGACTACATAGGTGTTTTCTGGAGTCCACGTGATCGGTATTCAGCATAACCAACAACAAATATAGCATAGTGAGCCTAACAGTTCCAGGACTCATAAACTATCCAAAGATGGAATAGGCTATAAGCCTCTACAGATATCTAAAAATAGGGTGATGAATTTGGGAGGCTTTGGAGGATGAGGCATCATATTTTCTAGGACTATTAGTTATTTCAGACTAAAAGAGTTTAGGATGGAATCCTTAGGGGACATCATCTATACCCCCTGGTGGGAAATGTCACATCCTCTAAAGACATGGTGTAATAATTGTAGCATTTCTTGGTTAACTCTGACAATCCCACATAACGGATCATCCTAGTTAACTAAGAGTGCTACTTAAAGTTATAAAATTGAGAAAGATTATTTTGTAACAGAAAGTAAAGGTGGATCATCATATTTATAACAACAATTCATACATGATTCAACATTGCTTTACATACTTTGAAAGAAGCAGGGGCACGCAGGATCCAAAAACATAAATAAATACAACTCAACTACTGAACATAAAGAACTGGACTATCCATACAATAACCCGCCTAAGAACATAATTCTCACTACTATTGCCCATTTCACTACCGATTGTTCTTCCATAGGAATCCTAATTCCATTCTAAGGGGGATGAAGTCGGGGTCTTCATCTTTTTCTAGGGGTTCCCCTAGCAGGTAAATATTAGGAATGGGGCACTACCAGGAAATATTTATGTTTTTGGGGTCATTGGTAGGAAATTACGTGGTCTGGGCAGTATTTTGTGTCATCAATTTTTACACTGACACATGTGTCGGATACACTACAACCGACACTGCAACCGACACTGCAGGGATGTGCCACATGGCACTGGTCAGAAAAAGTCTCATGAGTCACTGAGAAAATGGCCGACACAGTTAAAGTGGTGTCGAGATTAGTTTAGGCGACACACATCCATTGGTCGTGCTGGGCGGTGACCTGACATTATGAGTGTGTCGTATCTTTTTCCTACGACACAAATTCCCTTTTTCCCTCCTTCCCCACCGTCCCCACGCAGTGCCATTTTTCCCACTGTAAAATTTTGCTTGCTTTGGTGAAGAAGGAGCTGGAATTTTAAGTGGAGTTGGACTTTTCATAGGAAGGAGAGTTGTCCCCTTGCAAGCTTACATTTGGTGAAAGGTATGTCGTATAAAATTTGTTGCCATAGCTTAATTTGTTGTTTTGTTTAAAATATTTATTAATGGTTAACATTAGTGTAGGGTACTATCTTTACATTGTTGTTCTTACATGTGTGTTCCATGATTGTTTTGTAGTTAGGTTATTATTTTAAAAAATAAATGATGATATAACCTGTATAACTATTTTTAGAAATTGAAGTTTGATAATTTTGTCAACTAAAATTAAATTCGTAAAATAAAATTAAAAAAAATTTATGTGATAAAATGGCATATGTGTTTAGTTATTATTAAATAAAATTAATAATGATATAATATATAACTTTTCTCAGAATTAAAAAATTGATAATTATATAATTTAAAAAATATTTGGAAAATAAAATTCTAAAATATTTTATTTCATATGTTCTATATGTGTTAAGTTATTTTTAGAAGAATATCATTCATTATATAAAATGTATAACAATTTTCAGAAATAGAAAATTGGGAATTTGAAATTTAAAAGTAAAAATCAGCAAAAAAAAAAGTCAAAAATAATTAATGTTACAAATTCTAATTTTGTTAAGTTATTTTTTAAAGAAATCGTTTGATTATATAATATACATAAGAATTTCTATAATTTTATAATTAACAATTAAATATTTTAAAAAAATATTTAAAATATAAAATTCACACATATTTTATGTTATAAATTCATAATTTGTTAAGTAATTTTTTTAAAATTCCTTGAATGTATAATATATATAACAATTTTTTTAATTAGAAAATTTATAAAGATATATCTAAAAAATAATATTAAGAAAATTAAATTCAAAAAAATTTTATTTCATATATTCTATATTTGTTAAGTTATTTTTAAAAGAATATCATTGATTATATAAAATATATAAGAATTTTTAGAAATAGAAAATGGGCAATTAGAAATTTTGAAATAAAAATCAGAAAATAAAACTCCAAAATAATTAATGTTACAAATTCTAAATTTGTTAACTTATTTTCTTTAAAAAATCGTTTGATTATATAATATACATAAGAATTTCCATAATTTAAAATTAACAATTATATATTTTAAAAAAAATTCAGAATATAAAATTCACACATATTTTACGTTATAAATTCATAATTTGTTAAGTTATTTTTTAAAAATTTATTGATTGTATAATATGTATAAGAATTTTTTGAATTAGAAATTTTGTAATTATATATTTAACAAATAATATTAAGAAAATTAAATTCAAAAATATTTTATTTCATATGTTCTATATTTGTTAAGTTATTTTTAAAAAAATTCATTGATTGTATAAAATAAATAACAATTTTCAAAAGTAGAAATTATATATATTTAAATATTAAAATTGAACAATATGAAATTGTTTTATAATTAATGTTATAAATTCTATACTTGTTAAGTTAAATTTAGGTGATTAATATTTTTAGAACGAGTAAATTTTGAAAGGACATTGATGATGAGTAAGTTTTTTAGATGTTAGGTGATATACATTATTATATTTACAGAATAATAGTTTTCTTGTACATATTTAAATGCAGTATGGCTGAGCAGAGGAAGATCAATCCTGGACCGTTAAACCCACAACTATTAACATTACAAGAGAAGCATGTATCCACGCATGTTTGGAATAGAAAACTAGACCGGGTCCTAAGAATTAGAAAAGCACTCCGTCTTAGAAGTGATCAAATACTAGAGGAAATCATACCATATTTACGAAGAGCTGGTTTTTATCACTTTGTGAAGGTTGCACATTTACCAGTCTCTGTAAAGTTCATCACTACAATGGTTGAGAGATGGAGACCAGAGGCACACACGTTCCATCTTCCTGTTGGAGAGTGCACCATCACATTTCAGGACATTGCTATTTTGTTGGGCTCAACATTGATGGGATCGCAATTGTGGCAATAGCTGGTTCATGTGATTGGTAGCAGTATGTGGAAGCACAACTAGGGAGACGACCCCCTCGCAGTGCACTTCATGGTCAAAGTCTTAAGATGTCCGGGCTGCAGGAGAATTTTGGTGACATTACAGAGCATAATCAGGATGACATTGCCATAGAAAGATTCGCTCGGGCCTATATTTTACGATTGATTGGTGGGTGTATTTTCAGTGACCAGTCATTTAGCAGGGTCCCTCTTAGGTACCTTCAAATGCTGAAGAATTTTGATCTTTGTGGTGGTTATGCATGGGGCGCATCTACGCTAGGATACCTTTACCGACAGCTATATACTGGCATAGATTATGCTCAAAAGGATATGTGCAGCTTGACACTGTTGGTTCAGGTGTGGGGTTGAGAGCGTATGCGACACCTAGCCCCCGTAGAACCTGTTGTAAGGGATGTTGACAGCCCTTATGGAGGCAGATGGATACACCCAATAGGAAATACGTATACACAGTATGATTTGCAGCATTTCAGGACACAGTTGGACTAGTTGAGCAAGGATCAGGTATAATAGCATTAATTTATAATATTTACAATTATTAGAAGCATCATTGATGAGTTAATTGTTTATTATCTTGTAGTTTATATGGGAGCCATATGCTGGGACGGCGACTGATGGTCTTCTAGAGATTTGTCTCCGTGGTCAGGGGGCTTGGCGAGCAGTTGTTCCATTACTATGTTTCTAGATTGCAGAGTGGCATTAGCCTGACAGGGTAATGCGACAATTTGGGATGGAACAACATATACCCACCGCACCATCCCATCCAGAAGACTTGCACACTATCACGCTGAAGGGCAAATCAGATGAGAACTGGCCCACAGTTATGGAACCTCTGTTATATTTACGGAATGGGAGAGAAGGACATATATGTTCTGGTCAGCCACTTTTTGGAGAGTTGTCGGTGAACCATGAGTACTTTAGATGGTACAAAATGCGGACTTGTCGGTGGATTACCAGACAAGGGGCTGTAAGGGGATCTACGGTACAATTTCATCCACCTTATGTTATGAGTTTAGTAATTACTTATTAGGGATGACAGGTTTTTTTCACACATGTTTATTTTTTCAGATGGACAGTGTCGAGGTGATTCAGTACTTGTCCTCGCCTGAGACCTCTGAACAACTTGTTGCTTTCGCTATGGATAACATCCGACAAGAAACTGATAGCATACTAATGTCGATGGGAGAATGGGATAGAATTGTACAAGCCAGGGTGCATGCTCCTATCCCGACAGAGGTGGCCCCAGATGTAGAGGTACATGTGGACATGCCCGGGAGTCGAGTTAAAAGAGCGGTGTTACAAAGGCGAAGGTTTAGAGAGCCAGAGGAGGAGTACATCATCCCGCCTATTCCCACCAGACAACCAGGCCAATACTATGTTCCATCTCAACTGCTACCTCATTCGCCCTGGTTGACATATGAGTACCCATCTCAGCCGTCACAACAGGATCCCATGCACACGAATGAGTATTTTAATCTTCCTATGTTTTCAGGGGAAGACACCTCATTCATGGGTGACATTGGTGGTAGTTTCCATGGGGGTGAGTCAGTTGGACAACCAAGTTCATCTCAGATCCCTGTGTCCCTATACATTCTTGACGCTCCATTCCTTACCCCACCACCTTATATCCCACACTTGATGACCCAGCCTGTCCCATCCCGACCACAATGGGAGACTGACGTTGGTCCTTCTTCCAGGTTCCATTCGATGATGTTTGATCTTAACACAGCTGTATCAGAGGCTGTTGCTCGTGAAGAAGATATTCTTGCAAATATAGTGCCATCACAGGAGGTTGCTTCATGTGTAGTTGCATACGAAGAGGAAGACTCACAGATTGAGGATGAGTTTGAAGCTGTTCGTCGACTCCCTCCTCGAGTTAACCGCGGTGTTCCCAGGCCTTGCCTTTTTTCCCCTCCTCCGCCCTGAGGTCACCATTTGGATTGCTTTTGTTTTATTTGTATTTGTTGTTTAGAAATTAATTTGTTGTTTGTATTTGTATTTGTATTCGTATTTGTTTATTTAATATGAATGGAAACATTATGACTTTATTATAAAATGATAATTTTTACACATTCTAGCCTGAATTATTACATACACACATCAAAGTCTCATCAGTTACTATTATTACTGAATCCAGAACCAGAAACACTTCCAACAGAATTTGGACACGTTGAACGCTTATGACCTATTTGTCGACAAATACCACATCTATATGGAGTCTCTGACTCAACCCAATCCATCTCGTTTCTAATCCTTGAGGCGTTCGGACGTCCCTTTGCACGTAACATGTGGTCGTCAGGAACTACTATGAAAGATTCCTAAAGCTCAGGAATTAAATCGTCACTCCCAATAGGATACCATTGCCCTGCATAAGCCTGACCAACGTGATGTAATGTGTAACATTCATGGACGTACTAGAAAAAATTGACGTTAACTACATTGCAAGCAACAATTACGTGCATGCATAGATACTTGAAGGCCTGGAACCTTTCGCACTGGCACCATCTTTCCGTTAGGTTCAAGGCCCACACAAACCCACCTTTTTGGGTGGTTGGTGAAACAACCCGACTTAATAAAACCCAAAATGAGACCAGGGAAAATTTTTCCAAAATTTAGAACGTTCCAAACGTTCACAATCATTCCCAATTAGGCGTCGGGGTAGATTAAAACAGAATAAGGCGAGGGAAAGCAAAAACCGACCAGAGGAAAGGAAGACCGAGTCAGCCACATATTGGTAAGACTCAGCTTCGGTCAATCAGACCAGTGGAAGATGCAGCGCTTGAACGAACCCTTATCTCGCTGGAGCGGATCCTCATTCGCTGAAGCAAACACATTCACTCGGTAATTCCATTACTTGGAATCGGGACCACGTCCACTCGGGAACTGTCCCCATAAGGTCATGCTTCACTCGGAAAATTCTCACTTAGCCAAATACTTAGTTTATTCAAGAAGCCCACACACGCTTCATTCGGAAGCGTCAAAATCTCCACTCGGGAAATGATTCCCTCGATCACTCCACTCGAAGTCCATAAGCTTCCCTCACCCGGAGTATTTCCCCAGTCCAATACCACTCGGTATAATTTAACCATAATTCACTCGGAATATTTATAGCCTCGTTCACTCGGAAGAGGACTTCTAGAATATACCTCAATCAATACCATCACAATTACTCTTCCCTCGGAAGAGGTTCCCTCGGGATTTATCAATCGGGAATATTCAAACCCTTTCCCACTCGGGATTTACTCATATTTCCACTCGGTAACATATAGACTAGTCTTCCCTTAGAAGTAGCCCACTCGAGTACATCTTACTCGGAACCATAATAAGCCATCATCACTCGGAAAAAGGCCAACACACTAAAGCCTCACTCGGTGACAGGGCCCGCAAGCGCACGGGTTATGTCGCGTAATATAAAAGATTATCGTTCTCCGCAGGGACTGTGTTCAAAGTACCAGCATATTGAAATTTAATTATCCACACAATTGATTTTTAAGATTTTTATAAAATAAAGCACAAATTAAAGTTACACAGAATACGAATAAATATAAAAATAAAATTTACTTGACACTTAAAAATCAGAGTTGAGAATATCTTGGGATTTCGGGGGATTAAGACTCTATTTTATGTTAATGAATTTTAACTTTTCATAAATAAGAATCGAATTAAGTTTTCCAAGGCGAATTTTCCAAAAGCTAATTAATATGTTCCTCTCGAAATCCTATTAATGTACCTAACCTATGGAAAGCGCTGCTTTATCCTCAGAAAGGCCCATTATTGTTTTATGAAAACCCCTTTTATTTCCTCAAAAGAATTTTGATTACTTTCACGGTTTTACCGAGGTCACAAAAAGCATTTTAAAAATCTTAGGTTTAGTTCAAAGCTTTCCGGTAAAAATAAATCTCTCGATTCTATTTATTACCTAAACTTACTAATATACCCGTAAGTATACAGTTTTATCATTTAGGTTCTTGTTAGAAATCACTAAAAGCATTGAGCATTTTTTAAACTAAATGGAAAACAGAAATTTATTTAATTCCAAGTCAAAATAATATTAACAATAAAATATTATCATACCCCCTTTATCCCAAGATAATTAATTTAGCTACTCATGAAATAATTCAAATTCATATATATAATGGAAAAATAAAACATACAAGACATGGTAAAAAATAAAGACTTACGGGTTTCTCCAAAAGCTCAGAATAATTTACCACTGTATTTCCTTGTTGCAATATTCCTCCACCAATTACAAATTTAAATAACTCACTTTTACAATTCACAACTCTTAAAATAAAATAAAGAAAAAGAAAATAAAAAGAGAAACAAAACGAAAAAGAAAGAGAAAGAACAAAGAAAGAAATAAAGAAAAAAGAAAGAAAGAAAAGAGAAGAGAAGCACGGAAGAAGAAAAGAGAAAACGAAAGAAAGAGAAGAAAAGAAAAGGAATTTAAGCTTATGGAAATTGATTTCAAGTGATGCCTTGGTGGTGCTGTCCGTGTTCCCTTTTATAGGCAAAGGAAGGGAAGAAGTCAGCTTGGAAAACGCGTTGCCAGTTGGTGCAATTGTCTTCTTCTCAGCCGCCCCACCATCACAACTTGGAGACAGCCTGGATGGTGTCAAGTGGGAGAAAACTTTCGGTGCATGTGACTTCCAACTGTCCCAAATTGCATTATTTTAATATTTCTAATAATTCGGTGCTTGGATTTATTCAGCTGGGCAAATTCCGAGTGGAAAAATGGGTCGGTTTTCATCTTTTCTCCAAAATCCGAGTGAAAGCTTGCTGGAGGGTGGTTTGCTGAGTGCTGGACGGTGTTGCATTGTGAAGAATTGGGTCGGTTTTCACCTTCTCTCTAGAATCCGAGTGGAAAAATGCCTTTTGTGCATAAAACCGACTGGAAAAAGGTGCATTTTCTAAAGAAGACCGAGTGAATCTTTGCTCGGTGTCGAGTTGAGGGGTCGGTGTTTGGAAGAAAACCGGTCGGTATTTGGAACAAACCGGTTGGTGTTGAGTTGCTGTGAAGTCGGACAGTGTTAGTTGCTGTGAGGAGATGAGCAAAGCAACTCTGATTGAAAAGTGAATCGGAACCGAGTGAAAGTGATTCACTCGGAACTGATTAGAAAGTGGCTCGGAATTGACTGAAGAGGGACTCGGATCCAACTGAAACCATTCACTCAGCTCAGCTTCATAGAGTTCATTCGGAACTGATTGAAGACTCACTCAGGATTAGAATTTATTCAATCGGTTCCCAAACATTTTCACTCGGCTGTCTCTGAATCTGAACCACTCGGTTCAAACTTTGCTTGGATTTTGCTTTGGAATTCACTCGGTCAAATTCATTCGGATACATTCACTTGGATTTGCTTTGAAATAATTCAGTCGGCCTTCATTCCTTGAAATGATACACTCGGAAGTGTCTTCTTGCTTTTTACTCGGAATGGCCTTCAGTCGTCAATCAACCCAGTCGGTTGTCTTTACTCGAATCTGGCTGATTGAATTTCCTCTCATGTCCGAGCCTTGCTTTGCTCGGAAATATAGGTTTCTGACCCATTTCACTTGGTATTCTTCGTTGCAGAGATCTCACTCGGACTTAGTGTGAAACTGTGAGAATCTGTCCGAGTGTGATTCAATCCTGGTCGGATTTTCCTTGCTTGCTTAAGGCATTATTCGGAAATGCCTTGTTCCGCTTGAGAATGCCATCTTCTCTGAGTGAAACCACTCAGATTCCTCCTTAGTCAGCATTTATTCATTTCAGTGGCCTTTTCTACTCAGAATCCATTCACTCAGATTAGTTGCAATCAGAAAGCTCCCACTCGGATTTACTTCAATCAGCAATCCTTTCACTCGGAGAATAGCTTTGGACATATTTATTGGAGGTCAGTCTCCTTTTTTCACTCGGAATGGACGCAGTCGGGGAAGTTTCCACTCGGAATCACCTCCAACCGAGACTTATTCCATTTCAGCATTGGTCCTTCACTCGAGTCAGCCATTTATCACTCGGAATGGCTTTGACAGGGAACATTTCACTCGGATTTTCTCCAACAGTGCAGTATTCTACTCAGCAATGCTCTACTCTGAGTTTTTCCACTCGGATTTGGTCATTTCTGAGTTATCCCACTCGGATTTGGCCATTTTGAGTCGGATTTCAGTGCTCTGAGTCGGATTTTTGCTTTCTGAGTCGGATTTCAGCTTTAAAAAGAGAATTCTTTCCACTTTGGGCTTGTTCTTCTTGTTTCTTTATCATTTTATGGTCGTTTTTCTCTTGTTTTTGACCCTTTATTACCTTAATTCCTGCAAAATAACATACCCAAGTAGAAAATAGTGGAAAGAAAGCAAAAATCACAATAAATAAAGGAAATACAGTACATAATGATTGAAGTCCTAAGCAAATTAGACCTAATTTATTGTATTATAAAGCACTTATCAAAATACCCCAAGCCAAAACATTGCTTGTCCTCAAGCAATCACCATATTCACAAGATAAAATACAGAAAACACTAAACTTAATAAACTAAGGAATCCAAAACAGAGAAACAGATTTATTCAAATGCTAGTTTTATTTTTCTTATGTGAATCAATTTTCAATGTCAAGACTTGAGATACTCTTCTCACAATTTTCACTCAAGTGTTTCAAGGTTTGTGTATCTCTCAAATCATCATAGTCAAAAAATATTACCATAAGCTTGTTAATAAACTAGAAACTCCACAATTTAGATAGAAAATACGTCAAAGTCTAAAGGTCTTTCAAAGGTTGTAACGTGGCCTTGGGTTGTATTGTTAAGGTAGGAATTTCAAGAAAAATGGAATACAAAAGGGCTTTAACAGTCATGAATGATTCAAATCACCATTATAAATTTAACAGAGCAAATTTTTGAACTTTTATGGACTTTTTGGAATTCATTCAATATCATCTTTTTGATTTTCTTTTTCTTTTTCTTGCTTTTCTTTGCATTTAATACCATATTTTTTTCTTAAGTCCTTTTTTTTTTCTTTGCTCCACTAAATTTCCAACTTTTTCACCATTAAGAGAATATCAGTCAATGAAAGGTTTCAAGGAAAAATTTTCACTTTTAGGCTCAAAAGGGGCAACTAGGGGTCAAATTATGCAAAATTCTGAGGCTTAAGAATAAGACCTAATTGTGCCTTTATCATCCTAAGACATATAATCAAAAACCATTTTGAATCGGTTGAAAAACAAGTTCTAGAATATTAATGACTATGAGATTCACTCAATCAAGAAAATATGGGTTTTGAAAATTTGTTTGATAAATAACCCATTTTGGCTCAAGTCTAATCATGGAAAGTCTTTTCAAAGAAAATTTTAATCACACAAGGTTCATTTAAGCATTTATTTGGCATTTAAACAATCAAATTTTAAAAATTTTACTCAAAATTTTGGGATCCTTAGATACTTTAGCCTTGTGTTCAAAGTAAATTTATCATGCAATCATGGTAAATTACAAGATTACAAACAAATCAAGGAAAACACACATGCAAAATAAAATAACAATCACACAACGTAAACAAAACAGTTAAGTTTTCTTACCTACCACCCCAAACCAGAATTTGACATTGTCCTCAATGTTAAAATGGATGATAAAAGTATAAGAAAACTTACCTGTAGTAACCCCAAACCAGCAATTGACATAGTTGGGTTTTTTTTTGTTTTTTTTTGTTTTTGTTTTTGTTTTTTTTCTCCAAATGAAACAACAACTTTTTATAGGGTTACCTCCCTATCAGTGCTAAGTTTTAAGTCTTCAGCCAGACTTCTCACCGTTTGGATTTACTCATCAGGAGCATCAAACAAGTCCAAGTCACTTGCTTGTTGTATTGGTTGACCTGTCAGATAGTGCTTTACTCTCTGTCCATTTACCCTAAATGTACCAGATTTCTCGCTTCATAGTTCGACAGCTCCGAAGGGAAAGACTTTTGTCACCTTGAATGGTCCCGACCATCGGGATCTCAGTTTACCTGGAAAAAGCTTCAATCTGGAATTAAACAGTAAAACCATATCTCCTGGATTAAATGTTCTCCGTTGGATGTGTCGATCATGCCATTGTTTAGTTTTTTCTTTATAAATTTTGGCATTTTCGTATGCATCTAGACGGAGTTCTTCAAGCTCATTTAATTCCAACAATCTTTGTTCACCTGCAGCCTTATGATCAAAGTTAAGAGTTTTAACAGCCCAAAAAGATTTATATTCTAGCTCAACAGGTAAATGACAGGGCTTCCCATATACTAGCTTAAAAGGTGTGGTTCCAATGGGAGTTTTGTATGCGGTTCGATACGCCCATAAGGAATCATCTAACTTAATAGACCAATCCTTACGTGATGTATTCACCACTTTTTGAAGAATATTTTTAATTTCCCGATTGGATACCTCAACTTGTCCACTAGTTTGTGGGTGATAAGGTGTAGCAACCTTATGTCTAACTCCATATTTCTTTAGAAGGGTCTGAAAAGTTTTCTCAATAAAATGAGACCCTCCATCACTTATAACACATTTTGGGACCCCAAACCTTGGAAATATTATTTTCTTGAAAAGTTTAATAACAGTTTTAGCATTGGAATGGGGTGAAGCAATGGCTTCCACCCATTTTGACACATAGTCAACTGCCACTAATATGAACTGATTTCCAAAAGAGGAAGGAAAAGGTCCCATAAAATCAACACCCCATACATCAAACAGTTTAACTTCTAAAATGGTATTCAATGGCATTTCTTGTCTCTTACCAATGTTACCTATTCTTTGGCAAGCATCACAAGTTAGAACATACTTACGTACATCCTTAAAAATATTTGGCCAATAGAACCCAGCTTGCAATATTTTAGCAGCTGTCTTAGAGGTGCTCATGTGCCCTCCACAGGAAAGAGAATGGCAATGATCCAAGATAGCATGGACATCATCTTGTGAAACACATCTCCGAATCATACCATCTGCACATTGCTTGAAAAGGAGTGGTTCATCCCAATAATAATGCTTGACATCTGCATAAAACTTTTTCCTTTGCTGAAAGCTAAGATCAGGAGGTAAGATACCACATGCAAGAAAATTTACAAAATCAGCATACCAAGGAACACGTTGGATACTAAGATTCAAGAGTTGTTCATCTGGAAAAGATTCATTGATGGGAATTATTATCTGTTTCTTCTTTTTCAGATGTCAACCTAGATAGATGGTCAGCGACCAAGTTCTCGGTACCCTTCTTGTCCTTAATTTCCAAGTCAAATTCTTGCAATATTAGAATCCACCTAATTAATCTAGGCTTTGCTTCCTTTTTATTCAATAGATACTTAATGGCAGAGTGGTCAGTGTAAACAGTAACATGTGAACCTACCAAATAAGACCTAAATTTATCAAAAGCAAAGACAATAGCTAACAGTTCTTTTTCAGTTATGGCATAATTTACCTGAGCATCATCTACTGTCCGGCTGGCATAATGAATTACATGGAGCTTTTTATCCTTTCTTTGCCCCAACACAGCCCCCACTACGTAATCACTCGCATCACATATCAGCTCAAATGAGAGTTTCCAATTAGGTGGTTGCACGATGGGGGCAGAGATTAGAGCTTGCTTAATCCTGCAAAAAGCTTCCATACAAGATGAATCAAAATTGAAAGGCACATCCTTACCCAGAAGAGTTGTAAGAGGCTTTGTGATCTTGGAGAAATCTTTAATGAACCTGCGATAAAACCCTACAGGTCCAAGAAAACTCCAAATACCTTTCACATTTGTGGGTGGAGGCAATTTTTCAATCACTTCCACTTTAGCCTTATCAACTTCTATACCTCTCTCAGACACCAGGTGTCCAAGAACTATGCCTTCTCTTACCATAAAATGGCATTTTTCCCAATTTAGAACCAAATTGGTTTCTTCACAACGCTGCAAGACTTGGCACAAATTTGTTAAACAATTATCAAAATCCAAACCATGCACTGAAAAATCATCCATAAAGACTTCCATCATATTTTCAATAAGATCAGAAAAAATTGCTTGCATACACCTTTGAAAAGTCGCAGGTGCATTACATAAACCAAAAGGCATACGTCTGTAAGCATAAGTCCCATAAGGGCAAGTGAAGGTAGTCTTTTCTTGATCAGATAGATGAATGGGAATTTGATGAAAACCTGCATACCCATCCAAATAACAGAAATAAGAGTGTTTCGCAAGTCTTTCAAGTATCTGATCAATAAAAGGGAGGGGAAAATGATCTTTTTTCGTGGCGCTATTTAACTTCCTATAATCAATGCACATGCGCCAACCAGAGACAATCCTAGTAGGAATCAACTTATGTTTATCATTTTCAATCATAGTTATTCCCCCCTTTTTAGGCACCACATGGACAGGACTTACCCATTTACTACTATCAACAGGATATATCACTCCAGCATCAAGCAATTTCAAAATTTTCTTTTTAACCACTTCTTGCATTTTAGGATTTAATCTCCTAAGTGGTTCTACTGTGGGCCTACTTTCATCTTCTACAGTAATCCTGTGCATACAAAGAGAAGGGCTAATCCCTTTGATATCATCCATTGTATAACCTATTACCTTTCTATACAACCTAAGTTGTTTCAAAAGTTTTTCAGTTTCACATGGATTTAATTCAGCATTGATAATCACAGGATATATGGAATTAGGACCAAGAAATTCATACCTTAATGAAGCTGGTAAAGGTTTTAATTCCACATTGGGGCTTACCACTTTGTCACACATGACCTCAGTGTCATGTGGGGCCTCAGAGCAATCAGATGTTTCTGTCAGCTCAATCATGAAAATAGTTTCAAGTGGGTCATTAGGAAGGGTTGTTTCCTTTACCACTTGTTCGACAAAATCTACAGTACAACAAACATCATTATAAGGTTTTTCTAAAACATTTTTCAAGTTGAAATCAACCTTTTGGTCTCCAACAGTTAGAGATAACTTACCATTTTTGACATCGATCACAGCACCTGCAGTTGCTAAAAATGGTCTGCCTAAAATAATAGGAATCAAAGAATCTTCGTCTATTTCAAGCACAACAAAGTCAGCAGGTATAAAAAATTTTCCTATCTTAATAGGAACATCCTCTAAAATTCCTACAGGATATTTTACAGATCTATCAGCCAATTGTAAAGACATCCTAGTAGGTTTTAGTTCACCCAATCCTAACTTTTCAGCAACAGATAATGGCATTAAACTCACACTCGCTCCTAAATCACACAATGCTTTATCTATATTCATGTCACTAATCATGCAAGGAATAGAGAAACTACCTGGACCTTGGAGCTTGGGTGGAAGTTTCTTTTGAATTAGAGCACTGCACTCTTCAGTAAGTGCAACTGTACCATCTTCCTCCAGTCTTCTTTTGTTGGACAGAATGTCCTTCAGGAACTTTGCATATGTGGGCATTTGCTGCAAAGCATCTGTAAAAGGAATATTAATATACAATTTCTTTAAAACATCAAGGAACTTACCAAATTATTTGTCCAACTTTGCTTTGGCTAAGCGCTGAGGAAATGGAATGGGAGGTTGATATGGCTTAACCTCCTCCTTCTTTTCTTGTGGTTTCTCTTCTTCAATTACTGGATGAGATGAAGATTCATCGACTTTCTTTTCCTCCTTTGCAGTCTTGTCAACTGGCCCATCGTATTGAGTACCACTCCTAAGAGTGACAGCCATGGTTTGGTTAGATGGTCCAGCCTCTGGTTTCCCAGGAAATGTTCCCGGTGCTCTTTGAGAATAGGAGGCTTGTTGGGCAATTTGATTTTTCAGTATTTTGTTGTGAGTGGCAAGAGAGTCCACTTTTGAAGCCAAGTTTTTTATTGCATCAGAGAATTCATCATTTTGTTTAAGTTGAGTAGCTACAAATGTCTCCATCAAGGATTCTAGCTTTGATTTTTGTGGAATATAGGTTCCTTGTTGAGGTTTGTAGTTACTTTGGAATTGAGGTGGCCTATTTTGGAAGCCAGGTGGACCTTGTGGAGGTCTGTAGTTACCTTGATAGTTTCCACTATAGTTTCCAATAGCGTCCACCTGATGCATTTTTTGTTCTTGATTAGGGGTCATTGCTAAATGGCAGTTTGTAGCTCCATGTCCTGAAACACCACAAACTTCACAAACAATATTAGTAGCACCTGTTGACCCTATTTTATCAAGTTTTAATGTTAATGCTTCAACTTTGGCAGAAAGTAGGGAAAGAGCATCAACATAATACTTACCTGGTGTTTTAGCAGGTAATCCTCTCTCAGAGTTCCACTGGTGAGTGTTTTGAGCTATTTCCTCAATCAGGTTCTCAGCTTCATCAACATTTTTACTCATGAAGGCTCCTCCAGCTGCAGCATCTAAAGAGATCTTTTGTGTGGATGTTAGTCCATTATAGAAAATATGGATTGTCAACCACCTTTCTATCCCATGGTGAGGACATTCTCTTAGTAACTCCCTGTATCTTTCCCAGGCTTCATACAAGGATTCATCATCTTTTTGTGAAAAATTGATGATTTGTTTTCTCAGCACATCAGTCTTGTTCCTTGGGTACCATTTATTGATAAAAGCACTGGACAATTGTTCCCAAGTCGTGATGGATCCTTCAGGAAGAGAGTATAACCACGCTCTCGCTTTATCTCTTAAGGAGAAAGGGAAAAGTCTTAAGCGAATGGCGTCATTGGTAGCCCGTTCATCTTCAGGGTGTCACAGTATTCAAGAAAGATTTGAAGGTGAAGATTTGGATCTTCGGAGGGTAATCCTCCGAATTGGTTCTGTTGAACCATTGAGAGTAGTGAAGGCTTCAATTCAAAATTGTTAGCCTCCACTGTGGGTCTGAGGATGCTAGATCCTCTTCCATTTGTACTTGGAGCGGCAAAATCTCTTAAGGGTCTATGTTGGTCTGCCATTTGTTTTTCTTTTTGTTCTTTTTGTTGTTTTTGTTGTTTTCTCAAAGCTTTAAGGGTACGTTCTATCTCAGGGTCAAATCCTAAGTTTAGATCGACACTACGGCTTCGTCGCATAAATAGAAAATAAATGACAAATAAAACAAACAATTACAAAAATAAAACAACAGATACACAGAATATAGAACAAAATACAAAATAACAAAGAAAACAAAAATAAAAATAAAAATAAAAATAAATATTAACAAGTATGATCTAATCGAATTTCAATATTGCCGATATTTGAGGGACAACAGTCCCCGGTAACGGCGCCAAAAACTTGACAGGGCCCGCAAGCGCACGGGTTATGTCGCGTAATATAAAAGATTATCGTTCTCCGCAGGGACTGTGTTCAAAGTACCAGCATATTGAAATTTAATTATCCACACAATTGATTTTTAAGATTTTTATAAAATAAAGCACAAATTAAAGTTGCACAGAATACGAATAAATATAAAAATAAAATTTACTTGACACTTAAAAATCAGAGTTGAGAATATCTTAGGATTTCGGGGGATTAAGACTCTATTTTATGTTAATGAATTTTAACTTTTCATAAATAAGAATCGAATTAAGTTTTCCAAGGCGAATTTTCCAAAAGCTAATTAATATGTTCCTCTCGGAATCCTATTAATGTACCTAACCTATGGAAAGCGCTGCTTTATCCTCAGAAAGGCCCATTATTGTTTTATGAAAACCCCTTTTATTTCCTCAAAAGAATTTTGATTACTTTCACGGTTTTACCGAGGTCACAAAAAGCATTTTAAAAATCTTAGGTTTAGTTCAAAGCTTTCCGGTAAAAATAAATCTCTCGATTCTATTTATTACCTAAACTTACTAATATACCCGCAAGTATACAGTTTTATCATTTAGGTTCTTGTTAGGAATCACTAAAAGCATTGAGCATTTTTTAAACTAAATGGAAAACAGAAATTTATTTAATTCCAAGTCAAAATAATATTAACAATAAAATATTATCATACCCCCTTTATCCCAAGATAATTAATTTAGCTACTCATGAAATAATTCAAATTCATATATATAATGGAAAAATAAAACATACAAGACATGGTAAAAAATAAAGACTTACGGGTTTCTCCAAAAGCTCAGAATAATTTACCACTGTATTTCCTTGTTGCAATATTCCTCCACCAATTACAAATTTAAATAACTCACTTTTACAATTCACAACTCTTAAAATAAAATAAAGAAAAAGAAAATAAAAAGAGAAACAAAACGAAAAAGAAAGAGAAAGAACGAAGAAAGAAATAAAGAAAAAAGAAAGAAAGAAAAAAGAAGAGAAGCACGGAAGAAGAAAAGAGAAAACGAAAGAAAGAGAAGAAAAGAAAAGGAATTTAAGCTTATGGAAATTGATTTCAAGTGATGCCTTGGTGGTGCTGTCCGTGTTCCCTTTTATAGGCAAAGGAAGGGAAGAAGTCAGCTTGGAAAACGCGTTGCCAGTTGGTGCAATTGTCTTCTTCTCAGCCGCCCCACCATCACAGCTTGGAGACAGCCTGGATGGTGTCAAGTGGGAGAAAACTTTCGGTGCATGTGACTTCCAACTGTCCCAAATTGCATTATTTTAATATTTCCAATAATTCGGTGCTTGGATTTATTCAGCTGGGCAAATTTCGAGTGGAAAAATGGGTCGGTTTTCATCTTTTCTCCAAAATCCGAGTGAAAGCTTGCTGGAGGGTGGTTTGCTGAGTGCTGGACGGTGTTGCATTGTGAAGAATTGGGTCGGTTTTCACCTTCTCTCTAGAATCCGAGTGGAAAAATGCCTTTTGTGCACAAAACCGACTGGAAAAAGGTGCATTTTCTAAAGAAGACCGACTGAATCTTTGCTCGGTGTCGAGTTGAGGGGTCGGTGTTTGGAAGAAAACCGGTCGGTATTTGGAACAAACCGGTCGGTGTTGAGTTGCTGTGAAGTCGGACAGTGTTAGTTGCTGTGAGGAGATGAGCAAAGCAACTCTGATTGAAAAGTGAATCGGAACCGAGTGAAAGTGATTCACTCGGAACTGATTAGAAGGTGGCTCGGAATTGACTGAAGAGGGACTCGGATCCGACTGAAACCATTCACTTGGCTCAGCTTCATGGAGTTCATTCGGAACTGATTAAAGACTCACTCAGGATTAGAATTTATTCAATCGGTTCCCAAACATTTTCACTCGGCTGTATCTGAATCTGAACCACTCGGTTCAAACTTTGCTCAGATTTTGCTTTGGAATTCACTCGGTCAAATTCATTCGGATACATTCACTTGGATTTGCTTTGAAATAATTCAGTCGGCCTTCATTCCTTGAAATGATACACTCGG
This sequence comes from Clitoria ternatea, assembly GCA_037962975.1. Lineage (NCBI taxonomy): Eukaryota > Viridiplantae > Streptophyta > Magnoliopsida > Fabales > Fabaceae > Clitoria > Clitoria ternatea. Next base: position 112,369,365 of record CM075671.1, read on the forward strand.
AAGTGTCTTCTTGCTTTTTACTCGGAATGGCCTTCAGTCGTCAATCAACCCAGTCGGTTGTCTTTACTCGAATCTGGCTAATTGAATTTCCTCTCATGTCCGAGCCTTGCTTTGCTCGGAAATATAGGTTTTTGACCCATTTCACTCGGTATTCTTCGTTGCAGAGATCTCACTCGGACTTAGTGTGAAACTGTGAGAATCTGTCTGAGTGTGATTCAATCCTGGTCGGATTTTCCTTGCTTGCTTAAGGCATTACTCGGAAATGCCTTGTTCCACTTGAGAATGCCATCTTCTCTGAGTGAAACCACTCGGATTCCTCCTTAGTCAGCATTTATTCATTTCAGTGGCCTCTTCTACTCGGAATCCATTCACTCGGATTAGTTGCAATCATAAAGCTCCCACTCGGATTTACTTCAATCAGCAATCCTTTCACTCGGAGAATAGCTTTGGACATTTTTATTGGAGGTCAGTCTCCTTTTTTCACTCGGAATGGACACAGTCGGGGAAGTTTCCACTCGGAATCACCTCCAACCGAGACTTATTCCATTTCAGCATTGGTCCTTCACTCGAGTCAGCCAGTTATCACTCGGAATGGCTTTGACAGGGAACATTTCACTCGGATTTTCTCCAACAGTGCAGTATTCCACTCGGCAATGCTCTACTCTGAGTCTTTCCACTCGGATTTGGTCATTTCTGAGTTATCCCACTCGGATTTGGCCATTTTGAGTCGGATTTCAGTGCTCTGAGTCGGATTTTTGCTTTCTGAGTCGGATTTCAGCTTTTTAAAAAGAGAATTCTTTCCACTTTGGGCTTGTTCTTCTTGTTTCTTTATCATTTTATGGTCGTTTTTCTCTTGTTTTTGACCCTTTATTACCTTAATTCCTGCAAAATAACATACCCAAGTAGAAAATAGTGGAAAGAAAGCAAAAATCACAATAAATAAAGGAAATACAGTGCATAATGATTAAAGTCCTAAGCAAATTAGACCTAATTTATTGTATTATAAAGCACTTATCACTCGGCAATGGCTCTCCCATCAATATTCCACTCGGAATTCATTGACTTAGCATTATTCTCTCAATACCATATAATGAACAATTCGGGTAACTTTATAACAACGTAAAATATATATATACAATGTATACTTATCCACAAAACCCGATAGTCAACCCATATAATTAAATCCATTCAGATTACAAGAGAGTCGGCCAAGGCTTTACATATGAATACACAATATATATATATTGCATGCACTTAAACAATCTAAGTGCTCCCCACTCGGACTTAAGGCCATCTCTTCATTCCCAGTCCGACCTGCATATACTGAAAAATATAGTAGGGGTGAGTTTTTACATATTAAATGACAGTTATTAACTCAGATTAATCTTTGAATCCTCAACCATACAATAACATATCTCAATCAGCAATAATGCACTCTGCCATTCAATATGAACCCTACACAACTTCATCCACTCGGGATTCATGCAATTCAATCAAGACTGAGTAATTCATATCATTCATAATCACCTTGCACTCGGCAACAGTACCAATTCACATATATTCACCCAGTCGGAATTCACACCAATCATTCATGGCTATATTAATCATATTCATCACAGTATGTACCACAACCATAACAGCATATTGCACTCGGAAAATATATCAGTATACATGTATTAATCCAATCGAATTCACCCCAATCAATTCATATCCACATATTCAACAATTCACATTGAGCTCAATGACATTTATAAGTGTGCACACATTCATTCCACCCGGATCCGGTTATTTATTATCCATTTTTATTGTTTCAACATAGGCTCCAAGCCTTTTCTCAGCTCCAAGCTGATTCGGCCGTTTTACTGGTACCAAACCGTTTGCCCTCACATGTAACACAGTCACTCCAAGCGACAACGGAAGTGTTACGGGCAGCCCCGAGTCCAACCCGGTAGGCTTGCCTTGAGTCCAACCCAAGGTCTTTAAGCGTCCAACGCTTAGTGCACTCGGCACTGCCTCGAGTCCAACCCGAGGTCTTTTATATATTTCAACACATATTCATCTGATTGCCGATCGGTATTAAGCGTCCAACGCTATATGCTCCAAGCATTTCCAGTGGCGAATCAGATGCATATGGTCTTATTCATCAGGCGTCCAACGCCAATGCACTCAGATTGCCTTGAGTCCAACTCAAGGTCTTTCATTATATTTTCCACACACATATACTCGGCATTCAAATATCAAAAACATGCATCCAATGCATTTTATCATTATTATTCATAAACAGGGGTCGGCATAGCAATAACACAATACATGCACTCGGCAATCACATGCACTTGGAAAATCACATGCTTTTTAATATAAAATCCCACACGGGAATTAACATCACCGACCCACATCTTATGCATTTAAACACAAAATCACATACGGGGATCAATATAACTCATGCACTCACTCGACATTTCATATTTATCATTATACATCTCATGGACGGAAACATGACAACATCACACAGACCACAATGATCACAAATCCGGGCGTCTCATGCACTAATACTCAACTACAACATATCAATCAACATATTTCAAGCATGACACCACACATTAAAGCAAAACCACCCGGAACCCGTCCATAAACCATACATTTGAGATGTAAATTAGCCCCCCTACCTGGAATGAAAATCCCAGCAGCTCCCTGAGCTGGCAATACCGACCAATCGTCCCTTGGTCACTCGTTCTCAGCAGAACGATCCAGCTGTTGTACTCCACATAGCTTTGGAGGAACACCGAGCCACTCATACTCTGGAACGGCTCTGCCTCCAAGACACTCCTTGTAGCACTCACGCAACCCAGTGGAGGACTCCAAACGCTGTTCCACACTCGAACAGCCCAGTCCTCACCAACAATGGAGGATTCCATGCTTCCAAGCATCCAACCTTGTTTTCTCCCTCACAAGCAGCTCCGCCTCACACAGTGGACCATTTCCACAACTCCGAGGCACCCCACACGCTGCAGACTTCCAACCCGAGACCCTGACAGCCCTCGAATAGAAGAAGAAAAAGGAGAAGAAGGAATAGCCAGGAGGAAGAAGAAGCAGAAGCTTCAGGGAGCTCTAGAGAGAATGAATAGTGTTTTCTCCCTTCTGAACATGCACCAAGAGATAATGAAGAAAGTGCAAGGGAAAACGTGAACTGAGGCTTTATCATCACACTGCCCCATCAGTGTCAGCTCAGCTCTATCAATCAACCATCACATCACCATTAAAGCCACTCCCATCAGCGTGGGAATTGAAGGAGAGAGGGGACCGAACCCTATTTTACACCAAGGGCATATAAGGAATTTCCAGGCATTATTATTATTATTATTATTATTATTATTATTATTATTATTATTCAATCAATAACCTTAACCATGTAATTAACCTTAATTGGTAATTAATTCAAAACCAGGATGTTACACTACTCCCCTCCTTCAAAGAATTTCGTCCTCGAAATTCTAACATGAACTTATCTCAACAAGCAGCTCAGAATATTGCTGCCTCAACTAATTACATGTCTCTGCTTCCCAAGCATTCACCGACCGGTTCACAATTCCAATCGGCATAGCTTCACCTCTAAAGTGGTTTACCGACCACTCCACAATTCCAGTCAGCATAATCACTAAAATCAGGTCCTACCTGTTCACAATTTCCCCCTCATAGAATCCAATATATTTGGGGATTCAATTTTTAAAACGTACAAGTTACCCCATTTAACTCTATCAATTCACCTTAACCAAGCGTACCCTCTAGTTCTTTGGCCACTCGGCCCTACACTCTCAACGCCAATCGGTGTACATCCATCATCATTTCCTCTAATTCATAGGAGTTACTTAGCACAATTAAATATCCACACAGAGTATAAGCTCTAAATTGTGTCACATGAGACATATTATGGAGGTTAATCAACCAACTGGGAAGAATCTAGTCGGTAAACAACATTATCGATTCCCACTAATACTCATTATTGCCCAATTTATCTCGGATTAAATCCTCGGATATTCAACATCCGACCACTAAATCTCTTCATTAAACCATGATATACCTTGACAATACCGAGCCAAACACTCAAAAGGGCTCCAATGTCCTTCAATTAGCTCAGTTTTCCTGGACTCGTCCTTTACAGGCATCACATTCGGTTCTAAAATCTCAGATTTATAACCATTCCTTCGGCTAATTCCATGCCTACACCCTGAGAATGTCACTCAGACCTCTCACTCAAAAATATTATTAGGGATTTAAGGGTAACTTTTCACCCGGAAAATTTTCTACTTACCATAAACTCACTCGGAATTCAAGCCTACTTCAAAATCAAACCTGAGTTCAAACTCAGCAGCTCAAAACATCGATCCGAGCACAGACTCAAATAAATTCACCTCTCGGATATCTACTCCCCTCGGGAGCCATTCCACACAGAAGTATCACAACTAGACACTTCGCTCGGATTTTTCCCTTACTCAGGAGTGCCACATTCCGACTCCACCCGAAAGTCACACGACTCAGATATTTCATCCGGTTTTCGCCTGATACAAAAGTGTCATTCGGACACAGTTCCATAACTTAGCAATGACTCCCACAAAACGATGTTTCACTCGGAACATCATAACTCCACTTAGTAATTCATTCACACAGAAAGATTTCACTCGGAATTATTTCCACTTTCACACACTCGGAATATACTAATCCTTCCCGAGCAAATTCTCGCCTTTTGGATTACCTTGACTCAAGGTCCTGGTTTCCTCATTAAACCCATAGCATCACTCGGTTAGCCTTATAAAACTTTCAATCTTTAGTGACAGACATGATCACCCTTCTATTTCAATAATCAATCATTACTTTAATAGCCAATTAATACCCAATAACCTCTTATTCTCTCGGAGGTAAACACATCAAGGTTAAATAAACCTTCTATCCTCATTTTGATACACAACCACTTACTGTTCACTTAATACAACTCTCATTTTTGCTCGGAACAGCCCGATAGACTCACCATCACCATAAGCAGCTACAGTCTCACCTGCCTGACTTATGAATTGTTGCATCCAACTTATAGGATGACGTCTCATTCCTATAGGGTTATAACAATTACATAGAGTCGCTGCAAACATGTACGCTGCCACAATACCTATGGTATATAGAGTCGTCTCGGAACAGGTTGCCTCCCACTCTTTTCGCTCATACCGACTGCACATACTCAAATAATATTAATTCATAAAAATTAAAGGCAATTCACACACATGTATATAAGCAATACATTTACATCAACATCATCATTATGCACCACCTAGGGCACATCACACATCAACAGTCATGAAATATCATTTGCCAACACTGTAAAACAGTATAATGGCAATAGGTTTCCGACCTCCACAAGGTACACGCCTGGTCATAAAATGGCATATCAACACTGAGTAAATATCCTTTCATTGAATCACATCCATCATAACACCATAATGCGATAGCCTATTAATCCTTCATTTCATCACACCTCACCGGCCATAGATCAAATCAAGCCCAAATGATTCACCGAGCTCATATAGGTATACTACTCGGTTTACAATATGATTTTCAATCACATAACAGGTTTCTACATCGGTAAACCTTCTCACCCATCATAAGCACAATCCACAACATTCAAATATCACCGAGCCTAGACCACCATCGGGTCTAGCTCCACAAAATCTGATAGCATACAATTATACTAAATCCGATCGGGATTTCCATACCTTATAGGTCACCACTAAATCAATTATTCACTCGGTTTTCAACCACAAGACCGAGTCTAACCCCAAATCCTCAGGTATCCAATTACATCAAATTCCCCCGACGTACAATCATACATGGTCATGCCCAATCAACTGGGTCACCACACCTAATGGCCCAACATTTAATCAATCGTTTATTCGGTTTTCGCAAGCCAGAAACCGAGACACAAACCCAATCCACACGTACCAGGATTCACACTTAATCAGCTATCACACACCCAGATTCCCATCTTAGGAACTGCAACAAGTCACTTATCCCACGTACTACGTAAGGTTCTCGTGCCAAGGGTAAAACATCCTTTACAAATGGCACCACCGATCTCATAATTTAAGATCACCACACTATGTGATTCTTCAATACCATTCATTTAATCAACTCAACATATGAGTTCTATCTCATTCAATCAGTATGCCTCAGCCATGAACCACTAGCATGACCCACACAAGAGGCTGAACCAACCAATACAATTCAACATCTATCGGTCTATTCCTCCTCAGCCGACCCAGGCTTAGAAATACCTCTTATCCAATGAATAACCAAACCAGGGTAGTAACACCCTTCTACCCCCCCAAATCAGAATTTCAACAGTAGTACCTTTCACTACTGTCCCCAACAAAACACAGGCATATATCATCACACAAATCATGCTTAAGCATGCATCAAATCCAATAGAATACCGTAAGCAATTATGACAACCAGTCATATTGCATACAACCGCCTACACTGAGTAAGCATACCTTGGCCATGGACCTTTTAAGTCCACTCTGATACCAAAATGAAACAACCCAACTTAATAAAACCCAAAATGAGACCAGGGAAAATTTTTCCAAAATTTAGAACGTTCCAAACATTCACAATCATTCCCAATTAGGCGTCGGGGTAGATTAAAACAGAATAAGGCGAGGGAAAGTAAAAATCGACCAGAGGAAAGGAAGACCGAGTCAGCCACATATTAGTAAGACTCAGCTTCGGTCAATCAGACCAGTAGAAGATGCAGCGCTTGAGCGAACCCTTATCTCACTGGAGCGGATCCTCATTCGCTGAAGCGAACACATTCACTCGGTAATTCCATTACTCGGAATCGGGACCACGTCCACTCGGGAACTGTCTCCATAAGGTCATGCTTCACTCGGAAAATTCTCACTTAGCCAAATACTTAGTTTATTCAAGAAGCCCACACACATGCTTCATTCGGAAGCGTCAAAATCTCCACTCGGGAAATGATTCCCTCGATCACTCCACTCGGAGTCCATAAGCTTCCCTCACCCGGAGTATTTCCCCAGTCCAATACCACTCGGTATAATTTAACCATAATTCACTCGGAATATTTATAGCCTCGTTCACTCGGAAGAGGACTTCTAGAATATACCTCAATCAATACCATCACAATTACTCTTCCCTCGGAAGAGGTTCCCTCAAGATTTATCACTCGGGAATATTCAAACCCTTTCCCACTCGGGATTTACTCATATTTCCACTCGGTAACATATAGACTAGTCTTCCCTCGGAAGTAGCCCACTCGAGTACATCTTACTCGGAACCATAATAAGCCATCGTCACTAGGAAAAAGGCCAACACACTAAAGCCTCACTCGGCAATGGCTCTCCTATCAATATTCCACTCGGAATTCATTGACTTAGCATTATTCTCTCAATACCATATAATGAACAATTCGGGTAACTTTATAACAACGTAAAATATCTATATACAATGTATACTTGTCCACAAAACCAGATAGTCAACCCATATAATTAAATCCATTCGGATTACAAGAGAGTCGGTCAAGGCTTTACATATGAATACACAATATATATATATATATATTGCATGCACTTAAACAATCTAAGTGCTCCCCACTCGGACTTGAGGCCATCTCCTCATTCCCAGTCCGACCTGCATATACTGAAAAATATAGTAGGGGTGAGCTTTTACATATTAAATGACAGTTATTAACTCGGATTAATCTTTGAATCCTCAACCATACAATAACATATCTCAATCAGCAATAATGCACTCTGCCATTCAATATGAACCCTACACAACTTCATCCTCTCGGGATTCATGCAATTCAATCAAGACTGAGTAATTCATATCATTCATAATCACCTTGCACTCGGCAACAGTACCAATTCACATATATTCATCCAGTCGGAATTCACACCAATCATTCATGGCTATATTAATCATATTCATCACAGTATGTACCACAACCATAACAGCATATTGCACTCGACAAATATATCAGTATACATGCATTAATCCAATCAGATTCACCCCAATCAATTCATATCCACATATTCAACAATTCACATTGAGCTCAATGACATTTATAAGTGTGCACACATTCATTCCACCTGGATCCGGTTATTTATTATCCATTTTTATTGTTGCAACATAGGCTCCAAGCCTTTTCTCAGCTCCAAGCTGATTTGGCCATTTTACTGGTACCAAACCGTTTGCCCTCACATGTAACACAGTCACTCCAAGCGACAACAGAAGTGTTACAGGCAGCCCCGAGTCCAACCCGGTAGGCTTGCCTTGAGTCCAACCCAAGGTCTTTAAGCGTCCAACGCTTAGTGCACTCGGCACTGCCTCGAGTCCAACCAGAGGTCTTTTATATATTTCAACACATATTCATCTGATTGCCGATCGGTATTAAGCGTCCAACGCTATATGCTCCAAGCATTTCCAGTGGCGAATCAGATGCATATGGTCTTATTCATCAGGCGTCCAACGCCAATGCACTCGGCATTGCCTTGAGTCCAACTCAAGGTCTTTCATTATATTTTTCACACACATGCACTCGATATTCAAATATCAAAAACATGCATCCAATGCATTTTATCATTATTATTCATAAACAGGGGTTGGCATAGCAATAACACAATACATGCACTCGGCAATCACATGCACTTGGAAAATCATATGCTTTTTGTGAACACCTCTTTCGGTCTGACCCAAATGGAAAGAATTCTGAGAGGACTGGACTTCATTTCTGAATGATCTGCTGAGAAGAATGACTCAGAATGATGATTTCCGAGTGAAAAATGGTTATTTCCGAGTGAAGAAGGCTATTTCCGAGTGAAGAAGGATATTTCTGAGTGAAAGATGGTTATTTCCGAGTGAAGAAGGCTATTTTCGAGTGAAAATACCTGTTACCGAGTAAAATATCTGAGTCAGCCGTTACTGTGTGAAATTCCGACTGGGATGTTTCCGACGGACAGTTTCCGAGCGAGAAGTTGCCGAGTGGTATGTCTCTGGAGTGAGGCGTTTCTGAGTGGACGGGTTACCTCTCAAATGAAGAAATGCTCTGAAACTCCGAGTGGGTTATGCAGAGTTGCATTTCCGAGCAAATGCAAGGCTCCAACTGGAAAACAAGGCTGAATCCGAGTGATGGCAATCGAAGGAATGATAAGCTGTCCTAAATTCTGAGTAAAAAGAAGACCGACTCTGAGTCATCAGATTTTCTCAAAGTTCCATTCTGATAAAAACAAGGACGACTCCCCGTTGTGAATCCGAGTGGGTTGAAGCTTATTTCAAATCGGTTGACAACATTCTGAGTGAATCAATGTGATTCACTCCGAGTGATGAGTTTCCAGGTGAAACTTACTTCACGACTGAATCAATGTGAAGTTAAAGAATGGTTCTGATCTGCCAGCAACTGAGCAAATATTTTTGAGATGCCGAATGAAGCTTCAACAAGAATGATTGCCGAGCAAAACACCTCCGATTAAAGTAATTCCGAGAGAATGTTTCAAGTAGAGACAAGATCCGAGCAAAATACTTCCGATTGAAACAATTCCGAGTCATTCACTCTTCAGTCGCTACCGAGTGAATCTCTTTCAGTCAATACCGAATGAGCCACTTTTCAATCTGTTCCGAGCCACTTTCAATCGGTTCTGAGTCACTTTTCCAAATGAATATTTCACTCTATAAAGCAATCGGATTTGCTCTGCTCGTCCACTCAATCTAATTGCACACGAGCTCCATAAATCACAGCAACAACGCCGACTCTCCTCACAGCAACTGTGATGCATCCGGGCAAAGCAACACCGAGTGAAGGAATTCCGAATAACAGAGATCCTGATTGAATGCTACTCAGAAAACGATTTCTGAGTGAATAATCTGCGAACTCAATCCCACACCGAGTGTCAGAGTCGGATCCGACCTGTGGATTCCAGCTTTCACTCGGTCTTCTATATGAGAGCTTTTATTCTCTCGGATTGATTCCCACTCGGTCTTTTATATGAGCAGATTGTTTCCACTTGGTCTTGTGTATGAACACCATTGATTCCATTCGGATTGACTCCCTGTGGGTGGATACCGAGGGAGCCTCTCTTCAGTCAGCACCGAGGCAATCTTCAGTCAACACCGAGTGATGCCTCTTCAGTCAGCACCGAGTGAGTTACTCCCTTCAGTCTGCACCGAGCCACTCTTTCAGTCAGTACCGAGTGAGTTACTTTTGAGTCAGCACCGAGTGAGTCCTTTCACTCAATTTCCGAGCCATTTTTAGCCAATTCTGAGTCATTTTCACCCAATTCCGAGTCATTATTCAACCATTTTAGTCGGTTCCGAGTCATTCGTCACTCGGTTTTTGTGTAAACAGCTCCTTTTCCACTCGGTCGTGTGCACAAAATTCATCTTTTCCACTCGGATTGTGGAGAGGAGGTGAAATCCGACCCATATTCCCACCGAGTACCCATGCTGACTTAGATTTCCACTATCCAAGTGGATCTTTGACTTGTGGGGGGCGGCTGACAAAGTGACAAAGAGTAGCTGTCGTCCCCTATAGCTGTCTAGGCACAGCTGTATCCAACTCCATCCAGGCTGGTCAAGTGGGGCGGCTGGCAAGGAAAAATAATAAAAAACCCACTTGCCACTGATTGAAATCGTCCAGGACCTCTATAAATAGAGAGGATCCTGAAGCCTTCAAGGAAGGACCTTCATTAGAGAAAAACCTAGCCGTCCTTCTTCCCTTCTCCTTCCAACCGTTCCTCTCTCTTTTCCCACCTAACAGCCCCCCTCAAATTCATCTCCACACAGTCCCATAGCACCCAGCCGTCCTCCTTCCCTCTCCTTCCAATCGTCCTCCTCCCCTCTCTTTTCCACCTAACACCGTCCGCTCTCTTCACTGTCCATCACTCCTCACAGCAACCAGCCGTCTTCACTCACCCCTCTCCCAACACCGTCCTCCTCCTTCCATACAACACAGACCTCTACCCTTCACCTAAACACCGTCCCCCTTCTCCCAAAAACCGACCTCCCTCAGCTCCTCTCCCAATCATCCTCTCCTCAAACCCACTAAACCGTACCCTCTTTTCTCTTCCTCTCTTCACTGTCCCTCACTCCTTACAGCCCTCCAACTCCATAACTGTCCTCTCGCCAACCAACACCATACTTTTCACTCGGCATTCCACTTTTTCACTCGGTATTTCATTTCTCACTCGGTATTTCATTTTTCACTCGGTATTTCATTTCTCACTCGGTATTTCATTTTTTCACTCGGTTTTCCATTTTTCACTCGGTTTTCCATTTTCCCACTTAAATAAATTTCCGTTATTTTCTTTTCTTTTCTTTTTATCCCTTCCTAGGTTCGTAATAAATAGATAACAAAAAAAACAAGTGTTTCACATTCAGACTAGCCAAAAAAACATCATCCACCATTAATCTTTTAGTCTTTTCCTAAAAAAAATTCATCAAGAACTATGTAACCCTGATTTCTTGGTAATTCAAGAATACGTAGGAGCAGGACTTTAAATCCTGTCGGGCCTACCTTTCCCATTTTTTTATTGTTGTCTCGTTTTTATCACTTCCATGAGAATCAATTTAGACGTGACGTCTTGTTGATTTTCCCCTATTTTTGTAAATAATAATAAAAAGGAAGAAATAAAACATCTTTTGTAAGGCTATTTATGTTGCGCATTTTCAATCTTGGTACTGTTTCTGACAGGCGATGTAGGGTGCTAATACCTTCCCTACTCGTAACCGACTCCCGAACTTGAATCTCATTTTTAAACCAGTGCTTTTACTGAACTTAGTTTTTTCCCAATGTCTTTCCTATGGATAAAAACGTTGGTGGCGACTCCCTATTTCACACACAGTTTTTCTTCCTCACCGCGCCGTCGCAATCCAGGTTGCGACAGATGGCGATTCCACTGGGGACACTTAAGAGAGTCAGGCCAGTTTGGTTGAAAGCGTATGTTTTTTTATATAGCCTTTGTTAGCTTGGATTTCTTCCCCTTGTTTTATTTTCTATTAATTGTTGTTAATGTTTGTTTTTGTTTTCATTGTATCTTGTTATTTGTTTCGTTGTCTATGTTTTGTATGTTTGTTGAACCCTAGGGTAGAAGACCATGTTACTTTTCTGCAATCATTGAACCTTAGGGTAGATGACTTTGTATATTTGTTCTGTGTTTGTTCTTTGTGCAGAACGAGGTAAGGCAAAAGGTATTGAGCGCCCTTCCACACACTACACTCACAATTACTTGCACACACCTATGAGTGATGCCCTATACCCGGGCCCCAAATGAAGCTTAAGTTAGGAGAGGTTGGTAACGGAATCGTATGGGATGTACTTTCTATCCGGTGTTCGTGAGAACCTCAACCAGAGTTCGACCTCTCATGATATACGCACCTAGTGGATTCCCCACTGTTTGCGTCCCTGTCATGGTTAGGATCTTGGCTCTGGTGACCTTCTAGATGTCTAGCGGAAGCCACCCGATGTGGAGAGTCACTTTTAGACAAGCCATAGGGCCTAAAAAAGACTTTCAACAAAACCCGACCTAGGCCACAAAAGGGGCAAACTTTACTTCTACATTTTCTCGTTCTCACTTTCCCTTCTGATCCAAATTAGGGGACCACTTGCCCGTTTAGTGGACTACTTTTTCAAAAATAACATACTTTTAATTAATGATCCTTTAACGGGCAAGTCGTCTTTTCCTTTTTATATTTGTTTAAGTCTTTGGGCCTTGAGTTACGGACCTTTCGAATCATCAAAAAACAAAAAAACAAAAAAAACAAAAAAACAAAAAAAAATAAAAATAAAAATCAATTCTTTTTTTTGTATTGACGATGATCGAAAAGTCCATAGCTCACATGATCCTCGATTTGACACAAGTTTTGTCAAATCGTAACCCCCCCTAAATACAAAAATGTTTTCAAGAAAGTTACTAGGGGAGTATCGATTTGCAAAACGTCATTTCCTGATGGCTCTTCCTCCTTTCTTTCTATTCTCACCGGAAGCTATTCAGAGCTTAACGAATACCCTTTGAGTATACAAGGAAATTAACATGGGATTGAACTTAAGAAATGAGGGCTGTAGTTGCCCAAGGAAAATGTTTGAGCTTGAGGCTCTCGCCTCAGGATGAAAATTTCTTCTGTCTTCACAACTATCCCGTATTAATTTCCATGTTTACCATACCTAGTACTTCTGAACGATAAGTTCTAAGGAATGGTCAAAGGATACTCGCCAAAGCCTGTGATTGCTTCCCATGACATTCTCTTTCTTTCTATCTCCACCTAACATTTCTTTGCTTTTTCTTTTTAAAAAAAAACGAAACACAGACATCACGGGCAGGCATCCTTACCAGACCCGACTTCAAAGGAAACTCATGGCTGAGGCAGAAGTTGTTGAGGGAGACTTTAGGACTGAGTTCGATCAGCTGAAAGAGCGAGTGGTGGAGTTAACTAAACTCTTAGAAAAAAACTCACAGAAGGAGGCTCCTCTGCAGGTGTTGAGGACAGCCAACAGCAGCCTGTCACCGCACCAACCCCCATTGGTTCTGACCCAGCAAGAACCCAACTACCTAACACAACGACACCCCCTCTCACTATTCATGTTGGAAGACCTAACCCTGCCATTGAGACCCAGCCACCCTACGGCCAGTCTTATGCACAACAGCATACATTTGTCGATCCTGACGGCAACCCAGTACCTTTTCCACTTTATGGCCTACCACCGGGGTACTATCCCCCGCTCGCTAACCAACAAGACACCCAAGACCAGCAAGTAATGAATCCTTACGCTTCATACCCCACCCAGCCAAATATGCCACCACTTCACCAAACCTAAAACACGCAAGCCCATGACCCACAAGCTTACCAAACCCAAAACACATAGACCCATGACCCATAAACCTACCAAATCCAAAACACACAAGCCCCGATGGCCCAACCAACCTGCAACGCACAAGCCCAAAACACACGAGCCCAGATGACCCAGCCAACTTATGCTGTACAAACTATGGCCCAACCCCAAGGACCCTCACCAAATACAGGCCTAATGAACCAGTCCCATGTGTTGCCTCCGTTCAACCAGCCACTCGGCTATCCATACGGATACGCAACCCCTTATATGACCAATCTCCAAGATACGACCCGCATGATGAACCCGGTAGGCGGTCATAGCACGGTCGCAGCTCCCCAAAAGGAAAAGATAGAAATCTTAGAAGAGCGTTTGAGAATGATGGAAGGCGCTGGAGGTTTTGGACTGATAGATGCTTCTGAGCTATGCCTAGTCACAGATGTTGTCCTCCCGCCCAAATTCAAAATGCCTGACTTCGACAAGTATCGGGGAATGACTTGTCCAAAGAACCATCTCACGATGTACTGTCGAAAGATGGCATCTTACTCTTCTAACGACCAATTATTGATTCACTGCTTCCAAGATAGTCTGGCGGGGGCCGCTCTTACATGGTATGCTCACCTTGAGCAGAACCATATTCGTTGTTGGAAGGACCTGGCAGATGCCTTCCTTAGACAATACAAGTATAACATGGATATGGCACCCAACAGGGTTCAGTTACAGAATATATTGAAAAGGGACAGTGAAACATTTAAAGAGTATACCCAACGCTAGAGAGAGACAGCGGCACAAGTAGACCCCCCATTGTCAGAAAAAGAGATAGTCGCGATGTTTATCGACACGCTCCCATCACTTTTCTATGGCAAGATGATTGGTAGTGTTTCATCCAACTTCTCCGACATTGTGACTATTGGGGAAAGGGTGGAAAGCGGAATACGAACAGGAAAAATCACTCAGGGCCCATCTGGGGCAAGCATGACAAGAAAGCCGACGCCTGGGAGAAGGGATAGAGAAACTAATTTCATATCTTCTAATCAAAAGACGGCCTCGCCGAGACCATTCGCCCCTACCATGATTCAAGCTCCCAATCCTTATGTGGCCGCCGCCGCTCAGGGCCCGACAGCTTATACTCCCCACTTCCGTCCGCCTGTGGTAAGAGCACCAATGCCATAACCCATGCCATACAATCATCCGTAAAAAGCGATTCGACCACCTGATCATAATCAGAATACGAGAAACCCTAACAATAAGCGCACCCTTGTGTAGTTCGATCCAATTCCCATAACATATACCGAACTTTTACCAATCCTCGTTCAAAAGGGTCTGGTAGCTCCATGCCCCATGAGGCCGTTGCAACCTCCTTACCCAAGGGGGTATGACCCAAACGCTCATTGTGATTACCATGCTGGGGCACCAGGGCATTCCACAGAAAATTGCATGGCTTTGAAATATAAAGTGAGAGATTTGATCAAAGCCGACTGGATTAATTTTCGGGAAGGAAGCCCTAACGTGACCACAAATCCCCTGCCCAATCATGGAGGTTCAGAAGTTAATGCCGTGGTGGCCGATATTGAAGATGGTTTTGATGATAATGTTGATTTGGTGATCGCTTGCCCACCGGGCCAAGAGTTCAGTAATAGGGAGGCTGTCAAACTCCCTTTGATTTTAAATGATTCACCAAAATAATTTGCCATTGCCTCAAAGTCTTGTTTATCCCTCTGCTATGCCTAAGGCTTTGGGATTTTTCATGTAATAAGGGCGAAAAAAAACTTGTTTTACCAGTCAATCAATAAATGCGTATCGAAATTCAAAAAATTCCCATCCCTTTATCCTTGCTTTTGACTCATTCTCTTTAACTTGCTTTTCCTTTCTCTTCTTTATTTTTGCCATAACACACTAAATTGCAGATCCAAAAATGATCCTCTTGAGACTAGTGAAATCGCAATCCCGCTTCACGATTTCGATCACCCAGTCGACTATGCCGACGAAGAAGGTAGGGAAACCTGTGAGCCACTATACAAGTTGACAAGATTATTAGAACAAGAGGTTAAAGAATACCCCTAAGTCAAGAACAACTGAAGGAATCACGGGGGCAATCTATCAGAAGGCATTAGTAATTTTGTTTCAGGACGTGGAAGGAATCTATGGAATGACAACATGGCCAAGTCCCAAATTGGACAAGTGGTAGACCAGTCATTTAAGGAAACCTCAACAGTTGCCAGCATAAATAGGGCAAATTGCTTATGCCTATAAATGTAGACACAATTGAGGAAGACTTTGCCGAAAAAACACAAAAAAATACAAAAAAAATGAAAAATGAAAAATAGAGCCAAGCTTGAAGTCCAATGCACATACCAAGCGGGGAAAGCTGGTTACGTCCAGATCATCAAGCAAGCTGTCATTTTCTGTATTGGGGGAATGAATGTCACTAGACTAAGAACTTGCATTCTTGTCATCATCAACACCTCAACCTTAAAAGGTACGCTATTCCTCATGCTCATGTAACCAAGGAAATAGTCTATCAGATTGAGTCATTGCATCATCAAGGGGATAAAAAAAATGAAACAAAACAAAAAGGGCAAAAAAAAACAAAACAAAAAAAAATCAAAAATGAAAAAGAAAAAAATCCAGAAAACAAAAAAAAAGAGGAAAAATAAAGGCCAAAATGATGATTCAAAGTAATTCCCTCTCATCGATGCCAAAAGACTCACCAATATTTCCTTGGATACATGGCATAGGAGTAGAGTCTCCTATTTGAAGTAACATCAGTTTCCCAAAGGATCAAACTAAATTTGGAAAAGGATAGGCAGACTCAACTGGAGTGTGATCAGTTTCAACTTTTTACTGTAAAGGATGCAGCCCAAAATAAACAAGAACACATTATAAAGAAAGAGAAAAGCTCGCTAGGCTGAAAACCTGAAAGGGAGGCCTAGGCAAAAGTTAGAGTGACCCGGTGAGTTCTGAAAAGGCGGCTCAGGTAAAAATTAGGGTCAACATCTCGGCAGAGTAACTAAAGTTCCCAATGCAAAACGTGCAAACTAAGGCATGTGGACCATGGTCAAACTACCCTCTCAAAGGCAGAGTTGAACGATGTACTTGAGGTCGTGACGTGGGATTAAGGTTCTCACTAGTCTCAGGAATTCACTGGAGGATCCTTGAACCTTCCTTGTTTCTCCCGGCCTTGACCTGTCCTATGTAATTTCATTTCATCCCATCTATTTTCCCCATTGTCCATTCTCTGTATTCTGTTTGACATACATGAATAAAATTCATCCTTTTTTCGATACGTGTTATGAATTGCATTGATTTGATAAAACATTGTGTTTTTATAAAAATAAAATGAAAGATGGTTAACATTTAAAGTCGTGAGGAGCAAGACGCTCCCACTACTCGACCTCGTCTTAGACAATCATCACGAAGACTCAGCCAAGGCACGCGCTTCAAAGCTATGATCGTCATCTTTCATTCTGCTCTGTCCATGAGTTATCCTAAGGGTCGCGGTTTCATAGGACCTACCCAGTTTTTGAATTTTACTTTGCACTACTAACCTTTTTCTGCAGGTTATTATAACAGACAGTCATGTCAAGTGTGGACACTTCAATCAAGTCCTTCAAATCTCTTCTTCAACCGCCAAAGCTGGCACTCCACAGAATCCTTTCTTTAAATCTGCCAAAGCTGGCACTCCACAAAATCCTTTCTTCAAATCTGCCAAAATTGGCGCATCTCAGATTTCTTTCCCCCAAATCACCAAAATTGGCATTTTTCAAAATCTCTTCCTCAAACTGCCAAAGCTGGCACCTCTCAAAATCCTCTCCTTAATCGCCAGAGCTGGCACTCCTCAGAATCCTTAAATTGCCAAGGTTGGTACTGCTCAAACTCTCTTCTTCAACTGCCAAAGTTGGGGCATCTCAGAATTCTTTCCCCAAATCGCCAAAAGTTGGCATTTTTCAAAATCTCTTCTTCAACCGCCAAAGTTGGCACTTCTCAGAACTCCTTCCTTAGATTGCCAAAGTTGGCACTTCTCAAAGTCTTTTCCTCAACTGCCAAAGCTGACACCATTCAAACTCCATTCCAAGGGATCTACTCGATATATTCTGATAGTCAAGCGTGTCCCTTCCCAAGCCCAAGGATAGTTTCCAGCAAAATTCTCTCCCCTAGCAGAATCACCAAACTCTCTCCCGGTGAGCCAAAAATTCAGATCATCTTCTTCCCCTAATAATAAGAACACTTTTCTAATCAGGATTAGAAGAACTCTCCCTAAAAGGGTACCAGCGCACTTCTCTCGATAAATCCACACATACCAGGTGGATCCCAGATTTTCCCTTCCCAATCAAGGGGCAGTACCCCGAACCATCAATCCTTCCCTAATAGGAAGACATTTTCCCCAATGGAGTTACCCTCATTAAAATGTCCCAAACTGGGACATTTCCTAGAATTTTCTCCTTCGGCGGGCCTGCCATACATTCCCCAATGGAACCGTGATCGCCAAAGCTGGCACCTTTCAAGGTTTCTTCCTCCATCGCCCAAGCAGGCACCTTTCAAGGTTTCCTCCTTAATCGCCAAAGTTGGCAATCCTCAATCCTCTCCTCCTTAATCAAGGTTAGTAATTTTCAAAGTCTCCTCTTCAATCTCCAAAGCTGGCACCGTTCGAAGTTTCTTTCTCCTTAATCGCCAAAGTTGGCAATCTTTAAAGTCTCCCGCTCAACTCCAAAATCAGCATCTCTCAAATTCTCTTCCCCAGTGGAATCGATCGCCAAAGCTGGCACTTCTCAAGATCTCTTCCCCGATGGGCCCTAAATTTTCCATTCTCAAATAGGGGCAGTACCCTGAATCACCAAATTCTTCCCCAGTGGAACTACACTTCCCAAACAACTCAAACTGGGGCATCTCCCCAGATTTCTTCTGTTCCAGTCAAGGGGTGGTTCCCCAAGGCTCCTCCAAACCATCTCAAACTGGGGCATCACCCCAGATCTATTCAGTCAAGGGGGGAAATTCCCCAAGATTCCTTCAAAACATGTCCAACTGGGGCATCACCCCAGGTTCATTCTCTTTCAGTCAAGGAGCAGTTCCCTAAGGTTCCTTCGAATCATGTCAAACTGGAGCATCACCCCAGGATCACTCTCTTTCATTCAGGGAGCAATTCCCTAAGAACCTTCAGTCATGTCAAAGCGGGGCATCACCCCGAGCCTTTAAGTCCAGTGAGTTAATTCGGACGAGACGTCCTGTTAGCTCCCCCAATCTCTGCATTCCCTTTCAACTGAGGGTCAACCCCACACTCTACTTTCTGTCCGCCTATTCAGGAACCCTTTACTTTCCGTTCGCCTATTCAGGCACCCTTTACTTTCCGTTCGCCTATTCAGGCACCCTTTACTTTCCGTTCGCCTATTCAGGCACCTTTTACTTTCCGTTCGCCTATTCAGGCACCCTTTACTTTCCACTCACCTATTCAGGCACCCTTTACTTTTCGCTCGCCTATTCAGGCACCTTTTACTTTCCGTTCACCTATTCAGGCATCCTTTACTTTCCGTTCACCTATTCAGGCACTCTTTACTTTCCGTTCGCCTATTCAAGCACCCTTTACTTTCTGTTCGCCTATTCAGGCACCCTGTACTTTCCGTCCGCCTATTCAGGCACCCTTTACTTTCCGTCCACCTATTCAGGTACCCTTTCCTTTCCGTCCGCCTATTCAGGCACCCTTTACTTTCTGTTCGCCTATTCAGGCACCCTTTACTTTCCGTCCGCCTATTCAGGCACCCTTTCCTTTCCGTTCGCCTATTCAGGCACCCTTTACTTTCTGTTCGCCTATTCAGGCACCCTTTACTTTCCGCTCGCCTATTCAGGCACCCTTTACTTTCCATTCGCTTATTCAGGCACCCTTTACTTTCCGTTCGCCTATTCAGGCACCCTTTACTTTCCGCTCGCCTATTCAGTCACCCTTTACTTTCCGTTCGCCTATTCAGGCACCCTTTACTTTTCGTTCGCCTATTCAGGCACCTTTTACTTTCTGTTCGCCTATTCAGGCACCCTTTACTTTCCGTTCGCCTATTCAGGCACCCTTTACTTTCCGTTCGCCTATTCAGGCACCTTTTACTTTCCAGTCGCCTATGCAGGCACCCTTTATTGTACAGTCTACCGAGGGTCAATCTCGATATTCTCACTGAAAGAATTTTTCCTGGTACATTCAAAAAAAAAAACTCAAACTCAAAAAAAAAAGAAAAAAAAGAGAGAGAGACAGATGTGAAAAAAAGGTTACAACAACTCAGACGCCATACCTATCGAGAGGTCCCACTTGGTCCCTACATCGGTGTTCATATCTTTACTTCCTTTTCACTTCAAAAACACGGAAAGCTTCGTGTTTCTCTTGTGAAAAAGATGTAAAGAGGGACATCTGTGAACACCTCTTTCGGTCTGACCCAAATGGAAAGAATTCTGAGAGGACTGGACTTCATTTCCGAATGATCTGCTGAGAAGAATGACTCAGAATGATGATTTCCGAGTGAAAAATGGTTATTTCCGAGTGAAGAAGGCTATTTCCGAGTGAAGAAGGATATTTCCGAGTGAAAGATGGTTATTTCCGAGTGAAGAAGGCTATTTTCGAGTGAAAATGCCTGTTACCGAGTAAAATATCCGAGTCAGCCGTTACTGTGTGAAATTCCGACTGGGATGTTTCCGACGGACAGTTTCCGAGCGAGAAGTCGCCGAGTGGTATGTCTCTGGAGTGAGGCGTTTCTGAGTGGACGGGTTACCTCTCAAATGAAGAAATGCTCTGAAACTCCGAGTGGGTTGTGCAGAGTTGTATTTCCGAGCAAATGCAAGGCTCCAACTGGAAAACAAGGGTGAATCCGAGTGATGGCAATCGAAGGAATGATGAAGCTGTCCTAAATTCTGAGTAAAAAGAAGACCAACTCCGAGTCATCAGATTTTCTCAAAGTTCCATTCTGATAAAAACAAGGATGACTCCCCGTTGTGAATCCGAGTGGGTTGAAGCTTATTTCAAATCGGTTGACAACATTCTGAGTGAATCAATGTGATTCACTCCGAGTGATGAGTTTCCGGGTGAAACTTACTTCACAACTGAATCAATGTGAAGTTAAAGAATGGTTCTGATCTGCCAGCAACCGAGCAAATATTTTTGAGATGCCGAATGAAGCTTCAAGCAGAATGATTGCCGAGCAAAACACCTCCGATTGAAGTAATTCCGAAAGAATGTTTCAAGTAGAGACAAGATCCGAGCAAAATACTTCCGATTGAAACAATTCTGAGTCATTCACTCTTCAGTCGCTACCGAGTGAATCTCTTTCAGTCAATACCGAGTGAGCCACTTTTCAATCGGTTCCGAGCCACTTTCAATCGGTTCTGAGTCACTTTTCCGAATGAATATTTCACTCTGTAAAGGAATCGAATTTGCTCTGCTCGTCCACTCAATCCAATTACACACGAGCTCCATAAATCACAGCAACAACGCCGACTCTCCTCACAACAACTGTGATGCATCCGGGCAAAGCAACACCGAGTGAAGGAATTCCGAATAACAGAGATCCTGAATGAATGCTACTCGGAAAACGATTTCTGAGTGAATAATCTGCGAACTCAAACCCACACCGAGTGTCAGAGGTCGGATCTGACCTGTGGATTCCAGCTTTCACTCGGTCTTCTATATGAGAGCTTTTATTCTCTCGGATTGATTCCCACTCGGTCTTTTATATGAGCAGATTGTTTCCACTTGGTCTTGTGTATGAACACCATTGATTCCATTCGGATTGACTCCCTGTGGGTGGATACCGAGGGAGCCTCTCTTCAGTCAGCACCGAGGCAATCTT
Source organism: Clitoria ternatea (assembly GCA_037962975.1). NCBI lineage: Eukaryota > Viridiplantae > Streptophyta > Magnoliopsida > Fabales > Fabaceae > Clitoria > Clitoria ternatea. The sequence goes on from CM075671.1 coordinate 112,391,067, forward strand.
CAGTCAACACCGAGTGATGCCTCTTCAGTCAGCACCGAGTGAGTTACTCCCTTCAGTCTGCACCGAGCCACTCTTTCAGTCAGTACCGAGTGAGTTACTCTTTCAGTCAACACCGAGTGAGTCCTTTCACTCAATTTCTGAGCCATTTTTAGCCAATTTCGAGTCATTTTCACCCAATTCCGAGTCATTATTCAGCCATTTCAGTCGGTTCCGAGTCATTCGTCACTCGGTTTTTGTGTAAACAGCTCCTTTTCCACTCGGTCTTGTGCACAAAATTCACCTTTTCCACTCGGATTGTGGAGAGGAGGTGAAATCCGACCCATATTCCCACCGAGTACCCTTGCTGACTTGGATTTCCACTATCCAAGTGGATCTTTGACTTGTCGGGGGTGGCTGACAAAGTGACAAAGAATAGCTGCCGTCCCCTATAGCTGTCTAGGCACAGGCTGTATCCAACTCCATCCAGGCTGGTCAAGTGGGGCGGCTAGCAAGGAAAAATAATAAAAAACCCACTTGCCACTGATTGAAACCGTCCAGGACCTCTATAAATAGAGAGGATCCTGAAGCCTTCAAGGAAGGACCTTCATTAGAGAAAAACCCAGCCGTCCTTCTTCCCTTCTCCTTCCAACCGTCCCTCTCTCTTTTCCCACCTGACAGCCCCCCTCAAATTCATCTCCACACAGTCCCTTAGCACCCAGCCGTCCTCCTTCCCTCTCCTTCCAATCTTCCTCCTCCCCTCTCTTTTCCACCTAACACTGTCCCCTCTCTTCACTGTCCATCACTCCTCACAGCACCCAGCCGTCTTCACTCACCCCTCTCCCAACACCGTCCTCCTCCTTCCATACAACACAGCCCTCTACCCTTCACCTAAACACCGTCCCCCTTCTCCCAAAAACCAACCTCCCTCAGCTCCTCTCCCAATCGTCCTCTCCTCAAACCCACAAAACCGTACCCTCTTTTCTCTTCCTCTCTTCACTGTCCCTCACTCCTTACAGCCCTCACCAACACCGTGCAGCCCTCCAACTCCATAACTGTCCTCTCTCCAACCAATACCATACTTTTCACTCGGCATTCCACTTTTTCACTCGGTATTTTATTTCTCACTCGGTATTTCATTTTTCACCCGGTATTTTATTTCTCACTCGGTATTTCATTTTTTCACTCGGTTTTCCATTTTTCACTTAGTTTTCCATTTTCCCACTTAAATAAATTTCCGTTATTTTCTTTTCTTTTCTTTATATCCCTTCCTAGGTTCGTAATAAATAGATAATAAAAAAAACAAGTGTTTCACATTCAGACTAGCCAAAAAAACATCATCCACCATTAATCTTTTAGTCTTTTCCTAAAAAAAAATGCATCAAGAACTACGTAACCCTGATTTCTTGGTAATTCAAGAATACGTAGGAGCAGGACTTTAAATCCTGTCGGGCCCACCTTTCCCATTTTTTTTATTGTTGTCTCATTTTTATCACTTCCATGAGAATCAATTTAGACGTGACGTCTTGTTGATTTTCCCCTATTTTTGTAAATAATAATAAAAAGGAAGAAATAAAACATCTTTTGTAAGGCTATTTATGTTGCGCATTTTCAATCTTGGTACTGTTTCTGACAGGCGATGTAGGGTGTTAATACCTTCCCTACTCGTAACCGACTCCCGAACTTGAATCTCGTTTTTAAACCAGTGCTTTTACTGAACTTAGTTTTTTCCCAATGTTTTTCCTATGGATAAAAACATTGGTGGCGACTCCCTGTTTCACACACAGTTTTTCTTCCTCGCCGCGCCGTCGCAATCCAGGTTGCGACACTTTTTAATATAAAATCCCACACGGGAATTAACATAACCGACCCACATCTCATGCATTTAAACACAAAATCACATACGGGGATCAATATAACTCATGCACTCACTCAGCATTTCATATTTATCATCATACATCTCATGGACGGAAACATGACAACATCACACAGACCACAATGATCATAAATCCGGGCGTCTCATGCACTAATACTCAACTACAACATATCAATCAACATATTTCAAGCATGACACCAGACATTAAAGCAAAACCACCCGAAACCCGTCCATAAACCATACATTTGAGATGTAAATTAGCCCCCTACCTGGAATGAAGATCCCAGTAGCTCCCTGAGCTGGCAATACCGACCAATCGTCCTTTGGTCACTCGTTCTCAGTAGAACGATCCAGCTGTTGTACTCCACACAGCTTTGGAGGAACACCGAGCCACTCATACTCTGGAACGGCTCTGCCTCCAAGACACTCCTTGTAGCACAACACAGTCCTCACGTAACCCAGTGGAGGACTCCAAACGCTATTCCACACTCGAACAGCCCAGTCCTCACCAACAATGGAGGACTCCATGCTTCCAAGCATCCAACCTTGTTTTCTCCCTCACAAGCAGCTCCGCCTCACACAGTGGACCATGTCCACAACTCCGAGGCACCCCACACGCTGCAGACTTCTAACCCGAGACCCTGACAGCCCTCGAATGGAAGAAGAAAAAGGAGAAGAAGGAATAGCCAGGAGGAAGAAGAAGCAGAAGCTTCAGGGAGCTCTAGAGAGAATGAAGAGTGTTTTCTCCCTTTTGAACATGCACCAAGAGATAATGAAGAAAGTGCAAGGGAAAATGTGAACTGAGGCTTTATCATCACACTGGCCCATCAGCATCATCTCAGCTCTATCAATCAACCATCAGATCACTATTAAAGCCACTCCCATCAGCGTGGGAATTGAAGAAGAGAGGGGACCGAACCCCATTTTACACCAAGGGCATATAAGGAATTTCCAGGCATTATTATTACTATTATTATTATTATTATTATTATTATTACTATTATTATTATTCAATCTATAACCTTAACCATGTAATTAACCTTAATTGGTAATTAATTCAAAACGAGGATGTTACAGTTGGGTTAAACCTTTCCTCAACCTCAAATCTGGTCGACTCCGCATCAAATCTTTTAACATCGATAGAACATGCCTGTGCCTGATACAAAGCCAGCTTTTTAAGGACCTTTGTGTAATAAATCTGCCCAGTAGCCATTTCTGACACAACACGCCCAGTGCGATTAACAAAGTACTCTACTAAACTAGAGTAAGTAAACTTCACCAAAGTTGTGATAGGTAAGTTACGAGCACCTTTGAACACTTTGTTCACACACTCAGAAAGATTAGTTGTCATGTGGCCAAACCTACTTCCATTTTCATCATAAGCCAACGACCACATTGCTTTAGGGATTGAATCCATCCATCTGGCAATTTCAGGGCTAGCTTCTCTGAACTTTTCATATTGTCGATCAAACGAATGCTTGCTTGGATTATACATTATGGTAAACAATAATTAGTTGCACAAAACATCAACAATTTGTAACGTATACAAGAATATATATAACTTACTGATCTGGTCTGGATACCGGTCTCCAAAGTTATGACGTCAGAGTGACATCTTAGAGGAGTAACCGGTATTATAAGAGGACAAAGCTACATTGGTTATCCGTCCTCACCTCATCTGTTCTCACTTCATCGAATGTTTCATCCGTCCTCTCTATGACGGATACCTTATCCGTTGTCATTTCCACGACGTGTATAACCATTTGCCTCAGGATCACTCTGAGATAAGAGTTCCTTATAACTTATCAGTGAAGACACCCTGTATAGCGGAATGTGTCTATGTCAATTACCTCAGAGAGTAAGTATAATTGTCAGTGAAATATGCAGAAAAGTGATTATCCTCCATCCCTATCACAGGATCGTACTCTGATAATTGACCTACCCCCTGACACACTCTGAGTACTGAGTCTTATTGATTGACACACTCTACACGTTATCAGAACCAAGGGACCCACTTGCATCCAACGATTTATTTCCTACGTTCAACTATAAATAGCATGTTCCAATACACATGCAAGGTTACGTTGTTCTATCTTATATCTTTACTATTGTATTGCTTGAGTATTTATTGAGTTTCCTATACGTGAGCGTCTGAGAATCTTCGTAGGTGGCACCATCTTTCGCCCCCCGTCAATGCGAAACGCTGGTGTGAAGGATCTCCAGGACAACAAGACCGGTTTCTCCCACTGAGAGGCTGGATTACAATACCGGATACCCACTGTACCGATGTACAAACCCTAGAACACCTGCACTCTTGTGGCTGGTCCCACACCGGATCTTAGACCCCGGTTCAGACCAGTTCATTGGCACGCCCGGTGGGACTCGTTAGAGTTATTCCCACTTTTCGTAGAAGTTTGGTAGTTAGAATGGAAGGCGATGGACGTGAGTTTGTTGATGGTCATGTGGAGGATATAACTCACCAGCAAACTGGAAGGAGACTCGTTTTCGAATCTCTTATCACCAACACTAGAAGGATGGTACCAGTGGCAACCCCTAATCCTCGAGATGAGGTCATTAAGCAACTCAGGGAGGAGTTGATGGAGCTAAAGCGGGAGAAGAGAGGAGCTGGGGACAGGGTGACGTCCCATGCAGAAGAGGCTCACTATGCATCTGTGAGGGAAAGATCTACAATCCTCCAGTACTCAAAAATCCCTATGTACGAGGAGAGGGAACAGACCCAAGACTCTGGTGATAGAGTCAGTACCAGGAGAAGGGAGCAAGCAGTGGTGACCTCTGGAGTTTATAGACTCAGTGTTCCTTTCTCGAGGAGACTCATGAGTGTCGTCATCCCTAAGCATTTGCAGACGAATCAGCTACTATCGATCAGAAAATACAATGGAGAAATGGATCCCACTAAGCACCTAGATGCTTATGTTTATGAGGCTATGTATCTAGGAGCTGATGAAGACGTCATGTGTAGAATGTTCCCCAGAACCCTGGCGGAGGAGGCTCTCAACTGGTTCAAGAGCCTGCCTTTAGGATCCATAGATTCCTGGGAAGAGATGGCAGCTGCATTCTAGAGTCACTTTGTCATTTCTAGGGATATTCCGAGGACTTCTCACACCTTGGCCCAGATAAGGCAAGGAGAGACTGAGTCTCTTAAGGAGTTTTTGAAGAGATTCTACAAGGAGGCTGCGTTGGTCCCTAACCTCACGGAGGCCATACAACTCCATATTGTAGTGGAGGCTTTGCAACCTGGTTTTGCTTTTGCCCTATCGTTGGCAAAGAGCCCCCCGACAACCTTCGAGGAGTTTCAAAGGAAATCTTCCAAATACGTGGGTATAGAAATGCACCTGGAGGCTACAGCAGCTAGAATGAAGCCTCCAGTTCCCCCTCAACAGCCACGGAGAGAGAAGGAGAGGGTAAAACTAGAAAAACATGCCTTCAAAGAGGACTTTGCAAGCGCTTGACCTCATCAACGAGACAGGCGCGTCTCGTCTTTCAGCAACTATGCTCCTCTGAACGCCAGGCATTCCCAAATCTTGAGGGAAGTTGGCTGGCCAGCACTCAGTGTCTTTCGTATAAGGAAGCCACCCCCAGTCAAAAGACCTGGGAACCCACGTAAATATTGCACTTTTCATAAACAGATGGGTCACCACACAGACGAGTGCAAAGCGTTGAAGAATACTGTGGAGACCCTCATTAAAGAGGGAAAGCTGAAGCAATATCTGTTCAGAGAAAAATCCTTAGACGAGCCTGACAGGATGGACAAGAGGGGGAGAGATCCAGATGATGAGGGTGACAATAGCCGTAACCCAGTTAGAAGGTTTACTGCGGCTGAAAAGCAAAAAGGAGTGGTGATCGCTGGAGGAGCCCAGCAAGACAGCATGCCTCAGCAGCAGAGGCAAGGTAGGCGTGAAGTGATTGAGATGATTGCTGGAGGGTTTGCAGGAGGAGGAGCATCAATCACAGCCAGGAAAAATCACCACCGGATGATTTTGTCAGTACAGGGCAAACCTAGAGATAACCGCCCTTTCAGGGATGGTGTGGCAGCTCCGGCGGTGTCGTTCACTGATGATGACTTCGGCTCGACGATCCCAGGAGGAGACGACGCGGTGGTAATCATCGCTGTTATTGCTAACAAAGATGTGAGGAGGATCCTCGTCGATCAGGGAAGTTCTTGCGATGTAATTTTTTATAACTGTTTCAAAAGAATAGGTTTTAATGATGCAGATCTGCAGCTGTATACGCAAGAACTCACAGCGTTTAATGGGGAGAAGCAACCTACCAAAAGGTATCTCGATACCCTCATTTCTTTTGAAGGTGAACCTGGCGCGAGAACGGTGAAATCGAGAATCCTAGTGACCGATGTGGAATCCCCTTACAACGGGATCATAGGCGGCCCTACCTTGAATGCGATGGAGGCAATTATGTCTACTCCCCACCTCCTGATCAAATTCATTGATAAGGATAACTGTGTATCTTGCCTCCGAGGTGATCAAGAGATGGCTCGATACTGTTATAATCTAAGCCTCAATATGGTTAAGTTGGAAGCGTTCAATAAGAAGAGGAAGCTGAATGACGAAGGAACAGCGGCTGGATCTGTTAGTCTGATTGACTTGGACCCCAGGGCGGAATTGAAGATCGACCCTCTTAACCCCTCAAAGCCCACACCGGATGGTGGTTCCAGGGATGTCATCTTAGGGGATTCCCCAGAGAAGGTAATGCACATTAATGATAACCTGGAGTTAGGCATGGAGCAGAGCTTGTTGGCTCTCTTGCAGGAGTTTAAAGACCTTTTTGCATGGACTGCAGCAGACATGCCTGGGATGGACCCTGATTTTTGTTGCCACAAACTCGTTGTTTACCCAGAAACGAGATCGGTGGCCCAGAAGAAGAGGAGGTTGGGACCGGAGAAGCAGAAGGCAGTGTGTGAGCAAACAGAGGAGTTGTTGAAAGCTGGTTTTATAAAAGAGATTCGTTATTCGTCTTGGCTTTCTAACGTAGTGATGATGCAAAAAGCCAATGGCAAGTGGAGGATGTGTACAGATTACGTGGACCTTAACCGATGTTGCCCCAAGGATCCATATCCCCTCCCAAACATTGATCGTATGGTAGACGACTCATCTGGTTATCAGTACCTCAGTTTCATGGATGCTTATTCAGGGTACAATCAGATTCCGATGTGGGAAGGAGATCAAGAAAAGATGGCCTTTGTCAATGACCGTGGTGTCTTCTGCTACACCGTCATACCGTTTGGATTGAAGAACGCCGGTGCTACCTACCAGCGCATGATACACAAAGTATTCAAAGGCATGCACACCAAGCTGGTAGAGGTGTATATCGATGATATCATTGCAAAGACTCCCGCTGGAGGGGATCACATTGAGGATCTGCGCTAAGTGTTCACTCGGCTGCGACAATACAACATGAGGTTGAACCCATTGACGTGCACTTTTGCCGTTCCAGCAGGGAAGTTCTTGGGATTCATGTTGACCCAGCGGGGCATCGAGGCTAACCCTGGTAAGTGTCAGGCAATACTGGATATGCAAAGCCCTAAGAGCCTAAGGGAGGTACAATCGTTGAATGGGAAGGTGGCTGCTCTGGCTCGATTCATGCCCAAAATGGCACATAGATCCCTTCCTCTGTATAAGGCGTTGAAGAAACACAAGAGCTTTGAATGGGGAGAAGAACAAGAATAAGCTTTCCAGCAGCTTAAGACTGTGCTTTCAAGTCCACCAATACTGGTAAAGCCTGACCCTGGTGAGACTCTAGTCCTGTATTTGGCAATTTCTTATGAGGCCTTAGGCGTGGCTTTGGTCAAAGAAACTTCAGAGGGACAGAGGCCAGTGTACTTCACCAGTAAGACATTCCAGGGGGCTGAGAGGAGATATCAAAAGATAGAAAAGGCCGCTCTAGCAGTTGTGTGGGCTTCACGACGGTTGAGGCCGTATTTTCACGCGCATCCAGTACTTGTGAGAACGGATCTACCTCTCCGTTCAGTGCTCAGTAAGCCAGACCTCGCTGGAAGGATGATTAAGTGGTCCATCGAGCTTTCTGAGTTCGAAATTTCCTGTGAGCCTCGAGGAGCCATTAAAGCCCAAGTTTTGGTAGATTTCGTGGTGGAAATGACGGGGGCGGATCCAGCCACACCTTGAGCGCATTGGACCATTTATGTAGATGGGTCATCGAACAGTAAAGGCTGTGGAGCCGGTGTTATAGTGGAAAGCGATGACGGTGTGCATTTGGAAATTTCCCTCTGATTCAATTTCAAAATCTCCAATAATCAAGCGGAATATGAGGCATGCTTGGCCGGCCTCCGAGCGGCCATCGATATCAGAGCGTCACAAGTTACATTGTGCAGCGATTCACAGTTGGTGATTTTGAAAATCTAGGGAGAGTATCAGGTTCGAGAGCCACAACTTCAATTGTACTTGAATTGTGTGAATGAATTGAAGGGGAGATTCGACGTGCTGGAATTTAAGCATGTGCCAAGAGAGGAGAACACCAGAACGGATATCTTATCGAGGCTTGCAAGCACAAAACAGCCTGGCAGTACCATGACTGTGGTTCAGAGCACGCTGACATCATCTAGCATCCCTCTGTTCCTATCTCTAAATGCTATAATGGTCAACTACCCTTACGAGAATTCTTGGGTCATCCCCTACATCCGTTATCTGGCGGACGGACAGCTCCCCACTAATGAGAAAGAAAGAAGGCGAGTGAAAAGGGAACTGCCATACTTCACCATGGTCGATGGAGTTCTATACAAAAGAGGATTCTCAGTCCCATACCTCCTTTGTTTGAGAGAAGATGAAGTACAATGAGTGTTGGAGGAAGTACACGAGGGGCAGTGTGGGCACCATGCTGGGGGCAGGAGTTTAATGAGAAAAGTCCTCAGGGATGGATATTGGTGGCCCACGGTGAAGCAAGACTCAGCTGATTTTGTGAAGAAATGTGATGCTTGCCAAAGATTTTCTAACCTCCATCACACACCGGCCCAAGAACTCTCTTCATCCGCTGTGCCATGGCCGTTCTACTAGTGGGGCCTTGATATCTTGGGTCCGTTTCCTACCGCTCCAGGAGGCATTAAATATTTGATCCTGGGGGTAGACTATTTCACTAAGTGGATCGAGGCTGAGCCAGTAGTGCATATCACCTCTGTGCAGACAAGGCGCTTTGTATATGAAAACATCATAGCTTGATTCGGTGTCCCAGGGCGGATTGTGACTGACAATGGCACCCAGTTCACAGATAAAAAGTTCACAGACTTGCTCGAAGGACTGGGGATAGTCTAAATTTTCTCGTCTGTTGAGCACCCCCAGACAAACGGCCAAGCAGAGGTGGCTAATCGAGAGGTATTAAAGGGGTTGAAGAAGCGCCTCGGAGAAGCAAAGAGAGGTTGGACCGATTAGCTATGCCATGTTCTGTGGGCATATCATACTACACCACACTCTTCCACTAACGAATCCCCATATCGGCTGACTTATGGGGTTGAGGTGATGATCCCAGTAGAGCTACAAACCAGATTAGCCCGAGTGGAATATTTTTCAGCGGAAGACAATAACGCCAATCTGGCATCAGAGTTGGACGTTTTCCATGAGTTGAGAGAAGGAGCCTTTATCAGAGACCAGGCAATAAAAGCGAAGGCAGCTCTCCGGTACAACAAGCGTGTCCAATACAGAGCGTTTAACACTGAAGATCTTGTTTTGAGGAAGGCAAGTGTGGGAAATAAATTCGCGCATCAAGGGAAGTTGGCACCGATATGGGAAGGCCCTTATAGAGTCTCTGAGGTGACTGGAAAGGGATCATACAGGCTCAAGGAGCTCAATGGAACCCCAATTCGCAACAAGTGGAACACTCAAAACTTACGTATTTATTACAGCTAGTTGGTAAGACGACATGTACTCTTTTTCCTTAATTAGGTTTTTTTCCCATTGGGTTTTCTCAAGAAGGTTTTGACGAGGCATAGCCCCGACTATGCTTCCTTTGTAATATACATTCAGTTTAATGAAAATGCAATTCACGACTCTCTCACTCTCACCCTTTCATTTGTATGTTGTGATTTATAGTTATAAGCTGTCACGTATAAAGACCCTCAGGACGGATGATCTCAATCACCCATTCTGTGTATTGATGATGTAACTCCTCGAGGGGTGAAATGGGTTGTAGGATTAAACTGAACCCCATTTGAAGACCCAGATTATAGGATTAAACCAAACTTTGGGTACGGTTAGTAAGTTTGGCTAAACACCGGTGAAGGCTCGGATTGTAGGATTGAACCAAACTCCGAGTACGACTAGTAGGTTTGGCTGAACGTCGGTGAAGAACGGTGAATGGGTAAAATCCAACACCGATTGAAGATACGGCTAGTAGGATCAAACCGAACGCCATTGAAGACCTGAGTGGTAGGATTAAACCGAACCTCAGGAAATGGGTTGTAGCATTGCACTGAACCCCATTTGAAGACCGGTGAATGGGTAAAATCCAACACCGAGGGAAGAAAAATGGTGAATAGGTAAAATCTAACACCGACTGAAGGCTCGGATTGTAGGATTAAACCGAACTCCGAGTACAACTTGTAGGCTTGGCCGGTTGCTATTGAAGAATTAATCGTTATCCAATTCACTCAGAAGTATTCCTGGGAATTCCTCACTCGGAAATATTCTCCCTTGGGATTCCTTACTCGAAAACACTTCAAATTCGATACGACTCTTAAATTCTTTAGTCGGCAATATCTCATTGAAGTCCGACTCGTGAATTCTATAAGCTGAGAAAATCTCACTTTGAAGTTTCAATCAGGAATTGTTTACTCGGGAAAGTCTCTACCCAAAACGCACTTATCCGAAGTCGAAGCCTTTCTCTGTCCGTAAGTGTTTCACTCGGAAATTCTTCACTCGGTGTCGTATTACTTAGAAATCAGAAATATCTTACTCGGTATTTATCCCACTCACAAAAGTCACACTCGGGGACACCTTCTCAGGAGAGTTGCACTTGGGAATCTCCAACCCGAATGGAGACTCGGATTGTAGGATTAAGCCGAATCAAACCGAGCGTCGTCAAAGCATCAGTCAGAAATCTTCACACGGGAACGGTCACTCGGAAATCCTCCTCCTAGAAGGATCAATATGAGAGCTTCCACTCGGAATTCTCACTCGGAACTCCCCAGATAATACGACCAGAACCAATTTCACTCGGAGTGATCACTCAGAGTCAAATGCTCACTCTGAATCGGTCATTCAGAATCAAATGTTCACTCGGAGTTGTTCATTCAATGTCAAACCTCCACTCGGAACCGCTCACTCAGAGCCGTTTGGTTCATAACGTTGGTGCAAATGTTTGACGATTAACGAGTATTACTAAGGTAAAAACATAACGTGTAATTTTGCAGGTTATACCAGCATCCAGACCTCTCGCAAGTTGTATAGCTCATATGAGCAACTTCATAAGCCCCTCATATAAGCTAGGGGACATAATATCCGGTCTGGATACCGGTTCTAAAGACATGGCGGTTGAATGCGAATATTGCCATTCCACATCTATGAGATTGAATAAACCTTTTCAATCTCTGAGAAGTTAAAGGTAACACTTCACAACAGATATTTCCTTCCCAAAATACTCATACTTGGGGACAGGGCATACTTTAACGTAAGTATCGTGTATCTATTACGATTTCTGTTATCTTCCTCCGGGGTGAAAACTACGCTTTAAATGACAATACAGTTAAACAAAGCGGATGCACAACGAATGAAGAAGTAAAAGTATAGCGTATATGTCTAAGTTATTTGGCAATCATACACTTGTCACAAATGTTAGAAGAGAAATGAAGGCGAATTTAATTGATGAGAAGAAAAGTTTTATAAGTACGTTTCATCAAAACTGGAGCTGATCCTAGTACACAGCTATAAATAAAAGCACAAAATTAAAGAACAGGTGGTTGGTTCTCCGATGTGGGCACTTCCGTTCTCTCCTCTTCAGCTCCCTCAGCTTGAGTCTTATCCGCTCCGGTCTCTGGGCCAGCTTGGGCATCCTCTTGTGTTTCATCTTTGGGGCCAGGAGTGGTCAGTGTTGGTTCCATGCTTTGACCCTCCGGAAGTGGAGGCAGTTCATAAAGAGTATTAGGAGGATCCTGGTGCGAGCCGTTACTCTTCACTTCGACAAGCTTCCCTCCGTGGAATTCATAGAACGGATCCAGTTCATACAAATCAAGCTTCACGTCGGGGTTGCGGTAAAAGACTTGACGAAGTTCCAGGCCGAAGGATTCGAAAGCTACTTTCTTGCATATCTCCAAGGCTTTGGCAGCCTTGGCCTTAGAAGCAGTTAATTTCTTTTGAAGCTTGACAAAATCCTCCTCCGACGGCCCAGTGCCCACACTCCCTTTCTTCAGCTCCTTAATCTGAATTTGCATCTCCTTCCGAAGGGCCTCCCACTCTCCTAAGCTCTTATTATGGCCGGCCTCCATCACTGCAAGGTCGTCAGCCAGCTTAGCAGATTTCTTCTTCTCCAGTTGGAGCTCTTCTTCAAGGAGCGGAATGGACTTATTCTGCTGCTGAAGTTCAATGACCTGTCGCTCCAGGGACTTCTTGGTGAAATGGAGCTGGCTTATTTCTTCGGTTTTCTTCTGCAACGTCTCTTTGGCCTTAAGCAGTTTCGATTCCACCCCTTTATGAATTTCAGCTTGTTTGGCCGCCTAGGCCTCCTTTACAGCGATGTCGGCTTCAAGTTTTTCAACTTGTTCCATATAGTCTGCCTTGTCGCTTAAGGAGTCTAAGAGGCCGGAGAGCTCATCCAGCTGCCAGCGACCGGCCTGGCAAGCGCCTCAAACTTTGGCAGCATCGAGAGAGGGGCGGAGACAGTACCTCGCCTTCGGAAGAGTGGGGGGCATGGACCCCTGGAACTAGAGATAAGGAGAGAGAAAAGACTCGCTTGGAGGGTCAATCACTAGAGGAGGACCACTCTCAGAGTCCGGTTCGGACGTGGCGTGTGAAGGAGGGGCAGAAGAATCAAGGATGGGTTTCTTCCCCTTGTCTTTTTTCAGCCCAGACTCCTCGAGAGTCTTCTGCCGTTTCTTTGCAGGGTCACCAGAAGAAGGCTTCTCCGCATCTGTTGCCTTGACCAGATGTCTCTTTTTCTTTTTCTTCTCTGGGGCGGCCTCTTCATTACCTTGCCCCGCGGCCTCAGTTTGTCCCTCAGGTTCCTTCTCATCAAGGAGAGGGACCTCGTCTCCCACGGCAGAGGTAAGAGGAATTATTGGAGCCACTGCCTTAGTGGAGTTCCTCTTGGCTTGAATTTCGTTTTCTTCAAAAGAATAATCGCCATCCGCCAGCATGGATTTCAGGGACAACATCTCGGGAGAGACTTTTTCGATTTGCTCTGCAAGGTAAGGAAAATTGAGTTAAAACATGGAGGGAAAAACAATAAGAATGGAATGAATATGCAACATAACCACAGTTCAAGAACAGCTATTACGAAGGTAAGTGTCCCGGACAGCGGCATCTCCCAGAATAAGCCTGCAAGAGAACCCCTTGAGGGCTTTTGAGGCCGATTACATGGCACTCAACACTTTGACGAAATAAGAGGAAAGTTCGCTCTCCTCAGTGTAGTAAGCATGGCTCAATAGCAGAAAATGCTCGTGCGACCAATTGATAGGTAATTTGGTGAACCCTTCCTTGTTGAGCCAAAAGACCGGCTTATTCGATTGAACTCGGACCCGCGTGTAGTAATGTTTAAAGGAGCGTCCGTCCACCTTAGCGGATTCGGTGTAGGACTTGAAGTTCACTACCCTTGAGTCACAACGGAGTGTTATGAACCCAAGGTCGTCCTTCTTGTTGGCAAGGCGGACCACTTGGCAGTAGTAAAAATAGTTTGGCCACAGTAGCGGTGAAGTTGAAATGCTCTCCCAGAATTTCGAGAGCGCGCACTAAGCCCCAGCCATTAGGATGCAGTTGAGTAGGGGCACAGTCAAGGAAGCGGAGGACGGCCATTTGAAACTCCGTCATGGGGAAGCGGACTCCCAGGTTTTGAAAGACGAAGTCGTACATGTAGACCGACCTCTCATCAGGGACACGGTGGCAGACCCTCTCCATTGGGTGGGGGGCAAGGACGAGAAAGCGTCCCTTATACTTCTTATCGGAATAGATTTTGCAGCGGAGAGTAACTGGGTTTCCCTCTTCATTTGCATGATGAGAGGGGATGTTCAAGAATTCCTCCTCAACCCAGCAGTACGGTTTTTCTCTGTTCAGCTTTTCCCAGTTCAGTCGGTGTACCACGACGTTGACACACCCTTCAGTAGTTCACAGAATCAAAGTTTTACCAGACCCCGGAATCTCCATGATACCTGATGCACGATGGAACACGTGTGTACTGTGGTAGAAGGCAACATCGTCAGAGAGGTAACCTTCATTACTCGACCCATCGTCAAAGCAGCTGGTAGCCCTCGATGGGAGAATGGGATAGAATTGTACAAGCCAGGCTGCATGCTCCTATCCTGACAGAGGTGGCCCCAGATATAGAGGTACATGTGGACATGCCTGGGAGTCGAGTCAAAAGAGCGGTGTTACAAAGGCGAATGTTTAGAGAGCCAGAGGAGGAGTACATCATCCCGCCTATTCCCACCAGACAACCAGGCCAATACTACGTTCCATCTCAACTGCTACCTCATTCGCCCTGGTCGACATATGAGTACCCATCTCAGCCGTCACAACAGGATCCCATGCACACGAATGAGTATTTTAATCTTCCTATGTTTTCAGGGGAAGGTACCTCATTCATGGATGACATGGTGGTAGTTTCCATGGGGGTGAGTCAGTTGGACAACCAAGTTCATCTCAGATCCCTGTGTCCCTATACATTCTTGACGCTCCATTCCTTACCCCACCACCTTATATCCCACACATGATGACCCAGCCTGTCCCATCCCGACCACAATGGGAGACTGACGTTGGTCCTTCTTCCAGGTTCCATCCGATGATGTTTGATCTTAACACAGCTGTATCAGAGGCTGTTGCTCGTGAAGAAGATATTCCTGCAAATGTAGTGCCATCACAGGAGGTTGCTGCATGTGTAGTTGCATACGAAGAGGAAGACTCACGGATTGAGGATGAGTTTGAAGCTGTTCGTTGACTCCCTCCTCGAGTTAACCGCGGTGTTCCCAGGCCTTGCCTTTTTTCCCTTCCTCCGCCCAGAGGTCACCATTTGGATTGCTTTTGTTTTATTTGTATTTGTTGTTTAGAAATTAATTTGTTGTTTGTATTTGTATTTGTATTTGTAATTGTTTATTTAATATGAATGGAAACATTATGACTTTATTATAAAATGCTAATTTTTACACATTCTAGCCTGAATTATTACATACAAACATCAAAATCTCATTAGTTACTATTATTACTGAATCCAGAACCAGAAACACTTCCAACAGAATTTGGACACATTGAACGCTTATGACCTGTTTGTCGACAAATACCACATCTATATGGAGTCTCCGACTCAACCCAATCCATCTCGTTTCTAATCCTTGAGGCGTTCGGACGTCCCTTTGCACGTAACATATGGTCGTCAGGAACTACTATGTAAGATTCCTGAAGCTCAGGAATTAAATCGTCACTCCTAATGGGATACCATTGCCCTGCATAAGCCTGACCAACGTGACGTAATGTGTAACATTCATGGACGTACTAGAAAAAATTGACGTTAATTACATTGCAAGCAACAATCACGTGCATGCATGGGTACTTGAAGGCCTGGAACCTTCCGCACTGGCACCATCTTTCCGTTAGGTTCAAGGCCCACACAAACCCACCTTTTTGGGTGGTTGGGTTAAACCTTTCCTCAACCTCAAATTTGGTCGACTCCACATCAAATCTTTTAACATCGATAGAACATGCCTGTGCCTGATACAAAGCCAGCTTTTTAAGGACCTTTGTGCAATAAATCTGCCCAGTAGCCATTTCTGACACAACACGCCCAGTGCGATTAACAAAGTACTCTACTAAACTAGAGTAAGTAAACTTCACCAAAGTTGTGATAGGTAAGTTACGAGCACCTTTGAACACTTTGTTCACACACTCAGAAAGATTAGTTGTCATGTGGCCAAACCTACTTCCATTTTCATCATAAGCCAACGACCACATTGCTTTAGGGATTGAATCCATCCATCTGGCAATTTCAGGGCTAGCTTCTCTAAACTTTTCATATTGTCGATCAAACGAATGCTTGCTTGGATTATACATTATGGTAAACAATAATTAGTTGCACAAAACATCAACAATTTGTAACGTATACAAGAATATATATAACTTAGTGATCCGGTCTGGATACCGGTCTCCAAAGTTATGACATCAGAGTGACATCTTAGAGGAGTAACCGGTATTATAAGAGGACAAAGCTACGTCGGTTATCCGTCCTCACCTCATCCATTCTTACTTCATCAAATGTTTCATTCGTCCTCTCTATGACGGATACCTTATCCGTTGTCATTTCCACGACGTGTATAACCATTTGCCTCAGGATCACTCTGAGATAAGAGTTCCTTATAACTTATCAGCGAAGATACCCTGCATAGCGGAATGTGTCTATGTCAATTACCTCAGAGAGTAAGTACAATTGTCAGCAAAATATACGGAAAGGTGATTATCCTCCATCCCTATCACAGGATCGTACTCTAATAATTGACCTACCCCCTAACACACTCCAAGTACTGAGTCTTATTGATTTACACACTCTACACGCTATCAGAACCAAGGGACCCACTTGCATCCAACGATTCATTTCCTACGTTCAACTATAAATAGCATGTTCCAATACATACAAGGTTACGTTGTTCTATCTTACATCTTTACTATTGTATTGCTTGAGTATTTATTGAGTTTCCTATACTCTTCTAACTTGAGCGTCAGAGAATCTTCGCAGGTGGCACCATCTTTCACCCCCCGTCAACACGAAACACTGGTGTGAAGGATCTCCAGGACAACAAGACCAGTTTCTCCCACTGAGAGGCCGGATTACAATACCAGATACCCACTGTACCAGTGTATAAACCCTAGAACACCTGTACTCTTGTGGCTGGTCCCACACCGGATCTTAGACCCCGGTTCAGACCAGTTCACTTACCCATTTTAATAAGGTCCTTCTTCAGCTTTTGATTCTTAAACTTTTGGTTGAAGTTACTAGCTATATGGCGTATACAGTACTTATGATATGCAGCAGGTGGAGTCCATGTCGCCCCTGAACCCCGAATTGCACTAAGAATGCTCCTATAACGGTCTGAAATCACACAAATTCCATTTTTTTGTGTCACATACAACCGCAAGTTTGAAAGAAACCAGCTCCAATCCTCTAAGGTTTCGCCAGCCACAATTGCAAATGCTAATGGTAACACCGCACTATTTCCATCCTGGGTTGTCGCCACCAATAAAGTCCCCTTGTATTTTCCGTATAAGTGAGTTCCATCAACTTGAATGATGGACTCACAAAAGCTGAAGGCATCATAACAGGGCTTGAATGTCCAAAACACCCGACGAAATTTGCGATGCCTTTGATGAACTTGGTCTCCAATGACGATGCGGATAGTTTGTATCACACTTATGGATCCTACAACGACTTCTTTCATATGATTTAACCATCGGGGCAAGAAGGCATACGAATCTTCCCAATCTCCCCACACCTTTGCTATTGCCTTTTGCTTAGCCCTCCACACTTTTTGGTATGAAATGGTAAATCCATATTCTCCCTTTACTCTCTCTTGAATTAATGATATAGGCACCAACGACTCCTTCTTTATCATGCCTGCCAAAAACATAAATATATTCAAAATATTGAAAAATATTCATTTACAAAGTCACATTGGTTTACCTAAGATCACAGAGCAGATTAAGTCCGCATATAGTTTCTTATGATCTTGTGATAAGAAACTATTAACACAAGTGTCTAGGCCCTCGTACTGTGATATAATCCATTTGTGCGCTCTCTTAGACAGAATTGCACGCATCCTCTAGCAACATGCATTGACTTGATTAGGACACTTTACCACAAACTTAGTAGGCTTGGACTCCACAACAATATAACTTTGATGCACCTTTATGCACCATTGTTTTAACGCATTTTGAACATCACCTTTGCACTCACACTTTAACCCGACGTACAGCTCATCCCCGACATTCCAGTTATCTTCATCAAATTCAATTTCTTGATCTGGATGCTCCATATTTATATTTTGAAAGTGGGATGCTTCGTTCCAAAATGGAACTACACCAGTACCTATATAAATCCCAACAATTTTAACTCGTAATCCTTTAAAGTAAATTCTCAATAACATATTTCAACTTCATCCTTTGTGTTCTTTGAGTCAAAATCAACATTAAGTTACAGTCAACTAAAGGTTTCTAACTGCAAATATAAAAAATTTTATGACAAAAAATAAATAGTTTTAACATACAACATCAAATTACTCATTATTATATAAAAGAATATTCATAATTAAAGCGATGTTATTTTTTTCTTTGACACCTTTTATTTTAAAATATTAAATCCTATTAATTTTAACTTATATATATTTATGATTAAATAAATATTTTCTTCATAAACCTTAAAATAACACAATTATTTTTGTAATTATTAATCAATTATATACATTATAAATCAAATACCATTGATTTAAACTAGCTAACTATATATATATATAAATAAATGTAAAAACCAAAAACCATAAAATACAAATTACCAGCATGCAAATGTTGTTGTTGGATAGGATGAACCTGGATTTGGTTTGATGCACCAGAATTATTGGTCGCCTCTAACCCACCAACATCGTCATTATCATTATCGGAATCAATCATCAATATTTCATCATCCGCACAAGAGTCACATTACACCTCATCTTATGGTATGCTATAGTTGGTGGAATCATCATCCGACCAAACACTCATTTTAATAACTAAAGCTACTTAAAGTACTTGTTTGCCAAAAAAAAATTACTAACACTATCAGCAAAAACACTTCACTAGCAAAGAAAATACACACTATGGAGAATGACCAATACAATATATTTATAGGGAAAGTGGACCAATTGCGGGAGCGTGAAGGTGAGACGGAAACTAGTGTGTCGTATAAACACAAACTGACACAACAAGTGTGACGTACCTCTTTCTGGAGACACTACATGTGTGTCGTAGCCTTTATTGGCGACATAGCTTGTATCGTGAATACTCCTGCCGACACAGCCACGTGTCATGGCAGGGATGAGTCGCCACTTTTTTTAACATTTTACGTGTCGGTTTCTTTTAATCTGACACATTAAAAACGGCCCCAGACATGTAAATTCCATAAAAAGAACCCTATATTTGTAAATATTTTAGTTAAATAGGCCCAAATATGATTTTTTTTCCTCCCCTAGCTGTTCAGTAGTCTGGACGTCAGCTACCATGTGGTCCTTCTTAAGAGTGTCTAAGATTTCTTTCTTGACGATTGGCAAGTTTAAAATATTTAAAGGTATATTTAATTTAATTATTGTTAATAAAATATTTAAAGGTATATTTAATTTAATTTATGTTAATAACATATTTAAAAATATATTTAGTTTATTATTGATATTTTAAAATAATTAAATTAAATATATTTTTAAATATTTTATTAAAAAGTTTTAAATATTTAATTTAAAAATTTTGTTAAATATATTTTAAAAATAATTAAATTAAATATATTTTTCAATGTTTTAGTAAATCATTTAAATATTTAATTTTATTATTTTTTGATATATTTGTAAATATTTTATTAACAATATTTAATTTAAATATACCCTTAAATATTTTACTAACAATAATTAAATTAAATATAGTTTTAGTTATTTTATTCATAATAATAAATACACGTTCTTATTGTGATTAAATATATTTTTAATAATAATTAAATTGAATAAATTTTATTAAATATATTTCTAAAAATAATTAAATTAAAAATATTTTTAAATATTTTATTAACAATAATTAAACTAAACATATCTAAATATATATAAATATTTTATTAAAACCAACTAAATTAAGTATAGTTTTAAATATTTTATTCACAATAATAAATACATGTTATAATTTTATTAAATATAGTTTTAATTTTATTAAATATTTTATTAATAATAATTAAATTAAATATATTTTTAACAATAGTTAAATTAAATATATTTTTAAATATTTTACTAAAAATAACTAAATTAAATTTATTTTTAAATATTTTATTAACAATAATTATAGTGAATATACATTTAAATATTTTATTAACAATAATTAAATTACATATACATTTAAACATTTTATTAACAATAATTAAATTAAATATATATTTAAATATTTTATTACCAATAATTAAATTGAATATATTTTTAAATATTTTATTCATAATAATTAAATCAAATATACCTTTAAATATTTTTTTAAGAATAATTAAATTAAATATAGCTTTAAAAGATATTGAAAGGTAACCTTTATATACAAGTATTAACAACTGTGTCATGAAAAGGATGTGTAGCCTAGTGATGATGTTTGTCATGTTTCACTTAAGGTAATGTGTATTACTTTGATGGGCTAAATCTTTCTAATGAGAAGTTGTAATTCATTTGAGGGAATCAATTTTTATAATAGGTGTTATAGTGATGTGAGTGGCATGGTTAGTTGTCATTTGTTTTGTGATGTCAGGAAAAGTAGCCATTGACCGATATGGGTAACATGTTTATAGTGGAAATTGACATGAGACACATGGTGCGTTCTGGTTAGATGTGTCACTTCATCTTCTGGTGTGCAATTATACTTCTGCATTTTAGGCTAAAATGATGCATCTGTAGTCATGTTTCGGGTTGTGTCGCTTTATCTTCCAGTCATTTTGGCATTTCATTTTAGTCCCTTCACTTAAAATTCTCCGTTTCAAGTCTAATAGGATCTCTGTTTGGGCTCAATACTTTATCTAAAAATTATTCTGAATACATATTCGGACTCCCAATAATATTCTTAACAGCCCTGACCAAAATCACCTCACTCGGAGATACTTGGTCTGACACCCATATTTTAATCGGGCTTAATTTCAGCTTATTCGGCTCTAATAAATTATAAATAATCCCCAAGATCTAAATTTAATTATTTTCAATATTTTGGGATATTTATTAATCCCACATATAAGTATTCAACATTTACTCTCCTAATTTAATCATTTATATAAAATTTGGGATGTTACAATCCATACCACCTAAAAAGAAATTTCGTCCCTGAAATTTAACATACTGGAGTCAAACGCATCAGGGTATCGTTCCCTTATATCATCTTCATGTTCCCATGTGAACGTCTTCATATTTCCATGCTCCATGCAACTTTCACCGAAAGTACCAATTTGTTCCGTAGTTTCTTCACGGAGTGTTCAACAATACGAATGGAAACAGGAGGGATAGTCAAGTCATCTCACACATCAACATCATCAATCGGGATTACATGCGAGGGATCAGGAATATACTTCCTCAACTGCGACACATGAAACACATTATGCAGATTCACAAGGTGTGGAGGAAGTGCAATCTGATAAGCCACATCACTGATTCGTTCAAGAATCTCATAAGGTCCAATAAACTTAGGACTTAATTTCTTGCTTTTCAAGGCTCTTCCAATACCCTTATCTCTTGACACCCTCAAAAACCTGTGATCGCCAACTTGAAACTCAAGTGGCTTCTACCTTTTATCATAATAACTCTTATGACGATCTTGGGCAATTTTCATCTTTTCTTGTATCATCTTAATCTATTCATTTGTCTTCGTAATCAATTCCGGCCCCAAAGCCAAATTCTCACCAGTTTCAAGCCAACACAACGGAGTTCTACATTTCTGACCATACAATGCTTCATATGGATCCATACCAATAGAACTATGATAACTATTGTTGTATGTAAATTCAATTAGTGTAGGAATCTTTTCCAACACCTACCATGCTCCAATACACAAGCCCGCAGCAAATCTTCAAGGCTTTGAATCGTTCGCTCGGATTGTCCATCCGTTTGCGGATGATATGCCGAACTAAGCTTAAACTTGGAACCCATTGCCTCCAGCAAGCTTCCCCAAAATCGGGAAGTGAACCACGGGTCGCGATCCGACACAATACTCAAAGGTACACCATGTAGCCTAATGATCTCTTTAATGCACAATTGTGCCAATTTCTCCAAATAATTCTTCATGTTCATGGGCAAGAAGTGAGAACACTTCGTCAATCGATCCACGATTACCCATATAGCATCATTTCTAGTATGTGTTCTGGGTAATCCAGAAACAAAGTCCATAACAATGTTATCCCACTGATGATGCATGATTTAGCCTTAATTCCTTGCTTTAAATATGTATAATTTGCCATTGCTAATTGTGTAATATTATGCATTTTAACACATTTTCATAATTCAAGCTTTATTTAATATTAACTGAATTAGGCGATAATCTTTAAATGGAAATAATAAATCTTACTTGATTTCCCTTATATTGTAGTGAATAATTGAGTTTGCAATTGGGAAATTATGAAATTGAGCATCAGGTCTGACGCGTAGCGCCAATACCACGCGTAGCGTGGAAACAAATTCGCAACACCCACGCGCAGTGTCAAGCCCACGCGTAGCGTCAACAGTGACGAGGATCCCATTAACAGGCTGTGTGCAACTTCAGAAGTGGAGGATTTATTTATATTAAAACACTTATTGGCCAATCCATTATAGACATACGGCACTATCTCAGTGGGGAACATGCAGCACAAGTGTCCAAGCATTATTGAAGAATTATTGGATGAAATAATGTATTCTGAGTCAGAAACCCTCACGCGTAGCCTCACAACTAAGCGTAGCGTGGAAGCAGATTCGCAACGCTGACGCGTAGCGTCCTGCTGACGCTTTACCTTTGCTTTCACTATAAATAGGACCATTGCCAAAGGCTTCAAACACACCTCAATTCACGTTTCTCTCTTTTCCCTCTTTGTTGTTTCTATAAGCATCAGAGGAAGGCACAAAGCCTCCTCCTCTCTTCTTCCCCCTCTTTGCTCCATTCCGGGTTAGTTTTTTTTATAGTTGTTATTATGGAGGGCTAAAACCCCTAGATTGATTTTCTTGGAGAATGTTGTAATGTAATTTTGAGGTCACTATTTTTAATATAGTATGCTTTTATTATTGTTTATTTCTTCATAATCTTACTCTGCTTATTTAATTCCATATTGTTTAATTAAAGTTGTATGCTTAATCGGTTTAATTATTCAAATGGAATAAAATAAGATTTTAAATTAGAATGGATTAAGAAAATATGCATGCTTAATGAATATTTTCATAATCACTTTTAATAATTATGGTTTGCTTAATTCCATAATTTGAGAATAGATTATGTATATAGGCGATGTTCTTATGTATGCTCAATAATTCCTAGATTTTACGATCTTGACTCCTTTTGCTTAATTAGGATGCTTGATTAAAATATTCATTTTTTTAATGAAAGTAAAGGGATTGTGAATTGAAAAAGACGCTTAGTTGATTAATTCAAATTGAGCTAAGAAATTAACAGTAATGAAAGTGTACAAATTATCTTTAGTGAATCAAGGATAAATTTATTTACAATACTCCAAGAAAATCAATCGCTTGTTATTTATTGTTTTAAATTCTATATTTACCTTGTTTTAATTTTAATTGTGACAACAAAATCAATCAAAACCCCCCTATTGTATGTTTGTTGAACTTATGTTTATAAAAAATTTTAGTTGTTGAGTTTTTATTTTTAATTGTTAAAAATTAGTTTAAGACTTGATTTTTCCTAAATTTTTGTGTTGATCCTTGAGAGAACGACCTAGGTTGACACCCTAGTACTACATTAATTAATTTTAATGTACTAATTTAACGGAATCACGACTGTAAAAAATATTCACGTCACCCACTTCCAAACAGGGATTTCAAGAGGTCTCAAGTAACCAGATGGTTTCTAATGCTCAACTTTAACCTTTTGACAAATAATGCAAGATGCTACACAATTAGCCACATCCCGCTTCATACCAAGCCACCAGAAATTCTTCTTTAGATCCTGATACATTTTTATGGATCCAGGGTGTATGCTCAAAATACTCTTGTGGGCTTCTTCAAGTACCAGCCTTCTTAAATCACCACCAGATGGGACATAAATTTGGCCTTTCACACGCCAAATGCCGTCATGACCTTCTGTCAAAAATGAATTCTTCCCATTAGCTTGAGCTTCCTTCATCTCAATCAAGTACTCATCCTTCGGTTGTTGCAATTTCATAGTTTCGAGGAACACATTTGCTACCGTCAACACCTCAAGAGACATCTTCTTCAGGGTATATATTTCTACACCCACGTTCAAGTTTCTAAATTGCTCAATTAGCTCTATTTCTTTCACCATCATAGCAAAAACATGCAACGATTTCTGACTCAAGACATTGGCAACCACATTTGCCTGTCCGAGATGGTATCTCAATTTGAACTCATAATCCTTTAGAAACTCCATCCTTCTTCGTTGGCGCATATTAAGCTCCTTCTGATCAAATAGGTATTTAAGACTCTTGTGGTCACTAAAGACCACAAACTTTGAGCCATACAAATAGTGCCGCCATAACTTCAAGGAAAATACCACCGCCGCTAATTCAAGATCATGTGTGGGGTAGTTAACCTCATGTGGTCACAATTGTCTCGATGCATAGGCTATCACACATTTACACTGCATCAACACATAACCCAAACCATGCATAGAAGCATCACAATATACCACAAAGTCATCCAACAAATCAAGCGATGCCAACACTGGTGCGGTAGTAAGCCTCAACTTCAACTCTTGAAAACTTTCTTCACATTCATGAGTCCACACAAATGGTTGATTCTTACGAGTCAACTTCGTCAACGGTAAGGCTAAACAGGAAAATCCCTCAATAAACCTCCGATAATTACCGGCAAGACCAAGAAAACTTCTTATTTCCTTCATGGACGTCGGTCTTTCCCAAGCCATCATGACTTCAATCTTAGATGGATCAACAACAACACCATATTTAGAGATAACATGTCCAAGAAATTAGACCTCGGATAACCAAAATTCACACTTTGAAAGTTTCACATACAACTCTTTCTCTCGAAGGATATTCAAAACAAGACTAAGATGTTCTTCATGTTCCTTGTGGCTCTTGGAATAGATAAGGATGTCATCGATAAACACCACCACAAACTTGTCAAGATATTCGTGAAAGATGCGATTCATGTAATCCATGAAAATTACAGGTGCATTCATCACACCAAATGGCATTACCACATATTCATAGTGGCCATATCGTGTTCTGAAAGCAATTTTAGGAATATCTTCGGTCTTCACCCGAATTTAATGATATCCGGAACGCAAATCAATCTTCGAGAACACCACTGCATCCTTCAATTGATCCAAAAGATCATCAATACGAGGTAGGGGATATCGGTTCTTAATGGCCAACTTGTTAAGTTATCGATAGTCCACACATAACCTCATACTTTCATCCTTCTTTCTCACCAATAAAACAGGCGCACCCCAAGGAGACACACTTGGGCGAATAAATTCCCGTTCTAACAACTCTTCAACTTGGCTTTTCAACTCGGTTAATTCCATAGGAGACATCCGATACAGCGCTCGGGAAACAGGTTCCGCACCTGGACAAGATCAATAGAAAACTCCACCTCTCGTGGAGGAGGTAAACCAGGTACCTCATCAAGAAATACATCCGGAAATTCAGACACAATAGGAATATCAAGGGATCAAATAGTATTTTCTCCATCCACTATGCATAGCATAACAAGAATTTAAGATATACCTTGAACATCAAAGCACTCGGTATTCAGGGAAGGAAGGACAGTGCTTCGATTCTGACAATCCACCAAGACCTTGTTGGCAGATAACTAATCCATTCCCAAGATAATTTCCAAGTCCTTCAAGGGCAAGCAAATAAGGGATACAACGAATCTTCGATCCTCAAAAATCATTTCAATATTATCACACCGAGTGACCACCCGTAAACAAGCACCGGTCGGTGTAGACACCATGATAGAACCTTTTATCATACTTATTCGCAATTTTAATCGCCTCACACAATCTTCCGAAATAAAGAAGTGCGTCGCACCCGAATCAAACAATACATCAACACAATTACCATGTATTTGGCACTTACTTTGGACAAGATCCTCGGCCTGTGCAGCTTCTTCACCGGTCACGGCAAAGACTCTTCCAGCAGTTTGTTGGTTAGCACCACGATTCTGACCATTCCGGCCACCATTACCATTACCTCGGTCGTTCCCATTACCACAACCATTGCCACCGTTTCCATTTTGACCACCATTGCGGCCGTAATTACCGTTTCCACGACCACGGCCTCTAAAAGCGCCATAGCCCCCACGGTTTGCATCATTACATACCACCACGTCTGTGGCATTCAAGGGGCAATCGGGATGAATGTGCCCCGGTCGGTTGCATCTATAACATACCACCGTCTCCTCATGGTTACATTCGTGAGCCAAATGGTTTCTGCCACACCAGAAACAACGAAGACCTTGGCCATTACCTCGGCCACCATTTGTACCATGTCTTCCACCACCGCGTCCACCTCTAAGTGAAGAGGAACCACGCATAAATTGTCTGTTACTCTTAAAGCTTCCTTTCTTCTTGAAGCTAGAGGATTGGCTCTTCAATCTATGGTCATGTCCCAAATAACTCTTAGGAGTCACATCACTTTCTTCAAAGATTCTACACTTGTTCATAAGAGTAGGAAAACTCCTAATCTCTTGATGACAGATAGCCTTCTTAATCTGCTAAGCAACCCATTCTCAAACTTAACATATTTCGAAGCTTCGGTACCTTCCTGTTGGAAAAGAGGGTAGAACACGCATAATTCTTCAAATTTTGAGGCATATTCCTCCACCGACATGCTTCCTTGTTTGAGCTCCATAAATTCAAGCTCTTTCTTGTTCTTGTAGCTCTCTGTGAAATACTTTCTAAGGACTTTCACCTTAAAGTTCTCCAAATTCAAAGGAGTGTGAGCAACAATCATACGCCCATGAGTGAGAATCCACCAAGATTCAGCTTCATCTCGGACCATAAATACCGTGTACTCAACTTTTTGAGCTTCCGTACACTCCATACTAGCAAATATCCGTTCTAAGTCATGGATCCAAACATAAGCGTCTTCCAGTTTATAGCCCCCATGAAATTTAGAAGGCTTCCTCTTGAGGAATCGGTCAAGACCATGACTTGGTTGACCAACGGATTGTTGTTGCCGTTCAAGGATATTGGCAAACCGATTGAAAGCTTCAGCCATAGTGGTTACGTCAACATTACGCCTATTCGCCATCAATCAATCTAGACACATAACACAAACATAATTAGAAACCTTGTGTTTCTTTCCTCAATATATACCAATCATCATCAATTATCATTAATACATGTATCATCATAATATATTCACAATTTGAAGGTAAATATAAGGAAGGAAATACCTGGCCAGGCTTAATAATGATCACACAATCATTACCATTCATAATAGGAATTAATGGACAATCTATGCCCCAGCAATGCTTATCCATAATAACAACATCCTAACATTAAGCAACTAGTGCTTTCATGAAGCATAACAATGGTTCAATGACAATCAACAACATTTCAATGTCAGACAATCTCAATTCAACAAGAGAGTCACTCAACCTTGGTATTTCATTCACATATAACAAACAATGAGCATTAACAAGCACTCTGATACCAGGTTGTAACACCCCGAAAATAGTGGTAAATTTTTCACGATTTTAAAAATAATTATAAGTAGAAGAAAATCAATATATATATATAGTACCAAGTAATTACCCCGGATCATTAAATGACCTATCTCATATACGAAGATATGAATAGGTATCAGAGTGCTTCTTGGACGATCGGACTTGAGACCATCACAAGGGAAAAGTGGAAGATGTAATTAAATTTAAGAGTTATTAAAATATATATAAAAAAGGATGAAAGATGCCTTATCAATTTGTTAAACATTAGAAATATGATTTCATAATAATAATATCATTTCCATGATTTAAGGGTTCCAATACAAGCAAGAAAATGGAACAAAGCAGCCAAAATGAGAAAATTGGGATCAGGGGAACTCACTTGAGCGAGTCCCCATCTCACTTGAGCGAGTCCCCATCTCGTTTGAGCGAGATCCACAGGGGTCGCTTGGGTGAGGCCAGCGAGCGTGAGCGAAAATGCTCCAGAACCAAAATCACGCTCAGTGCTACTCCAAAGACCATTCGCTTGAGCAAAAATAGTCCAGAACCATTTTGCCTTAATTTCGCTCGAGCGAGGCGAAGCTCGCCTAAGCGAATTGCCTCCAGAAGCACATACCTGATACATAATCATCTTGCTTGGGCGAGATACTAGTTCGCCTGAGCGAATCTCGCCTAGAAACGATTTACACAGCTCTCGCTTGAGCAAAGGTGAGCCCGCTCGAGTAATAAACGTCCAGAATGCATACACCAAGTGCAGGGTCATCTCACTAAAGCGAGAACCACTCTCGCTTGAGCGAGATTAGGCCATAGGCCCTATAACTGACACAGGGGATTCTCGCTTGAGCGAGATTACCAGACCATGCGCAGAAACAGGTAAAATCTCACAACTCTACATACCAAAACCCATACTAAGAAAAACTGATCAAATTCAACACATCACATACATCATCTTAGGCATTTAAAACTTATTCCAAGTAATCATACTCAATGATCTCTATTCTAACTCATGAATCATATCATAATTAAGCCTATCACCTTATATACTTTATAAAACTAAGATTCTCATATAATCCTTTATTTATTCATCAAAATTAAAAGTAATTCACATCATATTTATCATTCATACATTGACAAGGTCACTAATGAAAATAAGCCATACACACAAGGGTCTTATTTTCCTACATGACCTCCAAAATCATCATTCATCATATCTAATTACAAAATTGAGCATATGTGCACCATATACTTTACAAAATGATCATATGTTGGCCAAGGCTCAACTAGTTTCCTTCCATATTTACCTTCATTGACACTCGACCTCCAAAAGAGTAGGATTCACATCACACCTACATCAAACTTAAAAATGGCAACTAAGAGATGAGTAACATAATCCAAATGTATCAAAGTCATACATTATGATGATATCTATACATGCTCATATATGATACACTTCACAAGAAACATCATAGTTCCATTCACGTACTATATCATTCATAGTAACATATTACATACTCAAGAAATACATCCACAACACACATATTCAAATCATTGGTATTCTTAATAACATCATCATACACATAATGTTAGTACCACATTTCTTTCCTCTTTATTTCTCAATCATCCATCGCCACCACGGGCTTTCAACTAGGCATATCTCCAGCTATATGCAAATGCTCTTATAGCTAATGCATATGCACAAAGGAATTATTTTCAAATACGGATCCGACTATGGGAAACAACAACATACTAAATATGGGACAAGCATAGGTGTGCTACTATGCCCCTACTACAGTAGAAAAATGTATACACATATACCTCAATTCATGCATGCTCAACAACATACTTTTACTGGTACCAAACCACCCTCGCCCCTATGTAGCACTAGTCACCCCGTGACTTGCGGATCAACATCATGGCCTTACTTGCCAAAGTGCTACGGGCCCCTCCCGAACACACATCGAAAGAGCCGTGTCCCATCGGGCACCGAGGTAACTTGCTCATCATAGAGCCGCCCGCCCACTGGGCCCGCCACATAGGGTGCCTCGTCACCAAACTATGGACAGCTTCATGATTCCCAGAATCACTAGGGAAAATACAATAATATACCCATGCACCGGGTCGCCCTCCCACTAGGCCCGCCTAGTGGAACCCCTAACATTCCACATAGACAGCATATGATATGCCATGGATGCAAATGCCAATCAATGCATTCTCACTCTATGCATCCTATCATGCCACTCCACATTCAACAATTCATCACAACCACTTAGTGGATTTTGTATACTCATCATTTTCAACCATTACCAATTCTTATTTGATTCCATATACATCAATAGTTAGTGGCAATCATTCTTTATCAATTCACACATCATGGGATATTTAACAACATATCAATCAATACAACAATGGTCATCAAGCCATTCACAACAATTCTCATCAACATGAGTCAAGTTTCATCACAAACAACATCCCAAAACACATGCCACATAGCATCAATTACTCTAAATGCATTTCAATCATTTCAATCATATAATCATCAAATCATCCATTCAAGCCAAACTATCAATACACAATTATATACACACATCACTAATGGATGACATCATGCATTTAGAATAGTTACACCCTCCTACCTCAAGAGAAGTAGTAATCAACGCGGTCTGATGGTTCCGCCTCGTCGATAAGGTTGTTTCCTACATTATACAATATACCACACAATTATTTTGTATTCAACCACCAAGACTAAATGTTCATATTCATTTACTTGGTGTTTATATCACTTTAAATTCTCAAACCTCATTTATTTCATTAATTCCACCATAACCACCATGGGTTAGGTGTCCAAATTCATTATTATGCATTATTAATATCCAACCCAGTATTAGGCTACCACACTAATGGTTCCCAACAACCATTATCAATTATTCACCATCATTAATGATTATTACTCATCCTAAATAGCATCTCCCATCAATAATAAATACACATTACCCATATTTCTCATTTCCCCTAATTTATAGGGTTAGGGTTTCATTAAAAACCCAACAACCATCATAAATGTTCATTATTTCCCATCATCTTCATGCCATTTTCGTGTACAACATTGTGTCCTCATAAAACTCACATTCAAACACCCCACCTTAGGGTTTTTATCATAAATGCTTCCCATTCATAATCGACATGCATTAAACTCTCCCAACAACCATTACCCAAAACCTAGGACTAGAGCTCAAGAAAAGTGATGAGGAAACCTTACCTCAAGCCAAAAGAAATAAGCTCCAAGAATGGGGAAGGAAGAACACAAAAATAGAGTGGGAGAGGGGAGCTTCAAAGCACCAATGTTATCCCTTCCAAGCTTGAAGCAACTAAAATGGATGAAGGAGAAAGGGCACCCACACTTGCTAGGGTTTTCTTTTTAGAAGAAGAAGAAGTGGTGAAGAGAAAAGAGAGTGTGAAGGGAGAAGAAGAGGTAACGTGAATAGGAGAAGGGAAAGGATTTTTGGCATTTCATTTTAGTCCCTTCACTTAAAATTCTCTGTTTCAAGTCTAACAGGATCTCTGTTCGGGCTTAATACTTTATCTAAAAATTATTCTGAATACATATTCGGACTCCCAATAATATTCTTAACAGCCCTGACCAATATCACCTCACTCAGAGATACTTGGTCCGACACCCATATTTTAATCGGGCATAATTTCAGCTTATTCGGCTCTAATAAATTATAAATAATCCTTAACATCTAAATTTAATTATTTTCAATATTTTTGGATATTTATTAATCCCACATATAAGTATTCAACATTTACTCTCCTTATTTAATCATTTATATAAAATTTAGGATGTTATATCGCTCCTTTAATACTTGCAATCATCTAGCATTTGTTTCTCAAATTGATCATAAAACCATTGATGAAGCTATTATTGATGAGCATTGGATGTTGGCCATGCAAGAAGAGTTGAACCAATTTGAAAGAAATTAAGTTTGGGAACTTGTGCCAAGACCCAATGACCATCAAATAATAGGAACTAAATGGGTATTTAGGAACAAGCTTGATGAAAATGGAATAATAGCTAGAAATAAAGCTAGGTTGGTAGCTAAGGGATATAACCAAGAAGAAGGTATAGACTATGAAGAAACATATGCTCCCGTAGCTAGATTAGAAGATATTAGGTTGTTATTGGCTTTTGCATGTTATAAGGATTTAAAATTGTATCAAATGGATATCAAAAGTGCCTTCTTGAATGGATACATTCAAGAAGAAGAGTATGTTGATCAACCTCCCAGTTTTGGAAACCATCAATTTCCAAATCATGTTTTTAAACTAAGAAAAGCATTATATAGATTGAAACAAGCTTCTAGAGCTTGGTATGAAAGATTGAGCAAATTTCTTCTAGAAAACAATTTTGAAAGAGGAAAGGTTAACACAACATTATTCATTAAGCACAAAAAGAATGACATACTTTTGGTACAAGTTTATGTAGATGATATCATATTTAGTGCCACTAATGAGTTACTTTGCAAAGAGTTTGCCAAGATAATGCAGAATGAATTTGAAATGTCAATGATGGGAGAACTTACATTCTTCCTTGGACTGCAAATCAAGCAAACCAAAGAAGGAACCTTCATTAGCCAATCCAAATATTGTAAAGAGTTGCTCAAAAAGTTCAACATGGATAGAGCAAACGA
Organism: Clitoria ternatea; assembly: GCA_037962975.1. Taxonomy (NCBI): domain Eukaryota; kingdom Viridiplantae; phylum Streptophyta; class Magnoliopsida; order Fabales; family Fabaceae; genus Clitoria; species Clitoria ternatea. The sequence continues at coordinate 112,423,375 of CM075671.1, forward strand.
GATTGCCACACCCATGAGCGCTTCATGTTACTTGGACAAAGACGAGAAAGGTAAAGATGTTGAACTAAGCAAGTATAGAGGTATGATCGGATCTCTACTCTACTTAACCGCTAGTAGACCGGATGTCATGTTTGCTGTATATATATGTGCACGATATCAAGCATGTCCAAAAGAATCACACCTAACTGCTATAAAACGTATAATGAAATATCTTGTCAGAACTCAAGATGTTGGTTTATGGTATCCTAAAGGTGTTGAATGCACTCTTGTTGGTTATTCTGACTCTGACTTTGCAGGATGCAAACTTGATAGAAAAAGTACAAGTGGTACTTGTCACTTGCTTGGTAGTTCTCTTGTATCTTGGCATAGCAAGAAACAAGTGAGTGTAGCATTATCAACAGCTGAGGCAGAGTATGTTGTTGCTGGTAGTTGTTGTGCCCACAACAACTTCTAGATTTTGGTGTTATTTTAGATCATGTGCCTCTTAAATGTGATAATACTAGTGCCATTTGAGACACCCCGAAAATGGGGGTAAATTTTTCACGATTTAAAAATAACTATAAGTAGAAGAAACTACGATATATAAAATGTCAAGTAATTACCCCAGATCATTTAATAACCTATCTCATATATGAAGATATGAGAAGGTACCAGAGTGCTCCTTGGACAATCGAACTCAAGATCATCACAAGGGAAAAGCGGAAGATATAATTAAAATTTAAGGATGATAAGAATTTAGGTAAAAGAAAGGTCAAAGATACCTCACCAAATTGTTAGATATTAATAATACAATTTCAAAATAATAACATTGTTTCTAGAGGTCACAGATCCCAAAACATTCAAGGAAATTGAGGAAAAGAAGCAAAAATGAAGAAACTGGAATCAGGGCATCTCGCTTGAGCGAGGCCCTGACTCGCTTGAGCGAGACCAACATGGGTCGCTTGAGCGAGGCCAACGAGCGTGAGCGAAAACGCTCCAGAAACCATCACTATGATCGCTTGAGAGAAAAAAGGACAGAACCTCACTGCCCATATTTCGCTCGAGCAAGGCCAGGATGGCCTGAGCGAAATCCATCCAGTAAGTGCCTACCTGATACGTACACGTCTCGCTTGAGCGAGACACTAGCTCGCCTGAGCGAATTTGGGCCAGAGGCCACCCCTCTGATACAGGGGATTCTCGCTTGAGCAAGAATCCATCTCGCTTGAGAGAGATTATCAGTTCATGCGCAGAAACATGAAAAATCTCATAACCTAACATACAAAAACTTATCCCAAGCAAAATTGATCAAAATTAATATATCATATACATCATATTAAGCATTTAAAACTTGTTTCAAGTAATCATACTCAATAATTTCCATTTCAATTCATGAATCATATCATAATCAAGCTTATCACCTTATATACTTTATAAAACACAAAATCTTAAGAAATCTTTCATCCATTCATCAACTTTAGCAGCATTCCACATCATGTTTGACATCCATACATGGTCAAGGTCATTCATGAAAATTAGCCATAAATACAAGGGTCTAATTTTCCTACATGACCTCTAAAATTATCATTCATCATATTAAATTACAAAATTGAGCATATATGCATCATATACTATAAAAATGACAATAAGCCGGCCAAGGCTTACCCACTTTCCTTCCATATTTACTTTCATCAATACTCGACCTCGAAAAGAGTAGGGTATCATCATACCTACATCAACCTTAAAAATGGCAACTAAGAGGTGAGTAACGTAATCCAAATGTATCAAAGTCATACATTATGATGATACTTATACATGCCTACATATAATACATTTCTCAAGAAACATCACAAGTTTCGTTCACATACTATATCATTTCATTTCAACATGTTACGTATTTGAAGCAATACATCCACAACACACATATCCAAATCATTGGCATTCTCAATAACGTCATCATACATACAATGTTAGTACCATATTTCTTTCCTCTTTATTTATCAATCATCCATCGCCACCACGGGCTATCAACTAGGCATATCTCCAGCTATATGCAAATGCTCTTATAGCTAATGCATATGCACAAAGGAATTATTACCAAATGCGGATCCGACTGTGGGAACATCAATATACCAAGTATGGGTCAAGCGTATGTGTGCTACTATGCCCCTATTGCAGTAGAAAAATATGTACACATATACCTCAATTCATGCATGCTTAACAACATATTTTACTGGTACCAAACCGCTCTCACCCCTATGTAGCACTCGTCACCCCGTGACTTGCGGATCAACATCATGGCCTTACTTGCCAAAGTGCTACGGGCCCCTCTCAAACACACATCGAGAGAGTCGTGCCCCGTCAGACACTGAGGTAACTTGCTCACCACAGAGCCGCCCACCCACTGGGCCCACCACATAAGGTGCCTCGTCACTAAACTATGGACAGCTTCGTGATTCCCAGAATCACTAGGGAAATACAATAATATACCTGTTATAACACCCCTAATTTTCTATACTCGAATCCCGATGTGATCGTCATAATTAATAAAAATACGAGTAAATTTTCCACATTTGAAAACATTTCCAAGACACCACCATGATCACGTCAAGACCCAAATCACAGAAAACCAAAGAGTGAGATTATATAACCTAAAGCTGGATCGATAGATAAATTGCCCATAACGGTATACGAAAATAATGGAGTTTACAGCGGAAGAATATGTATACCGGGCACACGCCTAGTCCCATATATAACGATATGAGAAAAGGCTCGGCAAAACATGCAATGGCATATCATAAGCCTAATAGACAACCATCATCATTTTACATAATTACATAAGCATACAATGCCTAAGATATAACTAATATTATATACATTCGGGGATATACTTCCGACTATCTCAATCATCAATGAACATCATTCAATTTTAATCCTCCTAACACACATCAAATCATCTCTTACATTCTACATATATATATTCATCATCCATCAATTCAAAGGATTATCTTATACATACTCAAAATCTCTAAATCATCTATATCATCATATACAATTTATTCATTACACAAGAATCCATAAATGATGCCGGCCAAGGCACTTCCTCTACCGCTATTTACCTTCACCCAAGCTTTAATTAAAATCTGAACTTATCCCAGGGCAACCTACATCACAATGCTAAAAAGGAGACCACATGGGAGAGTGAGTTATACATTCAAAATGACGAATAATATATATATATATATATATATATATTGTGATCATGTGTATATGCATACAAACGTCATGTGTGCTTTGCTATCAAATCATCAAATTATCATTCATATATCATCTCATTATTATAATAGGCATACAAGCCCCATGGATCGCAATTCATATCATAAATAAGCACAACATATACACAATCACATACATAATCTCTTTGCCACTTATCAACAAGGGCACTCATAATCATTATCATCATTATTTCATTATGGCTTTGCTCAACACCTCCTCGCAAGGGGTTTCTCATCACTCGTGGTCATCCCATCTCAAATGTCATGGTCTTAAGGCTAATGCATATGTCAACTGTTTAATGCATATGCAACGGATCCGATTTTCAAATTCAACAATAATCACAATCACTTAAATTATCATCATCACTCAGGGATACACCCTTCGTGGCACCCCGCAAGGTGATTTATTCAACAACAATAGGACAACGTCCTCTTCACTCCGGGATATACCCTTCGTGGCACCCCGCAAAGTGATTCACTTCACAATAATTATCACAATACCATCATCACTCGGGGATACACCCCTCTTGGCACTCCGCAAGGTGATATATTCAACAATAATTATGATAACATCGCCTTTACTCCGGGATATACCCTTCGTGGCACCCCGCAAGGTGATTCACTTCACAATAATTATCACAATACCATCATCACTCGGGGATACACCCCTCGTGGCACCCCGCAAGGTGATATATTCAACAATAATTACGATAACATCGTCTTCACTCCGAGATATACCCTTTGTGGCACCCTGCAAGGTGATTCTTTAATAATAATTCAATAACAATAGGACAACATCCTCTTCACTCCGGGATATACCCTTTGTGGCACCCCGCAAGGTGTTATATTCAACAATAATTCAATAACAATAGGACAACGTCCTCTTCACTCCGGGATATACCCTTCGTGGCACCCCGTAAGGTGATATATTCAACAATAATTCAACAGCAATAGGACAACGTCCACTTCACTCCGGGATATACCCTTCGTGGCACCCTGCAAGGTGATATATTCAACAATAATAGTACATATCAATGCCATGCTATGCCATGAATGCAACAATGCAATAATGCATATGCCCAACAACCTCGCAAGGATAGCTCACCCTCTCAATTAGGGATATAATTAATTTGGCATTTTAATAATTATTTGTAATCATTTACAAGCCCCTCAAGGCACATCATTCATATAATTGGCATCTCAATGGCCACAAACATCATTCATAACAATCCACACATGGATATCAAAGGCATAGCAAGCATCAAAATATTAATCCACACATGGAATTATTTGAGGCATATTCATCATTCACATATTTGGCAATCACACTTTCGCCCAACACATTCATTTTCTTGGACACATATCTCATAACTCATCATCAAGCCCTTAACATTGCTTTCGCATGATCATTCTTGGTGGTTAAGATTCATATTTCACATTATGCATATTTTGGGTATACACAAGTCATCCCAATATTTTAATCGTTATTCCCCACCACCATATTATTTCATAGGCGTATATATGTCTATGCATTCCCTCAAGTATTATTCAATATAGGGTAAGGAGGGCCAATACAATCAGAACCGAGAGAAAAGAAGGGAAAATTCCATCAGGGGGGTCACTCGCTCAAGCGAAATCCCCACTCGCTTGAGCGAGTGCCAAACAATACACATGGGCGAGACAGAAGGGAGCAGAGCGAAAAGAAATAAGAAGTAACAGGGGGAGCTTCGCTCAAGCTAAAACCGACTCGCTTGAGCGAGACACACAAGCTTCGCTTGGGCGGAGCCAGCGAGCATGGGCGAAAATCGTCCAGAAACAAGTTCCATACCGACTCGCTTGGGCGAGTATCACAACTAAGGCCATTCGCTTGAGCGAAAATCGGCCAGTACCAGTATCACCCATAACTAACTTGGGCGAAACCTCCTCGCCTAAGCAAATAACTCCCAGAGCCGAGCATACGCTCACTCATTCAGCAATTCCCCAACACTTGGGTTTCTGTCGACAGAATCCCCCCAAAACCGACCCATCATTCATTCGGTTTGCACTCGGTAAAATTTATCCGGATCCGAGTCATCTCACACTCGGATTCCCACTTGGCATAACACTCTAGACCGACCCATTTTTCATTCAACCAACTCATTCCAGGGCTGACTCACACTCACATAGTCTATCACTCAGCTAATTACTCCAAAACTGACTCATTACCTGATCGGTCCTCACTCGGCATTTCATCCCAACACCGACTCAACTCCTGATCGGTCCTCACTCGGTGAATTATTTCAAAACCGACTCTTCTCTCTTGTGGTCTTTCACTCAGCAAATTAATTCCAAGACCGACCATCACTCACTCGGTCCTCCACTCGGCAAAATCAGTCCAAACCGAGTCCTCTCTCACTCAGACTTCCACTCAGTAAATTCATTCCAAATCTGAGTCTTCACTCACACGGTGTTCCACTCAGTAAAACATTCCAAAAACCGACTCATCACCCAATTGGTCACTCACTCGGCATCTCATTCCAAATCTGACTTTCTTTCTTTTTCACTCAAACGGAGTTATTCTAGAGTACTTCTGGACAAACTCACACCGAGTATCCCTAATCGGTGCCTTCCCACTCGGAATTGCACAATCGCAGGCTCATCACTCGGAGCAGGTTATACTGGACTCAGAAATTCCCCATTCGGGACTCCACTGCCCAGATCGTCACACTCAAAAGCCTTCTTACTCGGATTATGTCCACTTCCTCACTCGGAAGGTCATGATTCAGACATAGGTCACTCGAAATTTCACTCAGAAATTCACCACAACTTAAATTATTTTCAAAACTCTCATTCGGACAGAACTTGTCCAGGATCTAACCCATTCTCCGTTCACTCATCTCGCTTGAGCGAGTACTATCCCCAAGATCCTTCGCTCGGGCGGATTTTGTCTAGTGGCTACCCCTGCTTCTATTAGCAATCCCGCTTGGACGAAATGGCCATTCGCCTGAGCGAATTCGGGCCAGTAGCAAATCCCATATACTACAACAATCTCGCTCGGGCGAGATTCTCACTCGCTTAAGCGAGTTCTGCAGAATCCCTGCAGGAAATACGAAATTATACACCATCATATGCAACAAGTGAGGCATATACACCTCGTTCCAAGCACTCTCACTCGGAAGTTCTCATTCTAAGTCAAATTTAGACCTATCAAACGTTCTTACACATTATAAAAGGTATATACCACCTGTTCACACGTTCATACTTATAGATTTACATCCAAACTTATTATTCAAGTTGAATTCAAACTCATCATCATCTTATATACATATATTCATACCTTGCCACAACAATTCCACACATTCTCACGCATCATCCTCAATAATCATCAACTTGCTAATTCAATTAAATCAATACATACACAGGGCAAGGCAAGCATGAGTATTTAACACATACATCAAATCACTCTCAAATTTACTCATGCAATTTGAATGTTAACTCCTCTCCTACCTCGAGGGAAGAGCCGAACGCTTCCAATGCTCCGAATGCTCCATTACATCACCCGGAATACAATCTACATACCATATGCAAGTATATTCACATAATTAATAACCATCATAATTTTAATTACTTGCTAGCTTATCATAAAGCTCATCCCCAAGTCCTAAACTTGCTAAACACCAACATATACAGTTGTGTTAGGCTTCAGGAATTCCTTTCCCAAAGCCAAGATCCTCTAGATCATAAAAGGCCAACTAAACCCAACAACATCACCATCACATTGTTACTCAATATTCAACTTAGCTCTCATATCCTTCAATAACCACAATGGTTTAGAACCTCATCAAGTCACAATCTTTTCACACCAATTCCTCACATTCCACATTCATAACAACACTCATCATTAAATATCATTCTCCAACATCATTAAACCTACATTCTACACACATTTCACACTTTCCCCAATTTATTAGAGTTAGGGTTTCACTAAAACCCAACAACACCATAAATGCTCATTAATTTTCCACTCATCCAAGTATTAATTTCATGCACCTATAACAACCCACCATTAATGCCATAATAACAACACCCCACCTTAGGGTTTCCTTAATTAAAGCTTCTCCCAACAACCCATATAAAATGAACACTCTCCCAAATACCAAGAACCAAAATCTAAGGCATAAACTCATAAAGAATGGTGAGGAACTTACCTCACCCAAGAGCCAACATTGAGCTTTCAATGGAGGGAGAGAGAACACAAAAATGGAGGAGAAGAGGGGAGAGGAATTCCAGCCACAAGCTTCTCCTTCAAGCTCCCATGAAAACGAAAATGGTGGAGGAGAAGAAGGCTCCACATGGCTTCGGTTTCTCGAAGAGAAGGGTGGAGAGGAAAGAAGAAGAAGAGATGAGGAAAAGAGAATAAGGAGGAGGAGGAGAAGTAGCGTGAAGCATAAGAGGGGAAGAAGGGTTTATGTTTTAATATCTTTGCTTCACATTAAAATTTCACCGTTTTATAATAAACAGGCTCACAGTTCGGGCTCAATACATTATCCAAAAATTATTCCGAATATAGATTCGGATCCCCAATAATATTCTTAATAGCCCTGACCAACGGCATCTCAATCGGAGATACTTGGTCCGACACCCATATTCTAATCGGGTAAAATTTTATCTCACATAAGCTCAATAAATTATAAATATCCCTAATAAATCTGAATTTAATCATTCCAATATTTTTGGGACACAAATCCACTCATATACATTTATTTACTATTTATTCTCATCATTTATTCATTTTTATAAAATTCGGGGTGTTACAATCCACCCCACCTAAAAAGAATTTCGTCCTTGAAATTCAGCATCGATATACATATCACAAGGCCATACCTCAGGCCATACACCATTAAGGTTCAACAACACCATAGAATAACATTGGACTTACCAAAGTCCATCCAGTCATGTTCATCATCATATCATCATTCTTAATATAAAATTTCCACATCAAGTGTGTCATGTATCATCAATTACAACTCACCCAACAGAGCTCACATGTTCATACTCGGTATGACCAGATAGGCTCAATACATTCACCATAAGCAGTTACAATCCCTACACCTACCCGGCCTATGTGTTGCTGCATCTGACATACAGGAAGGCATCCCAATCCTGTAGTGGTTACCACAAACACATAAAGTCGGCGCATAAGTGCATACTGCCAGAATGCCTATGGCATGTAAGACCATATCGAGACCAGTACTTCGTATTCTCATTGCTCATATTGGTCGCACATATTCAAACAATACCAGACCATATAAGACTCGGTGACAATCCTCACCAGTCCACAGCTAACATATTTATACTTCATTGTCATTCTACAACTAATTTGGCATCCATCATGCCATATCAATCATCAAATCTTAATTAACCTCACCATCAATCAGTGTACCCATCATATATTTTTAATCATCATAAATTAAATACCTTGTCCTCAGGCTTCATCCATCCAAATCCATGCTCAAATAGTCTAAAATTCTTGTCTCACTTACATATTTGTTGGCTATAAATCAATTCGAGCCTTATAAGATTCACCAAACTCTTATCAAATAGGCTACATAATCGAATAATAGCTTCCACATTAGGCATTCTCCTTACAGATCACAATCAAGGTTCATAAATTAAACATATAACTCACATTATATCACATCACTATGTGGTTTCTATCATCTATATAACACCCTTCAAATAAAATAGGGGGTAATGACATGATCAGATTTCTATTCACTGACTCATAATCACACATGTCATCCAATTTCATATTTAATCACATACCACATATTCAGTCTCCCAATCTAGGGAGATACAATAATCCCTTAAATCATATAACATATAGGGTTCTTGTGCCAAAGGATATAAAATCCATCCTTCACAAATGGCACAACCAATCATTTAAATTCGAAAATACCCACACTAGGGAATTTCTTCAATATCATTCATTCAATTAACTCAAGCATGTGAGTTTCATTTCATTCAACAAGCATGCCTCGGCTAAGAGCCACAGGTATGAATCATACAAGAGGCCTAATCAACAATTTAATTTCATTACTCACTTCAAAGTTTTCATAATCCATGGTCTACCACCATGTCAATTCATTTCTCAATATTTTCTATCCATGATCAACACATGGCATAAAATCATCATCATATCAATTCATATCTCATATTTCATATTCATCAACTCTAATATTTCATTTCCATGATCACATTTAATCATGGATCCATCATCAATTCAATTTGCATTTCATATATCAACATCAATGCACAATAACAGTATATTCGTCATTTGAAGGTAATAGGGTAAGGAACTTGGCCGGTCTTACACATTACATACATCCATCATACATTGAGAAAATTCATTCACTCATATTTAATTTCACGATTCCTTCATAGTCATCAATGAGCAACTATGCTCCACATGTACATCATACAACCTCAGAGATAAAAAGGGTATACTCCCAATAAACAATAACTACACCTTATGAATCACAATCTCATAAAAAGTCCTCAATGAGCATCAATCACAGCTCAACTTTAACAATTCTCAATAATTCCTCAATAAGCAAGTATGCCCTATAATCAATTCACAATCCTTAGATAATTAATCATTCACAAGTCCATATAGGGCAATCAATACTCAAACATGTCATCATCCTTAAATCTTTACAAAACAACCATACTCCAATAATGAGCATCTCGCTCTAAAAATCACCATAAGCATCTCACCATTGAGCAATCATGCTCCAATCATCCATAACATCAAATCCTCACAGAGCAGCCATGCTCTGATAATAACCATTAACTCCAATTCAGAGCAAAATATGCTCTGATACCAGATTATAACACCCCTGATTTTCTGTACTCGAATCCCGATGTGATCATCATAATTAATAAAAATGTAAGTAAATTTTTCGCATTTGAAAACATTTCCAAGACACCACCATGATCACATCAAGACCCAAATCACAGAAAACCAAAGAGTGAGATTATATAACCTAAAGTTGGATCGATAGATAAATTGCCTATAACGGTATACGAAAATAATGGAGTTTACAGCGGAAGAATATGTATACCGGGCACACGCCTAGTCCCATATATGACGATATGAGAAAAGGCTCGGCAAAGCATACAATGGCATATCATAAGCCTAATAGACAACCATCATCATTTTATATAATTACATAAGCATACAATGCCTAAGATATAACTAATTTTATATACATTCGGGGATATACTTCCGACTATCTCAATCATCAATGAACATCATTCAATTTCAATCCTCCTAATACACATCAAATCATCTCTTACATTCTACATATATATATTCATCATCCATCAATTCAAAGGATTATCTTATACATACTCAAAATCTCTAAATCATTTATATCATCATATACAATTTATTCATTACACAAGAATCTATAAATGATGCCGGCCAAGGCACTTCCTCTACCGCTATTTACCTTCACCCAAGCTTTAATTAAAATCCGAACTCATCCCAGGGCAACCTGCATCACAATGCTAAAAAGGAGACCACATGGGAGAGTGAGTTATACATTCAAAATGACGAATAATATATATATTGTAATCATGTGTATATGCATACAAACGTCATGTGTGCTTTGCTATCAAATCATCAAATTATCATTCATATATCATCTCATTATTATAATAGGTATACAAGCCTCATGGATCGTAATTCATATCATAAATAAGCACAACATATACACAATCACATACATAATCTCTTTGCCACTTATTAACAAGGGCACTCATAATCATTATCATCATTATTTCATTATGGCTTTGCTCAATACCTCCTCGCAAGGGGTTTCTCATCACTCGTGGTCATCCAATCTCAAAGGCCATGGTCTTAAGGCTAATGCATATGTCAACTGTTTAATGCATATGCAACGGATCTGATTTTTAAATTCAACAATAATCACAATCACTTAAATTATCATTATCACTCAGGGATACACCCTTCGTGGCACCCCGCAAGGTGATTTATTCAACAACAATAGGACAACGTCCTCTTCACTCCGAGATATACCCTTCGTGGCACCCCGCAAGGTGATTCACTTCACAATAATTATCACAATACCATCATCACTCGGGGATACACCCCTCGTGGCACTTCGAAAGGTGATATATTCAACAATAATTACGATAACATCGTCTTCACTCCGGGATATACCCTTCGTGGCACCACGTAAGGTGATTCACTTCATAATAATTATCACAATACCATCATCACTCGGGGATACACCCCTCGTGACACCCCGCAAGGTGATATATTCAACAATAATTACGATAACATCATCTTCACTCCGGGATATACCCTTCGTGGCACCCCGCAAGGTGATTCTTTAATAATAATTCAATAACAATAGGACAACGTCCTCTTCACTCCGGGATATACCCTTTGTGGCACCCCGCAAGGTGTTATATTCAATAATAATTCAATAACAATAGGACAACGTCCTCTTCACTCTAGGATATACCCGTCGTGGCACCCCGCAAGGTGATATATTCAACAATAATTCAACAGCAATAGGACAATGTCCTCTTCACTCTGGGATATACCCTTCGTGGCACCCCGCAAGGTGATATATTCAATAATAATAGTACATATCAATGCCATGCTATGCCATGAATGCAACAATGCAATAATGCATGTGCCCAACAACCTCGCAAGGATAGCTCACCCTCTCAATTAGGGATATAATTAATTTGGCATTTTAATAATTATTTGTAATCATTTACAAGCCCCTCAAGGCACATCATTCATATAATTGGCATCTCAATGGCCACAAACATCATTCATAACAATCCACACATGGATATCAAAGGCATAGCAAGCATCAAAATATTAATCCACACATGGAATTATTTGAGGCTTATTCATCATTCACATATTTGGCAATCACACTTTCACCCAACACATTTATTTTCTTGGACACACATCTCATAACTCATCATCAAGCCCTTAACATTGCTTTCACATGATCATTCTTGGTGGTTAAGATTCATATTTCACATTATGCATATTTTGGGTATACACAAGTCATCCCAATATTTTAATCGTTATTCCCCACCACCATATTATTTCATAGGCGTATATATGTCTATGCATTCCCTCAAGTATTATTCAATATAGGGTAAGGAGGGCCAATACAATCAGAACCGAGAGAAAAGAAGGGAAAATTCCATCAGGGGGGTCACTCGCTCAAGCGAAATCCCCACTCGCTTGAGCGAGTGCCAAACAATACACATGGGCGAGACAGAAGGGAGCAGAGCGAAAAGAAATAAGAAGTAACAGGGGGAGCTTCGCTCAAGCTAAAACCGACTCGCTTGAGCGAGACACACAAGCTTCGCTTGGGCGGAGCCAGCGAGCATGGGCGAAAATCGTCCAGAAACAAGTTCCATACCGACTCGCTTGGGCGAGTATCACAACTAAGGCCATTCGCTTGAGCGAAAATCGGCCAGTACCAGTATCACCCATAACTAACTTGGGCGAAACCTCCTCGCCTAAGCAAATAACTCCCAGAGCCGAGCATATGCTCACTTATTCAGCAATTTCCCAACACTTGGGTTTCTGTTGACAGAATCCCCCCAAAACCGACCCATCATTCATTCGGTTTTCACTCGGCAAAATTTATCCGGATCTGAGTCATCTCACACTCGGATTCCCACTTGGCATAACACTCTAGACCGACCCATTTTTCATTCAACCAACTCATTCCAGGGCTGACTCACACTCACATAGTCTATCACTCGGCTAATTACTCCAAAACCGACTCATTACCTGATCGGTCCTCACTCGGCATTTCATCCCAACACCGACTCAACTCCTGATCGGTCCTCACTCGGTGAATTATTTCAAAACCGACTCTTCTCTCTTGTGGTCTTTCACTCGGCAAATTAATTCCAAGACCGACCATCACTCACTCGGTCCTCCACTCGACAAAATCAGTCCAAACCGAGTCCTCTCTCACTCAGACTTCCACTCGGTAAATTCATTCCAAATCCGAGTCTTCACTCATACGGTGTTCCACTCGGTAAAACATTCCAGAAACCGACAAACCACCCAATTGGTCACTCACTCGACATCTCATTCCAAATCCAACTTTCTTTCTTTTTCACTCAAACGGAGTTATTCCAGAGTACTTCTGGACAAACTCACACCGAGTATCCCCAATCGGTGCCTTTCCACTCGGAATTGCACAATCGCAGGCTTATCACTCGGAGCAGGTTATACTGGACTCAGAAATTCCCCATTCGGGACTCCACTACCCAGATCGTCACACTCAAAAGCCTTATTACTCGGATTATGTACACTTCCTCACTCGGAAGGTCATGATTCAGACATAGGTCACTCGAAATTTCACTCAAAAATTCACCACAACTTAAATTGTTTTCAAAACTCCCATTCGGACAGAACTTGTCCAGGATCTCACCCATTCTCCGTTCACTCATCTCGCTTGGGCGAATACTATCCCCAAGATCCTTCGCTCGGGCGGATTTTGTCCAGTGGCTACCCCTGCTTCTATTAGCAATCCCGCTTGGGCGAAATGGCCATTCGCCTGAACGAATTCGGGCCAGTAGCAAATCCCATATACTACAACAATCTCGCTCGGGCGAGATTCTCACTCGCTTGAGCGAGTTCTGCAGAATTCCTGCAGGAAATACGAAATTATACACATCATATACAACAGGTGAGGCATATACACCTCGTTCCAAGCACTCTAACTCGGAAGTTCTCATTATAAGTCAAATTTAGACCTATCAAACGTTCTTACACATTATAAAAGGTATATACCACCTGTTCACACGTTCATACTTATAGATTTACATCCAAACTTATTATTCAAGTTGAATTCAAACTTATCATCATCTTATATACATATATTCATACCTTGCCACAACAATTCCACACATTCTCACGCATCATCCTCAATAATCATCAACTTGCTAATTCAATTAAATCAATACATACACAGGGCAAGGCAAGCATGAGTATTTAACACATACATCAAATCACTCTCAAATTTACTCATACAATTTGAATGTTAACTCATCTCCTACCTCGAGGGAAGAGCCGAACGGTTCCAATGCTCCGAATGCTCCATTACATCACCCAGAATACAATCTACATACCATATGCAAGTATATTCACATAATTAATAACCATTATAATTTTAATTACTTGCTAGCTTATCATAAAGCTCATCCCCAAGTCCTAAACTTGCTAAACACCAACATATGCAGTTGTGTTAGGCTTCGGGAATTCCTTTCCCAAAGCCAAGATCCTCTAGATCATAAAAGGCCAACTAAACCCAACAACATCACCATCACATTGTTACTCAATATTCAACTTAGCTCTCATATCCTTCAATAACCATAATGGTTTAGAACCTCATCAAGTCACAATCTTTTCACACCAATCCCTCACATTCCATATTCATAACAACACTCATCATTAAATATCATTCTCCAACATCATTAAACCTACATTCTACACACATTTCACACTTTCCCCAATTTATTAGAGTTAGGGTTTCACTAAAACCCAACAACACCATAAATGTTCATTAATTTTCCACTCATCCAAGTATTAATTTCATGCACCTATAACAACCCACCATTAATGCCATAATAACAACACCCCACCTTAGGGTTTCCTTAATTAAAGCTTCTCCCAACAACCCATATAAAATGAACACTCTCCCAAATACCAAGAACCAAAATCTAAGGCATAAACTCATAAAGAATGGTGAGGAACTTACCTCACCCAAGAGCCAACATTGAGCTTTCAATGGAGGGAGAGAGAACACAAAAATGAAGGAGAAGAGGGGAGAGGAATTCCAGCCACAAGCTTCTCCTTCAAGCTCCCATGAAAACGAAAATGGTGGAGGAGAAGAAGGCTCCACATGGCTTTGGTTTCTCGAAGAGAATGGTGGAGAGGAAAGAAGAAAAAGAGATGAGGAAAAGAGAATAAGGAGGAGGAGGAGAAGTAGCGTGAAGCATAAGAGGGGAAGAAGGGTTTATGTTTTAATATCTTTGCTTCACATTAAAATTTCACCGTTTTATAATAAACAGGCTCACAGTTCGGGCTCAATACATTATCCAAAAATTATTCTGAATATAGATTCGGATCCCCAATAATATTCTTAATAGCCCTGACTAACGGCATCTCAATCGGAGATACTTGGTCTGACACCCATATTCTAATCGGGTAAAATTTCATCTCACATAAGCTCAATAAATTATAAATATCCCTAATAAATCCGAATTTAATCATTCCAATATTTTTGGGACACAAATCCACTCATATACATTTATTTACTATTTATTCTCATCATTTATTCATTTTTATAAAATTCAGGGTGTTAAACCTGTGCACTGGGTCACCCTCTCACTGGGCCCGCCTAGTGGAACCCTTAACATTCCACATAGACAACGTATGATATGCCATGGATGCAAATGCCAATCAATGCATTCTTACTCTATGCATCCTTTCACGCCACTCCACATTCAACAATTTACCACAACCACTTAGTGGATTTCGTATACTCATCATTCTCCACCACCTCCACATTCATTAGATTTCATACACACTATTAGTTAGTGGCAATCAACATTTATTAGTTTACACATTATGGGATGTTCAACCACATATTAATCAATACAACCATGGTCTCAAGCCATTCATAATAAATTCATTAACATGAATCAAAACAACACAATACTCATCATCCCAAAAGCATATGCCACATAACATCAATCATTCTAAATGCATTTCAATCATAAAATCATCATATCATCCACTCAAGCCAATCTATCATAACACAATCATATATATATTCATATCATCAATGGATGAAATCATGCATTTAGAAATGTTACCCCCTCCTACCTCAAGAGAAGTAGTAATCAACGCGATCCGATGGTCCCGCCTCGTCAATGAGGTTGTTTCCTACATTATACAATATACCACACAATTATTCTTTATTTAAACCACCAAGATTCAAGTGCTCTTAATTAACTACTTGGTGCTTTATGCCTTTTTAATTCTCAATCCTTACTTATTTCATTTAATCCATCATAACCACCATGGGTTATGTGCCCAAATTCATTATTATGTATTTAAGGCTAAACCCATTCACGGGTTTTCACATTAATGGTTCCCAACCACCATTATTAACTATTCACCATCATTATTGGTTATTACTCATCATAAATAACAATTCCCATCATTAAATACGTTCTCTTAGCATTAATAAATACTCTTCTACTCATATTTTTTATTTCCCCTAAATTATAGGGTTAGGGTTTCACTAAAAACCCAACAACCATAATCAATGTCCATCATCTTCCACCACATTAAATGCCACTTTTGTGTACCCCACCATGCCCTCATAAAACTCACATTAAATACACCCTACCTTAGGGTTTCTCATCATAAATGCTTTCCATATAACCCACATGCATTAAACTCTCTCCCAACAACCATTACCCAAAACCTAGGGCTAGAGCTCAAGAAAATAGAGAGGAAACCTTACCTCAAGCAAAAAGGAGTGAACTCCAAGAATGGGAGAAAGGGAGAACAAAAATTAAGAGGGAGAGGGAGAGTTTCAAAGCACTACAAGCTTCTCCACCCAAGCTAGGAGAAAAACAAAATATGGAGGAGGAAGGGCACACCACCACTTTGTGGGTTTTGGAGAATGAAAGAGGAAGAAGTAGAAGAGTGGAAGATGAAAGGAGAAGAGAAAAGAGTGAACATGCCAAGGGAGAGGAAACCAACGTGAATAAGAGGAGAAAAACAGAGTTTTAGAGTTTTTAATTTTAACCCCTCACTTAACTCCTCCGTTTTAAATCAAACAGGATCTCTGTTTGGGCTCAATACTTTATCTAAAAATTATTCCGATTACATATTTGGACTCCCAATAATATTCTTAATAGCTCTGACCAACAGTACTTCAACCAGAGATACTTGGTCCGACACCCATATTTTAATCGGGTCTAATTTTAACTCATAAAACCCCCTAATAAATTATGAATAATCCCCAAAAATCTTAATTTAATTATTTTCAATATTTTGGGATATTTACTTACTCACATATAATCATTTAGTATTTATCCCTAATATTTCATCATTTATATAAAATTAGGGGTGTTACACCATTAATATTTCAAAAAATCTTGTGATGCATTCAAGGACCAAACATATTGAGATAAGACATCATTTCACTAGAGATCATGTGTTAAAAGGTGATTGTGTGCTTAAACATGTTGAAACCTCTAAGCAACTAGCTGATATATTCACTAAACCACTTGCAAAAGATCAATTCATTAACATTAGAAGAGAATTAGGAATCTTAAATATTTCCAATTGTGTTTAAGAAATTAAAATTTACATGGTTTAATAACAAGTTTGTTTGATTAAAATCTCTCTTAAAGGATAATTGAGTAAATAAATTTTCTCTTGTATGTCAATTAATCTTTATAATAAATAGAAGCTTTATATATGATCATTGGCTTTATTGAAGATATGAAGGTTATAATGTATTGAGAATGAAATTCAAGAAATTGAGCATGAACCTTTTGATTAATCATGATTTAAAGAAATATTTGAGATTGGATAATTGATTTAAAGCTTTAAGCATGAAAACCTGACAATGTTGAGCCTTGAATTCATTGAATAAATGAATGAGATGATGTTCATACATGTTTATTTGAATTACACTAGTGCAAAAAAGGGATTTAATCATGGTTAAAATTGGCCTTTAATCACGGTTCATGAACCATGGTTGTTCCAGCTGTGGTAATAGATCAGGGCTTTTAATCACGGTTCACAACCGTGGTTATAGATCACATTTAATCACGGTTGCCAACCACAACCGTGATTAAAAGCCAACCTTCTATAATCTCCCATGCCACAATCCATACCCAACTCACCATCACCACCACCGTTCCTTTCGATCAGAGAACATGATTAAAAGTTCTGTGCACATCTCCACAGTTGCCACTAACATCCTCCTCAAAATAACCCCAACGTTGACCTTCAAAACAGAAAACCTTCATTATAGGAACAAACAGAAGCAAAATGTAGAGAACAAAAACAAACAGAATAACTAAGAAACATGTAAAGCCTTCATTATAATCGAAAGAAATAGAAAAGAGAGATGTATAAAAGAAAAGCCTTACATGGTTGAACGAGAAAATAAGAGAATGGTCGCGTGGTGGTCGTCAATGGTGCGCAACGAGAATAGCGAAAGAAAACCTGTAAAATATATACGTAGAACAACGTTAGATCTAGAACATAAAAAATGCAAACGTCAATGGTAATGAGAAAACAAAAAGGAGAAATCTTTAGAGAGAAAGATGAGAGAAAGCTAACAGAGAAAGATGGGAGAAAGCTAACAGAGAAAGAGAAGGAGCGCGCGACATTTAAAATTTATATTTTGAAAACACCTATGACCATGGTTCCTAAACACCCGTGATTGTAGGGTATCTATAATCACGGTTTTCCTCTCAACCATGAATGTAGGTACATTTTTTTAAAAATAAGAAAATTAAAATAAAAAAATATAGTTGCAGATATAATCACGGTTTCCCATAAAGCCGTGATTATAGATGCCCTATAATCACAGTTTCCTCTCAACCGTGATTGTAGGTGTATTTTTTAAAAATATACAAATTAAAATCAAAAAACTGGTTGTAGATATAATCACGGTTTCCCATAAAGCCGTGATTATATATACCCTACAATCACGGTTTCCTCTCAACCGTGATTATAGGTACATTTTTTAAAAATATAAAAATAAAAATAAAAAACCTTGTTCTTACGACCACGATTACTTCATAACCGTGATTAAAAACTTCCTTATATTTACAAAAATGCCACCATGTATTTTTCAAACACGGTTTTCCCCTGGACCGTGATCATATCCCGTTGTCGTAGCCATTTTTTGCACTAGTGTTAGAAGGCAAAGAAAGGCATAAATTTTGAATTTTCAATGATCCATAAGTGTTGCCCCGTGTTTTGAATCGATTCAGCTACTTAAAACTACAATTCAAAGGGGGACAGAATCGTTTAAATTAATTCAAAGGGGTCTTGAATCAATTCAAACCCTTGATGCTCATTATTTTTTGCAAACAACAAGCTTTGAATCAATTCAACTTTGAATCGATTCATGCGACTTGATTTGCCTATATACGTGTTGTTTTAGGCTTATTTCAATACTTCTTCAAATCTCTTCATTCCTTTTCTCCTCATTCTCTCTAAAAATTCTTTTTCCCTCTCTAAAACCTCTATTTCCACTCACTCAAACTCCATGGCTTCATCATCTCAACCAAGGAAGAAACAAAGGGCAAATATTGTTGGGTCCTCTACACCTCAATATTCAGATCTTGTAAGACTATTTGACACCCAAAAGGAATTAGAAAGATACTTGAGAAACTTCTCTGAGAAACCTTTGATTCCTACTCATTGGCTTGACCTTCCATTTTTTGAATCTTCCAGTCTTTCTCTGATTGAAACCCTTCAACAACAACACATTATGGGGTTTGCTACTCTTGAGTCTCAAGTTATTTACCCTGAATTAGTCCGTGCATTCTACTCCACTTTGCGCCTTCAAGATGGTCGATATATTGCCAAAGTGAAAGGTATAACCATGGTTCTTGACAATGAAGTTCTAAACAAGGTTGGCAAACTTCCCATCAATGATGCCCACTTCTTTGGAAGAGAACCCTCTCCATGGTGGAACTACAACCTATTGGAAGCCAGAAATTTCTTTAACCTCTCTTCATCCACAACCAGCACTGTGGGAAAATTAAGTATAGATCATTGCTTGCTTCATTATGTCTTTGTCAAGATTCTTCTACCCTTAGGAAGTAACAATTCCAGAGTCAGTGAATCTCAAATGCTTATTCTTTGGGCCATTGTGAATCAGAAAGAGATAAACTAGATTAACATAGTAAGGAATCACATGCTGGATGCTCCAAACCTCACAAGACTTCCTTATACGGTTCTTATCACCAAAATACTTTGTCATTTCAGCGTCGATTTCAAGAACGAAGTCAAGGAGGCTGTTGGAACTAAAGGACTTATTGGTAAGTCTTATATCACCAAGATGAACGTTCATGAGTACCATGGCATTTGGGAAATGCTCCGGCGCCCATGCCATGATGATGATAATGATGATGAAGAAGCTGCTGATGCTCCTCCTTAACCTACACCTGCACAAGCACCTACTGATGATCTATTTGCTCGCCTCACTGCTTATATGGACCAGCGCCTAAACCTGCTGGAAAACAACATCAATACAAGGCTGATAGGATTGAAGCAAATATGCAAGAGCGCTATACTAATCTTGCAACTCAGTTTTCCAACATCCGCTTTCCTCAGCCTTAGACTGCTTTCTAGTTCACTTATGCTTAAAGACTGGTTATCTTTGATTTTATGGTGTTTTGCACTCGTGTTACTTGCTTTTATTGCCCTTATGTGGCTTTATGTTTGTTGAACTTTATTTCCTTCTCTTTATCTTTTAAATTTGAACTTAGAATGAATGCTATGAATGTTTCTTTCAATTCTCCAATGCTTACATTGTTTTTGATAATGACAAAGGGGGAGAGATAAGTATATAACATGATATATAGGATGATAAACTTATAACCCATGGATAACTCAATGAATATGTATGACAAGTGGTTCAATAAATATCAAATTGCAAAACAAAGGGGGAGAAACACACTAGATACTAAAATTGAAAACATTTTTAGTAATTTCCCTTACCTATCATATAAATATACATGAATATTAATTGTCATTATTTTTTGAAACTAATACACCAAAGAGATGAACATTGGTTGTCATCATCAAAAAGGGGGAGAATGTATTTGCATGTTATGAATAGGTTTTGATAATGACAAGAGCTCACCAAGTAATCAATAATAAAGAGAGCAATATTCATGGATCAAGAACAAGAGCAATGGATAAATCAAAGGAGTACACACTTGAAGTTCATATGATCTCACCATATATTCAAGAAATCATGAAGAACATGCTCTCAAGTGGTTAAAGAATCAAGAAAGTAATGCATGAGGATCAAGGAAAAGAACCATAACTCAAAACGCTTCAAGAATACATCAAAAAGCATGAAAAATAACAAACAACATTGCTTGAATCGATTCAAAGAGTGGTGAATCGATTCAAAGGCCTGGAAGTCCCAAAATTTCCAAGTCAAAATGTTTTGAATCGATTCAAAGAAGCTTGAATCGATGTATACGATACTGGAAGCCTAAAATGCCCAAGACAGAATGCTTTGAATCGACTCAAAGATGTATGAATCGATTCAAACAGTGGGAAGCATCTTTAAAAAGTCATTTTTAATGGGAGACACAGATCTAAAACCCACTACACGCAGAGATAAGCTGGAACCATGATTTGAAACGGCTATGAAGACCTCCGAGCTCTATAAATGGACCTCCAACTCAAGTACATAAAACACCAACAAGAAGCAAACAATCAAAGCTTGTATTTATGCATAGTGAGTTCATTTTTCTTGTATAGTTTTATTGTTCTGAAACTTTGAGCTTGTAATTGCATATCCTCTTTTCTTTGAGAGTCATTAGATTTGGTTAGAACTTTTAATTGCTTATCCACTCTATTGAGAGAGTATACACTTGTAAACCAAAACATAAAATCACTTTAGGTTGAGTCTTCATAAAGGTTGGGGTTCAACCTTTGGGTATTGAGAGATTGTGCGATTAGGTGGGTTGCCCTTTGCTTGTGAGGATTAGGTTCTTGAGTGTGGGACACTAGGAGACAATTTCTCAAAGCTTGTAATCTCAAATCTTCAATAGTGGAATCCTTTAAGTGGGTTGCTTGAAGGCGAGACGTACACCGGGTTGGTAGAACTCGTTAAATTGGTTTGCATTTCTCTTAACCTTGAACTCTCTACTTAATTGTGCATACAAACTATTTGTTGTTTTGCCTGAGCTGAATATTTGAATTGATCTTGCTGCTCAAGAAGAAACGTAACCTTGCACATAAACTGTTTGATAAAATTACTGAACCAATATTCTATTTTGGTTCTTAATTTTTGATTAAGTTTACTTTGGTTCTAGAGCTCAATATCTTGATTCAAACCAATTGAAGTGTGATACATACTTGTTGTTTGCAAATTCTTGCATATCTCATTAAGACTGCATAAAGAACCAAGTTCAAAGGCATTCCAAGCAAAAGTTTTTAAACACTCAATTCACCCCCTCTTGAGTATTGAGGCCACTTAGTTAACAATCATGGTTGGCGCTATTGAAATGTCAGGCTCTCCTAAGCCTATTCGACAAAAGGATGGAATATTTATTGCAATTGGGTAACTTAGTTATTTTATTGTTTTATCATTTACAAATTGTATATCAGCTTACAACCATAATCTAATATTAATCTTTTGTAGGGGGTATGGGTGGAAGTGTATTGGACTAGCTTTGGGGCATCTTGTGTAGTGTTAACGCCAAACCAGAGGAAGAAAATTGAATCTCTCCACAGCTCAAGAAGGCGAAGAAAATCTTGATGCCTTTAGAGATGAAGGCCTCCACCCCGAAGAAGAAGCGTCTTTCAAAGGAAGAGGTTAAAAGATCTCAAAAGAAGGGGAAATTAGAGTAATCAACTCCTAAGGACAAAGGGAATGGAAAATAGGTCGAAGTGTAAGCGACCACCCCAGCTGTGGAGGTAGAAGATGATGACCCTGTGAAGGAGACGATGATCATCCCTGCCGACATAGAGAGGAGTACTGACTACCCGTACTTGTTAGAGCTATTAGGAGACCAACAGAATTCATCCTCCCATTCCATCTCAAGGATGGACTAAACACTAAGGATCTAGACTATGCCCTAAGTAGAGCAATGTAGTTTGCTTTGAAAAGCTTGTCCATCCTTCATTCTTTTATCGTTGATGGCCCCATAGTAGAGATTGATTGACTCTACCAAAAGAACACTCGGTTGCTGAAGGATCAGGTTAAAGCCCACCGCCGCCTCAAGGACTTAAACGAGAAAATGAAAACCTTGAGGGGATGTATCCTCCCTGAAGACCTCAAAATAGAAGGCTAAAGAAGAATTAAAGTGGTTGAGGCTAAGGTAGAGGGAAAAAGTAGAATGTTGACCTTGGGTCAGAAAATAAGGAATCAGCAAAGGGATTAGAGAGATCAACGATGATGTATAACATCCTGGATTTTAAGGAAAATAAATTTATTGGATGATGATAATTGATTGTTTATGGTCAAATAATTATGGGAGATGTTGTTAGACATTAGAGGTGAATTATCGGTAAATTAAGATTTACCGGAACCGGATGAATTAACTGGTGATGTGGGATCCACTTGATTTAATTAGATGTTTGATGGATCTAGAATGTTTGGAAAATTATTGGGGTTAAGATGGTATATTTAAAATGATTTTTGGAGTCAAGGAAATAATTAATTGGACTCGATGTACGATAATAACTGGGGAAATTACGAACCAAATTGGATTAAAAAGAAAATGAGAGTTCTCTTTCTTCCCTCCATGTTTCAGCCGTCCACTCCTTCTTCTCTCTCTCCCCACTCACTTTACACTCTATTATCCAATGGTTAATAGATTAAATGGCCCATTGGTAAAAGCAAATGTGACATTCTTTTAACCATTGGACAATGTCCAATTTTGGTCTAATTCTTCCCTTCTCTTCCTCATTCTCGGTACACATTTCTTCTCCACTCCATCTTTATCATTTTCTTCTTCTCCTCCATTCTTCTTTTGGACAAACCGTGACCAACCCTCTTCCTAGCCGTTCTACTCGAAATTAAATGGTTTCCATGGATTTGTGAGGCTTGAATGGCGTTCATGGAGCTTGGGAGCTTGTGGGATCATCTCCTCCCTCTTCCTCACTTCATTTTCGTTTTGGTGGAGCTTAAGCTTGAGGTAAAGATTTCTTACCTCCACCTTGTTTCACTTATGGTTTTGAGTTGTTGAGTGAAGTTGTAAATGTTAGGAACCTTGCATGTGGATGGAAATGGAAACCCTAGGCTTGAATGTTTGGAAAGTGAACCTTAGGTATTAATAATTCGGGGGTTTTGACTCACTTGATGATTTTGATGATTATGGATGTCCATGAATGGAGTATATGAGAGGAATGGAATTTTTAGAATCATGAAAATTGATTAATGAGGTTGAAGATATTTGCATGTGAATAGATTTGATGACTTGTGGAATAAATCTTAAGAATAGGAAAATGATAGGCAATGTTGAGTGATGTATTGGTGATAACAATAATGGTGGATGACCATTGATAATGGATACTTGACTTGATGAAGTCTTAGGCAATGATAAATGCCATAAGGGTTTATTGATTAGTGATGACTTAAGAGAGTTCATGGTGACTTAAGTTGAAATTGGATGCCTTATGGTGGCTTATTAATTTCATGTGCATATGTGTGTTATTGATAGGATTGTACTCCGGACGATGGTGCTGAACGATCGATGTAATTGCGTGGAGGTTCTTCTCTCGAGGTAGGAGAGGGGTTTGCATTTCAAATTTGCATGAGTGAATGATTGTTAATTATGTGAGTGTTGAACTCATGCAATGCCTTGCCATAAATGCCTTATATGATTGATTTGATGAAGTGATGAATGATGGCTTGGCTTATGTTTTTTGTCATGAGAATGTATGTATTTATACAATGTTGATGATAAGTATTTGATGGCCCCTTGGCTGGACGTGAACTGAATGGTGGTGACAAATTATAAATGAATGAACTAAATGATGGTGAAAACATATAGATGAATGAGGAAATAATGTGGGTTATAGTTAAAGCCTTTTCCCTTGTAAAATTAAATAAGTAAGAGTGGTTGATGTAGTGAAATGAGGATTTTCCGAGTGAGAATTCATGGATTAGGTTGTAAGATTTGATGATTTCTGCATATGACCTGATAGTCTCGCTCAAGCGAGATGGGATCTCGCCCAAGCGAGAGTCCCCTGCTTCAGTGAATTAGCTTCTAGAGTGAATTCGCCCATGCGAATGGAGCTTCACCTGAGCGAGGGCGAAGGAATTAATCACTGGTCTGATTTTGCTCAGGCGAATGGACAGTTCGCCCAAGCGAGAGTGTTAGGAGAATCAGAGGATGGCTACTGGACGGAATCCGCCCGAGCGAAGGGTCTGGGGAATGGCATTCGCCCAGGCGAGACCATTAGATGGTGAGTGGGTGAGTTCATGAATGGATCCTGCCTAAGTGGGAGTCTGAAAATAAAACTAAGAGGTGGTGAGACTTCTGAGTAGATTCCGAGTGACTTGAGTCCGAGTCATGGTTTTCTGAGTGAGGAGATGTATATAATCTGAGTAGCAGGCTCGTGAATGTGATGATCTGGGCAGTGGAGTCCCGAATGGGGAATTTCCGAGTCCAGTGTAACCCGTGCCGAGTGGAGTGCCTTCTAATGTGCAATTCTGAGTGAGACTATAACCATTGGGCATTTTTCTGAGTGGACAGGACTTAAGTAGATCTGAGTGAGACAGCTTAGTGGATTCCTCCGAGTGATGAGGTCAGAGTAATTCTGAATGGAATTTGATGGTGGAGTCCGAGTGTGTAGTTCCGAGTGGGAATGCCACCGAGTGGGGATACATGGTGTGTTGTCCAGAAGTATTCTGGAATAACTTCACTCGTGTGAGAATGAAAGGAAGTCGATTTCAGTAATCCCGAGTGGAAATCCGAGTGAACCTCTTCCGAGGGAAGAGTTGTTGTGATGGTTCAGATAGGAAATATTCTAAGTATATGATTGTACATTCCGAGTGAACTACCTCAGTAATAAAGAGTATTGTGATGATTCTAATCGAGGTATGCTCGAGGTTTATGAGATGATATATCCTGTGTGGAAGATCAAACTATGCCGAGTAAAAGATGGGTAATGTACCCGAGTGATCTAAGGTTGAAATACACCGATTAGTGTTTGATTGAGTGGTACCGAGTGGTGCTTGATTGGGAAATATCCTGAGTGAGGGAAGGTTTATGGATACCGAGTGATAACCCATATTGTCCGAGTGGACCCCTTTCTTAGTGTTGAGAAGAATTACTGAGTGAACGGCCAATCAGGAATTGAGTCGGTGTTGGAATGAAATTGCCGAGTGAAAGATTGATTGAGGGATGACTCAGATTTAGAATTAATTGGCCGAGTGAATGATGGGTTGGTCAGGATTAATTTGCTGAGTGGAGAACCTGATTGCTTTGAGCTGGTTTCAGGAAGACTCAGCCGAGTGAAAACCCAAGTACTGGGAGTCGGTTTTGATTAACTTTACCGAGTGAACAACCGAGTGAGATGAGTCAGTTTTGAACTAATTTACTGAGTGAAAACCGAGTGTGGGAATGACTACTGGTGTAACTTCGCTTGAGCGAGTGACCGAATGTGATGGTGCTTCGCTCAAGCGAGTGAGCGTGAAAACGCTACTGGATGTTTTTCGCTTACGCGAAGGTGGTCGCCCAAGCGATCTTGACCTGTCTCGCTCAAGCGGATGTGAATCTCGCTTGAGCGAGTTTCCATCAGAATGGGATTTCGCTCATTTTATTTGTGGTAGGCTTGTGTTAGAGCCTCTTCTCGGTATTAAGGGATAATCATGAGATGATTATGGGTATGTATGAAGGGCGATATAATGGTAGTATAGCATGGAGGTGATTGGGATTGATGGGTACATTGGGATTAATTAATTATGACCCAATACCACTTAAAAATAAAATAAAGAAAGGATAATTAGATGATATGGTATACGACATAAAGTGATGAAGTGGTGAAAATGTGATACTGAATAATGTTAGATGATGATGTGGCACTGAATAATATTAGATAATGATGTTGAGCACTCTCTTGCACAAAGAGGTGCATATTTATGTTGATGAATTATTGTGTACCATTGTGTGTGATAATATTGATGAATAATATGTGATGTTGAAATGCTATAGTGGTTGTTTGCAAGTATTGACTTGCGTGTATGATGTGGAAAATATTGTGAAATAATATGTTGAAATGTAACGCCACACTTAAAATATGAAGCAATGGCTAAAACCAACAAAGATAAAATCCACTATGGTGTATATGGTGGGTTTGGTGATTATGATGATGATATTGATGAGTGGCATTTAGGATGCACAGAGTGAGCTTGCATTTGATTTACATTGCATTGCATCCATGGCATATCATAGCTGCCGGTGTTGGAATATTAGGGGATTCCCCCAGTTGGCCCAGTGGAAGGGCGGCTCAGTGCACGAGCATTATCGTTGTTCCCCTGTGACTCGGTGTATGAGTCACGAAGCTGCCCATGCTGAGCTACGGGGAGCTGCATGTGGTTGACCCTTGTGGGGGGTGGCTCTTGAGGAGCAGGTGTCCCCGGTGGTCATTCGGATCACAGCTGCCATGTTGAGAATCATGGTTGGCCCGCAACACCATATGTTGAATATGTTGTTTACCGCGGTCATGGTGAAAATGGCCAGGTGTTGCATGATGGGCGATGCGGTTTGGTACCAGTAAAAATATGGTGAATATGCATGCATTATGATATATGTGTACACATTTTACTATTATAGTAGGGGCATGGTATATGATCATGCTTGAACCCACAATTGGTGTTATTTCCCACAGTCGGATAAGCATTTGTTGTTGATTATTCCATTGTGCATATGCATTAGCCATAAGAGCATTTGCATATAGCATGGAGATATGCCAGATTATGATGTTGATTGATGATGATGGTGATGATGAGATGGTGTTGATGAGATGAGTAATTAATATATCGAAAGACCACATAAAAGTAATAAATGATATGAATATTGAAATGATGTTGAATATGACGATATGTGTGATATGGCCCAATGTAATGAAGGGCGTATTTGTTATGATTGACAATGATGATGTTAGCCCATGGTGGCTTTGATGAAAGACCAGAATGGTCTATGTTGATGATGTTGGCCCATAGTGGCGGTGTTATAAATGTGTATATGCTTGCTTTGCTATGACTTGATGAATAAGCATGAAATGAATATATCTTGTTGAATTAATGATCTATGATGATTGTTGTTGTGTTTAGTAAAACATACATAATGTTGATATGCATATGCACATAATTTTAATTGTATTCATATCGTCATTTGAAATGTATAACTCACTCTCCCATGTGGTCTACTTTTTAGTATTGGTGCAGGAAAACCATGGGAAGAGGATGATTTAAAAGTAAAGTTTTTGGGAAGGTAAATAGTCGTAATGGAAAGCCTTGGCCGGCAGCGATTGTAATTTATTGGGTTGTGAATGAATGTATGTAATAGTGGTAATCTTGGATGTATTATGAATAAAGATTTGAGTGGCTATTGTATTGATCTTGAGGTTGAATTGAATATGAATATTGGAGATGTGTGATGCATGACCATATAGATATGTATATATATATATATTCATATCTTAGGCTTTGCATGTTTATGTGAATATGTGAAATGCTGATGGTTGTATATTAGGCCTATATGCCATTGCATGCTTTGCCGAGCCTTTTCTCATATCTTCATATATGGGACTAGGCGTATGCCCGGTATACACATTTTTCTTCCGCTATAAACTCTGATATTTTGTATACCATTATGGGCAATATATTTATCGATCCAGCTTTAGGTGTTATAATCTCACTCTTTGGTTTTTTGTGATTCGGGTCTTGATGTGGTCATGATAGTGTTTTGGAAATGTTTTCTAACGTGAAAAATTTATTCGCACTTTTATTAATTATGTTGATCACATCGGGATTCAAGTACAGAAAATCAGGGGTGTTATATTCTGGTATCAGAGCGTATTTTGCTCTGAATTAGAGATCTTGATCATTGTCAGTGCATGGTTGCTTGGTATTAAAGTAGATGTTATGGATGGTTGGAGCACGATTGCTCAATATTGGAATAAGGTTGTTTGTATAAATTTAAGAATGATAATTATCTAGAGAGTGATGATATTATGTTTGATTGCCCTACATGGACATATGATGGACTGAGTGTCTAGGAATTATGAATTGATTATAAGGGCATACTTGCTTATTGAGGAATTATTGTGAATCATTAATATTGAGTTATGAGTGATGCTATTTAAGGATTTTTATGAAGTTGTGATCCAAAAGACGTGGATGTTATTTTTTGGGAGTATACCTTTTCATTGAGTTTGTATGATGTAATTGTGGAGCATAGTTGCTCAATTGGAAAACTTGATGAATCATGAGATTGAATATATTTATGGATGAATTCCTCAATGTGGTTGATATGGTTGTTTGTGTAAGTCCGACCAAGTTCCTTACACTATTTCCTTTGAATGACGAATACATTGATATTATGCATTTGAATATTGATATTTGAGTATGACTTTAAATGATTATGAAATTGAACCATGTATGATCATGGATATGATATATTAAATATGAAATGATTTAATGGTGAACCTATGCCGTATGTGAATCACGGATAGGAGATGTTAGATGTGAAAGGTTCATGTGTCAAAATTAAATTGTGTGAATGATGGTGATGAAATTCCCTAGTGTGGGTATTCATAAAATTAAGATGATTGAATATTGAAAATTGTGTATGTACCGATTGGGGTTGGACTCGGGTTCATGTTTATGAACCGGGTGGATGATTGATTTAGTTGTGACCCACTAAGTGTGGTAACCCCGGATAACTCAATATGATCTTGAACGATCGAACTTTATTGAATTTAACCCTATGGTGGTCTAGGCTCTATGATGTTTCTATGAGCTATGTTAGATGAATTTATTTGGGGTGGAAGTATTCCACAATGGGTACTCCGTGACCCTTGAACTTTCGAGCCTCATGAAGGATCGAATCTTGTGAACGAATGAGCTGAAGTGAAATAAATCATGAAATGAGTTGTTGAGGCTAGAGCTGATGTGTGAATGGATTTGAAATGAAAATATAGACCCCTATGTACTTGGTGAATAATGATGATGAATTTGGGGTATAACTTAGCATTGGCTATGATAAATGAGGAAGACCCACCAGTGTGGGAGATTTTTATGTGAATTTGGTGATTTGTTTAGGCTTAAATCGAATTATAACCGACAATGTTCGGACTAGATAAACGAATTCTAAGTTATTTTATTATGACTTCGAGATGAGTGAAGTCCAATGGTGGGGTGATTACCCTATGATGACTAGAAATCTATGGTTGATGTATCCATATATGGTTATGATGGATGATAATTGGTGAATTGTATGGCATGATTTACGCCGGATTATGGTTAAATGATGATATGATGTGAGTATATTACTCGTGGGCTTGTGTGACTTCTTAGAAAGTCTCATGTATGAAGGAGTATTATTTGAATTGACATGAATCATGAGCGATATGACGTGAAGGTACTTATCCTGATATGTCTCTACATGTCATAGGCATTGTGGCAACGTGCGCTTATGCGCCAATCTCATGTGTTTGTGGTAACCACTACGGGATTGGGACGCCTTCCTGTATGTCGGATGCAGCAACACATAGACCGGGCAAGTGTAGTGTTGTAACTGTTTATGGTAAATGCATTGAACCTATCCGGTGGTACTGGATATGAATGTGAGGGTAATGATGAACAAACTTGAGAATTGATGAGTGATGACTGGTTTTGATATATATGAAGTATTATATTTGGTTGAAGGAGTGATGATGATCACATCCTGTGGACTTTGGGAAGTCCAATATTATTTCTTGGTGTCATTAGACTTTATTGGTGTGTGGCCGAAGTATGGCCTTATGATATATGCCGAGGTTAAACTTTGAGGACGAAGTTTCTTGTTGGTGGGGTGGATTGTAACATCCCGGATTTTAAGGAAAATAAATTTATTGGATGATGATAATTGATTGTTTATGGTCAAATAATTATGGGAGATGTTGTTAGACATTAGAGGTGAATTATCGGTAAATTAAGATTTACCGGAACCGGATGAATTAACTGGTGATGTGGGATCCACTTGATTTAATTAGATGTTTGATGGATCTAGAATGTTTGAAAAATTATTAAGGTTAAGATGGTATATTTAAAATGATTTTTGGAGTCAAGGAAATAATTAATTGGACTCGATGTACGATAATAACCGGGGAAATTACAAACCAAATTGGATTAAAAAGAAAATCAGAGTTCTCTTTCTTCCCTCTATGTTTCAGCCATCCACTCCTTCTTCTCTCTCTCCCCACTCACTTTACACTCTATTATCCAATGGTTAATAGATTAAATGGCCCATTGGTAAAAGCAAATATGACATCCTTTTAACCATTGGACAATGTCCAATTTTGGTCTAATTCTTCCCTTCTCTTCCTCATTCTCGGTACACATTTCTTCTCCACTCCATCTTTATCATTTTCTTCTTCTCCTTCATTCTTCTTTTGGACAAACTGTGACCAACCCTCTTCCTAGCCGTTCTACTCGAAATTAAATGGTTTCCATGGATTTGTGAGGCTTGAATGGCGTTCATGGAGCTTGGGAGCTTGTGGGATCATCTCCTCCCTCTTCCTCACTTCATTTTCGTTTTGGTGGAGCTTAAGCTTGAGGTAAAGATTTCTTACCTCCACCTTGTTTTACTTATGATTTTGAGTTGTTGAGTGAAGTTATAAATGTTAGGAACTTTGCATGTGGATGGAAATGGAAACCCTAGGCTTGAATGTTTGGAAAGTGAACCTTAGGTATTAATAATTTGGGGGTTTTGACTCACTTGATGATTTTGATGATTATGGATGTCCATGAATGGAGTATATGAGAGGAATGGAATTTTTAGAATCATTAAGATTGATTAATGAGGTTGAAGATATTTGCATGTGAATAGATTTGATGACTTGTGGAATAAATCTTGAGAATAGGAAAATGATAGGCAATGTTGAGTGATGTATTGGTGATAACAATAATGGTGGATGACCATTAATAATGGATACTTGACTTGATGAAGTCTTAGGCTATGATAAATGCCATAAGGGTTTATTGATTAGTGATGACTTAAGAGAGTTCATGGTGACTTAAGTTGAAATTGGATGCCTTATGGTGGCTTATTAATTTCATGTGCATATGTGTGTTGTTGATAGGATTGTACTCCGGATGATGGTGCTGAACGATCGATGTAATTGCGTGGAGGTTCTTCTCTCGAGGTAGGAGAGGGGTTTGCATTTCAAATTTGCATGAGTGAATGATTGTTAATTATGTGAATGTTGAACTCATGCAATGCCTTGCCATAAATGCCTTATATGATTGATTTGAT
This sequence comes from Clitoria ternatea, assembly GCA_037962975.1. Taxonomy (NCBI): domain Eukaryota; kingdom Viridiplantae; phylum Streptophyta; class Magnoliopsida; order Fabales; family Fabaceae; genus Clitoria; species Clitoria ternatea. The sequence continues at coordinate 112,455,948 of CM075671.1, forward strand.
GAAGTGATGAATGATGGCTTGGCTTATGTTTATTGTCATGAGAATGTATGTATTTATACAATGTTGATGATAAGTATTTCATGGCCCCTTGGCTGGACGTGAACTGAATGGTGGTGACAAATTATAAATGAATGAACTAAATGATGGTGAAAACATATGGATGAATGAGGAAATAATGTGGGTTATAGTTAAAGCCTTTTCCCTTGTAAAATTAAATAAGTAAGAGTGGTTGATGCGGTGAAATGAGGATTTTCTGAGTGAGAATTCATGGATTAGGTTGTAAGATTTGATGATTTCTGCATATGACCTGATAGTCTTGCTCAGGCGAGATGGGATCTCGCCCAAGCGAGAGTCCCCTGCTTCAGTGAATTAGCTTCTGGAGTGAATTCGCCCAGGCGAATGGAGCTTCACCCGAGCGAGGGTGAAGGAATTAGTCACTGGTCCGATTTCGCTAAGGCGAATGGACAGTTCGCCCAAGCGAGAGTGTTAGGAGAATCAGAGGATGGCTACTGGACGGAATCCGCCCGAGCAAAGGGTCTGGGGAATGGCATTCGCCCAGGCGAGACCATTAGATGGTGAGTGGGTGAGTTCATGAATGGAATCCTGCCCAAGTGGGAGTCTGAAAATAAAACTAAGAGGTGGTGAGACTTCTGAGTGGATTCCGAGTGACTTGAGTCCGAGTCATGGTTTTCCGAGTGAGGATATGTACATAATCCGAGTAGCAGTCTCGTGAATGTGATGATCTGGGCAGTGGAGTCTCGAATGGGGAATTTCCGAGTCCAGTGTAACCCATGCCGAGTGGAGTGCCTTCTAATGTGCAATTCCGAGTGAGACTATAACCATTGGGCATTTTTCTGAGTGGACAAGACTTAAGTAGATCTGAGTGAGACAGCTTAGTGGATTCCTCCGAGTGATGAGGTCAGAGTAATTCTGAATGGAATTTGATGGTGGAGTCCGAGTGTGTAGTTCCGAGTGGGAATGCCACCGAGTGGGGATACATGGTGTGTTGTCCAGAAGTATTCTGGAATAACTTCACTCGTGTGAGAATAAAAGGAAGTCGATTTCAGTATTCCCGAGTGGAAATCCGAGTGAACCTCTTCCGAGGGAAGAGTTGTTGTGATGGTTCAGATAGGAAATATTCTAAGTATATGATTGTACATTCCGAGTGAACTACCTCAGTAATAAAGAGTATTGTGATGATTCTAATCGAGGTATGCTCGAGGTTTATGAGATGATATATCCCGTGTGGAAGATCAAACTATGCCGAGTAAAAGATGGGTAATGTACCCGAGTGAGCTAAGGTTGAAATACACCGATTGGTGTTTGATTGAGTGGTACCGAGTGGTGCTTGATTGGGAAATATCCTGAGTGACGAAAGGTTTATGGATACCGAGTGATAACCCATATTGTCCGAGTGGACCCCTTTCTTAGTGTTGAGAAGAATTACCGAGTGAACGGCCAATCAGGAATTGAGTCGGTGTTGGAATGAAATTACCGAGTGAAAGATTGATTGAGGGATGACTCAGATTTGGAATTAATTGGCTGAGTGAATGATGGGTCGGTCAGGATTAATTTGCTGGGTGGAGAACCTGATTGCTTTGAGCCGGTTTCAGGAAGACTCAGCCGAGTGAAAACCCAAGTACTGGGAGTTGGTTTTGATTAATTTTACCGAGTGAACAACCGAGTGAGATGAGTCGGTTTTGAACTAATTTACTGAGTGAAAACCGAGTGTGGGAATGACTACTGGTGTAACTTCGCTTGAGCGAGTGACCGAATGTGATGGTGCTTCGCTCAAGCGAGTGAGCGTGAAAACGCTACTGGATGTTTTTCGCTTACGCGAAGGTGGTCGCCCAAGCGATCTTGACCTGTCTCGCTTAAGCGGATGTGAATCTCGCTTGAGCGAGTTTCCATCAGAATGGGATTTCACTCATTTTATTTGTGGCAGACTTGTGTTAGAGCCTCTTCTCGGTATTAAGGGATAATCATGAGATGATTATGGGTATGTATGAAGGGCGATATAATGGTAGTATAGCATGGAGGTGATTGGGATTGATGGGTACATTGGGATTAATTAATTATGACCCAATACCACTTAAAAATAAAATAAAGAAAGGATAATTAGATGATATGGTATACGACATAAAGTGATGAAGTGGTGAAAATGTGATACTGAATAATGTTAGATGATGATGTGGCACTGAATAATATTAGATGATGATGTTGATCACTCTCTTGCACAAAGAGGTGCATATTTATGTTGATGAATTATTGTGTACCATTGTGTGTGATAATATTGATGAATAATATGTGATGTTGAAATGCCATAGTGGCTGTTTGCAAGTATTGACTTGCGTGTATGATGTGGAAAATATTATGAAATAATATGTTGAAATGTAACGCCACACTTAAAATATGAAGCAATGGCTAAAACCAACAAAGATAAAATCCACTATGGTGTATATGGTGGTGTTGGTGATTATGATGATGATGTTGATGAGTGGCATTTAGGATGCACAGAGTGAGCTTGCATTTGATTTACATTGCATTGCATCCATGGCATATCATAGCTGCCGGTGTTGGAATATTAGGGGATTCCCCCGGTTGGCCCAGTGGGAGGGCGGCTCAATGCACGAGCATTATCTTTGTTCCCCTGTGACTCGGTGTATGAGTCACGAAGCTGCCCATGCTGAGCTACGGGGAGCTGCATGTGGTTGACCCTTGTGGGGGGTGGCTCTTGAGGAGCAGGTGTCCCTGGTGGTCCTTCGGATCACAGCTGCCATGTTGAGAATCATGGTTGGCCTGCAACACCATATGTTGAATATGTTGTTTACCGCGGTCATGGTGAAAATGGCCAGGTGTTGCATGATGGGCGATGCGGTTTGGTACCAGTAAAAATATGGTGAATATGCATGCATTATGATATATGTGTACACATTTTACTATTGCAGTAGGGGCATGGTATATGATCATGCTTGAACCCACAATTGGTGTTATTTCCCACAGTCGGATCCACATTTGTTGTTGATTATTCCATTGTGCATATGCATTAGCCATAAGAGCATTTGCATATAGCATGGAGATATGCCAGATTATGATGTTGATTGATGATGATGGTGATGATGAGATGGTGTTGATGAGATGAGTAATTAATATATCGAAAGACCACATAAAAGTAATAAATGATATGAATATTGAAATGATGTTGAATATGACGATATGTGTGATATGGCCCAATGTAATGAAGGGCGTATTTGTTATGATTGACAATGATGATGTTAGCCCATGGTGGCTTTGATGAAAGACCAGAATGGTCTATGTTGATGATGTTGGCCCATAGTGGCGGTGTTATAAATGTGTATATGCTTGCTTTGCTATGACTTGATGAATAAGCATGAAATGAATATATCTTGTTGAATTAATGATCTATGATGATTGTTGTTGTGTTTAGCAAAACATACATGATGTTGATATGCATATGCACATAATTTCAATTGTATTCATATCGTCATTTGAAATGTATAACTCACTCTCCCATGTGGTCTACTTTTTAGTATTGGTGCAGGAAAACCATGGGAAGAGGATGATTTAAAAGTAAAGCTTTTGGGAAGGTAAATAGTCGTAATGGAAAGCCTTGGCCGGCAGCGATTGTAATTTATTGGGTTGTGAATGAATGTATGTAATAGTGGTAATCTTGGATGTATTATGAATAAAGATTCGAGTGGCTATTGTATTGATCTTGAGGTTGAATTGAATATGAATGTTGGATATGTGTGACGCATGACCATATAGATATGTATATATATATATATATATATTCATATCTTAGGCTTTGCATGTTTATGTGAATATGTGAAATGCTGATGGTTGTATATTAGGCCTATATGCCATTGCATGCTTTGCCGAGCCTTTTCTCATATCTTCATATATGGGACTAGGCGTGTGCCCGGTACACATTTTTCTTCCGCTATAAACTCTGATATTTTGTATACCATTATGGGCAATATATTTATCGATCCAGCTTTAGGTGTTATAATCTCACTCTTTGGTTTTCTGTGATTCGGGTCTTGATGTGGTCATGATAGTGTTTTGGAAATGTTTTCCAACACGAAAAATTTATTCGCACTTTTATGAATTATGTTGATCACATCGGGATTCGAGTACAGAAAATCAGGGGTGTTATATGATGAACTTTCAAAAAATTGTAATGATTCTTGAAGCCTTTATGATGAATTCTCCAAGTAGTCTTCTCTTCTAGGATCTATCTAAGAGATACTAACATAGATCTTCAATTGCAAACATCAAATGAACCATTATCATACTTATCCTAAACAACACATAAGTTTTTCTAAAGTTTTCTACACAAAAGATGAAAAAAGTCATAAAATGGAAGAGATAAAGAATAGAGATAAGTTATAGGAGCCACAGTCTAGGAATATTGATAAGCCAAATGTTCTCGCTATATAAAAGAGTCTATGATAAGAGAAATAAACTTTTAGAAATTCTAGAGAGAATTCTAGAGAAGGCTCAATTTACAAAATGTAAAAATTTATCAAATGATCAAAGATGCTTACAAATGAGTTAGGACGATACTTATATAGACAAGCAAACTCATCCAAGCTAAATGGACTTCTAAACCCATGGCTAAAACGCCCCAGATGCCATGCAAGGCCTATGACACCAAAATTAGCCAAATACAAGGCCCGAATGAGAAATGTAAATGAAATCCCAATACAAGGCCTAAATGAAATACAATAAAGAGAAAATATGCACAAAAGTAAGCTTATGAGCCATGCTCACATCACAACGTCAGAAGCTGTAGCCACAACCATGCCCAAAGCCTCAACAAGATGACCACGTGTTTAACCCTTCACAGGATGCCAAGATGACTCTTTATTTTTTTAGTTTTTTCACATTATTTAAACATTATCTGAATACTTTGATTATTTACATTATAATTTTATTTTATATATGTCTATACTTATTTATTTTATTTGTTGTATTTTCTATTATAATCTCAAATGATAAAAAAGATTAAACTTGACTAGGTAGGATGTAATTCAATAAATGAAAACCATTTAAAATGTTTAATAAAAATAAATAAAAAATAATAAAAAATTCAATGAGATATTTAGCGGCGGAAAGTAGAACAGATTCATTTATCGCCAAACTAAGGCAAATTTACGATGGGTACGACAACAGATCTAGTTGAAACGTTGGTAACGAATTTAGCGATCACAAGGAGGACACAACCTTTTGGTGATAAATGTTGGATCCGTTTCCTAAATAATGTCAATTGGCAACGCGTACACCGATAAACCTAGTTGAGACGTTGGTGATGAATTTTAGCGACGACTACAACTATAATTTGAAATTTGAATGACGACGATTCTTAAATCCATCGATATATGTGTTTTGGCAACGAGTAATGTATCGTCATCAGATGACAATAAAAGTATTCTTGTTTCAGCATAACAACGAGTTTACTCAGTCGCCAATTAGCAATGACATGCTATGTTATATCGTTAATCAATTTAGAGACCAAGTTTTTAGCTACAAGTTGGTTCGTCTTCAATTCTATAACTAAACTTGTTGATGGAATAATTTACATTGGTAACAAAAGTTATTTGTCGCTAAACAAATTTTTTAGTAATTTATTATAAACATAGATTTACCTAAAATGCTCAACCATGAACTCTAAATCTACCACAAATAAACCTGATCACAAGATTATTATCAAACTTCACACAAGGATTGCAATGACCCTTGTGACAACATACAAAATTAAAATGATTCCTGGCCTACGTAATTCATTTCTTATGCAAACCTAAAATGGTGTTGTATTGAGCTTTCCAATGTGCCACTCTTAATTAAGTCCTTTAACTATGTATATCGTGTCACTCTAAATAGCCACGTCGGTATTAATGGAGTGACTAAAAGTAAATATAATAAAGTGATTATTTTTTCAACATACTTTTTGTAACATCCTAAATTAGGAATTATTGTCATGTAAGATTAAAAGAGAAATAAAATTAAAATAAGAGATCAATTAAAACAAATGCAAAAAATGACGTGTGTGTCCCTAAATCATTTAAATTGAAAATCTTCTTCTCTTTTCCATTTTTCTCTCATAGGCAACAGAGAAGAAAACCCACTTCTCCTTCTTGATTTCTTTTCTTCCAATTAGCATTATCATTTTCCTTCTTCTTTAATTCTCTCTTAAAATCATCAAATTAAAGTGGAAACCAAGCCTTTTCTCTTTCCTTTTCACGTTGGACAGCTTGGATTCACAATGGAAGAATTTCAAATCTTTTAATTTGAGGTAAGATGATAGAATCCTACTTTGAGTTTGATTTAATCATGTTTTCATCCTTTAATTCTATCAATTTCATGAGTTTCAAAGCAATTGGAAGCCATTAATATAAATGGATAACTTGGGGTTTTATGAACTTTGAGCTTTTCATGAAAAGGTGAGATGAAATGGTTCTTGGTTGCTAATTCTACAAAATTGAAGCTTGATAATTGTTGTTTCAATGAAATAAGGTAGTTTCGGAGTGATTCGGAGTTTGGAGCTTGATTCGGAGGCGAGTTCCGAAGCTAACGTCTAGGTTCGGTGAGCTATACCTTATCAAAACAGTTCTAATTTAACGATTTCTAACTTGATAAGCGATCTTTGTATCGATTGTTAAATTAAAATCAATTGTTATGAATTTTAGGGAGTTGTTTGATCTTGAGGAATAGAGATTAGAGCTTATGATCAGTGGTTTGCTTACATTCGATCGGTCGAGGAGCTTCTAGAATTCTCCATTTCAGGTAGGGGGAGCTTTTACATTTTAAATGCATGGTTTATAGACGGATTCAGGGTATATTAGTATATTAAATTGTGAATGATATGTTTTATAAAGTATGATAATTATGTGGTTTATCATCTATGGAATCATGAAAGAATGCATAAGATGTAATGTGTGCTTTGAAATTATTGTGTTATATGCTTGTATGAGGTGCTTATGTTATGAAATGTATTAGGATGCTAGAATTGATAATGTTGAAACATAGCATGTGATGCTTGTTGTGAATGTGGAAATGTTACATGAGATGCATTATGTGATGATTTATCATGAGAAGAGACTCCTATATTATGTGGTTTGCGGTTTCGAGGATTCCACAAAAGCCTTTGAGTGGGACTCAAAGCAAAGCTTACTGAGTGGGACTCAGAGATGCCCGTAACACTGCCGTTGTCGCTGAGAGTGACTGTGTTACGTGAGAGGGCAAACAATTTGGTACTATTAAAACGGCCGGATCAGCTGAGAGCTGAATATTATGGTTGAGAGCCTGTGTTGCAACACTAAGTCATTGAATGTGTAATTGGATCCAAATGTATGAATATGTATATGCGTTGATGAGTGTTGTTGAGAACAACCTGGTTTATATAGCATTGAGTTATGAATGGTAGTTTATGTATTATTTGATTGTAATGTTTCATTGTATGTTAAAGAAATGCATAATTGAATCAGTACTATAAGTGTCATTTATTATGCATGATGCTCACCCCTATTTGTGGATATATTTATAGTGGAGTTAGGACACGACAGAGATTGGTGAGAGGTCACTCAGCTTGAGCATGGAGCATTATGTATATATGTATCTTGTACATGATGCACATAGTTATTTTGTAGTTGCCTTGGCCTGCTCCTATGCATACCTGTTTTGATGCGTGTAAATATACAAGTATGTGTATATGCTTAGAGTATTAAATAACTGAGTAAAACTGCTTTGAATCTATATTTGCAGTTATGATGTTAAGTTGAGGATGTTAGAGTGTGGAGACCATGATGGTCCCACCATTTATAAATATATGAGGTTAATATATCCAGGAATTATGGACATGTGTGTGACGTGATGTGATGTTGATGCATGAAATGTCCAGGAATTGTTATTATATGAGAAATGACAGTGGCTATGTGTTAGGACCATGATTGCATAACATTCATATGTTTTCCTGCATAAATGAGCAACTGAGATAGTCAAATAGCAAACTATGAGGCGTAAATGGCATAGAACAGTTTCAATAGCATCTATGCATGATTTGTGACTTGTAGAAACTGGAATGAGTTAATTCCATTAAAAAAATGACCCCTCAGTTGCATAAAATGTCTCAAAATGAGTCAAACGTAATTATGCGCATAAATCTCTCATTTTTAGGAATTTTTGAGTGCGGGCAGTGGCTACGCGTCACAAATGATGTATTTTAGCTAGTGTCAAAATTTGGTAGTCATTGGATTTGAAATGAAAAAGATAGGGTAGTTAAAAGTTGAAAATTTTGTATTTTCTGAGCTGCTATCAAGATACTGATAAACCAAGTGTGTGAATCGATTCCCCTGTTCCATGAATTGATTCACAGGGGGAAATTTTTAAGCATGAATTAATTCCCCTGATCCTATGAACGATTCACAGTGAAAATCCTTATGCATGAATCGATTCCCAGTTAAAATTTTTAAGCATGAATCGATTCCTCACTTTGATGAATCGATTCACAACCCATTTTTGGAATGTGTGAATCGATTCACAGGGGGGAGTGAATCGATTCATCCCTTTGTTGCTTTCCTGTCTGTACAAAATTTTCCACATGAATCGATTCATGCGTGCTCTAAATCGATTCATGCCCCTGTTTCTTCAAAAAAAATTTAGTTTTGCTATGTGTTGATATTATTGACCAGGCACCATCAATTATTGATATTTAAATGTATTTACCACATTTTGGTAATTAAATTAAGTGTTTTTAAATCCTTATTTTGAACTTGGATTAAATCACAAAAAAATTTCTTAAATTTTTAGGTTTATTTTTATTAAGTTAAGATGTTTTATTTTTGAGAGATAAAGAATATGTTTAAAACAATCTATATTTTTATTAAGGGACTAATTTAAAACAAATAAAATAAGAGACTTAAGTAATCATTTAGTTTATTTATTAAATATTTCAATTCAGGTAAAGGATATATTTTTTTATGTTTTTTATCTGTGAATATTAATTTTTGTTAGATGTATTAGTGTGATATTCAATCAAATGACCTCCCCTCCATTCTCCTTTCATAATCCCCGATTGCATTGTAGTGACCTTTTATCCCATGTGATGAATTTGATTGTCTTATTTTTGTTTTTTCACAAGCTTGATCCTATCTTATTTGAAATCAATTTTGAGTGTAGAAAAAAAATTAAAATTAAAGTCTATTAATTTTAGTTGTCTTGTGGTTTACAACGGTTTGAACCATTTGTGAAGTAAGGAATAGAGTCATCTTTAACGGAAATATTTTGAATATTAAGAATATGTTTAAATTAGTTTAGTATAGATCTTGGTTATGGTTAAGGTATCGAATGCAAAAAAAAATTTAGAAACTTTAATGAATAGTTTAAAGAACTTTTTTTTTGTTTATCAAGTTATAAGTAAATTCCTTTCACATATTATTACGTTCAACTTTTTAGAGTTTTAAGGATTTATTTATATCCAACAACTTAGTTCCACCAAAACTTTAATATATAATAATAATTATTATAAGGCTTGCTGCAAAACACCGTACTTCGGTATCTCTCTATGTTATATTTACTTAAACCAACACTTTATAAATTAATTAACCTGATTTATGAATCCTCGTGCCACATTTTTTAAGTCACATCGTCTATCATGGCGAGAATATATTTTCAACATCATCAGAAGGCAAAAGGGTAATTTAGAAGTGTCGAAGTAATGAGTCAATAAATAGAAAGGCCCTAAAAAATTGATTTTGATATCTTGAAAAATTTATTTTGGGTAAATAACATGATTTGATAACACAATGAATGTATCATGATGACATGAGTTATAACAATAAAAAATATAAGACATTTTTTTAAAAAAATATAAGACATTTTTTTAAAAAAATATAAGACATTTTTTTAGTAAGACATTTTTTTAAAAAATATTATTTTCTCTTTTTATGAAGTTATACTTTTAAATGATATATATTTACGTATTAAAATTATAATTTATATACAACTCTGATTTATCATTTTGCTATGGTACAAAATATCAGTAAGTACCGGTCTTGATCTGTAGAACTACCAAAAGAAGATTTAATTCGTTACCAAAAAATAAAAAAGAAGATTTAATTCGTACCAATTTGATTACATATCTATCTCCATTGAAATTTGATTGTAACCAATTGAACCGGTGCATGCACATTAAGGCAATTTATCTAGGACCAAGAGCTTGTTTTAATATTAGATTTGATTAGATACTAACCCACTCGTGGATAGAAATCATTACAATTTATATGTCATGCCAGTTAACACCAATGCTTGAATTTGATCTCGTCATCTCGATCTCCGTTCTCCAAGATCACATTCAATGTTTCGAAACATGAAGCAGAGCTTACAAAAATATATTTAGATTTGGTAGTCACAAAAACATCTTGAGTTACTTCTAGTTGGAAATTTTGATATATTTCAAAAATTTTAAGTTTTATATTGTTTGGTTTTTTATTTTAATATGTTTTATATATGAGTTATGATATATAAATAAGTTTGAGTCAAAATATTGATTTTATATGTAAATTGTCTAATTAATTTTTTATATTTAAATTTTAAATTTGAAAAACCTACTTAAGAAAGTTTAAATACGTAATCATCTGATTAATTGTCATCATAATTCTATTCATTCCTTAACGTTTTTATTTATCATAAACAAGATTAACTAGTTTCTATTGCCGGATTATTCTTTCCATTACCAGTATCTTTCCTTTTTAAGTTTAAATTGAAACTTTCTTTCAAAATTACAAGGGTTTCTGTCTCTTCTCCCCTTCCCCATAAAAGAAGAGCTACTATATCGTAGCGTTAGCCACTCTCTTTTTCTACTTTATTGTGTGGTGAAATTTCACCACTCAAATTAACATATTTTTGTTTTGGTTTTATAGCTATTCGAATTTGACTCAAGTAGAATTATTAGATAATGAAACTCTTATAACTATTTATAATTTCTCAACAAGAAAAATAAATTAATTAGAAGGATATAATAGGTACGCGAATTCATATTTAAAAATTAAGTAGAAATTCTACCTAAAATATCACATAAATAAAGATTCTATATCAATAAAAAAAATGACCATTAGAATCCTTCATTCTAAACTTGAACTAAGATCTTATTAATATTTCATCTAAAACGAGAAATGATTATGAAAAATCACATTATTTCGACAATAACCAAATAAACAACAAACAACAAGATAAATAAGAATGTGAAGTTAATATAACTATTTTTAATAAAACTTGAACTTGAACTTAAAAATATGGAGTTAGATCAATTTCTCATCTATTGATCCGTGTGTGGATTTTTGGCCAAAATAGGGTCCTTTTTAAAAATATTTACATTTTTGGGGTTTTAAAAAAATATTTAGTGGTCTGGGGTAGAATATCCTATTGGAAAGGCGAAGTCTACACCTGTCAGGGGGGAAAATAATCAACAAAATCACTCCTACTAGGATTCAAACCTGTCATCCATAAGTCATAGCATGATACCATCACCACTAGGCAAATTGACCCTTTAAGATAAATGTCGCGACCGGGATCGCGGCGGGAGACCGACCATTAAAACTTTTAAATTGTTTTGAAATCCTTTCGAAAAATAGGGAGTCGTTGTAACATCCCAAATTTTATAAAAATGAATAATTAATGAGAATGGCAAGTTGATGTTATTGAGGATGATGTGTGAGAATATGAGGATTAGTGGTGGCAAGGTATGAATACATGTATATAAGATGATGATGAGCTTGAATTCAGCTTGGAATGTAAATTCATAAGTATGAATGTTTGAATAGGCTGTATGTGCCTTTCATGATGTGTATGAAATGTGGGATAAATTCAAATTTGGATTATAATGAGGAATTTCGAGTGAGAATGCTTAGGAACAAGTTATATATATGCTTTATATGATGTACATGATAGCTTGGACATGATTAAATTGGCTTAAAATGAGATTTCATAAGTTGAGCTGTGTGGAATTTGCATTCTTGTCTCTGTGCTGATAGTCCCGCCCGAGCGAGAAGGGATCTCGCCTAGGCGAGGATCCCCTGTATTGGCATAATGGCTTCTGGGCAAATTTTCACTCAGGCGAAGGTGAATTCCGCTCAAGCGAAATTGCCCTGTATCAGTGTTTGCTCTCTGGAGGAAATTCGCTCAGGCGAATGGAGTCTCGTCTGAGCGAAGGGTCTGGGGAATGGCATTCGCCCAGGCGAGTGAGGAATCAGCTCAAGCGAGTACAGTGTGTTGTGATTAGGTGAGGTTCTGGACGAATCTCGCTTAAGCGTGAATGGCCGCGCTTGAGCGAGCCAGTGAGGAAATGGTCACTGGACCTTTCTTCGCCCAAGCGAATGTGAGTAGCTTGAGCGAAAGTGGGAAGTATGAATGCTGGGTGATACTCACTCAGGTGTGACTGGTATGGTTGTGCTTTTGACCGAGTGTGATGCGTGTATGGTGAGTAAGTGGAATTCTGGATGAAATTTCACTTGAGAGGGGACTTAGAAAATAATTCAGGATTTGTGGTGAATTTCTGAGTGAAATTTCGAGTGGCTTTGCCAAGGCAGAACCCTCCGAGTGAGGGAGTAGATAAAATTCTGAGTGAGAGGTCTTCCTGTGTGATATTCCGAGCAGTTGTGTTCCGAGTGAAAATATCCGAGTTCAAGGTAACTCATTCCGAGTGGAGTCTCTCTATGAGTGTAACTCCGAGTGGAAATGACACCGAGTGTGGACACAAGGTGTGTTGTCCAGAAGTATTCTGGAAAGACTTTATTCGTGGGGGAAAAACAAAGAAAGTCGGTTTTGGGATGAAATACCGAGTGGAAAACCAAGTAAGGACAGACTCGGTTTGGATTGTTTATCCGAGTGGAAAATATGAGTAAACCCCGAGTGGGGAAAGAGTTTGAATATTCTCGAGTGGAAATCCGAGTGAACCTCTTCCGAGTGAATGAGGTTTTATACCCCGAGTGGTTAGGATCTGAACAAGTCCGGGTGGGACTTAATGAATTCCCCGAGTAAGTTATGGTTAGAATAAACCCGATTGGAATTTGACTGTAGGGAACCTCCCCAAGGGGAAGGAGATTGAGTATTCTCCGAGTGTGAGAAGTGTAATTATGCCGAGTGGTGAATGTGGAATACATTCCGAGTGAATTATGGTTGTGATACACCGAGTGGTGTTTAATTGGGAAATATTCCGAGTAAGGAAGGTTTATGGATTCTGAGTGGGATTACCTTTATTTACCGAGTGGATTGTATAAGTGTGACCCTTGAGGATAGAATATAAATGACTAAGTATATACGATGGGTTGTTCCCGAGTGAATGGAACTCTGGATCCCGAGTGATAGACTATGCAAGTATGAGTCGGCCCTGAATGAGTTGGGTGAATGAAAAATGGATCGGTCTAGATTGGTATGTCAAGAGGGAAGCCAGTGTGAGATGACTCGGATCTGGTTGAATTTTGCCGAGTGAAACCGAATGAATGTTAGGTCGGTTTTGGGGGAAATTCTATCAACAGAAACCCGAGTGCTGGGAAGGATGACTTCTGGTCAGATTCGCTTAAGCGAATTAATACCTCGCTCAAGCGAGCGAGTGTGGAAATAGATACTGGGGTTTTTTCGCCTGTGCGAATGGAGAGGCTCACGCGAGATGGGGCGGTCTCGCTCAAGCAAATGTGGGTTTCGCTTGAGCGAGTAGCACCCTGATTGTATTTTTCCCTCTTTTCTCTCGGTTTATGTATATTGGTCCTTCTTTCCTTGATTCCGATGGCTGGACTCTTTTTCCCCTTACTTAGTTAGACACCCGAGGGATATAATGGTCATTAGTGCAAATATTAAAACATAAAACTCTTACTTTCTTCCACTTTCACGTCACTTCTTCCCCTCCTTTCTTCATTCTTTTTCTTCGTCTTCTTCCCTTCTCCATCTCTTCTTTTCTTCTCTCCAAAAACCTGAGCCGTGTGGAGTGTCTTCTCCTCCTCCACCATTTTCGTTTCTTATGGAAGCTTGAAGGAGAAGCTTGTGCTGGAACTCCTTCCCCTTCTCCCACTCTATTTCTGTGTGGACCTCTCTCCACGGAAAGCTCATGTTGGCTCTTGGGTGAGGTAAGTTCCTCACCATTCTTTAGGAGTTTTTATGCCTAGACTTTGGATTCTATGTATATGGGGGAGTATTTATGGCATATGGGTTGTTGGGAGAAGCTTAAAGTGAGGAAACCCTAAGTGGAGTGATTTGAGGGTCTTGATTAAATAAGTGATTTTGGTGATTTTGATGTCTTAGAAGGAATTGTAAGAAGGGAATGAATCTTTAGAATTATTGGGATTGATTAATGAGGTTAATAATGTTTTGAACTATGTTCATGAGGTTGTGTAAAATAATAAATGCTGTAAGAATTTGTTAATTGATGATAGTCTTGATTGGGGCCAAGAGGCTTGTAATGAATTTGAATGAAATTTTATAATGAGGATATTTGAAGGGTTGAGGTGAATTGAAAATACATTATGGAGTGGATGAGATAATGATGTTATGGGGTTTAGTTGGCTTTTAAGATCTAGAGGATCTTGACTTTGGGAAAGGAATTCCCGAAGCCTAAAACAATTGCATAAGTTGGTGTTCATCAAGTCTAGGACTTGATGTTGGGCTTTATGATAAGCTAGCAAATGCTTAAGAATTATGAGGAATGCCTTGAGATGGCTTATTAATTGTATGAATGCATATGTATATTATGTAGATTGTAGTCCGGGTGATGCAATGGAGCATTCGGAGCATTGGACTAGTTTCGGCTCTTCCCTCAAGGTAGGAGAGGAGTTAACATTCAAATTGCATGAGTAAATTTAATAGTGATTGATGTATGTGATGGATACTCATGCTTGCCTTGTTATATATATGTTTTGAATTAAGTGAAATGGCAATTTGATAATTAATGAGAATTATTACGATAGTCTTGTGTTGGGTTGCAAATCACCAATGAACATATATAATGATATTGATGGATAACATGAAATATTATGACACCCTAGTGATTGATACAAGTAATTGACTTGTATGTGCAGTGGCAATGACGATTGCTATATATATGTTTTTATATTCCGAAAAACACCTTGTTGTTACATGTGTGGCTTGATGTTATGATTATTGCTATGCCTTTAGACATCTACGTGTGGATTGTCATGAATGATGTTGTGGCCATTGAAGTGCCTATTATATGTATGTTGTGCCTTGAGGGGCCTTGTGAATGTTTGTATGCCATTGAATGCTAATTATATTAATGATATGCCTTGAGGGGCTTGCAAATAAATATATGATTCTTGAAAATGCCAGATTAAATTATATCCCTAATTGAGAGGGTGAGATATCCTTGCGAGGTTGTTGAGCATATGTATTATTGCATCTTGCATTCATGGCATGGCATAGCATTGGTATTATGTGGTTGCGATCACAACGATGAAAGATCCTGCGGGATTCTATGAAGGGAGTACCCCTTGCGAGGTGGGAAACCAATGTGATGATGATATGATATTGTGCCGGTGGTTGCGATCACCTGATTAGGGAATGTGAAAGGCCCTGCGGGGACCATTGAACTATGATGAGCCAGTGGTTGCGATCACTAGGTATTTGATATGATAAAGGGCTTGCGAGCACCTATGATGCCCATGGTTGCGATCATGAGGCGGGAGTACCCCTTGCGAGGCGGGAAACCAATGATTATGAATGATTGATTATGGTGGTTGCGATCACCTATGATATGAAATCGGATCCGTTGCATATGCATCAAACAGTTAACATATGCATTATCTTTAAGACCATGACATTTGAGATGGGATGACCACGAGTGTTGAGAAACCCCTTGTGAGGAGGTATTTGAGTGAAACCTCAATGAATTAATGATGAAAATGGATATAAATGCCCTTGTTGATAAGTGGCAAAGTATTGGTGTATGTGATTGTGTATATGTTGTGCTTATTATGATATGAATTGTGATTTATGAGGCTTGTATGCCTATTCTAATGATGAGATGATTAATGAATAATAATTTGATAATTTGATAGCAAAGCACACATGATGTTTGTATGCATATACACATGATCACAATATATATGTTATTCGTCATTTTGAATGTATAACTCACTCTCCCATGTGGTCTCCTTTTTAGCATTGTGATGCAGGTTGCCAGGAGATGAGTTCGGATTTCAAATAAAGCTTGGGTGAAGGTAAATAGTGGTAATGGAAGTGCCTTGGCCGGCATCATTTATGATTCTTGTATATGAATGAATTCTTATGTATTGAATGAAGTGGCCATGTGAATGTAGATGTTTTAGAGATCTTGAATATGTATGAGATAACCCTTGAAATTGTGGATGGTGGCCATATATGTAGAATGTAAGAGATGGTTGATATGTGTTAGAAGGACTAAAATTAAATGATGTTCATTGATGATTGTAGTAGTCGGGAGATCATCCCTGAATGTATATGAATATGTATATATTTATACCTTAGGCTTTGCATGCTTATGAAATTAATGGTAGGGTGATGATGGATGTCTAATAGGCTTATAATATGTCATTGCATGCTAGCCTAGCCTTTTCTCATATCGTCATATATGGGACTAGGCGTGTGCCTAGTATACACATTCTTCCGCTGTATACTCTATTATTTTGTATACCTTTATGGGCAATTTACTTATCGATCCAGATTTAGGTTATTAATCTCACTCTTTGATCTTCTGTGATTTGGGTCTTGATGTAGTCATGGAGGTGTTTTGGAAAATGTTTTCCAACACGAAAAATTTACTCGCATTTTTATTAATTATGACGATTACATCGGGATTCGAATACAGGAAATCAGGGGTGTTACAGTCGCCACCAATATTTTTAAGGATGAAATACCGAAAAAACCTTTTATTAAAGCACTGGTCACAAAAACAAAATTCCAAGTTTGGAAGTCTAATTACAGGTGAGGAAGGTATTAGCACCTCACATTTTTCATTATAAAACGGTTACCTCAAATTGATTACGCACATGTTAAATAGCCTAAGAATTATTTTGACTTCTTCAGAAAATAATCAAACAAAATGGACGAGGAAATTTCAAAATAAGATTAACAGGACGTCTCATCCAAATTGATCTTAAAACGAATGACTCGACTAAACAGTTACAATAAAATACCAAATAGTGACAGTAAGAGACTAAACAGTGACAGTGAGGATTAACAAGAAGTCTCGTCCAAATTAACCTTAAGTCATGATAACGATTTAGAAATTAAAATAAAAATAAAGTTGAATGAAATTAGATTAAATGGAACGAGATAGGATAAAGCAATATGAGATGACATGAAGTGGTTTAAAACCAAACGAAGAGATTAACAAGACGTCTAGTCCAAATTAAACCCTTTTATAATAAATATTACAAATAAAAGGTATTAGAAAAATTTGAGATGATTAATAAGACGTCTCGTCTAAATTAATCTCCTCTTATAATTTAAATTATTGTAAATATGAGATTAACAAGACGTCTCGTATAAATTTACCTCATTTTATAATAAATATTATTTTAAAATTGAATATTAATGAAATAAAATTGATTAAGATAATAACAGAGACATGAAAATTAAACAAAAGAAAGTGGACCTGACAGGAACTGATTCCGCTCCTACGTATTCTCGAGCTTTCAAGAAATCAGGGTTACGTAGTTCTTTGGGGAAATTAATTTTGAAACGATACTAAAATATTTAAAATTGAATTTAAAATTATTTTTAATTGATTTTATTTTTTAATAATAAAAAAAACTCGTGAGGAAGGAGAAATACAAGGAGAAGAAGATCGCACGTGTACAAACCTTCAAGGTCTTATTAAGCTAATGTAGGCAAAGTACTTCGTACAACATCACTCATAAGATTTTTGTGACATTTTATTTTGGAAGAAAATGTATATTTTTTAAATGGTTAATTTTATTCGAAAAAGGATATTAAATTTGATATTTCCTAATTCAAAGTTAGCATGGAGACTATTTTCTTTCTCTAAAATTTTTTTAAGAAAAAGGGATTTAAACTAATATTTTTAACTCTTCTTTAATGAAGCATAGATAAAATCACTATTTTTTTGTATTTTTTAGCATTTAAAAAATTATTATATACTAGTGTAAGGAAGGAAAATTATTTATTTATCATTATTATATATCTTCAAATGAAAGGGTATTTCTATTTAAATATTTTATTTGGGTTCTAAAATAAATCATAAAACTGTTTATTTGTTTATTATTATTATTTTTAAAAAAGACATTTATTTTTGTATAAACTATCTATTATTATTATTATTGTTATTATATTTTTTAAAAAACAAAACAGACCTTAGGGGCATTAGGCCTCAGAAAAACTGAAGCCCATAACTTAAAACAAAAAAGAAAAGGTAACAAGAAAAACAAAAGAGGAAATGGGCCTCACTATGAGGCCCAAGCTCTAACAAACAAAGCTAAACCTAAACTAATTAAGAAAAGAAAGAAGAGAAGAAGAAAGAAGAGCAGCGGCAGTGAGAGGAGAAACGGTAGAGAGAGAGAGAGGAGAGAGAAAGCGTGAACTAGAGAGAGTGTGTGTGAACCAGAGAGAGGCGTCAGAGAGGGGTGGAGGCCAGCCGTTCGTGGATCTGGTCGGTCTCTGACGGAGGGGGCCGGAGGAGAGGAGGTCGGCACGGGCGGTTAGCGGAGGTGACGACCGGACTGTGCTCGGTCGGCGGCAAGGGGCTCCGGTCAGTGGCTCCGGCGGTTCCTCTTCCTCTCTTGATGGCTGTTTGGCTTTTTGGTTTTCTAGTTGTTTTTTGTTGCTGTTTTGTGATTCTGATTTGTCTTTTTTAGTGGGATGAGAAGAGAGTGTGGTGTTTTGGTTTTGTTGTGCTGTTGGTGTAGAGAAATGAGGAGAAGAGAGTTTTTTGAAATTTTCTGAGAGGGATTGTAGTTCTAATTTTGTTATTGTGAGCAGAGGAAAAATGTTTGATTTTTTTTTCAGATTGGGTTCACTGTGAATAGAGAATGGAGGAGAGAAAATTTTGAATTTCTCAGAGAAGGTCCCCGTTCTGTTTATTTATCAATTTTTGGCATTCCATTTTTGTGAACCAAATCTTGCCATTTTTGGTTGCAAAGCCAAACTCAATCCTACTGCAGATTGTGGTTCTAGCTCCCTCCATTGACATTGTGTGTGGTCACTTCAGATCCCTATCATTGCAGAGAATAGGGAAAGGGCTAAGGGAGAAGGGCCAGAGTGATGATGGTAATTTTAATAATAATTATTATTATAATCAGAGAAAAAACAGTGTTCATGCAATTAAATATAATACTTTATATTATTACATATATATATACATAAAATAAAATAAAAACTTATATATAATATATATATATATAACATATTAAAATATTATAATATATAATTTATAAATTAATTTATAATATAATAACATATTTTAATATTATAATATGTAAACGTTAATTCATTAATATATGAATTAACGTTATATATATATATATATTAATATATATTTTGGCCAAAAATCTGGAAAATAATCAACAAAATAATATATATTAATATATTTTATAATATATAATATATATTTAATATGTTATATATATAGTATATATAAGTTTATATTTTATTTTATATATATGTGTAAAAATATAAAGGATTATATTTAATTATATTCTTTATTTATCTAAAGGATTAGTTGGCCTAGTGGTGATAATATCTAAGAAGAAATTCAAATAGGATGTGATAAATTTTATTCTAGACTATTAAATATTTTTTTTTAACACAAAAAACGTAAATATTTTTGAAAAGGACCCGCCAAAAATCATCCGTGTGTTTCTAGCAGGTATAAGGTAACATGGGAAAGAAGTGAGTATAGAATCTCACCAACCATACGAACCATAATCCACTAAATATAAATGGTATGATAATAGTCAGAGATACATTTGTAGTTTTATTGTTGCGTTGTTCGTGGGGATCTTTTTGTGTACTAAAATTGATTCTTCTGTGAGTACTTGAAGCATTTCTTTTTAGTCAGAGATAATGGTGTGATAACTGATTCTCTTTGCATTTCTTGTGTACTTGAAGCATATAAGGCATGGGCTTATAATTTTAGTTCTCTTCTCATATAGTTAATTTGAGTTTTATTTTTTTATTTTTAATTTTTTGGTTCTAATTAATTTCTAATGTTTGTAAAATTCAAAAATTTATCATTACATATTAGTTGAAACATAACAAAACTTGATGTTACGTCGATGATTATAAAAGACTATATTTTTAATGTATACATTCTTAGATTTACAAAAATCAAAATCAGCAATTTTTTTTGTCTCAAAGAAAAAGTGATGCATATTTAATTATAAGGATTAAAATAACATTGAAACTTAATGTATATATATTAATTATTATGCGACTATTTGAATATGGAATTTTTAAGGATAATGTAAATTTATGTTTAATAGGTTAATAGCTAATTTCGTATATATGAAATTGGTTTATCTTTATTAAATAATAAAAAAAAACATAAGTCGCAATAGAACATTTCAACCGAAAGTCACTCCATTTGTTAATAGTTAAAATGTTTTATTTTATGTAAAACTTTATATTAATTTGATAATTTTAAATTGTTTTTACATGTAATAAAAAAATTATTTTTAAAATTATTCATTATTTTTAAGTTATCATTATTATTCCTTCTTTCTATTTCTCATAAAATTTTAATAGTTTAAAAACAACAAATTATTATTAAAATTGATTATTTGAATGAATGAAACAATGTAAGGGATATACTGAAAAGATGAAAACATAATTCTACAAAACAATGAATAATAGTGTAGTTTTTTGATTAATAATATGTTTTTAATTGTTGAAGTAGATAAAAAAAATATATTTTTGAATTCGACAACAAAGTAAAATAATATTGTAATAGTCAACTAATAATATTGTTATTAGGAATCTCTCTAAATATGGGATGTTTTCTTAAAATATCGACGATAGCGGACTGATTATAAGACTTTTAAAGAATGTTGATAACTAGAAAAATATAATAAATTTGGTATGATTATTCAACAAAGAAAGAACACTACAACTGTAAGTCATTTGTAACACATATACTATGAAATAAAAAAATATGACATAGATAACTGTTGGATCTCCTATTTCTTTTGCAAGTATGAAAATACACTACCAAAAAAACTTGATTAGAGATGGAATTTATCTGTAGCCAACAATGCTTTATCCATCGCGAATTGTTTAGCGATGGAATTATGATGCGACCATTTTTTGGTCTCTAAACCATTTTGGCAACAGACATTACAGGGGAATGTCATCTGTCACTAATTGGTGACAACTCAGTTTCATGACTAATTTGGGGAAAGAAAGGCCTGTCGCTATTCAAAATTCTAATCTCAAATTTTAAGTTACGTGATTCATACCGTCGTCAAATTTTCATATTGGCAAACCATAATCCATCGCCAATGTTTTGTATTGGCAAAGGATAATCTTTTGCTAACACTACCGCTAAGCAATACTGATTTGGTGGTGGTGTGGTTTCGTTGCTAGGTAATGCTGAATCCTTCGCCAAACGGTTACAAGTTAGCGACAATGTTAGTCCCTTTGCCATGGTATTTTCATCGTATTCGTCGTGAATTTTGTCACCAAAATGTTTTTGAATTTAGGGTTCACGATTCACAGTTTACGATTATTTTTCTATTTTGAATTTAGTTGTACATTGTTAAAGTTTAAGCACGTACCTAAAGACAAATACAAAATGAGTGAATTTATTGACTATTATAACACCCTTAGTTTTCTGTACTCGAATCCCGATGTGATCGTCATAATTAATAAAAATACGAGTAAATTTTTCACGTTTGAAAACATTTCCAAGACACCACCATGATCACACCAAGACCCAAATCACAGAAAACTAAAGAGTGAGATTATATAACCTAAAGCTGGATCGATAGATAATTTGCCCATAACGGTATACAAAAATAATAGAGTTTATAGCGGAAGAATATGTATACCGGGCACACGCCTAGTCCCATATATGACGATATGAGAAAAGGCTCGGCAAAGCACGCAATGGCACATCATGGCCTAATAAACAACCATCATCATTTTACATAATTATATAAGCATGCAATGCCTAAGATATAACTATATATATATATACATAAATACATTTATATATATTCGGGAATCTTCTCCCGACTATCTCAATCATCAATGAACATCATTCAATTTCAATCCCTCTAATACACATCAAACCATCTCTTACATTCTATATATATATATATATATATATATATATATATATATATATCATTCATCAATTCAATGGAGTAACTTATACATACTCAAAATTTCTAAATCATCTATACAATCATATACAATTTATTCATTACACAAGAATCCATAAATGATGCCGGCCGAGGCACTTCCATTACCACTATTTACCTTCACCCAAGCTTTAATTGAAATCCGAACTCATCCCATGGTAACCTGCATTACAATGCTAAAAAAAAAGAGACCACATGGGAGAGGAAGTTATACATTCAAAATGACGAATAATATATATATATATTGTGATCATGTGTATATGCATACAACGTCATGTGTGCTCTGCTATCAAAATATTAAATTATCATTCATTCATTACCTCATTATCACAATAGGCATACAAGCCTCATGAATCACAATTCATATCATAAATAAGCACAAGCACATACATAATCATATACACAATCACCAGCCACTTATCAATAAGGGCATTCATATTCATTTTAATCATTAATCGTAAACAGTCACGCCCTTCATCACATTGGGCCGTAAATACAGATCGTCATATTCATATCATTTCGTTTATTCATATATTCTCTTACTTTTATGTGGTCTTCCATTATATTAACTTCTCATCTCATCAACACCAATACCATCATCTCAATCATCATCAATCATCATCATATTCTGGCATATCTCCATGCTATATGCAAATGCTCTTATGGCTAATGCATATGCACAATGGAATAATCAACAACAAATGCGGATCCGACTGTGGGAATAAACACCAAGTTGTGGGTCAAGCATAGGTGTGCTACTATGCCCCTACTACAGTAGAAAAAAATTGTGTACACATATATCTCAATTTTAAGCATGCTTACATACTCATAATTTTACTGGTACCAAACTGCTTATCGCCCATCTGTAGCACTAGTCACCCTGTGACTTGCGGATCAACATCGTGGCCTCAACTACCACAAGTGCTACGGGCCCCTCCCGAACACACATCGAGAGAGCCGTGTCCCGTCGGACACCGAGGTAAACTCGCTCACCATAGAGCCGCCCGCCCACTGGGCCCGCCACATAGGGTGCCTCGTCACCAAACTATGGACAGCTTCGTGACTCATACACCGAGTCACAGGGGAAAATCACAATACGCTCGTGCACTGAGCCGCCCTCCCACTGGGCCCGCCTAGTGGAACCCCCTAATATTCCACATAGACAGCGATCGATATGCCATGGATGCAATTCAATGCAAATCAAATGCATTTCTCACACTGTGCATCCTAAATGCCACTCATCAACCATCATCATCATAATCACCAACACCACCATATACATCTTAGTGGATTTTATCATAGTTGGTTTTAGCCATTATTTTCAAGTTTTAATGTGGCATTTCCATCTCAACATATTTTCGCATATATTTCACATCATACACGCAAGTCAATACTTGTAAACAGCCACTATGGCATTTCAACATCATATATTATTCATCAATATTACCACACTTCATTTAGTGGATTTTCATCTCATCATTCATAACAATCCACACATGGATATCAAAGGGCATAGCAATCATCATAATATTAATCCACACACGTGGCAACAAGGTGTTACAAATTACATATACATATATAGCAATCATAATTGCCTTACACACATGCAAGTCAATTACTTGCACCCATCACAAGAATATCATAATAATTCTCAATAATTATCAAATTGTCATTTCAATTAATTCAATACATATACATGGCAAGGCAAGCATGAGTATAGAACACATACAACAATCACCATCAAACTACTCATGCAATTTGAATATATAACTCCTCTCCTACCTCAAGGGAAGAGTCGAACGGTTCCAATGCTCCGAATGCTCCTTCACATCATCCGGAATACGATCTACATACCATATGCAAGTATATTCACATGATTAATAACCATCATAATTCCAAGCACTTGTTAGCTTATTATAAAGCTCAACCTCAAGTCCTAGACTTGGTAAACATCAACTTATGCAATTGTGTTAGGCTTCGGGAATTCCTTTCCCAAAGCCAAGATCCTCTAGATCTTAAAGGCTAACTACATCCCACATTATTTACTTCTCATCACGATTCACAATATATCAATAGAGGGGAAGCATACATGTTTCCGTAACATGGCATAGACATATACATAGCTTGCCATGGCCTTAAGTCATTCCCCAATCACCTCTAAGACAAACCACACATATACCCTTAGTAAATCCTCTTGTTTTTTCCATACTAAAAGGGATTTTGGGCAACAATGAGCCCATGATAATTTCAACATTAAGACATGAGGAAAGCTTACTTTTAGTCTTAAAAATAGTGGGACATGTCACAAATATCACCTATTAGTCCCAATTTGATAACCATAAAAAGTTGGGTTCAAAACCCTCTTAAACTTGTATTTTTCAATGCGTTGGGTTTGGTATTTTTCATCTAATGAGAGTTAGAAAACTCCAATTAAAGTGAGACCAATTCTCACACCTCCGTAACATAATTATCTACAACTTTCGTGAAGAACTCGGAGGCCAAAAATGTCATTAAGATCCCCAAACGGCCCAAAAACAGCAAAGAATGCTTATCGGGGAATTCTGTCGTAGCTAATCGATTAGGCCAAGCACCTAATCGATTACACATGACTCAGAATGCTTATAATCGATTACAAATACATTTGTAATCGATTACACATGTCCCAGAATGACTCTAATCGATTAGGAACCCATTTGTAATCGATTACGCATGCCAGAATGCAGAAATTATGCAAAAAATGCATAATTTTGGGACTTCTAACCCCCCTAACTTTCTCATATCAACTCCAAATGCTACCAAATTTTAACCACAATAAATACACATCATTTGTGATGTGTGGCCACCGGCCTCACTCAAAAATTCCTTAAAATGAGGGACTTATGCACATAAATGCGTTTTACCCATTTAGAGGCACTTTTATGCAACTCAAGGGCCTATTCTCAATGGAATTGGCCCATTCCAATTCCTACAAGTCATAAACTACATATATGGGCTATTGGGACTAACCCAAGCCATCAAAATCACCTAAAACTCAATTTGACTCTATGAGTTCCTCCATCATGCATAAACCCCAAACTTATCACCAATACTATCACAATGGCTATCACATTCAATGCCAATCATCCACATAAATTCTCAATTCACAAAACATATACTTCATCCCCTCAAGAATGGTTCATTAACATGTACATGTTTCAACCTCTCATGGGTTATTCATCATCATATATACACATATATTATCATCAATAGCCAACAATTTACCATACATATCATTTCACTATAAACATGGCATATATCAAGGCCTACTTATTCATCAACTCAAGTATCTATTATCATTGGTTTTTAACTGTTATTATCACATTAACAACATCTCATACTCATTCTCAACCCAACACCTCAAATCACTATTCCTACATACAAGCATATATCATCTTACACAACCTCATGAACATAGTTCAAAATATCATCAATCTTATTAATCAATCCCAATGATTCTAAGGATTCATTCCCTTCATATAAATCATTCTAAAGCATCAAAAATCATCAAAATCATTTATCTAGTCAAAATCCCAAATCACTACACTTAGGGTTTTTCATCAAAACTCAATAACCATTTTTAATAACCATCAATCTCTATCATTAACAACACCCACACATACATTATTGTGGATTTTCACTAAAAATCCTTTTTCATGGCATTATTACTAATTTCCCCCAAATCCTAGGGTTAGGGTTTCATTAAAATCAAGCAATCACCACTAACAACCATCATCTTTCATTTCTAAACACCATATTTTCGTGTACCCCTTCATACCCATCCAGAAACACATATAAATCACACCCCACCTTAGGGTTTAACACAAAAATGGCTTCTAATTCATAACCCATACATATTTTACACTCTCCTAACAAATAAACTCATAACCAATGGTATAAGCTCAACAAAAATGGTGAGGAACTTACCCCAAGCCATGAAACAAGTGACCTTCCAAGAGAGGAAGGATGGGTGACGAAAATGAGAGGGAGAGAAGAGGAGATGAGCCAAGCTTTGCCTCCATGTCCATTACAAGCTTCATAAACCCAAGGAATCCTCTTGATTTTGGGTGAAAATGGCCATGGAAAAGGGGCACGGTTTGGGCAAGAAGAGAGGGGAAAGAAGATGAAGGAAGTGAAGAAGGGAGAGGGAGAAAGAAGCTGACGGGAAGTGAAGAGAAGTGGAGGAGATTTTGTTTTTAACTTAACCCTTCATAAATGCTTCTCCGCTTTATGACCAACAGGTTCTCTGTTTGGGCTCAATACAAAATCCAAAAATTATTCCGAATATAGATTCGGACTCTCCGTAATATTCTTTACTGCCCTGACCAATGGCATCTCAATCGGAGATACTTGGTCCGACACCCATATCTCAGTCGGGTCAGTTTTCAGCTTATCTGGTCTGCATAAATCACCCATAGTCCCAAAAATCTTAATTCAATTATTTCTAATATATTGGGACATTAAATAATACACAAATAATTTTCTAAACACTCAAGACCCATCAAATATTTATTTCCACTTAGTGGGTCCCACATTATCTGTTAAATCACCCGATTCCGGTAAATTTTAATTTACCGATAATTCATCTCTAATGTCTAATAAATTCTCCCATAATTATTCATCCATAAATAAATAATTATCCTCTTCCAATAAATTTATTTCCTTTAAAAATCCGGGATGTTACAACTATCGTTAATGACGAGTTTCAAACAATATAGTAACAATAGTCTGTTGAATGAAATTTAGTATTCCTAAACTGTCCAACATGGATAATTCAAGATTGAATAAAACAACATTCTTGTGTTGTCATATTCAATCTTGAATGAGATATATTTTAAGGTTTCACACATATTTAAATACTAACTATAGTTCACTTTCATAACTTGAAAATCAAGTTTGAAAGTGTTAAAAGATATTAACTATATCTTATAATTTTACAAGAACTAATTGGTGAACCCTAAAGGTCCAAAGTTGATAATTTTAAAAAATTTGGCTAAGTTTCCCCTAAAATATGAACATTTCTAATTTTTTAAACTTTGAAAAACAACTAAAAAACTTTTCCAATACAATTCATAAAATATACTAAGAAACAACAATACACAAACATGATTAACATGTTCCCAGCAAACAACCAATCTATAATGAGCTTTACTCCCCACTGATAAACAATAATGCACATACATCATTTATGTGTTATCAACACACAACCAGTCCCTAGTGAGCTTTGCTCTCCATTAACAAAACATAAATCAATCATCACATATGAAACTTATGAGGAAGAGTGATAAATCTAATTATCTACCATCTAGAGACAAAATGAAAAAGTGAGTGAGGTCGAGGGCCTTACAACTATAGCACAGTGAGGTTGGAGCTTTGTCCGATGAGAAAGCGAAAGACTAATTGCAAAATAAAAAAAATGTGGGTACCGGTTGCTATAAATAATAAATCAAAAGGTGTCCTCTAGAAAACTGTTGAAGGCTAATTTATCCCTTTAAAGTTTAGAGATTATCAAAATTAAATTAAAAGTAAAATAACAAATAAAAATAAAAAATAAGTAATTTATTTATAAAATTGAATATTAAATTAAATTAGAAATTTTAAAATATCAAAAAGTAAATTATTTAAACAATCAATATAATAATCTTATAAAAGGTTCAATTAGAACCTTAAGACAATATTACTCTAAAATATTTGGAATCCAACAGGGTGTATATAATTTTTATTAGGGTTGAGTCATTCTGTTTCAACTTTGACTTTTTGAGAAATTCTATAGGCAATTTGTAAAAGTGTTGGTCAATTAATGTGCAAATCCCATTCGATCTTAATTTTTACAATTACTGTATGTGCTAATTTGAAGAAGTGAACGTGCTTAATTTCATCTTTCTGATTTGATAAATTGATCATTCAGATTGGTGTAGCAAAACCCGTGTAATTGTTTTTGAGTGTCATTCGGTCTTGAATTTTGACAAGGCAATAGCTGTTCAATTGGAAACCTTATTGATCAATATTCTGTAAGCATTGAAGTTGCAAAGTTTTTTGGGTCATTCTATTCGGTTGTGGCTGTACGGATAGTTGAATTTTGGAAGCGTGGTCATTCTATTGTTGGTTACAATTGCGATACGTGCCTAAATTTGAAATTGTATTGGTGTCAGTAGCGTCTTGGCACGAGCTCAATTCGAAAGCGATTTTGTAGCCATCCTGTTTTTTTTATAACAGGTGTAACAGAAACAAAGACAAAGGGCCTAAAGGCCCAAAGCAAAGGAGCAATACACTAAGCCAGTACAAACACTACGGAGATTAAGGCTTGCATGCGCCACACACACCACACCCCAAAGCCCAACTCGGGAAGGGTACTTTTACCATGGCAAGGGAAACCTGTGAGTTGAACATAGGAGAGAAGACAAAATGAGAGGCGAAAACGAAGAAGACCCCTTTGATGGAACCCCAGATTCAAGCTATCAAGGGGGAAGGTTTCGTTTGTCCAGTACAAGTGCTCTTCGCAAGCCCTGTGGAGGAGAAATCCACCAATTTCTACCAAGACTGCTCGGCTTCGCCAGCCTAGCCACCGTGTGAGCTGTAGTATTCGAAGATCTCCTCGCCCAAGTAAAACTGCAATTAACAAAGAAATTTTTCAGGTAAGAGATATCCATGATTATGATCTCAATTTCTCCTATTTTAGCATCTCCTCTACAAGCTTGAATGAGATTGAGATTGTCCGACTCAATAGTTATACGTTCCCATTCCAAATTTGTGCAAGAATCAAAGCATCCCTCAAAGCTAACGCTTCTGCATGAAGAGGATTAGGGGCCCAGAACATCGAAGAATGACCGAAGATGATATCCCCATGGTGATCCCTTGCTACGATGCTCGAAGATGCTCTCTGCATAGAATCAAGCCAGGAGGCATCCGTGTTAATTTTAATTCGCCCTGGCGGTGGAGGTCTCCACGAAGGTTGCGACTGCTGAGAAGGTACCTTAGGATGGATAGGCTTGCAATTCATGTTTATATTGTAAAATTCATTCACACTCTGATGTACTGCATAAGTTATCTAATTGGGGTCTGGGGAATGACCATAAAAAATGAAATTGTTTCTAGCTTTCCACATAATCCAAAGAGTAAAAAATAATTTTGTAGTAAGGAACTGATAATCATCTTTGTTTTTGGAAAAAAAGTTAAAAGTTTACTATCAATCATTGGATCATTGATGAAATTGGCTCATCCCTCGGATGACATTGGATATTGGCACCAAACCACACTGGTGCTGTCTAGTGACAAAACAAAAATATGTGTTCTATAGATTCCTCCTTTTCTAAGCATAGTGGACAGAGGGATTCCTTAAAGATCTTTCTCTTCTTCAGGTTCTGTTTTACTGGGAGTAAATTGTGGCACACCTTCCACACAAACATTTGAATTTTCTTAGGGACCTTTGAAATCCAAATGGATTTCGTGAGATTCAAAGTAGGAGAAAAGGATGTGGAAGGTCGGGATTCCTTCTCCTCATTTAATTGTTTGATCATCCTGTATCCTGATTTGATAGAATACTCTCCATTAGGAGAGTAGGGCCACCTCAATGAGTCCTCAACCTCACACTGACTAAGAGGAGTCTGAAGAGCTATAAGCCAATACTCTTAGGGGATTTAGTGCCTTAATTTAGGGAAATCCCATGTTCAAGAAGCCTGATTAATAATGGAATCCAATTTGATATTTAAGTCTACTTCCAGCGTCTGGTTGGGCAAACATAAGGATCCCCCATAACCATCTATGCTTGAAAATAGAAATCTGCTGACCATTACCAATATTCCATTGGCCTAACTTTATGATGATGTCTCTCCCTTGGAGTAAGCTGTTCCAAGTCCTAGAAGAATTTCTCTTCCTCTGTTGATCTAAGAAGTGTTTTCTAGGAAAGTATTTTCCTCTCAATATCTGGACCCAGAGATCTTTTGGGTTTTTCAGAACCCTCCAAGCTTGTTTCGCTAAGTAGGCCAAATCATCTAGAGTGTTTATTTAAAGTAAGGGAATTCCAAATTCTCCAATGAACCCCTCTCTTGTTTTTTTAGTTTAACCACCAGAAATTAGAAATTTTAGAATTGATGGAGCAAATTAACTTTTTAGGCAGCCTAAGGACATATAGCATATGCTGGAATGGCCAGTAAAACAACTTTGATAAGAACTTCTTTCCCAGCTTGGCTAAGTAGAGACTCTTTCCACCCTTCAACTTTTGACAAGATCTTCTGTTTTGTCCAAGAAAGAGTTTTGTTTTTTGACATACCCCAATTTTTTGGGAACCCTAGATAATTCCCTGCTTCAGTCCACTGCTTCATGTAAACTATAGATAAAATTTTTGCTCGAACCACATTAGAAACCGTTTTGCTAAAAATAACCCCAAATTTAGAAATATTTATCTTCTGCCCAGAAGCCTGAGTATACATATTTAGGATCCTCAAAACCTCATAAGTTTCTGATTTGTAGCTTTTACAAGAATAAAGGCATCATTTGCAAAAAACAAATGTGTTAGTTTGGGACAGCTTGGTGCCAATAGCATACCCGAGAGAGACCCTTCCTCCATTGACCTAGTTAGCATATAAGACAACGCTTCTGCCCCTAAAATAAAAAGATAGGGAGACAAGGAATCCCCCTGCCTTAGACCACGATAAGGAGAAAAAGGATTGATTCTAGAACCATTAAGATTGACACTATAACTAACAAATCGGACAAGGGACATAACAAGATCAACCCATTTAGTATCAAAGCCAAAAGAGATAAGGGTTTGTTGAAGGAAATCCCAATCAAGACTATCATAGGCCTTAGACATATCGAATTTAATTGCCATATGATCCCTTGAAAAACCCACATTATTAAAGAATGAAAAACCTCCTGACCTATTATGATGCTGTCCTGGATTTGTCTTCCCTGGATAAAGGCTGTTTGGTTTGGGGAGATAAGTTTAGGGAGAAACCTCTTAAGATGCAACTGAAAGATTTTGGAAATCAATTTAGGCACAAAGTTACAATAACTAATGGGTCTAAACTGAGTGACCTTTTCAGGATTAGGAATCTTAGGGACAAGCAAGATTAAAGTTAAATTAGCCTCTTAGGGGATCACACCAGTATCAAAAAAAAATTTAACCACCTGACGAACTTCTTCTTTAACTATATCACAATTTTTTTGGTAAAAAAGCCCATTAAAACCATCAGGCCAGCGACTTTAAGAGGAGGAATAGACTTGGCTGCCCTCTCAATCTCTTCATCTGGAACAGGGGTAAAAAGGATATCATTCATAGTTTGAGAGACTAATTTTCAGATGAATTTAAGGCAATCTGACAGATTATGGACCGGATCAACCCTATATGAGTGCTGGAAGTATGAAGTAATCATCTTTCGGACCTCTTCTTGGCCTTCTACCCAGTTATTATTCTCATCTTAGAGCCTTGTAATTCTATTCCTCGCCTGTCTTTGAATTGTGGTGGCATGAAAAAATTTTGTATTAGAATCCCCCCATTTTAGCCAATGCACTCTTGATCTCTGGGCCCAATAGATTTCTTCCCTCTCCTGGATCTGATCAATTTGCTGTTTAATGGCCTCAGCTTACTCCAAATCATAATCCCCCACCTTCATGTTGACAAGGTTTTCAAATTTTTTCTAAAGTCTAGCAATCTCCAGGTCAGAGTTCTTAAATGTGTCTTTATTCCATTGTTGCAAAGTCTTACAACAGTGATCATAGTGATTCAACAGTTGATCCCAAGGATCCCATTTCTGCTCTACTTTATTCTAGCCTTCCTAAATTACCTTCTTACAATCAGGGTGTTCCATCCAGAATGCCTTAAACTTGAAGTAGATGTTACCGGGTTTGTTGTGATTAAGGTCCAACAAAAGGGAGGAATGGTCAGAAGAAACAGTAGTAAGAGTTGTACAAAGGGAATGAGGAAACAGATTAACAGTATGAACATTGGAGAAGGCTCTATCAATTTTTTCCTTTGTGACCCCCCATTTCTAGGATTGCTGATCCAAGTGTAGTTGTACCCCTTGATGGGGACTTCCATAAGATTAAGGTAGTTAATAAGATCAACAAATAAAGCAACTCTGTTTGGATGAGGAGGGATGTGACTGATCTTATCATACTCATGTAGGCACTCATTAAAATTGCCTAACAAATACCAACTAACAGAATTAGGAACATTATTTTTGTTTCAAGATGTGCCAGAATTGTTTCTTATTAGAAAAAATAGGCGGAGCATATACAAAAGAGCATTTAATTTGGATACTAGAATCAACAGAAGTTACAACTACGTGGATCATATTAGGACTAGACATCTCAATAACCATATCTAGAGTAGAGTCCCACATTAACGCTAATCCTCCTGAGAGGCCATTAGCATTTACAACAAAGCAGTAATTAAAACCTAATTGGTTCTTAATAGAAATAACACGATCAGATTGTGCCTTGGTCTTTATAGCAAAAATCAGAGCTAGCTTGATCTTCTTCTTGAGAGCTTTGAGCTCTCTAACTGTCATAGGATTTTCCACCCCACGACAGTTCCAGCTAAAGATCTTCATGATTATCTTGGGGGCATGCTTTGGCCCGCCTCTTCGGCCTTAGATGAAGGAACTAAAATGTTAGAATCATATTGGTCTAGGTGAAGAGTTTGGAAATATGAATCAATCAGCTGCAATAGTCTTTTTTTTGGCAAATAGGATATCCCCATAATCCTCCCTTGCTCTTTTGAGGTTAAGACACTCTTGAATTCCCCTGCTTAGAATGTCTTCACAAGGAGATGGAATTGCTTTAGGAACTGAGGGAGAGGGAGTATTTTCTGGCAGCTCAACAAAATATGTAGGATGGGTTTTACTTTCAGAATTAGAAGGGTGTTGGGTATGAGATACAATTATATGTGGTATATTATATGGGTGGGAGGGGTTTTGGTGATTTAGAATATTTTTAGGCATGGTACTTGGAAAACTATTAGCAGTCTCCAAAGTTTTCAAGGACATAATTTAAGTAACAGGGGTTGGGTTAGCTGGGTTATTTTGGAAGGGATGTGCAGAAGGAATAGGCATAGGGGTGGGAAGTTGTGAGCATGGGTCAGCCAGAAAGTTTTGTTGAGAAGTAGTTTCTGAGGGGACTTGGTTGGCAGGGTAGGACCCTGCAGAAGATTTTCTAGGTCTGTCTTTAGCAGATCTGAGGGTGGCAGAATCTTCTGTTGCTAGATTTTTTCCTTTTGTCCTATCAAGATTGCTCCTTAATTGATGCGCCCAGCCTGACAGATTTATGGGCTCTAGAAAAGTACCATCATTTTTCTCCTAAGCATCTGCCTTACTAGCTTGGAGATTAACTTGTTCCTTCTTCTTCCCTGGATCTATTTTTTGACTTTTCCCTGAGTCACTCCATTTTTGATCTGCCATGGACATCACGGACTTGGCTGTAGGGACATACAGATGAGGGCCTAACATATTTCTACCTTCTTTGAAAACTGACTTTTGTTTAGCACTTGTACAGTTCTTAAAATCATGACCAATGATACCACAACTAAAGCGCAGGCCTTGTAATTTCTCATATCTCAAGTATATTGGGATAAGTTTCTCTCCAGGGTTAGGGAAAAATAAGCCTGTAGGGATAGGCCTAGTGATATCGATTACCACTCTTACCCTCAAAACTTCTTAAGAACATGCCATCAACTATGGGTTCTTCTACCTCCATGGGACTACCTATTTTACATCCCAATCTTCTAGCATTCTCCATAGTCATGAACTCTAAAAGAATGTTATGTAACTGAACCTAGAAGGAGACTTTAGAGAAATCAACATTACTTAGAGGCTGTTTGGGTATGCATTCTTGCAAACTAAGAAGGTACCCCATCACATGCCAGGGACTACGGTTCAGAATGAGGGATGCAATCCCCTTATCTTTCCATCTGATCATAATGAGGTTTTCGCCCATTTCAGTAACATGAAACTTACCAAACTTTTGCCAAGAAGCTTCAAGAGTTTTCTGAATCGAAATGAAACTAACAGCTTTAGTGGTTATAAGCTTTCCATATAAAGTGTTCTGGTAGAGATCAATAGTCTGTTGTTTATTAACTTCTAACTCCACTATGGATTCATCCCATAAACCAGCACTATTTATGTTTTATAGGACTGTGCCTTTCACTTCATCCATACTGGTGACTACAGCAAAAGGCCACAAAGGGAAGAAGAACAAGAGGCAAGGAGAAAACACAAAAAAAATAAAAAGACAAAAGAAGGAGACACTAAGTGAAGAACAAGAGCAGATGCAAAAGAGGAAAACAAGGGAGAAGAAAAAGGGACCGAAGAACAGGACACACAACAAAACCAGAAAACAAGACAAGAAGAGACAAAGGACACACCTAAAAGACCAAGACAAGAGTAGAAAAGGTTGAAACTCAACTGACAGACAACTTTAAGAATACAAAAGGAGTACAGGGCAAGAAGGAAATCACCACTAACAGGGGCAATGGAGAAAAGAGGACACTCCCTAGGTAACCATAATACCAAGCATCTCTCAAGAGAAGAAACGCAGCTCTTCCTTCAGAAGAGATCGTAGCCATCCTATTTCGTTTTGGAAATTACCGCATCTCAAAGTGATAAAAAAACAAAAGAGCCCATATCAAAAAGAAAAAGGGCCTAGTAACAATATAAAAAACCTTGAAAGAGAAAAAGCTATTAGCAATCGAAGCTAAATTGTTAGGCATGGTTTTTCTGATTTTAAAATTCAGCCAAGTTATAGTTTTGATCAAAATAATTTATTTCCTAAAACTCAAATTTGCACTAATTTTTTTTTGCTTATACAAATTTTGCATTCTAAAAGTTCTAGGTTTTTTTGTTTGAGTGCTTGCCTTTTGTTGTTGCATTTTAATTTTGTTGATTGTATAGTTGTGTTAATTTTCTTCCATTGTTTGTCTTGAATTTAATTCATAGTATAGAGTGTCATCTTCATTCATTTGAACTTTTATTTATTTTTAGGTTGGTCTCTTGTCAAGTATTAAAATCCTTTTCAGTAACCATTTCTTTCAAATTGAACTTTTTTTGCTTGTCTTCTTCCTTTCAAGTTTTGTCCTTGAGTTTCCATTTCCTTTGAATTTCTCTTGGATTTTCTCTTCCTCCATTTCAAAGGGTAGCATTCTTTGGGAAATAGTAAATGAGAGTGCAAATTGAAGGAGGTGAAAACAATTGAAGGTCTAAAGGAGAAGTTGAGTGAAACGCATTTTGTGAGAGGGGTGGTTAGGTTTTGGATTTAATTTTTTTAACAATTGCTTTAAGTTTGTTCATTGTGTAGCCAAATTGGTGGAGAATGACTTGAAGATTTAATTGAAGACTTGTAGGAGTGTAAAAGCCTTGTAACCCTAAAAAGTTTCAATTAAATGTTTTCAATTCTTTGTATTTCACTTTTAGTCTTTGTATTTTGGACTTTTACATTTCAAGAAAAAAGGATTTGGACATTGGTTAAATTTTTTTTCTAGTTTCCATAGGGTAAATTCAGTTAGATAACATTGTATACATCATCCTAGTACATGTTTTACCTAAATTCTAGGGTTTTTTAGTTGTTTTAACAAAATTAGTTAATTAGTTAGTTGTTTTAACTTAACTAAATTTGGTTAGGGTTGTTAGAACTAGAATTTGTTAGTTGTTATTTGTTATAAGTAGAATTTGTTATTAGTTAGGGTTAGTTTTGACTACTTAGGTTAGTTTTAACTAATAAAACTTTCATAACTAAATTTAGTTATTAGTTGTTAATTAGTTGTCACCTAACTAGTAACTTCCCTACACATAACTAATTGTAGTTATAAACCTAGTATAAACCTTAGATAGACAACTTAGTACAACATCTTAGGATTTTCCCTTGCATCATAGTTTCATTTTTATGTTTTAATTTTTGTCTTGCATATATCCTCAACTAGTATCTCTTGTCTATTTTTCTTGTCTGCTTCTATGAAATTCAAAAATGTCATCTAGTGATAGAGATAACATGTCCTTGCTTAGGTTAATCATGGAATCTCTTGATAAAATCAACACTAGGTTAGATAACCTAGAAAATAGAAATGATCAAATTAGGCAGAGAAATAGGAAAGATAAAACACCTAATAAATTTGAGGTTTTAATTGAACAACTAGGTGCTCTTCATTCTAAAATAGATTCTTATGAGTCTAAGCATGATTCTTCCAAAGAAAAAAAATAAAAGGATAAAAAAGGTTCTTGAGAAAATCCATAGAAAATGAAAAGAAATTTGGGATCATATTTTAGAATATGATACCATTGGAAATTTAAGAATTAGTTTGTGTACAATTGGAAAAAAAATAGACAAATTAAGGCACAAACATAATAGAGTTATGGATGTAAAATAACACTTTATTGGAAAGAATATGATAGGTATAAGAAAAAGAAAAAAAGCAATCAAAGGTGAAAATAAAAACAGAGAACATAAGGTAGATAGCTTGTCTTTAAGCAGCCTTAGTGTTTCAATAGAAAATCACTTTGATCATAGTTTACCTACTCCTGTGTCTAATAATAGTTTGTCCATTCTAATCATTAGTGATAGTTTTTCTAGCATTAGTGATAATTTGCCTCAGGAAGACCTTAGAAGTATAGAAGAATCATATCCCTTTTCACACATCCCTAGTAAAAAGAATTGGTCAATCATTGTTCATAGTTGTCTTAGAGTTAGTTCTAGCATGTATACAATCATCATAGGATCTTATAGGATTAGGATATGTTTTTACTCTTTTGAATTATCATTTTCAAAAGTCATTTCTATGTTATCATGTTGCATAGTAGAATTTTATAAGATTAACATTTTGTCCATCAATTAACATGTCAATTTCATTGCATTTTCCGCATCTTATCTATGATCATGTTGATATGATTTATTTTTATAAAAAGTTATGTAGAGAATTTTTGGTAACATTGCATGACATGTATACTTTGGTACTAACTTTAGATGCCATTACTCATTATGATCCCTTTAGGACAATTCATCTTTTTGAGGATAAGTCAATATTTTACCATATCTCACATGATCATATAAATACATCTACTCATATTTTCATTGTAGTGAAATTAGATAGTAGCATGGTTAACTATCATAGAGGTATCCATAGTTGCATATGTGTATTCTTATAGGAACTTTTGATTGTGTTCTTTGCTGATATTTCTTATATCATCCTTTCAAAAATGAAAAGGTTAGTGTTTGATCCTTGTGGTTCGTACACTACCTTGTTTCTTGTACCTTTTAGTTTCCTTGTTTTTCATTTTTGAACTCATTACTCTCTTTTCTTTTACAGGATTTAAGGACAAATCTTTTTTAAGAGGGGAGCATAATGAGGACATAGTTTGTAAATAATTTTAATTGTACTCACAATAGTTTAGGTTTATTTTTGGGTTACTTTTGGGTCTTTGTATATGTTTTGAGCCATGTATTTGGCCATTTTATGTAGATTAATTGCTTTTAGGCCTAAGGAAGAGTGGGAAGCCCATGTTGCCTAGCTTGGCCACCACTCCACCTTGCTTATATAAGGCTTGCTTCTCCTTTGTATTTGAAACTATTAATTTTGAATTTGAGATGAATACACTTTGAGTGTTTTATGAGTAGTGAGATATTCTCCTCTCCTATAGGCTAGACAAAGTTCTAACCTTCTTCAAGCTCTTATCACTAGGTGACCATCCCTAGAGTGATGAGCTAGAGACTTACCCAAGTTCCTTGGTGGTGTCTCCTTCATCATTTTCTGTCCATTCCATAACCATTTCAACCTTCCTTCCTTAATTCCCTTACATTTCCTTATAAATAGGCTTTAGCATTTGCATTTCCAAAATCTATTTTGCATCTCCCATGGTCTCTTTGATCAAGAATTGAAGAGAAGAAAGAAGGCTAGATCCTAATCCCTTTCAAGTTGAAGAAAGGCCTTGATCATAGTTTGTATGGGCTTAAAATATAATGTGCTAGGTGTCAAGATTATGGCTAGTTTAGGTGGTAATTAACAAGCAATTTGAAAACATAATTATGGCAATTCCATACAATTTCAAGGATTGGCAGAATGATCATGATTTTGGCTCAAAATGTTGGAGAAAATGGGAGACAAGAATGGTCTAGAATCATGAAAAATAATAAGGAAAATTCAAATTTTATATGGTTGTTCTTAGGTAAAAATCATGAGCTGTTTTGGGCTAAAAATAACTTTATGTTACAATGTGAATTATACAAAAATTGTTCGTTATCCTCTCATTTTTCCAACGAGCCAAAGATCACTCAATTTCAATAACTGTAGAAAAAGTTATGGCCAAAATACTAGAAGGTGTTCAGGTAAAACATGAAATCCTAAACCAGTGAAGAAAAATAATTACTAGGAATTATAGGTTCCAAATTAACCTTCAAGATCTTTATAATAATTATAGGTAATTTTGTTCTAAGAATTTTAAGACAACAATCACTTAATTCTGTAATAGACCTAGTTTTTAGAACAAGGGCCTAGGCTCTCAGAATCTATGAGAGTGCTTTAATGAGTATTTTAGTAGAAGTTGAGGATTCAGTCTGATCCCGAGTGACTATGAGAAATTAAAAATAATGAGGAAAAGAGTGTTCAAGGTACTAACAATAGCCAAGTGTGAGTAAGAAGAAAGATGTGGTAGGATAATAGAAATTTATGAGAAAGGTAAAGAGTGCTAGAGAAAGAGAAGTGTGTAAAGAACGATAGAGTAGAGAAAGAAATGAGTGACTTTGGATATTAGTAAAATATTTTAGATGTTAATAATTAATTGATTAATAATTGAAACTGATCTTGTTAAATTATGATAAATTGTCTAGATTATTCTTTTAGTGAACTAAGTATAGATTAGTTGGTTAATTAGGAGTAATTAGTAAATATATAATTAATATATATATAATTATAGTAATAATAAATAATTATTTGAAACATATATATCATTAAAGTAATATTTTATTTTAAGTTCTAATTAATTTTTGATGTATAATAATATTTTAATAATAAAATATTAAGGGCCCAGAGGTCGAACTTTTCTGGTAACTCGACCTGAGACTAGTAACTCTGTAAAGGAGGTTAGTCACAGTAGGGTTTCCCTGTAACGGATTGAAGACATGTGATTAGGTTTGATCGAACCAATCAGAACCTTCGATGTTGCCTGAGTTTGATCATGCATATACCTAGGCGTATTCGATGGTGACATGGTCAGTCCCCGGTAACTCGTTTCGATGTTTTAAGAATGTTTTCTGAAGAGGCCGAGACTTGATTTAGACTCTATCAACCTCATTTCCATGCCACCTTATTTCTTCAAAAATTCAATCTGCGCATCCTTAGCATTTAGAGCCTAACTTTCTCAAACGATACTCGATTGGAATGATTTTGGTCTCGTTCACTTTGTTTCAAAGAGATCTTCAATCCCTATTTCTGGTCTCGACCCCAAATTCTTACTCTGTCATGCTCAAATTCAGGGATTAAGTAAATTCATCTTAAAACCATGCCATTCACGTTTTTACTCTGCACATGCTTCACTAAAAAATTCATAACTTTCTCGTACAATCTTAGATTTGCGCAAAATTGGTGTCAAAATCTTTGTAACAAAATTATCTACATTTTTATGAAGACCTCAAAAGCTAAATACTCCCAGATTGGTACAGTTTTTAGGATCTTTGCCAATCTCTGTTTATCACGCCACTATGCTGACAGGTTCCAGAAAAATAGGTATATCAACCTTTTATGGTATTAGAATCACTTCGTTCTTTTTTTTATGGATCTGTATCAAAGAAATCTACAAGTCTTATGAAGGGTACAAAGCCTAATTCTCAAAGGAAAAATTTCTACAAATTTATCTTTACAGCCCTACCTGATTCGGGGACGAATAAAGCATCTTGTCTCGTTTCGATCATATCTCGGGCTACCGATATTGGATCGTCGCAAATGATATATCAAATCAAAGCGAAACAAGATACACAAGTTTTGTGTTGGCTATTTTTGAGATTCAGTCTCCATGAATTATCATGTATTTATTTTTAACGCCTCCAGTTTTTGGTTCCTAAAAATCCTACGCACCTAAAACCATTGGGTAAAAATTCAATTTTCTGGCAACCGGTTTCTAGCCAACCACCACCTCCTGGGACAGGTGTTGCCTTCAGGTGGAGCCAGCCCCTTCATGCCGCCACCTCACAAACAGCCGCTGTCAACTTAGCATTAAATGCAAACTTCCTCCATCATTACAATTATATTCTCTTCACCCTTCTTATTATTCATTCTCGGCCAAAACCATTCTACAATTCCCTTCCACTTCTAATTCAAAAAATTGTAGCTGCACTCAACAATTCCATTTATTGCAATCTACTAATGTTATGCACTCATGATAATTCTCTTAAACCAATACCTACTTTATTCTTACTAAACAGCCAGGACAAAACACAATTCCCTCTTCCTTTTGAATTCTAATTTCCACAATCCATTTCTCTTCCTCCCTAAGCCACCGTCAACCACCATCTAAACCATCTTTAGCCACCAAAATTTTGGTCACCTTCCACTCTTCAAAAATATTTTCCTTCCCCTCCTTCCTTTTTTTCTTGTCACGGCCAACTACCACTAAACAGACCTTTCCACTCTCAAAATTCTTTGCATGAAATGGCCTTTGAAGATCAATCTCATCCCCCTTGCTTAGGAGCTTCAAAATCGTGAGGTCTTTTAGGCCATTCTAGGTAAGTTTGGCAAATCTTCTCCTTAATTCTTTGTTCTTAAATCTTTAAGGACAATTGTTGTTGTTGTTGCAAAATTTTGAATAATGGAACCCTTGCTTTGGAAGCTAAAACCGTGACCTCTTCTTCATGTCTTAACCATGCATGTTGGAAATTCTAGGATAGAGAGCTAACAACGGCTATCGGTGGACAATCAGAGGTGTTTGGCAGAATTTTGGTGAACCACCCTTATTTCTCCACCAAACTCGTGAGCTACTATGAGGTAAGGGGAGTTCCTCTTCGGTTAATTATGCCTTAGAATTGTTCCGTTACGTTAGTTTAGTATTCGATGATTATAGTTTTAAGTTTCGACGTGATCCAACGGTCGGATTTCAAACTAAATAATTTTTGGTAACCAATAACAATTTTGTTATATTAAAAATGAAAATAAATTTAAATAAGTATTTTATAAAATCTCGTAATACGTGCCTCGACGATCGGGTGTCCGGAAGAAATTTTACCGGAATCAAAGCCAAGACGAAACGTTACAAAATTTAGTGTTAGGCGGGCTCGGTTACTATTCGATATAGTTGTATAAATAAATTTTATATTTTTATGTACTTCGATGTAATATGTGTAGATTTGTCCTATAAGCCCCACAATTAGAGGTTAAGTTCACTGTTAAGTGGCCAGAGTTATCTACAAGGAACACACGCTTTTCGAGAAATTCTACCGAATAGGACGTTTTCAATAGTTATTTTATTTATCGGATTTACAACGATATTTTCCTAAATTCTTTTTAAAGATGATAAGGTAGTTACGATTAAGTTAAAAAGTAATATAAAAATAAATTAAATAATAATAGAGGTTAAAGAAATTAATAAGTAATTATGTGATTAATGGTTTAGTAAATGTTAAATATACTTAGATGGGAACAGTAATAATAAAATAACTAGAACATGTAAATTAGAAGAGTGGAATATTTATGAGCTAAATATCACTAGAAATAAGTCTGGTGATTTTATAGAGTTCATGTTAGAAATAAGGCTAAATTACTAAGATAAAGAAATTAGAGTAAATTATAAGCACAAGAATTAATTAAGTTAATATCTGGTGAGTTACTAGCAAAAAAATAAACTAAGACAAGGAAAAGGAGTTAGTTAAAACGGAATTAGAAACAATTGCTACTTAGATTAATAAAGAGGTGAATAATAAGTATTAAGGATTAGTAATACTAGTTTTAATTTATAGACCACCTTAATAAGTTCATTAGACTAAGGATCAAAATGATTACATGAATTATGGAATGATTAAGGTAGATAATAATTAGTTGAACCGGTTAGATTAGACTCAAATAAATGAGTGACATCTAAAGAAGTAAAAAATCAGTACATTCAGGAAATAACCAATAATTGAAAAGGAGATTAGGATGAAGTAAATAGGTCTTAAGAAGGAACGATACCTTAAGAAGTAAAATTCCATGCATAAGATATCTAATTAATATGAAGTGGAAGAAAGGACATATACAAGATTATTCCAAAAAGGCACTTAATTGAACATAGAAATTATACCTATAGATGAAGAACCATAACACTTAGAAAATAAAAAATTTCATAAAATATAATTTGATCTACCGGAGTAGACCTATAGAGGCGAGAGGCAAGAAACGAATAAGTGAAAACTAGATTATAGATAAATGAATGATTGGTATTATTTGATGATGATAAACTGTATGAATTCATCAGTGATAATATTTTGATGATTGGTTATACTATGAAGAATACATTATGCAATATGAGGTATTACTGATGCATCTGAAAGAAAACATTAATATGTACCTGTCACGGTAATGAGTCCTGTAATGAAAAACGAGGTATGAGATATGGCAAGTGATAAGTATGCAAGTGATGATTCGTACTTGATGAGTATAGAAATGATACGCTGGGTCATTTTCATTCTCAATTACCAGTCACTAAAGGAAGTAGTATGA
The DNA here is from genome assembly GCA_037962975.1 of Clitoria ternatea. Classification (NCBI taxonomy): domain Eukaryota; kingdom Viridiplantae; phylum Streptophyta; class Magnoliopsida; order Fabales; family Fabaceae; genus Clitoria; species Clitoria ternatea. Next base: position 112,499,034 of record CM075671.1, read on the forward strand.
ATGTATGTATGTGGATGTGATAATATATGAAACCATACCTAACCTTCAAAAGCCAAACTACCGTGATCCTTGATTTGTCCATATAGCCTATAAACCCACCCTTAGATTTGAACAATGCCTATAAAATTAAGGGTATTGAGAATGAAAATGAATCATTAACGGGATCTTACTAGTGATGGGGATCAACAGAAAGAATGAGAACTTTTGTGAACCATTTGATTGAGGAAACTAGAGCTGACACCTTGGGTACACTGGAAGAGGTTTGCATTCGATCCCCTTGAAGGATCTTGAAAGTACAATTGGGTCAGGCATCTAATGGCTTGGATTTGCGCCTAATGCTGGACGGTCTATGGTAAGCCTAATGTTCTTCGACTAAAGATGAAGTGTAGCTATGTTCATGGAGATCCAAGTCCTAGTATGATTGATATGATGAATATTGAGTGGACTTGAAAGTCCATACCCGATTATGAGATGAGAGGACTTGGTTGGCTCCGACCACCTCTAGTTCAAAAACATTATGTACAAGGGCAGCCTGTACAAGACGGGTTCTGAGAATGATTAATGAATTAATAATGGGCCCACATGGATTCATATGAACTAATAAGAAAGATGAGTAATGAAAACATGTTGAAAGAACTCATGAATGATTGACTGTTATGATGAGATATCTCTCAAAAATGCTAAGGACTAGTCGAATAACTGGATATGAGATTGGGAACGTTAGGAAGTTGGAAAGGTGAGATAACTTAGAAATAGTAGGTCTCCCTTGAGTGCGAATGACTCATGTTATGTTTGATTGATGGTTGTGAGAGGACGTTGGAAGTGACACCCTCTGTCTTGTTTGGAAGAGAGAGCTCACCCTTATGCCTATTGCAGACCACCGATTCGCCTTTGTTCGTGTATTAGGTGAGAGTGCGTCAAGATTGTAGCGGAGGGAGACTATAGACTCAGTCTTGTTGACATAGCAATGATGGATTCTACTAACCTCCCACTGATACCTGCCCGACTACCAATTATCGTGGAGGTTCCATAAGAGAATGAAGACCTAGAGGAGGGACCTTTGGGTGAGCTAGAACCTGCCTTGGCTGACGAGATGTCTTCTATATTGTTTTGTTTGGATGCATAGCCAGGGAGCCTGTGTGCTTCTGTAGTTCTAGTAGAACGGGACTGATGATACTGGTCCTTTGTACTAATGTAAATATCCTAATGATGTTACCCACCACTTAATGATGCTATTTATTTTGATTTCACACTTTAATGTACTCAATATGGTTACCTTGGACTTTAGTTATTTGTTTTATGGTATTCCAGTTTTATGTTATGGTGTTGTTAAGGTTTAGGGTTTGAGTTTATTAAAAAAAATTACACTTCTATATTTTTCTCAAAATAGTAACCTCTTAGTTAATTAGAAAAATCTAGTGGAAGGGATTGTCCTAGTTAATTGAGGGTTTTACAGATTCTGATAACTATGGAGAAAGTTATGCTGGAAATACTAGAAGGGGTGTAGTCTATCACGAAAATTCTTTGACTCAAGTCTTAAAATAAAAATTGAGATTTATGCATTTAGAACTGGTCCTCGTGGTCTGATAGGTGTTTAGTTTGCATTAGTTTTAGGGTTCATATAGTCTTAGTTTTAGTTTATTTCATCTTATTTTCCCTAATTTCCATGGTTATTCTTCTATTTCCACACATGTTACTTGGGTAGTTGTATTTTGTAGGAACCTTCATAAGATAAGTCTATTAGTAAAAGGATTTGGAAGCTTTTGAATGGAATGATGAAAATGGGAAGAGTTTAAGCTTGTAGAAGACTCAAGATTGAAGCCACTCCCATTATTGAAGAGGGATGTACCAAAGAAAGCATTTCAGAACCCAAAAACACCCACGAAATGCATGTTTGCCAAGGTTCAGAGAAAACCACTGCCAGTGGGAATTCCCACTGGCCGTGGAACACATTGGAGGAAATGAAAAAATTGAGATAGAGAAAACCACTGCCAGTGGGATTTCCCACTGGCCGTGGAACTCCCTGCCAAGAAACCCACTGTCTGTGGATTTTCCCACTGCCAGTGGTTTCTGACCAGTTTTCAATTCTTCATGCGTTTTGGGGTCAAACAGTACGATCCACTGCTAGTGGATTTTCCCACTACCAGTGGATTTTACACGTTGCAGCAGTTACCTCCTCTTTTTTGCTTAATTTGAGAGGAACAAAAGGGCAAAAACACGGGGAACAGACATAGAGGGACATAAGACAGTTTTGGGTGAGAATTGAGAGCTTCTTCAAGGAGATTTTCAAGAAGGATTTCAATAATCAATAAGGAGGGTATCAGATCTTCAGATTTTGGGGCATTGGATTAGGACCAAAAGTGAGAACTCTAATTCTTCTCCAAACCCTTGTTTTGTAATTAATATTTCCTTCATGTTTGAGATTGAATTTTGGATTTATGGTATTGTAATCATCTTCCTTATGGCAAACTAAACTTCATTCTTGGGATTAGGGGTAGCATGTTTGTAAACCAAACTTAGATGTTCTTCATTTTTCCATTTATGAATCATGTTTCTTATTCAATTTTATGGATGTTTAATGCTTCTACAAGGCTTAGAAATAAGTGTAGATGATTATAAATTGTGTGGGTAATCAAAAGATTGACATATGGTTTGAATCACTTGAAATTCAACCTAGGGATTTGGGTTATGAAAATAGACAAAGCCCTTTGAGGGATAAACGGGTTTTCATAAAGCGTAAGGGATCTAATTAACGAATTGAATGTGGTTCTTCGGTAATTAGGTACGTTAGTGAGGTTTTGAGAGAAAGTCACTAATTAAATTTGGAAAACTTGCCTTAGGAAACAAGATTTCATAAATGGGAAATTGAATTTCATTGAAACTTGGTAACGACATGTGAACCTTTTAACTTCCAAGAACCTAATCTCGATTATTTTCAATTAAGTACTTTGATTTTCACCATGAATAGCTTTGTTTTTTCTCTTGGCATTTTTATTTTTAAGTCAATTTTAATTTCTACTGAAATTAAATCATTGGTCTAGATAATCGAATCGCTGATAAAGTCGGTACTTGGGCACAATCCTTGTGGGAACAATAACTTTTTATTACGCGATACCTCGTGCGCTTGCGGTTGGATATCATGGTCTTCATAAGAGTTATAGGGAATTTTGTTGCAAAGATTTTGAGATAAGAATTGTTTAATTCTGATATCGGTAGGTAAGGTTATGGTAAATTTAATGAGGCATATGCAAAATTTTCTAACTTGGAACACACAGGACTAAGAAAATAGAGTCAAGACTTTGACAAGTCTTAGGCAGATTAATTAGACAACGGATTTTGGCCAATAGGTTTAACCCTATAGCCTTCCCTGTTACGTAGGGTCTTTTAAAATCTTAGCGCCCAATTTCAAGCCTAATTAGAGAGTTTCGAGACGACACGTGAACAAACAGAAGTTATTTTACGTCTTTTGACGTTTTCCAATGATAATGTCAGATTACAGAATCAAACTAATAGAATCAAACAGAAGTTATTTTATGAGTGTTGGGAAAATATTTGGATTCAAGACTTGGTTTCAGACTCAAGATAGAAGTCTGTTGATTGGAAAACAATCGTATGTTGGACTTCGTATGATTGGTAGGACTCATCCTGCTTAGTGACAGTTACGTAATTTTTACCCAAACAATGTCTTATAGGGTTATTTTACCCTTATGGAGTTTCTATTTATCTCTGCCTTACACAAAAACCAAAATATAGAATTCTGCTACTTACAAAATTCAAGTTACGAGATCCTGCCACACATAGAATCTTTGATATAGACTTGGCTAAGGTTTATATCTCACACAAAATACATAGTAACACGCATATAATTAATTTTAGGGTCTGAGATGTTTGTCCCAAAAATCTAAGGTGTTACACAGTTTTCATTAGAACTCATTCTTATTTTCGTGTCAAAAGAATGACAAAAATCTGCCACCAAACCTGCTTTTACCACTTCGCTATGTTTCTCTATGAGCCCCATGGTCATGTCAGTCATTTCTCTACCTTACATCACTTCTCATTTATTGTTCCCATATTTTTTTTCAGAATCCATTTCCAAGCCCACCACTTCCCAATATGTCAAGTCTCTCCTCCACCTCACATCATGCCTTCACTCATGTCACTCTACATTATTCACTCCCCATTTTCCAATGCCACTCACGGCGCCACCATGCTTGTTTCTTATCACTCCTTTATTTTAGTCTTCACCTTCTCTCATTTTACTTCATCTATCCCATTAAACATCATTCACTTCACTCTTCACTCTCTTGGCTACCCTCCCTTAATAACTCTCTATTCATTTTAAAATTTAACTCTCATTTCATACCTCACCCCCTCTCAGCCATACTTTCTCATTTGCTCATCTCATCATATTTAGCCATCACCATCATTTCTTTTCTTCTACTTTATCATCACCCTCATCGAAATCATAACTCCTCTTCTCTCCACCATCAAACCATCATATGACCACCATCAAACCATCATATGACCACCACCTCTACCATAAGACCACCACACATGCAAAGGATAAACTTTGAAGAGTTTATCTTCTTCAACATCATTATCCACCCAAAACCACCATAAACCACCAAACAGCACCATTTTGACCACCATTCAACCACCATAACACATCACCTTGTGCCATTATTTAAACCTTCTTCACCATGCATGCAAGGGTTTATGCTTAAAGAGCTTCCCTCTATCTCTTCCTCTATAACCCAAGGCCACTGTCACCATAAATCCTTCTATTTTTTATCATTAAGCTCACAACCACTACCTAAGGGGCATGCATGCCATGGTTTTTCTATAATCATGGCTTGCATGCAAAGTTTCTAAGGTAAGACCTTGATCTACCTTGGTTCTCTTGAATTTCTCTATGGCTAAGAGTAGCCCATGATCTTTCTTGTAACACCTTGGACTTTTCAGGGAAATCTCTAGGACAATGGGCCCATGAGGGCTTGATGTGTGATAATAATTGCTTGTGTATAAGGCTATGACTTATCTATATTAGTTAATACTTAGGCTTCGACTGACACTGTGTTACACATAACAATAATAATAATAATGGTAATAATAATAATAACAGTAATTAAAGATTCAATTCAGAACTAGTTTTTGGTGGTTTGCACGTTACATTGGAATTTGTGCCTAGAGTTGAGGATGAGCATCGGGAGCCTTAGAAGGTCTTGAGGTATGAATAGTGTCATGAGACTTAAACCCTTGATTAAAACCCACTCTTTACACTATGTCTCTAAATTTTGTCAAAAACCAGTTAGAGCCTTGGCTTTTGTACTTTGTCAAAATGTAGTGTAAAATTCAGGTATGCACCTGGTTCTCCATTTTCTACGTAACTTTATCACCCGATGTCAGAATCAAGTGATTCTTGAGTGATTCTTGTCTCAAAATTCTCGTAACAAAATTCTCTACAACTTTCATGAAGACAACTAAGTCCAGTTCTAGACCCATTAATCCTAGTTTGCTAAATAACCCACTGACCCATAGTTGCGTTGATTCACCCAGACATCTTTTAGTTTTTTGAGTATAACTTTTTCCATAGATCTCAGAATTGAACGATTCTCTTTTTAAAATTTTTGTAACAAAATTCCTATGATTCATATGAAGTCCATGAAGGCTAATTTTAAATACAAAATTCCTAGTATTTATTTTAAGTTGCTTGACCTGGAATTCACGCAGCAACTGCAACCCCTTTCATATTTTCGCCTTGACTTTTTCTACCGTTATCAAAATTGAGTGATTCTTTTCCTGCAAATTTCATAACAAAATTATCTACAATTCTTATGAAGACACTAAAAGCTAATTCCCAACCTAGAAGACCCAGTTTTTATTTCAAGCCACTGCTTCTAGATTCGCATCTAGTTTGGGTAATATCTAGTATTTTGGCTAGAACTTTTGCTATGAGTGTTAGAATTGGGTGATCTATGGCTCCTTGGAAAGAGAAGAAAAATCTACAACTTTTCTATTTACCACTTCTCCAAAATCCCACTCGAATAAGACTTAAAATTAACGCTATTGGGTATCACTAAATTACATCAGCCTTGCTGCTAATTTTACCTTGAAACATGCACCATACCATTCTAATTTAGATCGTCATTACCTTCCACTTCCTGCCTACAATCCCAACTTTGCCAACATTAAATCATCAGCCTACTTCCCCTTCCTCAAATTCATATGGCAAGATCCCATAGGTTGCATGAAATGTGTCCCATCCAAATTCTTCTAGAAGCAAAGGTTGAATGTGCCTGTTGTCCCCTCTTTTCACACATGGTTATGCTCTTCTAACTCAACCATTCTCCCACTCATGTACCTCTCCCTTTCTATAATCATAAGGCATGTATATTTAACACATTTTAGTCACTTGAAAACTAAGTCTTCTCTTCCTTTCCTCCTTAGCCGAGACCTCCCTCACCATCTCCCTAAGTTTCTTTTCAAAATATTACATAAAACCAAGTCATTCTCTTCCCCTTGGCCATGACCCCTCTTCCTCTTTTCTCCATCTCACCCACTAAAATCTCAACCAAGATTCTCCTTTCTCTTTCCCCCATTGACCACCACCACTAAGACCCCTCTTTTTTTTTTCTAACAACCAAAACAACCACTCTTCTTCTTCATCTTGGGAGCATCTCTTGGATCTTTTGAAAGCCAACAAGCAAGCAAGCAAGAATCCATTTTCTTTCTCCTCTCCCACATGAAGTTCCATAAGGTAAAGGGAGGAAACCTCCACTAAACCTTGCTTGGTCCTTGTGCATGAATGATTTTCTTTGATCTTATTTATGGTCATGAAAAATTTATCTAGTCATGGTAAAATGAACATGCATGGTTGTTGCCTTAATAACTTCATCAATATAATGGTTTACATGCAAAGAAATAATTATAAAAATGAAGACTTTGGTATTGCATGAGTGATCTATGGTATGTGTGGATTGTTTCATGTGATTCTTATGTTATTTGGATGATATTGAAATGCTAAAATTTTTAGTGTTGAAAAGATTCCCCTAACATATCATTTTGGTGCCGTGTGTGTATATAAGATAGTTTATAATTAATGAAGCTTTGGTTGCATGGCTAAAAATGTGATTTTTTATGATTATGTGATAAAAATGGAATGAGGAAGATTTGATTAAAATTTTGTCCAAAAGATTAATAATGAAATTTTGATGAGAAAAATGATTTTGAACTAGTACATGGGTTAGTACTTTAACCGTAGCACGTTATGAATGATTAGATTGATTTTATATGCGCTTTGGACATGGGTATGCTTGCTATCCATGGTTGTTTTCATGTATTTAAGATTCTAAAAATTTGTAAATTCATGAAATAAGAAAACAAATTGAAGTCCCAGTAGGGTCCATAAAGAAAAAAATCGATAAAACTAGCACTACAAAACGTATAAATGCGAAGGTTTAAGGGTGGACGGGCACGTTGCCCTTGTGTTGTAAATTATTGCACAAATTTGGTATGTAATGTTATATGAGTATGATTTAATGGATAAATGACCTAGTAAGAATGTGTGAATGTGGGGTGAAGATCCCACGAATGTTGTATGTATTCTTTGTGTTGTATGATGCCAAATGGAATGATCTAGAGAGACGTCAGAGATAACAGACATCTCATTGTTTGACCAATAAATAGGAGTTAATATCTCACCTTTACTGTCATTTCCTTAGCATGACGGTATGGATCTTCAAACAGGTGAAAGACGAGCAGTGTGTTGTTTAGAGTGGTGTAGGAATTTCTTCAAATTCCTAAGAGAGATGTGGATCTTCCTCTTGATTCCTTCAAGATCTATGCAAAAGATGTCTAAATCTTAAAGAACAAATGTTGAAACTATATATTGGAGGTGTTGGCCGAGATGTTTATAGTGTGGAAATGAAAGTTTTTGTGGTGGAAATTAGAGGAAAGGTGTAACATCCCAATTTTGAAGTTAAGTACCGAATGAAAATAAACCATTACGATTTTGATTTCAGAGTAGGAAGTTAACTATTAATTATAATCAACTTAACTTAAGGAATAATGACAAATTGATTATGCTTAGTTGGTAAAAGGTGGCTGCTTTCGATTGACGAGTCAAGTGAGTGGACTGCAATTCACGTTTTCCCATCCCACTCTCCTTCTCTTCACGCGCATGTACATATACCCTGTATCACCGTGGACATTCATCTTTACTCACTGCTTCATCCTCTGTTTTCTTCCTTCTTCGTCTTCTTCCTCTTTTCTCCTTCCCTGTTTTCGTTCTTCGTTCCTGGAGACCACGGCAACGGTGCTGCAGAAAGGTTAGAGTCCCCTCCGACTGGTGAAGGACGATCACTGAAGCAGAGGAAGAACAACCCCCATTCCCGAGCCGATTGCAGGGCACGACTGTGCAAAGGGAACTGGACGAGGCAGAAAGGACGTCAGACCAAACGTCGGAGAGCGGAGGAGCTTCCCGAGTCCCTTCTGTAGGTAGGGGGTGCTTGCATGTCAAATGCATGGTTCACGAACGGTACCGGATGAATGTACTGCTTTCAGTGTGTGCATGTGTCTGTGACGAATGTGTGCGATGCCTGATTGATGATCTTGGATTCCATGTGTATGATAGTAGCATCTTGATAGTAGTGATACAATAAATGCATGTAATCAAGGTGGTGGTAATGTAGTCTGATAGCCTTTCTCATATAGACGAGTATGATGCATGGTTCTATCACTGTTAATACCGTGAGGATATGAACGTGTGGCTGTTAATTGATTCGTTCGATGTTATTACCCTGAACTGTTTGATTGATATGCATGCTGGTATGAACGACAAAGTAAATATAGGGACTATGTTGAATCGGTTTCTACCTTGATGGTTACGAAGGATGTGTCGGACGAGTGATGATGCTTGCTGATAAAACGCATAAGCTGCATGTGTAGGAATGGGGTGACCCGTGGAAGGTCAAGAGCCCCGAAGGAATGGCTTCCAGCTACAGACCTTGGCTAGATCCTGTGAGAGCTCGTGGTAGCCGTGGGAGCTAGAGATGAGTCTCGAGACGTCAATGGGAGGCCGGTACCACACGGGAAGAGCTGATGGACGGGAGGCCAGTAAGGGGGAAACTGTAACTGAAAGTCATTACTTAAGTCGGATCCGCAGGCGTGCATGTAGATATGATGTTGGTTAAGATAGTACGTGTGGTATGTCTTGGGGTGATACGAATGAATTCCGAGTGAGTTGATGCATGTGTTGTGTGAATGAGAATGAACTTTATGGGTTATGCATGTGAGTGTATGTTATTGAAATTACCTTAGTCTGCATGGTCATAGTGTAATCTAAATGCGACTGAGTGAATGTAAGTGTGCGTACTGACACTGATACCGAGTCACTAACTGTCATTGTATATGTAAAAGTTCACCCCTGCTGTGGCTACATTTTTCAGTGAATATCTCTCGGAATGAAGGATGAAGGAGGAGCTGAGTGCAGAGCGGAGCATCCGAGCGCTATTGAATATATGTGTATATGTTATACCGTGTATAAGGTCTTGTTAAGCCTTGGCCGGCTCGTATTTTGGTCTTAGTCTTTTATATCAGAACTTGAATTCTCTCGGGTAGAGAGAACATGACAAAGTGTTTGTAATTATTTAAATACGTCCTTATAAATATGTATATATATTGTGCGTTTATCCTATGCTATGAGTGATGTCCGAGTGATAAATATGGGTGTACGGGTATACTTTCCGAGCGTATGGAGTCAGCGTGGCTATGGGTAGAAGTGGAGCTAAGTTGTTGTTGGGGAAAGAAAGATAATGAGTTATTCCGAGTGATGAGGAGTTGAATAGCACCGAGTGATTGAGGTTATATAGTCTAGAGTGGGGATTGGTTTGAATTCTTAGGTGATATCTGTGAGGTTTCCCCGAGTGGAGAATAATCAACGATTTCCGAGTGAGAATCCGCCGAGTGAGAGTTCACCGACCAGAGAACGACACCTAAGACTCTAAGTGAACCCATTGTAATAAATCAGTAAGTAGCTAGAGAACCCGAGCGAGTCTTGACTTAGTGGGGAAATAAGAGTAGGAAGTATTACGGTTACCGAGCGGAAAGTGAGTGAAATATCTCGAGTGGCGTAATGGATGTGAAAGTTATTCCGAGTGAGAAGTCTTCATGGATTCCAAGTGAGCGGCTTTGGGAATCATTTTCGGGTCACCAATACATAAAACCCAATCGAGTGGAGCCATGGAATGCGATATGCTATCTGAATGAAACTGGTATGTATTAGGGTTATCCCGAGTGAATTAAGAAGTAGACCTTCCCAAGCGAGCCATATGCCGAAATCCGAGTGGGGGAAATACCGAGTGGAGTGACAGGATGCCGAGTGTAGTTTCGCTTAAGCGTCTTCTCTTTCGCTGTACATATGTCTATTCCCCTTGTCTCCTTCCCCTCCTTCTCCTTGTTGTGCCCGATTTTGTTAATTGGAGCAGATTATGTATGGTTTACTAACTTTAAATTTGAAAAAAATTTCCCTGTTGATTTTATTTATTTAATTAAAAACTAGGGTGTTACAAAAGGAATGTAAAAAGCTAAGGAGAAGAAATGGAATTGGTTGAGAGGCATGAGAGGGAGGTGGTGTCGCCACTCTACACAAAGGAGAGATAAGGCAAATGATGTTTCACCACCTTTGGGAAGAGTCCAAAAGATAAGAAACTTGAGGGAACTCAAGAAAATTTAGAGAGAGAAAATTCACTTAATCTCACTAGAAATCTTCCAAATGAATCTTAGCTTATTATTTACAAAGAGATTGAATCTTATATACTCCATGTAAAATTCAAAACTGGTTTGGGTGGGCTTTTAAAATCTTCATCCAAGGCCTAACATCTACAATACTAGCCTGAAGCAAGGATATACCTATACAAGGCCTAAAAATGGCCCAAAATGAAAATTATGTCCATGTAAGGCCCAAACTAATAATAATTCTAAACCTAATTAATTCCTAAAAAAAATTCCTAACAAACATATTTATAAAGTAATTATAAAACCCAAAGATGGTCCAAAGGAGGCCCAATAGGCTAGGTCCTCATCATGCTCCCCTTCCTCAAGAGGATTTGTCCTTAAATCGTAAAGATCCTCAAAGCAATGCTCCAGATAGCAAGAAACCTATAAGAAGAAGGGAAAAAACAAAATGTGTAACATCCCATATGTTTTTATATTTAAAATAGGATAATAAATGTACAAATGAGTTAGATTATGAAAAGTGGAGGATATATAACATTTGTATGATTTAAAAATGAATTAAAAGGGGGATTTATGGATTTTGCCTGACGCGTAGCGCCAGGGTAGCGCGTAGCGTCAGGGTAAAATTTGGGAGCTGATGCGTAGCGCCAGGATGGCGTGTAGCGTCAGTGTCACAGGCATAATTAAAAGGTGGTAGTGACAGTAACGCGAAACATGTAAAAAACAGAATTTAAGACTTCTCCTTTTCCTTCCTTTCTTATGGGCTACGACTTCTAGGGCCAATCGAATGAGTTTCCATCGTTGATACTTACGACTAACCATGGTTTTGAGTTTGGGGGAAGTGAGGTGAGTATTCCAGCATTATTAATTCTAAGTTTTTCTCTCTCCCCCTCTCTTTCTCTTTCTAAGCATGAAGTGGTCAATGCATGGGGTCTTTCAATTATGCATGTGCATGGTAAAATGAAGCTTAACAATGGTGCATGATGTTATGGGTATTTTGAAATGGGTAACGGGGTTTTGTTTTGGTAATTGTAGGTTTCAAACCAAGGGTTGAAAGGTCGTTCGACACGGTAGGACTTGAAAACGAGGGTCGGAAATGGAAACAGTAAGTTTTAATAACCTTGAACCAAAGTTCGGAGTTGTTTTGAGGTTACAAATTTTGGTTTCAATGATTATGACATTAATTGATAATTCTTTAATCCTCAATCTTAGAGCTTGGTGGGTTTTGGAAGGAACCGGAAGTTGATGCGAAGATTCAGAAAGCTTGGAATCGAGGTAAGAGGGGTGTGCTGGGTTAAAGGTTAATATAGAAACTTATTTGCGTCGTTGATGGATAGGAAAAATGGTATATTATTGCCACTATTAGATGATTTAATTAAATTTAGAAAGTTAATAATGAAAGATTAGAGAACAAGAAAGTAAGGGTGAACTATAAACCTTGGAAATGATAAGTAAGAAATAAATGGATGGGTGAATATGTAATCGAATATATGGATATGTGATGATCAGAAAATAATAGAATACCCTATATGGAATAAGTAAAATTATGAAGTAAAATGATATAGTGTGAAGTATGTATATCCAGTAACTTATGAAATAGGAGGTGAGTTTAAGGGGGTTATGCACATATATAGATATAAATAGATGTGAGGCGGGTGAGTGAAAAAATAATGGGAAATATGATAATTATAGTTAATAATGCATAGATGATAATAGTGAGATAATAAGACTATGTGAGTAGATGGGAAGTTATAAATTATAGTGGATAAGCCTGATAAGAAAATAATGTAGATAAAGTTAGAATGAAATGATGTTGGTTAAATATGAACAAAAATACGAGGCTGAAGAGTAGTTTATAACATTAGTTGCTTTTGGTAGATTGATGATTATGATGTGATGATATATATATATATATATATATATATATATATATATATGAGTATGATGATTTGATATGATTTACTGATTAAAATGATAAAAATCAAATGATCTAATGTGACTAGAATTATATAAATATTAATAATGATGAACTATATGATTGATGTGGATAGTTGTTGAATTGACGATTACAATGACATAATATATTGAGGATGCAATATATGTATGTATGATGTGATGTGGTGGTTATGTTATGTGAAAGTATATTGTTGTACATAAGAATGAAGGCTGTGATTGTTGGAAATATGCACTAAAAGCCTATATAGGACACATCATTTTGAATAAGGTATTTTTTGTTAAATAGTTTAACAATCTTTATTTATCCTTGGAGTAATAGGTCATATAAGAGTTATTCCTAAAATGTCCCTAGTCAAGTATTTACGTGGGGACATGTAAATACATTAAGACTAGTGTGTGAGTGTACTGATGATATGATCTCATAGATCATGGATATAAATGATATCAAGTCTTCACACGGGTAGACATTAAGAGTAATGATGTACTGGACAGACCCACCATGAGAACGTTGCATGGATCGTTACATGAATGTCATAAACGATTCTCAATGTGATAATGGTATATGTAGTCCTTTAACCTGAAGTCACTATGATTCCTACATAAGGAGTTTGTTGTTTTAATACAATCAAACATCTTCTGTAACAAGAGGACTATAAAGGTTGTGGTTAGGCAATGAACAAATTATGCAGAGGGATGTGAGTGATGTAGATGAGATTTGTCTTTCCTATGTGACAGGAGTGATATCTATAGGCCACTTGATGGAGTGAGATTAAGGAAATGCATGGCCATGCTAGAAAGAATAAATATTGGATATTTATTCGGATAAAGTCTACTCCAGTATCAAGTAAAATAAATTGGACCATACAAGGATGACACGACCATGCCTTGGGCCCAATTAGGATATCGTGACAAAAGGAACAAACATATAAAATAATTATCACTTATAGGTTATGTTGATAATAAATAATATTCAGACATAATGATGCATTGCTAGATGCCGCTCTTATTTTATATTAATAATAAAATAGTTTATTATTAATATAACCGAGTATTTTACCTATACACACATAGAGTAAGCCCATCAAAAAATAGCTTTTTATTTTAGTTGAACTAAAATAAAACTATTGGGCCTAACTCATTTAGAATGAGTAAGGAGCCCACTCTTTAGAGAGCAAATTAGGTCAAACCTAAGCCTATAAATAGAGCATAAGATGCTCATAGGTGGCTAACCAAAAAGAGACACAAAATATGTAAAAGTTGCAAAAGCTACACGCTGTCAAACTAGCATTTGGAAGGTGTAGCATTTTTGATGGGAGTACTCGTGTGGACTCCTAAAGGACGAGGCTATGACTGCTTCGATTCGATTTTCTTCAAGAGGTAATCCTAAAACGTAATATTTTTTTTGTGTTTGTCTTATGCTTTGAAACACGGTGCTTTGCAAATCCTATGTGAATCCTTGTATTTCCGCTGCTCATGCACTAGGGATTCCCTAACAGTGGTATTAGAGTCTGGTTGCAAAACCGTGTTTTGGGCAAATGTTTGTTTAAAGAACATGTAAAAATAAAATAAAATTTCTTTTATGAAAAGAATTGTAAAGGTTGAATCCTTTTTCAAAGGTTGCATGTTTTATTAGATATGTTGCAAAGGTTGCATTTTTAATGAGATGTTATGTAAAGGTTACATTTTTTATGAGATATGTTACAAATGTTGCACCTTTTGAAAGCTAATATCAATTTATTTTTGTTTTATGTATATTGATTGCTTTTCCCAACATTTTAATTAAAGAGCATGTTTTTGGGATGTGCTTTATTATATGAACATGTTGTATGTTACAATGGTGATTGTTTTATATGTGTTCTAATTATAAGGCATGTTTTATGTTTGTTTAATTAAATTGAAATCAAGGGTTGTATGCAATGCACATCTATATGTTTTCTCTTTTCTAATATGAATTGTTCATGTGAGATTTTGTTTAGAAAGTTTAAGAGTTAAACCCTAGCCGTAATAAAAACTAAAGTTGAAACCTAGCCGTAATGGTATTTTATTTATTTGTAAATGTTACAAATAAAATATTTGATTTTAATATTATATTTTAAATTCGATTTGTAAAATTTACAAATCAAATGTTAATTGTTTGTTAAATTTAAAGTTTGTAAGAGTTACAAATTTAAATAATTTATTCTTATTAATTTTAATAGGATTTGCATCGTTTGTGATCTTTTTAAAATTAATGTGATTTGTAAGAGTTATAAATTTAAAGAATTTATTCTTATTAATTTTAATAGGATTTGCATCGTATGTGATCTTTTTAAAATTAATGTGATTTATAGGAGTTACAAATTGATTCATATTTATTAACTTTAATCTGATTTGTAATTGTTACAAATAGAAGATAAGATCTTTATTAAATTTAATAATTTTAAAATCAAATATTTAATCCTTAATAAATTTGATAGGATTTGCAAAAGTTACAAATTAAAGATAAGATCTTTATCAAATTTAATAGGATTCAAAATAAAATATCTTGAACTCTAGAGATAAGGTCTAAAATTTAAACCTTGATCGTTCCTAAAAAATACGATGATTGTTGAGACTCTAGAGATAAGGTTTAAAAGTTAAACCTTGACTATGTTGTTCAAGTGGCCTCAATACTCAAGAGGGGGGGGTGAATTGAGTTTTAAAACTTTTGATTGGAATACCTTTGAAATTGATTTTTATAACCAAGATCGTGAGATTATGCAAGTGAAATAGAATGGAGGATAACAAGCAATGCACTACAATGAGAAATATTGCTGAAGCAATTTATCAAACACTTGGTGTGCAATATTAGAGGTATAAAAAATTAAGCAAGTTCAAGTGAGCTCTTCTCAACCAATCAATACCAATCAACAAATATGCAGTAAATGAAAGTAAAAGAGTAAGGAAGAGAAGCTTGCAAACCGATGTAACGAGTTCCACCCAATCCGGTGTACGTCTCGCCTCTAAGCAACCCACTTAGAGGATTTTCAACTATTGTAGACTAGAGATACAACTTTGAGCAATTGCGGCTTCCTAGTGTCCCACACTCAAGAACCCAATCCTCACAAGTATAAGGGCAACCCACCCAATCTCTCAATCTCACAATATCCCAAAGATTGAATCCTCAACCTTTGTAACCACTCAACCTAGAGTGAACAACCACTCAACCTAGAGTGAATATCTTGTGTTTGGAGTTTGTGTTTACAATCAATATACTCTCTCAATAGAGCAGATATACAAATGAAAAGCTCTCACAACTTCTAACTCTCAAGATGAGAGGATATACAAGTGAAGTATAAGATGCAAGAAATAGGCTTACAAAGCACAAAATAGAGCTAAGGATTTGTTGCTTCTTGGTTCTTGTTGGTTGCTCTTTGTGCTTGTGTTCTTCTTCCATTTATAGAGCCATGATAGCAGTTGAGGTGTGCCCTAGTTCATCATAGCCGTTGCACTTAGTGGAAATTTAAAGAATAATGGAGACATGAGCTGGTTTCCCACTTTAATCTGTTTTTCCACTAGTGTAATCGATTACACCCTCGCATTGTAATCGATTAGCTTCAAGTCAGAGAGTCACTAATCGATTATTTCATTTCCTCTAATCGATTAGCATCTGTACCTGATGCATTTAATTTGTTTTCACAGCATCCTAATCGATTAGCATGTCTTGCAATCGATTACCTTAAATCCAGTGACTCACTAATCGATTATATGGTTCCCTTAATCGATTAGCTTTCATACCTGATGTATTTTGTCCCATTTCTGATTGTTGTAATCGATTAGTCTCTGGTGTATAATCGATTACCTTAATTCCAGTGAGTACCTAATCGATTGTTCAGCTCCCTAATCGATTAGCTTTCATACCTGATGCAATTTCTTCCAAAACAGAAAGCTCCTAATCGATTAGCATCTATGGCCTAATCGATTAGCTTCGCTGTTACTTCAATTCTGATTTCATGTCTTTTATTTTGCATCGGTTTCTTCAAGAGTGCTTGTCATTATCAAAATCTTTGCACATCTTTGGACCTGTTAACATATTCAAACACATTCTCCCCCTTTTTGATGATGACAACTATGTTCATCTCTTGAGGGTTGTTAGTTTAAATAATATAGACTTATCTTTTATCTTTTTGCAAAAACAACTCTGCTACATTATCTCTTTTTCAAATAGCAGATGACCAATTTCAAAAATCAGAGTAATCACATTCAGCAGCCAATGTCTTATCTCATTTTATCTATTGTCTATTATCTCTTATCTATAACTCTCCCCCTATCAAAAGGAATTTAATAACCAGATAAAATTATTCAAATTTTAAACAAGAGATAAGCAAGATGTGAACACATATCAGATCATATATCAGAGCATCTAACACATTTAAGCAAGATATGAACACATGATATTTTTCTCCCCCTTTGTAATCATCAAAAATAATTAGAGCAGTGAAGAGAAATAATATGAACTGAAATGAGAAACTTTTATTGAATTTTAAAAAATGGGAAATACAAGAGGCAAAATTATTCAAAATTCAGAAAATAACATAAGCACTCTAAACAAGAGCATAACTAAGGTTCTAATTATCCGGGTTGAAGAAGCGAATTTCTGCAATTTGGTGAGCCAGCTCTTCATATCGCTGCTGCATCATCTCAAAATGTTGCTGTTCGGTCATTGAAAACTCTTGAAGGGAGTTTTCAAGGCGATCGAAGCGGCGGTCAAGATGGGTGTAGAGAGATACAAATGGGTCAGCTTGTGGTGCAGATGAAGAGGCTGATGGTGCAGCTTGTGGTTGAGGTGGAGGAGGAGGAGGAGCAGCAGGTTCAGCAAAGGGGTTGGCACCATGTTCTCGGTCACTCCTTAGAATCCACATTCCAGCAATGTTGACCATGCCCATTTTATTGAGGTGGGAAGTGCCAATGCAAGCTCTTGGGGGCACTTTCTCAGATAGTTCCCCTGCCAAGTCAACACCACAGAATTTAAAAATTTTGGTGAGGAGGATACCATAAGGGAGCTTTTGCTGGTCCTTGGCATGGCGCATGTGGAATTTGATCAACTGAACCCAGTTGATCTCTTTGTGGTTCAGCATGGCCCACATTAAGAGGACATCATCCTCTTCAACCAGAGCATAGTTCCCTCCACGGGGAACGATCATCTTGACCAAGAAAAAATGGAGCAGGCGGTTGTTCATGGTCAAGTGGCCAACTAGTTTGTGGTTGCTCATGGGAGGAGCCGGCTTCCATAAAGAACGGCGGGCAGTGATGGGATTAAAACCCCATTCATCCTCGGGTTCGCCTCCATCAAAGTCAGCATTGTTGAGGGGCAGTTTGGAAATTTCTGCAAATTGGGCATTTGAGAGTTTGATGGTGGTGTTTTTCACCTTGGATTCAACCATCCCATTGACAAGGCGGAGGTTGCAGTAGAATACTCTCATAAGCTCAGGATAGTATTCTTCTTCTTTGAGGGATAAGAAGGGGAAGAGGTTGTAGTGGTTGAGGCTTTGGGTGAAGGTAAGGCTTGGGTTGTCAAAAGTGTCAGCAACGGTGTAATGAGGGGTCATAATCTCCCTTTCAGAAAAATTCTTCATAAAATTTTGAAGTTCTCTGGGAGAAGAGAAGAACCTTGAGAAGTCAAGGGGGTTATGGGCTTGAGCTGTAGAGGACCTAGCTCTCTTGACATTTCTTGAGGTAGACATGGTTGGAAAAGGCAAAGAGGAAGATGAAGAGAGATGAGTGGTAGAGAGTTTTTGAGAGGTTTGAGAGGAAGGAGGTAGTGTGAGATGAGAAGGTGAATGAAGGGGTATTTATAGTTGAAAATTAGGTTTAGGAAGGAGGAAAGAGAGTTTAGAAAGGAGTGAAGTGAGTTAAGAGAGGGTGTTGTTCGAGTGAGCCTAGGAAATTGGAGTTTTGACTCATCAGAACGCGTGATAATCGATTACGAGACAGCTGGTAATCGATTAGATCAATGTTTCTGGGGAATTTCAAACGTTTCAAACAGGGGGTAATCGATTAGAGGCTTAGGGTAATCGATTAGTTTTAGAAACAGAATCGTCCTAATCGATTGGAGCAATGTGGTAATCGATTATGAAGAAGAGGAAACGTTTTGAACCTGAAACAGAAGCTTTGTAATCGATTGTGGATTAGTGATAATCGATTACCTTAGAAACAGAATGGTTGTAATCAATTATATGTAGGTGCTAATCGATTATCTTAGAAACAGAATGATAGTAATCGATTGTGAGTAGCCATGTAATCGATTATTGAGTCAAAAACTTCAAATTTTACATACAGCAAAGTTCCAATCATGAAATGTGATATATACCATGCATCATGCCATTCAACATAGTTCTTATCAAGATATCCTATCATTCAAACACAACTGGACATATCAAGAATGCCTAACTCTCTTCTTATGTGAATGAATTGTTCTCTAGCCAAGGGTTTTATGAAAATATCAGCTAGTTGCCTAGAAGTTTCTACATGTTCAAGTACACAATCCCCTTTTAACACATGATCTCTAATAAAGTGATGCCTAATCTCAATGTGTTTGGTCCTAGAGTGCATTACTGGATTCTTGGAGATGTTAATGGCACTAGTATTATCATATTTAAGAGGCACATGGTTTAATACAACTCCAAAATCTAGAAGTTGTTGTCTCATCCAAAGGATTTGAGCACAACAACTACCAGCTGCAACATATTCTGCCTCAGCTGTTGATAGCACAACACTTACTTGTTTCTTGCTATGCCAAGAGACAAGAGAACTACCAAGAAGGTGACATGTTCCGCTAGTACTTTTCCTATCAAGCTTACATCCTGCAAAGTACGAATCGGAGTAACCAACTAAAGTACATTCAGCCCCTTTGGGGTACCATAAACCAACATCTTGAGTCCCAACTAGATATTTCATTATCCTTTTTACTGCAGTGAGATGAGATTCCTTAGGACAAGCTTGGTATCTAGCACACATACACACAGCAAACATGATATCCGGTCTACTAGCGGTTAAGTAAAGTAAGGATCCTATCATACCTCTATATATTGTGAGTTCAACATCCTTACCTTTCTCATCCTTGTCCAAATAGCATGAAGTGCCCATGGGTGTGGCTATATCATTTGCTTTATCCATATTGAATTTTCTGAGTAGTTCTTTGCAGTACTTAGATTGGTTTATGAATGTGCCTTCATTGGTTTGCTTGATTTGTAGTCCAAGGAAGAAAGTGAGTTCCCCCATCATGGACATTTCAAATTCTTCCTGCATAAGCTTGGCAAACTCCTTGCACATTGAATCATTAGTGGCACCAAAAATTATATCATCAACATAAATTTGTACCAATAGTATGTTATTCTTTTTGTGCTTTATGAATAGGGTTGTATCAACCTTCCCTCTCTCAAAATGATTTTCTAAAAGAAATTTGCTTAACCTTTCGTACCAAGCTCTTGGAGCTTTTTTCAAACCATACAAGGCTTTCTTTAATTTGAAAACATGATTTGGAAATTGATGGTTTTCAAAACCTGGAGGTTGATCAACATATACTTCCTCTTGAATGTATCCATTCAAGAAAGCACTTTTAACATCCATTTGGTACAATTTGAAGTCCCTACAACATGCGAAGGCTAATAGTAGTCTAATTGCTTCTAATCTAGCTACGGGTGCATACGTCTCTTCATAGTCAATGCCTTCTTCTTGATTATATCCTTTAGCTACTAGCCTAGCTTTGTTTCTAGTAATTATGCCATTTTCATCCATTTTATTTCTAAAAACCCATTTGGTTCCTATTATTTGGTGATCATTGGGTCTTGGCACAAGCTCCCAAACTTCATTTCTTTCAAATTGATTTAGCTCTTCTTGCATGGCCAACATCCAATGTTCATCAATAATAGCCTTATCTATGTTCTTGGGTTCTATTTGTGATACAAATGCTAGGTGATTACAAGTATTTCTAATAGCATTTCTAGTACTTACACCTTGAGTCATTTCACCTATGACTTTGTCTAAGGGATGATCCTTCAAAGTTACCCATTCTTGTTGTCTCTCAAGTTGTGCTGCACCTCCATCATTGTTGACTTCTTCTTCTTTGTCTTGCAAGTTCATTTCTTGAAAAGTACCTACAAGATCATCAACATCTTCCTTTCTCGGAGGGTTATGGCTATTTTCATCAAATTTGACATGAATAGATTCCTCAATGGTATTTGTTTGTTTGTTGAAAATTCTATAAGATTTACTTGATTGAGAATATCCTAGGAATATTGCCTCATCAGATTTTGCATCAAACTTTCCTAGATTATCCTTTCCATTGTTGAGCACAAAACATTTACATCCAAAAATATGAAAGTATGCAATGTTGGGTTTTCTACCCTTGTAAAGCTCATAGGGGGTTTTCTTTAAAATAGGCCTTATCAAACATCTATTCATAACATAACACGCGGTGTTTACCGCATCGGCCCAAAAATGTTTTGCAATATTGTTTTCATTTAGCATGGTTCTAGCAAGCTCCACTAAAGATCTATTCTTTCTTTCAACTACTCCATTTTGTTGTGGAGTTCTAGGAGCTGAAAAGTTGTGATCAATACCATGTTTTTCGCAAAACTTTTCAAAAGATTGATTTTTAAATTCTCCCCCATGATCGGTTCTAATGGATGCAATTTTTGAGTTTTGCTCATTTTGGATAATCTTTGCAAGTTTCTTGAATGCATGATATGCTTCATTTTTATGAGCAAGAAACAATGTCCATGTATATCTTGAATAGTCATCTACTATAACTAGACCATAGTAATTACCTCCAAAGCTTTTGATTTTGGATGGTCCAAATAAGTCCATGTGCAAAAGTTGTAAAGGCCTTTGAGTAGAAATAATGTTTTTGGATTGAAAAGATGCCTTTACTTGTTTTCCCTTTTGACATGCATCACAAAATCTATTTTCAAATTTAAGCTTTGGTAGACCAATTACTAAATCTTTAGAAGCAAGTTTGTTCAAGTGGTCTACATGTATATGAGCTATTCTTCTATGCCATAGCCATGTTTCATCTTCTTTTGAAATGAAGCATTGTTCATCATTTGTTGACAAACTATCCATATCAATCATGTAAATATTATCAATTCTTTGGCCTACAAACTTAATTTGCTTATTAGTCTTATGCTCAATTATGCAACAATTTGATTCAAATAACACTCTATATCCTTTGTCACATAATTGACTTATGCTAAGCAAGTTGTGTTTTAGTCCTTCAACATATAACACATCATTTATGGAGGTGGAAGAATTTTTACCAACATTTCCGATTCCAAGTATTCTTCCCTTTGTGTTATCTCCATAAGTAACAAATCCTTTGCTTCGTGGAGTAAGTGATATAAACTTACTTTTATCTCCCGTCATATGTTTAGAACACCCACTATCCAAGTACCAATGGGTGTTACTTGCCTTAAAACATACCTACAAAACAATTCAAGTTAGAGAGCTTGGTACCCATTTTATGTTGGGTCCTTGTAGGTTAGTTTGTGAAAATGTTCCCTTAGGAACCCATACTTTTCTCACTACTTTTGGTCCTAATCTTCTAACATTGCAATTATAAGAGTTATGACCTTTAAGACCACAATGATTGCATTTCATAAAAGGTGAGGAGGATTTGCTTGGTGGTGCAAAGAAACTTTTATAGTGTTTCTCCATTTTATGGTTACTATGTTCTTGGTCATATCCTAAACCGGTTTTACTAAACATGCATTTTTGTTGCCCAAGTAGGATATTCAAGTTATCTCTTCCATTTGTGAATTTCTCAAGTGTCCTATTTAGGTCTTCAACCTTGGTTTCTAATACAATGCACCTTTTTGCAAAATCACATGGTTTATCCTTAGAGCATGTTTGAACTTTCTCTAGTTCTTCTTTTAAGCTCTCATTTTCTTTACATACTTCCATGAGATGCAATTCAAGGGTATCACTGGTTTTCCTAGATGCTTTGAGTTTACTAGAGATTTTTGTAAATTTATCATATAATTCTTCAAATGCATCTAACAGCTCATTTTTATCTAAGTCAAGAAGATTTACCTCATTATCTTCTTCTTGATGATTTGCCATTAAGCAAAGATTGGCTTGCTCATCTTCCGAGTCGTCGGAGCTGCTCACATCGTTCTCATCCCAAGCAATATAGGCTCTTCTTCTTCTTTGTTTGTCCTTGCCCTTCTTTTTGAGGTTTGGACAATCGGCTTTGAAGTGCCCTTCCTTGCCACATTCAAAACAACTTGGTGAAGAGGAAGTTTCATTAGAGGTAGGTTTCTTACCTTAGGGCTTAAAGTTCTTTTGGAACTTTTTGTTCTTCATGAATCTTCCAAATCTTTTTACGAATAGCCCAAACTCTTCTTCTTCATCTAAGTCACTGCATGATTCTTCCTCATGCATGGAGGTGGCTTTGAGGGCTAGCCCTTTCTTCTTGGTGGATTTCTCCTCTTCCTCGGCTAGCTTTAATGCTTTAAGTTCTTGCTCTTGTTCTTGCAATTTTCTAAAGAGTGTTGCAAGAGACATTTCATTGATGCTAGGAGATTGTTTTATTGCTGTGACAAGAGGTTGCCATTCCCTGCTAAGACTTTTCAAAATTTTGTGCACAAGCTCTTTGTTAGTATATACTTTGCCAAGAGTAATAAGATGGTTGATAATAAGTGTAAACCTTTTCTGCATATCTACAATAGATTCTCCTGAATTTATCCTAAAGCATTCATATTGGCTAGTCAAGGTACTAATTTTGGAATCCTTTACATCATTAGTACCTTCATGGGTTACTTGAAGAGTATCCCACATTTCTTTAGCAGTTTGGCATGTCATTATCCTAAAAAATTCATCTTGACCTAAAGACATAGTAATGAGATTTTTGGCCTTGTAGCCATATTGGACTTTCTTTTCTTCCTCGCTTGTCCATTCATCTATAGGTTTTTCAACATTCTTGCTATCTATAGTATGCATTGGTATATAAGGACCATTTTCAATGGTATTCCATATTCTCAAGTCAATTGATTGAATGAAGATTTTCATTCTCTCTTTCCAAAAGGCATACCCTTCCCCATTGAAAGCGGGAGGTCTATTTATCGCACCACCCTCGGGAAAAACATTTTGAGAACTTGAGGCCATTTAATCTCTTGAAGCTGTTAAGCTTGATCTACCAAGAGTCAAGCTCTGATACCACTTGTTGTTCAAGTGGCCTCAATACTCAAGAGGGGGGGTGAATTGAGTTTTAAAACTTTTGATTGGAATACCTTTGAAATTGATTTTTATAACCAAGATCGTGAGATTATGCAAGTGAAATAGAATGGAGGATAACAAGCAATGCACTACAATGAGAAATATTGCTGAAGCAATTTATCAAACACTTGGTGTGCAATATTAGAGGTATAACAAATTAAGCAAGTTCAAGTGAGCTCTTCTCAACCAATCAATACCAATCAACAAATATGCAGTAAATGAAAGTAAAAGAGTAAGGAAGAGAAGCTTACAAACCGATGTAACGATTACACCCTCGCATTGTAATCGATTAGCTTCAAGTCAGAGAGTCACTAATCGATTATTTCATTTCCTCTAATCGATTAGCATCTGTACCTGATGCATTTAATTTGTTTTCGCAGCATCCTAATCGATTAGCATGTCTTGCAATCGATTACCTTAAATCCAGTGACTCACTAATCGATTATATGGTTCCCTTAATCGATTAGCTTTCATACCTGATGCATTTTGTCCCATTTCTGATTGTTGTAATCGATTAGTCTCTGGTGTATAATCGATTACCTTAATTCCAGTGAGTACCTAATCGATTGTTTAGCTCCCTAATCGATTAGCTTTCATACCTGATGCAATTTCTTCCAAAACAAAAAGCTCCTAATCGATTAGCATCTATGGCCTAATCGATTAGCTTCGCTGTTACTTCAATTCTGATTTCATGTCTTTATTTTTGCATCGGTTTCTTCAAGAGTGCTTGTCATTATCAAAATCTTTGCACATCTTTGGACCTGTTAACATATTCAAACACAGACTATTCCTATTTTAGGATAGTTGTAAGAGTCAAAAGATAAGGTTTAAAAGATAAACCTTAGCCGTTTTAAAAATTTAAGATTTTAAATTGTTTGAAATCATAACCGAATGTTTTGAGCTGTTAATGGTCAGTGGGACGTTCTGGCTAGGAAAGACTTGGTACTTAAGCGGTCACTCCGGACCCACCTCTCTTTCCTGGGAACTAACCTGATTACAGTACTAAATTTTTGGGTTGGAACACCCCTTGACCCTATCTGTTGAACGGTCAATGGAGCCGCCAAACTTCTTTACGTAGTTTTTCTTTTATGACCCCGCATGTTTAATTATGTGTTTTAAAATTGATTTTATTTTAAATACAATTGATTACTCTATTAGTTGATTAATTAACATGTCCAACGGTGAATGATTATGGTCTTAGATTTTTTTTATTTAATTTTAAATACAGCCTGCATGCTGTGCCTTTCTCTATTCTTAAATTTTTCTCTCAACCCTTCACTCGTATGTAAAACGAGTTTTCTTTATTACATTATAATCTTAGAAAAGCCAATAAGGTATGAATAGTCTTGGTGGATATGACATTGAAAGGAACAAAGGGGTGGTGACTCCAGGAGGATGGTGGTTTCAAGAAGTAGAACTTCACGAAGTCAAGACACCATAGTTCCTTTAGGTTTATTTTATTTAATTTTATTTTCTAGGAAGACCACAACTATCTCATAATTTTGATTGCATGTTTTGGGGTTTTATTTTACGTTAAAGCGTTTAATGAAAGTCAGTAATGAACAATAAGAAAATTGAAATCCCTCAAGCCCGACAATCATACCTTCCAATAAGTAATAATGCCTAATTTGATATAGATAAATTGCTGGTCACGTCATAGTTGGGTGCCTTTATTTATGTTTAGTAGGATATGATTGGATAATTGGATTATCCAAATATAACTTATTAAGTTTTATTCAAATAGACATTTTTCAATTGGATTGGAAAAGCCTAAAGGTATGAATAGTCTAAAACACGTTCTAATAAACAACAATCATCAATGCTAGTTTCAATAAAGTGTAGGTTCTGCCAAAGCAGGGTGCTTTTATTGATATTAGTAAAGGATGGTGGATAATTGGATTATCCAACCATTTGTTATTGGACTTATCTAGGTAACTTTAATCAGATTGAAGAACCTAGAAGCGCTAATATTAAGTTTAAACGTCTTCTAATAAGTAACACTTGTCGAGACTAATGTCAATAAATAGTGGGCCTGCCAAAGCAGGGTGCTATCATTTATACTAGTAAGGCGTGATGGGATAATTGTAATATCCAAATTGTTTTTATTAGGCCTAAAATTAACTAAGTTTTTCAATTGGATTGAAAATAACTTAGAGGCGTAAGGATTGAGCTTAAATTCATAAGATGAATAAGGGTAAAGAGTTACCCACTCAATCATCCAAGAGTTGTATGCTATGCAATTGGAAATGTGTTTCCTACCTAAATAACCAAGGGTTGGGCGATCAGCCAAAGTTGACTCAACACTAGGCCAAATATGGATCTTGGCCCACTAGAAAAATCTTCCAACGGGATTTTTTATGATTCAGTGATGGTATTTATTTTGAATCAAAATAGTGGGAGACAACATATTTATTTAATGACCAAAATTTAAATATGTTTTGAATAGAAGTGATAGATTTGCATGTAATTTGTTTTAAAATAACCATGACAAACCAAATATTGTTTTGTTGCAATCTATCTTTTGGAAGGACACTTTATCCGGAAAAATGCCTAGATAGGTATCGAGACTTGAGAATTATCTTCAATAAAGAGGAAGCGGCAATGTGTCATGTTTAGCTTATATATCATCTATGGTTGGGTCTTGAATACCATATGGAGTCTGTATAAACTCTGAGTTGTAAAAGATAATATGAATATATGGGAGATATATGATATGATCGTATACAGAAAGGAAATTGTTTCCAGTTTTAGCCAAATAAGACATTGAAATAATTTGTCTAAAGAACTTAAAGGAGTTCAAAAGAAAGGGAAGTAAGACTTCCACTATAGGTCATGTTATAGAAGTCAAGTTATTTTCATTCACTAACATTAGTATTAGATTCTAGTAGTAGATCTCAAATTTTGAAAGATCTAGGAGTAGATCACTTGCTAAGGGTGGAGAAATCTGTGTAAAATTGAGCAAAAGTTGCTATAATAAAGATAAGATCTTTTCCTATTGGGCTAGTTAGTGAACTAGACATTGTGCATATTGTTTCTTGTTGGATAAGAAATTTTTTTTAATATAAAATAACTTTATTTCTTCAAAAGGATGTTGATGCACAATTGAGTAATGGATTCCACATCCTAAATCTCAAAACACCCATCTATAACAACTGTCAAAGTAGGTTAAAATGAGTGATTTTGAACCTTACTTACATGGTATTGTCTCCTTAGGCAAATGAATAAGAAACACATTTCTAAATACCATTAATGTGGTTACATGGACTCTTTTGATTTTGGAATCAATTGAGACATGTAAATCTTATTTATTGGAGAGATAATTGAGACCTCAGTCAGCTAAGACAATTGCTTCACTTGGTTGCCTTAGTTTACTAAGAGTGTACAGGTTTGTGAAAAACGTGAATATTTTTTATACAGAAACAAGTTAAACATGACGGATCATTAGCTCATTACATATACATGATTCATCATTGCTTTATATACTCAAATGAAATCAGGGGCACGTAAGCTCCTATAACAAAATAAAATACAACTCAATTACCTAATGCATAAAGGACAACTTAAAGCCTAAGACAAAAACATCCAAAAGATGGATCCCACTACTACCACTCCTAGGTTGGGGGTGCCCTCAGGGTAGACTAAGACTCTGTTGGTCTCCCCCTTGGTGCAATTGCTTCCTAAAACTCTCATTGCCCCTTGTCCACCTTTTGTTGGATGCAGAGCAACCCACAGGCATGAGGTATCTCTCCGTTCCTCTATAACGTGCCTTCTATCATTCCAACATCCATCTTGAGAAAAGGAAACCTTATAGCCTGTGCATCCAGCTCGACTAGAAGATCTTCAGGGATTGAAGACATTTTGCCTCGCGCATGACTTTTCTCTAATGACCTGCTGACCATACTACACCAAAAATGTAAAGGTAAGACACTAGTCCTACTGGTCAACCTTTCACAGAAAGTTTGTCATTACTAACACTTTCTCCTTTACCATATCATTACATGCAACACACAAATATCAATAAAGATCCGGGATCTAATTTCCTTCATAATCAACATCATAACATTCATCATTATCAAGAACCAAGTTACTTATACCATAATCCTCTATTAGTCTTAATCATAATTATATATATCATTTTCACACAACAATTGTCAAGCATAACATATGTATGTGAAACTAGACCCTAGTCATATTCAAACTCATCATGTTGCCTAGTATGACATAGTCATGTAACTTGATAATCAATGTTTCCATATTGACTAGATTAACATCATCAGACACATTAATATGCATACTTACTTACTATATCTATTCATGAATCATCATCACATTCAAGAATAATACCCAGCCAATGCAGTTCATTGATGATCTAAAGTTCACAACACATTACCCTAAACTATTTCCTCATTTTCTAGATCATAGGCAACATCAACATTCACACACACATATTATAAAACCATTATACTAGCAACATTCATCTCATCACAAACCAACACACCATCCATATGTCACTAATCAATCAAACTAATTCATAGATCACCACACAACTCACCATCATAACTGTCAATCATCAATGCAGCTAGACAGTCAATATGCCATGCATGAGTTAGATCTATTATGTATTTTTCCTTTATTTAAATCTCATAATGCAAATAAGGCCCATTGCCATTATCATCATCATCAATACATCATCGCCATGATATCACCTCACCTATGCATCCACTGGGGAGGAATGATCTTTATAGGATACCAGTACGACCGGAGTCCTTTTGAGTTCTCTGCTAGGGGTATATGGACCGTAACCCATTACCATTATCATGGATCCAGATCTCACGTCTCGGACATGGCATCATGACCAGAACTTATGCTACACGGCCATAGAAATGTTCATTTGCATTGAAGTACTCCTAGCTGACCATAGAATATCCGACATTGGGGTGCAAGCCCAAGCCATCTGGATGCCCGAAACCGAAGGTACTCCCAAGGTTCTTTCTAAACCTGAAATGCACGCGTTCTTTAATGTACCCCCTACACTATAATGCAACTGGCCACGACATAGTGAGAACAATAACTCATAATGCAATAATGCATGAATGCTTATCTCTTTTTATTCTCTCCTACCATCAACATCTTTTTCATGGTATAGTTCCGGGTAGGGTCCTTGTACTAATGGGTCATTGTCCCTATAAGCATACTCACCATTATTTCCTAAAAGCATTTTATCCCTTGAAATTAATCTCTCAAATAAGTTGTGTTGAAGAAAGGTCTGGTTGAAAAAGATTTTACAAAGTTATATTGGACCAGACCCTAGTTCTTGCACCCTTAGATTTGTCAATATCATACATCAAGAACTTTCATGAGTAAATAAAGTTTGTACATCTTATGACTAATCTGTGTGCTTAAGTGTTTCAAGATACAAGGCTTAGGCTATAAAACAAAGGGGGAGTCCCAATATTCAAAAGTCTGGTAGAAGCATCCTTTCTAAGTTAGAACGTATTGCTCAAATAGAAAAAGATCGTAAATCTTTTCTCAATGGTCTTAATTATATTTTGGTGATGCATTGGGAATTATGCACTTATCTATTCGTGCTTATCATCAAAGAGCACAAGGAACAAAATTAAGATTATCAGCCAATGTCAGCATACCTACCTCTGTGCATATTCAGAAAAAGCTGAGTATGTGTCAACGTATTTTAGAAAGCCTCTCAGCGCTAACTTCTGATCTTTTGCTTGATCAAGATATAAAACAAGAATGGCTTTATACATTAGAAGTGAATGAAAAACCAATTTTATGAAAGAACTGAAGAAGCATATTACTAGACCCCTAAATCTGCTTGAACACCAAAAGTCTGGTACTTGAAAACTTAAGGCAAAAACCTTCAAAGGATTTCTAATAACTATATTTCCCTTCAAGAAGCAGCAACGATTATTTTTCCAGCACCTATTTATACGAAGGAAGATTTAATTTCAGACACAGACATAACTCACAAGCTTTCATCAAAAATCTCTCTTGAGTCAAATTCTCTGTGTATTCATTCATATCTTGTAGATAGAGACCTTCTTTGTTTGTTCTGCCTCTAGCAGACCTTGTCTTGTGTCATAACTTAGTGTATAATTTCATTTGTATATCTATCATACACTAAGTTCTATGAGTTACTCTTTATTTTCACAAACAAACTATAAAGTCTGGTGGGTTGCCAGAATTTGTTAGTATGGGAAACACTGCAGGCCTGAAGAGGCTTTAGAAAGAATACTTGGGTTTAAAGTCAGGAGTGGCTTGTTGAAAGAATACTTAGGTTTAAGCCATAAGTGGCTGGAGTCAAAAATACTTGTAGCACTGGTTTAGTGTTGTTATTGTAAAGGAGATTTTACAATAGTTGAAATTGTTCAAGTTAGAAAGGACTGGAAGTAGCTTCTGAGTTAGAAGTGAACCTGATGTAGGAGTTTCTTCTAAGCTCCTTAAGAAAAGGGTGGATCTTGGATCTTTCCTTCTTCAATCCTTCAAGCCAATGTAGTACCTTTCTTCTCAAGTGGAAAACTGAAACACAAAATGAAAACAACTCTAGAGAAGTGGACGGAATTGGAAGTAGATGAAGGTGGAAATGGAAGGGAAAATATGGAAGTGGAAAGGTGGAAACCAAAGGAAAGGGAAAGGAAGGGTTGGAGGCCACTCCTAAGAGAGGGAGATAACTCCTAATCTCGCCACCAAGAAGGGAGAGACCCCTTGGATAAGAGCTTGCAAGAGCCTCATAAATCCTAAAGAGAAGGTGGAGAATCTCTCACTAAAAGTTTGCACTCAAGGTGTCAAAATCTCAAAATTAATTAATGTGTGTCATTTTATAAAAGGAGAAGCCTTTATATAGGCTTAGAGGATTTCAGCTAAAGCATGGAAATAGGCTTGGCTAAATAGATCCTAGGCCCTAATCTAAGAATTAGGAAAGGAGATGGCCTATACATGGCCCAATGTGAGAGTACATGGCCCTAAAGTGACCAATTGGCCTAGTAAGACCCAAATAAAGCCTAAATGACTAGAGAATCTAATTATGATCTATATTACAAGATGAATACAAATAGATCCTTAAAGTATCTCCATTGGGATTAGGCCCATTAAACAAAGAGATGAAGGAAGATAAGGCTTTATGGATGCTCTCCTTGCTTTTCTTGGACTTGGCCCTTGTGAGGGGCCCTTTGTAAGGCTCTAGTCCTTTGTCCAAGATGGTGTGTGGGTCCTCCCTTAAGATGTCCTCATTATGCTTCCTTTCTTAGAAAGGATTTGTCCTTAAATCTAAGGCATCATCCTCTTCATCTAAATCAATAAGAGATAAGTCAGATGCATTAAATGAATCACTCACACCATATTCCCCAGGTAAATCAAGGACATAGGCATTATTCCCTATTTTCTTGAGTATTTGGAAAGGTCCATCACCCCTAGGGTCGAGTTTGGATTTTCTCAAGTTTGGAAATCTTTCTTTTCTAAGATGTAACCAAACCCAATCCCCAACTTCAACGGTGACTTCCTTTCTCTTCTTATTAGCACAACAAGCATAGTGTTCATTCTCATGAAAATCTTTGATAAACTTTGCCTTTGCCTCTCCATCCATGTGGGATAGAATCAGAAACATCAATGGGCAAAAGGTCCAAGGGAGTGAGAGGGTTAAAACCATAAACAACTTCAAAAGGACTATGCTTAGTTGTGGAGTGTTGTACCCTATTTTAAGCAAATTTAATATGGGGTAAACACTCATCCCAAGATTTAACATTTTTATTCACTAAGACCCGAAGTAGTTGAGAAAGGGTCCTATTTACTACCTCAGTTTGGCCATCTATTTGAGGATGACAAGTGGTAGAAAAGATAAGCTTCGTTCCTAGCCTTGACCAAAGGGTTTTCCAAAAATGGCTTAGGAATTTAGTGTCTCTATCAAAAATGATATTTTTAGGGATACCATGAAGTCTTACTATTTCTTTTAAAAACAACTTAGCAATATGACTTGCATCATCCACTTTGTGACAAGGAATGAAGTGAGCCATTTTGCTAAACCTATCTACCACCACAAAAATAGAATCCATTCCCCTTTGGGTCCTAGGCAAGCCTAACACAAAATCCATAGATATATTAATCCAAGGTGCCCTAGGTGTAGGCAAAGGAGTATACAAACCACTATGTGAAAGTTTAGATTAGCTTTCCTACATACTATACACCTAGCGCAAAGTTTTTATAAGTCTTTTCTCATTTTAGGCCAATAGAAGTGTTCATGTAAATTGGCTAATGTTTTGTCTCTTCCAAAATGGCCCATTAAGCCTCCCTCATGGCTTTCTCTTAGTAAAAGATCTCTTAAAGAGCTCCTAGGAATGCAAAGTCTATTGGCTTTAAAGAGGTAACCATCTAGAATGTAGAAGCCTTAATGAGATAAAGAAGTGGAAGATGAGTTAAAAATGGTTGAAAAATCAAGATCACTTGGATACAAAGTCCTAATCTCATCAAGTCCAATAACTTTGGCTCCAAGATAGGCAAGTAAAGAGTGCCTTCTTGATAAAGCATCAACCACAGTATTAGATTTTCCATTTTTGTACTTGATGACATATGGAAATTGTTCCAAGAACTCAACCCACTTAGCATGTCTCTTGTTCAACTTATGTTTCCCTTTAATAAATTTTAGTGATTGGTGATCACTATGGATGACAAACTCTTTTGGGATCAAATAATGTTCCCGAGTTTCAAGGGCTCTAATTAATGCATAGAACTCTTTGTCATATATGGGATAATTGAGGGTTGCCCCATTAAGCTTTTCACTAAAGAAAGCAATAGGGTGACCTTCTTGTAATAAGACAGCTCCTATACCCACATTTGAAGCATCACACTCAAGCTCAAAAGTTTTTGAAAAATTTGGAAGTGCCAAAATTGAAGTATAAGTGAGCTTCTCCTTGAGATCTAGAAAGGCTTTCTCTTGCCTTGGCCCCTACACAAAAGGAACATTCTTTTTTACCAACTCATTTAAAGGAGAGGCTAAAGTAGAGAAATCTTTCACAAATCTCCTATAAAAACTTGCTAGACCATGGAAACTTCTTTCTTCACTCACGTTTTTAGGTGTTGGCCAATTTTGGATTGCCTTCACTTTGGAGTGATCTACCTCAACACCCTTAGAACTTACTACAAATCCAAGGAATACAATGCTATCCATACCAAAAGAACATTTTTCAAAATTTTCATAGAGATTGTTTGTCCTTAAACCAAGCATAACTTGTTTGAGATGGTTTAGATGAGAGGTCATGGTCTTTGAATAAATCAAAATGTCGTAAAAGTAGACCATAACAAAATGCCCAATGAATTCCCTCAAAACATGATTCACGAGTGTTGGCCCGTCGGTTGTAACCGGGCTTTGTGAATTGGCAAGCGCACCAATCGTTTGTAGTTTTCGAAATTTAGATATCGTTCCACTGGGATTGAAAGTCCAATAACAACAGTAATCTTCTACTTACTATGGTAAATATGAAGGAAATTATGAACAAAAGAATGATTTATGTACAGTTTATACAATATTCACAAGATAGCATGGTTGAGTGATTCATAGGATAAAAAGAAAATAAAATCTATCTAAAAAGTTGAGTTGTAACCTAGAATAGGTAAGATACTTGAGATAAACACAGATAAACAAATTATATTGGAAATTGGATCCCTAATCTAGAATAACAATGAGGAACTCAAAACATGCATGTTTAATCATCAAGTTTCATGTCATTGCAGCTTAAAATCATTATAACCGATCCCTCGTGATATAAATTCTAAGAATTCACCGTAAAGTCCGATCCCTCGTGAGCTTTCTCAGTAAAAACTTGTATTAAGACCTGGCCTTATGGCAACAATGGTTAACAACCCCTATAGAATTGAGATACCAAGGGTATTCCAACTTTTTACTTTCGTCAAAACAAGTTTCAATACGGCATAAATAATCATTCTCCCGTTTGACATTTACACTAATAAAACCAGTTTCGATACACATGAAAATCATTCTCCCGTTTGACGTTCATATTAATAAAAGGTTGAAATACTAACATGGACTTGAATCATAAACATGCAGAGGTCGAATTCACAACATTATACTCAATAGATTAGTTCACCAATTCCAACATAAACAGATTAGTTACACATGGTAAAAGTAAAAACAACACTTACAGAGTTTGACATTACGAAGAAGACGATGGAAACTTCACGATACAACGATCACAATACACCGAAACACACTCAAGTATCTAGAAAACTATTCTAGAACTACAACTCACAAAAGAAGTACTCAAAGTCGAGCACAAGAGAGAAGAGAAGAGAAGTGTATGGAATGGGATGCTATGAATGGTGTTGGATGGCCCTATTTATAGGGCTGAGCAAGGGTTCTGACGCTACGCGTCCCTGTGACGCTACGCGTCAGATCCCTGACTCAGCCTCCATTAAACACTTGATAATGGCCACTTTCAATAATTAATCTTGATCATGCCTGGCCACTTGGACATGTTTCCACGAGTTTTTGGCCATTTATGCTGATTGGGGTGGCCCTTGGGCTGAGTGGAGTGCCCATTATTGGGTCCAAGTGGGGTGGTTGGCCAAAAGTAGGAGTGGAGACCACGCAGCACTGACGCTACGCGTGGCTGTGATGCGTAGCGTCAGCATCAAAAATAGCACTTGATGCTACGCGTGGGGTGAGGCTACGCGTCAGCTCCTCCAGTGTAATTTTCTCTTGATTTCTTAACTTTTTCACTGCAAAACTAGAGAAAATTGATCAAGGGCAGATTATTTTCAACAACACTCATTTATTGAATTTAAATCCTAATTTTCTAACAAATTAAACTAATTTTTATGAATTTTATGAAATTTTTATTTAAGCTTTTATTGAAAATTTGAGGACTAACAAATACCCCCAACTTGAGACATTGCTCGTCCTCGAGCAAGAGAGAAAAATAAGAATAAAAATTTGAAATCAAATTTTTAAGTTAGTCCGAAAATTTATCACAAAAAATAATTACACAATTTCAACTATTTTGTAATAATCAAAAACTGATATCAAATATAACAAAGGTTTAATGATAAAATTATTTACAATATTCTATTAACAATCAAGCAGAATTTCAGGCTTACCTCACAAGTGTTTATCTCTATGCAATTGGTAACCTGTTTCACTCAATCAATCATAAAATCAAACGAATTTAACTTTGTTTGTCATCTAATCATTGGTTATTTATACAGAGTTAATTCGGAAATCACAAGGTCTTTTCACGGGTTGTAATGAGGCTTGGTTTACAAGAATCAATGGTTTTTCTTGGAATTCAAAAACCTGAAATCATGAAAGAGCATTTTACAATCCTTAGGCTTTCTCTTGATCCAAACTCTCATTTATTTATTTATTATTTTTTTTTATTGATGAAAAATAAATACCCCCAACTTGATTCTTTTCATTATTTTTGACTTTTCTTTTCTTTTTCCTTTTTTGAAAAGAATCAAGTTGCTTATTTTCACTCCCCATTTTTTGTGAGAACACTCAAAATATTTTTCATTTATTTCAACTGCTCTTTTAATCAATCAGTATAGGGCATGGTAAAAACAAATTTAGGCTTTTAAGGGTACCAAAGAATTTTATTTTAGGCTCAAATGGGCTTGCAAAGGATAAAAGACTTTTTACCAAGGTAAGCTGTTTGGCCCAAGGTTTCGTTTCACCAATAAATGTGCCTTGATCATTTTCCCGAATTCTCTGTACAACAACACACATCAGAGATTAAAGCAAAATCAATTCGAATTGAAAATATGTCGATTAAAACCCTCAAGTGTGTAAAAAGGATCTCTCAACTCACCGGGTTAATTGAAATTTTGCTTGATGGTTAATAAACTTATTGTAATTAAATTTATCAAAATTCCTAAGTTATAAAGAATCAAAAATTGATTTTAACAAAATTGGTTTTATTGTGTAAAAACTCTAAGTGTATAAACTAACTTACTAACGAAAATAATTGATTGATTTATTTTAAAAAGAAGAATTATTTCTCGAAAGAAAATTGAGCAAAAACAAATAAACACACCACACAATGATAAAATGCCATAATATAAAATGTAAATATAAATGTAAATGTAAATCCAAATATAACTAGAATCAAATGTACTCAAAATAAATGAAGATGGCATCCTCAATCCTCCATCTGATCATCATCATCCTCCTCCTCCTCCTCCTCATCATCACCATCAGAGTCATGATGTGCACTAGAAGATCCACCAGTCTCAGGGTAGGTGGGTAAATCTCCAGGCCAAGCTACATGTGCTGCAAACTCGGCTGGGGTAACATAAGGTGCTCCCTCTCCCTGTAACCTGTACTGATAAAATTCATCGTGAAGATGAATATAAGCTCTGTGAGTGGCAGCCATCATCTGCATCATATGCTGATGTTCAAGTGTCATCCGGGCAAAGCCCTGTGTAACAGCATCAGCAGATGGAGGCTGCATTGGTGGTCTCCTCCTCCGAGGTCGGGGCTGAGCCTCCTGCTCTAGTGGTGGAAGCTCGCACTGCTGAACAAAATAATCTCTGTTTACTAGAACTTTAGGGACTCTCCCTGAAGAACTAGTAAACTCGGGTGAAGGTACAATGACTCCCTGCCTCCTCAGTAAGGCAGATATGATGAGAGGAAAGGGTATGGGGCGATTCACTTTATACCCAAGGGCATAAAAGTGAATCTGCTCGGAGATAAGCTCGGCGATATCAATGGTGTGGCCCTGGAGGATGGAATAAAGGAGGCAACAACGCTCCACTGGAAGGGAAGAAAGATGGGTGACAGGAGTGATATGATGGAGCATGAGATGGGACCACGCCTGGGCTATGGGGGTAAGCTGGGTCTTGAGGAGGTTAGATGGACTCCTTCCAACCCTACTCAGGTTGAAAAAGATTCCATCCTTGCTCAGAAAATGAGCAACCTCCTCGAGGGAGTATCCTAACTCTCCCTCAGCAAGAATCTTGTTTCTGTTTTCCTTCCAGAAACAAGTGTCATCCTCGGGAGTAGGCTCCCAAGGGTTACCCAGTAGGGTACTGATGGTGTCCCGGTCATAAGAGATATGCCGGCCTCTAACCCAACTCGTCCGCTGCTGCCTAAGATTTGGTGCGTCCTGGCGGGTCCTGTAAGCATTTGCGTAAAACTCCATCACTAAGATGGGGTCCCCCTCAGTAGGCAGGGAGAATAGAGGTCCCCATCTCCTCTGCTGCACTCTATCCTGCAGCTCAGGATAGTCTCCTGCACTCAGATCAAGGACCCTCTCCCAGATCAGTCTCTGGCCCTTGATCTGATGAAATCTCGCCCACTTCGCATCAGTGCGAAATCTAGTAGGATCCCTCGGTCCCAACACCTCCTGTCTCTGAGAATCCGGATCCTCAAAAGTGGTGTCAGTGTCTGTGGATTTCCTCTGTCTTTTAGAGGGACCGGCTGTGGGAATGGATTTCTTAGGTGCCATCTGCAAAAAGTAAAAATTTAAAATTAAACACACACTAAATAAATCACACACAAGCAAACAATTATTTGTAAAATATTTTTGGGTTTTCTAAAATTTTTCACAAATAAAAATGTAATTCAACGACATATTTTTGAATTTTTAATAATTAAAGAAATTAACATACATATATTCAAATAATATACAAAACAAAATACAATTTATTCAAAATTCATACAAAGTTGCAAGAAAGTATAAATATAAACTAAGAAAATTTATTAATTTCAAAAGAAAACAGCAAACAGCAAACAAACAACAAGATTTAAAAACAGAGGCTGATGCTACGCGTGGTGTGACGCTACGCATCAGCCTGTTCTGCCCACGCTACGCGTCAGTGGGACGCTACGCGTGGGCTTACAGTTCATCCTCAAGCTACGCGTCAGTGGGACGCTACGCGTGGGATGCGCAGAAAAAAGAAAAAACAGGGGTTGCACAGCAGCAACCCCTTTTCAACCTGCACTACATCCATTCAATCCCTAACTCCTAACAGCAATCAATCCCAATGGTCTTCTAATCCTAATCCTAACCACATTTATTTCTACAAATTAAAAATCAAAAACAAAACTAAAGAGAAGGGATTAGAATACTTACTTGTGATTCCTTGAGCAATGGGATTGAAGGGGTTTGGAAGAGAGAAAAGGGAGTTTCAAAAATTAGGTTTGAAATCTTAAGTGAGGCAGAGAAGAGTTCTTAGGTTTTAAAACCTAAGATGGGCCTCTCTGGTTCAGTTTTAAAAACTGAACGTGGGCTCTGACGCTACGCGTGGTTGGGACGCTACGCATCAGAACCAAAATTCAGAGTCCACGCTACGCGTCACAGGGGCGCTACGCGTGGGCTTCTGTTTTAATTTTTCAAAATTTTGATTTTAAAACCTTTTTCTTTTCAAATTTAAAACCCCTTTTATAAACTTCAAAAAGAATTTTGTGTTTTTTTTTTATGTTAAAAATAACTTTAAAAACAAAAAGAAAAGAATGGGTTGCCTCCCATTGAGCGCTAGGTTTAATGTCTCCAGCCAGACATTACCTCTGATTAATCAGGTGGTTTCCCAATATTCTTTGAGGAATCACCTGTCTTTTTCTTCCTTCTTCTTTTTCTCCGATGCCTAATTACCTGTTTTTCATCTTTCAAAGCATCGGTTAATTTAAAACAATTTAATTGATTGGGAAGAGATATACCTGGTTCGGTCGAAAGGTAAACCTTTGCCTCATTACTTATCCTGAGGTGTTCATGAGCACTGAAGCTTACCTCTTCTTCATAAACTTTGACTGCAACCATACTTTGATCAACATCCACTTTGATTTTTGAAGTCTTCATGAAAGGTCTTCCTAGGATCAGGGGGATCTCAGTATCCTCCTTCATATCCAGTACCATAAAGTCAACTTTGAAGTGGTACTTGTCAACCTTTACTAACACATCTTCCACAATCCCAACAGGTTTTTTGACAGAGCGATCCGCAAACTGTAATTCTGTCTTTGCTTCTTTTAGCTCATATTCGCCAATGCGTTTTATTAAATCTAGAGGTATCAAGTTGATGTTAGCCCCTAAATCTAATAACGCATTCCTGATGTTGATATTTCCGATTGTTACAGGAATGGTGAAACTCCCCGGATCTTTACATTTTTTCGGGGTTATACAGTTTGTTTCTTGCTCTGTATCTCTTTGCACATTTTTTTCTTTTTCATTTTTTTCATTTTTTTCTATTTTTTCACTTTCTTTTTCTTCTTCTTCTTTCTTTTTCTCACTCTTTTCTTTACAATCAATTTTTACAACATCAATAGAAACAGCATTACATTGTTCCCTTGGGTTTTGAGTGTTTGCAGAAAACCCAGAACTCTTTAATTCAGCTATTTCTTTTGCGAGCTGACCCATTTGTATGTCTGATGCTTTTCGGGCAGCTTCATTTGTCTCTACAAACTGCAATAACTGTTGAATAGCTTCCTCTATTCTAGTCAACCTTGCATTGTCAGTTTGTTGTTGCTTGAATTGATTGTTAGGAGGTCTGTTGGAAGGTCCAGTGTCCTGTCTCCAGCCAATATTCTGATTTTGCCAACCCTGCAGGTAATTGTTAGGAAAAGAATTTCCATGATTAAAAGGATAATTACCTAAGGGTGCTCTTTGATGGTTCATGAAATTGGCTTGCTCTTGCTCATTTCCACAGTAACCACATGGTTGTTCTCCCATGCAGTGCGTACATGCTTTAAGTTGAGCAGGGGTTGGTGATGCTACTTGAGCAATTTGAAGTTTTTCCAATTGCTTGCTCATAACTTCAATTTGTTGAGTCAGTAATTTTTGCAGAGCCAACACTGCATCATTCACTCCCAATTCGAGCATTCCTGGCTTCCTTTGCATATTACCTCTTTCATGCTTTGCTTGTCGGTCACTAATAGCCATTGATTCCAATATTTCTATGGCTTCTTCCACAGTCTTATTCATTAAAGAACCACCTGCACAAGCATCTAACATCATCTTGAACTGAGGCAATAAACCATGGTAAACGATTCTTACCTTTTCGGCATCATTCAGGTTGTGGTTTGGGTATTTTCTCAAGAGTGCCTTGAATCGTTCCCATGTTTCTCCTAATGATTCATTATTATTTTGAGAAAAAGAGTGTATGGCTGTCATTGCTTCAAAATATTTTGAAGGAGAATAAAATCTTTCCAAAAATTTTCTTTCAACATCGGACCAGTTTGCAAAACTACCCGGTGGACAAGATTTAAACCATTCTTTTGCTTTCCCAATCAATGAAAAAGGAAAGAGTCTCACGTAAACAGACTCTTCTTGATTGGGTTCAAAACCAATTGTGCTGCATAACTCATAAAAAACAGTTAAATGTTCATACGGTTCTTCATGATTTAAACCAGCAAATTGGTTGTTTTGAATAATGTTTAAAGTGGCAGGTTTAATTTCCACTGGTAAAACTGGTCCTTGAAACATTCCCGAAACTCGGGGTGGACCATTTATAGCAGCAAACTGTCCCAATGTTCTCCTTTCAGCAGCCATATTTGAATTTTCAAAAATTTTTGAAGTAGAAGAAGAATTAGTTTGTGTTTTAGATTTCAAAGACTTGATTTTCTTTACAAACCTTTCTATCTCAGGATCAAAATAAATTTTACCTGCGGTAGATCGAGTTTGCATACACAAACTAAACAAAGAAAGTTAGTGTAATAATGATAAGAAAAAAAATTATCTAAGGTAAAAAATATTTACCACGGTAATTAAAATTTTACTGTTTTACTGAAACAATTCAATCCCCGGCAACGGCGCCAGAAAACTTGTTGGCCCGTCGGTTGTAACCGGGCTTTGTGAATTGGCAAGCGCACCAATCGTTTGTAGTTTTTGAAATTTAGATATCGTTCCACTGGGATTGAAAGTCCAATAACAACAGTAATCTTCTACTTACTATGGTAAATATGAAGGAAATTATGAACAAAAGAATGATTTATGTACAGTTTATACAATATTCACAAGATAGCATGGTTGAGTGATTCATAGGATAAAAAGAAAATAAAATCTATCTAAAAAGTTGAGTTGTAACCTAGAATAGGTAAGATACTTGAGATAAACACAGATAAACAAATTATATTGGAAATTGGATCCCTAATCTAGAATAACAATGAGGAACTCAAAACATGCATGTTTAATCATCAAGTTTCATGTCATTGCAGCTTAAAATCATTATAACCGATCCCTCGTGATATAAATTCTAAGAATTCACCGTAAAGTCTGATCCCTCGTGAGCTTTCTCAGTAAAAACTTGTATTAAGACCTGGCCTTATGGCAACAATGGTTAACAACCCCTATAGAATTGAGATACCAAGGGTATTCCAACTTTTTACTTTCGTCAAAACAAGTTTTAATACGGCATAAATAATCATTCTCCCGTTTGACATTTACACTAATAAAACCAGTTTCGATACACATGAAAATCATTCTCCCGTTTGACGTTCATATTAATAAAAGGTTGAAATACTAACATGGACTTGAATCATAAACATGCAGAGGTCGAATTCACAACATTATACTCAATTGATTAGTTCACCAATTCCAACATAAACAGATTAGTTACACATGGTAAAAGTAAAAACAACACTTACAGAGTTTGACATTACGAAGAAGACGATGGAAACTTCACGATACAACGATCACAATACACCGAAACACACTCAAGTATCTAGAAAACTATTCTAGAACTACAACTCACAAAAGAAGTACTCAAAGTCGAGCACAAGAGAGAAGAGAAGAGAAGTGTATGGAATGGGATGCTATGAATGGTGTTGGATGGCCCTATTTATAGGGCTGAGCAAGGGTTCTGACGCTACGCGTCCCTGTGACGCTACGCGTCAGATCCCTGACTCAGCCTCCATTAAACACTTGATAATGGCCACTTTCAATAATTAATCTTGATCATGCCTGGCCACTTGGACATGTTTCCACGAGTTTTAGGCCATTTATGCTGATTGGGGTGGCCCTTGGGCTGAGTGGAGTGCCCATTATTGGGTCCAAGTGGGGTGGTTGGCCAAAAGTAGGAGTGGAGACCACGCAGCACTGACGCTACGCGTGGCTGTGATGCGTAGCGTCAGCATCAAAAATAGCACTTGATGCTACGCGTGGGGTGAGGCTACGCGTCAGCTCCTCCAGTGTAATTTTCTCTTGATTTCTTAACTTTTTCACTGCAAAACTAGAGAAAATTGATCAAGGGCAGATTATTTTCAACAACACTCATTTATTGAATTTAAATCCTAATTTTCTAATAAATTAAACTAATTTTTATGAATTTTATGAAATTTTTATTTAAGCTTTTATTGAAAATTTGAGGACTAACAACGAGTCTCATGAAAGTACTTGGTGCATTAGTCAAGCCAAAAGACATAACTAACCACTCATATAATCCAAGTTTGGTTTTAGAAGCGGCTTTCCATTCATCTCCTTCTTTGATTCTTATTTGGTGATAGCCATTTTTAAGATCAATTTTGGAAAATATAGTAGAACTACTAAGCTCATCAAGCATATCATCAAGTCTAGGTATTGGATTCCTATACTTGATAGTTATGTTGTTTATGGCTCTACAAACCGTACACATTCTCCATGAACCATCTTTCTTAGGAACTTGTAAAATGGGTAAAGCAGAAGGGCTTAAACTCTCTCTGATCCAACCCTTAGATAGTAGTTTATTCACTTGGTTTTCTATTTCTAGGCTTTCCCTAGGGTTGTACCTATATGCAGGTCTATTTGGAAGACTAGCACCAGGGATTAAGTCTATTTGATGCTCAATGCCCCTAATAGGAGGTATGCCTTTTGGGATATCCTTAGGGAAGAGGTCTTTGAATTCATTTAAAATGTTTTGAATCCCTTTGGGCAAAGGAGGAGGAAAAGAGCCCATTGAGCATAAAGAAGTGCTAGGGATGTCTTTAGCATACATGATCAAGCATTGTTTTTGTGAAAACATAGCATGTTTCACATCATATTTATTGGCCAAAAGATCGGCTCTAGAGTCATCATAAATGACAACTCCTTTCCTTTATCCTCTTTTATGTTTTTCTTATGTTTTTTCTAGATTATTAGAAGAAGAAGATCCTGACTCTCTATCTCTTTTAAGCTTCATTTGTAGTTGATCTTTAGCAACTTGTTGTGGAGTTAGGGAAGCATCTTGGAAGCAACATCTCATTGATTAGGTAGGGGGAATAGTCTATCATGTCGTAGTTCTAACCTGATCGTCAAAACTATCTTCTTGCCATATAATTTAAAGGTGAGGGTGTTAGTGAACCCCTCATGGATGACCTTCCTATCAAATTGCCAAGGTCGTCTTAATAAGATGTGAGTTGCCTCCATAGGTACTACATTATAGTTGACTTTATCTTTATATGTGCCTATGGTGAAGCTGATTAAGGCTTGCTTATTAACTAACATTTCCCCTTTTTCATTAAGCCATTGCAACTTATAAGGTCTAGGGTGATCTATTAATTCTAAGCCCATCTTATTTACTAATCTTTGGCTCACTACATTTGCGCAACTGTTAGACCCGGAATAGTGTTGCAGAAAACTTGTTAACTCTGTGTTACTGTTGGGTCTTTTAATTGGCAAGCACACCAATCGTTTGTAGTTTTCAAAATTTAGATATCGTTCCATTGGGATTGAAAGTCCAATAGTTACAGTAATTTTCTAGTTACTATGGTAAATTTATCGAAACCTATTCACAAAAGAATAATTTGCATACAATTTATACAATATTCACAAGATTGTATAACTGAGTTGTTCATGTGATAAAAAGAAAATAATAATCTATATTAAAAGTTGAGTTGTAATTTAGAATAGCTAAGATACTTGAGGATAAAACACAGATAAACAAATTATGTTGGAATTTGGATCCCTAATCTAGAATAACAATGGAGGAACTTAAGACATGCATATTTAATCATCAAGTTCATATCATTGCAGCTTAAAATCATTATAACCGATCCCTTGTGATATAAATTCTAAGTATTCATCGTAAAGTCCGATCCCTCGTGAGCTTTCTCAGTAAAAACTTGCAGTAAGTCCTGGCCTTATGGCAACAATAATCACCAATTCTATCCCTAGTAATTGGCATATTATGGGTATTCCAACTTTTACTTTCGTTAAAACAAGTTTTAATAAGGCATGAATAATCATTCTCCCGTTTGACATTCACACTAATAAAACAAGTTTCAATACGCATGAAAATTATTCTCCCGTTTGACGTTCATACTAATAAAAGATTGAAATACTAACATGCACTTGAATCATAAACATGCAGAGATCGAATTCACAACATCATACTCAATAGACTAGTTCACCAATTCCAACATAAATAGATTAGTTACACATGGTGAAAGTAAAAACAACACTTACAGATGTTGTCATTACGAAGGTGATGGAAACTTCATAATACAATGATCACAATACCATACAACACTCTCAAGTATCTAGAAAACTATTCTAGAATTATAAACTCACAAAAGAAACACTCAAACACGAGTGTATAAGAGAAGAAAAGAGAGGAATGGAATGAGATGGGATGATTGGAATGTGGAAAATGGCCTTATTTATAGGGCTGAGGAAGGGTCCTGACGCTACGCGCCAGCCTAATGCTACGCGCCAGCCTAATGCTACGCACCAGCCTGACGCTACGCGTCAGGTCCCTGAGTCAGCTCCCATTAAACAACTCGAAGTGGCCACTATGGAATTATTTAATCAATC
Organism: Clitoria ternatea; assembly: GCA_037962975.1. Taxonomy (NCBI): domain Eukaryota; kingdom Viridiplantae; phylum Streptophyta; class Magnoliopsida; order Fabales; family Fabaceae; genus Clitoria; species Clitoria ternatea. Next base: position 112,543,679 of record CM075671.1, read on the forward strand.
ATGCCTTGCCATTTGTCCTTGTCCCCCAATTTGGTGTGTCCATTTGTGCAAAGTGGAGAGGCCATAATGGGTCAAAGGTTGAGTGCTTGGCCATCTGGAAGTGGAGTCCACGTAGCTTCTGACGCTACGCGTGAGCGTGACGCGTAGCATCAGCATCATAAATCCCCACGCCTAGCATGGGGTTGATGCTACGCATCAGCTCTTCAGTTCTTCAATATTTCTCTTTAAATTCTTTACTTTTTCACTGCAAAACTAGAGAAAATTGATCAAGGGCAGATTATTTCCAACAACATCCATTTATTGAATTTAAAACCTAAATTTCTAACAATTTAAACAAATTTTTATTATTTTCACAAAATTTTTACTAAGGAATTTATTGTAAATTTAAGGACTAACAACAACTCTCATTATCCACAATGAGAGAACATAGTTTTTCATTTATGTAACCTCTTGTATAAAAGATGTTCTCTCTTTGTGTAGTGTCATCTAGCTTAACATGACTACCAAGTAATCTTCTAATCATGTACAACTCACCATCATCCCCTAATATATGCTCACTATCATAGGAATCACTACTTGAGTCATCACTTGATGTGTGATTATCAGAATCAGACTCTGATTGACTTGAGTAGGTTCCATTAGTTTTCAAAATTACGGTTCTTTTTGTTGGACATTCAGAAGCAATATGACCTCTACCAAGACATTTAAAACATTTTATGGTAGAAGATCTAAAGGATTATGGTTTAGATGTGGATTCATGCTTATCTTTTTGGTGCCTAAAGATTTTTCCATTTTTATGCAACTTAGTTGGTATTTTGGAAGAAGAAGTGCCCACTTCCTTCTCCCTAGGGTTTCTCTTAAACCTACCCTTGTTCTCTTAACCTACCCACTTAGACTGGTGAGCTTTATTCTCCTCACTATAGGATTATCTCTCTTTAAATTGGTTCTCTACCTTAGTGCATTGGTGTAGTAACTCTTCTATATCAACATGAGGAAGGAGTTCTACCCTATTTTTGATGTTCCTATTGAGGCCATGTAAGAACCTATGCATTAGGGTTTCTTCATCTTCTTCTAGATTGGCCCTAATCATGGCTATCTCTAAGGCTTTATAGTAATCTTCTACACTTTTTGATCCTTGGGTGAGTCTATTTAGCTTTGCTAATAGCTCCTCTCGATACTAGTTAGGAACACATCTTTTTCTTAGGAGGGCTTTTAAGTCTACCCAATCATCTATGGGTGGAAAGTCATCTCTTTTCCTCTCCTTACATATTTGAGTCCACCAAACTAAGGAATAATTTTGGAATGAAAGAGTTGTGTAACATCCCGATTTAAAATGAATTACCGAGTGAAATTGAGCCATTAGAATAATAATTATAAAAGTGGAAAATTACTTGTCAACTATAATTAATTTAATTAGTTCAACATGGGAAATGATGGCTGAGTGATTGTGATAGCTGGCCGCTTGTGAGTGGTGTGTGTGGCATGAGTGGACTGCCAATTCACGCTTTCCCACCCCACTTCTCTTCTCTTCTCTTCGTACGTATATATATATATCCTGGCCACGGTTGATATGCATTCCTTTTCAGAATCCCTCTTCTGCTACCTCTTTCTCTTAGTTCCTTCTTCTCTTCTTCATCGTTCTCCTTCTTCTTCCCTGTTCCCTGTTCTCTGTTCTCTGTTTCTGGAAATCCACGAAGACGGTGCTGTAGAAGATTTAGAGTTCCTCCTGTTGGTGAAGGACGACCACCGAAGCAGAAGGGAGTAGCTTTCTGTTCCCGAGCCGATTGCAGAATACGACCGCGTCGAAGGGGGACTGAACAAGGCAAACAGAGCAGCGTATCGAACGTCGGGAAACAGAGGAGCTTCCCGAGTCCCTTCTGTAGGTAGGGGGCGCTTGCATGTCAAATGCATGGTTCACGAACGGTACCGGATGAATGTATTGCTTTAAGTGTGTGCTGTATCTGTGACGACTGTGTGCGATGCATGATTGTTGATCTTTGGATTCTATGTGTATGTTAGTAGCATCTTGTTAATAGTTATACAATATTGTGCATGTATTCAAGGTGGTGGTAATGTGGTCTGATAACCTTTTACACATAGACGAGTGTGATGCATGGTTCTACTACTGTTAATACCGTGAGGATATGAATGTGTGGCTATTAGTTGGTTCATCCGATGTTATTACCCTGAACTGTTTGATTGCTGTGCATGCTGGTATGATTGACGAGTAAATGTAGGAACTATGTTGAATCAGTTTCTACTTTGATGTTTACGAAGAATGTGTCGGATGAGTGATGATGCTTGCTGACAAAATGCATAAGCTGTATGTGTAGGGATGGGGTGACCCGTGGAAGGTCAGGAACCCCGAAGGAATGATTTCCAGCTACAGGCCTTGGCTAGATCCTGTGAGGGCTCGTGGTAGTCGGGGAGCTAGAGATAAGTCTTGAGACGTCAATGGGAGACCGGTACCACGCAGAAAGAGCTAATGGACGAGAGGCCAGTAAAGGGAACCTGTAACTGAAAGTCACTGCCTAAGTCGGATCCGCATGCATGCATGTAGATATGATGTTGATTAGGATAGTACACGTGGTATGACTCGGAGTGATACGAGTGAATTCCGAGTGAGTCGATGCATGTGATTGTGTGAATGAGAATGAACTTCACGTAATATGTATGTGAGTGTATGTTGTTGATATTATTCTAATCTGCATGGCCTTAGTTTAATCTGAATGCGACCGAGTGAACATGAGTGTGCGTACTGATACTGATACCGAGTCATTGACTGTCATTTTATATGTAAAAGCTCACCCCTTCCGTGGCTATACTTTTCAGTGAATGTCTCTCGGAATGAAGGATGAAGGAGGAGCTGAATGCCGAGTGAAGTGCTGGTGCACTGTGGAAATTATGTGTTCATGTATATGCTGTGTATATGCCTTGTTAAGCCTTAGCCGGCTCGTATTTCAGTCGTAGTCTCTTCATACTAGAACTTGAACCCTCTTGGGTAGAAGTCGTGACCTTGTGCCTGTAATTATTTATATCCCTTTATATCTATCATACTGTGTGTTGTTCTATCTTGCGTGAATGATCCGAGTAATATATGTATATGTACTTACTGAGTGTGTGAGGTTGGTATGGCCATGGGTAGAAACGGGATTAATAGTTGATGGGGGAAGTGAGACAACGATTTATTCTAAGTGTCGAAGAGTTTAGGTATTACCGAGTGAATGAGAGCACGGGTCACCGAGTGAGGATCGATCTAGGTACTTTCTGAGTGATAACTGTTAGGATTTTCTGAGTGTAGAATAATTAGCAATTACCGAGTGAGAATCCACCGAGTGAAGGTTTTCCGACAGAAAAGCGACACCTAAGGCTTTAAGTGGACCCCGTTGTAACAGATTATTAGTAGCAAGGGAATCTGAGTGAGTCTTAACTTAGCAGGATAACTAAAGTGGGAAAGTCATGGTTACCGAGTGAAAAATGAGTGAAATACCCCGAGTGGTAAAAAGGAAGTGAAAGTTATACCGAGTGAGAAGTCTTCTTAGATTCCGAGTGAGTGGCTATGGGAACCATTTCCGAGTTGCCGTATATGTGTATTCCGGTTAAGTGAAACCAGGAGTGTGTTATGTTTCTGAATGGAGCTGGTATGCTAAAGGGCCAATCCGAGTGAATTGAGAGTGGCCCTTCCGAGTGAATACGCTTGAGTGATTCTGAGTGAAAGATATAAGTAAACCCCGAGTGAGGAAGAGTTTGTATTTCCGAGTGGAAACCTCGAGTGACCCCTCCTGAGAGAGGAGTTGGTGTAGTGGTTTAGAGTGGAATGGATCCTAAGTGTATGATATTTATAATCCGAGTGAATGATGTAAAATCCGAGTGAGTGAGAATCTGTATTCCGGGTGGTTAAGATTAGACTAAGTCCGAGTGGGGATTGCCTTAATGATTTTTCCCTGAGCGAACAAGATGTCATATGCCGAGTGGACTAGCTATCATTTTCCTAGTGAATGAGTCGTATGATATCTCTGGATCCCGAGTGCCTGATAAGCCGAGTGCAGCTTCTCGCTCAGCGAATGAAGGATTCGCTGCAGCGAGTGTGCGTTGTTGTATGATCCGCCTGAGCGTTTTCTTCTTCCGCTGGCAGCCTCCTTGAGTCGGTTTTATTCCTCTTGCTTCCCTCCCCTTATTCCTTTCTTGTCGGTTCTCCTTGGTTTATTTAGGAAAAATTTCCTCAGTTTTGTTAATTATTTATTTATTAAATTAGGATGTCTCAAGTTGCAATCCTAACTTTCTTTTCTTCTTTTATTTGATGAGAATTAAACAATTGTTCAACCCTCATCTCCCATTCTAGGTAAGCCTCAACATCACTCTTACCATTAAAAGGGGGAATTTCTAACTTTACTTCTCTTAAGCCTAAGTCTTCTCTTTTATGTTCATGGTGTCTTCTATGTCTAGGCTCATCCTCACTATCACTATTGTTATGTCTTTGATTTCTTTGATTTCCATGTCTAGTTCTAAGGTTCTCATTATGCTCTAGGTTAGTTAACCTGTTGTTGATGTTATTCAAACTCTCCATTATATTATGAAGCATAGATTTGTTATCCCTATCACTAGAAGACATCTTTTAAGGTTGTCAAAGAAATTGGAGACAATGAAAACGAAGTTGTAAACAATCTAGTCGAGGATGCTTGATGCAAGGCAAGTATTAGAAAACACACAATAATCCTAAAATACAAGTACTAGGTTTCTATCCTAAGGGGAAACAAGAACCTAAGTTGTCTTGTACTAGGTTGTATCCTAGGTTGTAGTATTATGATTAGTTATGCAAGACCTAGGTTGTCTTTACCTATATTCCTTATAAGGATCCTAGGTTATAACTAGTCAAGTAATTAACCCTAGACAAAGATAAAAAATTCGGCTAACAAAGTAGTTATCTAACAAAATTAGTTCAACTAACTAACTAACACCTAACAAACCCTAACTAGAATTAGTTATTTAGTTATGGTAGTTTGGACTAGATCTAACAACCCTAACTAACAACTAATTTCGGTTATGGATTGGTTATTACAACTAAGCAATTCGGTTACAATTAGTTATGACAACTAGAATTAGTTCTAACTACTAACTAATTAACCAACTTAGTTAAGACAAGCAACTAACTAACAAATTTAGTTCAGACCAATAACTAACTAACTACTTCTAGTTTTAACCAACTAACTAATTAACAAACACATAAATGCACATGCCACTAAAAGCTAGACGAAATTACTAGAGGAAAAATTTAAGAGTCCAAAGTCCAAAGTTCAATGGGTGTCCAAAATACAAGACAAAAATCCTACTACAAAATTTCTAAGAATTCAAATTTTCCTAAGCTTCTAATTAGTACAAGGCTTTTGCTTCCTTTACAATGGTTTTCAAATTCTTATCTTGACATGTAGAAGCTCCACCACACCTACAAACAACACAAAACAAAGCTCCACACGAAATTGGTTAGGTTAAAATAGAAACAAAATTCAAAACCTCACTAGTGTCTCTTTCAAGTGTATCCTTTCTCTTAGGAATCAAGAGACTCAAGCAATTTCCACACCAATCTCAAGTGTCTCAAGATGCTACCCTCCTTTAGTATTGAGAAAAGTTATCTTGGATTTTTGAAGGAAAGAAAACTCAAATGACAAAACTTAAGAAAGAATGGAGACAAACTAAAAAATAGGAAATTTGAAAAAGCTACTCAATTGGATTATTTTTGGATTTTTTGATTATGACAAGACCAAAGCAAGAAAAAGTTCAAATGAATAAGAGCTATACTAGTGGAATTTCAAAAATGATGATAATGGATAAGACTAGACAAACAACAAAATAATATGCAAGAACAAAGGCTAAGTACAACCTAAACTTATAAACTCTAGAGTTGCAACTACTAAGCAAGCAAACACTTCTCTTAAGGCTTTTGAAATTTTGAAATTGTCAACTTGGTTTGGTGCTCAACTTCTCAAACTTTTGCTAAAGAGGTCTACTTTCACACTTTTTTTTAACACCCTTTCTTAATTTTGAGATGTAGGGGTTTTACTTTTCTTTTTCTTTTGTACTCTTTCTCTTTTCTTTTTATCTTTTGCCTCTTGATTTTGTAATGCACTACACCAAATTACAATTCCAAAATCAAAACCAACGCACTAGTCTACAAGTTTCAATTTTCACTCTTTTGCTTAGGGAAAGATGCAACCTACTCCCACTAAAATGAATTTAAGGTGTATGGTTCTTTTTGACAATTTTCTTTTATGCTAAACAAGATGAAAACCGAGACTTCAATGTATCCTAATGTGCTTGAAATTGAAAAAAATTACCCTAGAAGAAACTAAGATTGGATTACTAACAACCTACAAGATGAGCTACTTTTGGAGGGCCTTAAGGTAAGGCCTCCTGACACAAAATATTAGAACCTTTTGGAAGTTAACCAAAGTTGCTTGAATCAACTCCTTCCATATGGTTTTAGCACACTAATTTGTTGAAGCAACAAAAATTTCTAGAACACTAGAAAAAGGTTCCAAATGGCACACACAAACACCTATTTGGCTCTAACTTTCAACAAACCAATAATAAGCATACAAAGGTTCAAGACCGAAACAAAGCAAGTGCCAAACTCAGAATTTTGAAAGCTTAAAACAAGATCAAGACATGCCAAAACCGAAACTAGAAAGAACAATATGCAAAGATTGAAAGACAAGAAAAACTATTACACAAACTCAAAAGAACTACGACTTTTAATGGTTTTTCTATGTTATCATGGCATCAACAATGTACCAAAACTGAAACTAGCCAACCAAAAAGAATTGAAAACCGAAATGAAACAAGGAAGAAGAAGTAAGAAAGAACCTCCCAAGCTCAAGATGATACCAAATGATGTAGGAGTTTCTTCTAAGCTCCTTAAGAAAAGGGTGGATCTTGGATCTTTCCTTCTTCAATCCTTCAAGCCAATGTAGTACCTTTCTTCTCAAGTGGAAAACCGAAACACAAAATGAATATAACTCTAGAGAAGTGGACAGAATTGGAAGTAGATGGAGGTGGAAGTGGAAGGGAAAAGGTGGAAGTGGAAAGGTGGAAACCAAAGGAAAGGGAAAGGAAGGGTTGGAGGCCACTCCCAAGAGAGGGAGATAACTCCTAATCTCGCCACCAAGAAGGGAGAGACCCCTTGGATAAGATCTTGCAAGAGCCTCACAAATCCTAGAGAGAAGGAGGAGAATCTCTCACTAAAAGTTTACATTCAAGGTGTCAAAATCTTAAAATGAATGAATGTGTGTCATTTTACAAAAGGAGAAGCCTTTATATAGGCTTAGGGGATTTCGGCTAAAGCATGGAAATGGGCTTGGCTAAATTGATCTTAGGCCCTCTAAGAATTAGGAAAGGAGATGGCCTATACATGGCCCAATGTGAGAGTACATGGCCCTAAAGTGACCAATCGGCCTAGTAAGGCCCAAATAAAGCCTAAATGACTAGAGAATCTAATTATGATCTATATTACAAGATGAATACAAATAGATCCTCAAAGTATCTCTATTGGGCTTTGGCCCATTAAACAAAGAGATGAAGGAAGATAGGGCTTTATGGATGGTCTCCTTACTTTTCTTGGACTTGGCCCTTGTGAGGGGCCCTTTGTAAGCCTCTAGTCCTTTGTCCAAGATGGTGTGTGGGTCCTTCCTTAGGACGTCCTCATTAGAACCAGTATAAACTCTCTATGCCTTATTCAACCTTCCCCTTCTAAGTTAGACTATAAACCATCAATTGGTATCAAAACTTGTCCTTTTAGGTTGATCACGCCTTCGAGTGAAAAGGTTAAAGATCTATGACAACTTCTCAAAGTAATCAGCTGATCGTAAAAGGATCTTTAATCAATAAACCTCTAGCTTTCTTTGGAGAAGATTATCCATACTTGAAGGATAGAATGGAAATGTTCATAAAATCGACCTAGTATAATCTATGGGCTGTAATTACTAATAGAGATTATGATGCTCCTCTTGATGGATAAGGGAAGCCTAAATTAGAAGATGAATGAACAATTGATGAAATAAATAAAATGGAGATAAATGCCAAGGCCAGATTTCTACTTACTTGTGTTCTTAGAAAGTCTGAGTACAATAAAGTATTTAGCTATAAAACAGCTAAAGAAGTTTAAGATGCTCTTCAATGAATTATGAGGCACATCCAATGTTAAAAGATCTAAGAAGATACTATTAACCAAACAATATGATACCTTTAAGATAGAGGAACATGAGTTAGTAGATCAAGTGTTTGGAAGATTCCAAACTTTGTTAAACAAACTCAAAGCTCTTGGAACTACTCCCTCTGTAGAAGACATCAATGTTAAGCTTCTTGGAAGCTTGCCTGAAAGGTTCGATGCCAAATGTTCTGCACTGGAAGAAGCTAAAGATCTAAGCACTTTTTCTCTGAACGAGTTACTTAGAGTTCTTAGGGTGCATGAGCTAAAGCTAAAACAGAAGGAGATCAATAAAGCTTTATCCTCCTAGAATGTTGCCTTAAAGTCTGATGAGTCGAGTAGAAAAGCCAAAGCATTGAAAGCTGAGGAATCCTCAAGTTTTGAAGTAGACTCTGATAAATCAGGTACTGACACTGATAAGGAGTTAGCTCTTGTAACCGAGAGATTCCACAGACTGCTGAAAAAGAAGAAGTTTAGACCTGACAAATTGCAAAAGAAAGACTATAAAGGTAAAAAAATTAAAATTTAAAATTGACAAGTCTGTTCTTGAATGTTTTAACTATAGGAAACCAGGTCACATGAAAGCAAAATGTCCTCTCCTGAATAAAGATAAGAAAAAGGAAAAGAAAAGGTTTTTCAAGAAATAAAAAGGATTAATAACTTGGGATGATAAAGAATCATTAAACTCTGAAGAGTCTGAAGAAGAGACAGAATCTGCATAAATCTGTCTCATGACAAATGAGGGATCAGACTCTGAAGCAAGCTCTAGTGATTCAGATACTAAGGAAGTAAGTTATTTTGAACTAAAACAAAATATGATTTGTTGTTTAATGACTTCTCAAAGCTTTTGAAGAATTTTAAAAAATTGAAATTAAAACATGATGACATAGTTACTAATTTTGAAAATCAAATTTCAAAACTGAAAAAAGAAAACCTTGACAAAAATGCTTTGAAAAAAATAGAAGAAAATGAAAGGATATATTTGGAAGACCTAAGCAGACAAAGAAAAGAAAAGACTAATTTTGAAAAAGCCAAAGTCTTTGCAACTCTCAGAATGAAGAAATCATTAAGTTGCAAAAGCAAGTTAGCTCTCTTACCTCAGACCTGAGCAAATTTATAAACAATACTGAAAATTTGATCATGCTATTTGGAAAGTACCATGGTAATCGAAAAAGTATCATAGTGGAAAATGATTTCAAGCAAATTTCATCTTCTTCATTTACTTCAAAGGATCAAAAACATGTCAAGTGTAATTATTATAAGAGGCATGGTCACTTAATCAATGATTGCAAAAAAAGGAAAAGAAGAAATGAAAAAATTGCTACCAATGTAGGACACAAAAGAATATGGGTATCCAAATCATTAATTATCCCATCTACAGATATGCTTAAGAACAAAGACAAAGCCTCTGTATTGGTATCTGGACAGTGGATGCTTGCATCATATGATAGGAAGAAGGTCTATGTTCTAGATCTGGAATAGTTTAAAGGTGGAATGGTCACCTTTGGAGGAAACTAGATTGGAAGAATCATGGGATCTGGTAGAGTGGGTAAAATTCCTTTACCTATTATTGAAAATGTATTTCTTGTTGAAGGTTGGAGACATAACCTACTAAGCATTAACCAATTTTGTGACAGTGGGTACAAGGTATCCTTTGACAAAAATAAGTGTACTATCACTAACCATGATGGAACTACACTCTTTAATGCAAACAGATATCACAACCTATACAAGGTTGACTTGAATGAACTAAATGATCAGAATGTAACATGTTTGTTTTTAAACTCTAAAGAAAGATGGATCTGGCATAAAAAGCTTAGACATTAAGTGTAAAACATATTTCAAAACTTCACAGAAAGGATCTTGTTAAAGGATTGCCAAAGATTTCTTTTAATAGCTCCTTACCTTGTGAAGCATCCCAGAAAGAGAAACAACACAAATCATCTTTTAAAAACAAGGAAGTTATTTCCACCACCCAACCACTGCAACTGTTACATTTAGATTTATTTGGTCCATCCCAAGTACAAAGTCTGGCAGGAAAGAAGTATGGATTTTTCATTGTTGATGATTACACAAGAATGACATGGGTATACTTTCTAATTGACAAGGATGAATCTGTAAAAGTATTTAAGATTTTCTGTATGAAAATCCAGAATGAGAAAGGAATTTATTGGTACAATAAGAAATAATCATAATAGAGAATTTGAAAATGAAATTTTTGAAAAATTCTGCAATGAGTCGGACATAACTCATAGTTTTTCTTCTCCAAGAACACCTCAACAAAATGGTGTTGTGGAAAGGAAAAATAGATCTCTACATGAAATAGCTAGAATAATGCTTTGTGAAAACAATCTTCTAAAATATTTTTGGGCAGAAGCTGTGAGTACTTCTTATTATATTCAAAACAAGATCCTTATCGGACCAAGACTAAATAAGACTCCTTATGAATTGTGGAAAGGAAGGAAACCCAACATATCATATTTTCACCTTTTGGATGTACTTGCTATATTCTAAACATTAAGGATTATCTTAGAAAATTTGATTCTAAGTGTGACAAGGGAATATTTGTGGGGTATTCAACCACATCAAAATCTTACAGAGTATTTAATACTCAAAGTCAAACCATTAAGGAATCTATGCATGTAAGATTTGATGATCTTCAAAAGACTAATAGGAAACTGGCAGATCTAGATTCTGATGATGTAGGAACACTACAACAAGAACTTGAGCATGAAATGAAAGGAACAGACCCTAGTCAATCAAAACTAGCTGAAAATGAAAACAAAGAGCCTAAACAGAATCAGTCATCTATTGAACCAAAAAAGCTAAAAAATTGGAAATTCAAGGCATATCATCATTCAGACCTTATTTTTGGAGATCAAGCAGCTGGAGTTAAGACCAGATCTAGTCTTCACAGCCAATCTTCAACTGCTCTAGTTTCAAAATTTGAACCAAAGAACATTATAGAAGCTTTGAAGGATACTAATTGGATTATTGCCATACAAGAGGAACTAAATCAGTTTGAAAGGAACAAAGTATGGACACTTGTTCCCAGACCCAAAGATAAAAGTGTTATTGGAACAAAATGAGTATTTAGAAACAAGCTCGATGAGGATGGAAAAGTCATCAGGAACAAAGCCAAACTTGTAGCTCAAGGCTACAACCATCAAGAAGGTATAGACTTTTCTGAAACTTTTACACTTGTAGCCAGACTTGAGGCTATCAGAATACTTCTTTAGATTAAGTATCAACTTAAGGACTATGCAACCATAGAAGGAGAAATCCTTGTATTTTGTGATAATACAAGTGCAATAAACCTATCAAAGAACCCTATTCAATACGCAAAGGTAAAGCACATTGAAGTGAAGTATCACTTTATCAGAGACTATGTGCAAAAAGGGATTCTGGACATGAAGTTTATATATACAGACCATCAACAGGCAGGTATCTTCACAAAGCCTCTAGCTGAGGCCAGGTTCACTTTTATTAAGCATAATTTAAGTCTGAGAATTATTGCATGAAAAGTCTGATGCATGAAAAGTCTGTTGTATGGTATATTTGACGTTTGACCTGTCTAAGCCCATACTCTTTTCTAAATATCTCTAAGAGACATTATTTACGCCTTTTTAAGTTTCGTGTTAATTATCATTCGTTTCAATTTTTTATTGTACAACATGGCAGCAGTTACTACCTTTTTGTGTAATTGTCATCTGAATGCTTTCTCTCTCCTCTTTCATGGTTAGTTTTACACTATTTATATTTTCTTGACTCTTCATTTGCACTTATTTCCTTCTTTTTTGCTAAAAGCTTTCCATCTCTCTCTCTTTTTTAAAAAATTTTCTCATTGTCTTAAACCCTAAATCTTCCTTATTCTATTAAGTAATGGCATTCAAGGATTTAGACATTATTGAATCCTCTGTATTCAACATGAAGTGGCATAAACTTGATGGGAGAGATATCTCTGAGGAGATAAATGGGATTGGTTGGACAAGGTTTTGCCATGATTAGGAGCCCTATTCACCATTTCTGGTTCTAGAGTTTATGGAAAGTTACACTGTTGACAAGTCTAAGTTTATTGTGTTACACAACCTCAAAAGGAAAACCATTGAAATTTCTAAAGACGTCCTTGCTACTATTACTGGATGCCCTACTGTGGGAGAAGTCTATGCTGATGAATTTGAATATGAAGTTGTATCTTCTCTGGAAATCAATGAGTTGCTCTATGGCTCTGAATACCTTACCAAATCTGTTTCTAGCAATTTCTTCCAAAGGTCAAGATGCTTGACTTGGCAATGAAGCAAGTCTTTGGCCCTAGGAAAAGAGCAAAAGATTCTGTTAGCAAGCTAGATTGGTTTTGTATGTACCACATGTTCACCAAAGAAAAAGTAAGTCTGCCCAATGTTATCATGACTTACTTAATCTCTTTGATTATAAAGAAGTAGAATAAGATTCCATATCCTGCTGTGCTCATGAAAGTCTTTGCATTAGAGAATATGCAAACAACCATTGTAAGTGACTTGGGGACACCCTCCACCTTGGTCAGCAAGCTACCTTATTTCTCACCCCTCTTGGATCAGACCATGGATAGCCCCCTTTTATCTCCTAAGAAGAAAAGGTTTGCACCAACAAAGCAGAATATTGAACCAGCCCCTAAGTGAACACGCAGTAGAAGAAAGTGCTCTGCCAGAAAGGTCAGAAAGATGGTTCTTGATTTTTCTGATGAATCACTTTCTGGTGATCTTTAGTGAGTCAGACTCTCCTTTGGACGTGGAACCTTTCGAGATGATTCCTCATTCCTCCACTACTCAGGCTATAGACCCCGTTGAGCCTAGTGAAGTTGGAACTACTATTGCTAGAGAGTCTTCTGACTCAGATGATAACATTCCCATTCACCAACTTTAGCGTAAATCTGTTGCCTAGAAGTCTGGCTCTAAGAGGCCAAAGTAAGTTGTGCCCTCTGACTCCTAGCAGACTCTCTAACAACCTTTGCAGCCTCAAGAATCATCTTTGTCCTAACAATCTCAACAGAAGAAGCTATCCAGTGATGAGGTCTTCAAGGTGTTTGTCTCTGTGTACACTACTTTGCATTCAAAAGTCTCTGTCATAGGGTGGAATACATTAAAATGGCATGGCAAGTATGTAGAAATACACAACGGTTATCAAAAAGTCATGAAGGCAAATCATGATACTCTGATGAAATATGGTGGGTATCCTAGCTTTATATCTTATTTGAGATTTATTTGTGGGTATCTGAAGCATACCTCTGATCTTGATATGCGCAAGTGGGGACACATTGATTGGTTAAACCGATTGTATGAGACTGTCGACACCTATCAGAATGATGGGCAAGTCTTCAGAGCCTTCCTCAAAAGGAAAAAATCAGACTCCTCCTCTGATGTAAGTTCAAAGAGAGCACGGTCTGATCCCATATCCTCGAACCTATCTGTCCCTTCCGCCTCACATCAAACCCCTCAACCTACCCCTATCTTTGTTGATCCTCTACCTTAAACTTAGACTTCATCCTCCCTAGCCATTGTTCCTTACCCTTCCATTTCTTCTATTAAACATAAGTCTTAGCTACCCCTTCTATTTGTTCCTCACCCTGCAATACTTACCTATACATTCTATAAACCCGTTCTTGACCCGTCTGACCTCGGCTATAGGAACCTTTACAACTTGGCAATTGTTAGCAATCTAAACATCAATCCATAATTCTCCATTCGGACCTCTAAACCCAAATACTTTCCTCCCCTACCCATAGAATGCCTGCTAGCCTATCCTGACCTGCTCTCAAATGATGATATTGTTATGCATCAAGTGCTTACTGCTGAACAGGTCTTTATGGCTCATGATTTAAGAAATGGTGTGGTCTCTCTAGATAATGTTGAAATTAGAAACTGTCCTGTTGCCACCCCTTGGAAGAAAATCTTGTTTGCAATCCCTCAAAGACCATTATTAGCTTCTTGGATTTCCTTGGGCAGATTAAAGAAGCCTATGCCTCCAAAGTACAAGCCTTATTACAAAGATCCTCTTCAACTCAAGTAGCCACCAGCAACTAATCTTGCGAGTATTCTGTCTACTCCCAATCTAACAGAGGCTCATGCTGATGCTTTGTGGTGTCATTATCTTTGGTCAATTTAAGAAGATGGCTCTTCCTCTTTTTCAATACCATCCCTCTGTTATTTTGTTTAATTCACCTTTTCTATTTGTTCTTCAGACTCATTACTTTATTCTTGTTTCTTTACTTGTGACTTGTTCGGGTCTTCGTGATGCCCCTCTTTTTGTTGATCTCAAAAGGGGCAGATATCTTAGAAGTATTTGTGTTGGGTGATGTCAAGCTAACAAGTCTGATATTTGCTTTTGATGTTTGCCTCTTGTATGACATTTTGAATCTGTTAATGAAGGATATCTTGTTCTACTTAAATTCGTTTGATGTTAGGTAAAAATAACTTGAGTAAACTTTGTAATATTCTCTAAGATAAGCACTGATCTCTGTGAAGTTTTTGATGTGCAAAATCTAATAATTTATCCTCTATAAATCATGGACTTCATTTATAAGAAAAGACTTGATGTTTTCTATCAACAAATCAGGAGAGATTGTTGAAGAAAGGTTTGGTTGAAAAAGATTTTACAAAGTTATATTGGACCAAACCCCAGTTCTTGCACCCTTAGATTTGTCAATATCATACATCAAGAACTTTCATTTGTAAATGAAGTCTGTATATTAATGTAGAAGTTTCTTCAAGCTCCTTAAGAGAAAGGTTGATCTTGGCTCCTTTCCTTGTTCTTCCTTCAAATCAATGGCTAAATTATTGTCTTATCAAGGGTGAAACCGAAATGAAACAAAGGAAAAATCTAAGGAAATTGGACGAAATTAGGTGGAAGAGAAGAGAGAAGGTGAAGTGGTTTAGACAAGATGGAAGGGATGGAAGGGAGGAATGAAAGGTGAAGGTGGGAGGCCACTTCCAAGGGAAGATAACTCCCTAATCTCGCCACCAAGAGGGAGAGGATCCTCTTGGATAAGAGCTTGCTCTAGAGACTCAATCCTAGAGAGAAGGAGGAGCTTTTCACTTTAGAAAATTTGCACTCATGGGTGAAAAATCTCAAATGATCATTATTGTGTGAAATTACAAAGGAGAGCTCCCTTATATAGCCTCTCTAAAATTTGGCCAAGGGATGGAGAAATGGGCTTGGATGATGGATCTAAGGCCCATCATAAAAATAATTGTCATTTATTTCCCTTAATTAGATATTTACATAAAAATTGGGATATTACAATCCACCCCACCTAAAAGAAATTTCATCCTTGAAATTTGACATACCGGATTCGAATATATGAGGATATCGTCCCCAAATATCATCTTCAAATTCCCACGTGAACGTCTCCACATTTTCATGTTTCCATGCCACCTTCACCTAAGGTACCAATTTGTTCTGCAGCCTCTTCACGGAATACTTGACAATACGAACAGAAACAGGAGGAATGGACAAGTCACCCCGCACATCAACATCATCAATAGGGATCACGTGCAAAGGATCGTGAATATACTTCCTCAACTGTGACATATGGAACACATTGTGCAGATTCGCAAGATGCGGAGAGAGTGCAATCCGATAAGCGACATGACTGATTCGCTCTAAAATCTCATAAGGTCCAATGAACTTAGGGCTTATTTTCTGCTCTTCAAAGCTCTTCCAAAACCCTTATCATGCGAAACTCATAAAAACACATGTTCGCCAACTTGAAACTCAAGCGGCTTCCTTCTCTTGTCATAATAGCTCTTCTGTCGATCTTGGGCGATTTTCATCTTCTCTTGGATCATCTTAATTTGTTCAGTGGTCTCCTCAACAATCTCAGGCCTTAAGGCCAAATTCTTACCAACCTCAAGCCAACATAAAGGAGTTCAACACTTCCTTCCATATAACGCCTCATATGGTGCCATACCAATACTAGAATATGTGTTTTGAATGTGATTACAGGTTTAAGGATTTTGATAATGACAAAACACTCTTGAAGAATTCCTTGCAAAAACAAAGATATGGAATCAGACTCAGAAAAATTACGAAGCTAATCGATTAGGGAGTCTCAGCTAATCGATTAGGCAGCTTCTGTTTTGGAACCACTGCATCAGGACATTAAGTTAATCGATTACAACATTTCAACTAATCGATTACAGAGCCACTGGAATTACAATAATCGATTACATGCATGGTTTAATCGATTACCAAAACCAAAAATGGCATTAATGGTATCAGGTATAACAGCTAATCGATTAAGAGAATTCAGCCAATCGATTAGAAGGCTACTGGAATTAATCTAATCGATTACTATGACTATATAATCGATTACGAAGCTGCGAAGATAAATTAAATGCATCAGGTATCACTGCTAATCGATTACAAGGCAAAGTTCAATCGATTACAAAGCTTCTGACTTGAAGCTAATCGATTAGGCAATGGGAACTAATCGATTACATAGCGAACGAAGATGAAAAATTCAAAGTGTAATCGATTACAGCTTAAAGCATAATCGATTACGATAGTGGGAAAACGCATATCAGTGAGAAACCAACACATTTCTCCACCATTCCTTCAGACACCCACTACATGCAACAGCTAGGAAGACCAAGACACTTACCAAAGCTCAGAAATGACTCTATAAATGCAAAAGGAACTCAAGCACAAAACACACAACAAGAAGCTATCATTCTTTACTTACTCTTGTGCTTAGCAAGCTCTTATTCTTGTATATTCTGAATTTTCATTTGCATATTCTCTCTTCTTGAGAGTTATAAATTTGAGAGAACCTTCACTTGTACATCTACTCTATTGAGAGAGTCACTTGCTTGTAAACACCAAAAACCAAAGTTCACTCTAGATTGAGTGGTTGTTCACTCTAGGTTGAGTGTTACAAAGGTTGGGGTTCAATCTTTGGGATATTGTGAGATTGAGAGATTGGGTGGGGTGCCCTTATACTTGTGAGGATTGGGTTCTTGAGTGTGGGACACTAGGAAGCCGCAATTGCTCAAAGTTGTATCTCTAGTCTACAATAGTGGAAATCCTCTAAGTGGGTTGCTTAGAGGCGAGACGTACACCGGATTGGTGGAACTCGTTAAATCGGTTTGCAAGCTCCTCTTCCCTACTCTTTTACTTTTATATACTGTGCTTAATTGGCTTGTGTTGATTGATTGTGGCTTGCATACTTAAACTTGTTTAATTTGGTAAACTTTGAATACTGCACACCAAGTGTTTGTCAAATTGTCTCAGCTATATTTACCTTTGATTTGCCTTGCACATTTCATTAAACTTGATTTCACTTGCATAATCTTGTAAATTTGAACATAAGAATCAAGTTCAAAAGCATTCCAACTAAAAGTTTTAAAAACTCAATTCACCCCCCTCTTGAGTATTGAGGCCACTTGAATAACAGAATGAAAACTATTATTATAAGTAATTTCAATCAGAGGCAAGTATTTCTTCCATGAACCACCGTGCTCCAAAACACAAGCACGCAACAAGTCTTCACGACTCTGAATAGTCCTTTCGGATTGTCCGTCCGTCTAAGGGTGATATGCCGAGCTCAATTTCAATTTAGAACCCATCGCCTCATGCAAGCTTCCCCAAAACCAGGAAGTAAAACGGGGATCACGATCAGAGACAATACTAGATGACACACCATAGAACCTCATAATCTCCTGAATGTATAGTTGTTCCAAATTCTACAAAGAACTCTTCATGTTGATCAGTAGAAAATACGTACTCTTAGTCAAGCGATCCACAATCACCTAAATTCCATCACAATTGGATCTTGTCCTTGGCCAACTAGACATAAAGTTCATAGCAATAGCATCCCACTTCCAAACGGGGATATCAAGTGGTCTCAAGGTACCAGAAGGTCTCTGATGCTCTACCTTCGCCTTCTGACAAATAAGGCACGAAGCCACAAAACTAGCAATGTCACATTTTATTCCAGGCCACCATAAATTCTTCTTTACATCTTGGTACATCTTGGTCGCACCAGGATGGATACTAAAAATGCTTTTATGAGCCTCTTCAAGCACAATGCTCCTCAAATCACCAAAGGAAGGTACATATACTCGGCCCTTCACACATCGTATACCATCATCACCTTTCACAAGGAATAGGTTCCTTCCACTTTCCTAAGATCTCCTCATCTCATCTAGATACTCATCATCTACCTGTTTTTTTTCATAAGATCAAGGAACTCATTGCACACCTTCAAGGTAGTAAAACATATCTTCCTGGTAGATTCAATTTCGGTCCCAACATTCAAATTGCGAAACTCCTCAATTAACTCAAGTTCCTTGACCATCATGGCCAACACATGTAAAGACTTCCGACTAAGAGCATTCGCAACTACATTAGCCTTTCCCGGATGATACTTTAATTCAAAGTCATAATCCTTTAGGAATTCCATCCATCTCCTTTGACGCATGTTCAATTCTTTTTTATCAAAGAGGTATTTCAAGCTTTTGTGATCACTAAAGACTACGGACCTTGAACCATAGAGATAATGACGCCAAATTTTCAAAGAAAATATGATCGTCGCTAACTCTAAGTCGTGAGTGGTATAATTAACTTCATGAGGTCTCAACTGGCATGAAGCGTAGGATATAACACGTTCCTTCTACATCAAAACATATCCAAGACCATGCTTGGAAGCATCACAATACACCACAAAATCTTCCTATAAATCAAGCAATGCCAAAATAGGTGCAGAAGTGAGTCTTATTTTCAATTCTTCAAAACTCTTCTCACATTCAACATTCCACACAAAAGGTTGGTTCAATTTCGTTAAAGGCCTAGTAAGATGAGAAAAACCTTTGATAAATCTCCGGTAATAACCAGCAAGACCAAGAAAACTTTGAATCACCGTAACAGATGTAGCCTTGGGCCATCCCATAACAGCCTCAACTTTAGAAGGATCAATAGAAACACCTTCTTCGGATATCACGTGTCCAAGAAATTAGACACTTGCTAACCAGAATTCACATTTAGAGAACTTAGCATACAACTGATTCTCTCTAAGAATGTTCAACACAAGTCTCAAGTGTTCTTCATGTTCCTTGTGGATCTTGGAATATACACCAAGATATCATCAATGAACACCACCACGAAGCGATCAAGGTAATCATGAAAGATGCGATTCATGTAATCCATGAATACAGCTGGAGCGTTAGTCACTTCGAATGGCATCACAACGTATTCATAATGGCCATATCGCGTCCTAAAAGTAGTTTTGGGAATGTCTTCAGTTTTTACCAGAATTTGATGATAACTAGAACGCAAATGTATTTTTGAAAACACTACAACACCTCTCAATTGATTCAACAGATCATCAATACAAGGCAAGAGATATCTATTCTTTATGGTTATTTTATTTAATTGGTGGTAATTGACACACAACCGTATAATTCCATCCTTTATCTTTACCAATAATACAGGAGCTCCTTAGGGTGATACACTAGATCGAACAAATTCCTTCTCAAGTAGCTCCTCAACTTGCTTTTTAAGTTACGCTAACTCTTTAAAAGACATCCGATAAGGAGCGATAGAAATAGGTTTCGAACTGGGAACAAGATCGATAACAAATTCAACCTCCCATGGAGGAGGCAAATCGGGCACTTCTTCGGTAAACACATCTGAAAACTCTGACACCACTGGAATCTTAAAAGGGATCGGGACCATTAGTCCCATCGGCAAGAGACAATAGTATGCAAAGTTGAGCTATACCTCGCATACCAAATTTCCCAAAGCTTGGACAAGGGAAGATAACAGTCCATTGTTGACAGTCAACCAAGACTTTATTGGCGGAAAGCCAATCCATGCAAAGAATGATCTCCAAACCTCTTATTGGTAAACATATGAAAGAGGTGATAAATCGTCTCCCTTCTAGGAGCATATCAACGTCGTCATAACGAATAACCGACTTAAGACAAGTACCGGTTGGGGTAGAAACCACAAGAGTATTTTTCATTAAGTTCACCGGCAATCTCATTCGCTGCACACAATCCTCGGATATGAAAGAATGGGTAGCACTCGAATCATAACTAACATGTATAGAATTATCGAGTATTTCACACTTACTTTCAACCAAGTCACTAGCTTGTACTACTTCCTCACCGGTCACAGCAAATACTCTTCCAGGAGTTTGGTGGTGATTTCCACCATTTCCATCACTATTACCATTTCGAGCACCATTGCCGTTACCACGACCATTACCATGCCTCCCACCATTATAGCCACCAAGGCCACCATTGTTTCCATTACTACATCCCCGACCACTATTGTAGCCTCCGCGGTTCACATGAGTGGGAGCAATGGCACGATTAGAAGTATTAGCTTGCATAGGAGCCCGCCTCGTGAGCAAAGGACATACCGGATGAATATGTCCCACTTGATCACAATTAAAGCATATCGCATCCTTACAGTGAACACACTCACGAACATAATGAGGACCACCACACCTATAACATTTTGGCCCATTGGCATTTGCATTGCCCCAGCCAAAGGTGTTACCATGACCCCGCCCCTAGCTTGGGCATTAGAGTGAGCACCTCTTTGAAAATGTCCCTTCGTGAAACTTTAATGCTTCTTGAACTTAGAAGATTGACCCTTCAACTTAGAGTCAAATTTAGAATGATCAAGTGGTGCATGCTCTTCATATATGCGGCACTTATTCACAAGTATCGTGAAACTTCGGATCTCTTGATGACAAATTGCCCTCTGTATATCAGGGCGCAGACCATTCTCGAATTTCACACACTTTGAGGCTTCAGTCCCCTCTTGCTGATAAGGAGGGTAGAACTTGCATAACTCTTTAAACTTGGAAGCATACTCTTCCATAGTCATGGTGCCTTGCTTAAGTTCCATGAACTCAAGCTCCTTCTTGCTCTTATAACTCTCCAACACATATTTTCTCATGAGCTCAAGCTTAAAATTTTCCTAAGTCAAGGGAATAGCAGCAGCAACCATCCTACTCTTGATGAGTCTCCACCAAGTCTCAGCTTTATCTCTCATCATGAAAACAACATACTCTATTTTCTGGAGTTCAGTGCATTCGAAACTATCGAAGATCCGTTCAACATCCTGGATCCAAACATAGGCTTGCTCGGGCCTAAATCCACCATGAAATTTAGAGGGTTTCCGCTTCAAGAATTTATCAAGGCCTTGGGTGCCTTGATCCGCGGGAGTAGCTTGCATTTCCGTTTCTTGTCTATCCCGGTTCTACAACTTGAGAAGGTCCGCAAAACGATTCATAGCTCTAGCTATAGCGTCATCATTATCTTGATGACGACGAGCCATTCACAAGATATATAACCATCACATTAAATTCAACTAAAATCAGCAAACTAGCTCATAGGCATGTCTATAGTCTTATACTATAGCAATTCACCACATCAATAAACCTTGGTTCTCCATTATGGAGTCCAACATCATTCAACTTGTATCCATACCAATCAAAGGCATATTATCACATTATAATGTCATGAGCATTCATATAATCACAAGAATTCATCATTAAGAAAGAATAGTGTGAAGAAAGCTTGGGTGGACTTATACAAATCAAGTATCAATCACAATCAATTCATATAAATTCATACAAGAATGGCAATCATTCCACCAAAAGCATATAATGCTCGGATACCCCCCAATGTGGCGCCTTTAATCAAGTAAATAAGTTATAAATATTGATAATTATGATACTAAAAGTGAGGGTAACTTTTTCGCGTTTTTAAAACATGAACAGGAATGAAGAACACCACAATTATACTTTTAAATAGCTAACCCCAGACCTATGCAAAACCCTAAATCATATATGAAGATATGAGAAGGTATATGGTTTAATGAATAACGGAGTGCGTATTTTAATTCAAGGATATGAATTAATCAAAGAAAAGTGTCAAAGATGCATAAAAGATTGCTAAGTTATGTTAGAAGAATGTTTAAATCAATTGCATAAAGGCACCATGTCACATTAATGCCCAATAGCATACAAAAATATAAATTTTTCATGGAAACAAGGGTATGAATCGATTCCAGCACCCTAGGAATCGATTCAAGTACTTCTGGAGTCCAAACAGTGAAAACAGGGTCCTTTGAATCGATTCAAGATCGCATGACTCAATTTATGCGAGGGCTTGAATCGATTCAAAGTGTTCTAGAAGTGTGAACAATAAAAATAGTGATGATTGAATCGATTCATGCACTGTTCTGAATCGATTCACATCAGTAATTATGTAGAAAAATCCTATTTCTCAACTTCCAAACCCCCTAACTTTTTCATATGAAGTCCAATCACTACCAAATTTTAACACAAATTAAAATACACCATTTGTGATGCGTAGCAACTGGCCGCACTCAAAAGTTCCTTAAAACAATGGACTTATGTGCATAAATGCGACTAGCCCGTTTTGAGGCATTTTTGTGCAATTCAAGGGTCAATTCTTAATGGAATTGACCCATTCTAGTTTCTACAAGCCACAAATCATGAATTGGTGACATTCAAATTGTCTCATGCATTCTAACCCTTATAAATCTCTACTTGACCCTATCGGTTCCTTATTTAAGCATGAAAATCACATAAATTTCAACTCATTCAGGTTTCAACATCAAACCAATCCTTCCAACACATAAGTTGACTAAATCATCATACATTAATCATCAAATGGAAAATTAACAAAGGTCATAATTCATTATCCATGCATTGTCTTTCAATATAGACATCAATGTCAATACCATGTGTTACAAAATAGTTGTCTACTAAATCCAAATGATTCTATAGCATTCATTTCCACTTGTCATCATCAATAAGCCATCATCAATATTCATTTGTCATCATTCACACAAGTTACTCAAATTGTATTATGGCCATACAAGGTAATAATATATATGCATCTCAAAAGAATATACAAAGCCATAAACACAAAACTATGTCAGCCAAGGCATCTTTAGCAAAAGAACCTTCTTCACACAATTCCTTTACACATGAAGTGCCTCATGCCCTACAACATAAAAGCTAAAAGGATAAACCACATGGAGAGTGAGTATACTTTTTCAATGATGAAAAATCCCATAATTATGATAATATAGATATGAATGCAAATCAACATCTTCTCCTATCAAGGAGTTTAATTTACAATGAAACCAACCAATCCATAGAATCCATTGAACACACATGTGCACATACAAATATATGGTAAGTCCATCATTAAGGACATATCATATAAGACCATATCATCAATTTATGATTTCATAGGGTCACACCCATAAGCAACATAAGTATAGTTAGTGACCAAAGTAGATTTCACATTTATCTCATAATAATCCCAATAGGGTATCTCTTTCTCAATTCACTTTACTCAAATGCCATGTTCCTATGGCTAATGCACATGTTGTGTTTAAAATGCATATGCAACGGATCTAATTTTCATTTCATCAAGTAATCGCAACCACTATAATCGTTCAATTTATATTGGTTTCCTGCCACACATGGGGTACTCCCTTTTCATAACCCCGCAAGGTTTAATCGTGATCGCAACCACGTTTTTTTCATTTCAATTCATATCGGTTTCCCACCACGCATGGGATACTCCCTTCTCATAAATTCCCGCATGATTTTCTCTGGGTGATCGCAACCACACATATTCATTTTCAATGGTCCCGCAGGGCCTATCATTTAATCCGCTAGGTGATCGCAACCACCGGCTCATTTTCACATAAACCCACAGGTTCTTTTCAATTCCAAGTACCAAGTGATCACAACCCCTTTTCAATATCATCACACTAGTCCTGCAAGACTTCTCTTTGTGATGGCAACCACATTTAAATGATATGCTATGCATGCTATGTATGCAATAATGCTCATGCAAGCTTTAACCTCACAAGGAATATCTCACCCTCTCAATTAGGGGTATAATTCACACTCTACCTCATAGTTAGTGACACATAATCACATATATATATATATATATTATCCTCCAAGGCATACCGTTTACAAAACTCATCGTATTCTCATCACCATGCTATCATAATTCCATTTTAGGTGGTAAATATATCATATCAATTTATCCCGAGTATACCAATCCATCCCTATCACCACCATGCCATAACACCATTATATTGTCCTCATACATACCCTCAATCATCCCACAATATTAGGGAAAAGGCCAACATAAACCCACAGTGAAAAAAATACAACAAAGCCATTCCTGGGGAAAACTCGCTCAAGCGAGATTCACCTTCGCTTGAGCGAGACAGGCCAGGCTCGCTAAGGCGAGCCCCAGCGCACGTAAGCGAGAGGCTCCCATCAGCGTGCATACGCGCGCTCAAGCGAGTCACGCTCGCTCGCTCGAGTGAGGCTCCTCTCACATAATCACTCGTGTGAGTGAGACAAATTAAAGCATCAGATCCTACGCGTGCGCTCAAGCGAGTCACGCTCGCTTAAGCAAAAATTGTCTAGTGCCTAATCCTAGGCTCGCTCGCTTGAGCGAGACCCAACATGCCTCATCACTCGCTTAAGCGAGGTCTATCCAGCATTCCCTTTTCTCTCGCTCGCTCAAGCGCGGCCACGCCCCCTTGAGCGTGATTCGTCCAGTGGCTTCCCAATCCATTTTTCACGCGTCTCGCTTGAGCGAGACTCCTCCTCGCCCGAGCGTGATTGGGCCAGTGGCCACCCCTCTGATGCAGGGGACTCTCGCTTGAGCGAGGTCCCAATTCGCTTGAGCGAGATCATAAATGCACGCCTAGGCTTAGATTTTTCCACCCCAATTCACATACCTACAACCTTATTATCCAAAATTTGCCATAATTCTACATCAAACATAGATAATTCATTCCTTTAGGCCTATTCCAACAATTTATTCCTCATATTTCAAATCCTAAATCATCAATTATATAAGGGAGGTTTTATCAACGCTCCACATCACTATCTCATTGATTTTACTACACAATAATCACCAACAATACTTTACACCTCAATTAATCCATCCATTGGTAGATTTTTATCAATATTTAATTCACATCCAGCCAAGGAACAATTAAACACTCACTTTCATTTAATATCTACACATACACATATATATATATATATATATATATACACACATATGCAATTTCCTTAACATTCAACAAAAGCTAAGCCGTCATTCACCACATCATCTATTCAACATACAATACATTCATGGAAAGGCAATGCATGAGTCATACATATACATAATTAACAATCATTCACTCATGCAATTTGAAATGTAAACTCCTCTCCTACCTCAAGAGAAGAATCGCAATCCAAATGTTCTGATTGCCTCGATCGTTTCGCATCATCATCCAGAACACAATCCTATCACAATCACACATATATATGCTATTAATTTACCATCATAAGACATCATCTCTCAAAACCCATCATCCAGTCCTAGACTTGTCTAAACTCTAATTCATATGCTTATGTTAGGTTTCAGGAATTCCTTTCCCAAAACCAAGACTCTCTAGGTTTTAAAGGGCTAAACAAATCCAACAACAATAATACCATGGCCCCTATCCATGAGACTTCCAAATCATCATGTGGATTACTACTCATCATCACAATTCATTCAAATTCATTATGAGCCTCTTGGCTCCATTCAAGATCATCATTAATCAACAATTTCTAAATGACACATATCAAGGCCTAAGTCTTCACCAAATCAAATATCCTTCTTCCTGATCCACTATCAATGGTTTGCACCCATTATTAACATCATCATAAATATTAACAATCAAAATCAATTTCCTTTAATCATATACATACTCACATGCACCCATCTCCTAAACCTCAAGAATCAACACTATTGCTTCAAACATTCATCTCTTCATGTAAAATCATTCTAAGGCATCAAAATCCTTCAAGATTACCTATTTGGCCAAAACCCCCAATTGATCATACTTAGGATTTTTCTCTAGACTTGCCAATAATAATAAACTCCTATCCATGTTGTTAAATCCTTATGAATAAAACAATTTCTCATCCATTCTCAACACAAAACCATAAATAAAATTATTTCTCATGTCCTCATACCTAGGGTTTCCATATTTTCTTCAAAACCCAAAACCTCCAACATTACCATTTCCCAACACAATCAACAACAAAACCATAACTAGAATAGTGAGGGGAGCAAGAATCCTTACCTCAAGCCCATGCTCCACCAAAACAAAATAGTGAAGAGGAAGGAGAACCTATTTGATCTTTGTCCCAAAGTGCCATTCAAGCTCCATGAATCCATGCTCAAGTATTAATTTTGGCAAGAGATAAAGGTGGGAATGGAGGGGTTCGGTTTTGTCTATGGAGGGGTAAAGAAGAAGAAGAAAAATAAAGAAGAGGGAAGAAGAAAAGAAGTCCATGGTGATAGAGAAAAAGAGAGGGGAAATGTACAAAAATTGGACATTATTCATTGGTCCAAAGAGTGCATCATGTTACCTTTTACCAATGGATAATAATTCCCATTACACAATGGACAAAATGGGTCAAGTGAGAAAGAGAAAAGAGGCTATGGTCATGACAAAAGAAGAAATGGGATTTTGGATTTTCTTTTAATTCCATTTGGCTCGTAGTTTCCTCGTTTCATATCTTACGTCGTGTCCAAATAATCATCTTCTCATCATCAAAAATTATTTCAATTATATTACCACAACCACAATAATTTTCTAAACATTCTAGACCCATCAATTATTTAATTTGACCAAGTGGGTCTCATATCATCCGTTAAATCACCCAGTTCCAGTAATTCTTAATTTACCGATAATTCACCTCTAGTGTCAAGTTAAGTCTCCCATAATTATTGGACCATAAATAATTAATTACCATTATTCAATAAATTGTTTTCTTTAAAATTTAGGGTGTTATAATCCACCCCACCAAAAAGAAACTTCATCCTCGAAGTTTAACATCGGCACATATCGTAAGGCCACACTTCGGCCACACACCAATAGGGTTCAATGACACCATAAAGTGATATCGGACTTCCCCAAGTCCAGCAGGATATGATCATCATCATTCCTTTGTCCAAGCACAAATTCTCATATATCTAAAGTGAGCTACCACTCACCAATTCATAGTTCATTCGTCACAACTTTCACGTTCTTATCCAGTACCGCCGGATAGGTTCAATACATTCACCGTAAATAGTTACAACACTACACTTGCCCGGTCTATGTGTTGCTGCATCTGACATACAGGATGGCGTCCCAATCCTGTAATGGTTACCATAAACACATGAGATCGGCGCATAAGTGCACGTTGCCATAATGCCTATGGTATGTAGAGACATATTGGGATAAGTACCTTCATATCTTATTGCTCACATATCCATACCATTTCAAATAGCATCTCTTCATACACGAGACTTAGTAAGAAGTCACACAAGTCCATGAGTAACACATTCACATCATATCATCATTTAATCATGATCCGGTGTAGATCATGCCATATAATTCATCAATCGTCATCCACCACAACTATATATTGGCATATCACCCATAGATTTCCAATCATCATGGGGTAATCACCCCACCATTGGACTTCATCCATCCTGAAGTCATAGTCAATTAACTCAGAAATCTTTTGTCTAATTTGAACATTGTTGGCTATAACTCAATTCAAGCCTAAATGAATCACTAAATTCACTCAATTCTACACTAGTGGATCTCCTCATTTATCATAGTCAAAGTCCATATACTGGACATACGATTCACATGGTGTCACATCGGTATGTGGTTTCTATCACCAATATAACTCCTTTCAAAATAAAAAGGGGGTATCTATAGGATTAAACTTCACTTATCAATCCATGTTCATATATATTACTTCTACATCATAATATAATCCATAATTGATCTACTAATCATTATGTCAAGGGCATATAATTTAGCCCAAAGTCATATCGTAAGATTTTTCGTTATAGCCAATGCTCAGTCATACCCTGAATTCACATCATTATTCATTAAATACCTAAGGGTTTACATTTACATCTCGAATCCAATTACATATCGGCTCTAGCCTCAACAATTTGTCTCACAATCAATTTCACTATGGCTCAATTATTCATAAGATTCAATCTATTATTAGGCTCAGAAAATTCAAAGGTTACCTAGCACCCATCGTGTAATACTTCCACAATACATATAATCGTTAAACATGGCTCATAGAAGCATCGTAGAGCCTAGACCACCATAGGGTCTAATTCCACAAGGTTCGATCTTTCAAGATCATTTTGAGTTATTCGGGGTTACTACACTTAGTGAGCCACAACAAAATTAACCATTCACTCGGTCCATAGATATAAAACCGAGACATAACCCCAATCAGGTGCAAACACAAGGCTTACATGTCACCAATTTATCACTCATTTATATTCCCGATCTAAAGCGATACATCAAATCACTTGCATCATATAATGCAAGACTCTCGTGCTCAAGGATATGAAATTCATAATTCAACATAGCGCAATCAATCACTTTAATTTATGAATATCCACATTAGGGAATTCCTTCACTATCATTCATTCAATTAATTTCAATACACGAATCATTCACGTCTAATACCTCCTATCTGTAATCAAGATACGGCATAGGTTCATCACCAAATCAATTCTTATTCAATAACTCATATCCATGATTACACATGGTCATATTTATCATCTATTCAAGTCATACTCAACATATCAATATTCAAATGCATAATATCAATGTATTCGTCATTCGAAGGAAATAGTGTAAGGAACTTGTCCGGTCTTACACAAACAACATATCAATCACTTTGAGGAATTCATCCATAGTTATATCCAATCTCATAATCTTATTAAGTTTTTCAATGAGCAACTATGCTCCACAAGTGTATCATACAACCTCAATGATAAAGGGGCATACTCCCATAAACATCAATCATAACATGGGCAATCATTCCCAAAGAATCCTCAATAGGAATCAATCACAAAACAACTTTAATGATTCATAATAATCCTCAATAAGCAATAATGCCCTTATAACCAATTCACAATTCTTAGACAATCATTCATTCATAAATCCATATAGGGTATTCGATATCTTATCATATCGTCATCCTCTAGATAACTACTACTCTTTAGTCTATACAAACAACCACATTCCAATAATGAGTATCTCGCTCCTCAAATCACCATAAATGTTTTACAATTGAGCAATCGTGCTCTAATCATCCATAATATCGATTTTCAATACAGAGTAACCATACTCTGATGATAATTAACAAATCTAATTCAGAGTAAAATACGCTCTGATACCAGATTAGAACATCCCTGATTTTGCAGACTCAAATCCCAATGTAATCATCATAATTAAATAGTAAAAACACGAGTAAATTTTTCAAGTTCGAAAATAGTTTTTAAACATTATCTTGACCATATCAAGACTCGGGCCATAGAAAACCAAAGAGTGAGATTCATTAGCCTATAACTGGATCGGTAAATAGTGGCCCATAACGGTATACAAAATAACAGAGTTGTGTACGCCTAGTCCCATATATGAAGATATGAGAAAAGGCTCGGCAAGCATACAAAGGCATATCATAAGCCTAATAGACAACCATCATCTTTTCATATAATTTCACGAACATGCAATGCCTAAGATATATCTAGATACAGATCTTTATGAAATACATCTCCAATACCCATAATCCATAATTGACCATATTCAATTCATCCCTAAAGTCATACATTATTAACCATTATACATTATTCACATTACATCCACCAATAACGGTAATTATCAACATCATGATATCTAGTTTATGCACAGCATAATAAATTACAACGTTGCCAGCCAAGGCATTCCATTACAATTATTTTACCTTCACAAAAGCTTTTCCATCAAAACATCCTCATCCCATGACGTCCCTGCATTAATACTAAAAAGTAGACCACATGAGAGAGTGAGTTATACATTTCAAATGACGATATGAATAAAATTGAAATTATGTGCATATGCATATCAACATCATGTATACTTTGCTAAACACATCAATAGTCACCATAGATTTACTAATTCAACAATACATACTTATTTCGTACTCAATCATCAAAGCATAGCAAAGTAAGTATATACACATCTTCACATCGCCACAATGGGCCAACATCATCAGTATCGACCATTCAGGTCTTTTCTCAAAGCCGCCATGGATTCATCAATCATAATTAATTATGCCCAACATTCTAATGGGCCATAACACATATATCGTCTTATTCAACATCGGTTTATATATATTCATATCATTTATTTTTCATATGTGGTCTTTTAGGTATTTAATTACCCATCTCATCAACACCATACCATAATCTCAATCATCATCAATCATCATCGTCATCTGGCATATCGCCATGCTATATGCAAATACTCTTAAAGCTAATGCGTATGCATAATGGAATAGACATCAATAAATATGGATCCGACTGTGGGAAATAAACACCAAATGTGGGTTAAGCATGATCACATACCATTCCCCTACTGCAGTAGTAAAATGTGTACACATATATCATAATGCATGCATATTCACCATTTTTTACTGGTACCAAACCGTATTGCCTATAATGCAACACCTGGTCATTTTCACCATGACCGCGGTAACAACATAATCAATATATATAGTGTTGCGGGCCGGCCAGATCTCAAATCATGGCGGCTGTGATCTCAAGGACCATCGGGGTCACTTGCTCATCAAAAGCCACCCCCCACAAGGGTCGGCCACATGTAGCTCCCCGTAGCAATACATGGGCGGCTTCGTGACTTACACACCAAGTCACAGGGGAAACAACAAATTGCTCGTGCACTAAGCCACCCTCCCACTGGGTCGGCCGAGGGAACTCCCTTAATGTTCCAACATCAACGGCTATGATATGCCATGCATGCAATGCAATGCAAATCAAATGCATTCTCACTCTGTGCATCCTAAATGCCACTCATCAAACATCCTCATCATAATCACCAACACCACCATTACCTTAGTGGATTTATCATTGTTGGTCTTAGCCATTGTTTTCAAGTTTTAAGTGTGGCATTTCATTTCAACATATTTCATATATATTTCATTTCATACATACAAGTCAATACTTGTAATCAACCACAATGGCATTACAACATTACATAATATTCAACAATATTACCATACATTCATTTAGTGGGTTTTCATCTCATTATTCCTCACCATTGTCTCATACATATATATATTGGTGTGGTATTTACAGTAATTCATTCATCTAATTCAAACCATACATACAAGATCACACTTGCATCGCACGCAATGGCATTCTTACAATTCATCAATAACAACATTCACACCCTTTATGCAAGAGAGTGATCAACATCATTATCTATCATTATTCAATATCATATTTTTCTCTAATTCATCAATTTATAACTCATACTATGTCATTTAATTATTCTCTCCTTGGTTTTAAAATCACCAAGGGTAAAACTCATATCCCCATCATCGTATTCTCATCACCATCCTATCATAATTCCATTTTAGGTGGTAAATATATCATATCAATTAATCTCGAGTATACAAATCTATCCCTATCACCACCATGTCATAACACCATTATATTGTCCTCATACATTCCCTTAATCATCCCACAATAAAAGGGAAAGGGCCAACATAAACCCACAATGAAGAAAATGCAACAGAGCCATTTCTGGGGAAAACTCGCTCAAGCGAGATTCCCCTTCGCTTGAGCGAGACAGGCCAGGCTCGGTTGGGCGAGCCCTAGTGCATGTAAGCGAGAGGCTCCCATCAGCGTGCATACGCCCGCTCGCTTGAGCGAGCCACTCTCGCTTGAGCGAGACTTCTCCAGTGTCATTTCTACGTATCGCTCGCTCGTGCGCTTAAGCGAGTCACGCTCGCTTGAGCGAAAATTGTCCAGTGCCTAATCCTAAGCTCGCTCGCTTGAGCGAGACCCAACATGCCTCATCACTCGCTTAAGCGAGGTCCATCCAACATTCCCTTTTCTCTCGCTCCCTCAAGTGCGACCACGCCCCCTTGAGCGAGATTCGTCCAGTGGCTTCCCAATCCATTGTTCACGCATCTCGCTTGAGCGAGACTCCTCCTCGCCCGAGCGTGATTGGGCCAGTGGCTACCCCTCTGATGTTGGGGACTCTCGCTTGAACGAGGTCCCAATTCGCTTGAGCGAGATTGTGAATGCACGCCCAGACTTAGATTTTTCCACCCCAATTCACATACCTACAACCTTATTATCCAAAATTTGCCATAATTCTACATCAAACATAGATATTTCATTCCTTTAGGCCTATTCCAACAAGTTATTCCTCATATTTCAAATCCTAAATCATTAATTATATAAGGGAGGTTTTATCAACGCTCCACATCACTATCTCACTCATTTTACTACACAATAATCACCAACAATACTTTACACCTCAATTAATTCATCCATTGGTAGATTTTTATCAACAATTAATTCACATCCAGCCAAGGAACAATTAAACACTCACTTTGATTTAATATCTACATATATATATATATATATATATACATATGCAATTTCCTTAACATTCAACAAAAGCTAAGCCGTCATTCACCACATCAACTATTCAACATACAATATATTCATGGCAAGGCAATACATGAGTCATACATATACATAATTAACAATCATTCACTCTTGCAATTTGAAATGTAAACTCCCCTCCTACCTCGAGAGAAGAATCGCAATCCAAACGTTCTGATTGCCTTGATCGTTCCGCATCATCGTCTGGAACGTAATCCTATCACAAACACACATATACATGCTATTAATTTACCATCATAAGACATCATCTCTCAAAACCCATCATCAAGTCCTAGACTTGTCTAAACTCCAATCCATATGCTTATGTTAGGTTTCGGGAATTCCTTTCCCAAAACCAAGACTCTCTAGGTCTTAAAGGGCTAAACAAATCCAACAACAATAATACCATTGCCCCTATCCATGAGACTTCCAATCATCATATGGATTACTACTCATCATCACAATTCATTCAAATTCATTATGAGCCTCTTGGCTCCATTCAAGACCATCATCAATCAACAATTTCCAAATGACACATATCAAGGCCTAAGACTTCACCAAATCAAATATCCATCTCCATAATCCACTATCAATGGTTTGCACCCATTATTAACATCATCATAAATATCAATAATCAAAATCAATTTCCTTTAATCACATACACACTCACATGCACTCATCTCCCAAACCTCAAGAATCAACACCAATGCTTCAAACATTCATCTCTTCATGTAAAATCATTCTAAGGCATCAAAATCCTTCAAGATTACCTATTTAGCCAAAACCCCTAATTTATCATACTTAGGGTTTTTCTCTAGACTTGCCAACAATAATAAACTCCCATCCATGTTGTTAAATCCTTATGAATAAAACAATTTCTTATCCATTCTCAACATAAGATCATAAATAAAATCATTTCTCATGTCCTCATACATAGGGTTTCCACATTTCCTTCAACACCCAAAACCTCCAACATTACCATTTTCCAACACAATCAAAAACAAAACCATAACTAGAATAGTGAGGGGAGCAAGAATCCTTACCTTAAGCCTATGCTCCACCAAAACGAAAATAGTGGAGAGGAAGGAGAACCCATTTGATCTTTGTCCCAAAGTGCCATTCAAGCTCCATGAATCCATGCTCAAGTATTAATTTTGGCAAGAGATGAAGGTGGGAATGGAGGGGTTTAGTTTTGTCCATGGAAGGGTGAAGGAGAAGAAAAAAATGAAGAAGACGGAAGAAGAAAAGAAGTCCACGGTGATAGAGAAAAAGAGAGAGGAAATGTGTAAAAATTGGACATTATCCATTTGTCCAAAGAGTTGCATCATGTTACCTTTTACCAATGGATAATAATTCCCATTATACAATGGACAAAAAGGGTCAAGTAAGAAAGAGAAAAGAGGCGACGGTCATGGCAAAAGAAGAAATGGGATTTTGCATTTTCTTTTAATTCCATTTGGCTCGTAGTTTCCTCGTTTCATATCCTATGTTGTGTCCAAATAATCATCTCCTTATCACCAAAAATTATTTCAATTATATCACCACAACCACAATAATTTTCAAACATTCTAGACCCGTGAATTATTTAATTCGACCAAGTGGGTCCCATATCATCCGTTAAATCACCCGGTTCTGGAAATTCTCAATTTACCGATAATTCACCTCTAGTGTCAAATTAATTCTCCCATAATTATTAGACCATAAATAATTAATTACCATTATTCAATGAATTGATTTCTTTAAAATTTGGGGTGTTATAATTTTCTCTTGGTGATCGCAACCACACATATTAATTTTCAATGGTCCCGCAGGGCCTATCATTTCATCTGCTAGGTGATCGCAACCACCGGTTCAATTTCACATAAACCCGGAGGTTCTTTTCATTTCCAAGTACCAAGTGATCGCAACCACTTTTCAATATCATCATACTAGTCCCGTAAGACTTCTCTTTGTGATGGAAACCACATTTAAATGATATGCTATGCATGCTATGTATGCAATAATGCTCATGCAAGCTTTAACCTCGCAAGGAATATCTCACCCTCTCAATTAGGGGTATAATTCACACTCTACATCACAGTTAGTGACATACAATCACACATATATATATTATCCTCTAAGGCATACCGTTTACAAAACTCATGAACTTCTCTAGTCAAGGATCTTATATAACTGTTCATCCACACATGGAAGCAATATCATGTCATCGCACATTCTACAATTTGTAACCTCATCAAGATATCATTCTACAATCAATCATTACCAGAGCCATGCTCAATTTCATATTACACATATATAATACTACATCCAATCAAGAAAGAACATGTAAATATGTATCAATACATACATTATCATCACACAAGGCATCATACATTTAGAAAATACACTCCTCTCCTACCTTAAGAGAAGTATTCTCCCAGATTCGATGATCCCGCCTCACAAGTGTTATCAAATCCTACATCAATCAATTGTAGGACCACATCAATCATCCACTCAAGCATTATTCTCAATTCTTATAATACAAATACATGTATATACACATGTGACTCTCACTACGTAATAATTGTTTATGAACTTCATTCTTTTAATTTATTAGGCTTCGGGAATTCCTTCCTTTAAATCAAGACTCATTATGAATAAAAAGGGTCACAACATAAATTACCCATACATATCACTTCTACACCCAACTCCTCAAATGGGTTTTTTCTTATTAATGTTTCCCAACCACCATCATAAATCATCATCTATGGAAATCTCTTTTCATTAATGACATTCTCACTATCATTTAATGTCTTTCCCATCCACATTACACATTTCCCCCAAAATCATATGTTAGGGTTTTATTAAAAACCCAACAAACATCATAAATGCATATAGTTCATCATCTTCCATCCCATATTTTCGTGTACCCCTTCCAAGGCTTATAAAAACTCACATTCACTTCACCCCACCTTAGGGTTTTCATATTTAAAGCTTCTCCCAACAACCCATATACAATTAATACTCTCCCGAGCCTTAATAACCCATTACCTAGGGTTCAAACACCATTAAAATGATGGAGAGCTTACCTTAGTCAAGAAACAAAAATTGGAGCCAAGGGAGAGGAAGGAGATAATGAAAATGGAAGAAGAGAGGGAGGAACTTCAAGCTTCCATAGTCTCTTCCTTGTCCAATGAAGAAAACAAAAATTGAAAGGGGAAGCACACAACCTTTTCTAGATTTTTGGAGAAAAAGAAAATGGAGAAGATGAAGTGAATGTGAACAAGGAGAAAAGAGAGTTAAATGTGTTTTGCCAAAGGGAAAATCCAACGTGAAAGAGAATGGAGAGTAGGGTTTTAGTTTTAACATTTTGCCCCTTCACTTAAAGTTTCTCCGTTTTAAGATAAACAAGATCCCTGTTCAGGCTCAATACATTATCTAAAAATTATTCCGAATACATATTCAGATTCCTAATAATATTCTCTACAGCCCTGACCAATGACATCTCAATCAGAAATACTTGGTCCAACACCCATATTTTAACTGGGTATAAATTTTAGCTTATGGAGCTCACTAATTTATGAAAAATTATAATAAACTCAAATTAATTTATTTCTATTTTTTAGGGCATTAATCTTTCCATATATACATAATTGTCATTTATTTCCCTTAATTGGATATTTACATAAAACTTGGGATGTTACAAAGGGTATCAAGCTCGCTTATCAAAATTCATAGTCTTATTTATTCTCGCTCTCTTCTGGACCTATATCAGAATTTAAATCATCTTTCGCAGATCATTCTCATCAATCTTTATTTAATTCAATCTTAATCACAAATTGGCACTACACGTGCCGATTCACCAACTCAATTTATCAGGAACATATAGAAATCATCAACCAATTTCACAGCACATTAAATCTTATTTCACATGCGACATTAGCATTTTACCTACTTATTCATATAGTCAAGATCATCAGAAGTACACAACACTTATCAAAAAATTCAACAGGTATATTCTATTACCATTGTCAGCACTAGTTCTTCCTAGTCAATCCACTTCAATAATCTATATTTCACCATCTCACCAACTCACATTTGTTCTTATCACAATAAAATCACTCAAATATTTAATCAGTTCATCACCCTACAACCCTTTACTCAAAAACATCACATGATCGAGTTCTCTCATTTAACATATACACAAATGTAAATCTTTCTTTATTAATATTCTTGTACTAAAAGCTTTTAGTTTTAAAATTTCAATCCTTTTTAAGGACATGGCCTTAAGAAACTTTACCAAAATTTCTTTTCTCTATTCTAACTCATTCGTTAGAAATTACAAGTCTAAGAATTGCTTGTTTTAATTGCTTAATTATCACAAAATTTCCTGATGATGTTAACTAATCTAAAGAATCTACCCTTAACCCCTTTCTTATTTCTTTAATTAAAAACTTAAGTCCTTTTATTACCCTTAGCAATAAAACTTTCTTTATCAAAACCAGAGTTTTCTCTTTCTTTAAATCTTGTCAAGAACCCCCTTATTCTTAAATCTCTATGTATTTAATAATACTATGTTTTAAGGTTTCTAATTCATTTAAGGTCCTTCTTAGAGTTTTAACAAATAAATATTTTCAAAACTTCTAAATGAGTCTAATTTATCAAACTTTTCTTAAATTGCAATTACTAATAAAAAATCATTTCCTTTAACATTTCTTGAAAATACTTAACGACCTCCAAAAATCTAATCTTTTTATACCCATCTAAAACCATTATTCCTTTTGTGCCTAACACCATATAACCTTCAAATGACAACTTTTCATAACATCAAAATGTCACAACCACCTTATTCTTACTTTCAACAATAAAATTTTCATTCACCCTTCACAAACTCACTATCAGATATATGAATATCAAGCATAATTATTTAAACATTCATGCTATCATAAACTATAAAAACAAACATGTTCCCAACAATTAAAAGACCAAACCCTCCTACAAAAACCTCTCAGCCACAAATAATAATTTACATAGCATTTTCTAATTCTACCAAGACTTCACTTAAACAATCTCTACACATTTTCAAGTCACACAACAATTAAATATCCCTCTCTAGCCTCTCAGCCATAGCACACTAACATATGCATAAGAATTCTAATTCACTAAAATATCTCTTAGGCCATTTCATGCATTTTCAAATCACAAAAACAACCACCAAAGCAAATTAAACGTCTTAGCCTTAGTAACACTTTTTACACAAAATTTTCTAAGTTCATCAAATTTTCAAAATCTTTAATTCAAGCACATATCTACATCCCATGTACTAAATTAAGTATTGATCATGCCTTTTTATTATCTCCACCGAGCACACATAAAACAAAATTGAAAGATTCATTATCACAATTAGGATGCATGCATGGATCAAGATTTATAAGGCCTTGTGCTCCTTTTACCTTGTACGCATGTCTCAATTTTAAAGAGGGAAAAGGACAACACCAATTGGTTTGCTCCAAAGCTTTTTAAATGATGGTCCAAAGCTCTATGGAGAAGTATAACGGTGCTTCCATAACATGAAGATGGGGAAAGGTCTCCCTTTTAGAAAATGGTGCTCTTGGGCTCCATGAAGAGGAAGGAAAAAAGAGCTTTTGACCTTGCCATAATGCTGGATATGATGAAGTAGAGACATACAATAAGGTCTTGGTGGTTATAGAAGCTTAAAAAGGCACATGCAAGGAAGAAAAAGGTTTTGAGTTTGGCCTTAAAGAAAGAGGAGCGTTAAGATTTGGTATTGGAAGGGAGAAGAAAAAAGCTATGGTGATGAGGAGGAAAACTGTGATGTTGTTCATGAGATTAGGAGGAGAAAAGAGGGGGATATAATGGCTATGTGGGATGTTCGATGGTGGCTGTATTTATGGTGGAGTGGTCGCGTAAAGGAAAAGAAAGAAAAGAGTAAAATAAAACCTTGGGCTTTTACAATTTTAAAGAGTGGAAGGGATTCTAAAAAAAAGGGAAATGTAATATATATATATATATATATATATATATATAGAAGGGAGAGAACTGTACCAAGTAGAGAGAAAAAGATTAGCACGAAAATTTAATCTTGTCATGGTTATATGTTATACGAACTAGTTCATTTAAATAAAAGGACACGCAACCAATGAGATAAATTTGTTTGCCCCTGTTTCATTCAAAGTATGTAAAGCAAAAATTAATTACCGTTATGAATATGATGATACACCTTTGTTTTCTATTACAAAAAAATCTTTCTCAATTTAACACCTTAGGTAGCACTCTTAGTTAACTAGGATGATCTACTGTACGGACTATCTTAGTTAAACGAGGGATACTATATTTCTCCTATGATTCTTGATTTTCTACTACATGCATGTTGATTCCATAGGCTTGCATATAGTCTAGAGACCATGGAATGCCTTGTCATGATTTATGTACGCATTGCATGTTAAAGATTAAAGTGAAAACCTTGTTCTCTAATTTCCTTATCTTGGCCAAATGACCCCATATCCATTTTCCCTTGATTTCTATTCCTTACCATATGTATGTTATGTTTAATGATTTATATGTCATTTTAGAAGCCCAAAACCTATCATTTTCCTTGTTTAAGCCCACGACCATGACCATCGTAGGGCTACCACCCTTGTTTTAAGTTTTAGATATTTGGCGCAAGTTTCAGAGCTGTCATTAAAGTTGGGGAACAAAAGTAAAAGAAAATGGAAACGTCGTCTGGAGACTAGCATAGGAAACCCAAGGTAAGAGGGGGGTCTCCATAACCTTGAGTGGAAAAATAGGCATGAAAGGGTGTAGGAACCTCGCTTGGGTTCCCACTACTAAAGAGTGAGTCTATGTGCAGAAAGAGGGAAGAATTGATTTAGATGGAAAAAGGAAAACTAATCACGAAAACCCCTAATATTACATGTAAAAGGTTTATAGAAAACTTAAATCTTTACTTCCATGGTTGGCATTACGTGCGTGTGATTTTTGAAATTTTTGATGATATATATATTACATGATAAAAATATATGAAAAGTTGTTGCTGGCTGGCGTAAATTAACTTAGTGTGGGGAAATCTAAAAAATTTGGGTTAGTCATAAGAGAGCGTAAATATGAGACTGAGATTGAAAAATATGATCAAGAGTTCAATATAAAATGTAGAAACATAGTTTTGGAATATAATGGCGAAAGTACATCATTTAATGCAAAAGTAGATTTTTGTTGGATTTAATGAAATCTTGGTATAACAAAAATTGAATTCGGAAGAAAGTAAAAATTAAATGTAATCTTACATGAAGGGGGTGAAAATTGTGGTTTTGGGTTGTGTGATATTCAAATGAGTAATACGTATAATATGTGATAACAGCGATATGTCTGTAAGGATATGCATGTATATGTGTATATTGGCGTACGTTGATTTACTTGGGTGCATTGTGAATTTAATTGTGTTGTAAAAGAATTTATTGATATAGTTGAAATAAAATTGACTGAAATTGGGTAATGCAATGAATGAGTTGTGATTGTGGATTGAAATTGTATGATGAATTAACTGAGGTCCCAATATGGTTTGTTGTAAAAAAACTTAATTGATTGAAAAAATGGGTATAGTTGTGGTTGTGAGGATGTAAGTATGAATACCCTCGATATGATGTTGGTGAATGTGGATTATGATTTCAGTAATGACTGAGAATTTTGGAATCTAGCGACTCGTCGAGACTTTGGCCTTAATCGTTATAAGAGGAATATTTAACAATAAAAACGTTAGAAACTAGCCTGATAATAGAAATCACAAAATGTTATTTTATCCTAAAAATAACAAACTATTTTATAAGAAATGACAAGTATAAGGTTACTTAGTTCACTATTTTAATTGAAGTTAGGATTCCTTAATATAAGTTATAAGTTTTGATGAAATCAATCAATATTTTAAAGGGATTTTTGGACAAAGTATAGCTCGTAAGAAAGTAGTTCAAGACTAAATAAATTAAATTTTTAAAGACCGAGGAACAAAGTTTTATAGCAACAAATACCACAGGACGGCGTCCGCCATAGCGGTCCAAAATAATAACTTTATCTTTTCCTATAACTATAAGTTTCATACCCTAGCTTTCTTTTCACCAAATAACGAACAATCAATAATTGAGGATAAAGATAATTTTGGAGTAAACTGAAACGTTTAATTAGTTACTAACAAATAGTCTATTTTGATAATAAGAATGTTAGTTTCAAAAGGTTTTACATGATATTTTCATTAGATTAATACATGAATGTGGCTGCAAAAATCTACGAAGAGATTTAAAAAGACTAACAATAATTAGGTTAACTATACGAAAATAATGCAAATAAAAAGGAGTTAGTAGAGTTCAGGATATTGACGTGATAAATGCCTTAAGGGTAATCAACTAGACATTAAGGACAAAGGACTTGTCGAGGAAGGACCTTACCCAGGGACTATAATGAATTATTGAAGATAACCAAGTTAAAGCAGATGGGATCTGCATTTATCATGTATCATATGAATTGAGATGTATATATGTGATGACATCCTAGAGTATACAATGACGAGGTACATTGGAGGACACGATCATTACGACCAATGAAGCGAGAAAGGTCTTGGGAGTACGAATAGGGTGGGCACCTAGGGAACCCAGTGTCGGGTTGTTTGTGGCCAACCAGTGGTACTTTGACTTAAACAGGTGTTTCTATGACCGTGGAGTACCAAGTTACAATTACCCTTTTGGGTTTAATCACAATTATGAATTTTTGGGACCTATATGTGTCCTTTACCCTATATGTGCTTTTGGTGAACTTGGTGAGCTCCGGGCACTTTAGTGATGATTAATGATTATTATTGATGATGATGATTATGAGAACGATATTGGGCCCATATTCACATGACAAACTTAATAATATGATGTTGTAATTGAACTCACTCATGCATAGCATTTTGTATGACTAACCCTATCATAATTATGATAACATGTGTGTACGTGACTATGTATTAGTTAATTGATCTTGTAAGTATTGTATGGAATCCGTATTGAAATTATAAATATTCTACCAAGATCTAAAGTCAATATTTACGGGTGTACATATCTAGGCGAGTAGGGGAATTGTGTATGAGATGGCTATAAGTGATAAAAGAATAAGCTAAGGTGGCCAGATAATACTTAGGGCTGTGTTAATCAATGACTCATGGAGTATGGCTATATACATAATAAAGTTGTCGTTGGTAATTAATAGTACATATATGGGTAATGGATAAGTAAGGACCAAAGTAAAAATAATGGATAATAATTAGAAGAATCATAAGAACCCTAACATAAGTGATAAGAAGGCGTAGTCGTAAAGTTGTAAGAGTACGAGATGAGTGTTGAATAAAAGAATAATTTGTGGTTATAACTTGCGTGTTGGGTCCATGTGCTTGTTGTGTGAAATCCATCCAAAAAGATGGTACACCCTGCTATGTGTTTCCAACAAGGTTGGAGTGAAATGAACCCACCCCTCTTGTTTGTGTGTGTATCCTATTTGTACGTATTTTCGGAAGGAATTCAGGAACTTAATTTTCTTTTACGGTCAGCCTCCCACCGCGATCCTGATTACGACAGATGGTGACTCCACTGGGGAATTTAGAGAGTCAAGCTCGTTTAATTTGTTTAGGTATATTAGAATAATCCCATATAACTCTTACCTATGTGTTTAT
Source organism: Clitoria ternatea (assembly GCA_037962975.1). NCBI lineage: Eukaryota > Viridiplantae > Streptophyta > Magnoliopsida > Fabales > Fabaceae > Clitoria > Clitoria ternatea. The sequence goes on from CM075671.1 coordinate 112,586,166, forward strand.
GCCATGTTTTTGTCGATATATGTTATTGTGGAACCTTAGAGTAGAAAACATCATTGTGTTATCAAACCCTAGGATAGAAGACATCGTGTAATCATATTTGCATATTTTTTAAGGAAAGGTAAGGTTCAGGTATGTATGCCCCCTACACACTACACTTACACTTTTCAGAAACATTTCGAGTGGAACCCTACGCCAAGGGGTCTGAATTGTTAACCAAGCGGCCTCAATTACTCAAGAGGGGGTGAATTGAGTATTAAAAATTTTCGTTGGAATCCTTTTAAAATTAATTCTTTTTTAATCATTTGATAAATAAGAATAACACACAAAAGAACAAGTAATAATGTCAAATTAATTACAAAGCTATTTTAGCACTTAGAAAGTAATAATTAATTTTAACACAATTAATTCAAGAATATTACTTAGATTATTTTAACAAATTAATCTAAATAATTGATTAAGAAATTTATATCAAGTTAATGGTGTACTTAAATATCCAAGCAAATTAAATCTCAATAATAAAGGAGTTTAAGGAAGAGAGATTTGCAAACCGATATAACGAGTTCCACCACATCGATGTACGTCTCGCCTTCAAGCAACCCACTTGAAGCATTCCACTATTGAGAATTTGAGATACAAGCTTTGAGCAATTACAGCTTCTTAGTGTCCCACACTCAAGAACTTAATCCTCACAAGCAAAAACTCTCAAAATTTGTGTATGTGATTTTACAAGTGTGAGTCTCTCAATAGAGTGGATATATAAATTTTAATCACTTGAAAAATATTTTTCTCTTATCTTAGAAAAGGATGTGTAAATTTAGCACTCAAGAAAATATTTTTCTCATAATATAACTCTTAAAAATTATAATTGCAAAGTAAAGAAACAGAGAGTAAATAACTTAAGCAAAGAGAGAAAGAAAGGAAGCAAGGCAGTTTTTTGTTGCTTGGTGTTGTGTCTTCTACCTTCAGTTCTTTCTCTATTTATAGGCAAAGGAAGCATGGCTTTTTCAATCCGTGATCCTTAATTTAGGCTATCAATTTGAAATCTGTCTGCCTCCATGTTTCCTGCGTGCTTGTTTTCTGGCTTGGAGAAAGAGATTGTCTGCCTCAATTAATGGAACTCCATTTCAATTTGAGTCTCAAGAGAAATTAGCGTAGTTTAAGTTTCTCAAAATGCGTACTGATGTTTTCCATGATTCAACACGTTATTTAAGTGATGAATCGATTCATCCAGTTTATTTTTACATAAAAAACAACGAGTGAATCGATTCCTAGGCAAGGGGAATCGATTCCTAGGTGCATGAATCGATTCCTTAGGTCACTGAATCGATTCCTTAGTGCATTTCAAAGCAATGAATCAATTCCTTCAGCTGTGAATCGATTCCTTCATGCAATAAATTGGTTTCTTTGGCTGTGAATCGATTCCCAATGTTTTTAAAAGACATGAATCGATTCCTTTGTGTGCTGAATCATTTCCTGGCTTTTCCTCGACCTGTCTCCTTGATTTTTTGATGTATTTTGATACTTTTTCGGTACTGGTTGCATGGTTCTTTGTATAATTCATTTAATCCTTGTTTATTTACTCATGTAAGCTTGATCTCTATGCTTTTTAATTATTTGCTTGTACAACATCCTTTGTATTTATTAATTAAATTTCTTGATCCTTCAATTATTTGTCATTCATCAAAACCTATTTCAACATACAAAACCGTTCTCCCCTTTTTTGATGATGACAACAATTGTTCATCTCTTAGGGTGTTAGTTTCATGATAATTATATTTTCAAAGTATAAAAACTTCCCCTGCAAATTTAATTATGTTTTTAATGCATGTTGATTACTCATATACTACTTGATAAAAAGATTATATATCATCAATAGATATTGTAACACCCTAATTTAATAAATAGATAAATACCAAAACAGGGAAAATTTTCCCAACATAGATCAAGGGAGGCAAGAGAAAATAGAAGCCATTCTCACGTATGGCAATCAGCGGAAGGAACGAGGCTTAACCGACCCAATCAATCCAGCGGAAGACGCAACAGCGCCTAAGCGAATCCCACAAAGTATCGTCCACTTGCTCAAGCGAGATCCAACACGCTTGAGTGAGACAGCCCAACTCGCTCGGGCGTGAATACCATGCGCTTAAGCGAAGCCAATACAAAATCCTTCTTAGCAGTTCGCACTCGCTGGGCGAATACCTTGTTCGCTGAGGCAAGTAACTCCACTCGGTATACCCATCACTCGGATTTCAGAATCTATGTTCATTCGGAAAGGTCTTTAAAACTGCACATGGTGGGAGTTGAACCTGGAACCCATCCTACACAACAAGGCATGTCAACCACTAGGATAATTGCTTCCTTTACCCACAATCCATCTGGATTAATCTTTATACCTACCAGCTACTTTCGGGAGTTACCTTACACTTCATAACTTCATCCTTTACAGAACACAATTGTTGACTGCGTGGAAAATGATAACTATCCCACTCGGAACCCAAGGGTGTTTTCATTCGGACTATCTTCCTCGGTCTTCTACCACTCGGGTATTTCACTCGTTTTTCACTTGGCAAGTATAGTCCTTCCTACCCAAGCTCTCTTGCTAACTCAAACCTCACCTAAGAACCTCCTAACTTTCAATAAGTTCACTACACGGGTTTCACTCAGAATCTGATAGGTTACTCTATAGTCAGAAAACACTCACTCGGCCAGTTCTTACTCAAAAATATATTGAGGTTCTCTACTCGGGGAATCCTAGCAGCTTATCATTCGGGGGATCTTTCAGGTCAATCCCCACTCGGAGTTATACGACCTCATTCACTCGGAACATCAAAACCTTTCTTCACTCGGGGCAAAATCACTAACTCACCCTCCAGACCATAACTTGACTCCATTCATACTAAAGCCATACCATCCATACACACTCGAGAAAAACATGAACATATACTACTTGGACATCACGCACAGAATGGAATGAACATACAGCATGACATATATATATATATAGGAGTGTATATAAATAATTACAAGCATATTGTCATACCCTCAACCCAAGGGAATTTAAATTCTGGTTTAAGAGACTAATATCAAGACACGAGCCGGCCAAGGCTTAACCAAAACATTATACACAGTATCTACACATATACATATAGTTCCATAGTGCACAACCAATCCACTCGGCAAGCAGCTCCACCTTCACTCGTTGTTCCGAGAGACATTCACTAAAAATATTGCCACAGTAGGGGTGAGCTTTTACATTTAAAATGACAGTTAGTGACTCGGGAACCCGTAGATCTTTCACCATTCAACATCACATTTCAATCAATTATAATGTTAACTGCCCCCCAATATGTCTACATATAATAGTACCATGCAAACGGAATTCATACATTTAATACACGGCTATACAGATCATATCATTTCCGACACATATACATGCAACACAATGAATTCATCACAGTCTAAGAGCATATATATATATAATGCACGCAAGTCTACTACAGTCGGATCCGACCCCACTTTATTACAAATTTTTACGTTGCAATATAGGCTCCAAGCCGTTTTCCTCCAGCTCCAAGCTGGTCCGGCCATTTTACTGGTACCAAACCGTTTGCCCTCACATGTAACACAATCACTCCAAGCGACAACGGAAGTGTTACGGGCAGCCCCGAGTCCAACCCGGTAAGCTTGCCTTGAGTCCAACCCAAGGTCTTTCATCAAGCTTCCAACGCTAATGCACTTGGCATCGCCTTGAGTCTAACTCAAGGTCTTTCAATCATATCTTACATATATTTGTCAATACAATAACACTCCTTTTCCAGACCTTAACCACACTCTGCATGCAACCCATTCATCATCACACAAACACATCAGATTCATTTTCTAGCATTCACATGCATGTCAATATAGTATAGTAATCAGGATCTACCCATTGTCCCCCCGTATAGAGCACTCAGAAGTCACATCAACATGCACATCAACAACATCTTATATTTGAATATAACATTCTGTCTGGAATCAACAGTAGTCACACACCTGCTCTCGGTGTCAGAAATCCCTACTTCATGCATTCGTGAGTAAAATAATTAACCAGACTCAATATGGCAACTTAAGATACATGCACTCCATTCACACACGGTCCCATAACTCACACATGCATTCACATACCCAACAGTGTATCTTATAACCATATATATTAAATATAAGAGAACTACCATCAGATTCATCATCACATGCCTCGGTATTCAAAAGCTGTCAATCATATATACATTTTATAGCAACACCTTCAAACACACATGCATGAGTAATACTTCACTCGGAGACCGTTCACAAGCTATGCATTTGAGATGTAAAGCGCCCCCTACCTACTGAAGGAATTCGAGGGGTTCCTCTGTTTCCCGATGTTGGTCCTTTGCCTCTGATTTCTTCGCCCAGGCTCACACTCGTTCAGGCCTCCTTGATCGTAGTCGCACCGTGGAATAGGGAGCTGTTCGTCTTCCACTCTGATGATCATCCCTTACCGGTAGAAGGAGGCTCCGAGTCTTCTGCAGTACCGTCGTCGTGCATTTCCAGAAATTGAACAGTGAACACGGAAGAAGAAGAAGACAAAGAACGAGGAAAAGAAGAGAAGAGAAGAGAAGAGAGAACGAAGCAGTAGAGGAGAGGAAGTCTGAAGGAAGATGAGTAACATTAGTGACCATGGGCTTATATATATATGTGTGTACGAAGAAGAGAAGAGTGGGGTGGGAAAGCGTGAATCCGACAGCTCCACTCACCCACACGCACCAATCACAATCATCCAGCCATCACCATTATTCATAATTAATCAGCCATTATTTTCTTAAGTTAAGTTAATTGAGTTACTTATAATTAACAAGAAATCTCCACTTTGCAATGATTATTTTAATGGCTTAATTTCGTTCGGTAGTTAATTTTTAAATCGGGATGTTACAGATATCACTTGTTATAAAGAAATATTTATAAAGCTCCCCCTTAATCATGCAATTTAATAAGGATAGATATAGATGTTGATTTTAGATATTATCTCCCTCTTTGGAATCATCAAAAAATAAATAGAAACTGAAAAGAGACATTAAACATAAATTGAAATTTTATTAAACAAGTTACATGCAAGGATGGATACAACAAAGACTAGCTTAAGGATTGAAAAATCGAAACTTAGAAAATTGTTGAGAGAGTTCATTGTAGTGGGTAGTCATGTTGTCTTTAATTTGATCAAAACGCGTATTTATATTGTTCTCCATTCCATTAATACGAGTAGTCATCCCGTCAAAATGATTTTCCAATGCATCAAAATGAGTATTAATCAGAGAGGTCAACCTATTGAAGAAAACATCATTAAAATTAGTGCCATGTGGAGGAGGTGCTTGTTGTTTAGGTTCATCTTCATCACCATCACTATTTTGTGCATGTGGGGGTGAGTATTGCCAAGCGTCATCTTGGTTATACCAACCCATTTTGGAAAGATGAGTGCTTCCAATTTTACCTTTATGACCAACAGCTTCTTTCACTTTATTTGTAAGGTCAACGTTAAAGTGCTTGAGGAGTTTGGTAATAAGGACAACATAAGGGAGTCTAGTGAGTGTTTTGGAATCAATCATGTGATTTCTAACAAGCTTGATCCAATTGATTTCCTTTTCATGAAGTATAGCCCAAAGGATAAGAGTTTGGATTTCACTCACTCTAGCATTATTAGAGCCCTTAGGAAGAATGATTTTTACCAAGCAGTAGCGGAGGAGATGATGATCAATGTTTAGCTCCCCAACGGTGCTTTTGGAGACAAAGGATAGATGGAGAAAGGCATGAGCATCAATGGAATTATATTCCCATTCAAGAGAAGGTCCAGTGCCAAAGAAATCCACGTTATTGATTGGAAGCTTTCAAACCAGATGAAGAACATTATCATCAGGAGCAATAGTTACTCCCTTGATTTTTACGATGCAACGCCTATTCGAAATTTTCAAGGTTGAGTAGAAAGCTTGAATTAACTCTAGATATATGTAATTTTCCTTAAGAGCAACAAATTCTACTAAATTTTGTTGCTTAAGAACATCTAGAACGGTGAAATCATGTTCTTTAAAAAGAGGAACATCAAGCCAATGAGGGGGTACTATAAGCTTTTCAGAATATGTTTCAAGGTATTTTTGAAGTTGGGTTTGATTATCAAATAATCTTGAAAGATCATTGATATTAGAGGATGAGGAAGTAGCATCTCTTCTTCTTTTCTTTCTATTTTGTGATGAAGAGGCCATGATTTTTGAGGATTTAGAGAAGAAAAATGAGGTTTATGTAAAGAAGAAAAGCAGAGGATGAGAACTTAGAAGAATAAGCGTGAGACAACATGATTTCATAGAGGAATTGATGCGTGAATCGATTCATTCTGGAGGGGAATCGATTCATACAAAATATATGGCAATTCTGGGTGCATTTTGAACGTGGGAATCGATTCATGTGAGAGGGAATCGATTCCTTCATGTGTTCCTGGCCAAATTTTGATGCGCAGACAAGATAATTCACGTGAATACCTTTTGGGAATATAAGTTTTGTTCTATCCTTCACATGTTCTATCAATGATTCACAAGCAAGGCTTTGAATTGCAAGAAAGGAATCAAGACAAAGCATATGAGACAAGTGACAGTCACATGCATGCAAAAGAAAAAATTTGAATTCAAGTCTTTGTGAAGTGCTTCGAAGGGGATAAGGAGGATTAAAAATTTTGCAAGTTCCAATGATTTTATTTTACTAGAAAGTCAAGAAAATCAAAGGCCATTTGACATTTATTTTTGAGATCCATGTGGTGCATAGGAGATTATTTTGTTCAAGAAATATGTTTAATTAAATAGATGCTACTCGGGGACTTAAAATAAAATAAGAGATTTGTGGGGTTTTAACACGATTATTGAAAATGTGAGTATCTTTTTAGTGAGGATTTTAAATCTCAAGATAATATATATCTCAAGTAAATCAATATTTTTCAAAGACATAAAGATTTATAAGATATAATAAATCTTTAAGTTAAAGATTTGTGAAATTAAAAATATATTCAAGATAAAAAATTTTAAGAGAATGAAAAATGAATTTTTAAATGTAATTAAAAAATTTCTAAAATGCCTAACTCCCTTCTAATATTTATAAATTGCTCTTTTAGAAGGGGTTTAGTGAAAATGTCTACCAATTGTTTAGAAGTTTCAACATATTCAAGAACACAATCTCCTTTTAAAACATGATCTCTAATAAAATGATGACGGATTTCAATGTGTTTAGTCCTTGAGTGCATAACAGGATTTTTGGAGATATTTATGGCGCTAGTGTTGTCACACTTAATGGGTATTTGGTCTAAGACAACACCAAAATCAAGAAGTTGTTGTCTCATCCATAGGATTTGAGCACAACAACTCCCAACTGTAACATATTCTGCTTCAGCTATGGATAACGCGACACTTACTTGCTTTTTGCTATGCCAAGAAACAAGAGAACTTCCAAGCAGATGACAAGTACCATTGGTACTTTTTCTATCTAATTTGCAACCAGCAAAATCAGAATCAGAATATCCTACAAGAATACATTCAGCATCTTTGGGATACCATAAACTAACATTTTGAGTACCCACAAGAAATTTTAAAATTCTTTTTACGGCAGTGAGATATGATTCTTCAGGACATGCCTGATATCTTGCACACATACAAACAACAAACATTATGTCTGGTTTACTTATGGTTAAATAGAGTAAATATCTAATCATACCTCGATACTTAGTTAGTTTAACATCTTTACCTTTTTCATCCTTGTCCAAGTAGCATGATGTGCTCATAGGTGTGGCAATTTCATTTGCCTTGTCTATGTTGAATTTTCTAAGTAATTCCTTGCAATATTTGGACTGGCTAATAAATGTCCCTTCTCTAGATTGCTTGATTTGCAGTCCAAGGAAGAATGTGAGTTCTCCTATCATAGACATCTCAAATTCATCTTGCATTATCTTAGCAAACTCTTTGTAGAGTGATTCATTAGTAGCACCAAATATAATGTCATCCACATACACTTGTACTAAAAGTATGTCATTTTTTTTGTGCTTGATAAATAGTGTAGTATCAACTTTTCCCCTTTCAAAGTTGTTTTCTAAGAGAAACTTGCTCAATCTTTCATACCAAGCTCTTGGAGCTTGTTTTAAACCATATGATGCTTTTCTTAGTTTGAAAACGTGATTTGGAAATTGGTAGTTTTCAAAACCGGGAGGTTGATCAACATACACTTCTTCTTGAATATATCCATTCAAGAATACACTTTTGACATTCATTTGATACAATTTGAAATCTTTACAATAAGCATAGGCTAATAATAATCTAATAGCTTCTAATCTAGCTACAGGTGCATATGTTTCCTCATAATCTATCCCTTCTTCTTGGTTATACCCCTTAGCCACTAACCTAGTTTTATTTCTAGTTATTATTCCATTTTTATCAAGCTTATTTCTAAAAACTCATTTAGTACCTATTATTTGATGATTATTGGGTCTTAGCACAAGTTCTTAAACTTGGTTTCTTTCAAATTGATTTAATTCCTATTGCATATCCAACATCCAATATTCATCAATAATAGCCTCATCAATATTTTTGGGTTCAATTTGTGATACGAAGGCTAGATGATTACATGTATTTCTAAGGGCGTTATGAGTACTTACACCTTTGGTTAATTCACCTATGATGTTTTCCAAGGGATGGTCTTTTGATGTGATCCAATCCTTTTACTGAGGCTCCTTGCTTTGGATTTGGTCTTCTTTGACCTCTTCTTTATTTTCTAAGGTCATCTCTTGGAAAGTACCTACAAGATTATCAACTTCTTTCTCGGCGGGTTTCGGTTAAGTTCATTAAATTTTACATGAATGGACTCTTCAATTGTACAAGTTCATTTGTTAAAGAGTCTATAAGCTTTACTAGATGATGAATATCCAAGAAAGATTGCTTCATCAGACTTTGCATTGAATTTTCCAAGATTATCTTTTCCATTATTTAAAACAAAGCACTTGTATCCAAACACATGAAAATAAGAAATATTTGGTTTTCTTCCTTTATAAAGCTCACAGGGGGTTTTCTTTAAAATAGGCCTAATCAAACATCTATTCATTACATGACAAGCGGTATTTACCGCATAGGCCCAAAAATGTTTTGCAATATTATTTTCATTTAACATAGTTCTTGCGAGCTCCGCTAAAGATCGATTTTTCCTTTCAATAACTCCATTTTGTTGTGGAGTTCTTGGAGCCGAAAAATTATGTTCAATGCCATATTTTTCACAAAATTTTTTAAAAGGTTCATTTTCAAATTCTCCCCCATGATCAGTTAGTATGGATGCGATTTTTAAATTTCGTTCATTTTGGATAATCTTGGCAAGTTTCTTAAATGCTTGATATGCTTCATGCTTATGAGTAAGAAACAATGTCCATGTATATCTAGAATAGTCATCAACAATCACAAGTCCATAATAATTGCCACCAAAGCTTTTGACCCTAGAAGGTCCAAACAAGTCCATGTGTAAAAGTTGTAAATGTCTATTAGTTGAAACAACATTTTTAGCTTAAAAGGAGACCTTCACTTATTTTCCCTTTTGGCATGTGCCGCAAAATTTGTTTTCAAATTTAAGCTTTAGTAATCCAATTACTAGATCTTTAGAAACAAGTTTATTCAAATGGTCTATATGAATGTGGGCAATTCTTCTATGCCATAGCCATGATTCATACTCTTTAGTTATGAAGCGCTACACATTATTTGAAGCAAGACAATCAAGGTTAATCATATAGATAGTATCGATTCTTTGACCAATGAACTTTACTTCCTTGTTTAGCTTATTTTCAATTATGCAACAATTTGATTCAAAAACAATTTTATATCCTTTATCACATAATTGACTAATACTAAGCAAGTTACGTTTAAGTCCTTCAACATATAATACATCATTTATCGAAGTAGAAGAGTTTTTACCAATGTTACCGATTCCAAGTATTCTTCCTTTTGTGTTGTCTCCATAAGTAACAAAACCTTTGTTTCAAGGAGTAAATGATATAAACTTACTTTTGTCTCTTGTCATATGTTTTGAACACCCACTATCCAAGTACCAATGGGTGTCACTTGCCTTAAAACATACCTACAAAAACAAGTCAAGTTATAGAACTTGGTACCCATTTTATGTTGGGTCCTTGTAGGTTAGTTTGTGAAAATGTTCCCTTAGGAACCCATACTTTTCTCACAATTTTTGGTCCTAATGTTCTTACATTACAATTGTAAGAATTATTACCTTTGAGACCACAGTGATTATATTTCATGAAAGGTGTAGATGATTTACTAGGTGGTACAAAGAAATTTTTGTAATGTTTTTCTTTCTTGTAAGCATGTGATCCTTGATTATAACCTAATCCAGTTTTATTAAACATACAACATTGTTTTCCAAGAAGTGTATTTAAATTATCTTTATCGTTGGTAAATTTCTCAAGTTTCTTGTTTAAGTCTAACACTTTCTTTTCAAGTACGTCATATTTCTTTGCAAATTCACAAGGTTTAGTCTTAGAGCATGCTTGAACATTTACTATCTCCTTTTTCAAAAATTCATTTTCTTTACTAAGTTCTACAAGATGCATTTCAAGAGTCTCTATGGTTTTTCTAGATAATTTGTATTTACTAGAAACTTTAACAAACTTATCATACAATTCATCAAACGCATCAAGCAATTCATCTTTATCTAAATCATGGAGGTTTACCTCATCGTCTTTATCTTGATGGTTGGCCATGAGACAGAGGTTTGCTTCTTCATTCTCGGATTCGTCCGAACTGCTCACCTCATTGTCATACCATGTTATGTATGCTCTCCTTTTTCCTTTCTGATCCTTGTTTTTCTTTTTGAGATTTGGACAGCCCGCTTTGAAGTGTCCTTTCTTTCCGCATTCAAAACAAGTTAGTAAGGAGTTATTATCTTTGGGAATAAATTTCTTACCTTTTGAAGTGAAGCCCTATTGGAATCTTTTGTTTCTCATGAACCTTCCAAAACGCCTCACAAATAGGCCTAACTCATCATCAACATCTTCTTGATCACTTTTAGATTTGTCTTCTTTAATAGAAGTGGCCTTAGGAGCTAGCCCCTTCTTCTTGGAAGACTTTTCTTCTTCCTCCGCCATTTTCAAGTCTTTTAATTCTTGTTCTTGCTCTTGAAGCTTACTAAATAATATGGCAAGAGACATATCATTTATGTTTGGCGATTGTTTGATAGCGGTGACAAGAGGTTTCCATTCCCTAGTAAGACTTTTTAGAACTTTATGGATAAGCTCCTTGTTAGTGTAAGATTTACCAAGAGTAATAAGATGATTAATAATCAAAGTAAATCTCTTTTGAAGTTTTAAAATAGTTTCACCGGAATTCATTCTAAAGCTTTCATATTGGCTAGTTAAAGCACTAATTTTAGAATCCTTAACATTGCTAGTCCCTTCATGAGTTATTTGAAGAGTATCCCACATATCTTTGGCTGATTTACATGTTACTACTCTAAAAAATTCATCAGGACCTAACGCAAGAGTAATAAGATTTTTAGCCTTGTAATTATATTGTACTTTTTTTTCTTCATCACTAGTCCAATCATCTATGGGTTTTTCAACTTGTCTACCATCAATAGTATGCATGGGTATAAAAGGACCATTTTCAATAGCATTCCAAACTCTTAAGTCAATTGATTGAACAAAAATTTTCATTCTCTCTTTCCAAAAGGCATAACCTTCCCCATTAAAAGCAAGAGGTCAACTTGTAGCACCACCCTTAGGAAAAAGGTTTAAAGAATTTGAGGCCATTGTTCTCTTGAAGCTGTTAAGCTTAATTTACCAAGAGTCAAGCTCTGATACCACTTGTTAACCAGGTGGCCTCAATTACTCAAGAGGGGGGGGGGGGTGAATTGAGTATTAAAACTTTTTGTTGGAATGCTTTTGAAATTAATTCTTTTGTAATCAATTTGATAAATAAGAATAACACACAAAAGAACAAGTAATAATGTCAAATTAATTATGAAGCTATTTTAGCACTTAGAAAGTAATAATTAATTTTAACACAATTAATTCAAGAATATTACTTAGATTATTGTAACAAATTAATCTAAAAAATTGATTAAGCAATTTATATCAAGTTAATGGTGTACTTATATATCCAAGCAAATTAAATCTCAATAATAAAGGAGTTTAAGGAAGAGAGATTTGCAAACCATATAACGAGTTCCACCACACCGGTGTACGTCTCGCCTTCAAGCAACCCACTTAAAGGATTCCACTATTGAGAATTTGAGATACAAGCTTTGAGCAATTACAGCTTCTTAGTGTCCCACACTCAAGAACTTAATCCTCACAAGCAAAAGGGCAACCCACCCAATCTCACAATCTCTCAATTACAAGGTTAAAACCCAACCCAAAAACTCTTAAAATTTGTGTATGTGATTTTACAAGTGTGAGTCTCTCAATAGAGTGGATATACAAATTTTAATCACTTGAAAAATATTTTTCTCTTATCTTAAAAAAGGATGTGCAAATTTAGCACTCAAGAAAATATTTTTCTCAGAATATAACTCTCAAAAATTATAATTGCAAAGTAAAGAAATAGAGAGTAAATAACTTAAGCAAAGAGAGAAAGAAAGCAAGTAAGGTAGTTTTTCGTTGCTTGGTGTTGTATCTTCTGCCTTCAGTTCTTTCTCTATTTATAGGGAAAGGAAGCATGGCTTTTTCAATCCCCGATCCTCAATTTAGGCTATCAATTTGAAATCTATCTGCCTCCATGTTTCCTGCGCGCTTGTTTTCTGGCTTGGAGAAAGAGATTGTCTGCCTCAATTAATGCAACACCGTTTCAATTTGAGTCTCGAGAGAAATTAGCGCAGTTTAAGTTTCTGAAAATGCATACTGATGTTTTCCATGATTCAACACATGATTTAAGTGATGAATCGATTCATCCAGTTCATTTTTGCATCAGAAACAGTGAGTGAATCGATTCCTGGGCAAGGGGAATCGATTCCTAGGTGCATGAATCGATTCCTTGGGTCACTAAATCGATTCCTTAGTGCATTTCAAAGCAAAGAATTGATTCCTTCAGCTGTGAATCAATTCCTTCATGCAATGAATCGATTCCTTTGGCTGTGAATCGAATCCCAACATTTTTAACAGGCATGAATCGATTCCTTTATGTGTTGAATTGATTCCTGGCTTCTCCTAGACGTGTGTCCTTGATTTTTTGATGTATTTTGATACTTTTTCGGTACTGGTTGCATAGTTCTTTGTATGATTCATTTAATCCTTGTTTATTTACTCATGTAAGCTTGATCTTCATGCTTTTTAATTATTTTCTTGTACAACATCCTTTGTATTTATTAATTAAATTTCTTGATCCTTCAATTGTTTGTCATTCATCAAAACCTGTTTCAACATACAAACACATGAATAAACCTTAAGTTTAGGGGAGGTTGTGTAGCGATGCCATTTGGGACATTCATCTCCTTCTGACATCGTGAGAGCCTCAGCTAGAGCATGACTTCCTCATGGTGCCCACACCTAGTAGGCTTCCTATCGTTGTGGTCAACATCATGGGTAGAGTCTGAGCTCTAGTGGCCTTTAGTAATTTAGAATAGCCTCTCAATGTGAGAGGACACTATTAGAAGAGCCCTAGAATCGATAAAAGACCTTCAGAAAAACTTTTTTTAGGGAATAAAGGGGAAACATTCCTTTTCCCTTTCATCTTTTTGAATTAAAGGACTTTCTCTTTTACACCCTAACAAATGTTTTTTAACCCAATAATCGTCATGGGGCAAGTGGTTCTCAAGCCCGTTCTATTTCATTCTTTTAGTTATAGGCTTCTTGGATTGTAAAATTTTTTATGTAGGGTTCTTTCAAAAAAAATCAGACGATCTAAGCGGTCTGTAACTTATTCTTAAGCTTCGTTAATCATTATTCCCTATAGATACGAAAAATATTTTTAGGAAATAATGATTAACAAAACATAACAAGCCCACAAGTTTATTTTTTCTTTCTTTTCCTTTTTCAAGAAGTAATCTGAACTTGGCGAGTATCTTACAATATGGAAACTAATATGGGTTTAGATGAATATGGGGCCAACAGGGTCAAATTGAGGAAACTACTACATGTCAAGGCTGGAAAAATTGACATAGGTAGCCTACAGGCTTTGGGAAAGAAACTGAATCTGACCCAAAGAATGTCTTCTCAAGGAAATATGGGAGGATCCTAAAACTTCTAAAGGTGGAAGTACAGGTCGAAGCGATCACTGCTTTGGCCTAATTTTATGACCCACCCTTTTGGTGCTTCACCTTTCGGGACTTCCAATTAGCACCATCAGTGGAAGAGTTTAAATAGATCTTGGGCTTGCCATTGAGGGGTTGATACTTTACAGATGACTTGAGAAACATGCCTATATCACCTCCCTTGCTTCTATATTGAAAATCAATCCAACTGAGCTAGGAAAAGCACAATTGAACAGGAATCAGACACCAGGGTTTGCCAGGATGTATCATGAAAAACACATGAACAGTTTTGCTGAGAAAAAAGATTGGGAGCCTTGCATGGATACCTTAGCACTTACCCTCTATGGTTTCATCTTGTTCTGTCAAATTAAGAATTATGTGGACTATGATGCCATAAATGTCTTCCTGGCTCACAAGCTTCATCATGAAAATCCTTTTCCTATAGTCTTGGCGGATGTTTACTATACCATGGACTTTTACCATACTGAAGGGGGAAAAGTATCCTCTGTTGCTCACCGGCTCTATATGTCTGGCTCACATCACATATCTTCACCCAAGTAGGCAAGGTCGAATGCCCTATGTCTGACCTAAAGTTGTGCCAGTTAACCATGAAGAATGTGCGTGAATGGGCCAACCATCTCGCTGGGCTCACTGCTGAGAAGATAAGGTGGTACCCACAATGGCTGAAAGTTGACACCATTATTCACCATTGTGGAAGCTATCCGAATGTCCTACTCATAGGCACCCGTGGATGCATCAATTACAATCTGGTCATAGCCAAACGCCAATTGGCCTACCCACTGCTAGAACCACCAAATGAAGAGTTATTGACCCCCTTTGACCTTTACTATGCAAATGGGATTACACTTCTACCCTCAAGCATATAAGGGGCGCTTGGAAAAGGGTCTGCAAGAAAGGGAAAGAGTTAGGTGTCAGGGGCCATGATACCAAAAAAGAGTACTATCAATGGATCCTAAATCAGGTCTTCATCATCAAGCTGCCATTCAGGAAACTCAATTCCCCTCTGAGGTACAAGTCATCTACCGTGCCTCCCTTTAAAGAAGAAAAGGTTAGAGAAATGAAAGAGAAATTAGCCGAGCTAACAGTCAAGAACAAGAAGTTAGAAGATAACCTAAAAAAGGCCTACCAAGATTGCATTCTCTTAAAGAGAGAGAATCATGAAAAAGAGAAGGCCTTTAAGGACATTAGCAGGAGGCAAAAGGTTGAGAGGATTCATATGCAAAAGCTAGATCAATGCCTCCAAGCGACCAATTTTCAGCTAAAGACCAAGAATGATGAAATGGATGCCATGCTTGTAGACAAGTAGTTGTTGAAAGAAATGATGGAGAAAGCTAAAGAAAATTAGCAGAATGACTTAACACAAAAGAGTTTTTTGCAATCCTAAATCAACATCATGGAGCAACAAATCAAAGATATGGTAGAAACTTCCTGGTCAAAAATAAATGATGAAAAGCGACGTGTGTATGAGGTAGAGAACAAGTGTTAGGAGATGATACAGTCCATGAGAGATGAAGTGGAAAATCAAGATGAAATCATCCACTCATGGATACGTCGCTTCAGCAAGTTGGCATGTTTGGCCATAAAACTCTAGAAGATATCCCATAGCTATTAAGGGAGGTAGAAGAAATGATGAACCCCCTCATTACCCCCAAGGAGATTGTGGTTTTCTTAGAATATTTTAAAAGTCAACTTAGTAAAACAAGGGCTATGATTGCCCAAGCTAGGAGATTGATGTAATGAATGCTTTTTGCTAAAGTAATAAACTGGTTACTCCACGTCTATAATGATACCATATTAGTTTCCATATTGCTTAACCTAGTACTTTTGAACGAGACGTTCTGAGGAAAGGTAAAAGGATGCTCGTCAAGGCTTATGATCACCTCAATCATTGTTTGTTTTCTTTTTTCTTTTTTTTCTTCCTTTGTTGTCTCATTTTCTTTTCACTAACACATCTTGTTTTTTTAAAAAATAAAAGTATAAAAAATATAAAAAAAGAAAAGAAATCATGGGGAGGCACCCTTCCAAAACTCGGCTAGACTCATGGTTGAGACGAATTATAAATCAAGTGGTTTCTATTGAAGACGGTTCCTGTGATAACGCAAGCTTTGTGCGCCCCTATTCACTAGGCACAGAACTTTGTAACCGGGAGATTGTTAAGCTCTCCACGATTTTAATTTCTGATTCAAAGTAATTTGTAATTGCCTTAATATTCCCATTGCTATGCCCAAGGCTTTGGGGCCTTTTTTACAATAAAGGCGAAGCATGTTTTTGAAATCTCCATTAATAAATGCATATTTGAATTTCAATATCTCTTTCTTTTCACCATTTCCCTTTTCTTTATCCCTTATTCAACCCTTTTATTACTCATCCTAATGCAGATCCAAAAATGATCCACTCGAAAATAGTAAGGTCGTGATCCTATTTCACAACTTTGAGTATTGAGTTGATTGCGTTGACAAAGAGGGTGAAGAAGACTATTGTCCCTCATCCGAATTAACCAGGATGATGGAATAAGATATTAGAGAAATTCAACCCTATCAGTAGGTGATTGAGACCTTCAACTTGGTGAGTGAAGAGGATAAAAAAAAGGTCAAGATTGGCACTTCTCTGAGTCAAGAACAATAGGGAAAGTTGATTAAATTATTGATAGAGTTCTGTGATGTCTTTGCTTAGTCCCACCAAGATATGCCTTGATTGGATAACAGTATTGTAGAATACAAATTACCTGTAAAACCCGAGTGCCTCCCAGTTAAACAGAAATTACATTGGATGAAGCCCAAGATTAAGGATGAGGTTAAAAAGCAACTTAATGTCAGATTTTTGGCTATTGTAAAATACCCTTAATGGGTGGCTAACATTGTCCCGGTCCCAAAGAAATATAAGAAAATACAAATGTGTGTGGATTACCGGGACTTAAATAGAGCCAATGCTAAGGATGATTTTCCATTGTCATAGATTGATGTCTCTGTAAACAACTTGGAATTCTATTTTCTCATTCATGGATGGTTTCTGAGGACAAAAAAACTACATCTATCACATCTTATACTACAAAGTGATGTCCTTTGGTTTGAAAAATGCTGGGGCCACTTATTAGAGGGCGATGGTAACCTTGTTTCATGACATGATGCATAAAGAGATAGAAGTCTATGTGGACGACATACTTGCCAATTCCTAAAATAAACATGGGCATATCTATGATTTAAGGAAGCTTTGACCAACATGAATGACGATGATTTGTCGTTGCCTATAAATGCAAATGCAGTCAGGAGATAATTTGCCTAAAAAACAAAACAAAAACAAACAAAAAATAAAAAAAAAGCAATTGTCGTTATGCTGAAAACTTGAAAGGGTTGTCTAGGCAAAAATTAGAGCAACCCAACGAGTCAAAAACCTGAAAAGGCAGCTCAGGCAAAAATTAGGGTCAAGACTTTGGCAAAATAACTAAAAACTCCCCATGTAAGAAAAACACGACCAGACTGGGGCACAAGGACTATAGTTGAATTACTTTCTCGAAAGCAAGATCGAAGGATAAACTGGTTGTCGTGATATAGGATCAAGATCTTATTGTTCTTAGGGATTCAGTTGAGGATCTGCAAACACTTCTTACATCACCCACTACCAAGCTCTTGACCACATTTATTTCCTTTTTCCTGTACTTGATATCCTTTTACTTTTCCCCGTACTTGATTGACCCACATGAATAAATTTACTACCCTTTCAATACGCATTTATACATGGTTTTCATTGACGTGACAAAACAAGAGCTTTAATAAAAGTAATAAGGCAATGACAATTATTTAAAAAAAGAAAAATAAAAAATAAAAAAAAGGGTCGTGGAAGCGAGACACTTCAGTTATCTGTTAACACATCAAACAAGCATCATAGGGACTGAGCCGTATGCATGCTCTAAAGATAGAGTTGCCTCGTTCTTTCTGTTTTATCCATGAGTTGTTATGAGTTTTGCTATAATCGTGGTGTTTCATGGCAAGTGTCCACTTTTCGTTGTCGTATATGTTAAAAATAGAGTGTCATTCCACTAGGATTCGGTATTTAAAATAATGATTCTGAAATATTATGACAATCAAAAGAAATTGTTTTCATGATGTGACAGTAAAATAAAATAGCAGAATGCAATCGAACATAAACTAAGAAAAGGAATAAAATGTAATGAACTAACAGTTGGTAAAAACTGGGATTGGATTTCATCTATCTCACCTTTCTATCATTGTATATATTTATATAAATGGTTTCCGAGTTATCATTTTTCACGTTACAATCTAAGTCATTCGTATCGATTCCTTGACAATGAAATTCATAAGAATAGTTCAAAATATGTTGATTCCTTAATCTTTTTGAAAATATTCCAACATTAAAAGTGATTGTTTCGATGTTCATTCCATCGATTATTATTCCTAAGAATCTTTGTAATGAGCATTCCATTTAGATCCATTTTTGAATGTCATTTCCAAATAACCAACGAAAACTAAAATCAAGAAGCTATATTCAAACATTAAACATAAAATGGAAAGCCAAAAGTTATAGAATGAAAGTACCAAGTATATAAATATATGACAAGCATACGTTGGGTTTAAATCGATTACATCCAATCCCAAACAAAGATTTAGCTACACATAGTAGCCATTACAATCATGCACAAAAGATAAAAGAAAAATGATGATAAAAAAAGAGAATCCGTCTTTAATGGAGTTGGCCTAGAGAAAAAATGGAACGTGCGTCGCTTTTTCAAAACTTCTTCATGATGAAGAAAGCTCTTTTCTCTTGGTTGTTCCCTCGATGATTCGCTTGAGTGAGTGGTTTGCTTAAGTGAATCCACTATTGCTCTGTTCCTTTATTCTTCATTCGCTTGAGCCATTCTGGTGCTCACTCAAGTGAATTCTTTTTATTTTGCCTCTGGAAGAATTTCGCTTGAGCGAAGGTGGACTCGCTTAAGCGAATTAACCTATAATTTAATTCTGCTTGATTTTCGCTTCAGCTAATTAATGTCGCTTAAGAGAATTCCTTCAATTTGCTCTCTAGATGGATTTCGCTCAAGTGGACGTAGACTCGCTTGAGTGAATTTTTCCTCTGTTGTTCAAGTCCTTGAATGCCTTGGCTCGCTTGAGTGATTCTGGTACTTGCTTAAGCGAATTCACCAATTTTTGCATTTTTCTTGGCCTAAGTTGGGGAATTGCCTTTGAGTTTCTTCCTTCTTCTCTTCCTCATCCTTTTCACCTAAAATTATACAAAATTTAGGATAAGAAACACATATTTACATCAATTAAGTTAAGCAATATCTAAATTTCAAATTTTATCAAATATAGTACACAAAGCAGTCCAGATATAGTAACATATTTTTAAAATCATACTCAAATAACACCAAAAATATACATAATTTGGGCATTTATCAACTTTCACCGACCTAGAACTTTGGTTGTGCTCAAGAAAAAGGTAATAAAGTATCAAAGTGAAAATCAGATTTCCTTTAATCATAACGATGCATAAGAAAAGAAACAACTTAAACTATATACAAATAACAGTTCTTAGTATCCTTTAAAATCCAACAAAATAAATGCCCAACCTCACAAATCATAAAACAAGTGAAAACAACCTGGTGAGTGTTTACTCAAAATATCATTGATTATGCACTAGTCAGAATTGTAATTCATTTTATTTCAGAAGAACAATCACCTAAACAAAAAGGATCAAGAGGTCTTCAAAAGGGTTTTAATGTGGCTTGGCTGAAAAATAAAATCCATTGTTTTTTTATGAATCCAAAGAGCATGCTAAAAGGGAAAAGATTATGAAATTTATACATAACTTTAGCTGTCATACCTTCATAGTTTTCATCTCATTAAGCTCATATTTTGTTTTTTTTGTTTGTAATTTTTCCAATTCCTCTTCTTTAAGGTATTCTATTTTACAATTAATTCCACAGTCATTTCTTTTTCTTTTCATCTTTACTCTTTCATCATAGTCATTTATTTTTCTTTTCTGCCAATGAACCACTAAGCATAACATAACCCCCCCTTTTGTTTATATACACATATCATATTCTCATTACCTTTAGCATGCTATTCAGGTAGGGAATTTAATTTAAACATGCTACAGATAAAGGATTCAAAACAAAATTTAAAAGCTCAAAGGGTTACAAACAAAATGGAATTTAATTTATGTACAGGTTGGCTTTTTGGCTCTAGCTTAACCTTAAATCTATGCAAAATTTCCTCTATTATATCCCTGCTTGTCTAAGTAATGACTTCTGACAGAAATTTATGCAATAACCACCGTACAGTAATCAACAAACTCTCGGTGTTTAGGATTCACTCACTTACCCGGTTAACAGGCCTAATTTCTTTATTTGAATAGAAAAAGGTTTAGACACTGTTAAGTTACTTCATAGATTTGGGATTCAATTTGGTTTCAATTAAATTCAACCAGGATACTGACAGTGTTCAAAATAAAGTTATTTTTAACTTATGCGTCCCATGATTATATGACATCTTAATCCACTTTTTAATTTTTTTTACTTTCTAATTGCTAAGTATACAGTAAATAATATGTACATATATCAAAATGAAATAGCGCACCTAAATATATAACACTGGCAGGTAGCAATCCAAAACGTATGTATATAAGCCAAAATACTATAAGTCAACTAAAAGTAAATACTGAATTGAAACAAAATGCTAAAATAGAATAAAATACTAAAAGTAAAGTACTAAAGATAAATAGATAAAATAACAAAGGAACTAATCATGAGTGTTAATCTTAGTCATCAGCCAAAATACTGCTGACAACCCTATCTAACTGCTCCTCAAGCTCTTGGTCCCTTTCCTACTCTGGCTGTTTCTCAACATGCTCCTACTCAGCCTCTAGTGGAATGTCCTGAGGAGTGGGCTTAGCTGCTAAAGCAGGCTCAACTAGTGCCTCTGATACCAGTGGCTCTAGCTTAGCAGGCTGCTGTACTCCACCCTCTCCCACTAAAGAAGGTCTGTCCCCAGGCCAAGCTAAATAAGCTATGAACTGGTGGGGATCAAGATGATTCTGGGAACCTATAATGGAACTGTGATAAAACAAGGAATGCAAATGCAACAATCCTCGGTATAGAGATGCCTACTGTAGATGAGAGTGGGCCTGGTGATCCTGGAGGAGAGTAAGCTTAGTCTGAATAGTCTCCAACAATGAAGTGAGTGATGAAAGGACTGCTAATGATGCGGTTGTAGAAGAAAAAGGTCAGGTGGAAGGTGAAGGGGTAGAAGAAGATGGACTGGTAGTAGAAAGGGCTCCTTCATAGTTCAATTATATGAACTTACGGTCAATAGGAGGTCAGATTAGAGTGGTGGGGTTAACATCGACCCCATGAGCAGCACAAAAGCCCATGATGATAGTTAGGAATCCCAAGGTCCCTTTCAATGCAGCATCAGGAATGGAAGTCTTTGGGTCAAACTGAGCAAACCTGAAGATGTCCTAAAAAATAATGGCAGCAATGTCCACTGTCATGTCAGGTTTTAGAATACAGTATAACAATTTGTAACATGGAATAGGAAGAATAGACACATGGTTGGTAGGGATGATGTTAGCAAGAAGGAAAGTAGTCCACACCCTGGTAAGGACCTTCATGTCCTTCTACAATAAGCAAACAACAAAACCACCAGGTCCAGTCTGTAGATGATGGCCTGGTCGACATGAAGCTTCCTCTAATTCACTAGTAAAGAAGATTTGGTTCCTCTGCCTTAGAGTACCATATGTGTATAAATCCTCCTCAGGAAGTCTTAGAATATCCCCAAGGTAATTGCTGATAGAGTCTTGGGAATATGAAATCCAGGTCCCTCCAACATACGTCTTCCTCTCCAAAGATCGCTCTTTGTTCCATGCGTTCACACAAAACTCACACACAACTTTTGGGTCAAATTTGGGTCATGGGCTAGCTAGCTTCAGCCATTCCCTATCCTACAAAACATTCATAAAGGTATCATATTGTCCCTATCAAAGATCTACCCACCTCTCTAGAATAAATGTCCAAGCCTATATGTTTGCAAATCTTTTGGCCTTTTCTTTGTCTCTGAATCATAGGCTGGGCGAGGAAGAAGGTTCAAAAGTCCGTCTATGCTTTCCCTTATTTTTTTGACTAGTGTCGAATGGTCTAGGTGGTGCTGGTCCAGTGGTCTTTGTGTGAGCCATCCTGAAATAGCGAGTGATATACAAGTAAATCACAACCAGATAATTGATTAAGCAATGAAATCATAAAGTCCACAATATCAAACTACCTATCACATTGCGTAATTAAATTATGAATAAATCATTGTACCCAATGGTATTTCAACTTTTCCAATAGAACCATTTAACAAAAATTCCACAAGCTAGTTCCTATCAATATTTCACAATACGTACACAAGGAGTTTTTGTTAAATGGTAGTAGGTACAATACAAAAACATGGCTCTCAGAACAAAATACCATTGCCCACAATGTCAGTTGAAAGTACACAATTCAATCTAAAGCACTGAATTATCAGAATTTTGTAGTTATGTTGTAACTGTTACAAGCTGTCAAAATATTACTATGAGGAACCAATGCATTTCACTATGAGGCACAGGAATGCTTAACTATATCAGCATAATAATACATTTTACTAAACTCGACAATGGAACCATATCACTAAAACTTCATTCAATTATCAC
Source organism: Clitoria ternatea (assembly GCA_037962975.1). NCBI lineage: Eukaryota > Viridiplantae > Streptophyta > Magnoliopsida > Fabales > Fabaceae > Clitoria > Clitoria ternatea. Next base: position 112,609,146 of record CM075671.1, read on the forward strand.
AAACAATTTCTTACTTCTGCTTCAATAACAAAATAGAGTATTGAACTTCAAGCTCAAACTTCCATTTCACACCAGCATCCACAACAGTCTAGTAATGTAATGTATATACTATCAAAAAGGTTTAAAGCTCAAACTAACCATTGCAAACAAAAAAGAATAGCCTCTAACCAAAAATTACACCAATGATTATTATAAGAAAATTGAACACCAAAACAGAGTAATGCCAAAAAGGGAAAATGGAAAATGTACATTCACCATTGACAAAGGAAAAATGAGAAAAACTTACTTGATAGCAATGGAAGAGGAGAGAAAGGAAGAGAGAGAGCTAGGGCACGTGAGAGAGAGGAAGTCTCAAGGAACAGTTTTCCTTGAAGCTCAAGATGTGTAACCGCTCCAAATGAAGTAAATGGAGCTTTTAAAAATATGAATCACTTCTATATCACTTAAGCGGGTTTAATTCGCTTAAGCGAATTAACATGGAAAAGTCCAGAAGTCACGATTTCGCTTAAGCGATATAGAACCGCTTGGGCGAAAGTCTTTCATAAACAAATTCCCCAATTGCTTCGCTTGAGCGACCCATTCACTTAGGCAAATTTTTAACAATGTTAAATTAAAAAAGAATTCACTCAAACGAGTGAGAACCGCTTGAGTGAATTTTCCACAAAAGAAAATTTCCAATTAATTTGCTCAAGCGAGGTTGTGACCGCTTAAGTGAATTGACTCTTAAAGCACCTCCCTATTGCTTCTTCCTTTTTTGCTTGGGTGAGTTGGATTGGCTTGAGCGAGTTTTTGGCAGTGTCAATTTTTAAATTAATTCGCTCACCAGATTTGAATTTCTCTTAAGCTAAATTTTGACAAAATCTAAATGCCCTAAATTCGCTCAAGCGAAGAAAGGTTCGCTTGGGCGAACTGACCTTGATGCATCCCATGATACTTTCAGCAATGTATTCGCTTAGGTCAAGTAATTTTGCTCAGGTGAAATTTCAACAGTATAAATTTCCCCATTAATTCGCTTGAGTGAAGATATTTCGCTTAGGCAAATTTCATCCAGAACCAATTTAATGCTAAATCGCTTGGGCGAAATTGATTTAGCTTAAGCGTAACTGCCTCATAACATATTCGCTTGAGCAAATTTAGCAGAAAATATGAGCATTTAAGAAGGTTGTTTGCAACATTTTCTTGAGCAAACACGGTTTCGCTTGAGCGAATGGACCAATTTTGCATTGAAACATGAAATTTGCATTCAAATTTGGTCAAGTCCCTTCAACAAACCTAAAATTTTACCATTTCACAAATATTTGCCAACCTTTGATCATCAATTGAAGCCTAATCAAGATTCATTTCAAAAATGCCAACATGCCAATTCAAGTATCAGGGATCAATCTAATAATTCATTGCATCCAACATTAATACATAAACATGTGCATGATTAAATGATCAAATCTTGTATTTTGGGATTTTGACAACAATATGGTCAAGGACTCAACCCTATTCCACAAGCAAGTGAAACCTTTAAAATTTTGTCAATTTTCTCTTATATGCATCAAATTAAAACCAAATTTGCTTATTTTTCTCACATTCCACATATCAACTATGCATTTCAACATAATTAACACGGTTAATTCATAAAATCACAATAATCACACAAATCAACATTTCAATCAACATCTTCCTAGTCAATACTTCATTCTTCATCACTAACTTACAACAATCATTCATTGCATCATAAAAAGCCTAAAAACTTCATGAAGTCTAAATTTCACAAACATAGACATAAAAATTAAACAAAATGCAATAGAAAACTGGGTTGCCTCCCAGGAAGCGCTTATTTTACGCCATTAGCTCGACGCATGTTAAAATTTCATAGATCATGTAAGTGGATTAGCATTGTGAGGCCCTCCACTTCACCACCAATGTATGGTCTCAATCTTTGACCATTCACAATCCAGGTTCTCTTGGACTCTGGATCCTACAACTCCACTGCTCCATAAGCTTTTACCTCATTCACCAAGAAAGGTCTTGACCATTTTGACTTGAGCTTATCGGGAAAAAGCTTAAGTCTAGAGTTGAATAAAAAAACTGATTGCCCTGGGTTAAAGCTCTTCTTCATGTTATCCTTGTAAAGCTTAGAAGAGTCATAGACTTACAGTCTACATTCTTCAAGTTCTGAAATTTGTAACTTTTTTTTTCTGTTAAAGCTTTTGGATCAAAGTTTAGTATCTTAATGGCCTAGTATGCTTTGTGCTCAAGCTCCATAGGTAAATGACAGCTTTTACCATAAACCAATTGGTAAGGTGAAAAACTTGTAGGAGCTTCAAATGTTGTTCTATGCGCCCATAGTGCATCATCTACCAATCTTTTTTGCTCTGGGATACAGTCTTTTCTATGATCCTCTTAATTTCCGTTTTTGAAACTTCAACTTACCCATTGACTTGAGGATGATAGGGATAGGCGACTTTATGCCTAAACCCATGATGAAAATTTTTAGAGTGCCAAACCCGTAAAATATGTTTCTTTTTAAGACTTTGATAACAGTTTTAGCATCCGAGTTAGAATAAGCTATAGCTTCTACCTATTTAGTAACATAATCTATTACAACAAAGATATATTCATTCTTAAAGGATACAGGGAAGGGGCCAACAAAGTTTATGCCATAACAATCAAAAGCTTCAACTTCCAAAATAGTAGTCAATGGTATTTCATTTCTTTTTGAGATACTTCCAGATGTCTAGCAACTATCACACTACTGCATAAAAAGATTAATATCTTTAAAATGTCCACCATAAGCAGAACTATGACAATGCCATAGAATGCTTCTAGCCTCCTATAAGGACACACATCTACACAAAACATTTTCAGAACTAATTTTAAACAGGTAGGGGTTATCCTAGACATATTGCCAAAAAAATTTCAAAAACTTTTTCTTTTGTTGCTAGGAGTAGTCATCAGGAATAACTCCAACAACTTTAAAATTTGCTATATCTACAAACCATGGCCTTTCCTGGATCAATATCAACTTTTCATCGGGGAAATCTTCCTCAACCTCAAGCTGTGTATTAGTGACTTCTGACAGAAATCGATTCAAACGCTTTTGGAAGTCAAAATTATGCAAACAGGGGTCCTTGAATCGATTCAAGATCGTATGAATCGATTCAAGCCTTCCTGGAACCAAAAACAGTGAAAACAGCAGCTCTTGAATCGATTCAGGGATCCTTGAATTGATTCAAGACAGCATAGTTGTTGTTTTTATGTAGAAAAAGCATGATTTTTGGACTTCCAACCCCCCTAACTTTTTCATATCAACTCCAAACGCTACCAAATTTTAATACTAACTAAAATACACCATTTGCAACGTGTGGCCACCGGCCTCACTCAAAAATTCTCAAAAATGAGAAACTTATGCAAATAAATGCCTTTAGTCTATTCTTGAGCCTTTTTGAGTAACTTAAGAGTCCATTCTCAATGGAATTGACCCATTCCAGTTTCTATAAGTCACAAATCATGTATTTAAACTATTGGAATCACCACATACTACCCAAAACTCATAAAACTCATTTTGACCCTATTGGTTCCTCAATTATGCATGAACTTCATATGCAATCTTCACAAATTAATCAATCAATCAAACATCATGCACACTATTGCCATCAATTGGCCAAGAAACTTCATAATTAATGTTCATTCATTTATATGGTAAGCTAAATTTAACATATCCATATCAACATCAACCAATATTAAGGTCACTACCCAAAAATTGGCCTCTCAAAACACATAGGGTCCAATTTTCATAAGTGACCCCCAAAAGATACGTACTATATTCACGAAATAAAATGAGCATATACATATATCCATTGTTTTACAAAAGGAATTCCGGCCAAGGCTTACAAACTTCCATTCCATATTTACCTCCACCATGACTCAATCCTCTAAAACAATAGAGTATTCAAGATACCTACATCAAGCTTTAAAATTTGGCAACAAGGAGGTGAGTAACATATACCAAATGATTCAAAATCATACATCATGATGATATCTATACATATATGCATAACATGTATTTCTCAAGAAGCAATATAAACTTCTTTCACACATCATCTCATTCCATTTAACATCATACATGTCCAAATCAATACATTTCACAATTCACACATCACCATCATGGCATTCTCAATAAAGGTCATCACACATTCAACGTTTGCATCACAACTTCCTTCCTCTTTATTTAACAATCATCCATCGCCACCATGGGCTACCAACTAGGCATATCTCTGGCTATATGAAAATGCTCTTAGGGCTAATGCATATGCATGAAGTAATTAATAATAATTGTGGATCCGACTGTGGGAAACAATATCATATCAAATGTGGGTCAGGCATAGGTGTGCTACTATGCCCCTACTACAGTAGTAAAAGTGTACACTTATATCTCAAATCATGCATGTTTAACATCATATTTTGCAGGTACCAAACCGTTATCGCCCATTTGTAGCACTAGTCACCCTGTGACTTGCGGATTCAATAACATGGCCTTACTTGCCATAAGTGCTACGGGGCTTTCCCAAACACACATCAAGAGAGCCGTGCCCCGTCGGGCACCGAGGTAACTTGCTCATCACAGAGCCGCCAGCCCACTGGGCCTACCACATAGGGTGCCTCACCATTAATCTAAGGGCAGCTTTGTGATTCCCAGAATCACTAGGGAACATCAATAATTTACCCGTGCACTGGGTCGTCCTCCCACTGGGCCTGTCTATTGGAACCCCTAACATTCCATATAAGCAGCGAATGATATGCCATGGATGTAAATGTAATGCAGATCAAATGCATTCTTATACTATGCATCCTAAATGCCACTCCACCATCAATAATTCATCCTTAACACTTTAGTGGAACTCTAGGTTCTCATCATCCTCAACCATCACCAACATTCATTGGATTTCATATACATAATAGTTAGTGGCAATCACAAATCATTAATTCATATTTCATGGGATGTTCAACAACAATGTAATCAATACAATCATGGTTCCAAACCATCACAACAACTCTCATTAATTATGAGTCAATTCAACATCATATTCATCATCCCAAAAACGTAAGCCACATAACATCATTCACTCTAAATGCATTTTCAATCAAGTAGTCATCAATTCATTCATCCAAGCCAATTAGCACAACACAATCATATACACACACATCACTAATGGATGAAATCAAGCATTTAGAGATGTTACCCCCTCCTACCTCAAGAGAAGTAGAAATCAACATGGCCCGATGGTCCTGCCTTATTGATGGGGTCGTTTCCTATATTATACAACATACCACACAATTATTCTCAATGTTTACTTATTCATTTAATCCACCATAACCACCATGAGTTAGATGCCCAATCTCATTATTATGCATTTAAGGCTAAACCCATTCATGGGCTTCCACATTAATGAACTCCACCAACCATTTACCATCATTAATGGTCACTACACATCATAAATAACATCTACCATCAATAATAAATGCTTATCTACCCACATCTCACATTTCCCTCAATTTATAAAGTTAGGGTTTCATCAAAAGCCCAATAACCACCATTTGTGTTCATCATTTTCCATCATTCTCATGTCATTTTCAGGTGCCACCCAAGGCCCTCATAAAACTCAAATTAAATACACCCCACCTTAGGGTTTCTCATCATAAATGTCTCTCCTAACATAACCCGTATGCCTCAACTCTCTCCCAACAACCAACACCCAAAACCTAGGGCTTAAAGCTCATGAAAATGAAGAGAAATCCTTACCTCAAGCCAAAAGAAGTGAGCTTCTAGAATGGGTGAAAAAGAACACAAAAATGGAGAGAGGGAAAGTGAGAGAGAGCCTCAAAGTTCCAAGCTCCAAACAAAAATGGAAGAGGAAAATGGCACACACCACACTTGTGGGTTTTTGAAGAGAAAGAAGGAGAAGATGATAAGTGGGAGATGAAGAGATGGAGAAGGAAGGTGTTTGCCTTAGAGGGAGAGAAGTCACATGAAAATAAGAGGGAGAGGAGAAGAGTTTATGTTTTATTTTAACCTCTCATTAAAAGTTTCCCGTTTTAGATCAAACAGGATCTCTGTTCGGGCTCAATACTTTATCTAAAAATTATTCTGAATATATATCCAGACTCCCAATAATATTCTTCACAGCCCTGACCAATGGTACCTCAATCAGAGATACTTGGTCCGACATCCATATTCTAATCAGGTATAATTTCAACTTATAAGGCAACAATAATTTATGAATAACCCCTAGAAATATTAATTTAATTACTTCAACATCTTGGGAAATTTATTGATCCATGGTTGATTATTTAATATTTATTCCCAATATTTTAATCATTTATATAAAATTAGGGATGTTACAATATGGATATTGGAGATATATGTTGCATGACCATATAAATATATATTTTAGGCAATGCATGTTGATGACTTATGTGTAAAATTGGTTATGGCCTAAAAGGCATGTTGTGTATTTGCATGCTTTCCCAAGCCTTTTTTCATATCTTCATATATAGGACTAGGCGTGTGCCCTGTATACATATTCTTCTTCCGCTGTAAACTCTATTATTTTTGTATACAATTATGGGCGATCTATCTTGCGATCCTGTTATAAATAATCAAATCTTACTCTTTGGTTTTTTATGGTTCGAGTCTTGATGTAATCGTTGTAATGTTTGAAATTATTTTAAACGCAAAACATTTATTCATATTTTTATTAGTTAATTATCTTGATTACATCGGGATTTGGGTCTGAAAAAATTGGGTTGCCACACGAAAGGACTCCATACATGTAATCATGCATGTTATAATTCACTAGGAAATGAAAATCATAAACAATCACAATGGGTGTTATTCAAGTGGCCTCAATACTCAAGAGGGGGGTGAATTGAGTTTTTAAAACTTTGCTTGAAATGCCTTTGAACTTGATTCTTTTAGCATAAGTTTAGAGATTATGAAAGTAAGATCAAGTAAAGTACACAAGATAGTTCAAAACAAGAGGCAAATATGGATAAGGTAATTTATCAAACACTTGGTGTGCAATGTTCAATATTAACCAAATCAAGCAAGCTAAGATATGTAAACCACAATCAACCAACACAAATCGATGAAGAGCAATATATGAGAGTAAAAGAGTAAGGGAGAAGAGATTGCAAACCAATTTAACGAGTTCCACCAAACCGGTGTACGTTTCGCCTCTAAGCAACCCACTTAGAGGATTTCCACTATTGTAGATTAGAGATACAACTTTGAGCAATTGCGGCTTCCTAGTGTCCCACACTCAAGAACCCAATCCTCATAAGTACAAGGGCAACCCACCCAATCTCTCAATCTCACAATATCCCAAAGGTTGAACCCCAACCTTTGTAAACACTCAACCTAGAGTGAATAACCACTCAACCCTAGAGTGAACTTTGGTGTTTGATGTTTGTGTTTACAAGAGAGTGGATAAGCAAGGGATAGCTCACACAAAATCTAACTCTCAAAAGAGAAGATATACAAGTTCTAGCTCAAAGAATGATGAATATACAAGGAATATGAAATTTCTAAGCACAAAGGTAAGTAAAGATTGATTGCCTCTTCTTATGTGTAGTTGTGCTTGTGTTTTCCTTGCATTTATAGAGCCATGGTTGAGCTGCAGAAGTTCCTAGCCGTTGCATGTAGTGGGCATCTGAGAAAATGGTGAAAAAATGAGCTGTCTTTCCATTAAAATATGTTTTCCCACTATCGTAATCGATTACGCCTCGAGCTGTAATCGATTACATTTCGAGTTTTTCAGTCCAGTTCATGCTGTAATCAATTAGCATTCACCACCTAATCGATTAGCTTCAAGTCAGAACCCTGGTAATCGATTATATCTTGCCTAGTAATCGATTAGCTATAGCACCTGATGCATTTAATTCAATTCTTGACTTGGTAATCGATTATGATACTTGGGTAATCGATTAGAGATGTTCCAGTAGCTTGGTAATCGATTGGCTGAAGTCTTGTAATCGATTAGCATGTGTACCTGATGCATTTAATTCAGTTTTTGATGTTTGGTAATCGATTATGTCATTTAGGTAATCGATTAGTGTCGTTCCAGTAGCTTGGTAATCGATTGGCATTCTCCATCTAATCGATTAGCTTATGTTCCTGATGCATTTAATTCAAAACAGAAGTTGTCTAATCGATTAGCTTAGACTCCTTAATCGATTAGCTGTGTAGTTTTTCTGGGTCTGATTCTAAGTCTTTATTTTTGCAAGAATTTCTGCAAGAGTGCTTTGTCATTATCAAAATCCTTGAACCTGTAATCATATTCAAACAAATTCTCCCCTTTTTTGATGATGACAACAATGTTCATCTCTTGAGGGTTGTTAGTTTAAACAACAAGCTTATCTCTAATTTAATCTCTGCAAAAACATATCTTTTGAATTCTGCATGATCTCTTATCTCTTAACCAGATTTTCAAAATTTGGAAGTTATCTCTTATCTCTTAAATATATCTCATTACATTATCTCTGAAACATTATCAAATCTCCCTCTATCTTTAGGAATCTATGTCTTTGGAGATAATTAACCACTTAGAGATAATTAATCATTTAGCATATTTGTTTTTAGCAGCCAAAACAGATGAGCAATTAGATGAACAATTATTTCTTCTCCCCCTTTGGAATCATCAAAAATAATAAAGCAAATAAAGGCATGTAATGAAAGGTAAATCTGTATTCAATTCAAACGAAGGGAAAGTACATCAAAGGAAACATTGTAGAATTTTAAAAAAAAGACTTATGCAGAATTGAGAAAAACATAAAACACATTGACCAAAACATGAAAAACAGATTTAGTTATCCAGATTGAAAAAGCGAAGTTCGTAGATTTGGTGAGGTAGCTCATCATAGCGCTGTTGCATCATCTCAAAGTGCTGCTGCTCAGTTATTGAAAACTCTTGAAGAGATTTCTCAATACGGTCAAAGCGGCGGTCAAGGTGAGTGTAGAGAGATACGAATGGATCAGAGGGGGATTCCGGTGCAGGTTATGTTGCAGGAGGAGGAGGGATTGGCTCATCAGTAGGGGCTTCAAAAGGAATGTTGGCATGATAGCCTTCCATTCTTGAGTACCAAGCTCCATTCAGAAAAACGAGACCCATCTTGGTGAGGTGATGGGTGCCAATGCAAGCCTTTGGAGGCACCTTCTCCGACAGCTCTCCAACCAAGTCTACTCCATAATGTTTGAAGATTCTAGTGAGTAGAATGGCGTAGGGAAGCTTTTGCTGATCTTTGGCTTGGCGCATATAGAGCTTGATCATTTGAACCCAATTTATCTCCTTTTGGTTCTGCATAGCCCACATCAAGAGGACATCATCCTCTTCTACCAGAGCATAGTTCCCACCACGAGGAACCAACATCTTGACCAAGAAGAAGTGTAAGAGGCGGTTCTTCATGGTCAAGTGGCCCACCAGCTTGTGGTTGCTTCTTGGGCGATCAGCCTTCCATAAGGATTTTCGGGCAGTGAGAGCATTGAAACCCCATTCGTCCTCAGGATCTCCTCTGTCAAACTCTGTATCATTGAGTGGCAGAAGAGAGATTTCCACTAACTGGGCATTTGTGAGCTTAATGGTCAAATTTTTAACTTTTGATTCTATCACCCCATTTACAAGCTTGAGGTTGTAGTAAAATACCCAGATAAGTTCCGGATAGTAAAGTTCTTCCTTAATGGTGAGGAAGGGGAAGACGTTGTAGTGGTGGAGACATTGGGTGAAGGTGAGGTTGTGGTTGTCAAAGGTTTCAGCAATGGTGTAATGGGGGATATGATGTCTTTTTCAGAAAAATGGTTGATGAAGTGTTGAAGGTCTCTATGGCTTATGAAAAACCTGGAGAAATCAAGGGGATTGTTTGTTTGGGCCATTGAAGACCTTGCCCTCTTGATGGTTCTTGAGGTAGACATGGTGGTGGAAGGAGAAAAGTGTAGAGGGAAGATGAAGAGAAGGAGAGAGTTCTTTTGGAACTTAAGAGAGTTTAAAGGAAAAGAGGTAGTGTGAGTTTGATAGAGTAAATAGGTAGGTTTTTATAGGGAAAAGGTAGGTTTAGAAAGGAGAGAAAGTGATTTAATGTGAGAAGAAAACAAGCAGGCCTCGGAGAACAGCGTTTGACTATCACAGACTCGAGGCTAATCGATTACGAGGCATAGGTAATCGATTAGTTCACTATTTTTGAGGAATTTGAATCGTTTTGTACAGTGGGTAATCGATTAGGGAAGATGGGTAATCGATTAGGTTGAGAAACAGAATCGTCCTAGTCGATTAAGGAAGGCTGTTAATCGATTAAAGTAAAGTTGAAACATTTTGGACCTGAAACAGAGGCTTTGTAATCGATTATGGACCAAGTGGTAATCGATTAGGCAGAAAGCAGAAGCTTGGTAATCGATTAGATGTCAAGGAGTAATCGATTAGGTAAGAACCAGAAGCTTACTAATCGATTATTTCAATCTTTGTAATCGATTATTTTGCTTAAAAACGCCCAGATTTTGCTGATTTTGTTTCAGAAGACTAGAAATCTATTAAGTTATTCCTTAGAACATTTCGAACTTAATGAAACATAATCAGAATCAATCAATTATCAAAATCATCCATTTATTCAAACACAATTGGTTATATCAAGGATTCCTAATTCTCTCCTAATATGTATGAATTGATCTTTTGCTAGAGGTTTGGTGAAAATATCCGTTAATTGCTTGGAAGTTTCAACATGTTCGAGCACACAATCACCCTTTAATACATGATCTCTAATGAAATGATGTCGATTCTCAATATGTTTGGTTCTTGAATGCATTACAGGATTCTTTGAAATATTAATAGCACTTGTGTTATCACATTTGAGAGGCACATGGTCTAACATAACACCAAAATCTAGAAGTTATTGTCTCATCCAAAGAATTTAAGCACAACAACTACCAGCTGCAATATAGTCTGCCTCAGCTGTGGATAGTGCAACACTTACTTGTTTCTTGCTATGCCAAGAAACAAGAGAACTACTAAGTAAGTGACATGTTCCACTAGTGCTTTTCCTATCTAATTTACATCCTATAAAATCCGAATCCGAATATCCAACTAATGTGCATTCAACCCCTTTGGGGTACCATAAATCGACATTTGGAGTTCCAACAAGATATTTCATTATTCTTTTTACAGTAGTTAGGTGTGATTCATTTGGACATGCTTGGTATCTAGCACACATACAAACAGTAAACATGATGTCCGGCCTACTTGCGGTTAAGTAAAGTAAGGATCCGATTATACCTCTATATTTTGTAAGTTCAACATCCTTACCCTTCTCATCCATGTCCAAATAGCATAAAGTGCCCATAGGTGTGGCAATGTCATTTGCCTTGTCCATATTAAATTTCCTAAGCAATTCTTTGCACTACTTTGATTGACTAATGAATGTGCCTTCATTAGTTTGCTTGATTTGTAGTCCAAGGAAGAAAGTAAGTTCCCCCATCATGGACATTTCAAATTCTTCCTGTATTAACTTAGCAAACTCTTTGCACATTGACTCATTAGTAGCACCAAAGATTATATCATCAACATATACTTGCACCAATAGTATGTCATTCTTTTTGTGCTTTATGAATAATGTTGTGTCAACCTTTCCTCTTTCAAAGTTGTTTTCTAAAAGGAATTTGCTCAATCTTTCATACCAAGCTCTTGGAGCTTGTTTTAAACCATACAAGGCTTTCTTTAGTTTGAAAACATGATTTGGAAATTGGTAGTTTTCAAAACCTGGAGGTTGATCAACATACACTTCCTCTTGAATATAACCATTCAAGAAAGCACTCTTGACATCCATTTGGTACAATTTAAAGTCCTTACAACATGCAAAGGCTAATAATAATCTAATAGCTTCTAGCCTAGCTACGGGTGCATATGTTTCTTCATAATCAATGCCTTCTTCTTGATTATAACCTTTAGCTACTAGCCTAGCTTTATTCCTAGTAATTATGCCATTCTCATCTAATTTATTCCTAAACACCCATTTTGTTCCTATTATTTGGTGATCATTGGGTCTTGGCACTAATTCCCAAACTTCATTTCTTTCAAATTCAATTATTCTTGCATGGCCAACATCCAATGTTCATCAATAATAGCTTCATCAATGCATTTGGGTTCTATTTGTGATACAAAGGCTAAATGATTACATGCATTTCTAATGGCGTTTCGAGTACTTACACCTTTAGTCATTTCACCTATGACTTTATCTAAAGGATGGTCCTTCAAAGTGATCCATTGTTGTGGTTCCTCATGTTGTGTTGCATCTTTGTCTTTGTTCTCTTCTTCCTTGTCACTCAAGGTTAATTCTTGAAGAGTACCTACAATATCATCAACATCTTCCTTTCTCAGGGAGTTATGGCGATTTTCATCAAATTTGACATGAATGGACTTCTCAATGGTGTTTGTTTGTTTATTAAAGATTCGATAAGATTTACTAGATTGTGAATATCCTAGGAAGATTGCCTTATCAGCTTTAGCATCAAACTTTCCTAGATTATCTTTTCCATTATTGAGCACAAAGCATTTACATCCAAAAATATGAAAGTATGAAATGTTGGGTTTTCTTCCCTTGTAAAGTTTATAGGGGGCTTTCTTTAGGATAGGCCTTATTAAACATCTATTCATAACATGACAAGCGGTATTCACCGCATGGGCCCAAAAATGTTTCGCAATGTTATTTTCATTTAACATGGTTCTTGCAAGTTCTACTAAGGATCTATTTTTCCTTTCAACTACTCCATTTTGTTGCGGAGTTCTAGGAGCTGAGAAATTGTGATTGATACCATGTTTTTCACAAAATTTTTCAAAAGATTGGTTTTCAAATTCTCCCCCATGATCGGTTCTAATGGATGTAATTTTAGAATTTTGCTCATTTTGGATAATCTTAGCAAGTTTCTTAAATGCATGATATGCTTCATTCTTATGAGCAAGAAACAAGGTCCATGTATATCTAGAATAGTCATCTATAATTACTTACCACTAAAGCTTTTGATTTTGGAAGGTCCAAATAGATCCATGTGCAAAAGTTGTAAAGGCTTTTGAGTGGAAACAATGTTTTTAGATTGAAAGGATGCCTTTACTTGTTTTCCCTTTTGACATGCATCACAAAATTTGTTTTCGAATTTAAGCTTTGGTAAAACAATTACTAATTCTTTAGAAACAAGTTTATTCAAATGGTCTACATGTATATGAGCTATTCTTCTATGCCATAGCCAAGTTTCATCCTCTCTAGTCATGAAGCATTGTACATCATTTGAGGATAAACTATCCATATCAATCATGTAAATATTATCAAATCTTTGACCTACAAACTTGATTTCCTTATTAATCTTATGTTCAATTATGCAATAATTTGATTCAAATAAAACTCTATATCCTTTGTCACATAATTGACTTATGCTAAGCAAATTGTGTTTTAGTCCTTCAACATACAACACATCACTAATAGAAGTAGAGGAATTCTTACCAATGTTTCTAATGCCTAGAATTCTTCCTTTGGTGTTGTCTCCGTAGGTGACACTTCCTTTTCTTTTGGGAGTGAATGAGGTGAATTTACTTATGTCTCCCATCATATGCTTTGAACACCCACTATCCAAATACCAATGGGTACTGCTTGCCTTGAAGCATACCTACAAAACAAGATTAATTTAGAGAACTAGGTACCCATTGTATGTTGGGTCCTTTAATGTTAGGTTGTGGTAATGTTCCTTTGGGAACCCATACTTTTCTTATGACCTTTGGCCCTAATTTTCTAACATTGCAATTTGATGAGCTATGACCTTTGAAACCACAATGATTGCATTTCATAAAGGGTGAAGATAATTTCATAGGTGGCACAAAAAAGTTTTTATAGTGTTTTTCTTTCTTGGTAGAGTTGTATCCTAGACCGGTTTTATCAAACATGCATCTTTGGTTTCCAAGTAATATATTTATGTTATCTCTACCATTAGTGAACTTTTCTAGTGTCCTATTTAAGTCTACAACCTTGGTTTCAAGAATATCACACTTCTTTACAAATTCACATGGTTTGGTCCTAGAGCATGCTTAAACATTTTCTAATTCATCTTTCAAACATTTATTTTCTTTACAAACTTCTATGAGATCCTTTTCAAGAGTGTCAATGTTTTTTCTTGACAATTTGTATTTACTAGAAAGCTTGATAAATTTATCATACAACTCTTCAAAAGCATCTAGTAATTCATTCTTATCTAAATCAAGAAGACTTACCTCATTATCTTCTTCTTGGTGATTGGCCATTAAACAAAGATTCGCTTCTTCGTTTTCGGATTCATCGGAGCTACTTACATCGTTTTCATCCCACGCGATGTAAGCTCTTCTTCTTCCTCTTTTCTCCTTGCCTTTATTCTTAAGATTTGGGCAATCCGCCTTAAAGTGCCCTTCCTTGCCACATTCGAAACAATTAGGTGAAGAAGATGATTCATTGGGAATAGGTCTTTTACCTTGAGGTTTGAAGTTGTTTTGGAATCATTTGTTTTTCATGAACTTTCCGAATCTCTTCACAAACAACCCAAACTCTTCCTCATCATCAAGGTCACTACAAGATTCTTCTTCATGTGTGGAGGTAGCCTTAAGAGCTAGGCCTTTCTTCTTGGAGGTTTTCTCTTCTTCCTCTGCTTGTTTTAAATCCTTTAAATCTTGCTCTTGCTCTTGTAGCTTTCTAAAGAGTGTGGCAAAGGACATCTTATTAATGCTCGGAGATTATTTGATGGCGGTGACGAGCGGTTACCATTCTCTGCTAAGACTTTTCAAAACTTTATGCACAAGCTCTTTGTTAGTATATACTTTTCCAAGAGTAATAAGGTGATTTATTATGAGTGTGAATCTCTTTTGCATTTCTACAATGGTTTCTCCAGAGTTTATCCGAAAACTCTCATATTGACTAGTTAAGGTACTAATTTTGGAGTCTTTTACATCACTAGTACCTTCATGGGTTACTTGCAAAGTATCCCACATTTCCTTAGCCGATTGACAAGTCATTACTCTAAAGAATTCATCCGGTCCTAATGCAAGAGTAATGAGGTTTTTAGCCTTATAGTTATATTGTACTTTCTTCTCTTCATCACTAGTCCATTCATCCATGGGTTTTTCAACTTTTTTATCATTGATAGTATGCATGGGTGTAAAAGGACCATTTTCAATGGCATTCCAAACTCTTAGATCAATGAATTGAATAAAGACTTTCATTCTTTCCTTCCAAAAAGCGTAACCTTCCCCATTGAAAGTGGGAGGTCTATTTGTGGCACCACCCTCGGGAAAAAGGTTTAGAGAACTTGAGGCCATCTTATCTTTTGAAGCTGTTAAACTTGATCTACCAAGAGTCAAGCTCTGATACCACTTGTTATTCAAGTGGCCTCAATACTCAAGAGGGAGGGTGAATTGAGTTTTTAAAACTTTGCTTGAAATGCCTTTGAACTTAATTCTTTTAGCACAAGTTTAGAGATTATGAAAGTAAGATCAAGTAAAGTACACAAGATAGTTCAAAACAAGATGCAAATATGGATAAGGTAATTTATCAAACACTTGGTGTGCAATGTTCAATATTAACCAAATCAAGCAAGCTAAGATATGCAAACCACAATCAACCAACACAAATCGATCAAGAGCAATATATGAGAGTAAAAGAGTAAGGGAGAAGAGATTGCAAACCGATTTAACGTGTTCCACCAACCCGGTGTACGTCTCGCCTCTAAGCAACCCACTTAGAGGATTTCTACTATTGTAGATTAGAGATACAACTTTGAGCAATTGCGGCTTCCTAGTGTCCCACACTCAAGAACCCAATCCTCACAATTACAAGGGCAACCCACCCAATCTCTCAATCTCACAATATCCCAAAGGTTGAACCCCAACCTTTGTAACCACTCAACCTAGAGTGAATAACCACTCAATCCTAGAGTGAACTTTGGTGTTTGATGTTTTTGTTTACAAGCAAAAATTACTCTCTCAAAAGAGTGGATAAGCAAGGGATAGCTCACACAAAATCTAACTCTCAAAAGAGAAGATATACAAGTTCTAGCTCAAAGAATGATGAATATACAAGGAATATGAAATTTCTAAGCACAAAGGTAAGTAAAGATTGATTGCCTCTTCTTATGTGTAGTTGTGCTTGTGTTTTCCTTACATTTATAGAGCCATGGTTGAGCTGTAGAAGTTCCTAGCCGTTGAATGTAGTGGGCATCTGAGAAAATGGTGAAAAAATGAGTTGTCTTCCCACTAAAATGTGTTTTCCCACTATCGTAATCGATTACGCCTCGAGCTGTAATTGATTACATTTCAAATTTTTCAGTCCAGTTCATGCTGTAATCGATTAGCATTCACTACCTAATCGATTAGCTTCAAGTCAGAACCCTGGTAATCGATTATATCTTGCCCAGTAATCGATTAGCTATAGCACCTGATGCATTTAATTCAATTCTTGACTTGGTAATTGATTATGATACTTGGGTAATCGATTAGAGATGTTCCAATAGCTTGGTAATCGATTGGCTGAAGTCCTGTAATCGATTAGCATATGTACCTGATGCATTTAATTCAGTTTTTGATGTTTGGTAATCGATTATGACATTTGGGTAATCGATTAGTGTCGTTCCAGTAGCTTGGTAATCGATTGGCATTCTCCATCTAATCGATTAACTTATGTTCCTGATGCATTTAATTTAAAACAGAAGCTGTCTAATCGATTAGCTTAGACTCCCTAATCGATTAGCTGTGCAGTTTTTCTGGGTCTGATTCTAAGTCTTTGTTTTTGCAAGAATTTCTGCAAGAGTGCTTTGTCATTATCAAAATCCTTGAACCTGTAATCATATTCAAACACAATGGGAATTGGAGAAGAAAAAAATACCTTATGCTATTTTGTTTTCTCTTTTATACCGCGATCCCTTATTATTGCTTTTCGCTTCCTTGATGTGCCTGTGCTGCTAAGAAAACAACCCATTTCTTTTTATTCAACATTTTTTCTATGTGAATTCTCTATTTTCTTTTCCCTGATTCACGTTTTACACATCTCTAAAACTTGTGCTTAATCCCTCTTTTTTCTTCTTTGCGTGCGTGAACCTATATTGCTTTTCTTATGATTAACCAATCAGCCTCCTTTTTCATGTGAACTATTTCTTCTCTTTCTTTCTTTTAGCGTAAATCCCTTGGCTTTCTCCCTCAACGTGGTACATATATATAATATGCCCTTCTTCCTTTCTTTTCTCGTGAATCTCTTATATATGTATATATAATTCTACGCCCCCTTTTCATGTATCATCTTATATATATATATATATATAAAATCATAAGCCACCTGATCTTTTCTTCTTTTGCGTGAGTTCATATAATATATATATACATATATATATATATATTAAAAATGATTTCATTCTATAATATTTATATATTTTACAAAAACTTTATGTCATTCTAATATATATTTAAAAAGCTCTATCTCATTCATATATATATATATATATATATATATATTCAAAAAACTTTATCCTATTCCTTAAAATCCCCTCATCATTTTCCTTTAATCTCCCATCATAAAAATCCGATCCCCTTTTTTATGAAATTCAAATTTTAAACTTCCCCCTCCTATTTGAATTTTGAAATTTCTCTAAGATTAGATTCCATTTTTTTTAAGAAATTCAAAATTTAAGGTTCTGAAAAAAAATTTAAAGATCAAAGCCCGGATCGATAATTCAAAATCCAAACAAACCCACAAATTCACTTTTTTATTTTTTATTTTTCTTTTTCAAAAAAATTTGTAACATCCCTGATCTTTTAGTAAAATTATGATGAGTGGAAAATATTAATAATTGTTTTAGAGATTTATTTGATATTTTTATGAATCATTAGGCAATTATAAATAATTAACTATTGTGGAAATAAATAAATTTATTTGGTTGCTTAATTACAAAAGGGGTTAAATGAGGTGTAATTAGAAGGAGGTAATGGTTTGATTAAAACTTTCAAAGAAAATATAAAAGAAATAGGGAAAAGACAGTTTTGCCCCTGAGTCTTAAATAATAAAGATTTCCTTTCTTCTTCCTCATTATCCACGCGAGCCTTCTTCTTCTTCTCCTTTTCTTCCTCTTCTCCTCCCTCACTACCGAGAGTTACATGCTCCAAGGGAAGACTCTGTTCGCGTCAAAACTCCAAAATAACCCCGTTTCCAAGATCGTGGCTTCAGGTGAGTCCAATGGACCCTTTAGATTGAGTTATCTCATCTCTTTCGTTTTCTCCTTTAAACCGAATGGCCATGCATGGGGGGTAAGGTTCCGTTTTCCACTCCTCTAGTGTGTGTGAACTTGAAAATGGTCTTTAGAGCAATGAAGGTGGTATGGCGTTAATGGGTTTTGCATTCCGACCTCCGTAGGTAGCAAAACGAACGTCGGAGGACTGAGTGACGAAGCTGGTGTTGGATTCGGAGGTGGAACCTTGAACCCAGTACTTAGAGGACGCAATCGGCATCAAGAACAGATCGTCGAAGCTTGGAATCGAGGTAAGTGGGGTGTTCGGGTTGTAATTAATTAGAATAGGAGCGTATTTTGGGTTCGGGTCGCTGAACTAAGTATTAAAACAGTAAGAAAGATTATGGATAATAATTGCATATGAATTATGTATAGTTTATAATGAGTGTGAGATTAAAGTGTTTTACATGGTGATGATTCGATGTGTATAATGGCGTTGTGATGACGAGCTTGACAAGTAGGTCGCCCAGTGGCAATGTGATGGCGGGCTTGACAAGTAGGTCGCCCATTTGATGAGTATGTGTTGTTGTTGATGGCAACTTGTTATATAATACGATGAATATGAATGATATATGTATGATTATGTGGTGTGGGACGGCCGACGGTATGTATAGCCCCTCGTTTTTGGCTCCCGTGGTTTTTGTGCCCAGTTGAGGTACCAGTGGTCAAGTAGGACCCAGTGGTTGAGGTGGAGAGTCAAGCAGGACTCGGTGAACCAAGCAGGGTTCACGGGGTGTCAAGTAGGACCCCCAGCTGAAGGCCGATCCTTTAGTATCCAGATACTAGGCATTGATTTTGTGTGAGAGTCAGTGGTGATAATTGATGAATTATTAGTATTGTGATGGTGTATGTACCTAATTATATTCACCGAGTGTGATTTGCTATATTTGCTGAGTGTGATTTGCTATATTTGCCAAGTGTGATTTGCTATATTTGCCGAGTATGATTTGCTATATTTGCCGAGTGTGACTTGCTATATTCGCCGAGTGTGATTTGCTATATTTGCCGAGTGTGATTTGCTATATTTGCTGAGAGTGATTTGCTATATTTACCGAGTGTGATTTGTAATTTGTGGATAAAGTAGTCGGACGGAGTTTATATACACGTATTTTGTTATTTAATTTCCGTTCTAGATTAATTATGATGCCAAACACTCACCCTTGTTGTGGCTTTCTTTCAATTTAGTAACCAGTGACAGGGAAGAGGTCGGAGCCCTAGAGATGCGCCAAGCGAAGGATTGATGCCAAGGAACCGAGTGATTATGAAATGAATCATGTCTCTAATGCATAATGAGTTTTCCGTGTATGTGATGACATATTATGTTGCTTGTGTGTTGAACTAATTGAGAATTGGTATGTTGATTAATCGGATATGAATTCATGTTGCTGAAGTAGTATGGTATTGATGCTAATATGGTCGGTGTTGATTTTTATGAGTAGATATATATATATATATATATATATATATATATTGGCACAGAGCCAATAGTAGGTGTATATTATAAATTGCTATGGGCAGGTTTTGTGAATAAGTGTGGGTCATGAATGATGAAAACGGGATGTATTCTGTCTGCTATAGTATAGTTGATTACCGGACGAATCTCGCCCAAGCGGATTTAGTCTTGTCCGAGCGAGGGCCGGGGGAATTGATTCTGTGCGTATTTCGCTCAAGCGAGTATCCCTCGCTCCCTTCCGAGTGAAGGTTAGGACGTTTCCGAGTGAGCCATGACCGAGAGAACCTCTTCCGAGTGAAGGAAAGTTAGAATGTTTCCGAGTGAGGTATGACCGAGAGAACCTTTTCTGAGTGAAGTAAGGTTAGAAGGTTTCCGAGTGAGGTATACCCGAGAGAACCTTTTCTGAGTGAAGGAAGGTTAAAAGGTTTCTGAGTGAGATATGACCGAGTGGACCCATTTTCGAGTAAAAAAAAACCGAATTGTTAATTTTCCTTGTAGGTCTCATAATCCGCTCAGGTTTTAAATGTAGAATTCGCTCAAGCGAGTCAGAACTCGCCTAAGAAACCTTCACGGGTTTCGCTTAAGTGAATCAGGGTCTCGCTCAAGCGAGTGACCCTTGACTTTGTTTTCTTTTTCCGCTTATTCTAATTAAATCCATTTTATAATTTGATTTATTTCCTATCGGTTATTATTTTGAGTGTGCTTAAGAGGAATAAATATGGTTTTACATTTGGATCTAATTAACTATCAGTAAACGTGAAAAATTAATTATGAAAAATAATTAAATAGATGTAGATAAAAGTAAAATTGACGTAGGACGTCACAGGTGGTATCAGAGCGGTTCTTTCTAGAGCCGGGTACATGGGTAAGCCCAATAATTTGTGTGAGTCCTATACTGGACTGTTTTTGCATTCTATTGTATTATGCTTGTGGTTGTTTGTGTAGCTTGGCATCATTCCCTTGGCACTCCAGTGGCGTTGTATTTTATGTGTGTGAGGTAAATATCTGACTCGCTAGTGTTGTTCAAGTGGCCTCAATACTCAAGAGGGGGGGTGAATTGAGTTATAAAACTTTTGCTTGGAATACCTTTGAAATTGATTTCTATAATCAAGTTTATGAGATGATGCAAATAAGAGCAAGTAACAATGATATGCAATGCACTACAAGAGGTAAGTATTGCTGAGGCAATTTAGCAAACACTTGGTGTGCAATGTCTAAGGTATAGCAAATTAAGCAAGTTCAAGTATGTTCTTCTCAACCAAACAATACCAATCAACAAATGTGCAGTGTATGGAAGTAAAAGAGTAAGGAAGAGAAGCTTGCAAACCGATGTAACGAGTTCCACCCAATCCGGTGTACGTCTCGCCTCTAAGCAACCCACTTAGAGGATTTTCCACTATTGTAGACTAGAGATACAACTTTGAGCAATTGCGGCTTCCTAGTGTCCCACACTCAAGAACCCAATCCTCACAAGTATAAGGGCAACCCACCCAATCTCTCAATCTCACAATATCCCAAAGGTTGAGTCCACAACCTTTGTAACCACTCAACCTAGAGTGAACAACCACTCAACCTAGAGTGAATAACTTGTGTGTTTGGTGTTTGTTTACAATCAATACACTCTCTCAATAGAGCAAATATACAAATGAAAAGCTCTCCCAAATTCTAATCTCTCAAGATGAGAGGATATACAAGTGAAAGTACAATATGCAAGAAATAGGCTTACAAAGCACAAAATAGAGCTATGAATTGTTGCTTCTTGGTTGTGTTTTTGTGCTTGTCTTCCTCTTCAATTTATAGACCCAAGATAGCTGTTGAGGAGTGCCCTAGTCCATCATAGCCGTTGCAGTTAGTGGAAATTTGAAGAATGGTGGAGACATGACCTGGTTTCCCACTTAAATCTGTTTTTCCACTAGCGTAATCGATTACACCCTCGCGTTGTAATCGATTAGCTTCAAGTCAGAGACTTCATAATCGATTATTTTACTTCCTCTAATCGATTAGCATCTTGTACCTGATGCATTTAATTTGTTTTCGCAGCATCCTAATCGATTAGCATGTCTTGCAATCGATTACCCTAAATTCCAGTGGCTTCCTAATCGATTGTGTGGCTCCCATAATCGATTAGCCATCATACCTGATGCACTTAGTTCCATTTTTGATTGTTGTAATCGATTAGTCTCTGGTGTATAATCGATTACCTTAAATTCTAGTGGCTTCTTAATCGATTGTTCAGCTCCCTAATCGATTAGCTTTCATACCTGATGCAATTTCTTCCAAAACAGAAAGCTCCTAATCGATTAGCATCTATGGCCTAATCGATTAGCTTCGCTGTTACTTCAATTCTGATTTCATGTCTTTGTTTTTGCATCGGTTTCTTCAAGAGTACTTGTCATTATCAAAATCCTTGCACATCTTTTGAACCTGTTAACATATTCAAACACATTCTCCCCCTTTTTGATGATGACAACTATGTTCATCTCTTGAGGGTTGTTAGTTTAAATAATATAGACTTATCTTTTGCAAAAACAACTCTGCTACATTATCTCTTTTTCAAATAGCAGATGACCAATTTCAAAAATCAATTCAGCAGCCAATGTCTTATCTCATTTTATCTTTTGTCTATTATCTCTTATCTATAATTCTCCCCCTATCAAAAAGAATTTAACAAACAGATAAGATTTTTCAAATTTTGTTAACAGAGCATCTATTATCCATATTATCAGAGCATATTATCAGAGCATATTCAAAATTATCCATATTTTGTATCAGAGCATTATCCAACATATGAACATATATTCTTCTCCCCCTTTGTAATCATCAAAAATAATTAGAGCAGTGAAGAGAAATAATATATACTGAAATGAGATACTTTTATTGAATTAATAAAGATGGGGAATACAAGAAGTAAAATTATTCATAATTCAGAAAATAAAACAAGGAACATAACTAAACAGAAAATCTAATTATCCGGGTTGAAGAAGCGGATTTCAGAAAAATTCCTTTTCATAAAATTCTTCATAAGCGGATTACGTGTCAGGTGGTAATCGATTAGATCACTGTTTTTGGGGAATTTCAAACGTTTCATACAGAGGGTAATCGATTATAGGCTTAGGGTAATCGATTAGTTTAGAAACAGAATCGTCCTAATCGATTGGAGCAATGTAGTAATCGATTATGAAGAAGAGGAAACGTTTTGAACTTGAAACTGAAGCTTCGTAATCGATTATGGATCATGGATAATCGATTATCTTTGAAACAGAATGATTGTAATCGATTATGGGTGAGCTATAATCGATTAGCTTAGAAACAGAAGCTTAGTAATCGATTGGGATTAACAATGTAATCGATTATGGAGTCAAAAACTTCAAGCATATCAAACAGCAAGGTTCCAAACATAAAATGTGATATATGCCATGCATTATGCCATTCAACAAGGTTCTTATCAAAAGATTCAAACACAACTGGACATGTCAACAATGCCTAATTCTCTTCTTATGTGAATGAATTGCTCTCTAGCCAAGGGTTTTGTGAAAATATCCGCTAGTTGCTTAGAAGTTTCTACATGTTCAAGTACACAATCCCCTTTTAACACATGATCTCTAATAAAGTGATGCCTAATCTCAATGTGTTTGGTTCTAGAGTGCATTACTGGATTTTTCGAAATGTTGATGGCACTTGTATTATCACATTTAATGGGGACTTTATTCAAGGAAATACCAAAATCAAGAAGTTGTTGTCTCATCCAAAGAATTTGAGCACAACAACTACCAGCTGCTACATATTTTGCCTCAGCTGTTGACAATGCAACACTTGCTTGTTTCTTGCTATGCCAAGAAACAAGGGAACTACCAAGCAAATGGCATGTACCACTAGTGCTTTTTCTATCAAGCTTACACCCCGCAAAGTCGGAATCAGAATATCCTAAAAGATTACATTCAACGCCTTTGGGATACCATAAACCAACATTTTGAGTACCCACAAGATATTTCAAAATTCTTTTTACGGCAGTCAAATGTGATTCTTTAGGACATGCTTGATATCTAGCACACATGCATACCGCAAACATAATATCAGGTCTACTCGCATTCAAATACAGTAAGGATCCAATCATACCTCGATATTTGGTGATTTCAATGTCCTTACCCTTTTCGTCTTTGTCTAGATAGCAGGATGTGCTCATGGGTGTAGCTATCTCGTTTGCCTTGTCCATTCCAAACCTTTTAAGTAGTTCCTTACAGTATTTGGTTTGGCTAATGAACGTTCCATCAATGGCTTGTTTTATTTGCAGTCCAAGGAAGAAGGTGAGTTCTCCCATCAAGGACATTTCAAATTCATTCTGCATAATCTTGGCAAATTCTTGACAAAGATTTTCATTAGTAGCACCAAATATTATGTCATCTACATAAATCTGTACCAAGAGGATGTCATTGTGTTTGCGTTTTATAAACAATGTAGTATCAACCTTTCCTCTTTCAAAGTTGTGTTCTAAAAGGAATTTGCTTAATCTTTCATACCAAGCTCTTGGAGCTTGCTTCAAACCATATAAGGCTTTTCTCAATTTGAAGACATGGTTTGGAAATATATGATTTTCAAAACCGGGAGGTTGATCTGTATAGACTTCTTCTTGAATGTAGCCATTTAAGAACGCACTTTTGACATCCATTTGATACAATTTGAAATCCATACAACATGCAAAAGCTAGCAATAATCTAATAGCTTCTAACCTAGCTACGGGAGCATATGTTTCTTCATAGCCTATTCCTTCTTCTTGGTTGTACCCCTTTGCAACTAGTCTAGCTTTGTTTCTAGTTATTATGCCGTTTTCATCTAGCTTATTTTTAAAAACCCATTTGGTGCCTATTATTAGATGATTATTGGGTCTTGGCACAAGTTCCCAAACTTCATTTCTTTCAAACTGGTTTAACTCTTCTTGCATGGCCAACATCCAATGTTCATCAATAATGGCTTCATCAATGTTTTTGGGTTCTATTTGGGATACAAAAGCCAAGTGATTGCATGCATTTTTAATGGCGTTTCGAGTACTTACCCCTTTGGTTATTTCTCCAATGATTTTGTCCAAGGGATGATCCTTCAAAGTTACCCAATCTTGTTGTCTCTCAATTTGTGTTGCACCTTCATCATTGTTGACTTCTTCTTCTTTGTCTTGCAAGTTCATTTCTTGGAAGGTACCTACAAGATCATCAACATCTTCCTTTCTCGGAGGGTTATGGCTATTTTCATCAAATTTGACATGAATAGATTCCTCAATGGTATTTGTTTGTTTGTTGAAAATTCTATAAGATTTACTTGATTGAGAATATCCTAGGAAGATTGCCTCATCAGATTTTGCATCAAACTTTCCTAGATTATCCTTTCCATTGTTGAGCACAAAACATTTACATCCAAAAATATAAAAGTATGCAATGTTGGGTTTTCTACCCTTGTAAAGCTCATAGGGGGTTTTCTTTAAAATAGGCCTTATCAAACATCTATTCATAACATAACACGCGGTGTTTACCGCATCGGCCCAAAAATGTTTTGCAATATTGTTTTCATTTAGCATGGTTCTAGCAAGCTCCACTAAAGATCTATTCTTTCTTTCAACTACTCCATTTTGTTGTGGAGTTCTAGGAGCTGAAAAGTTGTGATTAATACCATGTTTTTCGCAAAACTTTTCAAAAGATTGATTTTCAAATTCTCCCCCATGGTCGGTTCTAATGGATGCGATTTTTGAGTTTTGCTCATTTTGGATAATCTTTGCAAGTTTCTTGAATGCATGATATGCTTCATTTTTATGAGCAAGAAACAATGTCCATGTATATCTTGAATAGTCATCTACTATAACTAGACCATAGTAATTACCTCCAAAGCTTTTGATTTTGGATGGTCCAAATAAGTCCATGTGCAAAAGTTGTAAAGGCCTTTGAGTAGAAACAATGTTTTTGGATTGAAAAGATGCCTTTACTTGTTTTCCCTTTTGACATGCATCACAAAATCTATTTTCAAATTTAAGCTTTGGTAGACCAATTACTAAATCTTTAGAGACAAGTTTGTTCAAGTGGTCTACATGTATATGAGCTATTCTTCTATGCCATAGCCATGTTTCATCCTCTTTTGAAATGAAGCATTGTTCATCTTTTGTAGACAAACTATCCATATCAATCATGTAAATATTATCAATTCTTTGGCCTACAAACTTAATTTCCTTATTGGTCTTATGCTCAATTATGCAACAATTTGATTCAAATAAAACTCTATATCCTTTGTCACATAACTGACTTATGCTTAGTAAATTATGTTTGAGACCTTCAACATACAATACATCACTTATGGATGTGGAAGAGTTCTTACCAATATTTCCAATGCCTAGGATTCTTCCCTTAGTGTTGTCTCCATAGGTGACGCTTCCTTTTCGTTTGGGAGTGAATGATGTAAATTTGGTTATATCTCCCGTCATATGCTTCGAACACCCGCTATCCAAGTACCAATGGGTGTTGCTTGCCTTGAAGCATACCTACAAAACAAAATCATTTTAGAGAAATAGGTACCCATTTTATGTTGGGTCCTTTAAGGTTAGCTTGTGGGAACGTTCCTTTGGGAACCCACACCTTTCTTAAGACCTTTGGTCCTAGTTTCCTAACACTACACTTATATGCACTATGTCCTTTGGTACCACAGTGATTGCATTTCATAAAAGGTGAGGAGGATTTGCTTGGTGGTGCAAAGAAGTTTTTATAGTGCTTCTCCATTTTATGATTACTATGTTCTTGATCATGTCCTAAGCCGGTTTTACTAAACATGCATTTTTGTTGCCCAAGAAGGATATTCAAATTATCTCTTCCATTAGTGAATTTCTCTAAGGTTTTGTTTAGATCTAGGACTTTATTTTCTAGATCAACACATTTCTTAGCAAAATTACAAGGTTTACTAATGGAACATACTTGAGCATTTTTCAATTCTTCTTTTAAACATTCATTCTCTTTGCAGACTTCCATAAGGTGCATCTCTAGAGTGTCACTAGTTTTCCTAGATGCTTTGAGTTTACTAGAGATTTTTGTGAATTTATCATATAATTCTTCAAATGCTTCTAACAGCTCATTTTTATCTAAGTCAAGAAGATTTACCTCATTATTTTCTTCTTGATGATTTTCCATTAAGCAAAGATTGGCTTGCTCATCTTCCGAGTCGTCGGAGCTGCTCACATCATTCTCATCCCAAGCAATATAGGCTCTTCTTCTTCTTTGTTTGTCCTTGCCCTTCTTTTTGAGGTTTGGACAATCGGCTTTGAAGTGCCCTTCCTTGCCACATTCAAAACAGTTGGGTGAGGGAGAGTTTTCTTTAGTGATAGGTTTCTTACCTGAGTTTTTGAAGCTTCTTTGAAAGCGTTTGCCTTTCATGAATTTCCCGAAGCGTGTCACAAATAGTCCAAATTCTTCTTCTTCATCAAGTTCACTTCCGGATTCTTCTTCTTCATTTGTGGAAGTAGCCTTGAGAGCAAGACCCTTTTTCTTGGAAGATTTTTCTTCCTCTTCCGCCATCTTTAATTCTTTCAGCTCTTGTTCTTGTTCCTGCAACTTACCAAATAAAGTGGCGAGAGACATTTCGTTTATGCTAGGAGATTGTTTGATGGCGGTAACTAGCGGTTGCCATTCTCTGTTAAGACTTTTCAACACTTTATGAATGAGTTCTTTGTTAGTGTAAGTCTTTCCAAGTGTAATGAGTTGATTAATGATGAGAGTAAATCTTTTTTGCATATCAACAATCGATTCATGAGAGTTTAATCTAAAGCATTCATATTGACTAGTAAGAGTACTAATCTTTGAGTCCTTTACATCATTAGTGCCTTCATGGGTTACTTGAAGAGTATCCCACATTTCCTTAGCAGTTTGGCATGTCATTATCCTAAAAAATTCATCTTGACCTAAAGACATAGTAATAAGATTTTTGGCCTTGTAGTCATATTGGACTTTCTTTTCTTCCTCGCTTGTCCATTCATCTATAGGTTTTTCAATATTCTTGCTATCTATAATATGCATCGGTATATAAGGACCATTTTCAATGGTATTCCAAATTCTCAAGTCAATTGATTGAATGAAGATTTTCATTCTTTCTTTCCAAAACGCATACCCTTCCCCATTGAAAGCGGGAGGTCTATTTATCGCACCACCCTCGGGAAAAACATTTTGAGAACTTGAGGCCATTTAATCTCTTGAAGCTGTTAAGCTTGATCTACCAAGAGTCAAGCTCTGATACCACTTGTTGTTCAAGTGGCCTCAATACTCAAGAGAGGGGGTGAATTGAGTTATAAAACTTTTGCTTGGAATACCTTTGAAATTGATTTCTATAATCAAGTTTATGAGATGATGCAAATGAGAGCAAGTAACAATGATATGCAATGCACTACAAGAGGTAAGTATTGCTGAGGCAATTTAGCAAACACTTGGTGTGCAATGTCTAAGGTATAGCAAATTAAGCAAGTTCAAGTATGTTCTTCTCAACCAAACAATACCAATCAACAAATGTGCAGTGTATGGAAGTAAAAGAGTAAGGAAGAGAAGCTTGCAAACCGATGTAACGAGTTCCACCCAATCCGGTGTACGTCTCGCCTCTAAGCAACCCACTTAGAGGATTTTCCACTATTGTAGACTAGAGATACAACTTTGAGCAATTGCGGCTTCCTAGTGTCCCACACTCAAGAACCCAATCCTCACAAGTATAAGGGCAACCCACCCAATCTCTCAATCTCATAATATCCCAAAGGTTGAGTCCACAACCTTTGTAACCACTCAACCTAGAGTGAACAACCACTCAACCTAGAGTGAATAACTTGTGTGTTTGGTGTTTGTTTACAATCAATACACTCTCTCAATAGAGCAAATATACAAATGAAAAGCTCTCCCAAATTCTAATCTCTCAAGATGAGAGGATATACAAGTGAAAGTACAATATGCAAGAAATAGGCTTACAAAGCACAAAATAGAGCTATGAATTGTTGCTTCTTGGTTGTGTTTTTATGCTTGTCTTCCTCTTCAATTTATAGACCCAAGATAGCTGTTGAGGAGTGCCCTAGTCCATCATAGCCGTTGCAGTTAGTGGAAATTTGAAGAATGGTGGAGACATGACCTGGTTTCCCACTTAAATCTGTTTTTCCACTAGCGTAATCGATTACACCCTCGCGTTGTAATCGATTAGCTTCAAGTCAGAGACTTCCTAATCGATTATTTTACTTCCTCTAATCGATTAGCATCTTGTACCTGATGCATTTAATTTGTTTTCGCAGCATCCTAATCGATTAGCATGTCTTGCAATCGATTACCCTAAATTCCAGTGGCTTCCTAATCGATTGTGTGGCTCCCATAATCGATTAGCCATCATACCTGATGCACTTAGTTCCATTTTTGATTGTTGTAATCGATTAGTCTCTGGTGTATAATCGATTACCTTAAATTCCAGTGGCTTCCTAATCGATTGTTCAGCTCCCTAATCGATTAGCTTTCATACCTGATGCAATTTCTTCCAAAACAGAAAGCTCCTAATCGATTAGCATCTATGGCCTAATCGATTAGCTTCGCTGTTACTTCAATTCTGATTTCATGTCTTTGTTTTTGCATCGGTTTCTTCAAGAGTACTTGTCATTATCAAAATCCTTGCACATCTTTTGAACCTGTTAACATATTCAAACACAGCTAGTAGATCATTGGTTATTAATGGTGATGTGTTTGTTTATTGTAGAATTATATTATGGCTGAGGGAACTAGTTCTGGTAGAGGAGATGACTTCTTCTCGAAATTTTCTCAATTGATGAGTAGGACTGAATCTGGTCCTACTCTTGACAAATTCCTGAAAAGGAATCCCCTGCTTATAAAGGAGGGGTGAGGCTTTTGTAGTGCTTCTATAAGGTAGTTTAAATAAACGTCACCGATATATCATATTTATATTGTTAGACGATTGATTAATGGATATTAAGAGAAATTATGAGTAATTGATGAATGACGGTGTAAGAATGCCTTATAAGTTGAAAGTAATAGAAGAAGAGTGGTTAGTAATAATTTTCAGTGATATAATTGACGAGGCGATAATTCACTCAGGAAAGGATTAAAGGAATATATTATATGAATAATGGTCAAAGTGAAATATATATATATACTGGACTATTACGTACGTGATAAGAGAAGTAGTAAGTGAATGACACTAAAAGGAGTGATTAGAAAGTAATTAAGCAGATAGATAATGAGGATGAAGAGAAGTTTTACCTAGTCGTTTGGACTTTGCATTGATATTAGTGTTACGTGGGAATCATAGCGGTTGGCCACCGTGGGTTCCGTTTAACATTAATTCATTGTGAAGTTGCCAATATTTATAGGTAAATGAATTATGATGTAAACAGCTTGCATATCGATCGATGATATGAATAGTTGGACTGATCACCTCAGGTAGTTGCACTAGTGGTTGAGGTCGTGTAGAGTCAAGGAGACAGACGTGTTTTAGCCAATCTTGGGTGATCAGATTTAGAGAAGAGAAGTGTATGATTCGTATTTCTAAAGTTGGTAAATGATTAGAGATGAGGAACAAATAGAGATGAGATTTGGTAACTGATGAATAATAAGTATAGAAAAGTAAATATTGTGACATGGTAGTCGTTATGAATTATTGCTAGATTTTGAAGAGAAGAGATGACCTTAAAAGTAAATCGGATGGTTTGAGTTCCTACTAAGGTACACTGAGTGGAGAATTGATGAAGTATCGATAGAAATTAAGGAAATAAGATAAACCAGAGGAGAATCTATTAGTATGGACGGAAAAATATGAATTGAGTTTCCAAACTTGGAATCAATGCTTGATTTCAGCGTCGGTACTTGCACTACCTGATGTGATGAAGGAGTTTGTAGTATATTGTGATGCATCTAAGTTTGGTTTAGGAGGTGTACTGATGCAGGATGACAGGGTGATTGCCTATGCTTCAAGGGAATTGAGACCGTATGAACAGAATTACCCGACTCATGACCTTGAACTTGCGGCAGTAGTATTTGTATTAAAGATCTGGCGCCATTATTTATATGGGTCTCGCTTTGTGGTATTTAGTGACCACAAGAGCTTGAAATACTTATTTGATCAGAAGGAACTAAACATGAGACAAAGGAGATGGGTGGAGTACCTAAAGGATTATGATTTCGATTTGAGGTACCATCCTGGTAAGGCAAATGTTGTTGCCGATGCTCTGAGTAGAAAAGTATTACATGCAGCTTTCTTGATGGGCAAGGAACAAGAATTGTTGGAAAGCTTTCGTGATATGAACATTGGGGTTGTTATGAATACTCCGAATCAAATGATAGTCGGGATGCTGAAGATCTCCAATGAATTTTTGGAATCTTTAGCTGTGGCCCAAAAGGACGATGAAGAGTTGCTGGAACTACTTGACACTCAAGCATGAGGTAAAGATATGGAATTAACCAAAGGTAACGATGGAATTTGGAGATTCCGAGACCGAGTAGTGGTGCCTGCAAAAGGTGATTTCAGGTAAGCCGTGTTAGCTGAAGCACATAGGAGTTCTTTAAGCATTCATCCCGGTGTTACAAAAATGTACCACGATTTGAAGAAAGAATTCTGGTGGTCGGGAATGAAGAAAGCAATAACTGAATATGTGAAGTCTTGTGTGATATGTCAGAAATGTAAGGTTGAACACCAGAGACCCCCTGGATTGCTCCAACCACCAGAGATTCTGATTTGGAAGTAGGAGAGTATTACTATGGATTTCGTATCCGGGTTACCTCGTACCCAATCCGGGTGTAATGCAATCTGGGTGATTGTAGACCGATTGACCAAGAGTGCTCACTTCTTGGCTATGAACATGAAATAGTCATTGGACCGACTGGCTAGGTTGTACATTACTGAAATTGTACGGTTGCATGGTGTGCCTTCGAGTATTATTTCCGATCGGGATCCTCGATTTACTTCCAGATTTTAGGGAAGTCTGCAACAGGAATTGTGTACTGAACTAAAACTGAGTTCAGCTTATCATCCTCAGACTGATGGTCAGTCCGAGCGTACAATTCAGACTTTAGAGGATATGCTTAGAGCCTGTGTATTGGAGCAAGGTGGTTCATGGGAAAGATACTTGCCATTGGTGGAGTTTACGTATAACAACAGCTACCACAGTAGCATTCGGATGGCTCCATATAAAGCCCTATACGGTAGAAGGTGTCGTACACCTTTGTGTTGGAATGAAAATGGCGATGCCATTCATTTGAAACCCGAATTAATCCAGGAAATGAATGAACAGGTTGCTTTGATTCATGAAAAAATGAAGATTGCCCAGGATCGACAGAAAAGTTACTATGACAATCGGCATAGACCACTTGAGTTCCAGGCGGGAGACTGGGTATTTCTAAAGGTTTCACCGACCAAAGGTGTAGGTCGGATACTGAAGAGTCATAAGCTTAATCCGAGATACATTGGGCCATATCAGATTTTGAAAAGGATTGGTGATGTTGCTTACCGATTGGATCTTCCCCAATCTTTAACTAATATCCACAATGTATTTCATGTGTCACAACTCCGAGCGTACATTCCTTGTGATTCCATGATTGTGCCGAGTGATTCTATCGAATTGAAGGAGGACCTGACAGTGGAAGTTACACCTATCGGTATTGAAGAATACCAGACTAAACGGTTAAGAAACAAGGAAGTACTATTGGTAAAGGTAAGTGGTAAAATTTAAATGGGATAACCTACACGTGGGAGTTGGAATCGGACATAAGGCGGGTGTACCCCGATCTTTTCAATAAGGTGCGTTGATTCTGGGGACGAAATCCCTTTTTAGGGGGGGTGGATGTAACATCCCTTATCTTTTAGTAAAATTATGATGAGCGGAAAATATTAATAATTGTTTTAGAGATTTATTTGATATTTATGAATTATTAGGCAATTATAAATAATTAACTATTGTGGAAATAAATAAATTTATTTGGTTGATTAATTACAAAAAGGGTTAAATGAGGTTTAATTAGAAGGAGGTAAAGCTTTAATTAAAACTTTCAAAGAAAGTATAAAAGAAATGGGGAAAAGACAATTTTGCCCCTGAGTCTTAAATAATAAAGATTTCCTTTCTTCTTCCTCATTATCCACACGAGCCTTCTTCTTCTTCTCCTTCTCTTCCTCTTCTCCTCCCTCACTGCCGAGAGTTGCATGCTCCAAGGGAAGACTCTGTTCGCGTCAAAACTCTGAAATAACCCCGTTTCCAAGATCGTGGCTTCAAGGTGAGTCCAATGGACCCTTTAGATTGAGTTATCTCATCTCTTTCATTTTCTCCTTTAAACCGAATGTCCATGCATGGCGGGGTAAGGTTTCGTTTTCCGTTCCTCTAGTGTGTGTGAACTTGAAAATGGTCTTTAGAGCAATGAAGGTGGTATGGCGTTAATGGGTTTTGCATTTCAACCTCCGTAGGTAGCAAAACGAACGTCAGAGGACTGAGTGACGAAGCTGGTGTTGGATTCGGAGGTGGAACCTTGAACCCAGTGCTTAGAGGACGCAATCGGCATCAAGAACAGATCGTCGAAGCTTGGAATTGAGGTAAGGGGGTGTTCGGGTTGTAATTAATTAGAATAGGAGCGTATTTTGGGTTCGGGTCGCCGAACTAAGTATTAAAACGGTAAGAAAGATTGTGGATAATAATTGCATATGAATTGTGTATAGTTTATGATGAGTGTGAGATTAGAGTGTTTTGCATGGTGATGATTCAATGTGTATAATGGCGTTGTGATGACGAGCTTGACAAGTAGGTCGCCCAGTGACAATGTGATGGCGGGCTTGACAAGTAGGTCGCCCATTTGATAAGTATGTGTTGTTGTTGATGGCAACTTGTTATATAATACGATGAATATGAATGATATATGTATGATTATGTGGTGTGGGACGGCCGACGGTATGTATAGCCCCTCGTTTCCGACTCCCGTGGTTTTTGTGCCCAGTTGAGCTACCCAGTGGTCAAGTAGGACCCAGTGGTTGAGGTGGAGAGTCAAGCAGGACTCGGTGAACCAAGCAGGGTTCACGGGGTGTCAACTAGGACCCCCAGCTGAAGGCCGATCCTTTAATATCCGGATACTAGGTGTCGATTTTGTGTGAGAGTCAGTGGTGATAATTGATGAATTATTAGTGTTGTGATGGTGTATGTACCTAATTATATTCGCCGAGTGTGATTTGCTATATTTACCGAGTGTGATTTGCTATATTCGCCGAGTTTGATTTGCTATATTTGCCGAGTGTGATTTGTTATATTTGCCGAGTGTGACTTGCTATATTTGCCGAGTGTGATTTGCTATATTTGCTGAGTGTGATTTGCTATATTTGCCGAGTGTGACTTGCTATATTCGCTGAGTGTGATTTGCTATATTTGCCGAATGTGATTTGCTATATTTGCCGAGTGTGATTTGCTATATTTGCCGAGTGTGATTTGCAATTTGTGGATAAAGCAGTCGGACAGAGTTTATATACACGTATTTTGTTATTTAATTTCTGTTCTAGATTAATTATGATGCCAAACACTCACCCTTGCTGTGGCTTTCTTTTAATTTAGTAACCAGTGACAGGGAAGAGGTCGGAGCCCTGGAGGTGCGCCAAACGGAGGATTGATGCCAAGGAACCGAGTGATTATAAAATGAATTATGTCTGTAATGCATAATGAGTTTTCCGTGTATGTGATGACATATTATGTTGCTTGTGTGTTGAACTAATTTAGAATTGGTATACTGATTAATCGGATATGAATTCATGTTGCTGAAGTAGTATGGTACTGATGTTAATGTGGTCAGTGTTGATTTTTGTGAGTAGATATATATATATATATATATTGGCACGGTGCCAATAGTAGGTGTATATGATAAATTGCTATGGGTAGGTTTTGTGAATAAGTGTAGGTCATGAATAATGAAAACGGGATGAATTGTGTCTGCTGTAGTAAAGTTGATTACTGGACGAATCTCGCCCGAGCGGATTCAGTCTTGTTCGAGCGAGGGCCGGGGGAATTAATTCTGTGCCTATTTCGCTCAAGCGAGTATCCCTCGCTCCCTTCCGAGTGAAGGTTAGGATGCTTCCGAGTGAGCCATGACCGAGAGAACCTCTTCCGAGTGAAGGAAAGTTAGAATGTTTCCGAGTGAGGTATAACCGAGAGAACCTTTTCCGAGTGAAGTAAGGTTAGAAGGTTTCCGAGTGAGGTATACCTGAGAGAACCTTTTCCGAGTGAAGGAAGGTTAAGAGGTTTCCGAGTGAGATATGACTGAGTGAACCTATTTCCGAGTAAAAAAAAACCGAATTGTTAATTTTCCTTATAGGTCTCGTAATCCGCTCAGGTTTAAAATGTAGAATTCGCTTAAGCGAGTCGGAACTCGCCTAAGCGACCTTCACGGGTTTCGCTTCAGCGAATCAGGGTCTCGCTCAAGCGAGTGACCCTTGACTTTGTTTTCTTTTTCCGCTTATTCTAATTAAATCCATTTTATTATTTGATTTATTTCCTATTGGTTATTATTTTGAGTGTGCTTAAGACGAATAAATGTAGTTTTACATTTGGATCTAATTAACTATCAGTAAACGTGAAAAATTTATTATGAAAAATAATTAAATGGATGTAGATAAATGTAAAATTGACGTAGGACGTCACAAAATTTAAATGGGCCTGGCCAACATTAGGTAGGAACAACTTGCCTCTCTTTACTTTCCTCTTATTGTATTGTAGTAAGGGATAAGTAAAGACTGAGCGAACCAATTTTGTCTAGGGCGCTAGCTTTGGTGACATGGAAATTTAAAGGATGCCATATTCGGTGACAAGAATTTTAAAAGGTGCCATGTTCGGTGAGAAGGAATTTTAAAGGATGCCATATTCAGCAATAGGAAATTTAAAAGGTGCCATGTTTGGCGACAAGGAAATTTAAAGGGTGTCATGTTTGGCGATAGGATATTTAAAGGGTGTCATGTTCGACGATAGGAAAATTTAAAGGGGGCCATGTTCAGCAACAACAAATTTAAAGGGTGTCATGTTCAGCGACAAGAAAATTTAAAGGATGCCATGTTCGGCATAAGAAATTTAAAGGGTGACATGTTCGGCGTCAAGGTAATTTAAAGAGTGCCATGTTCGACGACAAGGAAATTTAAAGGGTGCCATGTTCGGTGACAAGGAAATTTAAAGGATGTCATGTTTGACGACAAGGAAATTTAGAGGGTGCCATATTCAGCGACAGGGAATTTGAAGGTGCTACAAGTCTTGGCGATCAAAGCATTAAACCCTAATAGGTGAGTAAAGGAAAATCAAACCAAGTTTAAATACAGGGAGAAACCTTTGGAACTACAATCCCTACAGATTTTGGGGCGATACTCATGATAAATGCAAAAATTGTGTATATTTTTTATGTTTTTTGGGTATGATTTTGATAAGATGGACCCGTATCTAGACTTTTTTATGTACTGTATTTGATAAAATTTGAAATCCAGATATTGTATACTTGATTGATGTAAATATATGTTTCTTATCCCAAATTTTGTATAATTTTAGGTGAAAAGGAAGAGGAAGAGAAGAAGGAAGAAACTCAAAGGCAATTCCCCAACTTAGGCCAAGAAAAATGCAAACATTGGTGAATTCGCTTGAGGGAGTACCAAAATCGCTCAAGCGATCCAAGGCATTCAAGGACTTGAACAATAGAGGCAAAATTCGGTCAAGCGAGTCTACATCTGCTTGAGTGAAATCCGTCTAGAAAGCAAATTGAAGGAATTCGCTTGAGCGAGATTAATTAGCTCAAGTGAAAATCACGCAGAATTGAATTCTAGGTTAATTCCTTTGAGCGAGTCCACCTTCGCTCAATCGAAATTCTTCCAGAGGCCAAATAAAAAGAAATCGCTTGAGTGAGCACTAGAATGGCTCAAGCAAATGAAGAACAGAGGAACACAGCTATAGTGGATTCGCTTGAGTAAACCGCTTCTCAAGTGAATCGTCAAGGGAACAACCAAGAGAAAAGAGCTTTCTTCACCATGAAGCAAGCAATTCGCTTGTGCGAATTATTAATTCACTTGAGCAAATTGATAAATATATAACCAAAGCTGAAGAAGTTTTGGGAAAAGCGATGCAATTTCGTTCTCTCTCTAGGCCAACTCCATTGAAGACCCATTCTCTTCCTTGTCATCATTTTTCTTTCATCTTTTGTGCATGATTGTAATGGCTACTATGTGTAGCTAAATCTTTGTTTGGGATTGGATGTAATCGATTCAAACCTGATGTATGCTTGTTATATATTTATATACTTCGTACTTTTGTTTTATAACTTTTGGCTTTCCATTTTATGTTTAATGCTTGAATCTATCTGATCAATAGCTTCTGATTTTAGTTTTCGTTGGTTATTAGAAAATGACTTTTGAAAATGGATCTAAATGGAATGCTCGTTACAGAGATTATTAGGAATAATAATCAACAGAGCGAACATCGAAACAATTGCTTTGAATGCTGGAATATTTTCAAAGTGATTGAGGAATCAACATATTTGATATTATTCTTATGAATTTCGTAGTCGAGGACTTGATACGAATGACTTAGATTGTGATGTAAAAAGTGATAGTCCAAAAACCATTTATATAAATATATACAGCGTGTCGAAGGGTGAGATAGATGAAATCTAGTGTTAGTTTTTACAACTGTTAGTTGATTACATTTTATTGCTTTACTTAGTTTATGTTCGATTGCATTCTGCTATTTTATTTTACTGTCACATATTGAAAACAATTTCTCTTGATCGTCATAATATTTCAGAATCATCATTTTAAAAATCGAATCCCAATGGAATGAAACTCTATTTTTAACATATACTACACAAATAGTGGACGCTTGGCACAAAACATCATGATTATAGCAAAACTCACAATATATTTTTGGCGTCGCCGCCGGGGGATTGGTGTCATTTTTAATTTTGATTCTGAATTATTAAGGCATTGTGAATAGTATATTTGTTCTTATTACTTGATCCTTTTTTGTTTTAAAGTTTGCCTGCAACTGTTTTTTCTTTATGCTATTGAGAAGTCAGGGGTCTAAAGCCTAATTTGAATTTGATCCTGAGCTGGAACGATCTCTGAGGAAAGGTAAAGGAAAAGTAAAGAAGAAGTAGAAACAGAAAAAAGGACAACCTTATTCTACACCTACTCCAAAATCCTTCACTAAACAAGGAACAGAGGATATGGCTGATAGAAATAATAATCAGGATCCTCAGAAGAGAACATTAGGAGATTATGTAAATCAGTAGGGTCCTAGATACTTCTTGAGCATTGCCATTCCACAAATAACCAATGCTTTGGAAATGAAGCTAGCTTTTCTAAGTCTAATTAGTGCACACTAATTCACAGGGATGTCATATGAAGATCCATATAGATATTTATCAACATTTTATGAATTAGTGGGTACTATGGGCTTTGAACCAGGTGATTTGGAAGCTGCATACCTATGATTATTTCCTTTTTCTTTAGCACATAAGGTGAAAGAATAAATTTAGTCTTGTAACACCCTAGTTTCTAATTAAATAGACAAAATCAGCAGGGAAATTTTTCCAAATTTTAGAGTTAGCAAAGTCTACATAATCCGCTCCAAAGTAAATAACCCGATACAACAAGAAGAAGGAGAGAAATGGAAAGCGAGGGAAGACAAGGGCCAAACAAAAGCCCTCCAGCGGAGCCCAACAACGCTCGAACGAGCCCAACAGAAATAACATACACTTGCTCGATATCAAGGCAATCGTCCGCTCGGTAAAGACCTAGTCCACTCGGATTTCATTCCTAAGTCCACTCGGTAAAGGGAATTTTCTCCACTCGATCCCGATCTCACACGCCCAACTTAGTCCTCTATTTTATCCACTATGCCACACAACAGTTTACTCGGGAAATGAAGGTTGTCCCACTCGGAAACCCGGGGTATCTTCACTCGGACAAACTTCTCAGTTATCTACCACTCGGCATTTCACTCGTCTTTCGCTCGGCCAGTATAGCCCTTCCTACCCAAGCGCTCGCGCTAACTAAAACCTCCCTTCAAGAGCTTCACAGCTTCCTATCAATTCCCTTTCATGGATTACACTCGGAATCGGATGGATTACCCTCCAGTCGGAAAACACTCTCTCGGCTAGTTCTTATTCGGAAGTATGATTAGGCTATCTACTCTGAATCTTAATAGCTTATCATTTGGGAATCTGCTACGTCAATCCCCATTCGGAGTGGTATGGTCTCATCCCCTCGGAACACCTAAAGCTTTTCTCACTCGGCAACAGGATCACGAATTCACTCTCTAGATCAAATCTTGACTCCCTTCATACTAAGTCTTTCCATCCCTACACACTCGGATGAACATGAACATATATACCAATCAAACATCACGCACAGGATGGTATAACATGCAGCACGACATAAACATAACCATATACATATGAGAGTGTATATCAATATTTACAAACACATTGCCATGTTCCAAACCAAAGGGATTCTGTTCTATTTTGAAAGACTAACATCAGACACGAGCCAGCCAAGGTATAATCAAAACGGTATACACGGTATCTACATAGTTATATATATAGTTCCTTGGTGCACGGCTAATCCACTCGGCAAGTAGCTCCACTTTACTCGTAGTTCCGAGGAATGTTCACTGAAAATATTGCCACAGCAGGGGTGAGCTTTCACATTTCAAATGACAGTTAATGACTTGGGAGCCCGTAAGCCTTCCATCACACAACATCACATTTCAAGCAATCATAACGTTATTTATCCTCCAGTCTCTCTACTCATAACAGTACCATGCAATCGGAAATCATTCATTCAATACTCAATTATACAAGTCGTATTATTTCCTACTTACATATATACATGCAACACAATAATTTCATCATAGCATAGAGTATTTATGTATATATATATATCTACCTAGTGCACACAGATCTACTACAGTCGGATCCGACCCCTACTTGATTAATTTCTTTCACGTTGTAACATAGGCTCCAAGCCTTTTTCCTCCAGCTCCAAGCTGGTTCGGCCGTTTTACTGGTACTAAACTGTGTGCCCTCACGCGTAACACAATCACTCCAAGCGACCACGGCAGTGTTACGGGCAGCCCTGAGTCCAACCCGGTAGCTTGCTTGAGTCCAACTCAAGACTTTAAGCGTCCAACGCTAGTGCACTCGGCACTGCCTCAAGTCCAACTCAAGGTCTTTTAATTACATTTTTTTTTGTGTGTGTTTGCTAATACAATATTACTCCTCCTTTCATTCATCATAACCATACTCTGCATACAATTCATTCGTCATCTCATAGCAACACAGATTCATCTTCAACACTCGCATACAAGGCAACATAGGATAGCAATCAGGATCTACCCATCACCCCATGAACAGAGCACTCAGAAGTCACACAATATGTTTCCACTTCATGCATGCACAGGTAAATAATTAATTAAACTCAGTATGGAAGCTTGAGGAGTATGCACTACATTCACACACGGTCTCATAACACACGCATGCATCCACATCCCAACAGTGTATCTCATAAACACATATATCAATTATAAGCGAACTACCATCGGATTCAGTCATAGCATGTCTCGGTATACAAAGCTATCTATCAAATATACATTTCACCATAAACGCCCTTAAGCACATATGCATGCATAATAAACCACTCGGTACCCATTCACAAGCTATGCATTTGAAATACAAAGCGCCCCTTACCTACTGAAGGAAGTTCGAGGGGTTCCTCTATTTCTCGACGCTGGTCTGATCGCCTCGCCCAGGCTCACACTCGTTCTGGCTTCCTTGGTCGAAGTCGCACCGTACAACAGGGGCTGTTCGTCTTTCGGCCGAATGAACTCCAAGTCTTCTGCAGTATCGTCGTCGCGCGTTCTCAGGAACAGAATAGTGAACAGGGGGAAAGGAAGACGAAGAACAAAAGAGAAGGGAGAGTACGAGGAGAGAAAAGAAGAGAAGAGAAGAAGAGGAAGTCTAACGAAGATGCATAACTTCAGTGCTCAAAGGCACATATATAAGCATATGCGTGCACGAGGAAGGGAAGGAGAGTGGGATGGGAAGACGTGAATTATAGTCCCACTCACGTGACTCCCAATCAGAAGCAGCCACCTCTTACCAACTAAGCTTAATTAATTTGTCACTATTTCTTAGATTAAGTTAACAATCAATTTTCCTGCTTTGAAATCAAAATCTTAATGGTTTATTTTCATTCGGTATTCAACTTCAAAACTGGGATGTTACAAGTCTCATCCTAATTAGAGTCTGAACAACTGGTCTAATATTGAAGAGAAATTTCTATAAAGATTCTTCCCTCTATCCCAGTTTATTAACGCAAAATCAGGTATTTCCACTTTTAAACAAGGAGCAGAAGAACCTTTTTGTGAAGCCTGGGAAAGATTTAAGTTATTATTGAGAAAATGTCCCAATCATGGTTTTGAAGACATTGCTCAGTTGAATAACTTTTATAATGGATTGAGAGCAGATACAAAGATGATTCTAGATGCTGCAACAGGTGGTACGATGATGACAGTTGATGCAGATCAAGTTACCAGAATTATAGAAGCTTTATCTTCCATAGATTATTAGGCTCAACATGATCGTCATCAAGTGCATTGAAAAGGAATTCTTGATCAAAGTAACATAGATGTGATCCTAGCCCAAAATAAAATTCTAACTCAGCAAATGGAAGCATTGACACAACAAATGGCTAAACTACCATAACAATTACATGTTGTGCATTCTTCTTCTCTTATGTAGAAACAGTTACCATTGAGATGTGATTTTTATAGAGGTGAACATACTAATAGGCATTGTGGTTCTCCAAATAAAGTTGTGCATTACATGGGAAACCAACCAAAGTAGGGTAATTTTAATTCAATTTTTTATAACCAACCATTTTAGGGTTGGAGAAGTAACCAGAATCAAGGAGGATGGAGATAAGAAGCTGGTCCATCTACTAGACCAAGCTATCAACAGAATTATCCTTCCTTACATGAGAAGACTTCAAAGTAAAGGATAATTTGAAAAATTTTATACAGGCCTTATTGACTAATTAAAAAAACACAGAGGCATCCATAAGAAATTTGGAGACTTGGGTGAGACAGTTGGCACGCCAAATAGCTGATCAGCAAGGACATCAGTATAGGGCTAACACCTAGTCCAATCCCAAGGAACACTACAAGGCTATCACTACTAGGAGTGGTTAACTTAGGGCAGCAAATCTGAGTGAAAATGAAAAAATTGAGGAAGAAGTTGTGAATAAGAAAAAGAGAAAAGAAAAAGAAAATAGGGGTGAAGAAGAAGTTGAAAAAGAGTGAGTTTCAAGAGAGGAAAATAAAGAAGAACATGTAAATAATGATAAAAATAAAAAAACAAAAAGAAAGTGAAAGAGAAAGGGAAGGAAGAAACAAAGAGTGGGGCTCCACAACTGAAGAGCCTACCTTATCCTCAAAACCCTTCCAAGAGAGATAAGAAGCGGTAGTTTACTCGTTTTATGGATATTTTTAAGAGATTAAAGATCAATGTGCCATTCACGGAAGCTATGGAACAGATGCCCACTTATGCAAAATTCATGAAAGATCTGTTGTCAATGAAGAAGAGATTTACTGAAGAAACAGTTGAACTGGAAGCCGACTGTAGTGCAATCATTTAGAAGGCACTACCTTAGAAGACAAAGAATCCAGGAAGTTTTACTATTCTGGTTACCATTGGCTTCTTACCAGTGGGGAAGGCTTTACTAGATCTGGGAGCCAATATTAAACTCATGCCACTATCCATGCTTAAGCGTATTGGTGATTTGGAAGTCTATCCGACTAGAATGACTTTACAATTGGTGGACCATTCTATGAAATTTCCCTATGGTGTGGCTAAAGATGTTTTGATCAGAGTGGAGAAATTTGTGTTCCCAGTTGATTTTGTCATTATGGATATGGAAGAAGATTTTGAAATGCCATTGATTTGGGGCCGACCATTCATGAAAACAGCGAAGGTTATAATTGATGTAGATGATGGGAAGCAGAAGTTAAGAGTTTAGGATGATGAAGTGAACTTTAATGTTTTTGAAGCAATAAAGCATCTTAAAGATAAACACCAGTGCTTTAGAGTTGATGTTGAAGACTAGCTTATGAAAAAAGAAGCAGAAAGCGTCAGTATTTCATATTTTTGTAGAAGACCTTGATTTATGCCTAGAAGATTTGACTGATGATGAACAACATGAAGTTG
The DNA here is from genome assembly GCA_037962975.1 of Clitoria ternatea. NCBI lineage: Eukaryota > Viridiplantae > Streptophyta > Magnoliopsida > Fabales > Fabaceae > Clitoria > Clitoria ternatea. Next base: position 112,652,164 of record CM075671.1, read on the forward strand.
AAGAGTTTTTAAAAAATTTTGATTCTAGGAGATCATTGTCACTAGAAGAAAAGTTAAAAGAAGAATTGCCAAAGAAAGTTACCAGTGAAGTCCAGAAGCTAGTGTTGAAAATATTACCATCATACCTGAAATATGTGTTTCTTGATGAAAAGAACAACAGCCTGTGATTATCAGTAATCATCTTTCTGAATCTGAAGAGTAGAGGCTAGTTCATGTGCTTAAAGACAATTCAGGTGCCATTTGGGTGGAAACTAGAAGATTTAAAAGGTATCAGCCCTACCTATTGTATGCATAGAATTTTTATGGAGCCAGAGTTTAAATCGGTTGCTCAATCGCAAAGGTGCTTGAACCCAACAATGAAAGAAGTAGTCAAGGTAGAGGTACTAAAACTTCTGGAAGCTGGGATGATTTACCTAATTTCTGACAGTTCCTGGGTGAGTCCAATCCAGGTAGTTCCTAAAAAATGAGGTATAATAGTGACCAGAAATGAAAAGAATGAGCTTATTCCAACCAGGACAGTCACAAGATGGAGCATATCGATTACAAGAAGCTTAATCAAGCCTCTAGAAAAAATCACTTTCCATTACCATTCATGGATCAAATGCTAGAGAGATTGGCAGGTTAAGCTTATTATTATTTTCTGGATGGTTATTCGGGTTACAATCAAATAGTAGTGGCCCCTGAGGACTAAGAGAAGACAACATTCACATGCCCATATGAAATTTTTGCTTACCGGAAGATACCATTTGGATTGTGCAATGCTCCTGTCACTTTCCAATGTTGTATGCTTTTTATTTTTTCAGATTTGGTGAAGAAGTGCATAGAAGTATTTATGGATAATTTTTCTGTATTTGGATCTTCATTTGATCATTGTCTTGACAATGTGAATGTTGTGTTGAAAAGATGTGTAGACACTCACCTAGTGTTGAACTGGGAGAAGTGTCATTTCATGGTGATAGAAAGTATCATCCTAGGTCACAAGGTCTCTTGCAAAGGAATTGAAGTGGACAAGGAAACAATGGAGGTCATTGAAAAGCTACCACCACTTGACAATGTTAAAGGAGTACTGATAAGTCTTGAAAAAACTTAATTATTTCACCTTTTATTTAACTTAATTCATTAAATATTATTTAGTTTGGCTTTATTATTTAATAAATTATTAATAATTCATATTTTATTTATTTATTTCAAAAGTGTTTAATTTATGTAAGAAAATAATTAAAAAAATTAATTAGTTAAGAAATTATGTTTATTTATAAATTCACTAACCCAACGTACCTACGCTGGACAGCCAGCGTACAAACGCTAGGAAATTATTTATTTGCATGTGCAGGTGCAGTAAAGAACAGTTCACGCTCAAGCTTGAAGGATGCAAGCTCAAGCGAGATTCATGCAAAATAAGTGAAAAGAAACAAAGGAAAGCACGATCTCGCTCAAGCGAGCAAACTCATGCTTAAGCGTGACTCCAAAACACCATCACGCCCAAGCTTCTCCACTCACGCTCAAGCGTGAAATCCATACTGCAGTTAATAACACGAGCGCGCTCAAGCGCGAGCCCTTCACGCTCAAGCGTGAAGGTGGTTATTTAAACTGATGCTTTCCTTCCAAAAGAAGCTCTGCACCATTTCTGTTCCTATTACCTGTTGTATTACTACTGTACCTTTGTAATTTAAGTAATGTTTGTAATTAATTATTTATTTCTAATTATGTAATTAGTTTAGTTAGTTTAATTATTAATTAAGGTTTCTTTGTAATTAATTAAGTTAGTTAGTTATTTGCCTATATATATATATATACTTGTACATACTCTTTGTAAGAAAAAATAGAGATAGTAGAACACAAGAGATGGTAGAATACAAAATACAATTCATTTTTCCCATTTTCAATCTCTCTCTAATTCTTTTCTCTCTCTAAATTCTCTCATCCATGTCTCTCCACATTCCTTCGATAGAATCCATTTTCTATGGGTTTTTAAACCCCTAGGGTTGGGATTGTGAAGGTTCGCAATGAATTCTTGAAAGTGTATTGAGGAAGTTAACTTCTGATGCATGAGGAGAACAAGCTGAGGAGTGGATCTACTTTGCTGGATTGATAAATCTAGATCTGATGAAGAAACTCACTAGTGAGGAATCATGGTTGAGGCTTAGGTAACTTCTCGCTTCCTAACTAATTCAGGCCTAGTAATTAGGTGAATAGTTAGGGTTCAACCCCTAATTTCGCATTAGATTTCTCTATTAATTGAGCACCTAAGGGATTAGGGTTTAATGCTTAAGAATTAGTGTTATTCACCTAAGGAATTAGGGATTAACCATTTGTGGATTGTCCTCTTGAGTCTGAAGCTTGATTGAACCTTAAATGCATGTTTCTTGATGAACTTGTAAGCTGAAGCAATTCTAACCTATCTTCCATAAATCACATTTCATCTTTCATACTGTCTCTGCAAATACAAAAACATTAGAAATATAAAATAACAAAAACAGAATGAACTCTATCTGCATTGCGTTGGTTCAGCTTGTACTAGTCTAAGATTGCGGTAATTACCACAATCCCTGTGGGAACGATCAAATATATTACAAATTTAATGATTGGTGCGCTTGCCAAACGAATAAATCCTCTGAGAGTCATACAATAAGTCAATATTAATTCAAGATTTTCCAACCAAATTAATGACTCGGAGATTTAGCACCAAGTTAATGGCGCCGTTATCGGGGATTGTTGAGTAATATCAACAATCCTTGGACCGGTACTAGACTGAACCATTTTTTTTAGTCTTTGTAACTTTTGTTAGTTCTTGGTGAATTTTGTTGTAGGAGTAGATTTTGTTAAGTGTTGGTATTGTGTTGAGTGTTTGCTGTTAGTTGTTTTTGGCTATTTTAGTGGTAGCACTAACCATTGCAGTAGCCTTGTTTGTAGTTAGTTGTTGCATTTATTTTTTTTCTAGTTCCTTTGGAAAGTGAAAAGTTACAGGTGATGGATCTTGATGACACCTTAGTAGAGTTTCTTCAATATTCACAAACATTATGCATGAACCATGTAGAGGAGGTACAACCAATTGAGAAGGAGCCATCGGAGTTAGAAGGATTTTAATTCAATTTATAAAAGTCACTCAAACCGGCCTCTAAAATTTTGATAATTCAATCATGAATATTCAAAAGCAAGTGGATTTTATTGCAAAGCAGTTAGCCAAAGAGCAAAGAAATACAAAGGTTGTACGAAGAAAAGACCAATATGAAGAGCCATGGGATGATGATGTTGGTCTAGCTGAAGAAATTAAGTTTGGGGAAAAAGAAGACCAGCTAGAAAACATTGAAATGGATGAACCTGAACTTGAAGTTGATTTAGAAACAAAAGAAGAAAAAGAAAATAAGGAAGTTAATGGATATTTGATGGAAGAAGAGTCAATTAAAGAATGTGAAGAAGAAAGTGATATGAATTATACTTCAGAAGTGGAAGATGATAGTATATCTAGTGAAGCATTCTTTGATGATTGGAATGAAGAAGATTGGTCTGAAGATGAACAAGAGCAAGAGTTGTCATTGAATAATTTCTTTGATGATGCAAGTTTTGTAGGAGTGCAAATTGAACAAATAATAATAGAAGCCATTGAGGAACCTGAAAATCAATTAGACACTATTGTTGAGCAAGAAATGATAGAAGAAGTTGAGGTTTCAGCTGAGATGGAAACCACATCTTGGAAACACAATAAGGATACTGAAATTTTGTTAGAGCCAAGTGTGAATGCAGAGAAAGAAATAGAGGTTCATGCACAAGAAGAGTTAACATGTTTAGATGTTGAGAATATAAAAGAAGAAGAAATTCAGCCATGTCATGAGGAGCGTTTACTAGTGGTGACTACTGCAGCTATGGAAATCACAAGGAAACGTGAATCATCAAGTCAAGAAGAACATTGCTTGTGGCATAAAAAGAGGAAGACTAACACAAAACAGAAAAAGAAAAAGAGTAAAGGAAAGAAAAAGAAGAAAAAGCAGAAAGTTTGGAAAAATAAAGATTGGAGGAAAGATGTGTTGATCATTAGCCTCAAACACAACAAGGAGAAACAAGGAGTAAAAAGACCAAGAGTGTATGGTCATAAGCAATGGGATCCTGGAGGATGATCTTATGTTTGTTTTTCTTGTACATAAATAAAATAGTGAGAGAGGTTTTTTTTAAAAAAAACGAAAAAAAAGAGAGAAAAATAGAATTAAAGAAAAAAAAGAAAGAAAAAGAGAGAAGAAAAAAAAAAGCATCAGACCCCCTAGCGCTCGAGCGTGATTCTCTCACGCTTAAGCGTGAATTGTTCCTGGTCTTGATTTCTTCCATTCGCTCAAGCGAATACACTATGAGCTTAAGCGAGAAGCTCCTGCTGTTCCTCCACGCTTAAGTGAACGCTTATTGAGCTTGAGCGTGAGTGATGAATTCCTCCTTGCGCTTGAGCGTGTCTTACGTCCCTTGAGCGAATCATAACTTTGTACCCCTGTTTGCAATCTGTGCCTGAGCATAATTCAACACGCTCTGAACGCGACCATCTGTGCCAAATAAAACCAAGCACGCTTAAGTGCCAAGAATCACGCTTGAGCGTGAGCGTGAACCGTACCAATTAGGCTTAAGTGTGATCATTAAAATTGGTTATCGCTTAAGCGTACATCCTCCACGCTTAAGCGTATATCCTCCACGCTTAAGCTGATAGTTATTGGTCCTTGATTAAAAATCCATGCTTGAGCTTTATCACCTATGCTTTGAGGGTGATGTATACATAAGTGCCTCTCGCTTAGGCGTCTCAAGCTCTCGCTTGAGCACGATCGGGGCTGGGGATGTACTGTTACTCATGCTTGACCCTTTCTGACCGGAAAATTCTAACATCCCCCAAATTCTAACATCCCCCCAAACTTTGATGTTGGACCGAAGGGAGGACTTTAAGAAATGGTTTCAGGTCGTTGATGAAGGGGGTCAGATGATGAAGGGTGACTTGTGTCACTCGGTCCTTCATCCACTCGGTATCTCTTTCACTCGTCTCTCCCTCTCGGTCTCTCTTTCACGTGTGTCTCTTTCTCTCGGTTCCCTAACTCCTCACTCAGTCTTTCATTCCCTTGCCCGATCTCTTTCTCTGTCTCTTACCTACTCGGTATCTCTTTCATTCATCTCCCTCTGCAGTCTTTTTTTCATTCACTCAATTTCTCACTAGATCACTCGGTCTTTCATTCATTCGGTCTTCCACTTGTTCTTTCACTCTTTCGTTTCTCACCCGATCTCCATCACTCGTCTCTCATCCACTCGGTATATCTTTCACTCGTTGTTTCATTCACTCATTCTTTCATCCACTTATCTCTCACTCTCTCGGTTCCCTCACCCGATCTCCATCACTCGTCTCTCATCCCCTCCATATCTCTTTCACTCGTTGTTTCATTCACTCGTTCTTTCATCCACTTGTCTCTCACTCTCTCGGTTCCCTCACCCGATCTCCATCACTCAGTCCCTCATCACTCGGTATCTTTCTCCATCACTCGGCCCTTCATTCACTCGGTCACTCTTTCACTCTTCCACTCTCACTCGGTCCTTCATTCATTCGATCTTCCACTCTCGTTCTTTCACTCTTTCGTCCCTCACCCGATCTCCATCACTCGTCTCTCATCCACTCGATATCTTTTTCATTTGTTCTTTCATCCACTCTCATTCTATCACTCACTCGTCTTTCATCCACTCAGTATCTCTTTCATTCATTCTTTCATCCACTCTCATTCTGTCACTCACTCGTCTTTCATCCACTCGGTATCTCTTTCATTCGTTCTTTCATCCACTCTCATTCTGTCACCCACTCGTCTCTCATCCACTCGGTATCTCTTTCACTCGTTCTTGCATCCACTCATCTCTCATCCACTCAGTATATCTTTCACTCGTTCTTGTATCCACTCGTCTCTCATCCACCCGGTATCTCTTCCACTCGTTACTCCATCACTCGGCCCTCCATTCACTCGATCACTCTTTCACTCTTCCACTCGTCATTAGCTTACCCGATCTCTTTCACTCGTTCTTTCATTCACTCTCATTCTCCCATCCACTCGGTATCTCTTTCACTTATTTTTTTCATTCACTAGTTCTTTTTCTCGATCTAATACTGTGTATTCTAATACTGTGTATTTCACGCTTAAGCGTGATTCCACACGCTTTAAGCGTGATCGTGGTGCATAACTTCTGTTGTGTTGCGCGCTTGAGCGCACACTCTCACGCTTTGAGCGTGACCACTCATACCTGAAAGAAAATAATCCACGCTTGACCCTTTGCTGACCATGCTTTGGTAGATGACTCCCACGCTTAAGCGCCTCAAGCTCTCGCTTGAGCGCGATCGAGAAGAAAGGATTTACTGTTAATTTTTCCGCTTAAGTGTGCTGCTGGGAGCTTGAGCGTGAGTGCCAATATTGAAGACCTCTGATACTGTTTGTATGGCGCTTGAGCGAATAATGATCCACTTGAGCAAATTTTATACCAGATGCTACCTGTGTGTTTTTAATTTTGGCGTATGTACACCAAAGATCCAGCGTACCTACGCGTACCTATGACTCATACCCCTTGTACGTTGGAAGCTTTGGTTCTTCAAAAAAGAAAAAAAAGCATATTCTTTGTATTCCATTGAAAGGTAACATATCTTTTATTCATTGATTTTAGTTAATAACTAAAATTATTACATTCCACTAAATTTGAATTTAATATATCCATCATATTCATTCATCTCATATTTTCATTTTGCTGTGGTTATGTTGTTTTTACATTTGCACCCATTTAGGCTTTATAAATACCACCCATACCATTTTCACTTATGTTAATTTACTTTTATGTATTAATGACGTTATTTTAGAATTCCTTTTCTTGAACAATGTATTTCCCTTTTCAGTTGTAATGGAACTTTATTTCTATGTTAAATTGTTTGTTATTATTTCTTTTCTCAATTGTATTGTTAAATCCATGCACTCCATTCCAAACAATTTCTTACCATGCACTGCCATTCAGGTAAAAAGGGAAGTATTCTATCATTCCAACTCATTGATGGATAAACTATGTTAAGTGTGTTTAATTTAGAATCCATCTTAATAATTTAAAGTTTGCTGATTCTCAGGCATTAATTAGATAATTAATTGATTGGCATTGCTTGATTCATGATCCCTGTCCATAACTATTTTTCATTATTAATTATTTGTTTATTCAGCATGCTAGTTAGCAATCTGAATTTATGATCTTGCATTAAGTTTGGGGACATGATTGGCTGATTACCTGTTAAGTATTAGCTATTGAACCTTTATTAATTCTTTTCTGAGTGTGTCTGCATTCTTGTTTAGTGAGACAGAATTTGCTTCAGTGCTTGCTAAATGATTATATGTTTTCTAGTTGGAAATGATGAAGGCCTTCTTTGTTAATTTAGCCAGGGCCAAATTTAGCCATCCTTAATATTATTAATTATCCTTTGACCCAATAATTATGTTTGAGCCTGAGACCCTTTCATTCTACTTATGTACCTAACTTTACAAGCTTATTTATCTAAGAAAAACCAAGTGAATTATCCCTGGATGTTCCACTGATGGATTGCTGAGTCTTACTTATTGCTAGGGACTAGCAAATTCTAAGTTTAGGGATGAAGAGTGTGTCTAACAGCAATTAAAGGACATACTCTGACCTTAATTATAGATGAGTACCTTGAGAAATGAAAGGAAGAATAGTAAAAGTAAAAGAAAAGTGAAAAATCAGCAAGGAAAGAAGGTGCAAAGCACCACAAGAAAAAAATGGTATTGAAAATAAAATTTGAAAAAAAGAAAACAAAGAAAGAAAGAGTCCAAAGGACTGAAAAAAAAAGAAGGTGCAAAGCACCACAAGTAATTGAATATCCTTTATCTAAAAAGATATAATGAAAAGCAAAAGAGCTAGTTAGTTAAGGCATTTAAGTTAAGATTGAGGCAAGGCATCAGTGGCACATCTTTTAACCCAACATTGACTAGAAAAACAAAAATAGAGCCTATAGCCTAACCCCATTACAAGCTTAAAAAGCCCTTACTGATCCAATTGTGCTAGCATATTTCATGATGTTTAGAACTGTTGCAAACCTATGTTGATCTAACAATTGTGCAGGTGATGAGTGCATGTAATTAACCTTATACACTGAGAGAAGAGTGAAACACCAATCCAGTGAGGAAAGTATCACCAGCTTGTTTCCCAAAGGAGGTGTGAGTAATTATATTTTCAGAATTTGCGAAAAGAAAGCATGGTTGGTATTCAATAATTATGGTATGAATTAAGTTAAGGAAAAGTTAATTGTTTTGAGTAAGTGCTGTTGATTTAATTAATCTGAGTATTTGCTTGTGGACAAGCAAGTTTTAAGTTTAGGGATGTGATAAGTCTTGAAAAGACTTAATTATTTCACCTTTTATTTAACTTAATTCATTAAATATTGTTTAGTTTGGCTTTATTATTTAATAAATTGTTAATAATTCGTATTTTATTTATTTATTTCAAAAGTGTTTAATTTATGTAAGAAAATGATTAAAAACATTAATTAGTTAAGAAATTATGTTTATTTATAAATTCACTAACCCAGCGTACCTACACTGGACAGCCAGTGTACAAACGCTAGGAAATTATTTATTTGCATGTGCAGGTGCAGTAAAGAACAGTTCACGCTCAAGCTTGAAGGATGTAAGCTAAAGCGAGATTCATGCAAAATAAGTGAAAAGAAACAAAGGAAAGCACGATCTCGCTCAAGCGAGCAAACTCACGCTTAAGCGTGACTCCAAAACACCATCACGCCTAAGCTTCCCCACTCACGCTCAAGCGTGAAATCCATACTGTAGTGAATAACACGAGCGCGCTCAAGCGCGAGCCCTTCACGGTCAAGCGTGAAGGTGGTTATTTAAACTGATGCTTTCCCTCCAAAAAAAGCTCTACACCATTTCTGTTTCTATTACCTATTGTGTTGCTGCTGTACCTTTGTAATTTAAGTAATGTTTGTAATTAATTATTTATTTCTAATTATGTAATTAGTTTAATTATTAATTAAGGTTTCTTTGTAATTAATTAAGTTAGTTAGTTATTTGCCTATATATATATACTTGTACATACTCTCTGTAAGAAAAAACAGAGATAGTAGAACATAGGAGACGGTAGAATACAAAATACGATTCATTTTTCCCATTTTCAATCTCTCTCTAATTCTTTTCTCTCTCTAAATTCTCTCGTCCATGTCTCTCCACATTCCTTCGACAGAATCCATTTTCTATGGGTTTCTAAGCCCCTAGGGTTGGGATTGCGAAGGTTCGTAATGAATTCTTGAAAGTGTATTGAGGAAGTTAACTTCTGATGCATGAGGAGAACAAGCTGAGGAGTGGATCTACTTTGCTGGATTGACAAATCTAGATCTGATGAATAAACTCACCAGTGAGGAATCATGGTTGAGGCTTAGGTAACTTCTCGCTTCCTAACTAATTCAGGCCTAGTAATTAGGTGAATAGTTAGGGTTCAACCCCCAATTTCGCATTAGATTTCTCTGTTAATTGAGCACCTAAGGGATTAGGGTATAATGCTTAGGAATTAGTGTTATTCACCTAAGGAATTAGGGATTAACCATCTGTGGATTGTCCTCTTGAGTCTGAAGCTTGATTGAACCTTAAATGCATGTTTCTTGATGAACTTATAAGCTGAAGCAATTCTAACCTATCTTCCATAAATCACATTTCATCTTTCATACTGTCTCTACAAATACAAAAACATTAGAAATATAAAATAACAAAAACAGAATGAACTCTATCTGCATTGTGTTGGTTCAGCTTGTACTAGTCTAAGATTGCGGTAATTACCACAATCCCTGTGGGAACGATCAAATATATTACAAATTTAATGATTGGTGCGCTTGCCAAAAGAATAAATCCTCCGAGAGTCATACAATAAGTCAATATTAATTCAAGATTTTCCAACCAAATTAATGACTCGGAGATTTAGCATCAAGTACACAGTTTTTTGGGACATGTATGTTTTTATAAAAGGTTTGTAAAGGATTTTTCCAAAATTTCAAAACCTGAGTAACATGTTAAGCAAAGATACTCCTTTTTAATTTGATCATGCTTGTTTGTTTGAATGCAAATTGATGTGTGATGCTAGGGATTATGCCATTAGAGTAGTGTTAGGGCAAATAAAATCTAAAACTTTTCATGTTATACACTACGCTAGCAAGGTTTTAAATCTTGCTCAGGTAAATTATGCAACCATTGAGAAGGAGTTGTTGGCTATGGTGTATGGACTTAAAAAATTTAGATCATATCTAGCTGGTTCCAAAGTTGTTATGTTTACAGATCATGCCACTTTGAAATATTTGCTCAACAAAGCAGACTCCAAGCCAAAGCTAATAAGATGGGTGTTTCTCCTTCAAGAGTTTGATTTGATCATCAAAGACAAAAGGGGGAGTGAAAATCATATAGCTAGTCACCTCTGGAGGCTTGTAAACAAAGAAGTCACTAATACACAGCTTGAGGTTGAGGAAGATTTCCCCGATGAAAAGTTGATATTGATCCAGGAAAGGCCATGGTTTGTAGATATAGCAAATTTTAAAGTTGTTGGAGTTATTCCTGATGACTACTCCTAGCAACAAAAGAAAAAGGTTTAGCGTTTGAATCGATTCAAGGGGTCCTGTTTTCACTGCTTTGGACTCCAGAACCATTTGAATCAATTCATGGCCCTGTTTTCATATTTTTTCCTCTGTTTTGGGGTATAATTGATATTGTTTGACTATAATATGATAGTACAACAACCTACACACATAATTAATACATTTTAATAATTCAATAGACCATCCTTTGACCTTCTACCACTCCCCTTCATTTTCTTAATGTAATTGTACACTTCCGCTACTCCTTGTTGATGATCATGAGATTGATCATCCAAGGTTCACTCTTAACTTAATTTTTTGCCTTCTCATATCTTCATATATGAGATAGGTTATTAAAAAGGGTCCGGGGATTACTTTTAGAGTTTTCATCTCACGATTTCTTTCATTCTTTAATTGTTTTAAATAGCAAAAACTTTATCCTCTATCTTTATCATCCAAATTTTATTTATTAATTTACCCCTATATTTAGGGGGTATTTCACATATTCTAAAATTGACCACATTCAATTCAATCATAAATCATGTATTGTCAACATTTATACATGCCTAAAAGGATTACATATCCATTGTCATATCATTCATTAAACGGGTATGAATTCCAATACCCCAAATATCAACACATCATTCACTTATATTATCATTTACAATACATCCACCATTATCAATGATTATCAACACTATAATGTATATTTTATTCACAATACAATAATTACAACCATTGCCGGCCAAGGCAATCCATTACCATTATTTACCTTCACCAAAGTTTTACTTTAAAAATATCCTCATCCCATGATATTCCTGCATCAATGTTAAAAATGGACAACATGGGAGAGTGAGTTATACATTTCAAAAGAAGAATATGAATATAATTAAGATTATATGCATATGCATATTAACATCATATATGCTTTGTTTAATTCATCAATAATCATCATAATTTCTCATTTCAACATTATACATATAACGTATTCATCCATCAATTCATAGCAAAGCAAGCACATATACACATCTTTTCTCAATGCCACAATGGGCCAACATCATTGTCATCAACAATAGACAGACAAGCCTTTCATCACATTGGGCCATCACGTACAACATCATCATATTCAATATCTTTTCGTTGTATTCATATTTTACATGTTATCTTTTAGGTATTCATTTACCCATCTCATCATCATCACATCTCAATCTCAACCATCATCATATATCATCATCAATCATCATCATATCACAACCCCTTTGGCATCTCTCCATGCTATATGTAAATTCTCTTAGGCTAATGTATATGCACAATGGAATTATCAACAACAAATGTGGATTCAACTATGGGAATAAACACCAAATGTGGGTCAAGCATAGGTGTGCTACTATGCCCCTACTGCAGTAGCATAATGTGTACACATATCTCATAATACATGTATAATCACCAATTTTACTGGTACTAAACTGTGTCGCTCATATGTAGCACTAGTCACCCTATGACTTGCGGATCAACAACATGGCCTCACTTGCCAAAAGTGCTATAGGCCCCTCCCAAACACACATTGAGAGAGCCGTGCCCCATCGGACACCGAGGTAACTTGCTCATCATAGAGCTGCCCGCCCACTAGGCCTGCCACATAGGGTGCCTCGTCACCAAACTATGGATAGCTTCGTGATTCTCGGAATCACTAGGGAATAATAATAATTTTACCCGTGTATTGGGTCGCCTCCCACTGGGCCCGCCTATTGGAACCCCTAACATTCCACATAGACAGCGTATGATATGCCATGGCAATGCAATGCAAATCAAATACATTCTCACACTATGCATCCTATCATGTCACTCATCAATCATCATCATCACCAACACCACCATATATATCTTAGTGGATTTTATCATCGTTGGTTATAGCCATTGTTTTCAAGTCTTACGGGTGACATTTCATTTCAACATATTTTATATCATACATACAAGTCAATACTTGCAATATTCATAATGGCACCATAATCATCAATAACATTCATCAACATCACCACTTGATTTCTTAGTGGATTTTCATTTTATTGATCATTACCATTGTTTCATATATTAGTGTGGCATCGCAACAATTCATCAATATAATTCAAACCATACATACACAAGATCACACTTGTATTCATCACAATGGCATTCAACAATCATCAATAATAACAATCATCTACGATTCATTGATTTATCATAAACACATTATCATTCAATTGTCCTTTCATTAGTTTCATCATCATACAACGGTGTGTCTTACAACCCCATTATTTAACTTTCATTATCATTCATCATATCATGTTATTAGTGGTTTACATTCATGTTCTCATAACATATCATAGGCACATACATTTTTTTCCAATGTCTCAATCAATATCAAACACCACCAAGACATACCATCATCATATACTCCTAATACAATCTCTTATTTTTACATAATAAAATGGGTTTTGGGTAATAATAAGCTCATGACAAATTTCAACATTAAGACATATGAGAAAAGTTCATTTTTAGTCTTAAAAATAATGGGACACGTCACAAGTATCACCTATTAGTCCCAATTTGACAATCATAAAAAGTTAGGTTTAAAACCCTCTTAAATTTGAGTTTTACAATGCAGTGGGTACGGTGTTTTATGCCTAATGAGAGTTAGAAAACTCCAACTAAGGTAAGACCAATTTTTACACCACCGTAACATAATTATATACAACTTTCATGAAGAAGTTAGAGGCCAAAAATGTCATTAAGATACCTAAACGGGCCAAAAACAACAAGGGAAAAGTAGCAGTTGGAAAAATTCTGACAGCGGGCAAAAACAGGGACATGAATCAATTCACACATGCCATGAATCGATTCAAAATAATCATGGCAAGGCAATCATGAGTACTGTCACGACCGGGATCGCGGCGGCACGGCCGACCCTCAAAATGATTTTGGTTCGAAAAGAAAAACAGGGAGTCGCCACCAATATTTTTTAGGATAAAATACCGGGAAAACCTTTCATTAAAGCATTGGTTAAAAAAATGAAACTCCAAATTCGGGAGTCTGATTACAGGTGAGGAAGGTATTAGCACCTCATAACTATCCATTATAAAAATGGTTACCTCAATATGATAGCGCGCATTATAATTAACCCAGAAATTATTTTAACTTCTTCATGTAAAGAAAGTACACGAAATGACAAAATATACAAAAATAAACATGGAATTTTTACATGAGATTAACAGGACGTCTCGTCCAAATTAAACTCGCTCCACCTTTTTTCAAGAAAAAAAATGAGATTAACAGGACGTCTTGTCCAAATTAATCTCGCTCCGTCTTTTTAAGAAAATAAATAAAATCTATGAAGCACTTATTCTTGTTAATATTTAATATGAATCTTGGTGGGGATTAATTCAATTATTAAAAATTAATTAATAATTGAAAAAGAAATGGATTCATCAATTAACAGTTAATTAACTTTGACGGAAAAATAAATAATAACAAATACTGATAATGAGGAACAAATTTTTGATGAGGGACTAATCCGATCAACGAAAATTAATTACTTATTGGAAAGGAAACAGTTCCATCAAACAATAATTAATTTTAACAGAAAAAATAATACAAACATTAAAAAATAAGGGACAGATTGGGACCAGTGTGATGAGAGAGAGAGAAAGAGTGCTGGTATTGGAGCTTTTGTTGAATTATGGGGCTGGATGGTGTGGTTAAGATTTAGGAGGAGCTTGGACGGTATGGGTTTAGGGGAGAATGAAGGACCGTGTGGGTTAGGAGAGAGGACGGTGTGGGTTTTGAGGAAGACGGTTGGTGTAGGTGGAGGAGAGGTGAAGGACGGTGTGAAGGGACAGTGTTGGTGAAGATTTGAGTGAGGAAGGTGTGGAGTTGGAGGGGTTGTATGGTGTTGGTTGGAGAGAGGACAGTTATGGAGTTGGAGGGCTGCATGGTGTTGGTGAGGAGAGAGGACAGTTATGGAGTTGGAGGGGCTGTACGGTGGAGAGAGGACGGTATAGTGTTGGGTCTAAGGAAGGGACGGTATTGGAACGGTTAGGAAGAGCTGGGACGGTGTGGTGAGGAGTGAGAGACGGTGTTGGTGTGGGAAGGAGGGATGGTGTTAGTGAGGCTTAGGGGGCTGTACGGTGTTGGGTTGAGAATGGAACGGTGTGGAGAAGGAGAGAGGGAGACGGACAGTGTGGGTGAGGGAAGGAAGGGCAGTACGGTTTTGGGTGAGTTGGTTGGTGTTGGTGAGGAGGAAGAGAGACGGACAGTATGGGTGAGGGAAGGAAGGGCAGTACGGTGTTGGGTGAGTTGGTCGGTGTTGGTGAGGAGTTGGTCGGTGTGGGATTCAGAGGAGAAGGACAGATAGTGTGGTGAGGAGAAGGACGGACAGTGTGGTAAGGAGAAGGATGGACAGTGTGGTGAGGAGAAGGACGGACAGTGTGGTGGGGAGAAGGAAGGGCAGTACGGTGTGGAGAGGATGAGGGACGATGTTGAGAGGGTTTGAGGGGGCTGGACGGAGTAAAGAGAGGGATTGGTTTTTAGTTTAAGAGAGGGACAGTGTTTCTTCTCTCAAAAGCTTTAGAGTTCTCTCAAAAATGAAGGCTTCAGGATCCTCTTCTTCTCTTTCGTTGGGGTACTTATAGGAGTCCTCAAGTGTGCATTGATTGCTTGGACAGCCTGGCTACTAATAACAGCAGCTGATGAATAACTTATTATTTTAATTTTGTTTGTTATCAGCCGCCCCACAAAATTAGCAAAGCAACTTGGATGGTGTGTTGGAGAAACAGCCTGGATCTTGGCAATCGTAGGGAATAGAGGCTGGTGGGAATTCTTTATTATTTTCCTCCTTCGTCTTATTGTGAGCTGCCCCCCTTAATTAAAGGATCCACTTGGATAGTGGAAATCCATGTCAGCATGCGCAATTGGTGAAATCTGACTCGGATTTAGTGGATCAGTCGGTATCCACCCACAAAGGGAAATAATCCGAGTGGAAAAGTGTTGACCGAGTGAAAGCTTGCTCGGTGTTGCTTTGCTGGTCGGCGTTGAGTTGCTGTGAGGAGAGTCCGTGTGCAATGGTGTGCAATTGGATTGAGTGGACAAGCAAAGCAATTCTGATTGGAACACTTAATCAGAATCGAGTGAAATGTGACTCAGAACTGACTGAAGAGGACTCGGAAGTGCCTGAAGGGTAACTCGGAACTGGCTGAAGAGGACTCGGTGCTGACTGAAAAGTGGCTCACTCGGTGCTGACTAAAAAATGGCTCAGTCGGTACTGACTGAAGAGTGAATCGGTGCTAACTGAAGAGTGACTCGGTGCTGACTGAAGAGGATTCACTCGGTGCTGACTGAAGAGGACTTGGAACCGCCTGAAGGTTGGCTCGGTGCTGACTGAAGAGGATTCACTCGATGCTGACTGAAGAGTGAGTGACTCAGTGCTGACTGAAGAGGATTCACTCGGTGCTCACTGAGGAGTGGCTCACTCGGTACTGACTGAAGAGTGACTCGGAACCGCCTGAAGGGTGATTCACTCAGTGCTCACTGAAGAGTGACTCGGAACCGATTGAAAAATGATTCTCTCGGCACTCGTTTAGATTCTTCCTTCTTTCATGTGAGACTTACTCAGGATCGGGAAGCAAATGATTCAATCAGAACCGCTTAAAATGTTCCACTCGGCCATATCACTCGGAGAGACCTTGCTCGGATTTGCTTCGTAGTATCACGGTTTGAAGTACTCAATCGGAGTTGCTTCAACTGGAGGGGTTTTGCTCGGCAGTGCTTCTGTTTGAAGCATTCATTCGGCTATACCCCTGGCTGACAGGTCAGCACCATTCTTTCCTTGACTTAAGATTGATTCAAACGTGAAGTAAATTTCACTCAGAAACACATCACTGGGATTGAATCGCTCGGAGAAATTTTTGGTCGGATACATGGCTCGGGAGTGATTCAATCGGACGCATTCACTATCCTTGCCTTTACTCAGAGTTGTTTCAATTGTGCACCAACTCACTCGGATGTATTTGCTCGGGAGTCTCCAATCAGATGTGCTCACTTGGGGTTCCTCATTCAGGAGTCGGAATCACATTTTAGTTGTTTCACACGTCAACCAATCCTCGGATATGCTTATTCAGGAGTTGGACTCATATTTCAATCAGAATAGAACTTGAGAAAGTCTGACCACTCGGACGTCACTCGGAGATCGATCCTTCATTTCAATCAGAATGGTTTCACTCATCAACAACAGTTTGGATGCACTTGCTCAGGAGTCGGACTTTGGAAAGGTTCCACTCGTCCACCAATCCCTCAGATATATTCAATCGGAGTCGGCCTTGTTTTCACTCGAAACAGCTTCAATCAGAAATGGCTCCTTTCGTCAATCAATCCTTCATATGCATTCGCTTGAAAACCGACCTTACTTGTAACATCCCAATTTTAAAGTTAAATGCCGAATGAAAAATAAACTATTAAGGTTTTGATTTCAAAGTGAGAAGTTAATTGATAATCATAATCGGATTAACTTAAGGAATAATGACAATTTAATTAAGGCATAGTTTGTGAAAGATGGCTGTTTGTGATTGGCGAGTTACGTGAGTGGGCTGCGACTCACGTTCTCCCATCCCACTTCCTTCTCTTCGCATGCATATATACCCTGTATCACCGTGGATACTCGTTCTTTTCCACTGCTGCATCCTCTCTTTTCTTCCTCCTCTTTTTTATCCTCTTTTCCCTTTCCCTATTTTGCTCTTCGTTTCTGGAGAACGCAACGGCGGTGCCGAAGGAAGGTCAGAGTCCCCTTCAACTGGTGGAAGACGGTCATTGAAGCAGAGGAAGAACAACTTCTCATTCCCGAGCCGATTTCAGAGTGCGACGGTGCGAAGGAGATCTGGACGAGTCGGATAGAGCGTCAGACCGAACGTTGAGAGCAGGAAAGCTACTTGAGTTCCTTTCCGAAGGTAGGGGGCACTTGCATGTCAAATGCATGGTCCACGAACGGTACCGGATGAATGTATTGCTCTAAGTGTGTGCATGTGTTTGTGGCGATTGAATAATATGCATGATTGTTGATTTTGGATCCTGTGTGTAAGATAGTAGTTGTACAATAATTGCATGTGATCCAGATGGTGGTAATGTAGCCTGTTAGCCTTGTTATAGACGAATGAAATGCATGGTCCTATCTCTGTTAACACTGTGAGGACATGAACGTGTGATTGTTGGTTGATTTGTCAGACGATATTACCTTGATAGTCCGATTGCTATGCATGTTGTTATGGCTGGCAAAGTATATGTAACGACTGTGTTGAATCTGTTCCTACTACGATGGTTGCGAAGGAGGTATCAGTTGAGTAATGATGCTTGCTGGTAAATGCATTAGCTGCATGTGTAAGAATGGGGTGACCCGTGGAAGGTCTAGAGCCCCGAGGGAATGGCTTCCAGCTACAGTCCTTGGCTAGATCCTGTGAGAGCTCGTGGTAGCCGTAGGAGCTAGAGATGAGTCTCGAGACGTTAATGGGAGACCAGTACCACACGGGAAGAGCTGATGGATGAGCGGCCAGTAAGAGGGAAACTGTAACTGAAAGTCATTACTTAAGTCGGATCCGCATGCATGCATGTAGATATGATGTTGATTAAGATAGTGCACATAGCATGTGTTGAGTATTATGGATGACTTTCTAATGTGTGGATGCATGTGTACGTGTGAATAGAGATGAACTTTATGTAGTATGTATGTTATAGATATCATTCTGATTTGCATGGTCTTAGTTTAACCTGAATACGACTGAGTGAAAGTAAGTATGCGTACTGGCACTGATACTGAGTCTTTGATTGTCATTTTGCATGTAAAAGCTCACCCCTACAGTGGTTACATTTTTCAGTGAATATCCCTCGGAATGAAGGATGAAGAAGAGGCCAAGTGCAGAGCAGAGAAACCGAGCGCTATGGAATATATGTGTATATGTAAATACTGTGTATAAGGTCTTGTTAAGCCTTGGCCGGCTCGTATTTTGATTTTAGTCCTTATATCTGAACTTGAACACTTTCGGGTAGTGAAAACATGCTAAAACGTTGTAATATTTAATACGTCCCTATATATATGTGTGTGTGTTGTGTGTTGTTCTATACTGTAGGTGATGTCCGAGTGGTAAATATGGGGGTATAAGTATACCTTCCGAGCGTAGGAGATCAGTGTGACTATGGGTAGAAGCGGAGCTAAGTCATTGTTGGAGAAAAGCGAGATAATGAGTCATTCCGAGTGATGAGAGGTTGAATAATCCGAGCGATTGAGGTCGCATAGCCTAGAGTAGGAGTTGGTTCGAATCCCGTGAGTAACAATTATGAAATTTCATGAGTAGAGGATAATCAACGATTTCCGAGTGAGAATCCGCTGAGTGAGCAGTTCACTGACCAGGGAACGACACCTAAGACCCTAAGTGGACCCATTGTAATAGATTAATAAGTAGCTAAAGAACCTGAGTGAGTCCTGGCTTAGTAGGAAAACTAGAGCAGAAAATAATATGGTTACAGAATAAAAAGTAAGTAGAATACCCCGAGTGGCTTAATGGACGTGGAAGTTATCCCGAGTGAGGAGTCTTCATAGATTCCGAGTGAGTGACTTGGAAATCATTTTGGGTTGCCAATGTATATGTATATGTAATCCGATTGAGTGGAGCCAGGGAGTGGGAATGCTGTCTAAATAGAACCGGTGCGTATTAAGGGGAATCCGAGTGGAACGGCAGGATGCCGAGTGAACTTCTCACTCCAGCGAACAAGGTGCTCGCTCCAACGAGTGTGTTTCAGGAAGACTCTTGTGTGAGTATCGCTTAGGCGAATCGTCCCTCGCCCGAGCGACTTGAACTATTTCACCCAAGCGTGTGGGGTCACGCTGAAGCGAGTGGACGTTGTTTGTGGGATTCGCCCAGGCGATGATGGGTTTCGCTGAACTGAATGGATCGGTCAAGCCTTGTTCCTTCCACTGATTGTTGTGCGTATGAATGTTCTTTCATTTTTCCCTTGCCTTCCTCTTCTTTTCTATACCGAGTGACTAATGGTTGTTTTTATGAAAATTTCTTTCCCTGTTTTTGGGTTTAATTATTTATTAAAAATTAGGGTGTTACATTTTGGTATCAGAGCAGACCAAAAGGTCCAAGGCCAAGGTATGCTTACCGAGTGTGAACGGTTGTATGCTTTCTGATCGAATGATCATTATTATTGTGATATTGTTGAACCTGATTGATGCTATGATATTGAATTGTGGATAGGAGGTTATTCCCCCTGGTCCGATTGATTGTGTAACATATAGGAATGGCATAATGTGCTAAGTTACTAAATATTAGACTGAGATGCGATCGGTAGTAAGTGGCTCGGTATGCTTATCCTTGAAGGGTGTTAATTTCAGGATAAAAGATGACGCATCGCCAAAGCATGGAGGCTATAGCCACAGCATTCCAACGCTTTGCAGACGTGTTTGAAAGGCAGGGCCAGACTCGAGCTGAGGATGGCCACGTGCTGGACCGCTTCCTGAAGAGGAAGCCGAGTGAATTTCAGGGAGGACGAAACCCTGAGGCAGCTTTTAAATGGACTCAGGAACTGGAGAGGATTTTTGGGGGTCTTTGCTGTACCGAGGCCCAAAAGGTAGAGTGTGCAGTGTATATGCTACGAGATGAGGCGGAAAACTGGTGGAAGATAGCCAGAAACCAATTTCCGGAGGATGATGCTCAGCTGACTTGGAATGATTTTAAGACATGCTTCTTAGAGAAGTACTTCCCCGACACAGTAAGGAGTCGGAAGGAGTTGGAGTTTATGGAGCTGAAGCAGGGCTCCATGACTGTGGAAGAGTACGCGACTAGGTTCGAGGAGTTATGCCTATTCTACCCACCTTTCCAACAACAAGGGACGGAGAGTTCCAAGTGCCTTAAATTTGAAAATGGATTGAGATCAGATATTAAGAGAGCCTGCAGATATCAAGAGATCAGGAGTTTCCCTGCATTGGTGAACAAATGTAGAATATTTGAAGAACATGACAAGGCTCACTCGGGCCAGAGCGGCAGAACCAACCAGTACTTGAGGCCTCAGCAGTCACGGTTCAAGAGGCGAGGAAATGTGGGAAGAAATGGACCCTTTACTAGATATCAAGATCACAGTAACCAAGGGAGACAGATGAATGGACGACCAAAATATGGCAAGTGTTTTAAGTGCGGTGGTGACCACTTTGCTTAGAATTGCAATAGTACAGAGGTCAGGTGCTTTCATTGCCAGGAGAAGGGGCACATTCGCCCCGACTGCCCCTAACTTCGTCAAGCAAACCCCAATGCACGTCATGGAGGTTTCCAAGAGAGAAACCGAGGGAACGATAACCAAGGACCGAGTGGCAGAGGTAGCAGAGCCAGAGGGAATATGATGTTTGCCCCAAATAACCGGAAGAGAGACGCCGATCAACCAACTGCTGGAAGAGTTTACGCAATCAACGCGGAAGATGCTGCACAGGCAAATGACTTGGTACAGAGTAAGTGCCTACTCGATAAATAAACACTTAATGTAATTTTTGATTCTGGAGCCACCCACTCCTTCGTAGCTGATGAGTGTGTGAGACGATTGCGATTACCGACTGTGGATATGGATCGGACTTTGGAAGTAACCAACCCGACTGGCCCTAAGGTGTTGACATCAACAATGTGTAAGGGCGTAACGTTTGTGTTGGACGATCGGAGTTTTACCTTCGATCTTGTGTGTGTGCCTCTGAAAGGCCTTGATATCGTGCTCGGCATAGATTGGCTTTCAGCCAAAAAGGTGTTAGTGGATTATAGAAACCGAAGGATAATCTTCCCGAGGCAGCACCATGAGGACGACACGACACAAGGTATAGCTCAACTGTTTATGATGCTTTGTTTAACCGAGGGTGAAAGTAAAACCCGAGTGAACGAAATTCCGACTATCTGTGAATTCCCAGAAGTGTTTCCCGAGGACGTACCGAGTGTCCCTCCCAATAGAGAAGTTGAATTCTCTATAGACTTGATTCCTGGAGCCGAGCTAGTCTCCAGTGCACCTTATAGAATGTCCCCAACTGAATTGGCCGAGCTGAAAAAGCAAGTGGATGAGTTACTCGGAAAACAATTCATTAGACCAAGTGTATCACCATGGGGCGCACCTGTGCTGCTTGTTAAGAAGAAGGATGGTAGCATGAGACTTTGTATAGATTACCGACAGCTAAACAAACTCACGATTAAGAACCGATACCCATTGCCCCGAATTGATGACTTGATCGACCAACAGCGTAGAGCCTCAGTCTTCTCGAAAATCGACCTACGATCGGGATACCACCAAATCCGAGTGAAGGACTCGGATATCCCAAAGACTGCCTTTAGGACTCGGTATGGACACTACGAGTATGTAGTGATGCCGTTCGGTGTAACAAACGCCCCTGCCGTCTTCATGAATTACATGAACAGCATATTCCACCCATATCTAGACCGATTCGTAGTAATCTTCATCAATGATATCTTGGTCTACTCCAAGACTCCTGAGGAGCATGAAGGACACCTCCGAGCGGTACTTCAAGTGTTAAGGGAGAAGCAGCTGTTCGCGAAGCTTTCAAAGTGCGATTTCTGGATGGATAAAATCCATTTCCTCGGACATGTGATTTCCGAGGAAGGTGTCTCGGTGGACCCTTCAAAGGTGACAGCTATAATGGCATGGGAGAGACCCAAATCGGTCTCGGAGGTAAGGAGCTTTATGGGCCTGGCAGGTTATTATAGAAGATTCATTGAGGGTTTTTCCAAATTGGCCTTGCCACTAACTAAGTTGACTCGGAAAAACATTCCCTTCGTGTGGAGTTCTGAGTGCGAGAGCAGTTTCCGAGGACTGAAAGACAGGTTGATGACTGCCCCAGTGTTGGCATTACCTGACTTGCAAAAGAGCTTCGTGGTTTATTGTGATGCATCAGGACTCGGATTAGGATGCGTGCTAATGCAGAAAGACCGGGTGATAGCGTATGCCTCTCGGCAATTGAGACCTCACGAGCAGCATTATCCGACCCACGACTTGGAATTGGCAGCGGTGGTGTTCGCGTTAAAAATCTAGAGGCATTATTTGTTCGGGTCCAGATTTGAAGTGTACAGTGATCACAAAAGCCTCAAATACTTATTCGACCAAAAGGAACTGAACATGAGGCAGAGAAGATGGATGGAATTTTTAAAAGATTATGATGTCGAGCTAAAGTACCATCCAGGTAAGGCAAACGTTGTTGCCGACGCGTTGAGTCGGAAATCCCTTCATGTAGCAGTGATGATGGTGAAGGAGGTAGAGCTATTGGAACAGTTCCGAGACATGAACTTACATGTTGACATCCCCTCCTCTCGGAAATTAACGATCGGCACGCTGAGGATTGCCAATGAATTCCTGAAATCCGTGTATGAGCAACAGCAGTCAGATCCCTACTTGGCTGAGATGAAGGAGACTCAGGCCAAAGGTAAGGATTTGTCCTTGACCGAGGGGTCAGATGGAATTTTCCGAGTAAGAAATAGAATATATGTGCCGAGTGAAGGAGAATTAAGAAGAATGGTGCTTGATGAAGCTCACAAAAGCTTGCTAAGTATCCACCCGGGTGCCACGAAGATGTACCATGACCTGAGAACCCAGTTCTGGTGGCCCGGATTAAAAAGGAATGTGGCAGAATATGTGGCTCGGTGCATCACCTGTCAGAAGTCGAAAGTAGAGCACCAGAAGCCGTATGGTGCATTGCAACCCCTGGAGATTCCCGTGTGGAAATGGGACTCAATTGCCATGGACTTTGTCATGGGATTACCCAAAAACCGAGTGGGACATGATGCGATTTGGGTCATTGTTGACCGATTGACGAAGAGTGCACACTTCCTACCTGTGAACATGAAGTACCCGTTGCATAAGTTAGCACGGATTTACATCCAAGAAATTGTCCGACTACATGGAGTGCCAACTTCTATCATATCAGATAGGGATCCTAGGTTCACGTCCCGGTTTTGGACCAGCCTGTACCAGGAAATGGGCACGAAGCTTTGGCTAAGTTCCGCTTACGACCCCCAATCGGATAGACAATCCGAGCGAATGATTCAAAGCCTGGAGGACTTGCTAAGGGCGTGTGTGTTGGAGCACGGTGGAAACTGGGAGGAGTACCTCCCCTTGATTGAGTTTACATACAATAACAGCCATCACAACAGTATCGGTATGGCACCCTACGAAGCACTATATGGACGAAGATGCCAAACCCCACTTTGTTGGTCAGAAACGGGTGAGAGTCTACTGTTGGGACCAGAAATTGTAAAGCAAACATCAGAACAGATCCGAGTGATAAGGGAACGGATGAAAGCGTCCCAGGACAGGCAAAAGAGCTACCATGACAAACGAACCAAACCATTAGAATTTTCAGTCGGAGACAGAGTGTTTTTGAAGACTTCTCCGAGTAAAGGAGTCGGGCGAGCCTTAAAAGGTGGAAAGTTGAGCCCCCGATACATTGGACCTTATGAGGTGTTGGAACGAGTCGGTATTGCACAACGTGTTTCATGTGTCCCAACTGAGGAAGTATCTGCATGACCCCAGCCACACAGTGCTTGATGATGAAGTGGAAATCAAGGAAGACCTGACCACTACGACTATATCGATTAGAATCGTGGACCGATCGGTAAAGCGTTTAAGGAACAAGGACGTACAACTGGTTGAAGTAGAGTGGCAGCAAGGCAGGACTACCTCTTGTACCTGGGAACGCGAAGACGTCATGAGACAGCAGTACCCCGAGTTGTTCAACCAAGGTGAGTGACCGACTGAATTTCGAGGACGAAATTCTTTTGAGAGGGGGAGAACTGTAACATAATTTTAAAGTTAAATGCCGAATGAAAAATAAACTATTAAGGTTTTGATTTCAAAGTGAGAAGTTAATTGATAATCATAATTGGATTAACTTAAGGAATAATGACAATTTAATTAAGGCATAGTTGGTGAAAGATGGATGTTTGTGATTGGCGAGTTACGTGAGTGGGCTGCGACTCACGTACTCCCATCCCACTTCCTTCTCTTCGTATGCATATATACCTTGTATCACCGTGGATACTCGTTCTTTTCCACTGCTGCATCCTCTCTTTTCTTCTTCCTCATTTTTATCCTCTTTTCCCTTCCCCTGTTTTGCTCTTCGTTTCTGGAGAACGCAACGACGGTGCCGAAGGAAGGTCAGAGTCCCCTTCAACTGGTGGAAGACGACCATTGAAGCAGAGGAAGAACAACTTCTCATTCCCGAGCCAATTTCAGAGTGCGACGGTGCGAAGGAGATCTGGACGAGTCGGATAGAGCGTCAGACCGAACGTTGAGAGCAGGAAAGCTACTTGAGTTCCTTTCCGTAGGTAGGGGGCGCTTGCATGTCAAATGCATGGTCCACGAACGGTACCGGATGAATGTATTGCTTTAAGTGTGTGCATGTGTTTATGGCGATTGAATAATATGCATGATTGTTGATTTTGGATCCTGTGTGTAAGATAGTAGTTGTACAATAATTGCATGTGATCCAGATGGTGGTAATGTAGCCTGTTAGCCTTGTTATAGATGAATGAAATGCATGGTCCTATCTCTATTAACACTGTGAGAACATGAACGTGTGATTGTTGGTTGATTTGTCAGACGATATTACCTTGATAGTCCGATTGCTATGCATGTTGTTATGGCTGGCAAAGTATATGTAACGACTGTGTTGAATCTGTTCCTACTACGATGGCTGCAAAGGAGGTATCAGTTGAGTAATGATGCTTGCTGGTAAATGCATTAGCTGCATGTGTAAGAATGGGGTGACCCGTGGAAGGTCTAGAGCCCCGAGGGAATGGCTTCCAGCTACAGTCCTTGGCTAGATCCTGTGAGAGCTCGTGGTAGCCGTAGGAGCTAGAGATGAGTCTCGAGACGTCAATGGGAGACCGGTACCACACGGGAAGAGCTGATGGACGAGCGACCAGTAAGAGGGAAACTGTAACTGAAAGTCATTACTTAAGTCGGATCCGCAGGCATGCATGTAGATATGATGCTGATTAAGATAGTGCGTATAGCATGTGTTGAGTATTATGGATGACTTTCTAATGTGTGGATGCATGTGTACGTGTGAATAGAGATGAACTTTATGTAGTATGTATGTTATAGATATCATTCTGATTTGCATGGTCTTAGTTTAACCTGAATACGACTGAGTGAAAGTAAGTCTGCGTACTGGCACTGATACCGAGTCTTTGATTGTCATTTTGCATGTAAAAGCTCACCTCTACAGTGGTTACATTTTTCAGTGAATATCCCTCAGAATGAAGGATGAAGAAGAGGCCGAGTGCAGAGCAGAGAAACCGAGCGCTATGGAATATATGTGTATATGTAAATACTGTGTATAAGGTCTTGTTAAGCCTTGGCCAGCTCGTATTTTGATTTTAGTCCTTATATCTGAACTTGAACACTTTCGGGTAGTGAAAACATGCTAATGCGTTGTAATATTTAATACGTCCCTATATATATATGTGTGTTGTGTGTTGTTCTATACTGTAGGTGATGTCCGAGTGGTAAATATGGGGGTATAAGTATACCTTCTGTTGTTCAAGTGGCCTCAATACTCAAGAGGGGGGGTGAATTGAGTTATAAAACTTTTGCTTGGAATACCTTTGAAATTGATTTCTACAACCAAGTTTATAAGAGTATGCAAGTGAAAGCAAGTAAAGGATGATATGCAATGCACTAAAAAGGAAAATATTGCTGGGGCAATATAGCAAACACTTGGTGTGCAGTATTTGAAGTATAACAAATTAAGCAAGTTTAAGTGTGCTCTTCTCAATCAATCAACACCAATCAATTAATATGCAGTATATGAAAGTAAAAGAGTAAGGAAGAGAAGCTTGCAAACCGATATAACGAGTTCCACCCAATCCGGTGTACGTCTCGCCTCTAAGCAACCCACTTAGAGGATTTCACTATTGAAGATTTGAGATACAAGCTTTGAGCAATTGCAGCTTCCTAGTGTCCCACACTCAAGAACTCAATTCTCACAAGCAAAGGGCAACCCACCCAATCTCACAATCTCTCAATACCCAAAGGTTGAACCCCAACCTTTGTGACCACTCAACCTAGAGTGAACAACCACTCAACCTAGAGTGAATCCCTTGTGTTTGGTGTTGTGTTTACAATCAATACACTCTCTTTAATAGAGTAGATACACAAATGAAAGCTCTAACCAATTCTAACTCTCAAGATGAGAGGATATACAAATGTATTTCAAGATACAAGAAATAGGGCTTACAAGGCACAAAATAGAGTAAAGGATTTGTAGCTTCTTGGTGTGTCTTTGTGCTTGTGTTCCTCTTCAATTTATAGAGCCAAAATAGCTGTTGAGGTGTGCCCTTCGTTCTTCATAGCCGTTGTACTCAGTGGAAATTTGAAGTATTGTGGAGACATGAGCTGGTTTCCCACTTAAAAGTGTTTTTCCACTGGCGTAATCGATTACACCCTCGTGTTGTAATCGATTAGCTTCAAGTCAGAGAGTCACTAATCGATTATTTCAATTCCTGTAATCGATTAGCATCTGTTCCTGATGCATTTAATTTGATTTCACATCTTCCTAATCGATTAGTATGTCTTGTAATCGATTACCCTAATTCCAGTAGCTTCCTAATCGATTGAATGGCTTCCTTAATCGATTAGACATTATACCTGATACATTTAATCACATTTTTGATGGTTGTAATCGATTAGCTTTAAGTACATAATCGATTATCTTAATTCCAGTGACTTCGTAATCGATTATATTCATTCCCATAATCGATTAGCTTCAATCCTGATGCAGTTTCTTCCAAAACAGAAAGCTCCTAATCGATTAGCATAAGTGCTCTAATCGATTAGCTTCGCTTTTACTTGGACCCTGATTCCATATCTTTGTTTTTGTACAGATTTCTTCAAGAGTGCTTGTCATTATCAAAATCTTTGAACATCCTTGAACCTGTATACATATTCAAACACATTCTCCCCCTTTTTGATGATGACAACTATGTTCATCTCTTGAGGGTTGTTAGTTTGAACAATTTAAACTTATCTCTAATTTTATCTCTTTGCAAAAACATCTCTGCTGCATTATCAGTTTTTTTTAAAAAAATATTATCTATTTACCAAGTTCAAAAAGTCAGAATCATTATCACATTCAGCAGCAAATATCTTATCTCTTTTTATCTCTTATCTGTTATCTCTTGCTAAATCTCCCCCTATCAAAAAGAATTTATTAATCCTATCTTTTTCAGATTTTAAACAAGATGAACAGATATTTTTCTCCATATTTTAAACAAGAATTAAACAAGATATGAACAGATAACAAGATATGAACAGATAACCAGATATGAACAGATATTCTTCTCCCCCTTTGTAATCATCAAAAAATAATTCGTGCAGAAAGAGATATAATATGAATGGAAACGAAATAATTTTATTGAATCGTAAAATGGATGGGGATTACAGGAAGCAAAGCATTCAGAATTTAAAAAAACAATAATATAAGCACCCTAAAACAAAAGCATGACTAAGGATCTAATTATCCGGATTGAAAAAGCGAATTTCAGCAATTTGGTGAGACAGCTCTTCATAGCACTGTTGCATCATCTCAAAGTGTTGTTGCTCGGTCATTGAAAACTCTTGAAGGGAGTTTTCAAGGCGATCGAAGCGGCGGTCAAGGTGGGCGTAAAGAGATGCAAATGGGTCAGCTTGGGGTGCAGATGAAGAGGCTGATGGTGCAGCTTGTGGTTGAGGAGGAGGAGGAGCGGGTGCTTCTTCGGCAGGAGCTTCGAAGGGAATGTTGGCATCAACGCCCTCCATTCGTGAGTACCATGCTCCATTCGTGAAAACGAGACCCATTTTGGTGAGGTGATGGGTGCCAATGCAAGCTCTAGGAGGCACTTTTTCAGAGAGTTCTCCGGCCAAATCAACTCCACAATATTTAAAAATTTTAGTGAGGAGGATGCCATAGGGGAGTTTTTGCTGGTCCTTTGCATGGCGCATATGGAATTTGACCAACTGAACCCAGTTGATCTCCTTAGAGTTCAGCATGGCCCACATCAAGAGGACATCATCCTCTTCAACCAAAGCATAATTCCCACCGCGAGGGACAATCATCTTGACCAAGAAGAAGTGAAGCAGACGGTTGTTCATGGTTAAATGTCCTACCAGTTTGTGGTTGCTCCTAGGGCGGTCAGCTTTCCACAAGGATTGACGAGCAGTTAGAGCATTGAAGCCCCATTCGTCTTCCGGTTCTCCTCCATCAAAATCAGCATTGTTGAGAGGTAGCTGGAAGATTTCCGCAAAT
This sequence comes from Clitoria ternatea, assembly GCA_037962975.1. NCBI lineage: Eukaryota > Viridiplantae > Streptophyta > Magnoliopsida > Fabales > Fabaceae > Clitoria > Clitoria ternatea. The sequence continues at coordinate 112,681,128 of CM075671.1, forward strand.
TGAGCATTGGTGAGTTTGATGGTTGCGTTCTTCACTTTGGATTCAACCATCCCATTGACAAGTCGGAGGTTGCAGTAGAATACCCTCATGAGTTCAGGATAGTACTCTTCTTCTTTGAGGGAGAGGAATGGAAAGAGGTTGTAGTGGTGAAGGCTTTGGGTGAAGGTTAGGCTGGGGTTATTGAAGGTGTCGGCAATTGTGAAGTGAGGAGTCATTATCTCCTTTTCAGAAAAGTTTTTCATGAAATTTTGGAGATCTCTAGGAGAAGAAAAGAACCTTGAAAAATCAAGGGGGTTGTGGGCTTGAGCTACAGAGGACCTTGCTCTCTTGACATTTCTAGATGTAGACATGGTGGAGAAGACAAAGAGGATGATGAAGAGAGAATAGTGTTTGAGAGTTTTGGAGAGGTTTGAGAGGAAGGAGGTAGTGTGAGATGAGACGGTGAAGGGAGGGATATTTATAGGTAAGAATTAGGTTTAGGAAGGAGGAAAGTGGGTTTGGAAAGGAGTGAAGTGAGTTAAGAGAGGGAGTGGTTCGAGTATGCCTAGGAAACTGCAATTTTGACTCTTCAGAACCGAGGCTAATCGATTATTAGGCAGGTGGTAATCGATTAGCTCACTGTTTCTGGGGAATTCCAAACGTTTTGTGCAGAGCATAATCGATTAGGGCCTTTGACTAATCGATTATTTAAGAAACAGAACCGTCCTAATCGATTGTAACAGGATGGTAATCGATTATGGAGAAGAAGAAACGTTTTGAACCTGAAATAGAAGCTTTGTAATCGATTGTGGATCAATGGTAATCGATTATCTTAGAAACAGAATCATTGTAATCGATTACGGGATGGGACTAATCGATTATGAAGGAAACAGAAACATAGTAATCGATTGTGAGCAGTCATGTAATCGATTATAGAATCAAAAACTTCAAGTTTTTCATACAGCAAAGTTCCAAACATGAAATGTAACATATACCATTCATCATGCCATACATCATAGTTCTCATCAAAATATTCCATCATTCAAACACAATTAGACATGTCAAGAATGCCTAATTCTCTTCTAATGTGAATGAATTGTTCTCTAGCCAAGGGTTTTGTGAAGATATCAGCTAGTTGCCTAGAAGTTTCAACATGTTCAAGTACACAATCCCCTTTTAACACATGATCTCTAATAAAGTGATGTCTAATCTCAATATGCTTGGTTCTAGAGTGCATAACTGGATTCTTTGAGATGTTAATGGCACTAGTATTATCACATTTGATGGGTACTTTGTTTAAAACAATGCCAAAATCAAGAAGTTGTTGTCTCATCCAAAGAATTTGAGCACAACAACTACCGGCGGCTACATATTCTGCCTCAGCCGTCGATAATGCAACACTTGCTTGCTTCTTGCTATGCCAAGAAACAAGGGAGCTACCAAGTAAATGACATGTGTCACTAGTACTTTTTCTATCAAGTTTGCAGCCAGCAAAGTCAGAGTCGGAATATCCTAAAAGATTACATTCAACACCTTTGGGATACCACAAACCAACATTTTGAGTACCCATAAGATATTTCAAAATTCTTTTTACGGCAGTTAAATGTGATTCTTTAGGACAGGCTTGATATCTAGCACACATGCATACCGCAAACATAATATCGGGTCTACTAGCAGTTAAATACAATAAGGATCCAATCATACCTCGATATTTGGTGATTTCGATGTCCTTACCCTTTTCATCTTTGTCTAGATAGCAGGATGTGCTCATGGGTGTAGCTATCTCGTTTGCCTTGTCCATTCCAAACCTTTTAAGTAGTTCCTTACAGTACTTAGTTTGGCTAATGAATGTTCCATCATTCGCTTGTTTTATTTGCAATCCGAGGAAGAAGGTGAGTTCTCCTATCAAGGACATTTCAAATTCATTCTGCATGATCTTGGCAAACTCTTGACAAAGATTCTCATTAGTAGCACCAAATATTATGTCATCAACATAAATTTGTACCAAAAGAATGTCATTATTTTTGCGTTTTATAAACAGTGTAGTATCAACCTTTCCTCTTTCAAAATTGTGTTCTAAAAGGAATTTGCTTAGTCTTTCATACCAAGCTCTTGGAGCTTGTTTCAAACCATATAAAGCTTTTCTCAATTTAAAGACATGGTTTGGAAATTTATGATTTTCAAAACCGGGAGGTTGATCTACATAAACTTCTTCTTGAATGAAGCCGTTTAAAAACGCACTTTTGACATCCATTTGATAAAGTTTGAAATCCATACAGCATGCAAAAGCTAGCAATAACCTAATGGCTTCTAACCTAGCTACGGGAGCATACGTTTCTTCATAATCTATTCCTTCTTCTTGATTGTATCCCTTTGTAACTAGTCTAGCTTTGTTTCTTGTTATTATGCCATTTTCATCTAACTTATTCCTAAAAACCCACTTGGTGCCTATTATTAGATGGTCATTGGGTCTTGGCACAAGTTCCCAAACTTTGTTTCTTTCAAATTGATTTAACTCTTCTTGCATGGCCAACATCCAATGCTCATCAATAATGGCTTCATCAATATTTTTGGGTTCAATTTGTGATACAAAGGCCAAGTGATTGCATGCATTTCTAATGGCGTTTCGAGTACTTACCCCTTTGGTTATTTCTCCAATGATTTTGTCCAAGGGATGATCCTTCAAGGTTACCCAATCTTGTTGTCTCTCAATTTGTGTTGCACCTCCGTCATTGTTGACTTCTTCTTTGTCTTCCAAGTTCATTTCTTGGAAAGTACCTACAAGATCATCAACATCTTCCTTTCTCGGAGGGTTATGGCTATTTTCATCAAACTTAACATGAATAGATTCTTCGATGGTATTTGTTCGTTTGTTGAAAATTCTATAAGATTTACTTGATTGAGAATATCCTAGGAATATTGCCTCATCAGATTTTGCATCAAACTTTCCTAGATTATCCTTTCCATTGTTGAGCACAAAACATTTACATCAAAAAATATGAAAGTATGCAATGTTGGGTTTTCTACCCTTGTAAAGCTCATAGGGGGTTTTCTTTAGAATAGGCCTTATCAAACATCTATTCATAACATAACATGCGGTGTTTACCGCATCGGCCCAAAAATGTTTTGCAATATTGTTTTCATTTAGCATGGTTCTAGCAAGCTCCACTAAAGATCTATTTTTCCTTTCAACCACTCCATTTTGTTGTGGAGTTCTAGGAGCTGAAAAATTGTGATTTATACCATGTTTTTTGCAAAACTTTTTGAAAGATTGATTTTCAAACTCTCCCCCATGATCGGTTCTAATGGATGCAATTTTTGAGTTTTGCTCATTTTGGATAATCTTTGCAAGTTTCTTGAATGCATGATATGCTTCATTTTTATGAGCAAGAAACAATGTCCATGTATATATTGAATAGTCATCTACTATAACTAGACCATAGTAATTTCCTCCAAAGCTTTTGATTTTGGATGGTCCAAATAAATCCATGTGCAAAAGTTGTAAAGGCCTTTGAGTGGAAACGATGTTTTTGGATTGAAAAGATGCCTTTACTTGTTTTCCCTTTTGACATGCATCACAAAATCTATTTTCAAACTTAAGCTTTGGTAAACCAATTACTAAATCTTTAGAAACAAGTTTGTTCAAGTGGTCTACATGTATATGAGCTATTCTTCTATGCCATAGCCAAGTTTCATCCTCTTTTGAAATAAAGCATTGTTCATCATTTGTAGACAAACTATCCACATCTATCATGTAAATGTTATCAATTCTTTTTCAAATAAATTTGACCTCTTTATTTAGCTTATTCTCAATTATGCAACAATTGGATTCAAATAAGACTCTATATCCTTTGTCACATAATTGACTTATGCTAAGTAGATTATGCTTGAGGCCTTCAACATACAATACGTCATTTATGGATGTGGAAGAATTCTTACCAATATTTCCAATGCCTAGGATTCTTCCTTTAGTGTTGTCTCCATAGGTGACACTTCCTTTTCGTTTGGGAGTGAATGATGTAAATTTACTTATGTCTCCCGTCATATGCTTTGAACACCCACTATCCAAGTACCAATGGGTGTTGCTTACCTTGAAGCATACCTACAAGACAAAATCAGTTTAGAGAACTAGGTACCCATTTTATGTTGGGTCCTTTTAGGTTAGCTTGTGGGGATGTTCCTTTGGGAACCCACACCTTTCTTAAGACCTTTGGTCCTAGTTTCCTAACACTACACTTATAAGCACTATGTCCTTTGGAACCACAATGATTGCATTTCATAAAAGGTGAGGAGGATTTGCTTGGTGGTGCAAAGAAATTTTTATAGTGTTTCTCCCTTTTATGATTACTAGGTTCTTGGTCATATCCTAAACCGGTTTTACTAAACATGCATTTTTGTTGCCCAAGTAGGATATTCAAATTATCTCTTCCATTAGTAAATTTCTCTAGTGTCCTATTTAGGTCTTCAACCTTGGTTTCTAACATAATGCACCTCTTTGCAAAATCACATGGTTTACTTTTGGAACATGTTTGAGCGTTTTTCAATTCTTCTTTTAAGCAATCATTCTCTTTGCAAATCTCCATAAGGTGCATCTCTAGAGTGTCACTAGTTCTTCTAGATACCTTAAGTCTATTGGAGACTTTTGTAAATTTATCATACAATTCCTCTAGAGCATCAAGTAATTCATCCTTATCTAAGTCATGGAAGTTTACCTCATCGTTTTCTTCTTGATGATTGGCCATGAGGCAAAGGTTTGCTTCTTCATTTTCTGAGTCATCCGAGCTGCTTATCTCATTTTCATCCCATGCTATATATGCTCTCCTTCTTCCTCTTTTCTCTTTTCCCTTCTTCTTAAGATTTGGGCAATCCGCCTTGAAGTGCCCTTCCTTGCCACATTCAAAACAATTGGGTGAGGAAGAATTTTCTTTAGTGATAGGTTTCTTACCTGGGTTTTTGAAGCTTCTTTGAAGGCGTTTGCCTTTCATGAATTTCCCGAAGCGTTTCACAAATAGTCCGAATTCTTCTTCTTCATCAAGTTCACTTCCGGATTCTTCTTCTTCATTTGTGGAAGTAGCCTTGAGAGCGAGACCCTTTTTCTTGGAAGATTTTTCTTCCTCTTCCGCCATCTTTAATTCTTTCAGCTCTTGTTCCTGTTCCTACAACTTACCAAATAGTGTGGCAAGAGACATTTTGTTTATGCTAGGAGATTGTTTGATGGTGGTAACTAGCGGTTGCCATTCTCTGTTAAGACTTTTCAACACTTTATGAATGAGCTCTTTGTTAGTGTAAGTCTTTCCAAGTGTAATGAGTTGATTAATGATGAGAGTGAACCTTTTTTGCATATCAACAATTGATTCATGAGAGTTTAATCTAAAGCACTCATATTGACTAGTAAGAGTACTAATTTTGGAGTCCTTTACATCATTAGTACCTTCGTGAGTTACTTGTAGAGTATCCCACATTTCCTTAGCAGTTTGGCATGTCATTATTCTAAAAAATTCATCTTGACCTAAAGCCATAGTAATTAGATTTTTGGCTTTGTAGCCATATTGAACTTTCTTTTCTTCCTCACTTGTCCATTCATCTATAGGTTTCTCAACATTTTTACTATCTATAGTATGCATTGGTATATAAGGACCATTTTCAATGGCATTCCATATTCTCAAGTCAATTGATTGAATGAAGATTTTCATTCTTTCTTTCCAAAACGCATACCCTTCCCCATTGAAAGCGGGAGGTCTGTTTATCGCACCACCCTCGGGAAAAACATTTTGAGAACTTGAGGCCATTTAGTCTCTTGAAGCTGTTAAGCTTGATCTACCAAGAGTCAAGCTCTGATACCACTTGTTGTTCAAGTGGCCTCAATACTCAAGAGGGGGGGGTGAATTGAGTTATAAAACTTTTGCTTGGAATACCTTTGAAATTGATTTCTACAACCAAGTTTATGAGAGTATGCAAGTGAAAGCAAGTAAAGGATGATATGCAATGCACTACAAAGGAAAATATTGCTGGGGCAATATAGCAAACACTTGGTGTGCAGTATTTGAAGTATAACAAATTAAGCAAGTTTAAGTGTGCTCTTCTCAATCAATCAACACCAATCAATTAATATGCAGTATATGAAAGTAAAAGAGTAAGGAAGAGAAGCTTGCAAACCGATATAACGAGTTCCACCCAATCCGGTGTACGTCTCGCCTCTAAGCAACCCACTTAGAGGATTTCACTATTGAAGATTTGAGATACAAGCTTTGAGCAATTGCAGCTTCGTAGTGTCCCACACTCAAGAACTCAATTCTCACAAGCAAAGGGCAACCCACCCAATCTCACAATCTCTCAATACCCAAAGGTTGAACCCCAACCTTTGTGACCACTCAACCTAGAGTGAACAACCACTCAACCTAGAGTGAATCCCTTGTGTTTGGTGTTGTGTTTACAATCAATACACTCTCTTTAATAGAGTAGATACACAAATGAAAGCTCTAACCAATTCTAACTCTCAAGATGAGAGGATATACAAATGTATTTCAAGATACAAGAAATAGGGCTTACAAGGCACAAAATAGAGTAAAGGATTTGTAGCTTCTTGGTGTGTCTTTGTGCTTGTGTTCCTCTTCAATTTATAGAGCCAAAATAGCTGTTGAGGTGTACCCTTCGTTCTTCATAGCCGTTGTACTCAGTGGAAATTTGAAGTATTGTGGAGACATGAGCTGGTTTCCCACTTAAAAGTGTTTTTCCACTGGCGTAATCGATTACACCCTCGTGTTGTAATCGATTAGCTTCAAGTCAGAGAGTCACTAATCGATTATTTCAATTCCTATAATCGATTAGCATCTGTTCCTGATGCATTTAATTTGATTTCGCATCTTCCTAATCGATTAGTATGTCTTGTAATCGATTACCCTAATTCCAGTAGCTTCCTAATCGATTGAATGGCTTCCTTAATCGATTAGACATTATACCTGATACATTTAATCACATTTTTGATGGTTGTAATCGATTAGCTTTAAGTACATAATCGATTATCTTAATTCCAGTGACTTCGTAATCGATTATATTCATTCCCATAATCGATTAGCTTCAATCCTGATGCAGTTTCTTCTAAAACAGAAAGCTCCTAATCGATTAGCATAAGTGCTCTAATCGATTAGCTTCGCTTTTACTTGGACCCTGATTCCATATCTTTGTTTTTGTACAGATTTCTTCAAGAGTGCTTGTCATTATCAAAATCTTTGAACATCCTTGAACCTGTATACATATTCAAACACACCTTCCGAGCGTAGGAGATCAGTGTGACTATGGGTAGAAGCGGAGCTAAGTCATTATTGGAGGAAAGCGAGATAATAAGTCATTTCGAGTGATGAGAGGTTGAATAATCCGAGCGATTGAGGTCGCATAGCCTAGAGTAGGAGTTGGTTCGAATCCCGTGAGTAACAATTATGAAATTTCATGAGTAGAGGATAATCAACGATTTCCGAGTAAGAATCCGCTGAGTGAGCAGTTCACCGACCAGGGAACGATACCTAAGACTCTAAGTGGACCCATTGTAATAGATTAGCAAGTAGCTAAAGAACCCGAGTGAGTCCTGGCTTAGTAGGAAAACTAGAGTAGAAAATAATATGGTTACATAATGAAAAGTAAGTAGAATACCCCGAGTGGCGTAATGGACGTGGAAGTTATCCCGAGTGAGGAGTCTTCATAGATTCCGAGTGAGTGACTTGGAAATCATTTTGGGTTGCCAATGTATATGTATATGTATATGTATATGTAATCCGATCGAGTGGAGCCAGGGAGTGGGAATGCTGTCTAAATAGAATCGGTACGTATTAAGGGGAATCCGAGTGGAATGGCAGGATGCCGAGTGAACTTCTCACTCCAGCGAACAAGGTGCTCGCTCCAGCGAGTGTGTTTCAGGAAGACTCTTGTGTGTGTATCGCTTAGGCGAATCGTCCCTCGCCCGAGCGACTTGAACTATTTCGCCCAAGCGTGTGGGGTCACGCTGAAGCGAGTGGACGTTGTTTGTGGGATTCGTCCAGGCGATGATGGGTTTCGCTGAACTGAATGGATCGGTCAAGCCTTGTTCCTTCCACTGATTGCCGTGCGTATAAATGTTCTTTCATTTTTCCCTTGCCTTCCTCTTCTTTTCTATACCGAGTGACCAGTGGTTGTTTTTATGAAAATTTCTTTCCCTGTTTTTGGGTTTAATTATTTATTAAAAATTAGGGTGTTACATTACTCACTCGGAACAGCTTTAATTGTCAGTCACCTCTTCGGATTTGCTCATTCAGGAGTCGGATTTGTTTTCAATCAGAAAGGTTTCAGTCGACAATCAGCCCTTCAGATGCATTCGCTCAGAAACTGACCTTACTCACTCGGAACAACTTCAATTGTCAGTCACCTCTTCGAATTTGCTCATTCAGGGGTCAGACTTTGGAATGGTTCCACTCGTCAACCAATCCCTCGGATATATTTACTCGGAGCTGGCCTTGTTTTTACTCGGAACAGCTTCAAAACAGCCTCAAAGTGAAAGCTGATCCATAAAACTGAGGTGTCTCTTTGCTCAGAATGTCTTTCTCCGAGCCTTTTCTTGAAGCCTTTTCTTCATTTGGAAATGCTTCCCACAATGAGGCCCAATTGGAAAAAGCCCACCTAGAGACATACCACTCGGCCATGTCCCATTCAGAGACTCCCACTCAGAAATGATCGTGCCGAGTCCTCTTACTCTGAAATGATCATTTCTGAGTCTTTTTTTTTCACTTATGGATACCAATCAGAGCCTAAGATAGTGACGAAAATTCCCTATTCTTGGTGGAAATTGACCGGATTAAAATAGGTGTTCACAGATGCCCCTCTTTACTTCTTTTTCATGAGAAAAGCATGAAGTTTCTTCTTGCTTTTGAAATGGAAAGGGAGTAAAGAAGTGAACACCATCGTTGAAATCATGCAGATTCCAATAACCAAGAAGGTCAGTATCGTTCCATTGAAGAATAAAGCAAGGCCTGGAAACCTAGGATTTGGCACTTGAAATTCTTGCTTTCTCTCTTTTTCTATTCTCTTTTTTCTCTCTTTTCCTTTTTTCTTTTTTTTAAATTTTTTTAATTATTTATTAGTTTCTAAATCTGGAAAAAAGAAGTGGGGCGGTCCTCCAATTTTTAGCAGGAAGTGGTTAACTGGGAATTATCCTTTGAATGACATGAAGCGGAAGGATTGTCTTTCAGTTAACAAGAAGTGAGAGAGTCGGGCATCGATTCTCAATCGATTGGAGATGAAGGGTGATTCGTTTAGCGACCAGAAGAAAAAGGGTTCCTTCTTAGGCAACTGAAAGGTAAAAGGGTGCCATTTGTTCGGCGACAGGAAGGAAAGTAAAGGTGAGGGTGTTGCCTCCCGGTTGACTGAAAGGTAAAAGGTGCCATTTGTTCGGCGACAGAAAGCTAAAGGGTGCCATTTGATCGGCGACAGGAAGATAAAAGGTGCCATTTGATCGGCGACAGGAAGATAAAGGGTGCCATTTGATCGGCGACAGGAAGGTAAAGGGTGCCATTTGATTGGCGACAGGAAGATAAAGGGTGCCATTTGATCAGTGACAGGAAGATAAAGGGTGCCATTTGATCGACGACAGGAAGATAAAGGGTGAGGGTGTTGCCTCCCGGTTGACTGAAAGGTAAAGGGTGTCATTTGATCAGCGACAAGAAGATAAAGGGTGAGGGTGTTGCCTCCCGGTTGACTGAAAGGTAAAGGGTGCCATTTGTTCGGCAAAGGGTGCCATTTTTGGCGATTGAAAGGCAAAAGGGGTGCCATCTTTGGCAATCGGGGAAGAAAACCCTGAAAAGTACCAGCTTTGGCGATTGAAGAAGAATCTTCTTAAAGTGCCAGCTTTGGCGATTGGTTCCACTGGAGAAGAGAACTTGGGAAGTGCCAGCTTTGGCGATTATGGTTCCACTGGGGAAGGGAACTTGGGAAGTGCCAGCTTTGGCGATTATGGTTCCACTGGGGAAGAATTTGGGAAGTGCTAGCTTTGGCGATTATGGTTTCACTGGGGAAGAATTTGGGAAGTGCCCTATTTACGAAGACCGAAAGGATTTTGTGGAACTACCCGTTGATTGAAGGAGGAGACCCTTAGGGTGATGCCTCAGTTGATGGACTACCTCTTGACTGAAAGAGAAATGAACCTGGGGTGATGCCCTAATTTGACATGATTGAAGGTTGTTGGGGAAATGCCTCTTGATTTGAAAGAGAATGAACCTGGGGAGATCCCCTGGTTCGCCATGACTGAAGGTTATTAGGGAAAATGCCTCTTGATTAAAAGAGGAGACACTTGGGGTAATGTCCCAGTTTGAGGAGGTTTGAAGGAATCTTGGGGGAACTTCTCCTTGACTGGAACAAAAGAAATCTGGGGAGATACCTGCGTTTGAGTTGTCTAGGAAGTGTAATTCTACTGGGGAAGGATTTAGTGATTCGGGGTACTGTCTCTTAGGGTGAAAGAGAATGAACCTGGAGTGATGTCCCAGTTTGAATTATCTGCTTTGGAACCTTGGGGAACTGCCCCTTGAGCGAGAAAAAAAATGAACCTGAGGTGATGCCCTGGTTTGATTTGTTTGGGAAGTGTAATTCCACTAGGGAAGGATTTGGTTGGCATCTGTCTAGGTTCCACCCGGGGAAGCATTTGGTGGTTTGGGATGCCATCCTTTGATTGGAAAGAGAAACCTGGGGAGATGCCCCAGTTTGAACAAGATCAAAAGATTTTGCAGGTATTATCCCTTGACTGGGAGAAAAAACCTGGGATGATGCCCCAGTTATAAAGATCGAAAGGATTTTGAGGAAACTCCCTTTTGACTAGGAAGATTTGGGGTGATGCCCCAATTTGAGCTGTTTGGCAATTCATGATACCGTCCCTTGACAGAAAGATCTCATCGGACTTACATAGAGGAGAAAAATCTGGAGGATGCCTCAGTTCTTTGGAAAGATTTAAAGATTTAGGAGTACCGCCCTTTGGCTGAGAGAGAAAAGAAACAGGGAAAGATGTCCCATCTTGGAAAATCCGACTGAAGGAGTTAGGGGTATCGTTCCTTGAATGGAGGAAAGATCTGGGGAGATACCCCTTAGGGGTAGTTATTGGAAAGATTGGAAGATTTAGCGGTACTACCCCTAGGCTGGAAGAAGGATCTGGGGTGATGCCCCAGTTATTGGAAAGATTTGAAGATTTAGGGGTACTACCCTTAAGCTGAGAGAAGGATCTAGGGTGATGCCCCAGTCATTGGAAAGATTGGGAAGATTTAAGGGTACTACCCCTAGGCTGGGAGAAGGATCTGGGGTGATGCCCTAGTTGGAACCCCCTCCTTCTTGAAATTCAGGGCGTTTCCCCTTGGCCGACAGAAGGCCGGGAAGTGATGCTCTAGTTTGAAGAGGAATGATAGACTTGGGGGTAAAATCCCAGGTTTGAAAGATTTGGGGGTTAACAAGACATCTCGTTCGAATTAACCCGTGCTTAAAATCATTGCCAGGGAACGGGATACCCTTGACTGTTGGGATATACCAGGTTGATTTTTGGAAATGCAACCCTTAACATGCCTCATGAACGAGACAGAAACCTTGAGAAGATTCCGGCTCTGACTATGAAGCATTGATGGAAAATTCAAAGCACAATGGAAACTTAGAAAGGCGTCATGTTTGGCCACAGGAAGGTGTCTTGTCCAATGATTTGGGTGAGTTATGAGAAGGAAACCCGAGGAGAGTCGGTTTCAATGAGAAAAGATGAGAGTGAGCCTTAGAGACTAATGGATAAACCTCGGAAAATGCTAGTCTTAGCGGTTGAGACTTGACACATCTACTTGTCATGACGTCCTGCAAGAAAGGTTAGTGGTTTTAAACAAATTGGAACTTAAAGAGACCTCCTGCAAAGCCACAATCCTTAGACATTCAAAGTGACCCATGACTGAAACAGAGCAGATGAAGCAATCCAAGCTTTGGAAATGTGTGAGGCCCGGTCTTCATAACAATTGCTTGAGGCGAGATCAAGTAACAGGAATATCTTGTCCTCACGACTTTAAACTTTCATCATCTTTTCAATTTTATATATTAAAGGAAAACATATGTCTTACCAAATTAGGAAAAAAATCACAATATGAACACGTATCAAAAAAGGTGAGATTGTATTTACAAGTTGAGTGGAGGGTGGGAAAAGGGAGGCCAAAGAAGCAAGTGGATTTGCATAGGAAATATGGATAATTGGGTAGAATAGGAACGATTTCACAAATCCTCTAGTGAACTGTTGAGAACAAGGTGTATCTCAATCCCACATCATGACTTTGAATTCACCATTTGACCATGTCTCTTGAAATCATTCACATAAGAATCTTTAAATTACTATGCCAAAATCTTGATCCCAATTTATTGCCTGAGCTGCCTATTCAGGTTTTCAGCCTACCAGGTTGCTCTAACTTTTGCCTAGGCTGCCTTTTCAGGTTTTCAGCCTAGCGAGCTTTTCCCTTCTTGTGACGTCTTCCACCCTTTTTCTTCTTTTTTTCCTTTTCTTTTTTTTTAAGGTTGCGTCCTTCACAACAAAGGTTTAAGCTGATTGATAATGAGCTTATTTGATTTTCTTGATTTAGTCTCATCCTGTGGGGGAATAGATGTTATTTCAAATAGGAAAGTTTTCTCCAACACCATGTATCCAAGGAAATAAGGGCGAGCCCTTTTTTAGGCACCAATGAGGAGGCTTGTGTCTTTATCTTTTCGCTTATTCTTTCATCTCTTTTTTGTTATTGTTTTCTTCTTCTTCATTTTTTGTTTGTTTGTTTTTTTTTTTGAATGACCCCCTTGGTACCTTCGTTATGGTCTAGCTGTTTTATTTACTCTTAGCCAATGTGGCAAAGAACTATGATAATAATGGTATCACAGTAGACCACTCCCTTGGTTACACTGATATGAGAATAGTTATATTCCCTTAAGGTTGGGGTGTTGATTGTGACATAGATGAAACATTGTTTTTTTTTATCGCGTTCTTAGGTTGATAACATTTACGCCCCCATGTGGAAAAGTGATAGTTTGATCTATGAATCAGCTCACCCCAATTGGTATATGCGTAGGGCACCAACCTTGACCTCTTTTTTGTTTTTGTTTTTTTTTTTGTTTTTGGCAGAGTATTTCTTGACCATGTTTACATTTATGGGTCTTAGCAAGCCTTTATTATCCATGTTGGTCAATATTAACATTCCTTTGAAGGGTAAATATGCCATTAAGAGGTCTGGCATTATCTTCATTCATGTAGACTGTATGTCACTACCATCATACTATAACATCTTCTAAGGCTACTCAATTGATTTTCCAGTTGTTTATGAATCCTTTTCACTACGTGTGTTGACCTTACTGAGCGCTTCGGGATAAAACTAGAAACATCCTAGTTAATTCGGCCAAGGAACTTTTGTCTTTGCTACCCTCTTCGTCAGCGTGATCAAACAAGTGGTCAGAGTCATGACATAGGATTGTGATCTCATTGTTCTCAGAAGGATCATTTTTGGATGAATGTTTTTTAGTGTATGATGGCAAAGAGAAAGAGGAAGATAAAAGAGAACCAAAGGATAAAGGTAATGTCAAAACAAATAAGGGAAGCAAAGGGAAACATTTTGAAATTTGATACGCATTTATTGAGAAAACCTTGAAATGATAAAAATATGCTTTTGCCCTTATTACATAAAATATCCCAATACCTTAGGCATAGCGTTTGACTAGAAAAGTCATAAAAATTTAAAGTCGTAAAGAGCTAGGTGGTCTCCTGGTCATGAACTTCTCCACTTGGTGTGCAAATCACAGAACTTGCATTCCCTCCATGCCTTCAGTCCCTCCTTATCATACTGATCCCAGAATTCTCATGATTAGACCTAGGGTTTATGATTATATTGGGACTCCCTTCCTGGAAATCTAGCCACTTGGCTTTAATTAGATCCCTTACTTTGAATTTTAAGGCATAATAATCCTCAGTAGAGTGCCCTGGGGCTCCAGCATGGTAATCACATCGGGTGTTAGGATTATAACCCTTGGGGTAAGAAGGAAACATTGGTTTCAATGGACAGGGTACTGCAAGGGAACTACGGATAAGGTGAGGCAAAAGTTCTGTGTAGGTTATAGGAATGGGGTCGAACCGGACCGGTGTTCGACTATCAGTGGGTTTTATTATGCTTGGGTCTGGATTAGGTGGCTGAGTCTGCCCTAATTAGAGTCCTGGTCAGGGGTGATAGCAGGTGAATGAGAATGGGAAAATGTTTGAGGGATACATGGTCGAAAGTAGAGTTGGTATGGGAAAAGATTGGAGTCCTGGTCAGGGGTGATAGTGGCCATGTAAGGTGTAGGGGAAATGGCAGGTTGAAAGGGAGTATGAGTCATTAGCCTGGGTTAGGCCCTTTTTTGGTTATAGGAAGTAGAATTAACATCTCCTTTTCTTTTCCCCTTATCTCCCGATGCAGACATTCTTATGATAGGTGCCTCAGGCGACTGGGAGGATTGTGAAATATGGGGGTCCCTTGTTTGCAAATCATGATCCTCTTGTTGGTTATGGAACGGGGGAGAGTATTCTAAGGGTACCGCATAAAGCAGGTTGTTGTTTGAGCCCATAAAGGCGTGTTGTGGTGCATAAGACATGCCATAGGTTGGTTGAGGGTCAATGATGGGGTCGGTCCTGTTGATAGTGATGGAAGGTGTCATGGAAAAGGGAATTTTCATTTTTGTCAGTCCATGAGGATGGAGTGAGGTGGTTGGTAAATGTTGATCATTCTTAATACCCACAGAGGGTTCCCCTTCTATAATCTTCTTTTCTAAAAGTCTGGTCATCTCTGCCACTTGCTCCTTTAGCTGGTTAACTTCACTCCTGAGGTTTTCAATTTCTTGTTCTCTTTCAGCCATGAGTCTCCTTTGAAAGTCTAGTAAGAATGTCCTTCGGTGTCTTTGAAAGAAAAATAGGAAATGTCAGGTGAAAACAGAAGGAAGGAGAATGTCGTGGGAAGCAATCACAGACCTTGACAAGCATCCTTTAACCGTTCCTTAGAACGTATCATTCAAAAGTACTAAGTACGGCAAACATAGAAATTAATACAGGATAGTTGTGAAGACAAAAGAATTTTTCATCTTGAGGTAAGAGCCTTGAGCTCAAACATCTCTGGCTTAGGCAACCATGGTTCTCATCCTATAAATTCAATCCCAAGTTAATTTCCATGTCTACTCAAAGAGTATTCGTTAAGTTCTGAATTGCTTCCGGCAAGAATAGAGAGAAAGGGTTATCAGGAATTGACGTGTTTCGCAAATCGATACTCCCCTAATAACTTTTTTGAAAACATTTTTGTATTTAGGGGTTACAATTTGACAAAACTTGTGCCAAATCAAAGGTCATGTGAGCTACGGATTTTCTGATCATCGTCAATACAAAAGGAATTGATTTTGTTGTATATTTTTATATTTGTATTATTTTTTGTTTTTATTTTTTTTTTGTTTTTGTTTTTTTTCGATGATTCGAAAGGTCCGTAACTCAAGGCCCAAAGACTTAAACAAATATGCATAAAGGAAAGGACTACATGCCCGTTAAAGGATCGCTAGTTAAAAGTAGGTCATTTTTGAAGAAGTAATCCATTAAACAGGCAAGTGGTCCCCTAATTTGGATCAGAAGGGAAAGTGAGAATGAGAAAAGGTAGAAGTAAAGTTTGCCCCTTTGTGCCTTAAGTCAGGTTTTTCTGGAGGTCCCCTAATGGTTCTAAGGTTTGTCTATCAGTGATATCTCGCATTAAGTGGCTTATTCTAAAAATTCTAAAGGTCACTAGAGCCAAGATCTTACTCATGATGTTAATCACAACAGTAGGAAGTCTACTAGGTGTGGGTACTATGAATAAGTCGAACTCTAGATGAGATTCTCACGGTAACCAGACAGGAAGTACATCCCAAATGGCTCCGCTACCAACCTCCCCTAATCTTAAGTTTTATTTGGGCCCGGGTATAGGGTCCCACTCAAAAGTGTGTGCAAATTGTGAGTGTAGTGTGTGAAAGAGGCATTCAATACCTGTACCTTACTCATCCTGTACATAGAACAAACACAAAGCAATAAAATAAAGTCTTCTAACCTAGGGTTCAATGATCACACAGACATTACCAGAACATAAATGATAGAATACAAACAAAACAGAAACCATATACAAACATTGACAGAAAATGAAATAAAGAAAGAAGTTAAATAATTAATATGCTAATTAAAACATACGCTATCAAATTGACTGGCTTGACTCTCTAAGTCCCCAGCGGAGTCGCCATCTGTCGCGACCGGGATCACGGCGGCACGGCCGACCCTCAAAATGATTTTGGTTCGAAAAGAAAAACAGGGAGTCGCCACCAATATTTTTTAGGATAAAATACCGGGAAAACCTTTCATTAAAGCATTGGTCAAAAAAATGAAATTCCAAATTCGGGAGTCTGATTACAGGTGAGGAAGGTATTAGCACCTCACAACTGTGCGTTATAAAAATGGTTACCTCAATATGATAGCGCGTATTATAATTAACCCAGAAATTATTTTAACTTCTTCATGAAAAGAAAGTACACGAAATGACAAAAATATACAAAAATAAACATGGAATTTTTACATGAGATTAACAGGACGTCTCGTCCAAATTAAACTCGCTCCACCTTTTTTCAAGAAAAAAAATGAGATTAACAGGACGTCTCGTCTAAATTAATCTCGCTCCGTCTTTTTAAGAAAATAAATAAAATGTATGAAGCACTCATTCTTGTTAATATTTAATATGAATCTTGGTGGGGATTAATTCAATTATTAAAAATTAATTAATAATTGAAAAGGAAATGGATTCATCAATTAACAGTTAATTAACTTTGACGGAAAAATAAATAATAACAAATACTGATAATGAGGAACAGATTTTTGATGAGGGACTAATCCGATCAACGAAAATTAATTACTTATTGGAAAGGAAACAGTTCCATCAAACAACAATTAATTTTAACAGAAAAAAAATAATACAAACATTAAAAAAAATAAGGGACAGATTGGGACCAGTGTGACGAGAGAGAGAAAGAGTGCTGGTATTGGAGCTTCTGTTGAATTATGGGGCTGGATGGTGTGGTGAGGATTTAGGAGGAGCTTGGATGGCATGGGTTTAGGGGAGAAGGAAGGACCGTGTGGGTTAGGAGAGAGGACGGTGTGGGTTTGGAAGAAGACGGTTGGTGTGGGTGGAGGAGAGGTGAAGGACGGTGTGAAGGGACGGTGTTGGTGAAGATTTGAGGGAGGACGGTGTGGAGTTGGAGGGGCTGTATGGTGTTGGTTGGAGAGAGGACAGTTATGGAGTTGAAGGGCTACACGGTGTTGGTGAGGAGAGAGGATAGTTATGGAGTTGGAGGGGCTGTACGGTGGAGAGAGGACGGTATAGTGTTAGGTCTAAGGAAGGGACGGTATTGGAACGGTTAGGAAGAGCTGGGACGGTGTGGTGAGGAGTGAGAGACGGTGTTGGTGTGGGAAGGAGGGATGGTGTTAGTGAGGCTTAGGGGGCTATACGGTGTTGGGTGGAGAAGGGAACGGTGTGGAGAAGGAGAGAGGGAGACAGACAGTGTGGGTGAGGGAAGGAAAGGCAGTACGGTTTTGGGTGAGTTGGTCGGTGTTGGTGAGGAGGAAGAGAGACGGACAGTGTGGGTCAGGGAAGGAAGGGCAGTACGGTGTTGGGTGAGTTGGTCGGTGTTGGTGAGGAGTTGGTCGGTGTGGGATTCAGAGGAGAATGATGGATAGTGTGGTGAGGAGAAGGACGGACAGTGTGGTGAGGAGAAGGACGGACAGTGTGGTGAGAAGAAGGAAGGGCAGCACAGTGTGGAGAGGATGAGGGACGATGTTGAAAGGGTTTGAGAGGGCTGGACGGAGTGAAGAGAGGGACTGGTTTTTGGTTTAAGAGAGGGACAGTGTTTCTTCTCTCAAAAGCTTTAGAGTTCTCTCAAAAATAAAGGCTTCAGGATCCTCTTCTTCTCTTTCATTGGGGTACATATAGGAGTCCCCAAGTGTGCATTGATTGCTTGGACAGCCTGGCTACTAATAACAGCAGCTGATGAATAACTTATTATTTTAATTTTGTTTGTTATCAGCCGCCCCACAAAATTAGCAAAGCAACTTGGATGGTGTGTTGGAGAAACAGCCTGGATCTTGACAATCGTAGGGAATGGAGGCTGGTGGGAATTCTTTATTATTTTCCTCCTTCGTCTTATTGTGAGCTGCCCCCCTTAATTCAAGGATCCACTTGGATAGTGGAAATCTATGTCAGCATGCGCAATTGGTGGAATCTGACTCGAATTTAGTGGATCAGTCGGTATCTACCCACAGAGGGAAATAATCCGAGTGGAAAAGTGCTGACCGAGTGAAAGCTTGCTCGGTGTTGCTTTGCTGGTCGGCGTTGAGTTGCTGTGAAGAGAGTCCGTGTGCAATGGTGTGCAATTGGATTGATTGGACAAGCAAAACAATTCTGATTGGAACACTCAATCGGAACCAAGTGAAAAGTGACTCGGAACTGACTGAAGAGGACTCGGAAGCACCTGAAGGGTAGCTCGGAACTGGCTGAAGAGGACTCGGTGCTGACTGAAGAGTGGCTCACTCAGTGCTGACTGAAAAATGGCTAACTCGGTACTGACTGAAGAGTGGCTCGGTGCTGACTGAAGAGTGACTCGGTGCTGACTGAAGAGGATTCACTCGGTGCTGACTGAAGAGGACTCGGAACAGCCTGAGGGGTGGCTCGGTACTGACTGAAGAGGATTCACTCGGTGCTGACTGAAGAGTGAGTGACTCGGTGCTAACTGAAGAGGATTCACTCGGTGCTGACTGAAGAGTGGCTCACTCGGTACTGACTGAAGAGTGACTCGGAACCGATTGAAAAATTATTCTCTCGGCACTCGTTCAGATTCTTTCTTCTTTCATGTGAGACTTACTCAGGATCGGGAAGTAAATGATTCAATCGGAACCGCTTAAAATGTTCCACTCGGCCATATCACTCGGACAGACCTTGCTCAGATTTGCTTCGTAGTATCACGGTTTGAAGTACTCAATCGGAGTTGCTTCAATTGGAGGGGTTTTGCTCGGTAGTGCTTCTGTTTGAAGCATTTATTCGGCCCCTCTGCTTGATTCAGTCGGCATCTCAGAAATATTTTACTCGGCTATACCTCTGGCCGACAAGTCAGCACCATTCTTTCCTTGACTTAAGATTGATTCAAACGTGAAGTAAATTTCACTCGGAAACATATCACTGGGATTGAATCACTCGGAGAAATTTTTGGTCGGATACATGGCTCGGGAGTAATTCAATCGGACGCATTCATCATCCTTGCCTTTACTCAGAGTTGTTTCAATTGTGCACTAACTCACTCGGATGTATTTGCTCGGGAGTCTCCAATCGGATGTGCTCACTCGGGGTTCCTCATTCAGGAGTCGGAATCACATTTCAGTTGTTTCACACGTCAACCAATCCTCGGATGTGCTTATTCAGGAGTCGGACTCACATTTCAATCAGAACGGAACTTGAGAAAGCCTGACCACTCGGACGTCACTCGGAGACCGATCCTTCATTTTAATCGGAATGGTTTCACTCGTCAATAACAGTTTGGATGCACTTGCTTGGGAGTCGGACTTTGGAAAGGTTCCACTCGTCCACCAATCCCTCGGATATATTCAATCGGAGCCGGCCTTGTTTTCACTCAGAACAGCTTCAATCAGAAATGGCTCCTTTCGTCAATCAATCCTTCATATGCATTCGCTCGGAAACCGACCTTACTCACTCAGAACAGCTTCAATTGTTAGTTACCTCTTCGGATTTGCTCATTCAGGAGTTGGATTTGTTTTCAATCAGAAAGGTTTCAGTCGACAATCAGCCCTTCAGATGCATTCACTCAGAAACCAACCTTACTCACTCGGAACAGCTTCAATTGTCAGTCACCTCTTCGGATTTGCTTATTCAGGGGTCAGACTTTGGAATGGTTCCACTCGTCAACCAATCCCTCGGATATATTTACTCGGAGCTGGCCTTGTTTTCACTCGGAACAGCTTCAAAACAGCCTCAAAGTGAAAGCTGATCCATAAAACCGAGGTGTCTCTTTGCTTGGAATGTCTTTCTCCGAGCCTTTTCTTGAAGCCTTTTCTTTATTTGGAAATGCTTCCCACAATGAGGCCTAATTGGAAAATGCCCACCTGGAGACATACCACTCGGCCATGTCCCATTCAGAGACTCCCACTCGGAAATGATCGTGCCGAGTCCTCTTACTCGGAAATGATCATTTCTGAGTCTTCTTTTTTCACTTATGGATACCAATCGGAGCCTAAGACAGTGACGAAAATTCCCCATTCTTGGTGGAAATTAACCAGACCGAAATAGGTGTTCACAAGTACAATCATATACGTCCATCATCAATCATTTAATTCATGCAATTGAAATGTAAACTCTTCTCCTACCTCGAGAGAAGGATCGTAACTTGAATGCTCTGATTGTTCCGCCGCATTACCTAGAATACAATCTACATAACACACATACATACATTCATTCAATAAATGAGCCATCATAAGACATCATCACAATTATAAACATTTGCTAACATCATATAGGGCTTAGTATTAAGTCCTAGACTTGTCAAAACACTAATTCATACCCTTGTGTTAGGTTTCGGGAATTCCTTTCCAAAACCAAGACTTTCTAGATCCCAAAGGGTTACCATACCCAACAACAACAAGATCACATTCCTTATCCAGAAGGCATCCAAATCATCATATAAATCATCCAAGTTCAATATAAGCCATCTTGGCTTCCTTTAAACCATCATCAATCAACAAATTCATATGGCACATATCATGGCCTAAAACCTTTTTGAATCAAAATATTATTTCATTAATCCATCACAACCATTATAGGTTTCATCAAAATCCAACAACTACCATTTCACAAATACATCATTTTAATCCCTTTTTGTTTAGGTACCCTAACTTCAATCTCAACCTCTATTACCAATACTTAAACATTATTCCTTAACTCTTCAACAACAATAAACAATATCAATCTCTCCAAACATCACTTCTACATATCAAAAGAATCATTCTTATGGCAAATAAATCATCAACTTCACCACCTATGCCAAAAGCCCCAAATTATCAATTCTCAAGGGTGCATATACAAATTGGCAAGCATCAATTTCAACAATTCTCATACATCATCACAAGCTTAGTATCATCATCAAAGTGCCAATCAACTGTAAACAGCAATCAATGTTACCAATGGCCTTCTAACCTATGGTTTGGGTTTCACATGCATAAATCATCATTCATAATACATTGAGCTTAACTCAAATTTTCATCAACATCCACAATCAATTCCAATACTTCTAAAAATTCATTTCCTTATATAAATCATTATAAAGGCACCATAATCATCAAAATCATCATTTTGGCAAAAATCCCCAATTTATCAATACTTAGGGTTTTTCTCTAAAATCACCCATCAACAATATTTATCAATCATCCACTATTTCCATAGGTCAACATAAACACAATAATCCCTCATCCATTTATATCACCAAACCATAATCAAAAATCATTTCCCAAGCCATTCAAACCTAGGGTTCATCATTCTCATTAATACCCATACTTTCCAATATCAACATCTCAAGCTTAAATATCACAAAACCATGAATGGAATAACAAAGAGGCAAGAAACCCTTACCTCAAATCCGTGCTTCTCTAAAAATGAAAATGGGTGAGAAAGAAGAGGAGACAACCAATGTTTTGCTCCAATGTGTCATTCAAGCCTCATGAATCCAAGTTTTTATGTTAATTTTAATGAGAAATGGGTATAAGAGGAGGTGTCATGGTTTTGGCACAAGAGAGAATGGAGAAGGAGAAGAAAATGGAGATAGAGTGGGGAGTAGAAGGATGCACCAAAAATGGGAAAGAGAAAGTGGGAAAAGTGACAAAATTGGTCCTTGACCATTGGTTAATAGGGTGTCCCATAATGCTTTTCCCATTGGTCAATATTTCTCTTTGTCCAATGGACAAAAGAGAGTAAAAAAGTGGAGAATAAGCCACACGGTCATGAGAAGGGAGAAAAGGGAAATTTTTATTTTCTTTTAATTCTATTTGGCTTGTATTTTCTCTATTTAATATCATATGTTGTGTCCAAATAATTATCTCCTCAATACCAAAAATTATTTTAACTATACCATCATAAACACAATAATTTTCTAAGTATTCTAGACCCATCAAATATCCAATTTAGCTTAGTAGGTCCCACTCCAGCCGTTAAATCATCTAATTTTGGTAAATCTTAATTTACCGATAATTCACCTCTAGCGTCTAATTAATTTTCCCACAATTATTGGACCCATAAATAATTATTTATCTTTATCCAATAAATTTATTTTCTCTAAAATTTGGGATGTTACATTTTGCATCTTGGAAGATTTAATACTTAGTAACATAGAATTTCTTTTGATGTTTGTTACTAACAAGTTTAGAGTATCACTTTTGTAATATTAAAAAGAAAAATAACATTGATATTGACATGTAACAAAAGTTAAAATCTTTATATTAGAGATTCATTTGGATGAAACGTCTTGTTAATCTATAATTTAATTGTTTTCAAAATTCATTTATATGATAAAATATTTTAATAATGTTGATATGTAACTTTTCTTGAATAAAATAAACTAAAATAAAATATTTGAGATCAATTTGGACGAGACGTCCTATTGATTAACATTTCTTAAATCTTGATGTTTTTAACTTATTTCATATTTTTAAAAAAAAAGAACTACATAACCCTGATTTCCTTCCACGCTTAGGGAATACGTAGGAGCGGGAGCAATTAAACCTGTCGGGCCCAAATTAAAAAAGTAAATAAATCTCCATTAACTCATAAAAATAAAATCATAACGCTTTTACATGACGACCCGATTAATTCTGATGAGACGTCCTGTTAATCACTAAAAATATAACTTTAATTATTAAGTTGACAATAAATCCACAGGACATCTCTAAGAGGTTTAAATTATAAACTATTAGGATTATTCAAAATTTAAACAATTTAGGGTAACCGTTTAAAACAGACAGTGTGAGGTGCTAATACCTTCCCCACCTGTAAACAAACTCCCAAACTTAAAATCTCAACTCAGGACCAATACCTTTTGGATAGGGTTTTTCTGATGTTTTACCCTAAAAACATTGGTGGCAACTCCACGGTTTCTAGAAGGAATTTGGAAACTTAATTTTCTCTTATGGTCGGCCTCTCGCGATGATCTCGATCGTGACAGTAGTATTTTAATGGTACTATGTAATTGTTGATACTTAGGGGTGTTTTCTTTTTTGCTAGCTGATGTTGAATTTTTAGGTTGTTGTTTAGGCCCCATTAGATTTTTATTGTGTTGTTGTTTGGTCCCTATTGTTGCTATTATTTAGTACTTGTTTAGTCCCTCTTATTTAACTCTAAAATGCTTATTATTATATGTTTGGTGATGCTAAAATGCTTATAAATTTAAGTTTTTCTATCATTAATCATGAATTTGTTCATGAATCTTACGATTCACGATACCATATGGTTCAAGATTAGAAAAATCACCCCTCTGATTCACAACTTGTATCCCAATTTTGTAACCTTTAGTTTATAACTTTTTCTCCTAGACTTTCCAAGTTCGTCCATACCCACGCATATCTAAACACAACATTACAACCACCACCCTTTCTCCTTATCTACAGCGTTGCCCACACGCGTGACTTACCTCAAGTGCAACACCACTACATTGAGTCATTTCTCAGCTGTAGTGCCATGATTTAATGCCTTATTGTGAGCCCACCACTTTGCGACTCACCTTATCTGTAGCACCACCTGCACTCAATTAGGCCTTATTGTTATGCCCCTCTTTCAAATTTCTTCCCTTGCTTCTCAAACGTAAACTTCCCTCTCTTTCAATTGATTTTTATAAAACCAAAACCTTCTAAATTTCTCTATTTCTATTACTTAATCACCTCATGACCTGCATTTTTGTTGTGTGGTTTGCTTTGCCTTGGTGTCAGCTTTTGTTCCTTCAGCCTCTCGTAAGGTATTTGCTGATTCCCTACAGAGAGTTTTTTGTTCACATTAGATACTCATTTTGGATGTATTTTTTTTTCTAAAAACACACTTGGCAATATGAGATTTGATATGTTGTCTTTTTGTAAAATTACAATTTTATTTAACTATTTAGTTATATTTAAAATAATTCAGTCAATTATTTTAGGTTTTATGTATCTAAATTCTAGAATAAAATTACAAATAAAAGATGAAGATGTTAAGTATTTGATCATTAAGTTTATAGGTTTACAATAAGCCTATTAAAAAATCAAGGTAACCCCTAAAACAAAAATTGTTAATTATACTTTATAAAGGGCAATAGGTCAAAAATGTTATGTGTATTTGAGTGGATAACAGTTGTTTTTTGTCATAGCACAGGTGACCATTTACAATACTATAGCCTAAAGGTTCATAAATCATTCTTTGAAGTAATAGGTAATGCTCATATATACAACATCTAAAAATTATTTCCTATACTTTTAGGCAATAATTTTCATAAATAAGGAAACAGTTTTTAACTTTTCCTAAGACACAAAAATGTTGTAGACAATATTTTGATTCATTCAATATCTAACGCCATGTTCAACTCAAAAATAAAATTTCATCATTTTCATAGGCACATAATCATGTCATGGAATAAAAAAATCATCAAATATTCATTTCAAGTCTAAAAATTCTAAAATTTTAGGGACATATAGTACACACAAACAACAATGGTATATCTAAAATTCACTAGATAATTCAAACAAGAGACAGTCCTAAACCAGCCCTAAAATCACTACATAAATAAGGGGAAATCTCACTAATCATCAGCTCATAATTCTAGCATCACCAACGCATTCCAACATAACTAAGTTGTCAAATAATCAACCAAACATTGATTTAAAATTCAAAACAGTGACAACAAAAGTTAAATATGCGTTAGCAACATCAAACAAAACTTGCTCAAATCTGTAAATCTCTTGGTCGAAGACCAAGCATTACCATTCCATTGACCATAGAGCACAAACACCTTCAACCACTTAAGGGAAATATGGAGGAATCGTTTTAGGCTTTACTTTCTCACTTAATCAGTTCATAAAGCCTAAAAACTCATTAAAAACTATTATTAAAAAATAATAATGTTTAAAACTTTGGAAACTTTGAAATCTTGTGGGGTAAACCAAAACATCTTAAACTTAAAACTTTATTCATAAAAATATTTTCAAAACAAGTTTTAGAGCATAACTTTTGAAGTGTCAAGTGTGAAAAATAAAAATGATGGCGGTGCTATAAAAGGATGGTCTCGGCCTACCTAAATCATAAAAGTGAAAGGGAAAGGTTTTGTTAGCCAAACCTGAATTGAACAATAGTTTTATGAAGAAGGAAGCAAAGCAAGGCTAGAGCCTTCAAGGGTGGTGGTTTGGTTTGGTGATAGAGTGAAGAAAGTGGTTTTTTGGAGAAAACATGAACATACCAATTCTTTAGTAGGTGAAATAAGGTGGTGGCCTGAAGACGTAGAAACAAAGATAGAGGTGTGTAATGGAGATGGGAGTTTTGACCATCTTAGATGGAGGAGAAGAAGGTCTTAAAATTCATTTTTTATGGAAGAAATAAGATGGGATATTATTGGTGGTACAACCATGGTAAGCAGTTATCGCCCAGGCTACCGATCATACTTATACAACAGTCTTACTATGAAGTAGGGGAAACAGGGATAACTACAACAACATGGAGCAAATGGTAATGGATCATGTTGGACCTTCCATCGAGCGTATTCTAAAATATGATGATGAACCTGGGGATGAGAATGAGAATGTAGAGGAGGATGTAAATCACCAAGAAGAACAAGGTTGGTGACTAGGTTAACTAGAAGACCATTGACATTGCGGTACTTTATTTGAACTTACAAATCTTTAGAGATTTTTCATAGATTTACAAGTCAAATAACTAACTTGTTTGATCTATCTTTTATATATACAGGAGATGTATTACGTCATGCAAGCTTAGAAGAAGGTTACGTTGGCAGCCTAGACACCTGATGGGGAGGTACCTCCCATCCTTTCTTCTATCGACGATAATGTCATCTATTTAGAGGCCGTTGGAGGTGTAAACAAGAAAGGAACAATGTTTGGCCTTGGTGGGATCGGGACCCAGATCGCCTAGAAGAGGAAGGCCCCTGCCTCTTCCTTTACATAACCAGCAAATGTTGTTCAAGTTATTTAGAACCTGAACATCGAGCTAGCAGATGAGTGCCGGTAGAGGCAGCTGGCAGAGGAGCAAGCTGAGGGCACCGCCAGTGAGCTATATTAATAGAGCAGCGAGCTTAGAAGGACTGCAAGCGAGCTCAGGAGGATCGACTAGAGACCCGTAGGCAGCTGGCACAGTAGGAGACTCTGCTCTTTTAGAAGATGGAGGCTTTTAGGACTCGAGTCACACCTCCTTCTACTTCCCAGCCACCACCACCACCCTAGGGTCCCCCTACCTAGTAGTTAGTGACGGATTTCATGCTATATTTTTGTATTCATTTTTTTATTCTTACATATTTTTGTATTTATTTTTTATTCTTAGAGTTGTATATCATTTTTTTGATTATTTTTACATCTTTTTATCTCATTTTGTTTTTTACATACCTATTTAAAAAATTAGATAAATAATAAAAGTATTATCATAAAAAATCATATATAATTTTCTATATAAATATTTAATTAAACTTTATAAAATATATTTTATAATTTTTTACCAAAATATTAAATTTATAATATTTATAAAAAGATACTCTTTTACTATTAGCGATGAAAGTACTTCATCGCTGAATACATCATTACACCAGTGACGAAATACTCATTCGTCATTAAATACATCATAAGCTAGCGATAGAATACTCATCTATCACTAAATACATCATAAACTAGCGACAGAAATAACAACGTAGCGTGTCCAACTAGTCAGCTATAGACTGAAACCCATCGTTGAATTGGGTTTCTAGTAGCGCCACGATAGTAACGGAAACTAGTCAATCTAACAGCTACGCAGGCGTAGCCATCACTAACTTGGGTTCTTCATAACGACCATGGTAGTGATGCCCACTCTTTAACCACGTAGATATGATTTTAAATTCGTCGCTACCTCTGTTATATCTTAGCGATGACTTCAGCAACAGATTTACTTTAATCTCGCAGCTACTACTTCTTGTCAGCCACTATTTTGGGACTGAAACAACAACGAAGTTGATGACAAAGGGGACCACTACTTTGTCACCCCTCAGCGACACGAGTATCCCGTCATAAGTTTTTGTAATGGTTGTCTGTTACCATCACTGATTGGTAAGCGACCAGTGTTTTAGCAAGGAAGAATGTTCGTGGTTGACTTTGTCACTGGTACCATTTAGCGACGAATATCAATTCATTAGCGATGGATTTGGTCTGTCACTATATGGACTTTTTTTAGTAGTGTCGGTTATCCTTAGCCATGGTCAAACCAATAAACTCAACCATTTGATTAAAACACCCTTATGGTATATTGTATTCAGACTTCAAGTAACTCTATGTGAGTTTCACAACCATCCCATAACAAAGTATGAGTTAGTGCTAATACATCATAAAACCTTTGAACCTCGAATTCAGATCCTCCTTTATGTTGTCTTCCTCATTTGCAAGTCCTTCATGTTCTAAAAAGCACCCTGTAAAAGGTCTAACATGATCCATCAACATATGTTGCATGTTTTTGTAGTAGTTCTCCCTGCTACCCCCACATCATAGTAAGATTGTTACATAGGGAGCACCGGGGACTCAAGTAAAAATTGCTCATCATGGTTGTACCAACAATAATAATCCCTCATGAACCCTTTTTTTGTTCAAGTGGAGCATGACGTCATTCGGGAAGAGAAACTTCATGCATTCATATTTCGTATAAGGACACCAAATCTTCTGAGTCGCTTCAAAATTTATATTATTACTCATTGCAAATGGTATGAATTCACACAATTCAAGCACAAACTCTTTTGTCACATGATGGTTTGAATCAAGCCGAATGTACATCCACCACCTATTCATTAGAACCTCCATTCAAACTATTTATCGATTAAATAACTAATTAGTTATAATAAACGCCTGACTCTCATTCATAAACCCTTCTCTTTATCAGTCAAATTCAATACGACCCTATCCCATTTAGGATGAATTTGTAATCATTTATAACATATCAACTTGTTTGCATGAAACTTGTATTTTAATGTTCATTAAAATCTTGTATCATTTCACATTAGTCTTCAAGTACATAGACATGAGTACATATATATTACTATTGTATTATTGAATTATTATTATAATACCAACTTCGATTCCAAATATAAGTAAAAGTACCTAATTTCACACATATTAAGAATAGTAGTTGGAAGTAGTTATTTGCATTAATGTTCTGACATATTTGATTTAGTTTCCTGAAATACCCTTAATATCATTTATTACTAAAGAATTAGTGATCTTAGAAATATATACAAGAAGGACATATTTGGTATGACATTGGGAAAGTATAATTTTGCTTATATTCAAAGACCAAAAAATTCCACTAAAAATTATTTATATTTTAAACCAGATGTAGTAATATACACTATAAAAAAAAGGTAAACAACGAAGGTCTTTTAAAGGAGGTTTCAAAAACATCCGCTAACAAAATTATATTGGGGCATTTTTTCAAACCTCCTTAAATTAAATTTATAATGGAGGTTTTTAATTTATTAACGTGAGGTATTAATAAAAAAATATAAAGGATGTTATTTATGTTAATTAGTTGAGAGTATTAAAAACCTCATTAATTTACACTTATTTTCAACCAAAAATTTTCTCCAATTCTTCATATGTCGCTTTCCTCAAATTTAATTATGGAATTTTATAAAATAAAATATATTTTCAATTGTTCCATCCCTTTTAAAAAAATAACTATTCCCTCTAATTAAATAGGCAACCCAAAAAAACTGTTTTAATACATGATCCAGTCTTGATACCGGCACCAAGACAGGTGTGATGTGTCATCTGTTCTATCAGTGTTACCGACCCAGCAGGTAAGACATCGAACTAACATGACTGTATAGGCACTCCCCCTATACCGGCGAGCCCATATTGACACCTAGCACATCGGATATAACACATTCCCCACATCGGGACAGTAATTAACCAAACATAAGTGGCTTTGGTAGAAGTACAGCGACTCCCATTGCCCATGATGGATATCTGTCTTCGAAGGGCACTCACGCTACCATTTAGCCCATACTTGTTTCCCACGCTGATTAAATATATATATATACGCCCATACTCTGACAGAACTAAGTGGATATTCCCCACTCCCAAGTCTCATTATTCGAGGAGAGTTAGATTCATTCCCTAGGACAATCAGGCCCATGATTCTCCTCTATCTATAAATACAGCAAGAACACAAACAGGAAAGGACTTTTGACTCTAAAATATTTATCGCACATTATCACATTGTATACTTGCTATTCTATAACTGACTTGAGCGTCAGAGAACTTTCGTAGGTGACACCACCTTTTGCCTCCCTTTCAACACGAAGGACTGGTGCGTAGGACTTCGAGGACGACAAGACCGGTCTTCTCCCACTGAGAGATCAGATCATAATACCAGATACCTATTGTACTGGTGTAAAAATATCTAAAACCTTTGACTTTTGCGGCTGGCCCCAGACCGAATCTCTTAACCCCGGCTAGGACAGTTCATTGGCACACCCAGTGGGACCCGCTAAAGTTATCCCCACTTCTCGTTTTTGAAGTCTCGACTTTTATCATGGAAGGCAATGGGAGAAGCTTGCAAGATGGGTACGTGGAGGATGTCACTGCCCAGGAACAAGCGGTAAATAGGTGTTTGGCTTTTGAGTCA
Source organism: Clitoria ternatea (assembly GCA_037962975.1). Classification (NCBI taxonomy): domain Eukaryota; kingdom Viridiplantae; phylum Streptophyta; class Magnoliopsida; order Fabales; family Fabaceae; genus Clitoria; species Clitoria ternatea. The sequence continues at coordinate 112,711,079 of CM075671.1, forward strand.
CTAGGAGGAAGTTCAGGGAGAATGGTGCAAGTGTCTACGCTCGATCCACGGGATGAGATGATACGTAAGTTGATGAAGGAACTGGTGGAGTTGAAACGTGAGAAGAAGTCTGTCGAGGAGAAGGTGATGTCTCAAGCTGAGGGGACTTAACACACGGCTGAAGAGAGAAAATCTGCCAGTCTCCAGTACTTATAGATCCCCACATATGAAGAGAAGGAGCGAACACACGACTTTGGAGAGAGACAACGATAGGAGATGAAAGCTAATGATGATGCATGGGATTACAATCTCAACGTCCCATTCTCTCAAAGATTGATGAGTGTAGTCATTCCGAAGCACCTGCAGACCACTCAACCTCTTTTCATTGGGAAGTATAGCGGAGAGACTGATCCCACCAAGCACTTAGATGTGTATGTGTATGAAACCATATATTTGGGAGCAGATGAAGATGTCATGTGTAGGATGTTTCCTCACATACTAATAGATGATGCTCTTATTTGGTTCAACGGCTACCATCAGGCTCTATCGATTCATGTGGAGAGATGGCAACAGCGTTCGTGGACCACTTTGTGATCTCCAGAGATGTCCCTAGAACCTCTCATACTCTGGCCCAGATTAGGCAGGGGGAGTGTGAGACTCTCACAGATTTCTTGAAAAGATTTTACAAGGAAGCATCCGTTGTTCCAAATTTGGCAGAGGCACTACAATTGCACATTATGATAGAAGCCTTGCAACCAAACTCTGCTTTCGCCCTATCATTGGCGAAGACTCCTCCTGTAAATTTCAAGGAGTTCAGGAGGAAAGCGTCCAAATATGTGGGCATCAAGATGCATTTGGAGGCGGCAACAGTGAGACGAAAGCCACTAACACTATATCAGCAACCACGGATAGATAAGGACAGGTCAAGATCGGAACGCATGGAAAGACCATTTCATAGCAGTGCTTTTAATAACCCTGCACCCCGACGTCAGGAGAAGCGCGTGAATGCATTTGGTCACTATGCTCCATTAAGCGTCAAGCATTCGCAGATTCTGAGGGAGGTCGGATGGCCAACACTCAGTGTATACGGGATCAGAAGGCCGCCCCATATTCGAAAGCATAGGGACCAGCAAAAGTATTGTGCGTTCCATGAACAGAACAACCATTCTACAGATGAATGCCAGGCCCTAAAGAACACCGTTGAAACCCTAATTCGAGAGGGAAAGCTTAAGCAGTACTTGTTCAAAGAGAAGTCCTTCGATGAGCCAGACCGGATGGAGAAGCAGGGGAGAGAGCGAGGACGACGACAACGACAGCCACACCCCGGTCAGGAGGCTTACTGCTGCAAAAAACAAAAGGGGATCATAACTAGTGAACCCGCACAGCAGAATATCATGCCTCAGCAACAGCGCCAGGGTCGACGCGAGGTTATTGACATGATAGCAGAGGGTTTTACTGGAGGAGGAGTTTCCATTACAGCCATGAAAAATCATCATTGCATAGTTCTTTTGCTCCAAGGAAAACCCAGAGACAATCACCCCTTCAGAGACAGTGTGATGGCACCAGTAATATCTTTCTCTGATGATGATTTTGGCCCAACGGTCCCTGGAGGCAATGACGCGGTGGTAATAGTGGCTGCCATCGCTAATAAGGATGTGAAGAGGATACTTGTTGATCAGGGGAGTTCCTGTGACGTTATTTTCTATGGTTGTTTCAAACGTATGGGTTTTAATGACTCTGATTTGCAGCCTTACACGTAGGATCTGACAACTTTCAATGGAGCCAAGCAGCCAACAAAGGGGTACTTAAACACCCTAATATCCTTTGAGGGCGAGCCAGGAGCCAGGATGGAGAAATCCAGAGTTTTGGTGATCGATGTGGAGTCACCATACAATGGAATCATAGGCCGCTCAACCCTGAATGCTATGGAAACCATTGTTTCAACTCCTCATCTGCTCATCAAGTTTATAGACAAGGACAACAATGTGTCTTCCATCAGAGAAGATCAGGAGATGGCTAGGTATTGTTATAACTTGAGCCTTAATATGGTGAAGCTTGAGGCCTTCAACAAGAAAAGGAAGTTGAACGATAGAGGATCTACGGCGGGGTCTGTAAGCCTAATTGATTTGGATCCTAGAGTGAAATTAAAGATTGATTTGCTCAACCCGTCAAAGCCCACGTCAGATGGAAGCTCCAGGGATGTCGTCTTGGGAGATTCTTCAGAAAAGATCACGCATATAAATGTAAAGCTAGAGCCAGTCATGGAGCAGCGCTTGCTTATGCTCCTCCAAGAATTCAAAGACCTTTTTGCATGGACAGTAGCTGACATGTCTGGTATGGATCCATACTTTTGTTGTCACAAGCTAGCTGTCTATCCGAAGACGAGACCGGTTGCTCAGAAGAAGCGTAGACTGGGCCCAGAAAAGAAGAAAGCAGCCCGTGAGCAGACAGAAGAATTGCTGAAGGCTAGATTTATCAAGGAGATCTGTTACTCTTCTTGGTTGTCTAATGTCGTGATGGTCCAGAAGGCCAATGGCAAGTGGAGGATGTGCACTGACTATGTCGACTTGAATCGCTGTTTCCCAAAGGATCTGTACCCTCTCCCAAACATAGAACGAATTATGGATGACTCATCTGGCTATCAGTACCTGAGCTTCATGGACGTGTATTCGGTGTACAACTAAATTTCGATGTGGGAGGAGGATGAAGAGAAAACGGCTTTCATCAATGATCGTGGTGTTTTCTGCTACACTGTTATGCCCTTTGGCTTGAAGAACGCTGGAGTCACTTACCAGCGTATGATCAACAAGGTATTCAAAGGCTTGCACACTCAGTTAGTGGAAGTGTACATTGATGATATCATTGCCAAGACCTCTATTGGAGGTGACCATATGGAGGATCTACATCAAGTGTTCCTGTGGCTGAGACAGTACAACATGAGATTGAACCCATTGAAATGCACCTTTGCTGTTCCAGTTGGGAAATTCCTGGGTTTCATGTTGACTCAGTGAGGTATTGAAGCTAATCCGGGGAAATGCCAAGCCATTCTTGACATGCAGAGCCCGAAGAATCTAAGGGAGGTTCAATCCCTAAATGGCAAAGTAGCAGCCCTGGCACGATTCATGCCCATGATGGCGCACAAATCACTTCCTCTTTACAAAATTTTGAAGAAAGATAAGAAATTCGAATGGGGACAGGAGCAGGAGCAAGCTTTTCAGGAGCTTAAGGAGGTACTGTCTAAACCTCCGATATTGGTAAAGCCTGACCCCAGATAAACACTCATTTTGTACTTGGCAATTTCTGATGAAGCGTTAGGGGTCGCTCTAGTCAAGGAGACCCCGGATCGACAGAGGCTTATGTATTTCACAAGTAAGACGTTGCAGGGTGCTGAGAGTTGGTACCAGAAGATTGAAAAAGCCGCTCTCGTAGTCGTGTATGCCTCTCGTTGTCTACGACCTTACTTCCATGCTCACCCAATTATCGTGAGAATGGATCTACCGCTCTACTCTGTGCTAAGCAAGCCAGACCTCATGGGGAGAATGATCAAGTGGTCCATCAAGCTTTCAGAATTTGGTGTTTCTTATGAGCCACAAGGTGCAATAAAAGCCCAGGTTCTGGCTGACTTTATAGCAGAAATGTTGGGGATAGATCCAACAACGCTTGGACAACATTGGCCTGTTTATGTGGACGGATCTTCCAATAATAAAGGCTGTGGAGCAGGAGTGGTGGTAGAAAGTGATGATGGAGTCCATCTGGATATTTCCCTCTGTTTCAATTTCAATACATCCAATAACCAAGCTGAGTATGAAGCTTGCCTTGCCAGACTACGAGCCACGATCGACATCGGTGCGTCTGAAGTTACCCTCTGCAGCGACTCTCAGTTGGTAATATCACAAATACAAGGTGAATACCAAGTCTGCGACCCTCAACTCCAGTTATATTTGAATTGTGTAAAGGAGTTGAGAGAAAGATTTTCAACGTTGGAGTTCAAATATGTCCCAAGAAATAAAAACGCTAGGGCGGATATTCTGTCCAGGCTAGCAAGCACAAAACAACTAGGAAACACCACCACTGTGGTCCAGAGTACGTTGACATCGCCTAGCATTCCCTTGTTCCCTTCTCTAAACACTATAATGGTCAACTCTTCCTACAAAAATTCATGGGTTACTCCTTACATCCGTTACCTGGCTGATGGACAGCTGCCCACCAACGAGAAGGAGAAAAGAAGAATAAAAAGGGAGTTGCCATATTTCACCATGGTTGATGGTGTTTTCTACAGAAGAGGATTTTCAGTGCCTTACCTCCTTTGTTTAAAGGAAAACAAGATACGAGGAGTAATAGAAAAAGTGCATGAGGGGCATTGTGGACACCACGCTGGAGGAAGAAGCTTAATGAGAAAAATCCTCAGGGCTGGATATTGGTGGCCCACGATGAAGCAGGATTCCATTGACTTCGTCAAGAGGTGCGACGCTTGCCAAAGATTCTTTAACCTTCACCACACACCGGCTGAGGAACTTTTCATATCAGCTGTACCATGGCCTTTCTACCAATGGGGTTTGGATATCCTAGGGCCTTTTCCAACTGCGCCTAGGGGCATTAAATACCTCATTATGGGAGTTGATTATTTTACCAAGTGGATAGAGGTAGAGCCAGTGGTCCATATCACTTCAACCTGAACTCGTTGTTTTATGTATGAAAACATCATAACTCGATTCGGGGTACCCACACGGGTCGTCATAGACAACGACATGCAGTTCACAGATAGGAACTTCACAGATTTGCTTGAAGGATTGGGCATAGTCCAAATATTCTCATCCGTTGAACACCCATAAACTAACGGTCAAGCTGAAGTGGCCAATAGAGAAGTGCTGAAGGGGTTGAAGAAACGCCTCAGGGAAGCCAAGGGTGGATGGACAGATCAGTTATGTCATGTCCTTTGGGCATACCGCACAACGCCTCATTCCTCTACAAACGAATCTCCATATTGTCTGACTTACGGTGTCAAGGCAATAATACCAGTGGAGTTGCAGACTGCCTCTGCAAGGGTCAAGTACTTCCCTGAGGAAAACAACAACGCTAACCTGGCATCGGAAATGGATGTGATCCAAGAACTCAGAGAAGAAGATTTTGTTAGAGACCAAGCTATCAAAGCCAAAGCCGCTCTCCGCTATAACAAACGAGTCCAGTCCAGGACTTTCAACGTAGGAGATTTGGTTTTAAGGAAAGCAAGCATAGGAAACAAATTTGCGGACCAAGGAAACCTTGCTCCGACGTGGGAAGGTCCCTACAGAGTATCCGAGGTCACTGGCAAAGGCTCATACTGCCTGGAGAATCTTGATGGCTCACCGATCCGCAACAAGTGGAATACCCAAAACTTACGTATCTATTATAGCTAGTTGGTAAGACGGCATGTACTCTTTTTCCTTACTTGGGTTTTTCCCATTGGGTTTTTCCAAGAAGGTTTTAACGTGGCACAACCCCAACTGTGCTCCTCTTGTAATTCATAAATAATTTAGTGAAGAATTCTTATATAATTATGATGTGTTCACCCTCTTTATTTATGTTGTTATTTTTAGTACAATGCTATTGTATGAAAGGTTCTTCAGGATGGATGATCCTAATTCCTTATTCCGTAGTTAGCGATGTAACTCCTTGAAAGAATCAAAGGGTGAACGCCGGTGAAGGCCTGAGGGCAGCAAGCTTGTTCTTTTCTAAGGCCACGCTGAACCCCAGGTAATGAAGGCTTGGAAGGTAGGATCAAAACCGAACTCCAAGTACGGTTAGTAGGTATGATCAAATGCCGGTGAAGACCTGGGCGCAGCAAGCTGGTTCTTTTCCAAGGCCACGCTGAAGCCCAGGTAATGAAGGCTTCGAGGGTAGCATCAAAACCGAACTCCAAGTACGATTAGTAGGTACGATCGAACACCGATGAAGGCCTGGGCACAGCAAGCTGGTTCTTTTCCAAGGCCATGCTGAACCCCAGGTAATGAAGGCTTGGAGGGTAGGATTAAAACCAAACTCCAAGTACGGTTAGTAGGTACGACCGAACGTCGGTGAAGGCCTGGGCGCAGCAAGCTGGTTCTTTTCCAAGGCCACGCTGAACCCCATGTTGAAGGCTAAAACATCATCTTTATGATCGCTTTCCCTCAAGACAGATGGTCTTAACCACCTTTGTGCTGATAGCGTACTTCCTGGTGTGGGCATTCCCCATCATTTTACTTATAATGAAAAGCCTAGTCATCACTCTCGTGGTTAAGGTACTTTCCTTATAAGTTTTTACATATGTAGTGTATGTTTATATTGAACAGTGAGATCATTATAAGTTATGATATACCACGATAAAGGGGGATACGTTTCCTTATTCTTACCGAATTAGAGGCAGCATCCCACAATGAGTTCTTATCTTTAAAATGTACTCACTCCTGGGGATAACATTTATATATGTAATTATCCGTTATACGTTACGATAAATCCAAGCTCATTAATTTATCTACTACAGAAAAACTTAGAATGTCGTATAAAGGTAAAAAACTCAACAAGTCTATTGAAGAAACTTAAGATAAGTGCAGTGGACAGTACTTAAGGACAAATGTTCGTTTCATTCATAAGAAATAAAATTTACATAAGTTGTTCAGAAATTAATAAAAACCTGAGCTGATCCTAGTACATAGCAATACTCATTAAAAGGTAAAAACTATAAGGGCACAAGGTCAATTATTCTTCTGGCCTGCCTCTTCACTACCTTCGTTCTGTTCACTTCTGACCTCACCCTCTTTTCCACCAGTAGCCTCATTTGTAGCAGTAGTTATGCTTGTTCCTTCACCTCCGGGCTACTGGGTGATGGGGGTCGCCATTGATTAACTCTTGGGTAGAGGAGGCAACGTGTACGGAGTGTTGGGTGGATCCTCATGACGGTTGTCAACAACTACTACGAGCATCCCTCCATGAAACTCATAGAACGGATTGATACCATTCAAGTTAAGTTCCACTTTGGGATTGCGATGAATAATTTGATGCACAGCTAACCTTAATGAATCCTCGGTAACTTGAACACAAATGTCAACCGCCTCATCGGCTTTGGCGATAGTAGCCGCTAACTCCGCCCTCAATACAGTATTGTCGTCATTCGGACTCGCCAACTTCAAACTTTCAATTTCCATGAGCATCTCCTTCTCCCTCCGAGCCCATTCTTCAACTTGCTTCGAGTAGCTGTAGGCTTTCACCTTTAGTTCCTCTTCCAGTTTAGTTGTTCTCTCCCTCTCCGTGCAGAGGCTCACGTTAAGGTCGGAGGAACTCTTCTTTTTCTCAGCCAACTTGCCCTCTAAGTCTTTCACCAAAGACTTCTGAGCCAAGGTCTCCTCGTATATACATTCCCCATACTTGTTTGATGTCTTGAGCCTCTCCTCGAGAAGCTTTATTGCCACCCTATCCTTGGCAGAAGAAACGATGAGATTTTGAACCTTTGAGGTCAATCTATCAACTTCTGGACAGTCGCCTGCCAATCTACAGAGCGACTACAGGAGACCGGATAACTCCTCCAGCTACCATCTTCTAGCCTTGCATGCTTCCTTGATCTCCTCTGGCTCCAGAGTAGGCTTCAACTTGTACCGCGGACCTGGAATAGACTCCAGCCTTGGACCCTCATAGACTAAGAAATGAGCGAGGCATGAATTATTGGGAGGAGGGCAAGAGACCTTGGGCGTAAAGAAGGTGGTCAAAGGTTGGGTTCCAGTAGTAGGAGCCTTTCTTGGGGCATCCAGGGTCGACCCCATTGCATTTTTGCCCTTGGAAGCCCCAGAATCGGTTTGGCCCTCCGAAGTGTTGATCTTTTTGGAAGGAGGAGGGCGAGACTCTGTCTGTGTTGAATGGTTATTCTTTATTTTCTTCCTTTTCTCCCCAATTTTTTCCCTTTAATGATAGGGGTGGGGTCAGTAGATTCGCCTTCAAGTAGGGGAACATCGTCACCCGTAGAAGAGGTGAGGATGATGGTCTCAGGGGTGACTTTCTTGGATTTTCTTTTCGGCTGGATATCATTCTCAGCAGCCACAGACTTCCCTCTAGCGACTAATGATTTTAACCACTCCATGGCTAGGGATAGTTCTCTTATTTCAACTGCACAAATAAACAGAAAGATGATTGGATACTGTGAGGTATCAAGACATGCAAAGAAAGCCAGTTAAAGAAAAGATGGTGGAAAATTATGTAAATATTCATCGCGAACACTTTCTAAACCCAACAAAGGCCTGCAAGAGAAAGATTTATGGGAGGCGGTGTAGGATTCGAGGGCGAACAAAACAGTCACAGATTCAGTAGAAAGTTTGTCCTCCTCTGTGAAGTAAGCTTGGGAAGTTAACAGAAAATGTTTGTGTGACCAACTCACAGGAAACTTATTAATACCGTCTTTACTCTGCCAGAAGATCGGTTTATCTGGTTGAATCCGTACTCTAGTGTAGAACAATTTGAAATATCACCCATCGATCTTAGCTGAATCAGTAAGCGACTCAAAATTAACAAAATTTGAGAGAGTCCGGAGGGTGATTAGGCTTACTCCTCCGCTTTATTTATTTGCATGACGGACCACCTGGGTATAGTAAAAGAGCATGGAGACCGTCGGAGTAAAGTTGAAGTAATCCCTGAGAACTTCGAGAGAACGGACTAATCCCCATCCGTTGGGGTGAAGCTGAGAGGGGGCGCAATCCAAAAACCTCAGCACCCCCATCTAAAATTCTATTAAAGGGAAACACACACCAAGATTGGGAAAGAGGAAATCATACATATAAACCGACCTCTCATCAGGGACGAGGTGGCAAATCCGTTCTGTAGGACGAGGCGCCAGCACCATAAAGCGCTCCTTTAACTTCTCTTTGGCATATACCCTGAACCGGGGTTCCATCCTTACTCCGTCATCCCTGGCATGAGGAGAGGGAATATCCCAAAACTCATCTGCTACCCAGTAGTAAGGATGTTTATTTTGGAGCTTTACCCAGTCAATCCGGTGTGTAACCACGTTGCATAAACCTGAAGTAGTCTTTAAAATGTATTGCTGGTTCGTCGCCCCTTCACTAGATGTGCCCTCACAAGCCATCTTACGGAGAGCTAAGTTAAAAATCTTCGCGCTGCGGTTAAAAGCCACATCGTCAGAGAGGTACAAATCAGCACTCACCTTACTCTCATAGGAACGGTTATCCCCTGACTCAGAAGAGGATTCCAAAGAGGGTATGATCACCCTCCGTCGTGATTAAGGCAACACCTCCCTCTTTAAGCGTAGTAGCCTGGTGCTAGAGGGAATCATTAGGATCCTCCCACCATGATACCTAGGAGTTCAAGATGAAGCTCTCCCTCCTCTAACCCTAGGGCCAACGCTACTTGAACCTGTATGCATTTTCCCAAACACTCAAAAAACAAGAAAGAAAATGGGAGTAAATGAAAAAGGTGGTTACCTAAAACGACAGGAAAAGAGAAGGCAGGAAGAACTTCGTGAAACAAGCAGTAAGTGTCTTCTTAAAACTTTTACAGAGTTTTGCTAGGAAATCAGAAGCAAGTGATTTCCAGAATCCACTAAGTGCCTCTTTTATAGGTGGCGAAGGGTTTCGGTTACCAGTCTAGAAGTTATGTCATTTACAATCAAACTCGTCCATTCATAATCAAAACGGCGTAGTCGTTTCAAACCCAAAGGCGCGAAAACAATGTCGATTCACCGAAGGGCCTTTCAAAGTGGGCCCAAGAGTTCAGAATCCAGGCCCATATCATGAGACACAGAAAGACACACACATTCGAAGTATTAATGGCTCACCCACGTGCTTAAAGTCATTTATTGCCCAATCATGAGAAACATTTTACACTTTACAACCGTTACTCGAATACCAAGAGTTGCGAGTTCCAAAAACCTTCAGGATTCTCACACAATGAATCTCTATCCAAATCTGTCGTAGGAACATTACGATAACGGTGCTTTCATTCACAGGTCAGTTCCACAGGCAACAAAGCAGCACGAAACCAACGTACATTTTGACAAGTACTCTTTGGCATGGGTATACTGGTATCCAGACCGCTTACAGATAGTATAGCTTACATGAGCAACTTCACTAGTCCCTCACTAAGACAGGTGTGACGTGTCATCCGTTCTATCAGTGTTACCGACCTAGTAGGTAAGATATCGGACTAACATGACTGTATAGGCACTCCCCCTATACTGGTGAGCCTATATTGTCACCTAGCACATCAGATATAACACAATCCCCATATCAGGACGGTAATTAACCAAACATAAGTGGCTTTGGTAAAAATACAGCGACTCCCATTGCCCATGAGGGATATCTGTCTTCGAAGTGAACTCACGCTACCATTTAGCCCATACTTGTTTCCCACGCTGATTAAATATATATATATATATACGCCCATACTCTGATAGAACCAAGTGGATATTCCCCAATCCCAAGTCTCATTATTCGAGGAGAGTTAGATTTATTCCCTAGGACAATCAGGCCCATGATTCTCCTCCATTTATAAATATAGCAAGAACACAAACAGGAAAGGACTTTTGACTCTAAAATATTTATTGCACATTATCACATTGCATACTTGTTGTTCTATAACTGACTTGAGCATCGGAGAACTTTTGCAAGTGACATCACCTTTCGCCTCCCTTTCAACGCGAAGGACTGGTGCGTAGGACCTCGAGGACGACAAGACCGGTCTTCTCCCACTAAGAGATCAAATCATAATATCGGATACCTATTGTACCGGTGTATAAATATCTAAAACTTTGACTTTTGCAGCTGGCCCCAGACCTGATCTCTTGACTCCGACCTAGGACAGTTCAATACATTTAAATTATAAATTTTTAGACCAAATACATAATTTGATATTAACTTCATTTCAATGTTATCCTTACCATCAAATCTAGAGAAACTAAAAAACTTTAAGTGATAGTCTCAAACCATCTAGGGCCCTTTTGTTTAAACTTATTTTAAGAGATAAGTGCTTTTTTTAATTAAAAAGTACTTATTTTAAATTTTGATGTGTTTGTTTAAAGTTTTAAAAATAAACAAATTTCTACTTATTTTAAGAAGCAACTCTGATCTGCTTATTAAAAAAAGTACTTATAAAAAAGTACTTATAAAAAAGTTCTTTTTTAAAAGACACTTGAAAATAAGCTTAAACAAACAGGCCCCTAATACCCCAAAATAAACCCCCAAATCCCTAATGTAACATCCCCGTTTTAAAATTAAGTGCTGAATAAAGAATGAACCATTAAGACTTGATTTCAACTAGAAATAACTGTTAATTGCATTAACTAAGTGGGCTTAAGCTATTAAAGAAAGAAAATGGTGGCGGACAGGGGATGAGGTGGAGTGCGCGTGACTGACGGGCACGCACTCTCCCATCCCACTCTTCTTTTGCTGTGCGCATGCACATGTACACTTATATATATATGTCGTGAGCCTTTAGTGATGAACACTTTTGCCAATTCTTCAGACTCTCTTCTCTTTCACTCCATCCTCTGTTTTCTCTCTTTGTCTTCATCTTTCTTCTTCTTCTTCCATCTCACTCTTCGCTCCTGGAGATCTTGATTCCAGTACTGAAGAACAGACTACACCCATCCCAGAATCAGACGCGGCATACGACAAAGCCAAGCAAGACCGGACGAACCAGGAGAAGGACATCGGACCCAACGGCAAGAACGGAAAAGGTTTCTGAGGAGTCTTCTAAAGGTAGGGGGCGCTTGCATGTCAAATGCATGGTCTAAGAACGGTACCGGATGAATGTACTGCCAAGTGTGTGTGTGTGTGTGTATGTTTTTATAATTATTAGAACTGATGCTGTGCATGTGTGCTTGTATTCACAATTACTAAAACTGATGCATGATTTGAGATTTTGATAGTGATCTTCGTGGCGATGGCGTAGTTTGCTCGTGGGTGATAATGATGGAACTGTTCTGTTGTCACTATGAAAAATATGTATGTGCATGTTCTTAATTGGATTGCTCAATGTTGTTAGTCTGATGACCGATTGTAACGTGCTGGTGAGACTGACTGAGTGAGGATGAATAATGGGAGATATCCGTTCTTGTTTAATGACTACGGTGAAGGTGATCATGGCACAATGATGTGTATTAATGATTGTGTTAGTTGCATGAGTAAGAGTGGGGTGACCCATGGAAGGTCAAGAACCCCAAGGGAAACGACTTCCAGTTACCAACCCTGGCTAGATCCCAATAGGGCTCGTGGTAGCCGTTGGAGCTAGAGAATTGAGTCTCGAGACGCCGTGAGGGGCCGGTGCCACCTGGTAAGAGCTGAGGGACGAGGGGCCAAAAGAAAAAGGGGGCTGTAACTGAGAGTCCTTTCCCGAGTCGGATCCGCGTGCATGCATATAGAAATAAGGCTGATTGTGGTGATGTATAAATCTATGTATATGCATGTGTATGACTTTGAATGCATGAATATATATATAGATGTGGAACAAACTCTGTGAACTATGTGTGTCATGAATGTTGTTTGAATTGTATGAACTTGGTTACTTGAGAAAGGTTGAATGATAGCAGGAGCGTGTACTGACGCTGATACCGAGTCTGTGAGTATCATTATACATGTAAAAGCTCACCCCTGCAGTGGCCATTTTCAGTGAATGTCTCTCGTGAGGAGGATCAAAGGCAGAGCTGGAATGCTGGGCGGAGTGCTGATGCATTTCGAAGGTTTAATTAAGGCGTTGTTAGATGAAGCCCGGACTAGCTCATACCGGATGTTAACGTCTTTGTGAATGAATAGAACTTTATGAACAAGAAGAAGTCTGATTTTGTATTGTAATTATTGACGTGCACTTTTATGTATATATATGGATGTATGGTTTTGGTGTGTGTGATGCCATGTGTTGCTTTGTTTCCTAATTATGCTTTAATAGATACGCAGGAACAGCCTGATCGAGCAGGTTATAGCTAAGTCCGAAAGAACCAAGAATTGCCTTAGGAAAACTTATGTCGGATACGTTGGGCGGAGTCGTACCCCGCCCGAAGGCGTATGGCTAAGTCCGCCCAGGCGTCGTCATAATTAGTTGAGTTGGGCGGAATAGGTTCAAACTCTTCCTTTCTCCACAACCTACTAATGTATATGTACCCTGTAACTTCTCATTTTTCTGAGTGAAAGGCGAGTGTGAGGATTTATTTAGTAAACCATTGTCCATACCCGACGGAGGAAACTACCTTGTAGTTGTGTTAAAGAGGCGTTATGTAAATTTCGTTTAGGCGGCGTTATACCCCGCCCAAGTAACCAGGACAGCCCGCCCGAGATAAATATACCCCGCCTAGCCAAGTAGGATGATTCTAACTTAGCCTTTCCTCCAAATGCTACGCGTGTGAATGTATTAACATATTTCCCTTATCTATTCCTCCTGTTGAGTGACCAGTATTAATCGAAGGGAAGCCTCGTTGTGAAATCTCCTCTATCCGCTGCTGCGTTACTATACCCCGCCTGGACGGTGTAAGACCCCGTCTGAGCGAACAAACGGTGTTGTGCAATCCGCCCCAGTGTCGATGTACTACGATAAACCCATTGAGCCGGCCCGGTTCTTAGCTTCCCTGTAGGTTGCTTTATGCGCGTGAATGTTCTTAGTTTTCCCCATTGCCTGTTCCCTTCTACATCAAATGTTACATGACTGTTTTTGTGAAAAATTTTCTCATATTTTGAGATTTATTAGTTGTAAATAATTAGGGTGTTATATTTTGGTATCAGAGCGGACCGAAAAGTCCAAGGCCAAAGTATGCTTACCAAGTGTAAGCGGTGGTGTTTGTGTCTTTGATTGAATGGTTGAAATTGTTGTGATATTGGTTGAACCTGATTGATATTGGCTTGCGGATAGGAGGGTGTTGCCCCTCCTGGTCCTATTGATTGTTTATTATAATATATATATATATATAGAGATGGCATAATGTGCTAAGTTATTAATTGTTAGACTAATAACTAGATCGGTAGTAAGTGGCTCCGTGTACTTATCCTTAAATGTCAATTTCAGGATAAGGAATGGCGCATCGTCAAAGTATGGAGGCTATAGCCACAGCATTCCAACACTTTGCTGATGTGTTTGAAAGGCAAGGCCAAACTCAACCTGAGGATGGCCATGTGCTGGACCGCTTCCTGAAGAGGAAGCCGAGTGAATTCTTAGGAGGACGGAACCCTGAGGCTGCGTTCAAGTGGACTCAGGAATTAGAGAGGATTTTTAGGGGTCTTCGCTGTACCGAAGCCCAGAAGGTGGAATGTGCAGTGTATATGCTACGAGATGAAGCGGAGAATTGGTGGAAGATAGCTAGGAGCCAATTCCCCGAAGATGACAATCAACTGACGTGGGACGATTTCAAGGCCTGCTTCCTAGACAAATACTTTCCCGACACAGTGAGGAGTCGAAAAGAGCTGGAGTTCATGGAGTTAAAACAGGGCTCCATGACTGTGGAAGAATACGCGACCAGATTTGAAGAATTGTGCCTATTCTATCCGCCCTTCCAGCAGCCGGGAACGGAGCACTCCAAGTGTCTTAAGTTTGAGAACGGACTGAGATCGGATATCAAGAGGGCCTGCAGATACCATGAAATCCGGAGTTTCCCTGCCTTAGTGAACAAGTGTAGAATATTCGAAGAGGATGACAGGGCCCATTCGGGCCAGTGCAGCAGAGCCAACCAACACTTGAGGCCTCAGCAATCACATTTCAAGAGGCCAGGGAACGTGAGGAGGAATGAACCCTCCACCAGATATCAGAACTATAATGACCGAGGGAGACAGATGAGTGGGCGACCCAGGTATGGCGGATGCTTTAAATGTGGCGGTGATCATTTTGCTAGGGAATGCAATGATACAAATGTTAAATGCTACCACTGCGGAGAGAAGGGACATGTTCGCCCGGACTGCCCCCAACTCCGCCAGGCAAACACCAATGTGCGTCAAAGAGAATTTCAAGATCGAACCAGAATGAATGATAACCCACGACCTGGTGGCAGAGACAACGGAACCAGAGGAAATATGATGCATGCCCCGAACAGTCGAGAGAGGAACACCGGCCCAACAGCGACAGGAAGGATCTACGCCATCAATGCAGAGGATGTTGCACCAGCAAATGATCTAGTACAATGTAAGTGCTCACTTGGAATGAATACGCTTAATGTTGTTTTCGATTCGGGAGCTACCCATTCTTTTATAGCTGATGAGTGCGTGAAACGGTTAAAGCTACCAACTGTGTCTATGAACCGGACTCTAGAAGTGGCCAGCCCCACTGGCCCTACTGTGTTCACATCGTCCATATGTAAAAATGTAGCATTTGAGTTGTATGATCGGAGTTTCACCTTCGATCTGATTTGCATGCCCTTAAAGGGTCTTGATATTGTGCTTGGAATAGATTGGCTTTCAGCCAATAAGGTATTAGTAGATTGTAGAAACCGAGAGATAGTTTTCCCAAAACAACCCACTGAAGATGGCGCGGCACAAGGTATAACCCAACTATTTATAATGCTTTGCCTAACCAAAGGTGAGAATGAGCCCCTAGTGAACGAAATTCCGGTTGTCTGCGAATTCCCAGAAGTGTTCCCAGAGGACGTCCCGAGTGTGCCTCCCAATAGAGAAGTTGAATTCTCTATAGACTTGATCCCTGGAGCCGAACCGGTCTCCAGTGCACCCTACAGAATGTCCTCAACTGAATTGGTAGAGTTGAAGAAACAAGTGGATGAGTTACTTGAGAAGCAGTTCATTAGACCAAGCGTGTCACCATGGGGCGCGCCTGTGCTACTTGTTAAGAAGAAGGATGGCAGCTTGAGACTTTGTATAGATTATCGACAGCTTAACAAACTCACAATCAAGAATCGATACCCACTGCCTAGAATTGATGATTTAATTGACCAGCTGCGTGGAGCCTCAGTCTTCTCAAAGATCGACTTACGATCGGGATATCACCAAATCCGAGTGAAGGACTCGGACATTCCTAAAACTGCCTTTAGGACTAGGTATGGTCACTATGAGTATGTAGTGATGCCGTTTGGTGTGACAAACGCCCCTGCTGTTTTCATGAATTACATGAACAGCATATTCCATTCCTTCTTAGATCGGTTTGTTGTTGTCTTCATTGATGATATTCTAGTTTATTCTAAGACATCGGAGGAGCATGAAGGACATCTCAGGACGGTACTCCAAGTGTTGAAGGAGAAGCAATTGTTTGCAAAGCTTTCAAAGTGTGAATTTTGGATGGATGAGATCCACTTCCTCGGGCATGTGATCTCCAAGCGAGGCGTCTCGGTGGATCCTGCGAAGGTAGCTGCTGTAATGGCATGGGAAAGGCCCAAGTCGATCTCGGAAATAAGGAGTTTTATGGGCTTGGCAGGTTATTATAGAAGGTTCATCGAAGGTTTTTCTAAGTTGGCATTACCCCTGACTAGGTTGACACGGAAGAACGTTCCTTTTGTGTGGAGTCCGGAGTGTGAGAGCAGCTTCCAAGAGCTGAAGAATAAGTTGACAACGGCTCCGGTGTTGGCATTACCTGAGTTACGAGAAAGCTTCGTGGTCTATTGTGACGCATCCGGACTCGGATTAGGATGTGTACTCATGCAGAAAGATCGAGTGATAGCATATGCCTCTCGACAATTGAAACCCCACGAACAACATTATCCGACCCATGACTTGGAGTTGGCAGCAGTAGTTTTTGCATTGAAAATCTGGAGGCATTACTTGTACGGATCCAAATTTGAAGTGTACAGCGATCATAAGAGCCTCAAATACCTATTCGACCAAAAGGAGCTGAACATGAGGCAGAGAAGGTGGATTGAGTTTTTGAAGGACTATGATTTCGATTTGAAATACCACCCCGGTAAGGCAAATGTCGTAGCAGACGCATTGAGCCGAAAATCCCTCCACATGGCAGCCATGATGGCAAAAGAAGTTGAGTTGTTGGAGCGGTTCCGAGACATGAACTTGCATGTTGACGCCCCTTCCTCTCAGAAGATGACAATCGGTACGTTGAGGATTGCCAACGAATTCTTAAAATCCGTGTACGAACAGCAACAGGCGGACTCTTACCTAGCTGAGATGAAGGGAATTCAGGCTAAAGGAAAGGATTTATCCTTGGCAGAAGGGTCAGATGGGATCTTCCGGGTGAGGAACAGAATATACATACCAAGTGAAGGAGGATTGAGAAGAATGGTGCTTGATGAAGCCCACAAAAGCCTACTCAGCATTCACCCAGGAACCACGAAGATGTACCACGACTTGAGGAGACAGTTTTGGTGGCCCGGACTAAAGAAGGATGTGGCGGAGTACGTGGCCCGGTGTATCACTTGTCAGAAATCGAAGGTAGAGCACCAAAAACCGTACGGTGCAATGCAGCCTCTAGAAATCCCCGTGTGGAAATGGGACTCAATTGCGATGGATTTTATCATGGGATTACCCAAAAACCGAGCTGGCCATGATGCCATTTGGGTCATTGTTGACAGGTTGACAAAGAGTGCACACTTCTTACCTGTAAATATGAAGCACCCGTTGCATAAATTGGCTCGAATCTACATTCAAGAAGTTGTTCGACTGCATGGCATACCTACTTCCATCGTCTCAGATAGGGACCCTAGATTTACGTCCAGGTTTTGGACCAGCTTGCATCAAGAACTGGGGACGAAGCTTTGGCTTAGTTCTGCCTACCACCCCCAATCGGATGGACAATCCGAGCGAACGATTCAGAGTCTAGAAGACTTATTGAGAGCGTGTGTGTTAGAGTACGGAGGGGACTGGGAGCAGTACCTTCCCTTGATCGAGTTTACGTACAACAACAGCCATCATCACAGCATTGGCATGGCACCTTACGAGGCATTATATGGGCGTAGATGCCGAACCCCGCTCTGTTGGTCGGAAACGGGTGAAAGTCTATTACTGGGACCAGACATCGTAAAGCAAACCACAGAACAGATCCGAGTGATAAGGGAGAAGATGAAAGCATCACAAGACAGGCAGAAGAGCTACCATGACAAACGCATCAAGCCATTGGAATTTCAAGTCGGAGATCGAGTGTTTCTGAGAACCTCTCCGAGTAAAGGAGTTGGACGAGCCTTAAAAAGTGGGAAGTTAAGCCCTCGCTACATCGGACCTTATGAGGTAGTAGAACGGATTGGCCCCGTGGCATACCGCCTCGCGTTACCAATTCACTTGTCCCGATTACACAACGTTTTTCATGTGTCTCAACTAAGGAAGTATTTGCATGACCCCAGCCACACGATGCCTGACGACGAGGTAGAGATCAAGGAAGATCTAACCGCTGTGACTACACCGGTTGGAATCGTGGATCGATCGGTAAAACGCTTAAGGAACAAGAACGTAAGGCTAGTCAAGGTGGAGTGGCAGCAAGGCAAGATCACCTCCTACACATGGGAACGCGAAGACGCCATGCGACAGCAGTACCCCGAATTGTTTACCTACGTAAGTACCGACTGAATTTCGGGGACGAAATTCTTTTTCAGTGGGGGAGAACTGTAACATCCCCGTTTTAAAATTAAGTGCTGAATAAAGAATGAACCATTAAGACTTGATTTCAACTAGAAATAACTGTTAATTGCATTAACTAAGTGGGCTTAAGCTATTAAAGAAAGAAAATGGTGGCGGACAGGGGATGAGATGGAGTGCGCGTGACTGACGGGCACGCACTCTCCCATCCCACTCTTCTTTTGCTGTGCGCATGCACATGTACACTTATATATATATGTCGTGAGCCTTTAGTGATGAACACTTTTGCCAATTCTTCAGACTCTCTTCTCTTTCACTCCATCCTCTGTTTTCTCTCTTTGTCTTCATCTTTCTTCTTCTTCTTCCATCTCACTCTTCGCTCCTGGAGATCTTGATTCCAGTACTGAAGAACAGACTACACCCATCCCAGAATCAGACGCGGCATACGACAAAGCCAAGCAAGACCGGACGAACCAGGAGAAGGACATCGGACCCAACGGCAAGAACGGAAAAGGTTTCTGAGGAGTCTTCTAAAGGTAGGGGGCGCTTGCATGTCAAATGCATGGTCTAAGAACGGTACCGGATGAATGTACTGCCAAGTGTGTGTGTGTGTGTATGTTTTTATAATTATTAGAACTGATGCTGTGCATGTGTGCTTGTATTCACAATTACTAAAACTGATGCATGATTTGAGATTTTGATAGTGATCTTCGTGGCGATGGCGTAGTTTGCTCGTGGGTGATAATGATGGAACTGTTCTGTTGTCACTATGAAAAATATGTATGTGCATGTTCTTAATTGGATTGCTCAATGTTGTTAGTCTGATGACCGATTGTAACGTGCTGGTGAGACTGACTGAGTGAGGATGAATAATGGGAGATATCCGTTCTTGTTTAATGACTACGGTGAAGGTGATCATGGCACAATGATGTGTATTAATGATTGTGTTAGTTGCATGAGTAAGAGTGGGGTGACCCATGGAAGGTCAAGAACCCCAAGGGAAACGACTTCCAGTTACCAACCCTGGCTAGATCCCAATAGGGCTCGTGGTAGCCGTTGGAGCTAGAGAATTGAGTCTCGAGACGCCGTGAGGGGCCGGTGCCACCTGGTAAGAGCTGAGGGACGAGGGGCCAAAAGAAAAAGGGGGCTGTAACTGAGAGTCCTTTCCCGAGTCGGATCCGCGTGCATGCATATAGAAATAAGGCTGATTGTGGTGATGTATAAATCTATGTATATGCATGTGTATGACTTTGAATGCATGAATATATATATAGATGTGGAACAAACTCTGTGAACTATGTGTGTCATGAATGTTGTTTGAATTGTATGAACTTGGTTACTTGAGAAAGGTTGAATGATAGCAGGAGCGTGTACTGACGCTGATACCGAGTCTGTGAGTATCATTATACATGTAAAAGCTCACCCCTGCAGTGGCCATTTTCAGTGAATGTCTCTCGTGAGGAGGATCAAAGGCAGAGCTGGAATGCTGGGCGGAGTGCTGATGCATTTCGAAGGTTTAATTAAGGCGTTGTTAGATGAAGCCCGGACTAGCTCATACCGGATGTTAACGTCTTTGTGAATGAATAGAACTTTATGAACAAGAAGAAGTCTGATTTTGTATTGTAATTATTGACGTGCACTTTTATGTATATATATGGATGTATGGTTTTGGTGTGTGTGATGCCATGTGTTGCTTTGTTTCCTAATTATGCTTTAATAGATACGCAGGAACAGCCTGATCGAGCAGGTTATAGCTAAGTCCGAAAGAACCAAGAATTGCCTTAGGAAAACTTATGTCGGATACGTTGGGCGGAGTCGTACCCCGCCCGAAGGCGTATGGCTAAGTCCGCCCAGGCGTCGTCATAATTAGTTGAGTTGGGCGGAATAGGTTCAAACTCTTCCTTTCTCCACAACCTACTAATGTATATGTACCCTGTAACTTCTCATTTTTCTGAGTGAAAGGCGAGTGTGAGGATTTATTTAGTAAACCATTGTCCATACCCGACGGAGGAAACTACCTTGTAGTTGTGTTAAAGAGGCGTTATGTAAATTTCGTTTAGGCGGCGTTATACCCCGCCCAAGTAACCAGGACAGCCCGCCCGAGATAAATATACCCCGCCTAGCCAAGTAGGATGATTCTAACTTAGCCTTTCCTCCAAATGCTACGCGTGTGAATGTATTAACATATTTCCCTTATCTATTCCTCCTGTTGAGTGACCAGTATTAATCGAAGGGAAGCCTCGTTGTGAAATCTCCTCTATCCGCTGCTGCGTTACTATACCCCGCCTGGACGGTGTAAGACCCCGTCTGAGCGAACAAACGGTGTTGTGCAATCCGCCCCAGTGTCGATGTACTACGATAAACCCATTGAGCCGGCCCGGTTCTTAGCTTCCCTGTAGGTTGCTTTATGCGCGTGAATGTTCTTAGTTTTCCCCATTGCCTGTTCCCTTCTACATCAAATGTTACATGACTGTTTTTGTGAAAAATTTTCTCATATTTTGAGATTTATTAGTTGTAAATAATTAGGGTGTTATACCTAATCCTTTTTTTGGCTTCTGTTTTCGCTTCCCTTCTCTCACCCACGATCACCTTGAGCCAATAAACTTTCTAACCCACTGCCATACCTTTTTTACCAACAAACTAGACTATCATCATTTACTCAAAACTTAGACTAGCGCATCATAGACCTTTGGCGAGCTTTTATTCCGTTGGCTTCGTGGGCGTACCGTGATGTTTCAGAGAGGGTATTATAGGATAAGGTTGTCAGAGAATTCTTGTTCGAGGTGCATGATGTATGATGATGTAGTTGTCAGAGGATTCTTGTTGTATTGTTAATTTGAAATACTAGGCTTTTTATCCTTGTGAAAAAGAAGATGATGCTAACCTCTGTCAATAGATAAAAAGTTAATGTTCTCCATTATTCAACACATATGGTCTGAATCTATTGTTGGTGTAGAGACTATCCTTTTGGTAATTTCATATTTGTTATTTTGATAAAAAGGTTTTGGTTGACATCGTTAATTTATTCAAATTACATAAATGCAAGGGTGCATTATTCAATCTGGATGGAAAGAAGGAACTTATAAATAATACATGCATTTGTTGTGATAGAGGGTTTGAGTATAGGTTGTCCTAGGAATTCTAGAGTAGTCAAAACATACTTTAATGCATATTTACTAAGTTTGAAAGTCAGCAATGACAATGTCATAACTAAAACAGAGACTCCCTTGCTTGACTTCTCAACCAGCCCTTTATGGTTAAATGTTTATGTGGAAAATAATGCAAAAGTTTTGCTTCTATTTGTTGAGGCCAAAGTTCAGGTAGCAATTTGTACACGTTATGTACCATACCAATAAATGGCACATGTTAGGTAGCAAATTGGTCTAGAGTTCCCCATTTAATATTGTCTAAGTTATGGCTTTTTATTGTAAAGTCTTCTTGCAAAAAGGATAAGAAAAAAGATCTTACCTAAAGCTTATTTCTTGTAACATTACAGTTTATTTCATCTTCAAAATGATTTCATGTGTATGTTTTATTTTTCTCCTCATTAATCATTGCAACTTTTAACCGATGAAGCCTAACGTTTGATATTTGTTTAAATGCTCTAATTATGAAGGTGAAAGGCTAAATTAGTATGTACGATGGAGGAAGCCTAATCTTTGGGTTGTCTGATTATCCAATTTCTGAGTTCGAGCTTGTTACAGAAGAGCTTTTATTAAGTGATTCTATCATAAAGGTACTATATTGTGATTCCAAGTGTTTTTCTATTATAATTTTCGTTTCATTTTGAATCCATATATTTTGAACTAATATTTCTTTCAGTTATATTTTTAGCTCATTATTTAACAATTTTAACTCTAATACATGAAGGTTTTTGGTGTATTTAGAGTTTTTGTTAAAATGTTACTTATGTGGAACTCCATAATGTAAATTGATGGTGGTTTAAGAACTGTTATGACTGCTTCAGTACTTGAAGTGAGAAATCTAGTTGTTCTTAGGGTAGAATAGTCTTTATCCTTTATTTGAGGTTAGGGGTGATCACCGGTCGGGTTCGACCGGGTTCGATTGACGAAAACTTCAACCAATGTTAACCGAAAATAATTTATTTTCAACCAAACCCGACCAAATGACCCTACGGTTTGATCGGGTTTCGGTTGAACGGTTTCGGTTAAGTTTGGATGGTTAACTTCGATTTAATCTTGTAATAAATTGAAATTTTTTGTGGTTAAAATTTACTTTTTAAACCTTTTTTTACACATTTTTCTCATTAATTCGATAGTATGTACTACATATATATAGTTCCTATAATCAATTTTACTTATTTGACTTCTCATTTAATAAATAATAATAATATATATGCTCTTAATATTATATATTTCTTATATATTTAAGCTTCAATTTTCTTTATTACTGGTTTTTTAAAAATTCGGCAACTAATTAATAGAATTATGACGATTTTCAAAATTATTAATAAAATAAAATTAACAAACAAAGATTATATATAGACAATAAAAATAAATTTATATCACGTTGTATTTTGCTTCTGGTACTATATAACTTTAATATGCTTGTAATATCCATTAAGTAACTTTAATATGCTTGTTATAACTTTAATTGTACAAAGCTAACCATTTAATGACTAAAGTTGGACCTGAAAAATGAAAAACCCAACCCCTAAACCAAAGTTAACCGGTCGGGTACGGTTAATTCGGTTGGGAGAAATTAAAACCGTACCCGCCCAAACTTACCCAAACTTAACCGGTTATTTTACCCGCTTACCCGTTTACCCGCCCAAACCTGACCGAACTCGTTTTTTATTCCTGGTTTTCACGGTTTCTGGTCGGGTGGGTGGATATTGCTCACCCCTATTTGAGGTTATGTAGTATCCTTGGTCATATAACCATATTTGTTCTTGGTGGTTAGATTGCGATTGTAACTTTTTCCATTACAGCAAAATTCTATCATCAGTTTAAATACAAACTTTTCTTTATATGGTCAAGGACTGTTATAGTTGACTGATGATAGGGATGCAATCAAAGGCCAGAGATTATCTTTGTCTATTTTCTATAATGTAACTGTAAGCAATAATCTATGTAAGAAATCTATGTAAAAAATCTATGTAAGTGGTTACAAGAAAGTTAAATGATTTTCTAAAGTTCTCTCTTATGCAAGGGATAATATCACCATAGAGTTAACTGAAGGCAAATATTCTATGAGTATCAGCAAATATTACTTAGCTACACTGTATTTGAACACTGGTATTTTCATGCAATGCATGTGTTCTATTGTTGTTATCTTTCTAAGGCCTTACTCTTTGACTAATTTTGGTCATACCTCAACTCCTCCACACCAATACAAGCTTGTGTTATGTCACTATTTCTCAAATGAATGCTTTTTCCCCATTGATGTTACACTTGTATGCAACATTTTAAGTAACAGTTCTTGTCTCGTGATAGATTGGTCCAGGTTCTTTACTTCAAACTCCTTTAGATAATGATAATAGTAGAGGCATATAAGTATGCTTGTTTCTTAGTCATATTGCTTGACTAAAACAATTTCCATCTGGCCATTGAACTCCTCTAGAAGTATAATTTTAATCCATTATATTCTTTGTTGTTTTTTCAAAAATGTTTGTAGGGTGACCGAACATCTTTGTGACACACAACTATGCCCGATAGATTTGATAACTCCACTTGATAATTGTCATGTCAATTATACACTCTCCTTCTCACTTCATGTAATATTTGTTAATTAACAGGAAGAATGGTATTTTTAGTTGCATTGTTATTTCATTTTAAAAGGTTAAATTCTTGCCTTATTTACTTACTAATCATATTTTTGCACTTCTGGAACTAAGTTGGAACCCATCCCACACTTTAGTTGCATTACATGTAATTATATAATTTTTGAATAAATGAATTCATTCTGGTATGTAATAACTATTTGATAAAATATTGGTTTTAATTTTTAAAATCATACATTTGCTTTGGATTCGAATCCTCTCTAGCGGACCCTTCTCTAGCTCCCTCATACAAGCTTTTTGTACTACTTTATCATAATATTTTTTACATTATTTTTTAATAATTGATATAAAAATATACCAGTTATTTTTATAGCTGGTATAAAATATACTTTTTACATCGATTAGTTATGTAACAGATGTAAAAATATTTTTACACCAATCATACACTAACTAGTATAAAATGATTCCACCTAACATATATATTTTAGACCAATTATAAAAAGAACTGGTATAATAAACCAGTATAAAGAGAGTCAATAGATTTCAATGGTTAATCTTATTGATCCAATGATCTATATTATGCTGGAGGGGCCTAGAGAGGATCCTGTTGGATAAAATTTTACTAAGGTTATGATATGAGATGAAATAATAACATTTTTCTATCATTACAACCTGTCGCGACTGGGATCGTGGCGAGAGGCCGACCGTAAAAAGAAATCGTGGAGTCGTCACCAATGTTTTTAAGGTAAAACATTAAAAAAACCCTAACATAAAGGTATTGGTCCTAAGTTGAGATTTTGAGTTCGGGAGTCTGATTGTAGATAGGGAAGGTATTAACACCGCACACTATCCGTTTTAAAAGTTACCCTAAATTGTTTAAGTTTTGAAATAATCCTAACAATTTCCTAATTTAAACCTCTTAGAGATGCCCTATGGATTTATTGTCGATTTGATAATTAAAGTTATATTTTTGGTGATTAACAGGGCGTCTCGTCCAAATAAATTAGGTCGTCATTAAAATGCTATGATTTTATTTTTATAAATTAGTGGCATATTTTTTAAAAAAATTTAAGGGCCCGATAGGAATAACTTCTGCTCCTATGTAATCCTTGAGCGTGAGGGGAAATCAGGGTTATGTAGTTCTTTTGTTTATTATTTAAAAATGTAAAGTAAGTCAAAATGTTAAGATTTAGGAAACATCGATCAACAGGACATCCCGTCTAAATTGATCTCAAATATTGTATATATTTTTCTTAACCTTACGTTTATTTATTTTATTATTTTTTATAAAAAAATTAATGGTCTAAATTAATTTTGAAATTAAAAAATTATATTATTTGAAGACCTATATCAACAGGATGTCTTGTCCAAATTGATTTCTAATATAAATATTTTTATTTTTTATATATCAACATTATTAAAATTAATTAAATTAAAACATAGATTAACAGGTCATTTCGTGCAAATTAATCTATAATATAAAGATTTTAATTTTTGTTCCTTATTGATGTTACTAAAATATTTTATGGTCTAAAAAAACATAGATTAACAAGACGTCCCGTCCAAATTAATTCCTAACTTAAAGATTTTAATCTTGTAATATATCGACATCATTGAAAATATTTTGATGGTTTAAAAAATTAAAACATAAAGATAAAAATTAAAACATAAAAATAAAAAAAATTAAAACATAAAAAAATTAGGTCGTCCCCGCTTCCCTGACTTCTTCTTCTTCCTTGCGTGCTCATCTTCATCGTCTACACATTGGTTGAGTGCTTCATCTTGTTCCCTTTTCCGTTCAGGTAAGTGTTTTCTTCCTCTCTTATTTTTCTGTATGTTGCATTGTGTAATATGTGACATTCTCTTCGTTATGCAGAGCACAGCGTCGTACCCTTCTCTATTCACCATCGTGCCCTTATTTATTCATCGTCGTTCCCATCTTCGTTGTTTCTCGATTCAGGTAGGTTACCTCTGTTCCTTGAACCCTCATTATCATATACTGTGTGCCTCTGTTTCCTGAACCCCATTGTCATATACTGTGTGCCTCTGTTCCCTGAACCTCCATTATCATTGTGTGCGAGCTATGAGATTCCTGAGAAGTCAGAAAAAGTTACATATTATGAATGCAAAGGTGTTGTCAATTCGTGGATAGGACTATATGTAGAGGGTTTGGTGGGGTTGAAGTGATTTCCATCAAAGATGCCAATCTGTGTTGACTGTTCTATTAGATTTTACTACTTGTCAACTTGTATTGCTTAATATATGATTACCAGGTGCTTGTTTATCACTATAAAAGTTTTAATGTTTCATTTCTATATACACAGATAGATAGATATCTATGTCTTATAATGTTTTATTTTTTTTGCCTTGTATTTCTTTAGTATATAATAATTGTTAGATTATTGGCTTTATTTGTTTTTTCATATTTTTCAATTTATATATGTAAATTTTGACAAATATCAATAAATATAAATATGATAATTAAAATCAAGTATCCCTCAATAAAATTTAACAAGTCTTGACTAATTATATTATTTAAAAACTACTTGCTAATTAGAGTATTTAAAAAGTACCCCTCAATTAGAAATTACAAATCGATAACTTCTATCATATAATTAGCCAAACTTTTTAAATGTCTTTTATCCCCTCCTTACAAAATGGACCCAAATTTATGAATTGTTACAATAGAGTAAAATAAATAAATAATGAAATAAATAAATATCCATAATCCATAATCCAACATCCAAAAAAATTTTTGTGGTGCAAATTTCTAAAAAAAATTAAATATCCATAATCCATAATCTTGTTTAGGTGTAATTAATCTAGTTCCTTCTCCACATCCGTAATCCATAATCCATAATCCAACATCCAAGACCATATCCATAAGCCATAATCCATAAAATAAAATTCAAACTTCAAAAGTCTCATAATCCATAATGCATCATCCAACACCATAGTTGTACTTGAAAATAACACAAATTAAAAACATCATACTAATTATTAAATAAAGGTCCAAACTTTAAAAGTGTTATAATCCAACACCATAATCCATAATCCAGTCCAACACCATACTTCTACTTCAAAATAACACAAATTATTTTTAAAGTATTATTGTCCATTTTAAAGTATTATTTTTAATCAAAATTTATATTTCACTGTATAGTATATAATATTATTTTTATTGCTATTGTATGTGTGTGGTTGTCAATGTTGTAAACTCGTAGGCTCATACTAGTTAACTAGTATGAAAGTTGCTTTGCATGAGTGAACAGTAGTTCCCCGTTTGAGATTCGACATAAACGGTCATTAAATTAATTAATTTCATCGTTTGTGTTGAATCTTGAATTGTCCATTTGGACAGTTTGGGATGAACAATTGTTTTTATACGCCGTTGGTATGTACAAGTTAGGAGTTATTTTAAAATTTGATAAGGTTTCGGTAACTTGCATTTTGTGTTATTCTCTGGGTGCATATTAGGTTGTGGTTGAATTTGATTTGACCACTCTCATTTTGTATACTTAGAGACCAATGCGAAATGCTGCCAAAATTTGATCAAATTTTAAAATAACTCCTAACCTGTATATATTAATTACGTATAAAAACAATTGTCATCCTGAATGGGTAGGACCACCACCTTTGTAGAAAAAGTGAGATTGATCATAGCACCTTGTAAATAGTTGGTATGGATCGGAGTTGGATAACTGCATCACGCATAAGTCTAGAGTACGATAGGGGAGTTGAATCATTTATAGAATTCATTGCGAGGAATGCTGAGGAGGTGAATGGAAGGTATTTTTGCCCTTGTGTTAAATGCTTAAACCTGCGTCGCTAGACTTGGAAGAGGTGCGAGAACATCTACTCTGTGATGGTTTTCTTCGTAGTTATACCTATTGGATATGGCACGGTGAAGATGTGGTGGTGCCAAGTACCAGCTCTCAAACTAAAAATCGAATCCAGATTCATGACACCGACGTCGACATGGATGACCGACTTGAGGATATGATCCGTGATGTGGGGGTAGAAGGTTTTAAGAGAGCTCATGTATATACGACTCTGTGTGAGGATTCTAAGAAGTTGTTGTATCCAAATTGCATCAATTTCATGAGATTATCAGCAGTTTTACGGTTGTTTAATTTGAAGGCCATAAACGAGTGGATGGATAAAAGTTTCACTGACTTACTGAAGTTATTGAAAGAAATGCTCCCAGCTAGAAACACCTTGCCAAATCATAACTATAAGGCTAAAAAGGTGTTGTGCCCTATGGGTTTAGAGTATACGAAGATACATGCATGCCCAAATGATTGTGTATTATTCTGGGGTAAGTATGAAATGCTGCATCGATGTCCTAGGTGTGGGGTGTCACGGTATAAGAAGAAAGATGTCGATTCTGATGAAGTCTATACTAAAGGGTCTCCTGCAAAGGTGTTGTGGTATCTGCCCATAGTTCTAAGACTAAAGCGTCTGTTTGCCAATGTAGATAATGTAAAACTTATGAGATGGCATGCTGATGAAAGGGTTATTGACGGACTACTTAGGCATCCGGCAGATGGATCGCAGTGGAAAAAAGTTGATACGATGTTTCCAGATTTTGCCCATAAACCAAGAAATGTTAGGCTTGCACTAGCCACAGACGGCATGAACCCGTATGGGAACCTGAGCACAAACTATAGTTCATGGCCTGTTTTGTTATTTGCTTACAACTTGCCGCCATGGCTGTGCAGGAAGCGGAAATATGTTATGTTATTAATGATCATTTATGGTCCACGACAACCGAGGAATGACATTGACGTATATTTAACTCTATTAGTTGAAGACCTCAAAATGTTATGGGAAGACGAGGTTGATGTATCTGACAGGTTTGCAGGGTAATCATTCAAATTACGTGTCATGTTATTCTGCACGATCAATGACCTTCCAGCGTATGGTAACCTATCTGGGTATAGCGTGAAGGGTCATAAGGCTTGTCCTGTGTATGAGGAGGGAACTAGTTCTGTGCGGCTGCACCATGGTAGGAAAAATGTTTATCTTCGACATCGAAGGTTTCTTAAAGCTAATCATCTGTTTCGTAGGTTAAAGAAGTCGTTCAACGATGTTCAAGATTTTGAAATGCCTCCTCCACCACTATCTGGTAGCCAGATATATGAAAAGGTGAAAGACGTCAATGTGGTGTTTGGCAAGTGTGAAAAACAATCCACCGCACAAAACCACTGGAAGAAAAAGTCATCATTTTTTGTCCTACCATATTAGAGGGAGCTTGATGTAAGACACTGCATTGATGTTATGCATATGGAGAATAAATGTGTGTAACAGTTTAGTTGAAACACTCTTAAACATACCCGGGAAGACGAAGGATGGCCTAAATTCGCATATGGACTTAGAGTTGATGGGTATACGTCAGGATTTGCATCCACATTCAAAGGGCAAACAAACATATTTTCCCCCGTCATGTCATACATTGTCTAGAAAAGAAAAGCAAAGTTTGTGTGAATTGTTATGTAGTGTGAAAGTTCCGTCTGGCTATGGTTCAAAATCAACACTTGTGTTTCCGTGAAAGACTTGAAGTTAGTTAGGTTGAAGTCTCACGATTATCATATGTTGATGCAATAAATTCTACCTATCGCCATTCATGACATTCTTCCTAAAAATGTAAGAAATGTCATAACAAGACTGAGTTTGTTTTTCAATGCCATATGTTGCAAAGTAATCATCCCCGACAAATTGGATGTGCTGGAACAGGAAGCATCTCTTATACTATGTCAGCTTGAAATGCATTTCCCGTCTTCTTTTTTTGAAATAATGGTCCACTTAATCATCCATTTGGTGAGAGATGTCCGTTTGTGTGGTCTAGTGTTCTTGCGGTGGATGTATCCCGTTGAGCGATATATGAAGATATTGAAAGGGTATATGAAGAATCAACGTCGTCCTGAAGCTTCGATTATGGGAAGGTATATTGCAGAGGAAGCTATTGAGTTTTGCACTGATTATATGTTATATGCTAAAAGCATTGGTATTCTGAAGACTTGTCATAATGGGCGATTGGATTGGAAAGGTGCGATTGGTAAAAAAAATGAAGAGCATGCCACGTGATGATGTCCTTCAAGTGCACTTGTATATTTTGAACAACACGGACGACGTACAACCGTATCTAACCACACACAAAGAGCTAGTCAAGAGAAACAACCCTAGAATGACTGAAAAGTGAGTGTTGAATAAACACAACAAGACATTCATGTAGTGGTTCCAAATCACCATTTTGAAAGATACATTTGCTTCTGTGACATTACATTGACTAACAGAGGGCCCAAACTTTGATGTCTTCACCTTTTGTGGGTATGACATAAATAACTATTCATTTTATACAAGGACACAGGATGAGAAAAGTACAAATCAAAATAGTGGAGTTATGGTTGTGGATCAGTCAATGCATTTCTTAACTTTAAAGGACAACAACCCTGTCATGGCTGAGTCATGCTACTTTGGTGAGATTGAAGATATATGCAAAGTTGATTATGATCCTTTCACCGTTCCTGTGTTTAAATGCAAATGGGTTGACAATAAGAACAGTGTTAAACTGATGATTTTGGATTTACATTGGTGGACCTCAACAAGATAGGTCATAAGGAGGAACTATTCATCATGGGAACACAAGTGAAGCAAGTTTTTTATATTACTGACCCGGCTAACAAATGGTGGTTAATTGTTATCCAAGGTAAACACAACATTAGAGACCCTAGTCTTGATGTTATGGAAATTTCATCCGCCACAACATGTATTCCACCATCTATCGTGGAACATGACATACATGATGTAGTTGCCAGTCATCATGACCACCATGAAGGCTTGTGGGAAAATATACCATCTTCATAGGGTATGATTGATTGTATTGAATGTTATGTTAATAAATTATTGTATTAAATGCTATATTAATTATTCATTGTATTAATCATGTTACAAGTACTATATATTGACATTTAGTTTTTCCTTGTTTGGACAGATACTCATGGCTAACTAGGATCCACATTCTAGGTCTGACTCATAGGCTACAGGTTCCTCTACTCAGAAGAGTAGAGGTGTTACCCGGATGCAGGATATTGCACTCAGGCGTCATGGAGGAGAGAGGTTATATGTTGACGTTGATGTCAACACTAGTAGACTTGGTGGACCACATGCCTCGAAGTTTAGCAGTTACTTGGGGGTCATGGCTCGCATGAAGGTGTCCATTATTATCCCCGACTGAGATAATGTCGAGGAGGATGTGAAGAACAACATTTGGTCAGATATTCTAGTAAGTTAGATATCATTTAAGTTTTATTTAAGTGTATTATTTCAAGTAATTCACAATAAACTATCTTATACGGACTAATTCCCATTTGTAGGAGTCTTGGGAGTTACCAGCACATGACACACTGAGGAGGAAGATCCTCAGTATTATTGTTGAGCGATGGAGGACATTCAAGTCGTCACTCACCAGGAGGTATGTAAGGACTTTAAATTCTTAATCAACAATTTACCAATTATCTTACCAATTTTTACCAATCCTTACTGCCATTGGTGAATTGTAGGTATATACTCAGGGATGAGCGAGGATAGTTCCCTGGAGAGAAATATACCTTCATAGATCAGGAGACTTGGGAAGCTTTCGTTGCATCTACGCATACCGATCAGTGGATTGTACATCAGTATTTAACATGATTAAATTATTTACAATTTAAACGTAACTCTAACCTATTTTCTTTCTTGTTGTAGGCCATACGAACGAAGGCACAAAGCATCAGGAAGCTGAATGACTGCCCCCACAGATTGTCACGTGGGGGTTACCGATGATTAGGGGAGCACATGGCCAATGAGGAGGCCAGTCAGTGTCAGGCTAGCCAACTTGACACTGGTGTTATGGATCCCTCTTCCCCACCTACACGCCATGAGAAATGGAAGCGGACCAGGGTCAGGAAGAGTGGGGAATACACTTCCTCACAAGCTCAGGAGGTCGCCTCACGGATAGTAAGTATTTGCCTTATAAAGTTTTCAGTATTTTGGTTTACATGAAGCACTAAACACTAACTTGTTTGGTTTCAGGATTCCTTGGTTGACTAATCAACCCAAGGGTCTTTCGTAGCCCATAGTAGGCAGGATATTTTGACTACCGCCATCAGCAGGCCAGAGCACCCAGGAAGGGTGCGTGCTGTTGGTCGAGGTCACGGTAAGTTGTTAATAACTGTACCCTGTCATTTTGTTTTCTATTAAACAATTATGGTTTAATCATTCACATTTCACAGGCCTCTGGAGCCATTACGGTGCTCCCGACCCAACGCCCTCCATCGAGCAGTTAGTGGAGCAGAGGGTTGATTCGAGGGTGGCTGCTGTGAAGGCTGAGTACCAAGAGCAGATAATGGCACTTCACATAGAGATGGCCCGA
Source organism: Clitoria ternatea (assembly GCA_037962975.1). Classification (NCBI taxonomy): domain Eukaryota; kingdom Viridiplantae; phylum Streptophyta; class Magnoliopsida; order Fabales; family Fabaceae; genus Clitoria; species Clitoria ternatea. Next base: position 112,743,669 of record CM075671.1, read on the forward strand.
TTCAAGGAGGAGATGAAGGCCTTACTTAGCCATCACCAGGAGCCTACTGCCCTAGTTGTCGACCCACAGGTTGGATTCCTTATACTATTTAACTGTTCGTTGTTTATAATTTGTTTCTTTAATTATGTCATAATGTCTGCTTGATGTGTAAATATGTAGGTACGGAGGGTTAGCACTAAGGGGTCGTGCGCTACAGCTGACCCTGACGATGATGGGTCGAGGCTGCGGATACCCATCAATGTGACTTGTTCATTGATGGGACGGAGGAGCCAGTTGCCACTGGCATAATGTACAACTTAGGCCCTATGGTTCACCATCAGTCATTACCTGATGGTATGTCCAAGGTCTCTATTGTACTCATCCTCGAGGAGGACGCTGTTGTGCCAGTGGAAACTCTAGAGGTGCAGACTGTTGGTAAGGCGATGGGACACTTCCTTATGTGGCCCAACAGACTCCTATCGGTTGCTCTTCCATAGGTATAAACCTAAAACACTAACTGATTTTGTTATATTGTCAATTATGGTATAAACCCTTAATGTTTTAATTGTTCAACAGGAAGCAGGATCGACATTGAAGAAGCCAGACCCCATCGATGATCTGATCCAGATGCTGTGGAAGGTCGGGGCTGACCTAGGAGAGGTCGCTCTTGAGGTACCATGGCAGCCACTGGTATTCGGCCATCCAAGTTCACTACTAGTTTACATTATGCGGAGTGACTTGTACGAGATTATGATGGGGTTGACGATGCTGAACATATCCATCATTCAGCTGTGGGAATTGTAAGTATATCATTTTATGTCCAATTATTTCATTATACAAGTTATTTGTCGCTAACCATGTCTAAACTTGTTTAGGTTTCTGCATAAAATCTATGTGGACTTGGGTTCGATGGAACTTATGGTTTCTTAGAACCCTCTTTTATACAGAGGAGAGGAAACAGCAAGGAGGACACTCAGGTATACATCCAGAATTGGATGTATGAGTCTAGGAAAACGGTATACCTGGCCCTGTATCTTAAAGGGTAAGATTCTATTCCATAATTATTGTCCATTAATTTTTGCATTTTGAAGTCTCACTTATCACTCGTAACTGCAGCGCTCATTGGACGATCATGGTGATCTGTTCCTAGGCTTATGTAGCTTTATACTTTGATTCTGTGCACGAGACTATTCCATAATACCTCAAAACAATAATAGACGTGTAAGTTAATCCCTAAAAAATAAAATAACTTTCTACAAATTCGATTACATCATTTTTGTTCTTCTATAATTCTAACTTGTGTTTTATTCTAACGTAGTTCAATGGTTGGATACAATCGACTACATGGAAGTAAGTTGACCGGAAGAAAACTCATGTGGGTGCACCCAAAAGTAAGTCAATCGAATTCATTGAAATCTTTATTATATTTTGAAAACTTGATTTCACTTATTCTATATTTTATGTCCATTGTAGTCTTATAGGCAGGAGGGTAGCTACGAGTGTGGCTATTACGTCATGCACACCATGCTGACCATTGTCCAAGAACATTTAGTAGATGGATGGACAGATGTAAGTCTCACTTGCCTAGTTTTCTACCAATTTGATCAAATCCATGCATAAAATATAGCTTTTGTTTTAATTGTTTTGTGTATTGTTTGCAGTACTTTTAGGACTGGTCATACTTCCCTAGGACACTTGTAGATAATGTTAGAAAGCAATGGGCCGCATACTTCATTGAAGTGACATAAGGACTTAGATAGATATAGGATTTTTATTCTCTTATAGTTGTACCTACTGTAGGGTTAGGGGTTCAGGGTGTATTAGTTTACATTCATGTCAATTGTATATAGTTTAGGGTTTAGGGTTTGATAGTAAATTAATGTTATATAATTGTATATAGTTTCATTTTCTACATTGTTATGATTTGATAGCAAATTAATATATATACATACCATTTGTTTTCATTTCTTGTTGCTGCATATGCTGGGGATATACTATGCTGGCTGTATCATATTGTAGGTTTGGGAAATCAATAAAACAGAGCCCACATTAAAAAAACTCAGATTTAATCACAGTTATTACAATAACCGTGGTGATAGATACACTTTAGTCAAGGTTGTTATCATAACCATGATTGTATATAGTAATGCAAATGGACGTTTATGACCACGTGTAATCACGGTTATGGTTGGCAATCGTGATTAAATATGGTCTTATTTAATCATAGTTGTAAATAACCATGATTAAATAGGGTCTTATTTAATCACGGTTATCAACAACCGTCATTAAATAGGGTCTTATTTAATCATGGTTATCAACAACCGTGATTAAATGGGATCTATCATCACGGTTGCCAACCGTGATTAAAACCCCTTATCTATTATCACGGCTGTAACAACCACGGTTCATGAGCCGTGATTAAAAGCCTATTTTAACCGTGATTAAATCCTTTTTCTGCACTAGTGCCTCCCATTGGCGTAAATGCCTTGTATATATATATATATATATATAATCCTATTTTGATTTCTGTCCTTTTTTCCTCAATGGCATAAACACTATATAATATATATATACCTTTTTTTTATTTTTAAGATATATAAATATCTTTAAAAAAATGATTTCATTCTATAATATATACATATATATATATATATATATTCAAAACAGCTCTATCTCATTTTAATATATATATATATATATATTCTCAAAAACTTTATCTCATTCCTTAAAATCCTCTCATCATTTTTCTCTAATCTCTTATTATAAAAATCTGATCTCTTCTTTTTTAAATTCAAATTTTAAACTTCCCTCTCCTATTTAAATTTTAAAATTTCTCTAAGATTAGATTCCATTTAAAAAAAATTTAAAATTTATGGTTCTAACAATGATTTAAAAATTTTAAAGATCAAAACCCAGATCAAAAATTTGAAATTCAAACAAGCCCACAGGTCTACTTTTTTCTTAAAATTTAAATCCTATGTTAGATTGACTTATTATTATTATTATTATTATTATTATTATTATTATTATTATTATTATTATTATTTATTTTTTAATTTTTTTATTATTATATTTCAAAAAAAATTAAATGGGCCCGGACAAAATTGGGTAACAACAGCTTGCCCCTCTTTACTTTTCCCTTACTATATTGTAGTAAGGCATAAGAAAAGACTGAGCAAACCAATTTTGTCCAGGCCGTCAACTTTGATGACATGAAAATTTAAAGGATGCCATGTTCGGCGATAAGGAAATTTAAAGGGTATCATGTTCGGTGACAAGAAATTTAAAGGGTGCTATTTTCGATGATAGGAAATTTAAAGGATGCCGTGTTAGGCGATAAGGAAATTTTAAAGGGTTTCATGTTCGATGATAGGAAATTTAAAGGGTGCCCTTTTCAGTGACAAAAAAATCTAAAGGGTACCATGTTCAGTGAAAGAAAATTTAAATGGTTCCCTTTTCGGAGATAAGAAATTTAAATGGTGCCCTTTTCAACAACAGGAAATTTAAAGGATGTCATGTTCGGTGATAGGAAATTTAAATGGTGCCAGTTTCTACGACAGGAAATTTATATGGTGCCCTTTCGGTGATAAGAAATTTAAATGATGCTCTTTTCGATGACTGGAAATTTAAAGGATGTCATGTTCGAAAACAGGAAATTTATATGGTGCCCTATTCAACGACAAGGAAATTTGAAAGACGTCATCCTTCGGCGACATGGACAAGGAAATTTAAAAGATGTCATCCTTCGGCGACATGAACAAGGAAATTTAAAAAAACGTCATTCTTTGGTGACATGAACAATGAAATTTAAAAGATGTCATCCTTCAACGACATAAACAAGGACGGCAACATGAACAAGGAAATTTACAAAGATGTCATCCTTCGGCGACATCAACAAGAACATGTAAAAGACGTCATCCTTCAATGACATGGACAAGAAATTTAAAAGATGTCATCCTTCGGAGACATGGGTAAGAAAATTTAGAAGACGCCATCCTTCAGCAACATGAACAAGGAAATTTAAAAGACACCATCCTTCGGCAACATGAACAAAGAAATTTAAAAGACGCCATCCTTTCACGACATGGACAAGAAATTTGAAAAAAACACCATCCTTTGGTGATATGAACAAGAAAATTTAAAAGACGCCATCCTTCAGCGACATGGGCAAGAAAATTTTTAAAAATGCTATTCTTCAGCGATATGAACAAGGAAACTTAAAAGACCCCATCCTTCGGCAACATAAACAAAGAAATTTAAAAGACGCCATCCTTTGGGGACATGAACAAAGAAATTTAAAAAAGGTCATCCTTCGTTGACATGGACAAGAAATTTAAAAAAGACGCTATCCTTCAGCGATATGAACAAGGAAATTTAAAAGATGTCATCCTTAGGCGACATGGACAAGAAAATTAAATAAAACGCCATTCTTCGACGATATGAACAAGGAAATTTAAAAGACGTCATCCTTCGGTGACATGAACAAGGAAATTTAAAAGACGCCATCCTTCGGCAATATGAACAAGGATATTTAAAAGACGCCATCCTTCGGCGACATGCACAAGAAGTTTTAAAAAAGTCATCCTTTGGCGATATGAATAAGGAAATTTAAAAGATCTCATCCTTTGATGATATGAAGATGAAAATTTTTAAAAAAAGGCCATCATTCGGCAATAAGGAAATTTAAAAGACGTCATCCTTTGGCGACATAAACAAAGAAATTTAAAATATGCCATCCTTCGACGAATTGAACAAGGAAATTTAAAAGATGTCATCCTTTGACGACATGGACAAGGAAATTTAAAAAGACGCCATCCTTAAGCAACATGGAAATTTAAATGGTGATGCCAGTTTTGGCGATCAAAGTATTAAGACCTGATGGGAGAATAAAGGAAAATCAAACCAAGTTTAAATCAAGGGAGAAACCTTTGGAACCGTAATCCTTACAGATTTCGGGTCAATACTCATGGATGAAACGGATGAATGAGGCGAGCCTATCTTTGGGGCATGTATATGGCTCGGTCCTTATGATGCTCGTCTGAGGTGCTAATAGATAACAAAAGCATCTTGCTCTCATGACCCTTTTTAAAAAAAATTGTTATTGCCTTATTTTTTTTTGTTAAAGTACATGTTTTATCACATCAATGAAATCTCACATATAAATGCGTATGGAAAATGTAGTAATTTTATTCATGTGGGTCAATCAAGTACGGGGAAAAGGAAAGGCAAATTAGATGCAGGAAAAAAAAGAAAACAAATATGGTCGAAAGCTTGGTAGTGGATGAAGTAAGGAGAGTTTACAGATCCTCTAGTGAATCCTTGAGAACAATAAGAATCTTGATCCTATATCACAACGATGAGTTTATCCTTCGATCTTGCTTTCGAGAAAGTAATTCAACTATAGTCCTTGTGCCCCAGTATGGCCATGTTCTACTTGCACCAGGAATTTTAGTTACTTTTCCAAAATCTTGACCCTAATTTTTTCCTGAGCCACCTTTTCAGGTTTTTGACTTATTGAGTCGCTCTAATTTTTGCCTACACCATCTTTTTAGGTTTTCAGCCTAGCGAGCATAATTTCTTCATTCCTTTTTTTATCTATTTTTTATTGCTTTTTGCTTTTGGTTTTGTTTTTTAGTTTTTTTCAGGCAAAGTATCTCTTGACTGTGTCTACATTTATGGGCATCAGCAAGTCATCTCTATCCATGTTGGTCAAAGCTTCCATAGATATGCCCCTGTTCATTTCGGGACTTGGCCAAGATGTCGTCCACCTAGACTTCTATCATGCCATGGAACAAGGTCACCATCGCCTTCTGATAAGTTGCCCCAACATTTTTCAAACCAAAGGACATCACTTGGTAGCAAAAGAATCCCTACAAGGTGATAAACATAGTTTTTTCATGTCTTCAGTGAAACAACCCGGTTTAGATAACAGCAGCCCGAGACAGGAAAAAAATTTTTCCCAAAGATCACTGGGTGTTTAGGGAAAAATAAGCAATTGAAGGTTAAGAAGAGTAGAAATCCGACTCAGAAAAGAGAAGGCCGGGTCAGAATATTACACATTAGCAAGACGTGGCTCCAGCTACGAGAATCAGCGGATAAAAATACATAAGCGGCTACACTCGCTAGAGCGAGGATTTATTCGCTGAAGTGACAAATACACTCTGATAGTTTCCCACTCGGAATGGAGTCCAGATTCACTTGAAAAAGTCTTTGCGCTCACGCTTCCCTCGGAAGTTCATTCAACACATCCTATTCTAGCCTTAGAGTTCACAGGTATAAACTACTCGGGAGATGACTCCCCTCGATCACTTCACTCGGGATCTATACCTCCTTCCTCACTCGGAGTACTCTCCTCAGCCAGATATCACTCGGGAGTGTTTTCCACACCCATCACTCGGGAAATGTAGTCTACTTCACACTAAGGCTCCCTCACTAAGTCAAATCTCGCTTAAAGGATTGTATAACTTTCCTCACTCGGAAATGCTCTAACTTCTCGCCACTCGGGATACATACTAACTCCTCTACATGCGGAAGACCTTGTTAGACTAAAGTCTACTCCGTATTATCCAGATCTTACTCCCTCTAATAAGTTCATTACTACAGGCTCCACTCAGAATCGTATTGTCAATTCAACCATCGGAGGAAACATTCACTCGGTTGACTTTCACTCGGAAACATCTAAATACCCTTCAATCGGAAGGTTGTATCTAAGAAATCTCTCGCTCCATCACATGTTGACCAACTTACCTTGAAAGCGATTTTAATGGGCATATTCCACTCGGAGTTGGCCCAACCTTTCTTCATTCGAAAGAAGGTCACTCATCACGCCTTGCACAGGTTTAACTTAGCTCTTATTTATTCAGAATCATGTGGGCTCTACAAGCTTAGTAAAATGTAACGTATACCACCTGGACTTTCACACACAGCACAAGATGAACACACAGTATTATATATATAAATATTTATATGCACATGATCATACTCTCAACCCGAGAGAGTTCAGTTCTGATACAGTTAGACAAAAGACCAAATTAAGAGTCGGCCAAGGCTATGACAAAACCTTATATACAGCATATACATATATATATATATATATATATATACATTTCCACAGTACACAAGCACTCCACACGGTACGTAGCTTCTCCATCATTCACCGTCTCGTGTGATGTCCACTGAAATATAGCCACAGTAGGGGTGAGTATCTTAAATATTAAATGATAGATACTGACTCGGATTATTCCTCAATCATGCAATAACATATATATATATATACATAGCAACAATCAATAACATACACAGTGCCATTCAATCGGAACACACACAAGGCATCTTTCAATCGGAATCTACCTAGTTATCTCTCGGCTATATGCACATATTATTCTCAATAACACTAACATATATACATACAATCGCGTCACAGTCAACATCAATTGTACATGTACGCAGGTTCATTCAATCGATCTGACTCGCGTATTATTGGTTTTTATTGTTGCAACATAGGCTCTCAGCCTTTTATTCAGCTCCCAATTGACTCGGCCGTTTTACTGGTACCAAACCATTTGCCCTTACTTGTAACACAAACACTCTCAGCGTCAACGGCAGTGTTACGGGCAGCCCTGAGTCCCACTCAGTCGGCTTGCCTTGAGTCCCACTCAAGGACTTTAACAGCATCTCATGCATATAATTACCGATTCAAGTGGTAGTGTCACACACTACATGCTCTCAGCATTCTTACTAATGCATCTCATGTAAGTATCGTCATTAGATTACGAACAGAATTGGTAAATCACTTCCACACTATTAGCTCATACACCTCATGCACCACATCTATAACCACACACGGAATGATCATACAAACACAGATTTCACACACTAAACCTTTTACTCAACAATACATGCATCATATGCAATCGGTATTAGACATTATCAGAACTCAGTAAGTTAATCTTTCCTCACATGCAGTCAGCATTTAGATTCATAGTAGCCTGCATTTCACATAAATCACACGCTAATCGTCAACAATACTTTAACACATCCTCCTCATGCAATCATTCAACATTCTCAAGATTATTAATGTAACACCCCGAATTTTACAAAGGAATGAATAATTAATGTGAATGGCAAATAGTTAATGCTTATTGAGGAAGATGGGTGAGAATATGTGGAATAAATCTAATTTGATTTATAATAAGGAATTCTGAGTGAGAATACTTAGGAACAAGTTAAATATGTCTTATATGATGTATATGATAGTATGGATATGATTAAATTGGCTTATGATGAAGTTTCATAAGTTGGACTGTGTGAAATCTGCGTTTCCTACCTCTGTGTTGATAGTCTCGCCCAAGCGAGAAGGGATCTCGCCCAGGCGAGGATTCCCTGTGTTGGCCTTATGGTTTCTGGGAAATTTTCGCTCAGGCGAAGGTTAATTTTGCTCAAGCAAAATTGCCTATGTATCAGTGTTGCTCTCTGGAGGAAATTCGCTCAAGCGAATGGAGTCTCGCCCAAGCGAAGGGTCTGAGAAATGGCATTCGCTCAAGCGAGTGAGGGATCAGCTTGAGCGAGCCAGTGAGGAATTGGTCACTGGATCTTCTTTGCCCAAGCGAATGTGAGTAGCTTGAGCGAAAGGGGAAGTATGAATGTTGGGTGATGCTCACTCAGGTGTGACTGGTACAGTTATACTAGACCGAGTGTGGTAAGTATATGGTGAGTGTGTGGGATTTTGAACTAGATTTCCCTTGAGTAAGAACCTTAGAAAATAATTCTGTGATGTTGTCAATTTCCGAGTAAAATTCTGAGCAGTTGTGTTCCGAGTGGAAGTATTCAAGTTCAAGGTAACTCATTCCGATGGAAGTCTCTCTGTGAGTGTAATTTCCGAGTGGAAATGGCACCGAGTGGGTGGTGTTGTCCAGAAGTATTTTGGAATGACTTCACTCGTGGGAAAAACAAAGGAAGTCAGCCTTTGAATTATTTATCCGAGTAGAATCCTGAGTGAGTGTGAAAGCAATAAGCATTCCGAGTGTATGATTATATATGTGGGTCGGTAGATTGGATTTGTGGATAGGTTTGTATGTATGAAAATATACATATATACATAAGGGATTTATATTGATTTGATGCTTCTTACCGACTGGAATATGAATAATGTTGGGTGAATAATTCTAAGTTGATGAATTCCGAGAGAAATATAGGAGGCTTGGATCCAATTCCGAGTGAGGCTATGATGTTTGTCCTTCTTTTCCAAGTGGAGAATATTTAAATGGATTTTTAGAGAATTGCCATTGATGAACCCATCCGGTGTAGGATTAGATGGGAGAATTTCCCGAGTGATCCTTGTGTGGCCTTTCCCGGGTGGAAAAGCATGAGTAAACCCCGAGTGGGATAGGTTTAGATATTCCCGAGTGGAATTCCGAGTGATCCTCTTCCAAGGGAGAGTTGTTGTAATGGTTTAGATTGGACTATATCCTAAGTGTAGGAAATATATATATAATCCGAGTGAATAAGATTATATACTCCGAGTGGTTAGGATCTGAACAAGTCCGGGTGAGACTTAATGAATTCCCCGAGTGAGTAAGATATCATATGCCGAGTGAATCTGGCTGGAATATTTCGAGTGGAGTATGATTGTGACGACCCCTTCTGAGTGAAGGAAGGTCTACGTATTCTCCGAGTGAGAAATGTGAAAATATACCGAGTGGTGAATGTGGAATACATTCTGAGTGACTTATAGTGGTGATACACCGAGTGGTGTTGACAAGCAAATATTCTAAGTGAGGAAGGATTTAGGATTCCGAGTGCGATGCCCCTCATTTACCGAGTGGAAGACCTAATAAGTGATGGGTCAGTTTTAGAGAAATTACCGAGTGAAGGGTTGATTGAGATGACTCGGATTGGATTGGAATTGCTGAGTGAGAGACTATATGAGTATGAGTCGGCCCAAAATGTCTTGGTTGAATGGAAAGTGGATCGGTTTAGATTGTTATATCAAGTGGGAAGCCGAGTGTGAGATGACTCGGATTTAGTTGAAGTTTACCGAGTGAAAATCGAATTAATATTGGGTCGGTTTTAAGGAATCCTGCCAACAGAAACCCGAGTGTTGGGAAAGATGATTTCTGGTTGGATTCGCTTAAGCGAATTAATACCTCGCTCAAGCGAGTGAGTGTAGAAATAGGTACTGGGGTTATTTCGCTTGTGCGAATGGAGAGGCTTATGCGAGATAGAGCTGTTCCGCTCAAGCGAATATGGGTTTCGCTTGAGCGAGTGACACCCTGTTTGCGTGTTTCTTCACTTTTCTCACGGTTTAATTACGTGGACCCTTCTTTTACTTAGTTCTAAGGATATAAAAGGATATTAAAGTAAATATAACATGGTATGATGGATTATTGGACTGCCATTTGTAATTATGAGGTAATAGTGAGATATTTTTAAGGGAAACATTTATTAAGACAAAAACTCTTACTTTCTTTCTACCTTTCACGTCACTTCTTCCCCTACTTTCTTCATTATTCTTCTTCGTCTTCTTCATGCTGTTCCCCATCTCCTCTTTTCTTCTCTCCAAAAACCAAAACCGTGTGGAGCTTTCTTACCCTCTCCAATATTTGTTTTCATGGAGGCTCAAGGGAGAAGCTCATGGTTGAATCCTCTTCCACTCTTCTCCTCTATTTTCGTGTGGATCTCTCTTTTCCTTGGGAGCTCATAGCCAACTCTTGGGTGAGGTAAGTTCCTCACCATTCCTTATGAGTTTATGCCCTAGATTTTGGGTTTTTGGTTTTGGAGGAGTATTTATTGTGTATAGGGAATTGTTGGGAGAAGCTTAAAGTGAGGAAACCCTAGGTGGGGTGTTGTTATTATGATTTTAATAGTGGGTTATTATGGAGATGCATGAATTAATATTTGGATGGGTGGAAAATAAATGAGTAATTATGATGTTGATGGGTTTTGGTGAAACCCTAACTTTAATAAATTGGGGGAAGTGTGAAAGAAGAGTAAAATGTATGTTTAATGACATTGGGGAAGGATATTAATGATGGAAGATGGCTATTGATGTAAGTAATGAGTATTGGTAGCAGTTGTTTGGTTAGTTGGCATTTATGATCTAAAGGATCTTGACTTTGGAAAAGGAATTCCCGAAGCCTAATACAATTATATAACTTAGTGTCTAACAAGTCTAGGACTTGATGATAAGCTAGAAAATGTCTAAAAACTATAAGGAATGCCTTGTGATGGCTTATTAATTGTATGAGTGCATATGTATAATATGTAGATCGTATTCTGAATGGTGCAAAGGAGCTTTTGGAGCGTTGGAATGGTTCGGCTCTTCCCTTAAGGTAGGAGAGGAGTTAACATTTAAATTGCATGAGTTATATATTTGATGATTATTGTATGTGATGAATACTCATGTTTGCATTGCCATATATATATGTATTGAATTAGTTAGAATGGCAATAGCTAATTATTGAGAATTATTATGATACTCTTATGTTGGGTTGAAAATCCCTAATGAATATATATAATGATATTGATATATAAAAGGAAATATTATGACATTCTAGTGGTGGATACAAGTAGTTGACTTGTATGTATATGAGGCAATAATGATTGCCAAATATGTGAATGGTGAATGTGCCTCGAATGAGTTTATGTGTGGATTAATATTATGTTGTTTGCTATGCCTTTGTTATCCATGTGTGGATTATTGTGATAGATGTTGTGGCTATTGGATGCCAATTATTTGAATGATGTGCCTTGAGGGGCCTTGTGAATGTTTATATGCCAATGAATGCTAGTTAAATTGATGATATGCCTTGAGGGGCTTGATAAATGATTTTGTATGATTATTGAAATGCCATTGATGACAAAATACGAAATATACAATATATCCCTAATTGAGAGGGTGAGATGTTCTTGCGAGGTTGTTGAGCATATGCATTATTGCATCTTGCATTCATGGCATGTCATAGCATTGGTTTTATATGGTTGCGATCACAATGATGAAAGATCCTGCGGGATTCTATGAAGGGAGTACCCCTTGCGAGGTGGGAAACCAATGTGATGATGATATGATATTATAATGGTGGTTGCGATCACCTGATTGTGAAATGTGAAAGGCCCTGCGGGGACCATTGTATGATAATGAGCCAGTGGTTGCGATCACTAGGTATTTGATATGATAAAGGGCTTGCGAGCACCTATGATGCCCATGGTTGTGATCATGAGGCGGGAATACCCCTTGCGAGGCGGGAAACCTATGATTATGAATGATTGATTATGGATGTTGCGATCACCCGTGATATGAAATCGGATCCGTTGCATATGCATTAAACAGTTGACATATGCATTGTTTTAAGACCATGGCATTTGTGATGGGATGACCACGAGTGTTGAGAAACCCCTTGCGAGGAGGTATTTGAGTGAAACCTCAATGAATTAATGATGAAATTGAATATAAATGCCCTTGTTGATAAGTGGCAAAGTATTGATGTATGTGATCGTGTATATGTTGTGCTTATTATGATATTGATTGTGATTTATGAGGCTTGTATGCCTATTCTAATGATGAGATGATCAATGAATGATAATTTGATGATTTGATAGCAAAGCACACATGATGTTTGTATGCATATACACATGATCACAATATATATGTTATTCGTCATTTTGAATGTATAACTCACTCTCCCATGTGGTCTCCTTTTTAGCATTGTGATGCAGGTTACCATGGGACAAATTCGGTTTTAAAGATCAAACTTGGGTGAAGGTAAATAGTGGTAGAGGAAGTGCCTTGGCCGGCATCATTTATGAATTCATGTGTAATGAATAAATTGTGTATGATGATATAGATGATTTAGAGATTTTAAGTATGTACAAGGTAATCCCTTGAATTGATGGATGATGAATAAATATATGTAATTGTGTAAGAGGTGGTTGTTTAATAGGCTTATAATTATACCATTGCCTGCTAGCCTAGCCTTTTCTCATATCGTCATATATGGGACTAGGTGTATGCCCGGTATACACATTCTTCCACTGTATACTCTATTGTTTTTGTATACCTTTATGGGCGAACTAGTTATAGATCCAGGTTTAATGTATTAAAATTGTACACTTTGGTTTTCTGTGATTCGAGTTTTGGTGTGATGCTGAACTTAGTTTGGAACGCGAAAAATTTATTCGCATTTATATTATTTATGACGATCACATCGAGATTCGAGTATAGAAAATCAGGGGTGTTACAATTAACATGCATTTCATGGACGGAAATTGACATGCATTACCCAACTCCTAGTCATCATGCATCCAGGCATCACATATCCCTTACTCAATCAAAACACACCTATCAACGCATTTTAAATCACCAGAATCAACAACTCATTAACACCTAGAACCCGTCCATAACCCATGCATTTAAGATATAAGATAACCCCTACCAACTAAAGAGACTCCAAGAAGTTCCTCTGTTTTCAGCGTTGGTCCGTTGTCCTGCTTGCTTCGTCCACCACTCCCTCTTGTTCAGTCCCCCTCGAACACAGTCGCACCCTTTAATCAGCTTGGGAACAGGAAGCTGTTCTTCTTCCACTCGAACGATTGCTCCTCACCAACAGTGGGAATCTCGGGTTCTCCACTTCACCACAGTCGCGAAGTTACGAAAAACAGGGGATAGAGAAGAAGAAGAACGAAGAAGGAGGAGAAGTAGGAGAAGATGGAAAGTCTTGAGGAAATTTGGAGTGAATGGAGAAGTGGTTAAGGGCTTCAGCCCATATACTCCTAGAAACGCAAAGAGTGAGTGGGGAATGCGGATCGGAGCCTGCTACACGGTTACATGTCACAATTAGTCAGTCCCGTCAGCAGTTAAGTTTTTAATTTATAATTAACCTTACTTAACACTTAATCTTAATCTAGTCCCTAATTAATACGCAGGATGTTATATTCAGGCTCCATTTTAATTTGGTTATACCTAGAGAAACCATGCATGAATGAGAAGATGGAATTCTGAGTTGTAGTATCAATCAGCACATCAATTTGTTGCAAAGGAAAATCATCCTTAGGACTGGCTCTATCTAAGTCTTGATAATCCATATATATTCACATCTTCCTATCTTTCTTCGAGACCGGGACAATGTTAGCCACCCATTGAGGGTATTTTGCAACAGCTAAAAATCTAGCATCGTATTGCTTTTTAACCTTATCCTTAATCTTGAGCTTCATCCAGCGTAATTTTTGTTCAACCAAGAGGCACTCGGGTTTTAAGGGTAATTTGTATTTTGCGATGCTGTTATCCAATCAAGGCCTATCTTGGTAGGACCAAGCAAAGACATCACAAAACTCTATCAATAAATTAATCAGCTTTCGTTGTTGTTCTTGACTTAGGGAAGTGCCAATCTTGACCTCTTTTTTATCCTCTTTACTCCTCAAGTTGATGGTCTCAATCACCTACTGATAGAGCTGAATTTCTTTAGCCTCTTGTTCCATCATCCTGGTTAATTCAGTGAGGGACCATAATCTTTTTCACCCTCTTCGTCAACGCAATCAACTGAATACTTGAAGTCGTGAAATGGGATCACGACCTTACTATTTTCGAGTGAACCATTTTCGGATTTGCATTTGGGTGAATAATAGAAACAGTCGAATGAGGGATAAAGGGAAAGGGAAAGGGTGCAAAGAAAGAGATATTGAAATTGAAATACGTATTTATTAATGAAATTTTGAAAACGTGACAAAACATGCTTCCCCTTTATTGTAAAAAGAAAAGGCCCCAAAGCCTTGGGCATAGCAAGGGGAATATCAAGTCATTAAGACAATTACAAATTACTTTGAATCAAAAATTAAAGTCATGGGGAGCTTAACAACCTCCCAGTTACAAAGTTCTATGCCTAGTGAATAGGGACACAAAAAGCTTGCGTCATCACAGGAACCATCTTCAATAACATAGACTTGATATGAATATATTACATTCTCGTAATCCGTCTTAACCATGAGTCTTACCTGAAGCCGTGTTCTATAAGGGTGCTTCCCCGTGATTTTTTCCCTTTTTTTCTCTTTTTCAAAATAAGATGTTATGAAAAGGAAAAGAAAAGGAGACAACAAAAAATAGGGAAAACAAGAAAAAGAGAAAAGAAAAAAGTCAACTTGTGGACTTGTCATGTCTTGTTAATCATTATTTCCTAAAAATATTTTTCGTATATATAGGGAATGATGATTAACGAAACTTAAGAGTAAGTTACAGACTTCTCAAATCGTCTAATTTTTTGGAAAAGAAAACTTTGCATAAAGAAAATTTATGATCCAAGAAGCCTAAAACTAAAAGAATAAAATTGAATGGGCTTGTGGATAGTTTTCCCCATGAAGGATTATTGGGCTTCTTTTGTTTTAAAAATAAAAGATGTGTTAGTGAAAAGGAAAAGAAAAAGGAAAAAAAGGGAAACAAATAAAAGAAAAGAAAAAGTCAACTTGTAGAATTATCATGCCTCGTTAATCACTATTTCCTAAAAATGTTTTTTGTATCTATAGGGAATAATGATTAACGAAGAATAAGTTACAAACCTCTTGGATCGCCTGATTTTTTCAAGAAAACTTTACATAAAAATTTGTGATCCAAGTAGCCTATATCCTAAAGAATGAAATTGAACAGGCTTGAGAACTTTTTGCCCCTTGTCGGATCATTGGGCTCTTTTTTAAAAAACATTTGTTGGAGTGTAAAAGAAAAAAAACTCTTTAAGAATAAAAGGTAAAAGGAATGTTGCCCTTTTATGTCCTATACAAAGGTTGTCTAAACGCTTCTTGTCGATTCTAGGGCTCCTCTAATAGTGTCCTCTCACATTGGGTAGCTATTTTAAATTACTAGAGGCCACTAGAGCTCAGAATCCACCCATGATGCTGACCACAGCGGTAGGAAGCCTACCAAGTGTGGGTACCATGAGGAAGTCACACTCTAACTGAGGCTCTCACGATGTCAGAAGGAGAAGAATGTCCCAAATGACACCATTACATAACCTCCCCTAAACTTAATGGTTTATTCAACCCTTGGGTATAGGGTTTGTAACATCCCAACTTTTATATAAATATCTGATTAGGAGAAATAAATGACAAATAATTATATATGAAAAGATTAATGTTCCAAAAGTTTGGAAATGATTTAATTGGAATTTATTATGATTTTTTATAATTCACTAAGCTTGATGTGCTAAAATTAATACCAAATTAAAATATGGGTGTCAGACCAAGTATCTCCAATTGAGATGCCATTGGTCAGGGTTGTTTAGAATATTATTGCAAACCTGAATATATATTCAGAGTAACTTTTAGATGAAGTATTGAGCCCCAACTGAGATCTTGTTTATTATAAAATAGAGAAGTTTTAAGTGATGGGTTAAAACCTCACCATTTCACTCTCTTTTTCATGGCACATTCCCTCTTCTTTGGCTAAATTCAATTTGCTCTCTTTTCTCCTTATCTCCCACTCATCTTCTTCATCTTTTCCATTATCTAAAAACCTAGACAAGATTGTGTTCTTCCTCCTCTATTTCTATTTCTCCATTGTGCAAGAAGGAGACCATGGTGGCTTGAAGCTCTCTTTCCTCTTCTTGCATTTTCACCACCTCCTCCCTCTCTCTTGGTACCCACTTTCTTTTCTTGGCTTGAGGTAAGTTACTCACCATTTATGTTGAGTTTATGCCTTAAGTTATGGGTTGTTATGGTTGAGAGAGTGTTTAAATGCATGTGGGGTGTTGTAAGAACCATTAAATGTGAAAACCCTAAGGTGAGGTGAGATAAATATGAGCTATTATGAGCATTAAAGAGGGTACACAAAATTTCCATAGTAGATGGTGGAAATTATATGCATTTATAATGGTTATTGGGTTTTGATAAAACCCTAACCCTTGATTTTGGGGAAAATATAGAATGTGAGTGGAAAGGATATTTAATGATATTGGAGGAATGTTATTAATGAAAGGAGATAGCCATAGGTGATGGTTAATGATGGTGGTTGGAAGCCATTAATGAGAAAACCCACTAAAGGAGTTAGGTGTGAAATTGATATATGTGGGTGACTTAAATAGTTGTGTTGTTGCCCTTTAATTATAATAAGTTTCGATTTAAGGGAAAGAATTCTCGAAACCTAAGAAAATAAGAAAATGAAAACCTATTGCAAGTTACAATATGATGGGACTTATATATATGCATTAGTAATGTGCAAGAAATTTGAAAATGATGTTGAATAAGTGATTGATATGGTCCTATATGTATTTAATGTAGGATTTGATAATTCTTGTGAAGCGGGATCATCTAACCTGGAGGAATACTTCTCTTGAGGTAGGAGAGGAGTATATTTTCTAAATGCATGATCAATTGTTTATTGATAATATATATATTGATGCATATTTGCATGTTTTTCCTTGAGTGGATATACTACCTCCTGTATGTGATATGAATTGAAATTGACTCCTATTGATGATTGGATGTTGGTTTGGCATATTTGATGAGGATATAAATTTGGAGTATATTTGTTGAAATTCTCTTTGATTTCCATGAGTGGATTGACATTGAAATGAATCATTGGCTAGTATGATCTTGAACCCTATGAGTGGTATGCCTTGGAGAATGTTATATATGATTGTGTGCCACTAACTATAATGTTAAGTGCAAATTATATCCCTAAGTAAGTGGGTGAGGAATCCTTGTGAAGCCAAGGCTAGCATGTACATTATTGCATTCATAGCATACATGACATAGCATTTTATATGTGGTTGCGAACACGATGATAAAAGTTTTGCGGGACTATGAAAGGGAGTACCCTTGCATGGGGGAAACCAATATGAGAATAATTATAAGTGGTTGTGATCACTTAGTATATTGAGATGGTATAGGTCTTGCGGGACCTTATGAGAAAATGGACCCTTGTGTGGGGGCCATATGTTTGATTGATTATAAGTGGTTACGATCACTTGGCACATTGAAATGCTAAAGGTCTTGAGGGATCTTATGAGGAAATGGATCCTTGTGTGGGGATGTGTATTTAATTGATCATAAGTGGTTGTGATCACTTGATGTAATGAGATAATAGAGGTCTTGCGGGATTTGGTGAAAAGCACCCTTGTAGGGGAAAATGCTTAAGCAACTATGCATGGTTGAAAATATTTGATGAATCATGTGCACATGAGTTATGAGTAAATGTTTCAAATTGGATCTGTTGCATATGCATTTAGTGATATGACATATGCATTAGCCATAGGGACATGACATTTGTGTTGGAGGAGATTAAGAAAGATAATACCTTATTAAGAGTGTTAATTGAGAGATAAAACCCACTTTTGGTCACTAACTATTTGTGTATCATCGTTGGTGTGACCTCTTTATGTTGTCTATGGCTTTTGACAATAAGTATGGTGATATTATGATTTGGAGATTTGGCTCTACTTGTTAATGTCCTGGTTGATAGATTGTTATGTATGAATACCCATATTAAATGGAAAATGATTTGATATGTGACACTATTATTTGATTGAACTCCCTTATAAGAGGATATGTTGAATTGCATTCATATATGTATGTTATCACAATTTTATTGATTGTTCGTCATTGAGAAAGTATGCTCACTCACCATGTTGTCTACTTTTTAGCTCTTATGTTGTAGGGCATGGCCATGGAGTAAGGCTCTTCAAGAGATGAGGTATGGTGTGAAGGAAGAATTGGTACAGATGCCTTGGCCGGCATGTTTTGGATTAATATCTTTTGTGCATTCCTTTTTGGAAATGCTTGTATATGGCATTATTTTATATAGCCATGTTATAGCTAAGTGCCTTATGAGTATGATGATGATTGGATATGGATGATTTGACATTCTAGACTAGTAATTGATACATTAGGATTATTTGAAATGAGATTGTGATCATTTTGTATCACCAATGTAATATATGATGATGCTTGACATTGAATTTGTAAGCCATTTTGATGGCATTGATGCTTATGTATGTAGTTGAATTAGAATGTGCATGATGGTTGAGTTAAATTATGTGTTAGAATGTTGGTTGAATGCAAATGTATGAAAGTGATGGATTTTATATGACTTTTATGCATAATTAAAGAACTGATAGGGTCATATAGAGTTTTAGGAGGTTTGGATACCACAAAATAGTTTCAAAGGTGTCTATGTAAGATTTAGAACCTATAGAAACTGGAATTGGCCAATTCCATTAAGAATTGACACTCATGTTACACAAAAATGCCTTAAAATGGGCTAAACACATTTCTACGCATAAGTTACTTGTTTTTGGGTATTTTTGAGTGTGGCCAGTTGCTACATGTCATAAATGGTGTATAATTAATGGTGTCAAAATTTGGTAGAGATTGGATTTCATATGAAAGAGTTAAGATGGTCAGAAGTTGGAATCTGCATCTTTTTAATGCATTTTCTACAATCTGCTGCAGTTTGCTGTCATAAATCGATTCATGGTATGGCTGAATCGATTCATAGCCCACTGGTTCCCTTGGAGGCATTTTCAAGGAACTCATGAATCGATTCATGGCTTGGCTTGAATCGATTCATGGCACACTAGTCTCCAGGGAGGTATCTTCCAGGAACTCATGAATCAATTCATGGCATGGCTTGAATCGATTCATAACTTGCTGGATTGTTAAGCTTGTTTTTCCCATTCGCATGAATCGATTCACAAGTGTGTCTGAATCGATTCAGAGGCTTCTATTTTGTTGTCATGGATTCCATTCATGCATGAATCCACTCATGGTTTTGCTTGAATCGATTCATAGTGTATTGTTTGCCAATCTTACATAAGTTTTGATGCTTGCTTCTTCCTTTGCTTCATGGCACGCTTATGCAATTGAATGTTCACATTTTTAATAAACTTTAGCCATCCATTGGGTAGCCTTGAATCTCTTCTTTGACCCATTCATACTCTCAAATTAATTTATATGTTCTGTAACTCCTTGAATGATGATTATGTAATTAATTATCGAGGAAGGACTTTTGTCTTAAACCATATACCTTCTCATATCATCATATATGGGATAGGTTTTTAAAAAGGTTCTGGGTTAATTGTTGAAGTTATATTTCGTGGTGTTCTTCATCCCTTGTTCATTTTTGAAATCGTGAAAAATCTATCCCCACTTTTAATATCTGATTAATAGTATCCTTAATATTATTTACCAGATTAATGGCGCCACAAGGTCCTACTAGAAATGTATGTTAAAAGTGTAAGTGTAATGTCTGGAGGGGCATATATACTTTTACCTTACCCTTCCTATACAAGGAACAAATACAGAACAATAAAAATAAAGTCATCTACCATAGGGTTCAATAACACAACAATATGATGTCTTATACCCTTAGGTTCCATAGTAGCATATATCGAGAAAAACATATGACACAAAACATAGGAAAGAGGTTACATAGGATTATTTTAATATATTTAAACAAAATAAATGGGCTTGACTCTCTAAAGTTCCCACTGGAGTCGCCATTTATTACAACCAAGATCACAGTGGGAGGCCGACTGTAAGAAGAAATTTAGTTCCTGAATTCCTTTCAAAAACCGTGGAGTTGCCACCAATGTTTTTAAGGTAAAACATCGGAAAAACCCTAACCTAAAGGTATTGATCCTAAGTTGAGATTTTGAGTTCGGGAGTTTGATTACAGGTGGGAAAAGTATTAGCACCTCACATTGTCCATTTTAAACGGTTACCCTAAATTCTTTAAGTTTTCAAATAATCCTAAAAATTTCATAATTTAAACCTTTTAGAGATGCCCTATGGATTTATTGTTGATTTAACAATTAAAGTTATATTTTTGATGATTAACAGTACGTCTAGTCCAAATTAATCAGGTTGTCGTTAAAATGTTATGATTTTATTTTTATAAATTAATAGGATATATTTATTTTTTTAATTTGGGCCAGTGTGGAATAACTCATGCTCCTATGTATTCTCCGAGCGTGAGGGAAAATCAGGGTTACGTAGTTCTTTCATTTATTATTTTAAAAAAAATGTAAAGTCAAAATGTTGAGATTTAGGAAACATCGACCAACAGGACGTCTTGTCCAAATTGATCTCAAATATTGTATATATTTTTCTAAAAGAAAAAGGAACCTTAGGTTTATTTGTTTTATTATTATTTAGAAAAAACTTAATGGTCTAAATTAATTTTGAAATTTAAAAATTTATATTATTTAAAGACATAGATCAATAGGATGTCTCGTCCAAATTGATTTCTATTATAAATATTTTAATTTTTCTTATATATCAACATTATTAAAATTAATTAAATTAAAACATAGATTAACAAGATGTCTCATCCAAATTAATCTCTAATATAAAGATTTTAAGTTTTGTTCTATATTGATGTTACGAAAATATTTTATGGACTAAAAAACATAGATTAACAGGACGTTCCGTCCAAATTAATCCCTAACATAAAGATTTTAATCTTAATACATGTTGACATCACTGAAAATATTTTTATGGTTTAAAAAATTAAAAAATGGATTAACAGGGTCTAAATTAATCCCTAGCATAAAGAATTTAATTTTTGTTACATGCCAATATCAATTTTATTTTTATGGTTTAAAAATATTAAAACATGGATTAATAGGATGTCTCGTCCAAATTAATTTCTAGCATAAAGATTTTAATTTTTGTTATATGCCAATATCAATTTTATTTTTTAATCTTACGAGTGTAATACTCTAAACTTGGATAGTTACGGACATCAAAAGGTATTTTATGCTAAGGATTCCACTTGTTTAATCAAGCATATTATCTTGTTGTAGTTCACTAGGAAACAAGGATCAATACGATGAATGGAATAAAAATTTTTAGAAACTTACCTGGTGTTATTTGATTCACACTCCCCTTTCACATGAACTACTTCTGCTCTTTCTTTTTTCTTTCAAAGGGCGTGAACCTATATTATTCTGCGTGAATTTCTTCTTTCGGCTACGTCAATTTTTTCTTTTCACTACGTTCTGAATGCTTTTTCTCTTACTGCATCAATTGTATTTTTTTCTCGTTTAACGTGTGTTTCCTATATATATGAAATCTTATTTTTTCCTCTGATTTTGTATGAATCCCCCTCTTGTTTAGCATGCATTTTCTAATATATATATATATATATGATAACTTATGTATCCCCCCCCCCCTCATTGGCGTAAATGCCTTATATATATAATCCCATTTTGATTTCTGTCCTTTTTTCCTTGATGGGGTGAACCCTATATAATATGCATACCTATTCCCCGCCCCTCCCCCCCAGTCAAACAGGGGTGCACTAGACCCCCTAATCCCTTTATTTAAACAGATGATTGATTCTCTACTTTAGTGGGCTTAGGCCAGATCCCCTAGTTTTAGCCCTTGTATAAATACAACCTGTAAACATATTCTATAACCTAAGTAACACATTTTACAGAGATAGTAATCCTAATTCCTAGGGTAATTCTCTAGGGTTTTTGTATTCTACGCTCTCTTTGTGAACTTTTTGGCACCCACCGTGGGGTCCCATAAAATAGATCCCACACCTCAATTTTAGAAAAAAGAAACCCTAAAACAAACATGGTGAACACATGTGACACTCTCCGTGAAGAAGACATTGGGCAACAGCAGAAGTCCAACCGTGATGATCAAATACAACAACTCAAACATACTGTGGCAAACCTGTAGCAGGAGAATGCAAAGTTACATGGACATAGGGGAGAAGAGCATGAGGCTTTGAGTTAGAACGGTATTTGATCCACCCAACACACGACTGATGGACATCCTTCCCATCAGATGTAGGAGACAGCCAAATACGAGTTTGCGCGTCCTTATGTTGCCCACCCATTTATAGACCAGGTAATGGATGCCCCTACTTCGCCAAATTACAAGCCTTCAACCATAAAGAAATACGATGGTAGAGGGGACTTCGAGGAACATCTTACGATGTTCACCACCACTATACTGGTCACGGGTACTTCTAATTCCCTCTTTTTACAAACCTTTCTGACCAGGCTCACCAAATCTGCCTTGCGTTAGTTCTCGCACCTTTACCTAAATAGCATAGCCAACTTTTTCGAGTTAACGAAGAAATTCTTAAGCCAATTCACTGCTAGCCTAGTGGTCCAGTAAACCTCCCATAAGCTGGTAAACCTGCGATAGTTGTTTGACGAGACCTTGAAGCAATACATGGTTCGTTTCTACGAATAAACCATCCAGATATACGACCTGAACCTAGAGGTTGTATTGCATGCTGTACAAACAGGTATTCGCCTAAGTCAGTTTTCTGACTCCATTGCCAAGAAGCCACCCCTCAAGATAGACGACTTCAGGCAAAGGGCAGCTCGATACATTAACATGAAGGAAAGGGAAATAGATCGTGTGGGGCACTCAAAACGAGCCACCCACAAAGCGGAGTCCAGGTGAAGGAGCCCCAAGTCAAGTCAAGACAAATGTCTAAAAGCCTACACAATTCCCAGGTTCAGTCGGTTCACCCCTTTGAATGACAGACACGACCGGATTATGCATGAGGTCTACAACACAAACCTCCTCACAGTTTCTCCTAAGGGGAAGGGCCCAAAGGTGCAGACAAGTCCAAATACTGTGAATTCCACCGAGCCCTAGGGCACAAAATAGAAGACTACAGATCCGTTCGAAACCAGATTGAGCACCTGATCTGATAGGGGCATCTGGGAAGGTTTGTTGACAGTAGGAATGATATGGCATGGGGAGGAGGCTAGAAAAGAGAAAGGGAACCCTCCAACCAGGTTGAGCTGCAAACCTAAGACCGCCCCTACTCAGAGCATCCCAGATCATAGAAACTAGAAGAAGAAAGGGATGAGGGGAGGCTAATTATCCATACAATCTCAGGAGGATTTCCCGGAACCAGGACTCATCACCGATAACAAGTAGGGAAAGTAAATTTGCTATAGGGAAGCACTGGCAGGGAGGTCATAACCTTCGATGGGTCAGACTTTCCTAAAGGAGGTCCCAACAGGGACGAGCCAATGGTAGTTACCATGGGAGTTGTTGATTGCATAGTGGAGCGAGTACTCATAGACCAGGGAAGCTCGACAGATATTCTACACTAGAAAGTGTATCAACAAATGTGCCTACCCTCTTACTGGATGAAAAGGTATGATGGTACCTTACTTAGCTTTTCTGGTGACTCTGTTTAGGTTCTGGGCTACGTAGAGTTAAAGACTACTTTCGAGAATGGAACAAGTAACTGAGCTATCATGGTCAAATTCCTTATCGTCAATTTCCCCAGCTCCTACAACGCGTTGTTAGGTCGCTGTTAGTCCTCAAATTTTCAATAAAAGCTTGAATAAAAATTTCATAAAAATTATAAAAATTAGTTTAATTTGTTAGAAAATTAGGATTTAAATTCAATAAATGGATGTTGTTGGAAATAATCTGCCCTTGATCAATTTTCTCTAGTTTTGCAGTGAAAAAGTTAAGAAATCAAGAGAAAATTACACTGGAGGAGCTGACGCGTAGCCTCACCCCACACGTAGCATCAACAGCTATTTTTGATGCTGACGCTACGCATCACAGCCACGCGTAGCGTCAGTGCTGCGTGGTCTCCACCTCCACTTTGACCAACCATTCCACTTGGACCCAATAATAGGCACTCCACTCAGCCACAAGGGCCATCCCACTCACCATGAAAGGCCAAAAATCGGTGGAGACATGTCCATATGGCCAAGCATGATCAAATTTAATAATTTGAAGTGGCCATTATCAAGTGTTTAATGGAGGCTGAGTCAGGGGTGTGACGCAGGGACGCGTAGCGTCAGTACCCTTGCTCAGCCCTATAAATAGGGCCATCCAACACCATTTAAATCATCCCATCCCATCCCATTCCATAGCATTTCTTTTCTCTCTTGTGCTCGACTTTGAGTACTTCTTTTGTGAGTTGTAGTTCTAGAATAGTTTTCTAGATACTTGAGTGTGTTTCGGTGTATTGTGATTATTGTATCCAGAAGTTCCCATCGTCTTCATAATGTCAAAATCTGTAAGTGTTGTTTCTACTTTCACCATGTGTAACTAATTTGTTTATGTTGGAATTAGTGAACTAATATATTGAGTATAATGTTGTGAATTCGACCTCTGCATGTTTATGATTCAAGTCCATGTTAGTATTTTAACCTTTTATTAATATGAACGTCAAACGGGAGAATGATTTTCATGTGTATTGAAACTTGTTTTATTAGTATGAATGTCAAACGGGAGAATGATTGTTCATGCCGTATTGAAACTTGTTTTGACGAAAGTAAAAAGTTGGAATACCCTTGGTATCTCAATTCTATAGGGGTTGTTAACCATTGTTGCCATAAGGCCAGGTCTTAATGCAAGTTTTTACTGAGAAAGCTCACGAGGGATCGGACTTTACGGTGAATTCTTAGAATTTATATCACGAGGGATTGGTTATAATGATTTTAAGCTGCAATGACATGAAACTTGATGATTAAATATGCATGTCTTGAGTTCCTCATTGTTATTCTAGATTAGGGATCCAATTTCCAACATAATTTGTTTATCTGTGTTTATCTCAAGTATCTTACCTATTCTAGATTGCAACTCGTTTTTTTTAGATAGATTTTATTTTCTTTTATCTTATGAACCACTCAATCATGCCATCCTATGAATATTGTATAAATTGTATATAAATTATTCTTTTGTTTATAACTTCCTTCCCATTTACCATAGTAAATAGAAAATTACTGTTATTATTGGACTTTCAGTCCCAGTGGAACGATATCTAAATTTTGAAAACTACAAACGATTGGTGCGCTTGCCAATTAACAAACCCGGTGGTGGAAAAGAACTGTTGAGATGCTATCGCCGGGTTAACAAGTTTTCTGGCGCCGTCGCCGGGGATTGAATTGTTTTAGTAAAACAGTAAAATTTTAATTACCGTGGTAAATATTTTTTTTTTACCTTAGTTAATTTTTTTTATTTATTTCTTATCATTATTACACTAACTTTCTTTGTCTAGTTTGTGTATGCAAACTCGATCTACCGCAGGTAAAATTTATTTTGATCCTGAGATAGAAAAGTTTGTAAAAAAAATCAAGTCTTTGAAATCTAAAACACAAACTAATTCTTCTTCTACTTCGAAAATTTTTGAAAATTCAAATATGGCTGCTGAAAGGAGAACATTGGGACAGTTTGCTGCTATTAATGGTCCACCCCGAGTTTCGGGAATGTTTCAAGGACCAGTTTTACCAGTGGAAATTAAACCTGCCACTTTAAACATTATTCAAAATAACCAATTTGCTGGTTTAAATCATGAAGAACCATATGAACATTTAACTGTTTTTTATGAGTTATGCAGCACAATTGGTTTTGAACCCAATCAAGAAGAGTCTGTTTACATGAGACTTTTTCCTTTTTCATTGATTGGTAAAGCAAAAGAATGGTTTAAATCTTGTCCACCGGGTAGTTTTGCAAACTGGTCCGATGTTGAAAGAAAATTTTTGGAAAGATTTTATTCTCCTTCAAAATATTTTGAAGCAATGACAGCCATACATTCTTTTTCTCAAAATAATGATGAATCACTAGGAGAGACATGGGAACGATTCAAGGCACTTTTAAGAAAGTGTCCAAACCACAACCTCAATGATGCCGAAAAGGTAAGAATCGTTTACCATGGTCTATTGCCTCAGTTCAAGATGATGTTAGATGCTTGTGCAGGTGGTTCTTTAATGAACAAGACTGTGGAGGAAGCCATAGAAATATTGGAATCAATGGCTATCAGTGACCGCCAAGCAAAGCATGAAACAGGTAATATACAAAGGAAGCCAGGAATGCTCGAATTGGGAGTAAATGATGCAGTGTTGGCTCAGCAAAAATTACTGACCCAACAAATTGAAGTTATGAGCAAGCAATTGGAAAAACTCCGAATTGCTCAAGTAGCATCACCACCCCCTGCTCAACTTAAAACATGTATGCACTGCATGGGAGAACAACCATGTGGTTACTGTGGAAATGAGCAAGAGCAAGCCAATTTCATGAACCATCCAAGAGCACCCTTAGGTAATTTTCCTTTTAATCATGGAAATTCTTTTCCTAACAATTACCTGCAGGGTTGGCAAAATCAGAATATTGGCTGGAGACAGGACACTGGACCTTCCAACAGACCTCCTAGCAATCAATTCAAGCAACAACAAACTGACAATGCAAGATTGACAAGAATAGAGGAATCTATTCAACAGTTATTGCAGTTTGTGGAGACAAATGAAGCTGCCCGAAAAGCATCAGACATACAAATGGGTCAGCTTGCAAAAGAGATAGCCGAATTAAAGAGTTCTGGGTTTTCTGCAAACACTTAAAACCCAAGGGAACAATGTAATGCTATTTCTTTTGATGTTGTAAAAATTGATTGTAAAGAAAAGAGTGAGAAAAAGAAAGAAGAAGAAGAGAAAGAAAGTGAAAAAATAGAAAAAAATGAAAAAAACAAAAAAGAAAAAAATGTGCAAATAGATACAGAGCAAGAAACAAACTGTATAACCCCGAAAAAATGTAAAGATCCGGGGAGTTTCACCATTCCTGTGATAATCGGAAATATCAACATCAGGAATGCGTTATTAGATTTAGGGGCTAACATTAACTTGATGCCCTTAGATTTAATAAAGCGCATTGGTGAATATGAGCTAAAAGAAGCAAAGACAGAATTACAGTTTGCAGATCGCTCTGTCAAAAAGCCTTTTGGGATTGTGGAAGATGTGTTGGTAAAGGTTGACAAGTACCACTTCAAGGTTGACTTTATGGTACTGGATATGAAGGAGGATACTGAGATCCCCCTGCTCCTAGGAAGACCTTTCATGAAGACTGCAAGGATCAGAGTAGATGTTGATCTAAGTACGGTTGCAGTCAAAGTTTATGAAGAAGAGGTAAGCTTCAGTGCTCATGAACACCTCAGGATAAGTAATGAGGAAAAAGTTTATCCCTCAACTGAACCAGGTATATCTCTTCCCAATCAATTAAATTGTTTTAAATTAACCGATGCTTTAAAAGATGAAAAACAGGTAATTAAGCATCGGAAAAGAAGAAGAAGGAAGAAAAAGACAGGTGATTCCTCACCGAATATTGGGAGACCACCTGATTAATCAAAGGTAATGTCTGGCTGGAGACATTAAACCTAGCGCTCAATGGGAGGCAACCCATTCTTTTTTTGAATTTTTTTAAATTTAAAAAAAAATTTCTTTTAATAAATCAAATTTTTGTTAGTAAGTTAATTTATACACTTAGAGTTTTTACACAATAAAACTTAAATTTGTAAAATCAATTATCGATTTTTTATATAACTTAGGAATTTTGATAAATTTAATTACAATAAGTTTATTAACCATCAAGCAAATTTCAATAACCCGGTGAGCAGAGAGATATTTTTTTTTAAACACTTGAGGGTTTAATCGACATATTTTCAATTCGAATTGATTTTGCTTTAATCTCTGATTTGTGTTGTTGTACAGAGAATTCGAGAAAATGATCAAGGCACATTTATTAGTGAAACGAAACCTTGGGCCAAACAGCTTACCTTGGTAAAAAGTCTTTTATCCTTTGCAAAGCCAATTTGAGCCTAAAATAAAATTCTTTGGTACCCTTAAAACCTAAATTTGTTTTTACCATTCCCTATACTTGATTGATTAAAAAAGCAGTTAAAATAAATGAAAAATATTTTGAGTGTTCTCACAAAAATGGGGAGTGAAAATAAGCAACTTGATTCTTTTCAGAAGGAAAGTATGAAAAAGAAAAAAATCAAAAATAGTGAAAAGAATCAAGTTGGGGGTATTTATTTTTCATCAATAAAAGAAAATGAGAAGTTTGGGTCAAGAAAAAGCCTAAGAATTATAAAATGCTCTTTTATGATTTCAGGTTTTTGAATTCCAAGAAAAACCATTACTTCTTGAAAACCAAGCCTCATTACAACCCGTGAAAAGACCTTGTGATTTTCGAATTAACTCGGTATAAATAACCATTGATTAGATGACAAACAAAGTTAAATTCGTTTGATTTTATGATTGATTGAGTGAAATAGGTTACCAATTGCATAGAGATAAACACTTGTGAGGTAAGCCTGAAATTCTGCTTGATTGTTAATAGAATATTGTAAACAATTTTATCATTAGACCTTTGTTATATTTGATATCAATTTTTGATTATTACAAATTAGTTAAATTGTGTAATTATTTTTTGTGGTAAATTTTCGGACTAACTTAAAAATTTGATTCCAAATTTTTATTTTTTTTTCTTATTTTTCTCTTGCTCGAGGACGAGCAATGTCTCAAGTTGGGGGTATTTGTTAGTCCTCAAATTTTCAATAAAAGCTTGAATAAAAATTTCATAAAAATTATAAAAATTAGTTTAATTTGTTAGAAAATTAGGATTTAAATTCAATAAATGGATGTTGTTGGAAATAATCTGCCCTTGATCAATTTTCTCTAGTTTTGCAGTGAAAAAGTTAAGAAATCAAGAGAAAATTACACTGGAGGAGTTGACGCGTAGCCTCACCCCACGCGTAGCATCAACAGCTATTTTTGATGCTGACGCTACGCATCACAGCCACGCGTAGCGTCAGTGCTGCGTGGTCTCCACCTCCACTTTGACCAACCACTCCACTTGGACCCAATAATGGGCACTCCACTCAGCCACAAGGGCCATCCCACTCACCATGAAAGGCCAAAAATCGGTGGAGACATGTCCATATGGCCAAGCATGATCAAATTTAATAATTTGAAGTGGCCATTATCAAGTGTTTAATGGAGGCTGAGTCAGGGGTGTGACGCGTAGCGTCACAGGGACGCGTAGCGTCAGCACCCTTGCTCAGCCCTATAAATAGGGCCATCCAATACCATTCAAATCATCCCATCCCATCCCATTCCATAGCATTTCTTTTCTCTCTTGTGCTCGACTTTGAGTACTTCTTTTGTGAGTTGTAGTTCTAGAATAGTTTTCTAGATACTTGAGTGTGTTTCGGTGTATTGTGATCATTGTATCGTGAAGTTCCCATCGTCTTCGTAATGTCAAAATCTGTAAGTGTTGTTTCTACTTTCACAATGTATAACTAATTTGTTTATGTTGGAATTGGTGAACTAATCTATTGAGTATAATGTTGTGAATTCGACCTCTGCATGTTTATGATTCAAGTCCATGTTAGTATTTTAACCTTTTATTAATATGAACGTCAAACGGGAGAATGATTTTCATGTGTATTGAAACTTGTTTTATTAGTATGAATGTCAAACGGGAGAATGATTGTTCATGCCGTATTGAAACTTGTTTTGACGAAAGTAAAAAGTTAGAATACCCTTGGTATCTCAATTCTATAGGGGTTGTTAACCATTGTTGCCATAAGGCCAGGTCTTAATGCAAGTTTTTACTGAGAAAGCTCACGAGGGATCGGACTTTACGGTGAATTCTTAGAATTTATATCACGAGGGATCGGTTATAATGATTTTAAGCTGCAATGACATGAAACTTGATGATTAAATATGCATGTCTTGAGTTCCTCATTGTTATTCTAGATTAGGGATCCAATTTCCAACATAATTTGTTTATCTGTGTTTATCTCAAGTATCTTACCTATTCTAGATTGCAACTCGTTTTTTTTTAGATAGATTTTATTTTCTTTTATCTTATGAACCACTCAATCATGCTATCCTGTGAATATTGTATAAATTGTATATAAATTATTCTTTTGTTTATAACTTCCTTCCCATTTACCATAGTAAATAGAAAATTACTGTTATTATTGGACTTTCAATCCCAGTGGAACGATATTTAAATTTTGAAAACTACAAACGATTGGTGCGCTTGCCAATTAACAAACCCGGTGGTGGAAAAGAACTATTGAGATGCTATCGTCGGGTTAACAGTCACCCATCCCTTAACACGCTCAGAGCAGTGGTATCCACGATGCACCTAACTATGAAATTTCCCTTGGGGGATGGAAGAATCGGAATGGTGAGAGCGGACCCAGAAGTTACACAAGAATGCTATCATGAGAGCTTGCGGCTGAAAGCAACATTTATAGTACAAGAAGACATCGAGACTGGCTTCGACCCCCGAGACGACAGGCACCACAAGAGACCCCAACCAGTGGAGTCCTTGAAACTCATCCAAATTGGTAAAAACCCTATTCAGTTCACTAGAATCAGTGTCATACTCGACCCAATCATTGAAGAAGCCTTGATCAAGTTATTGAAAACCAACACTAACCTCTTTGATTGGAACCCCGCAGACATGCCCAGAATCGACCCCAATATCATTTATCATTCACTCAAGATTGAGCTAGATGCTAAGCCTATCTCCAGGAGCCCAAGAAATTAGGACCTGATCGAAGAGCAGTAGTGAAGGAAGAAACAGAGAAGCGAATCTGTCACTTATGAGTCATGGTCTGATACCACAACCACTAGTACAACTAATTCTTTGAGGTAAATAAGGAATACTATTATATATAATACTTTCTATTCTTACATATATATACACATACATAAAATAGAAAAACTTACAAAATATATATATAACACGTTAATATTACATATATTAAAATATTATAATATATAATTTATAAATTAAATATATACTTATAATATTTTAATATATATATATTAACATAAATAATTTATATACATTAACGTTAATATATAAATTAATGTTAATATATATCATATTTATATTAACGTCAACTTTACAAACGAGGATTCACTATGCCCCTACTAAAGTTTATGTCATAAGAGAACTCCACTCGGGAATTTGTGGGCTTTATGGGGGAGTCCGCCCCCTTGCAGCTTGAGTACTCCGGGCAAGCTACTTTTTGCTAACACTCCGCTCAGACTGTGCTAAATTTATCAAGAAGTATGGCCCGTGTCAACGGAATGCCAATTTGATCAATAACCATCCCAAACCCTTGCATGGAATCCTTTCCCTGTGGCCTTTCAACATGTGAGGAATGGACATCTTGGGACCATTCCCCCCTAGAAAAGGTCAAGTAACATTCCTCTTAGTGGAAGTTGACTTTTTCACCAAGTGGGTCGAAGTTGAGCCACTTGTAACCATTATAGCTGCCAAAGTCCAAACCTTTACGTGGAAACACATAATTTGTCGGCATGGACTCCCCACATTATCATCTCCAATAACGGGTGACAATTTACAAATAAAGGCTTTGTCCAATTCTGTGAGAACTTAGGCATCAAATGCAAATTCTCCTCTATTGAACATCCACAAACAAACGGCCAGGCTAAGGCAACAAACAAAGTTATTCTCCAAGAGCTAAAATGTCACCTAGACTAAGCCAAGGGAAGATGAGAAGAAGAACTACCAAGAGCCTTGTGAGCATATCACATGACACCATACTCTTCGACGAATGAAACCCCTTTCCGACTCACATATGGGGTCAATGTTATTATCCCTGTGGAACTCGGGGAGCCTTCTCCTCACTGTATCTCTTATGAAGAAGAAAATAATGATGAAGGAGGATGAGAAGACCTAGATCTTAGCCTTGAAGAACGAGACATAGCCTTTGTTAAAATACAAGCTTCAAAGTAGAAATCCGCCCAATGATGGAATTCTATGCTCCAACCCCAGCCTCTATGAAGAGGAGATTTGGTCCTCCGTATTACAGACAACAACCAGAAACCACGTGAAGAAGGCAAATTAACAGCTAACTGGGATGGCCCATACTGAGTGAAAGAAGCCATTGAGAGAGGCGTATACCAACTGGAAGAACTATTAGGCAAGGATATCCCAAGAATGTGGAATGCCACACACTTGAAATTATATCATAGCTAAATGATGTACATGAAAAGACACTCTTTTTCCTACCCAAGAGATTTTTTCCCACTGAGTTTTTCTCTTAGGAGGTTTTAACGAGGATCCCATTTTTCAGTAAACACTATTATCTAGCAGACAATACTTGACCGCTGCCGAACATACAACGCTCTCGAAGCTTAAAATACGTTAAGGGAATGAGAGACCTGAGTGATAAACGCTTACTAGATGCATGACTCTCGAAGCTTAAAAATAGGTTAAGTGAATGAGAGACCTAAGTGATAAATGCTAACTCAGTGCACAACTCTCGAAGCTTAAAATACGTTCAGTGAATGAGAGACCCGAGTGATAAATGCTCACTCAGTGCACGAAACTCTAAGCTTAAAATACGTTAAGTGAGACGAGAGACCCGAGTGATAAACGCTTACTCGGTGAACGACTCTCAAGGCTTAAAAATACGTTAAGTGAACAAAAGACCCGAGTGATAAATGCTCACTCAGTGCATGACTCAAAGCTTAAAAATACGTTAAGTGAATAAGAGACCCGAGTGATAAACGCTCCTTTGGTGCACGACTCTCGAAGCTTAAAATACGATAAGATAACAAGAAGCATGAGTGGTGCACACTCACCTGGAACAATAACCTTTACAATCGTAGCTCAAATCAACACAAAATCAGAAACAGAAAAGGAACACAACACTATTCACAAACCATAAAGGTAATTCATTAAATTATCATTCATATGCATAATTTTTTGGAAAAACAAAGGCAGTTATTACATCAGGGATCAATGTTGGCATCAACACTGGTAGTTTTGCCTTGGGGAATCTCCTCACCCGCAGCATCACGCTAGGGAATCCCTACTTTGAAAGTCTGTGGCTCAGTATGAAGCGGCACAACAACCTGGTTTGGCCCCACAACAATAACTGACTAAGAAGAAGGTGGCTCCAGAACAGCTTCAGACCCAGGAGCATCTTCGAGAGTCGTTTCCTCCTCATCCTCGATATCAAAAAAGTCGACGATCTCACTGTTTACCACAATTTGGAAAGGACTGATCCCTTCTAAATTAAGGTTAACAGTCGGATTTAACATTTGAATCTGCTCCTAGCATAAGTCAAAGGCAGCCATGTATTTCTCAAAAAGATGTGTGTCCAAAGTCAGTATATGAGCTGCCTCATCCTTCTCCTTGCGTTTTTCAAGCTCACCTTCCATCTACTTGAGCTTCTCCTCCAGCTCCCACTTTGTCGTACGCACCAAGCCATATGACTCCTTCACTGAGCCCAAGCACCCCTTCAGGTTGACGCACCTATCCTCAGTAATGGCTAGCTTAGATTCCTCCAGCTTCCACCTAGATTGTGCAGCAACCAAGTCAGCTTCAGCTCGAGTCAAGTCATCCATCAACCCCTCAACAACCATCATAGCATCTTTGAGCTGTAAGGCTGCTAGCTTGCTGGCAACCTTAAAAGAATCATTGTCATTTTACAGAACCGCTTTTTCTCTCTCAGTGCCGCCAACTCCTTCTCCTGCTCAATGAGCCGTTTTTCTAAAAATTGAGTCATTGAAGTCACTCAAAGGTTGAACATCTACACTGCTTGGCATATAGCTACAGTGTTTGATCCTTCAAACTTCTTCTTATCTTCTTTGAAAACCATTGTCCGGTCGACAAAACTAGGGACCGAAAAGTGAATATCCCATAACAAATGAGCAGTGTTGTTGTTGGCGCATAGGGACCTGTTGGCAAAGGCTTCCCACCTTCAATCCTCGAGCTCTGTCTCACTAGGAAAGGAGCCAATGATTCTCTCAGTAGAAACAGTGTCAAAAGTTTCCATGTGAACCCGACCCTGAGCTGTCAGGGACTCGTCCTCCTTTTCAGGACTATTGGACACAAGGATAGTCCTTGGGCCAGCTTCCACATGAGTCTTGGTATAAGTAGAGAACTCGACTTGAGCATCTCCCGGTGTTATAACCCTCGTTGGCTCATGACTCGAGTCCTCCATCGTAGGCTCCCCTCGATGATGCCTTTTGGACGTTCGACCCACTCCCCTCTCCAATCGTGAAGCTGCAGGAACCACAGTGATTGGCTTGGCAACTGTTATAGCCCCTCTGGCAGCTTGGGAGTCACCGGCCGAGATAGCCAACCTCTCCCCCTTTTTGGCACCACTTTTCTTCCCAACAACCCTGGGGTTATTTCCTGGGTAACTTAATCGACAACTTGTGGAGAGCCATGTAAGCTGCATAAACACAAAGAATCAGTTGAAAAGTAGAGTTAGAAAATCTGAGTAAGGAGCAATAAAATCAAAACTACGCTCATCTATCTAAGCGTCAAGGGTGCTTGGGGGAGGAGATAAGGCGATCAGCGCTTGAGAACTAAAATATATTTTTACATCCTCAAGGAAAAACTTTGTGTCTGACCTCTCAGACAGAGTCAGATCCTGCTAGAACACATGAAATTGGACGGGCGTACTAGTCCAATAGAGGGGAAACCGGGGCCGGGTATTAGGAAAATGCAAGAAGTCCTCCCCGGGTGGATCCAGCCCGACACAGATTTTGAAAAACCCCATTTTAAAATTCTTGTAAGATTGATCGAAGGCTCGAATTAAGTTGCGGCGTGCCACACTGTTCAAAGAAACCCAACCCACGGGTATCCCAGCCTTTGGGATTTTAGCATTAAAGAAGTAAAAAAGTTGAGGTACAGAAGGAGGTCGGCCAAAGTGCTCGCATAGCACCTCAAAGGCCTTCACAAAGGCACATCCATTCGGATGTAGCTGGGTTGGGGTAATAGTCAAAGCATTCAAAACCCCAACCTCAAATTCGGAAGAAGGAAAAGACAAGTGAAGCTGAGAGAAAAAGGTTTCATATACAAAGGTGAAATCCAGTTCACTCAGATCCATGCGCTCATGACAAACCCGCTTAGAAGAGGAATAACAAACACACTCTATGTTGCGGGCAAAGGAAGAATGCTTGAAGGTACCCCTTCCCATAACTTAGCTATGGATTCCTTGCTCTGAAGAGATGAGGAAATAACCATAACCTCATCCTTTACCCAGTCATAGGCACCCTCTGCAGATAACGCCATGATATCCTAAAAATAAGGGTAATAAGAAAAAGAAGAGCACTAACCTGAGAAGTAAAATAGGAAGCGCTAAGAAGAGGTGAGGAAGAAAAACTTTGGAGCAAGAATGTAGTGACAAAAACTTCAAAAATTCAGACTAAGAGAAGAAGGTTCAGATAAAGCAATGGAAAAGTCTAAAACTACAAAATGAAGAAAGAAGCCAAATTTATAGGGAAATAGGTGACCTTTTGTTACCTCAAATCCAATGGATGAGGAGCACAATCGTTCAGACAGCTTCTTTAAATGAAACGACGCCCCGTATCTGAAAAGGAATATCTTTAATGGCCTAGGAATACAAAAACAATGTCAATCATTATAGGCACGTGCAAACATTCTAATTGAAATGATGGTTACTAACCCTTTGCCACATCATCGCCACGTAACCAGAGGACTATTTATGTTGGCACGAGGACATGGACTCGGATCTTTCTTTACCCGGACCACGACATACATATCACTTAGATTTCTCTCCTCGCCCGGGTCAGAAGTGCATCTTCACTCAGTTCAGCTACAATATGTTCCTTAAGCTCTCACTCTGCCCAAATGACAGATGCAATCGGAGCCTCTTCACTCTGGATACCTCACTCAGAATCAATCATTTGGTGTGGAACCAATCAAAATCAGTCTTTTAGCACCAAAAAGACTATTTGAGGGGATACCTCAAACTCGTACTTAGTCACTCCACTCGGCTTCACGCCTAGAGCTCATGACTAAGGGGATCCTGTTCCCCCCGGTGTCGGAGGGGGGTCCACTAGACCCCCTAATCCCTTTATTTCAGTAGATGATCGATTCTCTACTTTAGTAGGCTTGGGCCAGATTATCCTAGTTTTGTAACCTAAGTGACACATTTTACAGAGATAGTAATCCTAATTCCTAGGGTAATTCTCTAGGATTTTTGTATTCTACGCTCTCTTTGTGAACAATACCTTTTTTCTTTTTTTTAATATAGATATATATATATCAGTAAAAAAATTGATTTCATTCTATAATATATATATATATATATATTAAAAAAGCTTTATCTTATGCTATAATATATATATATATATATATATTTAAAAAGTTCTATCTCATTTTAATATATATATTCAAAAACTTTATCTCATTCCTTAAAATCCTCTCATTATTTTTTCTCTAATCTCCCATCATAAAAATTTGATCTCTTCTTTTTTAAATTCAAATTTTAAACTTCCCTCTTCTATTTGAATTTTAAAATTTCTCTAAGATTAGATTCCAATTTTTTTAAGAAATTCAAAATTTATGGTTCTGACGATGATTTAAAATTTTTAACGATCAAAGCCAGGATCAACAATTCAAAATTCAAACAAACCCACAGGTTCACTTTTTTCTTAAAAATTAAATCCTATGTTAAATTGACTTATTATTATTATTATTTTCTTTTTTTAATTTATTATTATAATTATATTTTTTTAAAAAGTTAAATAGGCCGAGACAAAATTAGGTAGCAACACAACCTATGAAGTATAGGTAGTGGCATGTATTAACCTCATGTATCTGTATCCAATACATGTTGTATTCGATATTTTAGGATACTTCATCAATACTTTTCCATTAAGTAGTTAAGCTCTTAAAACTGTTAAAAAATTCTAATGTAGCTAGATACGATACAAATTAACATCTACAAGATAGAGACATCATAATTAGGAACATTATCCCTTAATCTTGATGAACTAGAAATAAAAGTTATCATCTTTATAGATGATGCTTAAGAAACAAATGAGATAAATATTTTTCTTATTTGTAAGAAATATACATACACACATATAATTATGAAGAGATTCCTTTAAGGCTTTGATTTTTTTACTTATGTCACATTCACAGGGCAAGAACAATGATTTTTGATGCTAATGGTATGATCACAGCATTTGAATTAGGTAATTAAAATGTTTAAGAAACCTTTTTTTATTTTTATTTATATTTTTTACTTTCTTCTCTTATGAATTTTCCTTCATACTAAAAATGGTAATTACTAAATAAAGGTATAGTTTTATGAATTTGGTTAGATAAGGACATTTTTCAGGTTGTAATGAAGGTATTGATAAGGGAAACATTTTTAATTGAGCTAGTGGTGGTCCTAGATTGGAAAAGAAGGGTCTAGATATTTCAAGGAGAGAGAAAGAATATTGGAGGTAATGGATATGGAAATGATATTCTTCCATGTGAATTGGGCAGTGGAATAGAGGGCCCCAATAAGACATATGGGCATGTTGGTGGTGGTGGCATGATTGGTAATTAGTTTTAAACACCTTTAACTTTATATGTTTGATAGAAAGGATATTCGAAGTTTACCTTTGACCATTAACATAGACGTAGATAGCTGGAAATGTTATATGTATGTGTGCCTCTCACCTTTATACAAAAGGAAAATATCTAATTTTTATAACAATATTCTTCTGATCACTGTAATATATTAATTATGTTTAATTTTGGCTAGTGATGGGATCCATTCAGTGGCCACCTTTAAGGCTTGAACTTTGTGGTTCCTTAAGGGTTAATGGTGAAAGCCTTAGCAAATCAACACAAGCAGCGATGGTTCACTGATTGGAGGTCTTGGTGGAGGTTCAAGTGGAACAGTCCTTTTCCTTCAAGAACTCAGGTTCTTAGAGAATTCATCCTTATCTGTTGTTAGGGGAAACGATGGCCCTATTGGTGGTGAAGGTAAAGGTGGAGGTTGAATCCATTTCTATTGGTCAAAGATCGGTATTGGGGAAAATTATGTTCCTGTTACAAGTATTAGTGGCACCATGAGCAATAGGTATGCATAATCATATCTCTACTAGTTTCTTTAGAGTTGAAACATAATATAATATTACTACTTTTTCTTGATTCCGTTGTTAGAGGACTAGTGTGGTGACTTATAAGGGTAATAAATACAAATGGGGTATTGGCTGAACATATTTACATTTCTAGGGCCCTTTTAGTAGAAATTACATAGTTAGGGGTACTTTGTGTATCGGCATTAATTACACTGACACAGGTGTCGGATAAAGTGAATCTGACACGCTAGGGGCGTGCCACATGTGCTCGCACAGAAAAGGAGAGTTGTGTCACATAAAATAAAACCGACACAGTTAAAGCATTGTCGGAAAACTTTAAACCGACACACTATGATTGGGTCTTGGGAGCGGTGAGGCTATGTCATCTTGTTTTCTCACCACACCCCTTTGACCGGTCCCCTTTATCCCTTCCCCCACCTGTTCAGCCCCACTCACCCTCATTTCTCCCTATCAAAGCATACTGTAAATTTTCGTTGTTATGGTGAAGAATAAGGCAGTTGGATTTTTTTAGTGCAGTTGTAGTTTTCAAGTTAGAAGAGTGGTCCCCTTGGAATCTTGCATTGTGTAAAAGGTATGTCATCAAAATTTTGTTTCAAATGCTTAGTTTCTGATTTTGTTTAAAATATTTATTAATGGTTATTATTAGTGTAGGGTTCAAGTAAACATATCATTTTAGAATTATTCTTGCTAGGAATATATGATTGTTTTGTAGTTAGGAAGGCCCATTATTTTTAAAAATTAACCTGAAATTTATTTTGTTATAATGTTTTAATTTTTAAAAATAAAATTTGAAAATAATTTATGTTATAAATTATATATTCGAAAATAAAAACCAATGATGGACACTGTTTAAATTTTTTAAAATGAAAGAGATTGAAGTGAAAATTAACTTATAAAATATAAAAATTAATAGAGTCTAATTTAAATAAAAGTAATAATTATTTAATGTATATTTGTTAAGTTACTGTTAAAAAAATCAATGACGATGGAATATATAATACTATTTTCAGAATTAGAAAATTGAAAATTATATACTTAAAAATAAAATTTGCAAAATAAAATTCAAAAATAATTTATGTTATAAATTATATATTTGTTAAGTTAGTTTTTAAACAAATCAATGATGATATAATATATATAACTATTTTCAGAATTAGAAAATTGAAAATTATATGGTTAAAAAAAATTAAAATAAAATTTGAAAATAAATAATGTTATAAATTCTATATTTATTAAGTTAAATTTAGGTGATTAATATATTTAGAATTAGTAAATTTTAAAAAGGCATTGACGAGTTAGTTTTTTAGATGTTAGGTGATATACATTGTTTTAATTTTTTAAACATTATTATTGAAATAAAAATTAACTTATTAAATATAAAAATTGATGGAGTTGAATTTAAACAAAAGTAATAGTTAAATGGAAGTATATGTGTTAAGTTTTATTTTAAAAAATCAATGATGATATAATATATATAACTACTTTCATTACTAGAACATGTTTGGAAATTTGTAAAATTTAAAATTTTTATATTTTGGTAGGATACAATAATTTTTTTAAATACAGGAAACATATTTGTTTGAAAACAACATAAACTAAAAACAGTAATTTAAATTGAAAATAAATGGAAATCGCTTGTTGTTGTTATTTGCTTGAAACTTATTATTGAAATTAATTTAAGGTATTTTTAATATATTAATAATGTTATATTTAAGAAAATCAATAATGATATAGAATATATAACTAAATTTTATATTTAACAAAATCAGTATTAGTTCAATATGAAACTAAATTTATAAGTATTAAATATTAAATTATTGTTTTAAAAATAATTATATTTACAAAATAATAGTTTTGTTGTACAATTCTAAATGCGGTATAGCTGAACCGAGGAAGATCAATCCTGGTTTGTTAAACCCATAACTATTAACGTTACAAGAGAAGCATGTACCCATGCATGTTTGGAACGAAAAACCAGACTGGGTACTAAGAATTAGAAAAGCACTCTGCCTTAGAAGTGATCAAATACTAGAACAAATCATACCGCATTTATGAAGAGCTGGTTTTTATCACTTTGGGAAGATTGCACATTTGTCAGTGTCTACAGAGTTTATTACTGCAATGGTTGAGAGATGGAGACCAAAGACACACACGTTCCATCTTCCTGTTGGAGAGTGCACCATCACATTATAGGATATTGCTATTTTGTTGGGACTCAACATCGATGGAATCGTAGTTGTGGAGATAGCCGGTTCATGTGACTGGAAACAGTATGTGGAAGCACAATTAGGGAGACGACCCCTCCCCCCCGGAGTGCACTACATGGTCAAAGTCTTAAGATGTCCTAGCTGCAAGAGAATTTCGATGGCATTGCAGAGCATCCGCTCGTTCCTACATTTTACGATTGCTTGGTGGGTGTATCTTCTCTGACCAGTCATCTAGCAGGGTCCTTCTTAGGTACCTTCAAATACTGGAGAATTTTGATCTTTGTGGTGGTTATGCATGGGGAGCATGTGCGCTAGGATACCTTTACCAACAGCTATGTACAGCCATAGATTATGCTCAGAAGGATATATACGGGTTGACACTGTTGGTTCAGGTATGGAGTCAGGAGCGTATACGACACCTTGCCCTGACAGAACCTGCTGTAAGTGATGTTGACAGCCCTTACGTGGGTAGATGGATACACCAGTGGGAAACAAGTATACGATGTATGATTTGGGGTATTACAGGACACAGTTAGACTGGTTGAATAAGGATCAGGAATAATAACATTGATTTATAATATTTATATAACGTTTCTAGTTACAATTAATGGATGCATGTTTGATAAGTTAATTGTTTATTATCTTGTAGTTCATATGGGAGCCATATGCTGGGACAACGACTAATGGTCTTTCAAAAATTTGTCTCCGTGGTCAGGGGGTTGGCGATCGGTTATTCCATTGTTGTGTTTCCAAATTGTAGAGTGGCATCAGCCTGACAGGGTAATGTGGCAATTCGGTATGGAGCAACACATAGCCACCACACCATCTCAACCCGAAGACTTACACGCTATCACTCTGAAGGGAAAATCAGATGAAAACTGGCCTAAAGTTATGGAACCTCTGTTACATTTGTGAAATGGGAGGGAAGGACACATATGTTCTGGTCAACCACTTTTTAGGGAGATGTCGGCGAACCATGAGTACTTTAGATGGTACAAAATGCAGACTCGTTGGTGAGTTACCAGACAAGGGGCTGTAAGGGGATCCAGGGTAACATTTTCATGCACCTTATGTTATGAGTTCACTAAGTACATGTTAGGTCTAATAGGTATTTAAAACACATTTTTTTTCAGATGGACAACATCAAGATGATTTAGTACTTGTCCTCGCCAGAGAACTCTGAGACACCTGTTGCTTTCGCAATGGATAACATCCAGCAGGAAACGGATGAGATACTGATGTCAATGGGCGAATTGGATAGAATTGTACAGGCCAGAGTGCATGCTCCCATGCTGACAGAGGTGGCCCCTTTGACATCCTGGCGCTGTTGAGGGTGGGGAGTGATTGTTGGTGTATGGGCACGGACAAGGAATGGCTTCTGGTAGGCTTCTAGCGAGGAATGTGACATCCCGGGCACTGTTGAGGGCGGGGAGTGATCGCCGGTGCATAGGCACGGACAAGGAGCGGCTCCTGGTAGGCTTCTAGTGGGAGGGACACATGAACAAACCGAATACATACCAGAATGAGAGGGATCCAAAGACTGTATAGGTATGAGACTATACAGTCGAGGATAGCTTAAAGGAATGAACTCGTACTACCTATACAAACAAATGCATTATCCTTTTTGGTGGCCTATCACTTAAGAACTCCAAAGTTAAGCGTGCTTAACTTGGAGTAATTCTGGGATGGGTGACCTCCTAGGAAGTGTATGTGATTGAGGACAAAGAACACTGGTAAGGTCTCGTTTTGGTTTGTGGGGAGATTCGTTCATTCCTGAAAAGCAGCCGGAGCGTTACAGTGGTATCAGAGCATGGCCTCTCCTAGTAAGGTATGGTTCGGGGATGAACCAGGCGGAAGCTGGTGGGCATGTGACATCCTGGAGCTGTTGAGGGCGGGGAGTGATCACCGGTGCATGGGCACGGACGAGGAGCAGATTCTGGCAGGCTTCCAGTGAGGAATGTGACATCCCAGGCACTGTTGAGGGCAGGGAGTGATCGCCGGTGCATAGGCACGGACAAGGAGCGGCTCCTGGCAGGCTTCTAGTGGGAGGGACACATGAACAAATCGAATACATACCAAAATGAGAGGGATCTAAAGACTGTATAGGTATGAGACTATACAATCAAGGATAGCTTAAAGGAATGAATTCGTACTACCTATACAAACAAATGCATTATCCTTTTCGGTGGCCTATCACTTAAGAACTCCAAAGTTAAGCGTGCTTAACTTGGAGTAATTCTGGGATGGGTGACCTCCTGGGAAGTGTATGTGATTGAGGACAAAGCACACTGGTAAGGTCTCGTGTTGGTTTGTTGGGAGAGTCGTTCATTCTTGAAAAGCAACCGAAGCGTTACAGTGGTATCAGAGCATGGCCTCTCCTAGTAAGGTATGGTTCGAGGATGAACCAGGCGGAAGCTGGTGGGCATGTGACATCCTGGAGCTGTTGAGGGCGGGGAGTGATCACCGGTGCATGGGCACGGACAAGGAGCAGATTCTGGCAGGCTTCTAGTGAGGAATGTGATATCCTGGGCACTGTTGAGGGCAGGGAGTGATCGCCGGTGCATAGGCACGGACAAGGAGCGGCTCCTGGCAGGCTTCTAGTTGGAGGGACACATGAAAAAATTGAATACATACCGGAATGAAAGGGATCCAAAGACTGTATAGGTATGGGACTATACAGTTGAGGATAGCTTAAAGGAATGAATTCGTACTACCTATACCAACAAATGCATTATCCTTTTTGGTGGCCTATCACTTAAGAACTCCAAAGTTAAGTGTG
Organism: Clitoria ternatea; assembly: GCA_037962975.1. Taxonomy (NCBI): domain Eukaryota; kingdom Viridiplantae; phylum Streptophyta; class Magnoliopsida; order Fabales; family Fabaceae; genus Clitoria; species Clitoria ternatea. The sequence continues at coordinate 112,787,300 of CM075671.1, forward strand.
CTTAACTTGAAGTAATTCTGGGATGGGGGACCTCTTGGGAAGTGTGTGTGATTGAGGACAAAGCACACTAGTAATGTAACATCCCAGTTTTGAAATTAAATGCTGAATGAAGAATAAACCATTAAGACTTGATTTCAACTAGAAAATAACTGTTAATTACATTTAACTAAGTAGGTTTAAGCCATTAAAATATGAAAATGGTGGTGGTCAGGGGATGGGGTGGAGTGCACGTGACTGCTGGGCACGCACTCTCCCATCCCACTCTTCTCTTACTGTGCGCATGTACATATATATATATATAAAACGTGAGCCTTTGGGGATGAACGCACTTACTCTTTCTTCAGACTCCCTCCTCCGTCACTTCATCCTCTACTTCCTCTCTTCGTCTCCATCTTTCTTCTCTTCTCTCACCCTTCGCTCCTGGAGACCTTGGTTGCAGTACTGACGAACGAACTACACTCCATCCCAGAATCAGGCGCAGGATACGACAAAGCCAAGGAAGGCCGAACGAACCAGGAGAAAGACATCGGACCCAACGACAAGAACGGAAAGGTTTCTGAGGTTCTTCTAAGGTAGGGGGCGCTTGCATGTCGAATGCATGGTCTAAGAACGGTACCGGATGAACGTACTACTGAGTGTGGGTGTGTGTGTGTGCATGTAATTATAATCATTAAAACTGATGCATGGTTTAAGATTCTGATAGTGATTTTCGTGGCGATGGTGTAGCCTGTTAGTAGATGATAATGATGAATGATATGCATGGATCTATTTTCTTGTCACTGTGAAAAATATGTATGTGCATGCTCTTAATTGGATTGCTCAATGATGTTAGTCTGATGACCGATTGTAACATGCACTGGTGTGATTGACTGAATGATTACGAGTAGTGTGGGAAATCCGTTCTTGCTTAATGATTACGGCGAAGGTATTCGTGGCGCGATGATGTGTAATAATGAATGTGTTAGTTGCATAAGTGAGAATGGGGTGACCCATGGGAGGTCAAGAACCCCAAGGGAAACGACTTCCAGTTACCAACCCTGGCTAGATCCCAATAGTGCTCGTGGTAGCCGTTGGAGCTAGAGAAGAGAGTCTCGAGACGCCGTGGGGAGGCCGGTGCCACCTGGTAAGAGCTGAGGGACGAGGGGCCAGAAGAAAAGGGGACCGTAACTGAGAGTCTTTACCCGAGTCGGATCCGCAGGCATGCATATAGAAATAAGGCTGATTGAGGTGGTGTATAAATCTATGTATGAATATGTGTATGATTTTGAATGCATGAATATATATATATTTGGATGTGGAATAAACTCTGTGTATCATGTGTGTCATGAATGTGGTTTGAACTGTATGAACTTGGTTACTTGAGAAAGATTGAATGATAGCAGGAGCGCGTACTGACGCTGATACCGAGTCTGTGAGTATCATTTTACATGTAAAAGCTCACCCCTGCAGTGGCCATTTTCAGTGAATGTCTCTCGAGAGGAGGGCCAGAAGCAGAGCTAGAATGCTGGGCGGAGTGCTGATGCATTTGGAAGGCTTAATTAAGGCATTGTTAGATTAAGCCCTGACTGGTTCATACCGGATGTTAATGTTTTGGGGATGAATAGAATTTTATGGACAAGGAGAAATCCGATTTTATGTTGTAAATATTGACATACACTCTTATGTATATATGGATGTATGGTTTTGGTGTGTGTGATGCTATGTGCTGCCTTGTTTCATAATTGTGCTTTAATGGATACGCAGGGACAGTATGATTGAGCAGGTTATAGCCAAGTCTGAGTGAATCGAGAATTGTCTTAGGAAAATTTATGTTGGATACGTTGGGCGGAGACGTACCCTGCCCGAAGTATGGGAGCGATTCGCCCAAGCGTGAGGATCCGCGCTGGAGCGATATAGTTGTTAGAATGAGACCCCGGTGTTGACCCCTGATTTGGGCGTTGTAGTTGAGTCCGCCCAGGCGTTGTCATAATTAGTTGAGTTGGGCGGAATAGGTTCAGATCCCTTCTTCCTCCACAATCTACTATCTTATATGTACCCTGTAACTTCACGTTTTTCTGAGTGAAGTGCGAGTGTGAGGATTTACCTAGTGAACCCTTGCCCATACCCGATTGAGAAAATTACCTTGTAGTTGTGTTAAAGAGGCGTTGTGCGGATTTCGTTTAGGCGGTGTCATACCTCACCCAAGTAACTAGGACAGTTCGCCCAAACGCGTAGAACTATGCTGAAGCAAGTAGACATCAACTCGAGATCCCGCCTATGTACCTTCTTTCTCCGTTGTCGCATTATTCCGTCTCGTCGGGCGGTATTGAACATCGCCTGAGTAAGTGAATGTTGTATTGTAGTCCGCCCAAGATAAATATACCCCGCCTAGCCAAGTAGGATGATTCTAACTCCGCCCTTCTACCGAATGCCATGCATGTGAATATATTAACATCTTTCCCTTATCTACTTCCTCCTATTGAGTGACCAGTGTTACTCGAAGGAAAGCTTCCTTGTGAAATCCCCTCTATCCGCTGCTGCATTACCCTACTCCGCCTGGACGGTATCAGACCCCGTCTAAGCGAACAAACGGTGTTGTGTAATCCGCCCATTGCTGGTGTGTTACGATAAACCCATTGAGCCGGCCCCAGTTTTAGCTTCTCTGTAGGTTGCTAAATGCGTGTGAATGCTCTTCATTCTTCCCTTGCCTGCTCCCTTCTATATCAAATGTTACGTGACTATTTTGTGAAAAATTTTCTCATATTTTTGGAATAATTAGTTGTAAGTAATAAGGTGTTACATTTTGGTATCAGAGCGGACCGAAAGGTCCAAGGCCAAAGTATGCTTACCAAGTGTAAGCGGTGGTGTGTGTGTCTTTTGATTGAATGGTTGAAATTGTTCTGATGCTAGTTGACTTGATTGATGTTAACTTGAGGACAAGAGGTTGTTTTCCCCTGGTCCGATTGTGTGTATGACTTAGGCGAATGACATAATGTGCTAAGCTATTAATTGTTGGACTAACAACTAGATCGGTAGTAAGTGGCTCCGTATACTTATCCTTAAATGTCAATTTCAGGATAAGGAATGGCGCATCGTCAAAGTATAGAGGCTATAGCCACAGCATTCCAACGCTTTGCGGAGGTGTTTGAAAGGCAAGGCCAGACTCAACCTGAGGATGGCCATGTGCTGGACCGCTTCTTAAAAAGGAAGCCGAGTGAATTCTTAGGAGGACGGAACCCTGAGGCGGCGTTCAAGTGGACTCAGGAATTAGAGAGAATTTTTAGGGGTCTTCGCTGTACCGAAGCCCAGAAGGTGGAGTGCGCAGTGTATATGCTGCGAGATGAAGCGGAGAATTGGTGGAAAATAGCCAGAAGCCGATTCCCCGAAGATGACAATCAACTGACGTGGAATGATTTCAAGGCCTGCTTCTTAGACAAATACTTTCCCGACACAGTGAGGAGTCGGAAGGAGCTGGAGTTTATGGAGTTAAAACAGGGCTCCATGACTGTGGAAGAATACGCGACTAGATTTGAGGAATTGTGCCTATTCTATCCGCCCTTCCAGCAGCCAGGAACGGAGAACTCCAAGTGTCTTAAGTTTGAGAACGGATTGAGATCGGATATCAAGAGGGCTTGCAGATACCATGAAATCCGGAGTTTCCCTGCCTTAGTGAACAAGTGTCGAATATTCGAAGAGGATGACAGGGCCCATTCGGGCCAGTGTAGCAGAGCCAACCAGCACCTGAGGCCTCAGCAATCACGTTTCAAGAGGCCAGGAAATGTGAGGAGGAATGAACCCTTTACTGGATATCAGAATCATGGTGACCGAGGGAGACAAATGAGTGGACGACCAAGATATGGCGGATGCTTTAAATGCGGCGGTGACCACTTTGCTAAGGATTGCAATGATACAAATGTTAAATGCTACCACTGCGGAGAGAAGGGACACGTTCGTCCTGACTGCCCCCAACTCCGCCAGACAAACACCAATGTGCGTCAAGGAGGATTTCAAGATAGAACCCGAGTGAGTGATAACCAACGACCTGGTGGCAGAGGCAACGGAACCAGAGGAAATATGATGCGTGCTCCGAACAGCCGAGAGAGGAATACCGGTCCGCCAGCAGCAGGAAGGATCTACACCATGAATGCAGAAGATGTTGCACCAGCAAACGACTTAGTACAATGTAAGTGCTCACTTGGAATGAATACGCTTAATGTTGTTTTCGATTCGGGAGCTACCCATTCTTTTATAGCTGATGAGTGCGTAGAACGGTTGAAGTTACCAACTGTGTCTATGAACCAGACTTTGGAAGTGGCCAGCCCTACTGGCCCTAGTGTGTTCACATCGTCAATATGCAAAAATGTAGCATTTGAGTTGTATGATCGGAGTTTCACCTTCGATCTGATTTTCATGCCCCTAAAGGGTCTTGACATCATACTCGGAATAGATTGGCTTTCAGCCAATAAGGTATTAGTAGATTGTAGAAACCGAGAGATAGTTTTCCCAAAACAACCCACTGAAGATGGCACGGCACTAGGTATAACCCAACTATTTATGATGCTTTGTCTAACCAAAGATGAGAGTGAGACCCTAGTGAACGAAATTCCGGTTGTCTGTGAATTCCCAGAAGTGTTCCCAGAAGACGTTCCGAGTGTGCCTCCCAATAGAGAAGTTGAATTCTCTATAGACTTGATCCCTGGAGCCGAACCGGTCTCCAGTGCACCCTACAGAATGTCCTCAACTAAATTGGCAGAGTTGAAGAAACAAGTGGATGAGTTACTTGAGAAGCAGTTCATTAGACCAAGCGTGTCACCATGGGGTGCACCTGTGCTACTTGTTAAGAAGAAGGATGGCAGCATGAGACTTTGTATAGATTATCGACAGCTTAACAAGCTCACAATCAAGAATCGATACCCACTGCCTAGAATTGATGATTTAATTGACCAGCTACGTGGAGCCTCAGTCTTCTCGAAGATCGACTTACGATCGGGATATCACCAAATCCGAGTGAAGGACTCGGACATTCCTAAAACTGGGACTCGATATGGTCACTACGAGTATGTAGTGATGCCGTTCGGTGTGACAAACGCCCCTGCTGTTTTCATGAATTACATGAACAGCATATTCCACTCCTTCTTAGATCGGTTTGTTGTTGTCTTCATCGATGACATTCTAGTTTATTCTAAGACATCTGAGGAGCATGAAGGACATCTCAGAACGGTACTCCAAGTGTTGAAGGAGAAACAATTGTTTACAAAGCTCTCGAAGTGCGAATTCTGGATGGATGAGATCCACTTCCTCGGGCATGTGATCTCCGAGCGAGGCGTCTCGGTGGATCCTACGAAGGTAGCTGCTGTAATAGCATGGGAGAGGCCCAGATCGGTCTCAGAAATAAGAAGTTTTATGGGCTTGGCAGGTTATTATAGGAGGTTCATCGAAGGTTTTTCTAAGTTGGCATTACCCCTGACTAAATTGACTCGGAAGAACGTTCCTTTCGTGTGGAGTCCAGAGTGTGAGAACAGCTTCCAAGAGCTGAAGAATAAGTTGACGACTGCTCCGGTGTTGGCATTACCTGAGTTACGAGAAAGCTTCGTGGTCTATTGTGACGCGTCCGGACTCGGATTAGGGTGTGTACTCATGCAGAAAGATCGAGTGATAGCATATGCCTCTCGACAATTGAGACCCCACGAGCAGCATTATCCGACCCATGACTTGGAGCTGGCAGCAGTAGTTTTTGCATTAAAAATCTGGAGGCATTACTTGTACGGGTCCAAGTTTGAAGTGTACAGCGATCATAAGAGCCTCAAATACCTATTCGACCAAAAGGAGCTGAACATGAGGCAGAGAAGATGGATTGAGTTTTTGAAGGACTATGATTTCGAGTTGAAATACCACCCAGGTAAGGCAAATGTCGTGGCCGACGCGTTGAGTCGGAAATCCCTCCACATAGCAGCCATGATGGCAAAAGAAGTAGAGTTGTTGGAGCGGTTCCGAGACATGAACTTGCATGTTGACACCCCTTCCTCTCAGAAGATGACAATCGGTACGTTGAGGATTGCCAATGAATTCTTAAAATCCGTGTACGAACAGCAACAGGCGGACTCTTACCTAGCTGAAATGAAGGAAATTCAGGCCAAAGGAAAGGACTTATCCTTGGCAGAGGGGCCAGATGGGATCTTCCGGGTGAGGGACAGAATATACATACCAAGTGGAGGAAAATTGAGAAGAATGGTGCTTGATGAAGCCCACAAAAGCCTACTCAGCATTCACCCAGGAACCACGAAAATGTACCACGACTTGAGGAGACAGTTCTGGTGGCCCGGACTAAAGAAGGATGTGGCAGAGTACGTGGCCCGGTGTATCACTTGTCAGAAATCGAAGGTAGAGCACCAAAAACCGTACGGTGCAATGCAGCCTCTAGAGATCCCCGTGTGGAAATGGGACTCAATTGCGATGGATTTTATCATGGGATTACCCAAAAATCGAGCGGGCCATAATGCAATTTAGGTCATTGTTGACCGATTGACGAAGAGTGCACACTTCTTACCTGTGAATATGAGGTACCCATTGCATAAGTTGGCTCGAATCTACATTCAAGAAGTTATCCGACTGTATGGCATACCTACTTCCATCGTATCGGATAGGGACCCTAGATTTACGTCCAGATTTTGGACCAGCATGCATCAAGAATTGGGGATGAAGCTTTGGCTTAGTTCTGCCTATCACCCCCAATCGGATGGACAATCTGAACGAACAATTCAGAGTCTAGAAGACTTATTGAGAGCGTGTGTGTTAGAGTACGGTGGGGACTGGGAGCAGTACCTTCCCTTGATCGAGTTTACGTACAACAACAGCCATCATCACAGCATTGGCATGGCACCTTACGAGGCATTATATGGGCGCAGATGCCGAACCCCACTCTGCTGGTCGGAAGCGGGTGAAAGTCTACTATTGGGACCAGACATCGTGAAGCAAACCACAGAACAGATCCGAGTGATAAGGGAGAAGATGAAAGCATCACAAGACAGGCAGAAGACCTACCATGACAAGCGCATCAAGCCATTGGAATTTTCAGTCGGAGATCGAGTGTTCCTGAGAACCTCTCCGAGTAAAGGAGTTGGACGAGCCTTAAAAAGTGGGAAGTTAAGCCCTCGATACATTGGACCTTACGAGGTGTTAGAACGGATCGCCCCGTAGCATACCGCCTCGCATTACCAACTCACTTGTCCCGATTGCACAACGTATTTCACGTATCTCAACTAAGGAAATATTTGCATGACCCTAGCCACACGATGCCTGACGACGAGGTAGAGATCAAGGAAGACCTAACCACTGTGACTACACCGATTGGAATCGTGGACCGATCGGTAAAACGCTTAAGAAACAAGAACGTAAGGCTGGTTAAGGTGGAGTGGCAGCAAGGCAAGACCACCTCCTGCACGTGGGAACGCGAAGACACCATGCAACAGCAGTACCCCAAATTGTTTACCTAGGTAAGTACCGACTGAACTTCGGGGACGAAATTCTTTTTCAGTGGGGGAGAACTGTAACATCCCAGTTTTGAAATTAAATGCTGAATGAAGAATAAACCATTAAGACTTGATTTCAACTAGAAAATAACTGTTAATTACATTTAACTAAGTAGGTTTAAGCCATTAAAATATGAAAATGGTGGTGGTCAGGGGATGGGGTGGAGTGCACGTGACTGCTGGGCATGCACTCTCCCATCCCACTCTTCTCTTACTGTGCGCATGTACATATATATATATATAAAACGTGAGCCTTTGGGGATGAACGCACTTACTCTTTCTTCAGACTCCCTCCTCCGTCACTTCATCCTCTACTTCCTCTCTTCGTCTCCATCTTTCTTCTCTTCTCTCACCCTTCGCTCCTGGAGACCTTGGTTGCAGTACTGACGAACGAACTACACTCCATCCCAGAATCAGGCGCAGGATACGACAAAGCCAAGGAAGGCCGAACGAACCAGGAGAAAGACATCGGACCCAACGACAAGAACGGAAAGGTTTCTGAGGTTCTTCTAAGGTAGGGGGCGCTTGCATGTCGAATGCATGGTCTAAGAACGGTACCGGATGAACGTACTGCTGAGTGTGGGTGTGTGTGTGTGCATGTAATTATAATCATTAAAACTGATGCATGGTTTAAGATTCTGATAGTGATTTTCGTGGCGATGGTGTAGCCTGTTAGTAGATGATAATGATGAATGATATGCATGGATCTATTTTCTTGTCACTGTGAAAAATATGTATGTGCATGCTCTTAATTGGATTGCTCAATGATGTTAGTCTGATGACCGATTGTAACATGCGCTGGTGTGATTGACTGAATAATTACGAGTAGTGTGGGAAATCCGTTCTTGCTTAACGATTACGGCGAAGGTATTCGTGGCGCGATGATGTGTAATAATGAATGTGTTAGTTGCATGAGTGAGAATGGGGTGACCCATGGGAGGTCAAGAACCCCAAGGGAAACGACTTCCAGTTACCAACCCTGGCTAGATCCCAATAGTGCTCGTGGTAGCCGTTGGAGCTAGAGAAGAGAGTCTCGAGACGCCGTGGGGAGGCCGGTGCCACCTGGTAAGAGCTGAGGGACGAGGGGCCAGAAGAAAAGGGGACCGTAACTGAGAGTCTTTACCCGAGTCGGATCCGCAGGCATGCATATAGAAATAAGGCTGATTGAGGTGGTGTATAAATCTATGTATGAATATGTGTATGATTTTGAATGCATGAATATATATATATTTGGATGTGGAATAAACTCTGTGTATCATGTGTGTCATGAATGTGGTTTGAACAGTATGAACTTGGTTACTTGAGAAAGATTGAATGATAGCAGGAGCGCGTACTGACGCTGATACCGAGTCTGTGAGTATCATTTTACATGTAAAAGCTCACCCCTGCAGTGGCCATTTTCAGTGAATGTCTCTCGAGAGGAGGGCCAGAAGCAGAGCTGGAATGCTGGGCAGAGTGCTGATGCATTTGGAAGGCTTAATTAAGGCGTTGTTAGATTAAGCCCTGACTGGTTCATACCGGATGTTAATGTTTTGGGGATGAATAGAATTTTATGGACAAGGAGAAATCCGATTTTGTGTTGTAAATATTGACATACACTCTTATGTATATATGGATGTATGGTTTTGGTGTGTGTGATGCTATGTGCTGCCTTGTTTCATAATTGTGCTTTAATGGATACGCAGGGACAGTATGATTGAGCAGGTTATAGCCAAGTCTGAGTGAATCGAGAATTGTCTTAGGAAAATTTATGTCGGATACGTTGGGCGGAGACGTACCCCGCCCGAAGTATGGGAGCGATTCGCCCAAGCGTGAGGATCCGCGCTGGAGCGATATAGTTGTTAGAATGAGACCCAGGTGTTGACCCCTGATTTGGGCGTTGTAGTTGAGTCCGCCCAGGCGTTGTCATAATTAGTTGAGTTGGGCGGAATAGGTTCAGATCCCTTCTTCCTCCACAATCTACTATCTTATATGTACCCTGTAACTTCACGTTTTTCTGAGTGAAGTGCGAGTGTGAGGATTTACCTAGTGAACCCTTGCCCATACCCGATTGAGAAAATTACCTTGTAGTTGTGTTAAAGAGGCGTTGTGCGGATTTCGTTTAGGCGGTGTCATACCTCACCCAAGTAACTAGGACAGTTCGCCCAAACGCGTAGAACTATGCTGAAGCAAGTAGACATCAACTCGAGATCCCGCCTATGTACCTTCTTTCTCCGTTGTCGCATTATTCCGTCTCGCCGGGCGGTATTGAACATCGCCTGAGTAAGTGAATGTTGTATTGTAGTCCGCCCAAGATAAATATACCCCGCCTAGCCAAGTAGGATGATTCTAACTCCGCCCTTCTACCGAATGCCATGCATGTGAATATATTAACATCTTTCCCTTATCTACTTCCTCCTATTGAGTGACCAGTGTTACTCGAAGGAAAGCTTCCTTGTGAAATCCCCTCTATCCGCTGCTGCATTACCCTACTCCGCCTGGACGGTATCAGACCCCGTCTAAGCGAACAAACGGTGTTGTGTAATCCGCCCATTGCTGGTGTGTTACGATAAACCCATTGAGGCGGCCCCAGTTTTAGCTTCTCTGTAGGTTGCTAAATGCGTGTGAATGCTCTTCATTCTTCCCTTGCCTGCTCCCTTCTATATCAAATGTTACGTGACTATTTTGTGAAAAATTTTCTCATATTTTTGGAATAATTAGTTGTAAGTAATAAGGTGTTACAAGTAAGGTCTCGTGTTGGTTTGTGGGGAGAGCTGTTCATTCCTGAAAAGTGGTCAGGGCATTACAGCCCCATATGTAGAGTTACATGTGGACATGCCTGGGACTTGAGTTGAACGAGCAGGGTTACAAAGGCGAAGGTTTAGAGAGCCAGAGGAGGACTACGTCATCCCGCCATTTCCCACCAGACAACCAGACCAATACTATGTTCTGTCTCCACCGCCACCTCATTCGCCCTGGCTGACGTACGACTATCCATCTCAGCTGTCACAGCAGGATCCCATACACACGAATGAGTATCTTAATGTACAGATGTTTGCAAGTGATGACACCCCATTCATAGGGGATATTGGTGATAGTTTCCATGGCGGATAGCAGGTTGGACAGCCAAGTTCATCTCAGAACCCTGTGTCCCCATACATCCCAGACCCCCCATTCCTAACCCCACTCCCTTATGTCCCACACATCATGATCCCACCTATTGCATATGAAGACGAGGTTGCTGTATATGTAGTTCTATCATAGTAGGCTGTTACACATGTAGTTCTATCATAGCAGGCTGTTACACATGTAGTTCTATCATAGCAGGCTGTTACACATGTAGTTCTATCATAGTAGGCTCCCTCCGTGAGTTAACCGTTGTGTTCCCATGCCTTGCCTTTTTTCTCCTCTTGAGCCCCGAGGTTGCCATTAGGATTGTATTTGTTGTATTTGTATTTGTTGTTTAGACATTAATTTATAGTTTATCTCTGTATTTGTTTATTTATATGCATGTAAACAGTGGACTTTATTATAAAATGCTAATTTTTACAGACTGAACCCCAAATCATTACATACAAAAATGTAAGTCTTATCCATGAGTGTCGTCACTGAAACCAGAACCAGACGCACTTCCAATAGAATTAGGGCATGTCAAACGCTTGTGACCTGTTTGTTGACAAATACCACATCTGTATGGGGTATCCGACTCAAATCAGTCCATCTCATTTCTAATCCTTGAAGCCTTCGTGTAACATCCCTGATAATTTAAGAAAAATTACGTGTAGTGGGAAAATATTATTAATTGTTTTTGAATATTATTTGGAATTTTTATGAAGCATTGGACAATTATGAATAATTAAATATTATGAATGTAAATAAAATTATTTAATTGGTTGGTTAATAATGAAGTGAAAACAGGTTAAGAGAAGAGAAGTGTTTGAGGAGGAAATGGCGTGGCAACCGGTTGAAAAGGTTACCGGTCACTGGACTTTAAAAGGTTTCTTTTCTTTCTCTCTCCCAATTACCACTCACACGCAAGCCACAATTTCTTCTTCTTCTTCTTCGCTTACTTCCGCTCCTATTCATCTTCTTCCTCCTTCATCGCTGGTTGCATGCGCTAGGAGAGGATCTCATTTGCATCAAAACTGAGTGCTAAGCTCAGTTTCGTGACTGTGGCCTCAAGGTGAGTCCACTGATCCGTTGCATTTTGTTTCCCTATTCCCTTTTCGTTTCTTTGGTGACTGAGTAGCCATTCATGACTGTGAATGGGTCCGTTCTCCACTCCTCTGGTGAGTGTGAGCTTGAAAATGATCCTTAGAACTGAGGAGGATGTTAAGCTAACGGGCTTTGCACTCTGACCCGTAGGAAGTAGATCAAACAACGAAAGGCCAATTGGCAGAGCTGAGACTATGAACCCAGTGCTCAGAGGGCGTAACCGACACCAGGAGCAGATTATAGAAGCTTGGAACCGAGTTAAGGGGGGGTGTTCGGGTTATGATTAATTAGAATAGGACTTACTTCGTATCTGAATCGTTAAACTGTATGAACAAAGTGAGAAAATGTTATTGAATGATGTCGTGCGCGTATGATTATACATGTGTGACTGTGGACACCGATTGGTTGAAGATCGGGTATGTGGCTTGAGTTAATCATGCTATGAGTTACATATTGTGTATGAGATACTCCGTATACTATTGAGGGCGGGGAGTGGTCGCCGGTGCGTTGCACGAGCAAGGAGCGGCTCCTGACAGGCTTCCAGTAAACGGATTGTGTGATTATGATATGTGATTATGTGGTGGAGGATGACCAACGGTATGAATTACCCTATTTTTGGCTTCAGTGGTCAAGTCGGACCCAGTTAAGCTACCCAGAGGTCTTTGACCCAGTGGTTGAGGGGGGAGCCAAGTCGGGTTCACGGGATGTCAAGTCGGACTCCCAGCTGAAGGTCGATCCTTTTAGTATCCGGATACTAGGCGTCAAATTTTATCTGAGAGTCACTTAAGATAATTGATGAATTATTAGTTGTGATGTGTATATTTGCCGAGTGAATCTGTTATATTTACCGAGTGACATTTGTTATATTTGCCAAGTGAATTTGTTATATTTGCCGAGTGACATTTGTTATATTTGCCAAGTGAATCTGTTATATTTTCTGAGTGACATTTGTTATATTTGTCGAGTGAATTTGTTATATTTACCGAGTGACATTTGTTATATTTGCCGAGTGAATTTGTTATATTTACCGAGTGACATTTGTCATATTTGCCGAGTGTGGATTAGTATGTTTGCTGAGTATGATGTGTTGTATCTGTCGGGTGTGATTTAATTACCGAGTGGATTATTTATTAAGGGAAGTAAATATTATTTCATATTTAGATCTAAATTTTTATTAAATGTGAAAAATTTATTGTGGAAATAATCTGCCGTGTGAAAAGAAAAAGGGTAAATTAACCTAGGATGTTACAGTTGGTATCAGAGCGGTTCTTTCTAGAGCCAGGTGTATGGGTCAATCTAGTGATTGTGTGAGTCCTATAAGGGCTGTTTGCATTCAATTGTATCGTGTTTTGTTTGTGCAGCTTGGCATCGTTCCCTTGGCACTCCAGTGGCGTTATATTTTATGTGTATGAGGTAAATCTCCAACTCCCTGGTTAGCATTGGTTATTGATGGTGATGTGTTTGCTCATTGTAGAATTGCATTATGGCCGAAGGAACCAATTCCGGTAGAGGAGACGATTTCTTCTCCAAGTTTACCCAGCTGATGAGTAGGACCGAATCTGGTCCCACTCTGGATAAATTCCTGAAAAGGAATCCCCCGGCCTACAAAGGAGGCCACGATTATGACAGGGCATATATTTGGATCAGGGACATTGAGCAGGTCTTTGAGTATTTTGAGTGCTCCGAAGAGCAAAAGGTTTTGTTTGCCACCTATCAACTAAAAGACGAGGCTAGAGTATGGTGGTCTCGGGTAAAGGTGCAGATGAACGCGGCGAATGAGCCGCTAGTATGGGCAAATTTCTGAAGAAGATTCCTTGTTAAGTACTTCCCGGACAACTACAAGATCCGGAAGGAAATGGAGTTCCTAAAGTTGGAACAGGGCCGAATGTCTATGGCCGAGTACACCAGCAAGTTTGATGAGCTGTGTGATTTTTACCATCCTTTTTTGTTGGAAGGGACTGAGGGCAGCAAGTGTGCCAAGTACGAGGCAGGGCTACGGATTGAACTCCGTAGTGTAATTGTGCCCATGGAGATTCGGGACTACCCGACTCTTGTGAACAAGGCTCGGCTAATGGAAGAAGTGCAGTACCAGAGAACATCTCAGCCGAGAGACAAGAAGCCACTGAAGGCAAAGAGATTCAGCTTCAAGAGGATGGGCCAATTCTTTCGGGGCGGCAAGTCTTCCGCAACATCTTCATCCTCTTCCGGTCGAGGTTCTACGGGCCGATCGGGTAACCAGTCTGGTAGCCGTGCGTGCTACAATTGTGGCCAGGAGGGCCATATTTTAAAACACTGTCCGGCCAATCAGGTCGTTTGCTTCCAATGTGGACAGTCGGGACACCTCAGGCCCGAGTGCCCACAGAGACAGCAGCAGAGCGGGCAGGGCAACCGAGCCAACACTTCTGTGGCTCGGGGTGCCAATTTTCCGAGAGGAGGCAGGCATAGTGCTGGTCGAGAAGGCCAACAATCGGGAAGATCTGATGCCCAGTCCAGTGGCGCCCAGAATGCCATGACCGGGCGGGTATTCGCTTTTGATGCCTCGGAAGCTACGAGGAATGACAATCTGGTACAGGGTAAGTGCCTCATCCATGGTTATCTTGTCGATGTAATTTATGATTCGGGCGTGACCCATTCATTTATTTCTGAGAGTTATGTGCGACAGCTTGGTCTGCCGATTGGTTAATGGAGAGCGCTCTTATTGTTTCCACTCCAACTGGTTCCACTTTCTGCGCAACTACCGTGTGTAGAGAATTGCCGATGCAAATCGAAGACCATACTTTCCGAGTGAATTTTATCTGTATACTGTTGAGGAACCTAGATATTATCCTAGATCTCGATTGGTTAGCTGCCAACCATGTTATGGTGGATTGTTATCGAAAGAGTATTATTTTCTCCCAAGAACTCAACACGAAGGACGTGGTGAGTGATGTCTCAGCCACATACGTTATTTTATTTGCATCGGAGGGTCGGTATAACCTTATGCTGAGTGATATTCCTGTTGTGTGTGAATTTCCTGATGTTTTTCCAGAAGAAATTCCGGAGTTGCCTCCCAGTCGGGAGATTGATTTCTCTAATGACTTGATTCCCGGGGCCAAGCCTGTGTCCCGTGCACCATATAGGATGTCTTCGGTGGAATTAGTTGAGGTAAAGAAGCAAGTGAATGAGATGCTCGAAAAAGGCTTCATCCGACTGAGTGCCTCACCATGGGGCGCTCTGGTGTTACTGGTAAAGAAGAAGGACGGTAGCATGCGAATGTGCATCGATTACCGACAGCTAAACAAATTGACGGTCAAAAATAAATATCCATTACCTTGGATTGACAATTTACTAGACCAGTTGAGAGGCGTTGTTGTGTTTTCTAAGATCGACTTGAGGTCGGGATATCACCAGATCCGAGTGAAGTCGAAAGATATTCCGAAGACAATGTTTCAGACTCGGTATGGGCACTTCGAGTACATTGTAATGCCCTTTGGAGTGACGAATGCCCCTGCCATTTTCATGGACTACATGAATCGGATTTTTCAACCGTACTTGGACCAGTTTGTGGTGGTATTCATTGATGACATTCTGGTGTATTCGAAGCCGGTTGAGGAGCATGCTCAACACCTCCAAATTGTATTGTAGATACTCCGAGAGAAGAAGTTGTATGCTAAGCTATCCAAGTGTGATTTTTGGGAAAGTAGTGTATAATTCTTGGGGCACGTGATTTCCCGAGAGGGCGTGTCGGTTGATCCGACTAAGATTGAGGCGGTTATGGCTTGGGAAAGGCCGAGGTCGGTAACTAAAATCAGGAGTTTCCTCGAATTAGCTGGGTACTATCGGCGTTTCATTGAAGGGTTCTCTGGGATAGCACTTCCTCTGACTCGGTTAACAAGAAAAGAGAGTCCCTTTGTGTGGTCGGAAAAGTGCGAGCTGAGTTTCCAGACTCTCAAACGGTGTTTGATGACTGCCCCGGTGCTTGCATTGCCTGATGTAACACGGGAATTCGTAGTGTATTGTGATGCATCCAAGTTCGGTTTGGGATGCGTGCTGATGCAATCTGACCGGGTGATTGCCTATGCTTCCAGGCAATTGAGACCCCATGAATTGAATTATCTGACTCATGATCTAGAGCTGGCAGTAGTAGTATATGCATTGAAGATTTGGCGTCATTACATATGTGGGTCCCGCTTTGTGGTGTTCAGTGACCACAAAAGCTTGAAGTATTTATTCGATCAAAAAGAGCTAAATATGAGGTAGAGGAGATGGGTGGAGTACTTGAAGGATTATGACTTTGACTTGAGGTACCACCCGGGCAAGGCGAATATTGTTGCCGATGCACTGAGTAGAAGGGTGTTGCACGCGGCGTACTTGATGGGCAGAGAGCAGGAATTGCTGGAGAGTTTTAGGGATATGAACATTGGAGTTGTTATGGATGCTCCAAACCGAATGACAATCGGAATGTTGAAAATCTCTAACGAATTTCTGGAATCTATTGCTGTTGCTCAGAAAGACGATGAGGAGTTGCTAAAACTGATTGACACTCAGGCACGAGGTAAGGATATGGAGTTAACTTGGGGTAACGATGGAATATGGAGATTCCGAGACCGAGTGGTGGTGCCTGCACACGGTGATTTCAAGCAAGCCGTGCTAGCTGAGGCACACAGGAGCTCTCTGAGTACTCATCCCGGTGTGACAAAGATGTATCACGACTTGAAGAAGGAATTCTGGTGGTCGGGCATGAAGAAGGCAATAATCGAGTACGTGAAATCTTGTGTGATATGCTAGAAGTGCAAAGTTGAACATCAGAGACCCCCAGGTTTGCTTTAACCTCTTGAGATTCCGATCTGGAAAAGGGAGAGCATTACCATGGACTTCGTATCCGGGCTACCTCGCACCCAATCCGGGTGTAACGCGATTTGGGTAATTGTTGACCGACTGACCAAGAGCGCCCACTTCCTGGTGATGAATATGAAATGGTCGTTAGACCGACTGGCTAGGCTGTATGTTACTGAGATTGTACAACTGCATGGCGTACCCTCAAGCATTATTTCCGATCGGGATCCTCGATTCACTTCAAGATTTTAGGGGAGCTTGCAACAAGAACTGGGTACTGAGCTCAGACTGAGCTCGGCTTATCATCCTCAGACCGATGGCCAGTCGGAAAGGACTATACAGACTCTTGAGGATATGTTGAGGGCATGTGTGTTGGAATAGGGCGGATCATGGGAGAGATACTTGCCCTTGGTGGAGTTTGCATACAATAACAACTATCATAGCAGCATTGGGATGGCCCCATATGAAGCCCTTTATGGTCGGAAATGTCGTACCCCATTATGCTGGAATGAGAATGGCGATGCCATTCATCTGGGGCCCGAGCTGATCCAAGAGATGAACGAACAAGTTACTCTAATCCGAGAGAAGATAAAAATTGCCTAAGACCGACAAAAGAGCTACTATGACAATCGGCATAGGCCACTTGAATTTCAAGTGGGCGACTGGGTGTTCCTGAGGATTTCACCGACCAAAGGTGTAGGTCAGATTTTAAAGAGCCAAAAGCTTAATCCGAGATACATCGGACCATACCAAATATTGGAACGGATCGGTGATGTTGCTTACCGACTGGACCTTCCCCAGTCGTTGACTAACATTCACAACGTGTTTCACGTGTCACAACTCTGAGCCTATATTCCGTGTGACACGATGATCGTGCCGAGTGACTCAATTGAGTTGAAGGAGGACCTGACGGTGGAAGCTGTACCGATCGGTATTGAGGAGTATCAAACCAAACGGTTAAGAAACAAGGAGGTGCTCTTAGTGAAGGTAAAGTGGCAGAATCTGAATTGGATAACCTACACTTGGGAATTAGAGTCGAACATGAGGCTGATGTATCCCAACCTTTTTCATTCGGTTTATTGATTTTGGGGACGAAATCCCTTTTTAGGGGGGGGGTGGATGTAACATCCCTGATAATTTAAGAAAAATTACGTGTAGTGGGAAAATATTATTAATTGTTTTTGAATATTATTTGGAATTTTTATGAAGCATTGGACAATTATGAATAATTAAATATTATGAATGTAAATAAAATTATTTAATTGGTTGGTTAATAATGAAGTGAAAACCGGTTGAGAGAAGAGAAGTGTTTGAGGAGGAAATGGGGTGGCAACCGGTTGAAAAGGTTACCGGTCACTGGACTTTAAAAGGTTTCTTTTCTTTCTCTCTCCCAATTACCACTCACACGTGAGCCACAATTTCTTCTTCTTCTTCTTCTTCGCTTACTTCCGCTCCTGTTCATCTTCTTCCTCCTTCATCGCTGGTTGCATGCGCTAGGAGAGGATCTCGTTTGCATCAAAACCGAGTGCTAAGCTCAGTTTCATGACTGTGGCCTCAAGGTGAGTCCACTGATCCGTTGCATTTTGTTTCCCTGTTCCCTTTTCATTTCTTTGGTGACTGAGTAGCCATGCATAGCTGTGAATGGGTCCGTTTTCCACACCTCTGGTGAGTGTGAGCTCGAAAATGATCCTTAGACCTGAGGAGGATGTTAAGCTAATGGGCTTTGCACTCCGACCCATAGGAAGTAGATCGAACAACGAAAGGCCGATTGACGGAGCTGAGACTGTGAACCCAGTGCTCAGAGGGCGTAACCGACACCAGGAGCAGATTATAGAAGCTTGGAACCGAGGTAAGGGGGTGTTCGGGTTATGATTAATTAGAATAGGACTTACTTCGTATCTGAATCGTTAAACTGTATGAACAAAGTGAGAAAATGTTATTGAATGATGTCGTGCGCGTATGATTATGCATGTGTGACTGTGGACACCGATTGGTTGAAGATCGGGTGTGTGGCTTGAGTTAATCATGCTATGAGTTACATATTGTGTATGAGATACTCCGTATACTGTTGAGGGCGGGGAGTGGTCGCCGGTGCGTTGCACGAGCAAGGAGCGGCTCCTGACAGGCTTCCAGTAAACGGATTGTATGATTATGATATGTGATTATGTGGTAGAGGACGACCAACGGTATGAATTACCCTGTTTTTGGCTTCAGTTGTCAAGTCGGACCCAGTTAAGCTACCCAGAGGTCTTTGACCCAGTGGTTGAGGGGGGAGCCAAGTCGGGTTCACGGGATGTCAAGTCGGACTCCCAGCTAAAGGTCGATCCTTTTAGTATCCGGATACTAGGCGTCAAATTTTATCTGAGAGTCAGTTGAGATAATTGATGAATTATTAGTTGTGATGTGTATATTTGCCGAGTGAATCTGTTATATTTGCCGAGTGACATTTGTTATATTTTCCGAGTGAATTTGTTATATTTGCCGAGTGACATTTGTTATATTTGCCGAGTGAATCTGTTATATTTGCCGAGTGACATTTGTTATATTTGCCGAGTGAATCTGTTATATTTGCCGAGTGACATTTGTTATATTTGTCGAGTGAATTTGTTATATTTGCCGAGTGACATTTGTTATATTTGCCGAGTGAATTTGTTATATTTGCTGAGTGACATTTGTCATATTTACCGAGTGTGGATTAGTATGTTTGCCGAGTATGATATGCTGTATCTGTCGGGTGTGATTTAATTACCGAGTGGATTATTTATTAAGGGAAGTAAATATTATTTCATATTAAGATCTAAATTTTTATTAAACGTGAAAAATTTATTGTGGAAATAATCTACCGTGTGAAAAGAAAAAGGGTAAATTAACCTAGGATGTTACATTTCGGACGTCCCTTTGCACATAACATGTCATCTTCAGGAACTACTATGTAAGATTCCTTATGCTCAGAAATTAATTCATCACTCCCGATGGGATACCATTGCCCTGCATAAGCCTAAGCAACATGACGCAAAGTGCAACATTCATGGACGTACTAGAAAAATTTAATGTTTACTGCATTGCATGTAGCAATTACATGCATTCATGGGTACTTGAAAGCCTGGAACCTTCCGTACTGGTACCATATTTCGGTCATATTCAGGGCTCACACAAACCCATATTTTTGTGTGGTTGGGTTAAACCTCTCCTTGACCTCAAATCTAGTTGACGCCGTATCAAATCTTTTGACATCAATAGAACATGTCTGTGACTGATACAAAGCCAACTTTTCAAGAATCTTTATGCAATAAATCTGTCCAGTAGCCATTTCCGACACAACACGCCCACTACGATTAACAAAGTACTCTACCAAACGGGAGTACGTGAACTTTACCAATGCTGTGATTGGTAAGTTATGAGCGCCTTTGAACACTTTGTTGACATACTCAGAAAGATTTGTTGTCATGTAGCCAAACCTAGTTCCATTTTCATCATACGCCAGTGACCATATTCCCTTGGGGATTGAATCCATCCATCTTGTAATTTCAGGGCCAGCCTCTCTGAATTTTTGATATGGTCGATCAAACGAATGCTTGCTTGGATTATACCGTATGGTAAATAATAATTAGTTCCACAAAACATCCATAGTTCATAACATAAACGAGATTGCTTGCTAGCTTACCCATTTTAATCAGGTCCTTCTTCAACTCTTGATTCTTAAACTTCTGGTTGAAGTTACTGGCTATATGGCGTATACAGTACTTGTGATACATAGCGGGTGGAGTCCATGCCGCCCCTGAACCCCGGATTGTACTTAGAATGCTCCTATGACAATCTAAAATTATACAAATTCTATTTTTTGCATCATATACAATCGTAAGTTCAATAGAAACTAACTCCAATCCTCCAAAGTTTCACCAGGAACAATTGCAAATGGTAATGGTAACACCACACTATTTCCATCTTGGGTTGTCGCTGCCAATAAAGTCCCCTTGTATTTACCATATAGGTGAGTTCCATCTACTTGAATGATGGGCTTACAAAAGTTAAAGGCATCACAACAGGCCTTGAATATCCAAAACACACGATGAAATTTACAGTGCCTTTGATGAACTTAGTCTCCAACGATAATGCGCCTTGTTTGTATCACACTTATAGATCCTACAACAACTTGTTTCATATGATTTAACCTTCGGGGCAGGAAGGCATAGGATTCTTCTAATCTCCCCTCACCTTCGCTATTACCTTTTGCTTAGCCCTCCATGCTTTTTGGTACGAAACAGTGAATCCATATTCTCTTTTTACTCTCTCTTGAATTAATGATATAGGCACCGACGACTCCTTCTTTATCGTGCCTGCCAAAAATATAAACATATTCAAAATATTGAAAAATATTCATTTGCAAAGTCACATAACTTTACCTAAAATCACAGAGCAGATTAAGTCCGCATCTAGTTTCTTATGATCTTGTGATAAGGAACTGTTAACACAAGTGTGTGGGCCCTTGTACTGTGATATAAGCCATTTGTGTACTTTTTTAGACAGAATTTAGTAGGACACTTGATTAGGACACTTCACTACAAATTTAGTAGGCTTGGACTCCACAACAATATAACTTTGGTACAACTTCATGCTTCATTGTTTTAACGCATTTTACACATCACCTTTGCTTTCAAACTTTAACCCAACGTATAGATCATCCCCGACACTCTAGTTATCATCATCAAATTCAATTTCCTGATCTGGATGCTCCATATTTATATTTTGAAAGTGGGATGATTCATTCCAAAATGGAACCACACCAGTACCTACATAAATCCCAACTATTTTAACTCCTAATCCTATAAAGTAAATTCTTAGTAACATATTTCAACTTCATGCTTTGTGTTCTTTAAGTCAAAATCAACAATAAATTACAACCAACTATTTTTCTAACTACAAACATAAGACATTTTGTGACAAAAAATAAATAATTTCAACATACAAAATCAAAATAATAAAATCATAAATATATAAAAGAATATTAACAATGAAAGAGATGTATTTTTTTCTTTCACACCCTTTTTATTTAAATTATTAAATCCTATTTGAACTTGTCTGAACTGGGGTCAACAATTTGGTGTAGGACCAGTCACAAATGTCAATTATTGAAAGTGATTTGTACAATGGTACAGTAGGTATCCGGTATTGTGCTATTTATCTCAGTGGGAGAATAAAGGTCTTATAGTCCTGGAGATCCTTCACACCAAGCTTTCATATTGATGAGGGGCGAAAGGTTATGTCACCTGTGAAGATTCTTCGACCCTCAAGTCAGTATCCAGAGTAGTGAAAATGTTGGTATTTATATACGTGCATGCAGAGAATGAAGAGTCTGTTAGGGCTAGGGGAGAAATCATACACTGTGTAGTGTACGATTTTGACACACGACGCAGGTAGCTCCACGTTTCTTGCGAATGTTCCCCTACACCTGTACCTTGTACTTTTTGTTGGGTGACATGGACGTTTCCTAATGTGCGAGGTGCTAACCTGGACATACCGGTATAGATGAACGTCTAATGCAGGTTTACAGTCTGAAGGTTTACCTGCGACAGCGGTAAGCTATTAAGAACGGATGAAATTACCACCTTGCCCATGTGCCGGTATCAAGACCAGATTATTTTCCCCCTAGCTTGTTTGAGGGACTGAGTAAGTTGCTCATATAAGCTATATTGCCTTACCGAAATCGATGTTGCGGATATGGATACCGGCCCAAATGATTTCTTCTGGAGTCACCTTTTATTGCTATGGACACCAGCTTCAGACAACATCTTATTTTTGCATGTGAAACTTTAAAAGTTTTTGAGATTTGCCCTGCTTGGCATTAAAGTTTTGTAACTTCTTGGCCTTGAGATGCCACCAATGATGAGCAATTATTGCCATTAACATGTGAATATTGATGGTTATACTTGTTAACCGTTGCGGGTCATGGGTATTGGGCCTAAAATTAAAAAGTTTTGGCCCATTGGATTTCAACTTTCCACGAAACAACCACTTTTGCGCGCCTTAGGTTGAAAAGACACCGTCGTTAGCCCTCGAAGAGTTGTGTTTTCTGACAAATGACATGACTTCTGACCGGTGGTTGCGCCCCTCCATAGCTATAAAAGGGGAACTCAGGCTCTTTTTAGAAATCACATTGCTTCAAACCTAAGGAAAACTCTGCTCAAATTTCCCTCTGAAGAAGAATGGTTTGCTCTCGTGTTCTCCCTCACTTCCTACCTTAAAAAACTTTTTAGGTAACTAACCTCCTTCCCTTCTTCAATTAAATTCCTCTGCATTTAGTGTAATCACCATGTGCTCTAGGTGAGATTGCGCTGGTCCTATTTATAGAGGGGGAAGAGTCCCTGTAAGGCCCTCAGGTTATCATGGAGGAAGGATTCCCATGAATCCTTCGAGGGCCGAGCCACGTCGTCTAGAAAGGGGGAATACATCTCACTCAAGGTGTAGGGTGGTAATGCCCCTTTTGGACTCCTCCTTTAGCTTAGGGGCTAGCCACTCTTCTAAGAGAGCCGATTGTTATCTCTCTAACGATGTGGCTTTTTACAGCAGCACCGAGATCTTCAATCTTGCCATACATAGAATGGCTAGTGAAGAAACCTCTGAAAACACTACAATCCTCAAGACCACTGCAGGGTATGTAAACGTGGTAGCACACTGGCTGAACTGGGTGAAACTCCAAGAAAAGTACCCCTACTATTAGGTAGAAGATGACATTCATGAAATGGCATCCCGACATACTAAGGAAGACGAAGCAAGACTAACTCCGAGATTTAGGGTACACATAGAAGATCGCTTAAAAAAGCAGTTCATGATACTTGCACACCAGCCTACCGAAAGAATCTGCCACCACATACCAGACGAACGCTCCGTGTATATGTATGACTTCGTCTTTTTACAGCTGGGGGTCCGCTTCTCACTCATAGAATTTGAAATGGGGGTTCTGAGATTTTTGGAGTGTGCCCCTTCTCAAGTACATCCCAACGGGTGGGGCCTCATCCATGCTCGGGAAGTGCTAGGGGAACACTTTAATTTCAAACCCACTGTGGCAATATTCTTTTATTACTGCCAAGTGGTACGCTGGGTAAATAAGAAAGGCAGAATAAGCTTCGTCACGCTTTGGTGTGACTCAAATTTAGTCAACTTTGAGGCCTTCACGAAGTCTGCAAAAGTAAACGGAAGGTCATTCAAACATTACTACATGACGATCTGGGTTCAACCAAATAAGCCGATCTTCTAGAAAACTCAAGAGGGCCTCTTGAAATTCCCTATGAACTGGACACGTGAACATTTATTACTCATCTCCCAAGCCTACTTCACTGAAGAGAGTGAACTATCCCCTCACTCTGTGGAGGTGTTGAGTGAGACGCCCCAAAAATAGGGGTAAATTTTTCACGATTTAGATAGCGTTAATTCAAGATATAATAAAGTGGTGAAGCTATCATTTAATACCCTGGATCTATGAAAACCTATCTCATATATGAAGATATGAGAAGGCAAGTAAGAGAATTGGTGAATGAGAGATCCTTAATTACAAAAAAAAAACAACGGAGAGGTTTATTTAAATTAATGCTATGTGCTTGAATTCAAGGGATCAACTATTATGAAAAATTAAGGAATTCAAATTATGCCCAAGGTGTTTATAAGGTGATGCAAAACCAAGATTTATTTGGAAGGAAAAGGAAAATAATTCGAACAATACAATTTGGAAAATCAAGGTGCTCCTCGCTCAAGCGAGCACCATATTCACTTGAGCGAGTCCCAATTGGACGCTTGGGCGAGACATGGAATGAACTGAGTGAAAAGAGAAAAACAAGTCCCAGAGGCCACCTCGCTCGAGCGAGGCTCACACTCGCTTAAGCGAGACCGAGTGGTACGCTTGAGCGAGCAACACCACACGCTGAGCGAAAATAATAAGGGAGAATTAGGGGTCAACTCACTTGAGTAAGCCCCGTCTCGCTTAAGCGAGATCCCCACAAGTCGCCTGGGCGAAGCAAGCGAGCTCGGGCGAAAATCATCCAGAACCTACCCAATATTCACCCGCTTGAGCGAGTACCACCATCAAGGCCATTCGCTCAGGTGAAATTCGGCCAGTAGCTAAAATACCCCACTCTCGCTCGGGCGAGATCCAATTCGCCTGGGCGATTTTCCTCCAGAAGCCAAACACTGATGCCAGGGCGGTCTAGCTTGAGCGAGACCCATTCTTTCCTAAGCGAGAATTGGCCAGAAACCAATTATCGTGCAGGGGGAATTCTCGCTTGAGCAAGAACCCATTTCGCTCAAGCGAGATTATCAGTATAAACGCAGAAAATGGGGGATTCAACTAACACATCATACCAAAACTCAATTTAATCCATTCCACTTAAATTCATCACATCTCATTCATCATATTCAGTATTTAAAACTTGTTCCAATCAATCTTACCCATAGATTTACCTCCCAATTCATGAATTACAATCCAATCTAATTTACTACTTAGCATGATCTATAATGGGCAATATTTCATTCTAGACTATCAATCATTCATAAGTTTTAACCACAATCATCCTTCATTTTCGAAATCCAATCCAGACTAAGGTCACTTATAACATCCTTAATTTTTAAAATAATTTCCAATAAATCAAATAAAATTTTGTAAATAATTCAAATTTCCAAAACAGAATTTGAATTAAATAAATACAATATCAGTTTTACAAAAGCCGACTGGCTCTTTAAGTTCTCGGTATTCAGGAGCCGGCCAAGGCTTCTACCAAACTACACTCCGAGCTGCTGAGTGTCTTCACATATCATGGTTGGGCCCTTCATCCACTGAAAAATAATAATTGTAGAGGGTGAGCATAACATATCAAATAACAGTTATTGAATTGGATTAAAAGACCAATTCATAACTATAAAACAAAACAGATCACAAGTCATTCACAATAATTATATACTCATTTTGCTCACCATAACAATACCACAAAACCGAGACATATAACAAACTTCACTCGGCAAATATGACAAGTCATTCATTCTCAAACTGAGACATATACATACTCATCATAACAGCATGTCATTCTCAATAACACATAAATCAGTGTATGCACATGCTCAATCAAATGGATCCATTAATATGTATCAACATCAGTATACATGACCAACCAAAATGGGATCATTATACTGTTTGTGTTGCAACACTGGCTCCCCGAGCCACATCTCAGCTCTAAGCTGAACCGGCCATTTTACTGGTACCAAACCGTTTACACCCAATATGACACCATCACTCTCAGTGACAACGCTGAGTGCCACGGGCCAACCGTTTCCACCCTTATGTGACACCATCACTCTTCAGTGAAACCGGTGAGTGCCACGGGCCAACCGTTTCCAACCATTAACATAATCATCATATAAATATCCCATGAAGAGTTCATGGAAACCATTCTCATCACCATCATATACATATATAATCAGCACATCAATATGAATGGAAAATAAGGAAACATAAAGCATGTAACTCAATTGGGGTCTCACATAACATATACACATCATAACATCACCCCAAATCCATTCATAAACTATCTATTTGAAATGTAACGCTCCCCCTACCTGGAAATAAGGTGTTCCAACAGCTTTAAAAGCTATAACCAAGTCACTGCTCTAGAATTCCGACTAGAATTGCAGTGTTGTTTCACTCCCAAGCTTTCTTCGTGACGAGAAGGGATGAAGATTTAATTTTCTTCATTTTTTAACAGTTCCAGAGAATTGGAAAGTAAGGCTAATGATTCAACCTTTCAAGAGTTCTTCCATTAATCCAACAATGGAAGTATTTATATGTGTCCTTCACATAGAAGAGACGTGAATGACTTGAAGTACTCTAACATACGTATCTTAGATAATAAAGAATTAAGATATTTAATGAAAAGGGGATAACACATCAAAAAGGGTCCCATTCTTAGAAAATATCTCAGAAGTGAAACTGCTAGAAGGTAGAAGAACAAATTTACGTGGAAAGCATCCACAGTAAAATATTTATTAATTCCGAATCGGTTTCTGTGTATTCCGACTCGGTCTCAGCATATCCTGACTCAGTTTCCTCATTCTCGGCATCTCTTTCCGAGAGGACGTATCAGAGCTTCTTCCCGCTCGGAATTCCTTTATTTGGAGTTCATCCCATCAGACACAGCTTTCCTTCCTCGGAAATGATCCACTCGGAATGTCTCATTCAGACGGTTCACTCTGATATACTTCTGCCCGAGTCAAGCCCTTTACTTGCGTCACTTGGAAGTCTTCCACTCGAAAGGATCACTCGGGGTCAAGGACAATCCCGAAGACAAAACCGAGCACAAGCTCTCGGTAATCATTAAATATCGACCCAAACACAAATTAAATGAAGGGTCCACTTCTTGGGAACAAACCACTCAAAATTATTCACTCATAACACATAATTCGAAGTTGAAGTCTCTTTGTCCAGAAGCACTCTTTCTGGAAAGACTCACTCGGAATGTATCACTCGGAAGTGTCTCTGTGACACTTCACTAGGATATACTCCACTTGGGAGTTTACCAATCAGAATATCGGTCCGAGAAGTACTTCCACTTCTCTCGGAAACAACCCATTCGGAATCATTCCACTCGGAGATGTTTCCGTTTCACTCAGATTTGCTTCACTCGAATGTGTCTCAATCGGACACAACGTTATTTTGTTCATAAATGATTCTCTTAATGATGTTTCACTCGGAAACATCTTAAATTCACTTAGAATTCTTATTTCACTCGAAGTCAGATTCATTTCACTCGGAATTTGATTCATTACACTCGGAAAACCTTTCTTTTTGGCATTTTTCATTCGGAAATTCATTCGGAATCTCTCCTTTTATCCTCAATAAATTATTTTTCTAAGAATCTTAAAAATTGGGATGTTACATTTCTCCCCCTCTTTAAAAAATTTCGTCCTCGAAATTTAATAAATTACTTAAGCACAAATTGCACATGAAACCCATAAGTATAAATATATATAACTCTCGTTTTACATAACAACAGATATTTGCATGTCTAACATGCATTTTAGAAATAAAAAGACGTATGGCACCCAGATTTAAAAATTTCCAAGAGCTCACTCTACACCATCACCAGCTTGTTCGGCCTCTTCTATGTGAATGGTAAACACTCGGCCAGCGACTTGTGGATTAACATTCCTTTCCTGGTCGTTTGTCCCAATCATTAAGTTACTTCGTCCACTATTTCCTCTTCCGACTCCTCGGCCTCGTCTGTGAAAACCTTCTCGGTTTATACTAGCATTGAGCTCGGTCGGTTGCAATTGAGGAAAATTAGGACGAATGTGTCCTTCCTCATTGCACTCGAAACAAACAATTTTGTCATGGTTACAATCACGCGTAAAATGGTCACCTCTACACCTTAAACATTTATTGTTTCTCAAAAAACTCATTGATCGGCCACCAGAATTCACCCGACCTCGAAATTTAGAGGATTCACCTCTAACCGACTTCCCATACTTCTTAAAATTAATCGATGATAGTTTTGAAGAACTATCCGATCGGCTACTTGCTCCAGTGGAAGCTTTATCATCTTCCTCATATATCCGGCACTTGTTGACAAGAATCGGAAAACTCCTGATTTCTTGGTGTCGGAATGCCTTTTTGAAGTTTGGTCTCAGTCCACTTTTAAATTTGATGCACTTGGAACCTTCAGTGCCCGGCATTTGAAAAGGAGGGTAAAACATACACAACTCTTCAAATTTTGCCGTGTATTCCCCCACACTCAGATTACCCTGTCGGAGTTCCATAAATTCCAACTCCTTTTGACTTCTAACCGTGTTCGGAAAATACTTTTCAAGGAAACATTCCTTGAAATTTTCCCAATTCAACTCGATTTCCATGGCTTCCATTCGGTTTTTGGCCATTCTCCACCAGTTCTCAGCTTCCTTCCGAAGCATGAATATAGCGTATTCAACCTTCTGTGCCTCAGTGCACTACAGACTGCCAAAGATCCATTCAAGATTCTAGATCCAGGCATATGCTCGGTCGGGCTGAAATCCTCCATGGAATTCAGTCGGTTTTTGTTTGAGAAAACAATCAATACTATGATTGTCACTCGGTTGAGGGGTGTTCTGCCTTTCTAAGATGTCAGCAACACGCTGGAAGGTAGCAGCCATGGCATCCATACCATGAGGGTCCATTTTCCTATTCTGAAACAATCATCACATTTAGTACCTCTCATGGATATGAAAACAATGTGTTTATGGTTGACTTCCTCAACTATAACACGTAACAACAATGATATGTTTCACTCAGCTCATATCATTCAGTAGCTTAACCTTGGCCTTGGACTTTTCAAGTCTGCTCTGATACCAAAATATAACATCCTTAATTTTTAAAATAATTTCCAATAAATCAAATAAAATTTTGTAAATAATTCAAATTTCCAAAACAGAATTTGAATTAAATAAATACAATATCAGTTTTACAAAAGCCGACTGGCTCTTTAAGTTTACAATAAATAGATAAAAGCACTCGGTATTCAGGAGCCGGCCAAGGCTTCTACCAAACTACACTCCGAGCTGCTGAGTGTCTTCACATATCATGGTTGGGCCCTTCATCCACTGAAAAATAATAATTGTAGAGGGTGAGCATAACATATCAAATAACAGTTATTGAATTGGATTAAAAGACCAATTCATAACTATAAAACAAAACAGATCACAAGTCATTCACAATAATTATATACTCATTTTGCTCACCATAACAATACCACAAAACTGAGACATATAACAAACTTCACTCGGCAAATATGACAAGTCATTCATTCTCAAACCGAGACATATACGTACTCATCATAACAGCATGTCATTCTCAATAACACATAAATCAGTGTATGCACATGCTCAATCAAATGGATCCATTAATATGTATCAACATCAGTATACATGACCAACCAAAATGGGATCATTATACTGTTTATGTTGCAACACTGGCTCCCCGAGCCACATCTCAGCTCTAAGCTGAACTGGTCATTTTACTGGTACCAAACCGTTTACACCCAATGTGACACCATCACTCTCAGTGACAACGCTAAGTGCCACGGGCCAACCGTTTCCACCCTTATGTGACACCATCACTCTTCAGTGAAACCGGTGAGTGCCACGGGCCAACCGTTTCCAACCATTAACATAATCATCATATAAATATCCCATGAAGAGTTCATGAAAACCATTCTCATCACCATCATATACATATATAATCAACACATCAATATGAATGGAAAATAAGGAAACATAAAGCATGTAACTCAATTGGGGTCTCACACAACATATACACATCATAACATCACCCCAAATCCATTCATAAACTATCTATTTGAAATGTAACGCTCCCCCTACCTGGAAATAAGGTGTTCCAGCAGCTTTAAAAGCTATAACCAAGTCACTACTCTAGAATTTCGACTGGAATTACAGTGTTGTTTCACTCCCAAGCTTTTCTTCGTGAAGAGAAGGGATGAAGATTTAATTATCTTCGTTGTTTAACAGTTCCAGAGAATTGGAAAGTAAGGCTAATGATTCAACCTTTCAAGAGTTCTTCCATTAATCCAACAATGGAAGTATTTATATGTGTCATTCACGTAGAAGAGACGTGAATGACTTGAAGTACTCTGACATACGTATCTTAGATAATAAAGAATTAAGATATTTAATGAAAATGGGACAACACATCAAAAAGGGTCTCATTCTTAGAAAATATCTCAAAAGTGAAACTGCTAGAAGGTAGAAGAACAAATTTACGTGGAAAGCATCCACAGTAAAATATTTATTAATTCCGAATCGGTTTCTGTGTATTCCGACTCGGTTTCAGCATATCCCGACTCAGTTTCCTCATTCTGGGCATCTCTTTCCAAGAGGACTCATCAGAGCTTCTTCCCGCTCGGAATTCCTTCATTTGGAGTTCATCCTATCAGACACAGCTTTCCTTCCTCGGAAATGATCCACTCAGAATGTCTCATTGAGACGGTTTACTCAGATATACTTCTGCCCGTGTCAAGCCCTTTACTTGCGTTACTCGGAAGTCTTCCACTCGAAAGGATCACTCTAGGTCAAGGACAATCCCGAAGATAAAACCGAGCACAAGCTCTCGGTAATTATTAAATATCGACCCGAACACAAATTAAATGAAGGGTCCACTTCTTGGGAACAAACCACTCAAAATTATTCACTCAGAACACATAATTCGGAGTTGAAGTCTCTTTGTCCAGAAGCACTCTTTCTGGAAAGACTCACTCAGAATGTATCACTCGGAAGTGTCTCTGTGACACTTTACTCGGATATACTCCACTCGGGAGTTTACCAATCAGAATATCGGTCTGAGAAGTACTTCCACTTCTCTCGGAAACAACCCATTCAGAATCATTCCACTCGGAGATGTTTCCGTTTCACTCGGATTTGCTTCACTCGAATGTGTCTCAATCGGACACAACGTTATTTTGTTCAGAAATGATTCTCTTAATGATGTTTCACTCGAAAACATCTTAAATTCACTTAGAATTCTTATTTCACTCGAAGTCAGATTCATTTCACTCGGAATTTGATTCATTGCACTCGGAAAACCTTTGTTTTTGACATTTTTCATTCGAAAATTCATTCGGAATCTCTCCTTTTATCCTCAATAAATTATTTTTCTAAAAATCTTAAAAATTGGGATGTTACATCACTAATGAAAATGAGCCATAAACTCTAGGATCTCATTTTCCTACATGACCTCCCAAAATCACCATTATATA
This sequence comes from Clitoria ternatea, assembly GCA_037962975.1. NCBI lineage: Eukaryota > Viridiplantae > Streptophyta > Magnoliopsida > Fabales > Fabaceae > Clitoria > Clitoria ternatea. Next base: position 112,818,597 of record CM075671.1, read on the forward strand.
TATATATTCATCATCCATACAAATATCTATGCCAATTCAAGGCTATACAAAATATGCAGAATACTATTTACATTACAAACATTCCACACAAACCATAAAATCAAAATGTTGCTGGCCAAGGCATTTCATTACCCTAAATCAGGCTTCCTTCACAACTTTCCTCCATACAAGAGCTTCATGTGCAGCCCTACAACACAAGAGCTAAAAAGATATACCACCTTGAGAGTGAGTATACTTTCTCAATGATGAAAATCTATAATTGTTATAATATATACATGAATGCAATATAAACATCCCTCCTTAAGAAAAATTCGAACAACACCAAATTAAATATTCATCAATTTCACTAAACACATATATCCGTTCATATTCATAAGAACATATCAACCATTAACCCATTTACAATTCGTATAAAAAGGAAGTTCCATCTACTCTTCACACAATCTCCTCAGCAGGACATCACTCTATGCCATGCTCCTATGGCTAATGCACATGCTAGTGTTTAAGATGCATATGCACGGATCCGATTTCATACCAACGAATGATCGCAACCACCATAATCATTCACTCATATTCATGGGTTTCCCGCCTCACAAGGGGTACTCCCTCTAGCAGCCTCGCAAGGTGCTTTCTCGTGATCACAACCATGTTCAACAATTCATAATGGTTTCCCGCCTCGCAAGGGGTACTCTCGCCTCACGATCTCAACCATGGGCATTCAATCTCAATGGTCCCGCAGGGCCTTTCATTTCAAATACCAGGTGATCACAACCACCGGTCCAATAATCACAGGAACTCGCAAGCCCTTTATATTCAAACATCAAGTGATCGCAACCACTTATTAATCATCATCATGATATGCATGCCATGCCATGTATGCAATGCTCATGCATGCCTCAATCTCATATGGGCTATCTCACCCTCTCATCTAGGGTAGACTCATAATCAATAACACTATTAATTTCCCATAGTCAATATATCTATATATATTCCAATCATAACATTTCAAAAATCCATATAATCCCATATTTCAAACATTCAACAAGCCATACATGGATTCCATAATATTTCATCACATATCATACCACTCATAGCCTCATTAAGGCTTCAATCCACAATCAATCATTTTAAGCACCAAGTTCAATTTCTCATCACAACCATATAATACCATATTTATTCAAGTAAGCATGCCATATTACATCATCATATACATTATCATCATACACGTTCTCATACATTTAGAAAATACACCCCCTCTCCTACCTCAAGAGAAGTAGACTTCCAGGTTTGATGTTCCCACTTCACCTGTGTTATCAAGTCCTACACCAATCATTATAGGACCACATTAATTATTCATCCCAAAACCATTTCAACATACATATACATATCTATGTACATATAATTTTTATCATGTAGAAACTATTTATCAATTTTATTCATTTGCCTAATTAGGCTTCGGGAATTCCTTCCCTTAAATCAAAATCCATTATCATCAAGGGCTACAACCTAATTTGTTAGGTTATCCCATTTATCAAGCTTACATGAATCCTATTCTAGGTGGGTTTTCATTTATGGTTTCCAGCTACCATCTCCAATCATCAATTAATGTCAATACCTCTTCATTTATAACACTTCCCTCATCAATAAATGTTAACCCCATCTACATTATACATTTTCCCTAATTTCATAAGTTAGGGTTTTATAAAAACCCAACCATATCATAAATGTACTTCTATACTCATCATCTTTTAACCCTAGCTTCATATACTTCATTTATTACTCATGAATATCCATATTTATTTCACCCCACCTTAGGGTTTGTGTATTTAATGTTTTCTTTCACTATCCATAAGCATTTAATACACCTCCAAGCCAACCCAATCTATTCTCTAGGTTCCAAGCACAAGAGAAATGATACAGAGCTTACCTTGCTCTAAAACGAAAATGGGAGTTAAAAGGGAGAGAGATGATGACGGAAATGGAGAGAAGAGAGGGATGAGCTTCAAACATCTATTGTCTCCTCCAAACTTCAATGGTGAACGAAAATGAGAAGGAGAGAGTACCAATTTGTTCAAGCTCTTAGGGAAGGAAGAAGATAAAGAAGAAGAAGAGGTAAAAAAAAGTAAGAAGGTGAGGAGAAGTGAGAGCAAGAAGTGTTTTTGGCCTAAGGGAGAGTGAATGTCACGAGAATGAGGGTGAAAGAGTGAGGCTTTTGTTTTAATTTTTCATTTTTCACTTAAACTCTTCCATTTTTAAACAAACAGGCTCACTGTTCGGGCTCAATACTTATCCTAAAAATTATTCCGAATACATATTCAGATTCCGAATAACATTATCTACAGCCCTGACCAACGGCATCTCAATCGGAGATACTTGGTCCAACACCCATATTTTATCCGGGTCAGTTTTCAGCTTATCCGGTCACAATAATTCACTAACAGTCTTCGAAAATCTTAATTAAATTATTTCTAGCATTTTGGGATACTAATTAGTCCACATTTAATTATTCAATATTTATTTTCTTAACTTAACTTTCTATTTTAAAAATTCAGGGTGTTACATTGGGCGCCCTCGAAACATATAGTGCGTCTTGCGGGAAATTTTCTTACAAATGCCTTCTAGGGACTGACTTCATCCCCAATGAATATCTAAGTAATTTTATACTCCTTTACTCTTAACCACTCAATTTTTGATATATATTATGTTTGACCCTGATTCTACTTGTTTATGTAGAGCAAATAGAGAAATTGTGCCCCGCCATAAACAAATTGAAGTCCATGATAGTTGATGTGGACTTGTCCGCTGGAGAAAATAACATTCAACCTAAGAGGAACACCGTCAAGGCACATGCTGAAACATTCACCCTGACCTTCGTCATGACTGGTGAAGTTCCTTTGGTGGGGAGAAGTGAACAGGCCGGAAACCCTCAAGCTGAAAAAGAAAGGGAAAAGGAGAAGAAGAAGAAGAATCACTGAGATGTTGGAGTGCAAGAACTTCCTTCCTCCAAGCCGGCCAAAAGACAAAGGACACTGGAAGACACCAGGGTGACCAGCGCCCCAAAAGGGAAGCTTGTCGTGATTGAGGTTGTGACCACTCCCAACCCAGCTGCTGGAACGGGGTTGAAATAAACTTTCGGTTACTCCAAGTAAGTGGTGTCCAGCTCTCCCCCCAACACTTAATTCCTGATGCCCTACCTAAAGTATGAGGGTCCAATGCCCACAACGCTCCCAAAACTAACCTACAAGCTTAGGCCAACGCTAGAGGTTGAAGAAATCAAGAAGGCCTGCGAAGCTGAGAGGTGGTTGTTGGCTGAACTGTCCGGCCTCATTAACTCTTTAAGCAGGATAGTGGATAGGTCACCAAAGCTGACAAGCTGAGTGCAAAGGTGGAACATCTTACAATTTCCTTATATAAGGATAGGGCAAATTTAAAGCTTGTAGAAGACCGCTGGAGAAATCCAAAGAGTATGCTAAACAGCTACAATCGAAGATAGGTGGGTTGAAATATATAGTGAAAACGTTGGAGGGAACGGTCTCAGAGCTCAAAGAGGAAGTCAAAGGGGTTCCTCAGCCAAAAGAAGAGCTTAAAATGGAAAAAGAGAAATCCACCAGGATAAGTAAAGAATTACGGGCCTCTGAGGTTGGGCGTTCTAAGCAAGCTGAAGAGTGGGCCTCAAGGGAAAATGAGTTGCTCCTACAAATTGAGGATCTGAAGCAGGAGAGTTCTGACACCAAACTGCTCAAAGAGAAGAATGTCGAACTGAAGAAAAGCCTTATCGTTGCTACAGTTAAGGGCAAGGAAGCTATAGATATTTGTACCAAGGTGGCGTATGAATCCTTCGGGTTGGCTGTCCATCAGATCTTCTACAAGAACCTTAATGTGAAACTCGACCTCTACAAATTGTATCATTTTCATGAGTTTCATGGAGGCAAGTTGTTTGCTATTAAAAATGGCCGACATGTAGAGCCTAAAGATTCACTTTATGAATTGCCACCTTTTTCTGAAGGCCAGAGCAGGGAACCTCATTCAACCTCCCCTGATCCTGAGAAAAGAAGAAGAGAAAGAAAAAACCAAGGAAGGTAAAGCTGGAGGCAATAAGGTTCCTGAAGATAAAACCGGAGATGAGAGCAAGGCTCTTGAGGATAGCCAGACCCAACAAGAGACACTTAAGGACACTCCCCCTCCTAGTTAAAATTTTGTAATTGCACGTAAGATGTGTTCCAAGATCAGCTCCGGTATTGAACAATTCTTTCAAAATATATATGAGACCTTATTTTTGCTATGAAAATCTTCTGATATCTCCTTGCTTATTTTGATAAGACTTTACCGAAATATTTACCTTAGAGTCTTCTCGTAAGGGTTTTAATTTCACATAATGTTGGCTTCGAGCCTTTGTTTTAACTTGGGCTTATTTGTTTGCCCATACCAAGTCGTTCTTTAGAGGTCATCTCGTTAAGCTGCATAAAAAACAACACTTTCACCACTCATTGGGGTCCGGTATGGCCTTGAATAAGGACCAATCCTCGCCTCTCATTGGGGTAAAGTTATTTGAAGTTCTACTTGTGGAGTTATGTCGTCAATTACAGTATATGTGATTGAGACTATCCGTCCAGAGGGTTATTCGCCATGGCTAATTACAGAATAGATAATTAGGGTACCACTCGTTGGGGTCTGGTATGGCCTTAAATAAGGACCGATCCTCGCCACTCATCAGGGCTATTTTCCATGTCGTTTGTAAGGCAATGTCCTCAGTTAGAGATTAGGTAACTGAGATGAAGACTTGACATGCACCATGCACCGGGGTCTGATATGGCCTTGAATAAGGACCAATCCTCACCACTCTATGGCGTAAAGTTATCTGGGATATCGCTCGTGGAGTTATGTCATCAGTTACTTAATAAGTAACTGAGGCTATCCGTCCAGAGGGTCGTCATCCACACCATTTGTAAAGCTTAACATCATGAAATAAAGAGAAGTGAAAAGAACACTGTAATTGATTTTCTCATTAAAATAAACAATGTACAAATGGAGTATAGCTAGGGTCATGCCTCGTTAAAACCTTTTTAAGAAAAACCCAATGGAAAAAACTCAAGTTAGGAAAAATAGTACATGCCGTCTTACCAACTAGCTATAATAAATCCTTAAATTCTGTGTATTCCACTTGTTGTGAATTAGGGTGCAATCGAGGTTCTCCAGGCGGTATAACCCCTTGCCCGTCACTTAGCACCTCATCTGATGGTAGGCTATAGTTTGAATCATCATCAGATAAAAAACTCATTTTAATAAATAAATATATTTATAGGCATACTGGACCACTAACATATTTATAGGCATACTGGACCACAAGCAAAATACACACAGTAGTGAGAATGATCACAAACATATTTATAAGCATACTGGACCAGGTAGGAAAATTTGGAACTGTGCATGTGTCGTATAGTTGTTGGATGACAGATGTGTATCGTGTAAACATGGACCGACACAGGACTTGTGTCGTGAGCACTTGTGATGACACAACCTGTGTCGTGGATTCTCCTGACAACATAGCCACGTGTCAGGCTAGGAGGGAATCATCAACACTTTTAGCATTTCTAGTGTCGTCTGAATATTTTACGATACATAAAACACCACCTCAGACACGTAAATTCCCCAAAAAGAGCCCTAGATTTGTAAATATTTTGCTCTAACCCAAATACGATTTTTTTCCTGACTTATAATCTTTAAAGGACCAAATTGAGGGATTACTCTTTTAAGGAACTTTAAAGTTGAAAGATAATTGTAAATAATTTAATCACTATTATAGTCAAATGGTAGTGAACATTATTTGAATATATTTTACTTAGAAACAATATCTCTTCATGATTTTAAACAATGGACGTGTTAGGGAAAATGATGGCCATTAGGGACACGAGGGTACAATAACTGGGAACACATTCCTTGAAGGCCTCTATGGAATTTTTTGTGAGGTTTGTTCCATTAGTTTTCCTTTTTGTTTTCCTATTTTCTCAAGTTTTCTGAAAGTGTCGTGGTTATAAAAATTCCTCAGATCTACAAATGAAAGTAAAACAGAGCAGGTAAGAAAGGTAGACTAGGTTAATAGATAGTGCTCAGTCTCTCTTAAAGGTCATAGCCAATTCTAGCCTGCCATTTACCATCATTACTCAGCCTTACATCCACTACAACTAAGTTGTTTTCACACTACCCTTCCTATTTCCAACTCAACAATGAATTAAATAATAGATAATCTTCCATTTTTTGTGTTAGTCATAGTCCCCCTATATTTGTGACCCATTTTCCTCGTCATGTAAACTTTAGCTATTTTAGGGATCTTATCATTAAATAAGAAATAATCAAAGAGACTGGTGAGCTCTAATTAGATGAATTATGAGCTTATGACCATTGTTTTTAGTGTGTTTAGGAAGATATCCTCTACTCTTGTAATTTCTTCTCTAAGAAAATGCCCTTTTGATTTTATAGAAAAAAAATGCAATGTAAAATCTATCGTATGCTTTCAGGTTGTGGTTCATTGTCATGATTTGTGTGAGGACAATCACATGTAATTTGTTATCTTAAAAAGCTATTGTAAGCTTTAAGACCATGTCATTAATCTGTTATCTTAAAAGCTTAAGCTATTAGGTGAATACATATGAAAAACTTTATATTTCTTATCTAAGAATGTTTGGTCTGCCTAAAATATCATTTGTTGTTCAATGTGCTTTCATTTATACTCATTAGTTATTTATTATTATTATTACTTGTGTTTATACTATATTTTTTTACATATATTTTTCTCATAAAAATTATATTTTCATTTCTTTTTATTTAATGTTCTTATTGCTATAGTAATTATAATTTATAATTGTGGTTTTACAGTTGAAATCTTCATTGCTACTTCACATACATGGAACAAGCTTACTAGTTAAAGATATTAGCAATCAGGTACTTATTGAAATCTTTAATGGTCTATATTGATTAAAACATTCTACGTTAATGTTATTATTAATTGAATCTGTTATGAATTTTAAAAAGGGAATGTGTTTTTTATTGTTGCTATTTTGTTCCATGGGCAAGGTATCATTGAAGACGATAGCAATCCAATTGACATGAATCATTTACTATTAAATTTATTTTGATATTGTAGTCATAGGCAGAGGTAGAATGATAGATAGTTTTTTTTATCCTAAGTGAATGGACTATGAAGAGTTTTAAATAGATCATGTATTAAAGAAACTTTTTATTTAATTCAATGACAATAATTTTGTATGTTGTCTTGTGCCTTCGAACATTTGCGTGACTACCTTTTCATATATGTTATTTAGTAACTGAGGCATGAGTTTTATACCTTTTAACTTTCTAGTGGGGCCATGTTTTGGAATTTAATATATAAGTTCTACTACTGACAATGTGTGATTTATAAGTTTAATTATAAATATCCTATTTCTTTGTGTATTTAAATTTAATAATGTAATTTAATTAACATAAATACCTAAAAAGTAAAATATATTTAAAATAAAATATTATTTAACTAATATCCTATTTTCAATTTATATATGTTAAATTGGTTTTGACTTTTAAGTTTTCTATTTTGAGTTTTGAATATAAGTTCTATGAAATTGGAAATCAGATAGCAAAGTTCCATGTAATTGTCTTGAATTGACTTGCATGATCTATGTTGAGGTTTGTGTACGGGTTTACTGTATCAATGTTGTTACATTAATTACAGAAATAGATAATTAAGTCCATAGAAAATGCCCTTACTCTGGAGGAACACAATAAACTCATAGGTAAGGAAAAAATGAGACTTGCTCAACTCCAAGATGACTATGTCGAGACCAAGGCTTTGTGAAGAGATCTCTAATCTCAAGGTTATGGTCCATGGTATGTTAACTTTTGTTGTTTACTTCATCTACTGGATTTTAGTCATTTAAATTGGCCAAGAAACCTATAAGGTAAAATGTGTATTATTTTATTTGTGAGTTATTTTGTTTATGCATATCTAATATTAGGTCTAGTAGTATCAGTATGCTTCTTAGTTTTGGAGAGTGTTGGTATTGATAAATTAAATAAGTTGATTAACATGATTATGGATTATTGTTTTGAGCCTCAGCCCAAAATGCTATATGACTTTTATAATTTATAAACTCAACCTTTGTCATGGATGTTTTGTAATCAAATGTCATTACTACTATTGTTTAGCCTTATGCATTACACAAAAAGGTTAGTATGTATGTGTGTGTGTCTATATATTATATATATATATTTGTTTATATTTTATATGGTATTAATTATATATATATATATATATATATTACGGTATAATTTTTTTATTTTAGTCAATAGATTAGTGGTGGTTTTACAACCACAGGTAATTGTATTAGTGGCTGTTAAAACCCCCCATTAACCTGCATTTTTCTTGTAGTGAAAGGAGGGTTAAACCTCCATAAAAAAATCCACTTTCAATGGAGGAGGTTAAAAACCTCCGGTAAAAAACCTCCACAAATAGTAGAGGTTCTATCCATGGTAACAGAGGTCCCAAAAAACCGCTATAAATTACCTTGTGGGGATGCAAAATACGGTGGTTTATAGAAATATTGTAAATTAATTTGAGAGGTAAAAACCGTCGCAAATTGCAAAAAAAAACCTCTGCAAGTTACAGTGATATTCTTATAATAGTAAAAAACTATTATTATTTATGAGAGAAAATAACATTATATATATATATATATTATGAATTATTCTTGTTCCGATTTTGTACAAAATTTTCCCTTTCAATTACTTTCTTTATCAGTTTTAACTCAATTGCACTTTGAGGATCTAAAATTAAGGTCATTACAAATTTTAATTAAAATAATTTCGATTTACACAATTTCTTTACATTTTCTTTTTCTTTTTCTCTTTTGCTGAGTAAAATTAAAATCTTATTTTTCTTGATTATATCAAATATTTTATGCACAAAATTTATGTGCAGTTTCTTTAGTGAAGTTACTATTGTTCACGAATGAAAATTTTAAGTTTTATCTCTTTCTTTTTATTATGAGTTTTATCTCGATATAACATATAGATAAAGTTGACATTAATGATTCGCTAGATTCTAATGTAAATCTTGCATTCTGATTAATTAGTAAAAATACCAAAATTACCAAAAAAAACACTTACGTCTAAGTTTTGTGAGGGATATTATTTTACTATTTTTTTATCCTTAGTGCTACTTTCACTTGTTTTTATTGGACAATTATAGAGCAATACAAAATAATTTTTCTCATGCCGTTTCTAAATAAGGATTGAATAGGTTGGGTGTAACACTTATTTAAAAAAAATGAATATTTTTTCTCTCTCTCTCGCTCGGACGAAATTGTTTTCGCTTGAGTGAGAATCAACTCCCCCCACTGAATCTCGCTTAAGCGAGACCTCACCTTCAAATTTCACTCAAGAAAAATTATTCTCGTTTGAGTGAGATTTCTCCATTGACCAACCTCCAATTTACTCAAAATTTTTGCCCAAGCGAGTTCAATCTCGCTTGAGCTAGATTTACAGCAATTTGGCCCCCAGGTTAACTTCTACAAACTCTACCTTATCTGTTTGACTTTCAAATGCTACTAAACTTTAACAAAGGCTATTTCGCACTAATTATGACATGTAGTCACTAGTCTCACTCCAAAGTTTCTAAAAACAGAAGAGATATGCGCAAAATCATATTTGGGTCATTTCGAGTAACTAAACCACTTAATTCCTATCCAATTAGGTCCAAACCAATCCCCACTCATTCTAAATACCATTTAGGATCTATCATACCTATCCAAAGGTTCCAAAACCTACAAATCAAAATCTAGCATATCTAGTTCCTTAATTATGCATAATTCTCATAGTTCCACACACTAAATCATTTAATTTCAATGCTACACTATGTTCATCATCAATATACCATCAATTATAACCTTCTAGGCTTAATTACATCTAGTAAAACCTGCCCATCACACAATTCAATAACATGTCATTATATGACACAATTCCTGGGGATAGTCAATTTAATCAATCATTATAACTCATATGCATCTACGCATAGGTATCAAAAATCATTCTAAACCTCCAGTAAGGTTATCAGATACCTAATCCACTATACAAAATATACATAAGCATCGAATGAGAGCCGACCAAGGCTATACATATCAAAAACTATACAACCATATATGTGTGAACACCTATTTCAGCCCATCCGCAAATGAAAAAAATTTTCTTAAAAAAAAAAAAAAATTTTTAAAAAAAGGGGACTCGGAAATGATCATTTCCGAGTGGAAGGACTCGGAACAGATCAAATCCGAGTGGAATATGCCACTGTTGAAGAGAAATCCGAGTAGAATAACTCAGAAATGATCAAAACCGAGTGGAATAACTCAAAAATGATCAAATCCGAGTCAAAATGAAGAATTTCCGAGTGGAATGGCTCAAAAATGATCAAAACCGAGTGGGATCACTCAAAATGAGTCAGTTCCGAGTGAAATGCTTCCCTGTCAGAACCATTCCGAGTGAAGAAATTCAAAAATTCCAATTCTGAGTGAGAAGAGGCCTATTTCCGAGTAAAAAAATTCAAATTTCCAATTTCTGAGTGGAAAATAGGCACATTCCGAGTGAAGAAATTCAAATTTCCAATTCTGAGTGAAAAGAAGCCTATTTCCGAGTGAAAATGGCCAAAATTCCAATTTCCGAGCCATTTCAGTCCTTTTCGTGTCATGCTTTTCTCACCCTCTCCCACCAATCTCTGAGCCGTACTTCAAACCATCACCGAGCCGTTTTAGCCAACCAATACCGAGTGAGTCATTTCACCCAATTTCTGAGCCCATTTTCAGTCGGAATCGATTGGCAATTCAGTCAGTTTGCCTTCTCCCTCTCACCCCTCCTTTTTTCACGCATTTCCGAGTCACAATTTGACACGTTTCAGTCGGTTCCGAGTCATTGGTCACTCAGATTGTGGAGAGGAAGTGAAGTCCGGGCCAATTCTCAGTCAGTACTGAGTGAAGGGGGCTTTTTACACTCGGATTTAGGTGGCAAAGTGAAGGCCGACCCCTTTTCCACTCGGATTTGACTCCCAATGTGGAGGAATGCTGACTGAGAGGGTGATCCGAGTCATTTACACTAGGATTTCCAACATTCTCAATCGGAATCCCACCCTCCTCTCTCGGATTTCAATATCCTCACTCGGAATTCCACCATTTTCACTCAGAATCCCACCCTCCTCTCTCGGATTTACTATTTTGCACTCGGTTTCCCTGATTTCCACTCGGATTTCCAACATTCTCAATCGGATTCCATCATTATCTCTCGGATTTCCACCAGTTTCCTCCCGTTTGGCCGTGCTGACTTGGATTCCACCACCTAAGTGGATCCAGGAATCCTGGAGGTGGCTGGCAGACAGGGGCGGAAGTGGAGGGAATTAAAAATTCCCACCAGCCGTTGTCCCCCCACTACCAAAACCGAGTGGAAGCCTGAGCTGGCATTCCACTCGGAAGTGGAAGCCTGAGCTGGCATTCCACTCAGGCCAGCCTATAAATAGGCAAGGGGGAGGGCAGCTGCGGGGGAGGAGAAAAAAAGAAGGGAAAACTCTGCCAAAGAAACCTCTGTTCTCTCTCACTCTCACACCAAGTCTTCTCTTCCTCTCACTTCACTCACCCCTCACCCTTCAAACTCTCTCTACCCCAACACCGTCCTCACTCTCACTCAACAGCATCTCTCCCAGCCTTTTCCCATTCCCTCTACTTCTTTTTCCCTTCTCGGACTAGCATTCTTGTTCCAATCGCTCGGTTCTGCTCAAATTTCACCCGGTAATCCTCTTATCACTCGGATTTTACTTTTTTTTATTCGATTTTCTTTATTTCCACTCGGATTCTCACTGTCTCACTCAGATTTTCACTGTTTCACTCGAATTTTCATTGTTTCACTCGGATTTTCATTGTTTCACTCAGATTCTCGCTGTTTCACTCAGATTTTCACTGTTTCACTCAGATTTTCACTGTTTCACTCAGATTTTCACTGTTTCACTCAGATTTTCATTGTTTCACTCGGATTTTCATTGTTTCACTCAGATTCTCGCTGTTTCACTCAGATTTTCACTGTTTCACTCAGATTTTCACTGTTTCACTCAGATTTTCACTGTTTCACTCAGATTTTCACTGTTTCACTCAGATTTTCACTGTTTCACTCAGATTTTCATTGTTTCACTCAGATTCTCGCTGTTTCACACAGATTTTCACTGTTTCACTCAGATTTTCACTGTTTCACTCAGATTTTCACTGTTTCACTCAAATTTTCACTGTTTCACTCAGATTTTTCCATTTTTGCACTCAGATTCTCCCAGTTTCACTCAGTTTTCTCACTTTTTACTCGTTTTTTCCATTTTTCACTTGGTTTTTCCCCTTTTTCACTCGTTTTTTTTCTTCTCCCACTCAGTTTTTTTATTCATTTTTCTTAATCAGTGTCGTACGGAAAATACTTCCGTCTACACAGTCTCTATAAGGTCCGTGCATGTGCGAAGCACTTCGCCTTGTATGGATTCTTCACTAAAATGATACCCATCAATATCTTCCATATTCATTTTTTTCCATTTTCATCTTGCTGTTAAAAGGAGGAGCGAGGTTAATTTGGACGAGACGTCCTGTTAATCTCATATTTTTAAATATCTTTTTTAAGAAAAAAAGAAAGGAGCGACATTAATTTGGACGAGACGTCCTGTTAATCTCACGTTTTTTTTATATATCTCTTTAAAGAAAAAAAAGGAGCGAGATTAATTTGGACGAGACGTCCTGTTAATCTCATATTTTTTATATCTCTTTAAAAGGCGGAGCGAGATTAATTTGGACGAGACGTCCTGTTAATCTCATGTAAATATTTTGTGTTGATTTTTGTTTTTTTTTGTTTATTTGGTCGTTCCGTACATTTTTCTTTTCATGAAGAGGTTAAAATAATTATTGGGTTAATTATAATGCGCACTATCAAATTGAGGTAACCGTTTTTTTTATAACGGACAGTCGTGAGGTGCTAATATCTTCCTCACCTGTAATTAGACTCCCGAGTCATGGAATTTCATTTTTATAACCAGTGCTTTAACAAAAGGTTTTTTTTCCGATATTTTATCCTAAAAAAATATTGGTGGCGACTCCCTGTTTATTATTTAAAATTGTTTCGAGGGTCGGCCGCGCCGCCGCGATCCCGGTCGCGACAGATGGCGACTCCACTGGGGACTTAGAGAGTCAAGCCAGTCAATTTGATAGCGCATGTTTTAATTAGCATATTAAATATTTAACTTCTTCTTTTATTTTATTTCCTTGTCAATGTTTAGTTTCTATTTTGTTTGTATTCTATCATTATGTTCTGTAAATATCTGTGTGATCATTGAACCCTAGGGTAGTCGACTTTATTTTGTTGCTCTGTGTTTGTTCTATATGCAGGATGAGTAAGGTACAGGTATTGAATACCTCTTTCACACACTACACTCACAATTTGCACACACTTTTGAGTGGGACCCTATACCCGGGCCCAAATAAGCTTAAGATTAGGAGAGGTTGATAGCGGAGCCATTTGGGATGTACTTCCTGTCTGGTTACTGTGAGAACCTCAGCTAGAGTTTGACTTATTCATGGTGCTCACACTTAGTATACTTCTTACTATTTGTGATCAACATCATGAATAGGATCTTGGCTCTAGTGACCTTTAAAAGTTTTAGAACAAGCCACCTAATGCGAGGTATCACTGATATATGAACTTTAGAACCATTAGGAGACCTCCAGAAAAACCTGACTTAAGACACAAAGGGGCAAACTTTACTTATACCTTTCCTCATTCTCGCTTTCTTTTATGATCCAAATTAGAGAGGACCGCTTACCCATTTAGTGGATTACTTCTTCCAAAAATAACATATTTTTAACCCGTGATCCTTTAGTGGGCAAGTAGTCCTTTCCTTTTATGCACAAGTCTTTGGGATTTGAGTTACGGATGTTTTGAATCAAAAAAAAGGAGGTATAAAAAAAATCAAAAAAAATCAATTTTTTTTTTATTATTGACAATGATCAGAAAATCTGTAGCTCACATGACCCTTGATTTGTCATAAGTTTTGTCAAATCGAAACTTCCCTAAATACAAAATATTTTCAAAGTTACTAGGGGAGTATCGATTTGCAAAACACGTCAGTTCTAGTGACTGATTTTCTCATTTCTCATGTTCTCGCAGGAAGCTATCAAGAGCTTAGCCAGTACCTCTGAGTGAAAGTATGGAAATTAACATGAGATCAGATAGTTGTGGTACAAATATACCCGGGTTAAAAAAATTACTGCATGTTAAGGCTAGGAAAGTTGATACAACCAGCTTGCAAGCATTAGGCAAGAAATTGGACATGAATCAAAAAATGGTTTTTTCAAGGAAATATGGGAGGATCCTAAAATTGCTAGATGTGGAGGTACAAGTCGAGGCAATTACTGCTTTGATTCAGTTCTATGACCCACCTCTTCGTTGTTTCACTTTCCAAGACTTTCAATTAGCTCCATCTGTTGAGGAGTTTGAATAGATTCTGGGGATGCCACTAGAGGGACAAATGCCTTACCGCCACCTTGGACGCCATGCGAATGTTGTTACCATCGCTGATATCCTAAGGATTAATTCGGAAGTCTTAAGAAGTAAGCAACTAAATAGAAATCAAGTCCTGGGGTTTGATCGGGAATATTTTGAGAGGCACATGCACTTGCTGGCTGAGAAAGGAGATTGGGAAGCCTTCATGGATACCTTGGCTCTAACCATTTACGGTGTTATCTTGTTCCCCAACATTGACAATTACATAGACTATGATGCCATTGGCATTTTCCTTGCCCGTAAATTCAAGTCTGAAAATCCTGTCACTGCTATCTTGGCAAATATATACTGCACCATGGACTTCTGCTGTACACAAGGTGGAAAGAGAATCATTTGTTGTCTACCTGCTCTGTATGTGTGGCTCACGTCATATGTTTTCCACCAAGTTGGCAAAGTTGAATGTCCTATTTCTGATCTGAAGTTATGCCAGTTAGTAACAAAGAACGGGCGTGAATGGGCCAATCACCTGATGGGGCTCACAGCTGACAAAGTAAGGTGGTATCCACAATGGTTGAAGGTTGACACCATTATTCATCATTGTGGAAGCTACCTGAACGTTCCACTTATGGGCACACAAGGATGCATTAACTACAACCCTGTCATAGCCAAACGTCAGCTAGCTTATCCATTGCTCGGGCCACCAGATGAAGAGTCACTTACTCCTTCTATCCTTCACTACTCAAAAGGAGATTGTACCTCGGTGATTCGAGATGTAGCAAACGCATGAAAGATGATCCACAGGCAAGGAAAAGAACTAGGAGCTCGAAGCCATGCCGTGAAGGACGAATACTACCAATGGATCCTGAATAGGGTTTCCATTGTCAAGATGCCTTTCAGAAGTCCCTCCTATCTCCCGACAAGAGCACCTGTTCCCTCACCTACCCTTGAAGAGGAAGCCATGGAAGCCAAGATAAAGGAGTTAATTACAAAAAATAAGAAGCTAGAGAAAGACTTGCTAAAGTCTCAACAAGAATGCGCCCTTCAGAAAAGGGAGAACTTAGAAAGCAAGCAAACCATCAAGGAGATTGGAAAAAAATGGAAAATTGAAAGGGATTACTTGAGAAAGCAAAGTCAATGCCTTCGAACAGCTAATACCCAACTGAGGATGAAAAGCAAGCAAAGGGATACTATGTTGGCTGACAAGAAACTCTTGAGAGATATGTTGGAAAAAGCCAAAGAGAACGAGCAAATTGCCTTAGTGCAAAAAGAGCTCCTACAATTGCAAGTTGGTCAATTAGAATATCAGCTTAATGAGGTGGTAGAAGCTTGCCAGCAAGAGATAAACGGCGAGTGACAGCACGTGATAGATACTGAGCAAGAATGTCGTAAGGCTATCCGTATTTTGAAAACTGAAATAACACAACAAGATGAAGTTATTCATTCATGGATGAACCGCTTTGCCCACTTGGCACATTTGGCTAATGGAGTTCTGGAAGACCTCCCGCTCCTGCTTAAGCAAGCTGAGGGGATGGTTAACCCTCTTAGTACCCCAAAAGAAATTGTAACCTTCCTTGATTACTGTAGAGAAAGGATTTGTAAAACGAGGGCCATGATTGCCCGAGCTAGGAATGGCTGATTTACTTTTCCTGCATAAAAAAAAGGGATTGGCAGCAGTAATGTACTTTGAAATTCAAAAAGAAGGATTCTTTTGTCTCCACAACTATCTCATGTTAATTTCCATTTATCACATACTTATTATTCTTGAATATGACGTTCTGAGAAATGGTTGGAGGATACTGGCCGAGTTCCACGATAGCTTCATGCACCATACTAATGGTTTTTCTTTTACCACTTTTATTTAAATACTTTCTTTTTTAACAATTTTGTGTTTTGACTTACATTAGACATTACAGGTAAACATCCTTATCCGACCCGACTTCAAACGAGACTCATGGCCAAAGCCGAAATCAGGGATGAAGATTTCAGAAACGAGTTCAATCAGCTGAAGGAACAGGTAGCCGAGTTGACCAAGCTTTTGGAAAGGAGAATCACAGAAGGGGACTCCTCTGCAGGTATTGAGAACACCCAACAGCAGCCTGCCACTGTACCACCCCCTCTTGGTTCCGACCCAGCAAGAACCCAATTACCTAACACAATGACACCCCCTGTCACCATTCATGTTGGAAGACCTAACCCTGCCATTGAGACCCAGCTACCTTATGGCCAGTCTTATGCACAGCATACATTCGTCGGTCCTGACGGCAACCCAATGCCTTTTCTGCTTTATGGCCTGCCACCAAGATACTTTCCTTCCCTCGCCAACCAACAAGAAACCCACGACTAGCAAGCGGTGAATCCTCAAGCTTCATACCAGCCAAATATACCATCACTCCACCAAACCCAAAACATGCAAGCCCATGACCCACAAATTTGCCAAACCCAAAACACGCAAGCCCATGACCCACAAACTCACCAAACTCAAAATATACAAGCCCCGATGACCCAGCCGACCTACAACGCACAAGCCCAAAACACACGAGCCCAGATGACCCAACCGAATTATGTTGTACAGACTATGGCCCAACCCCAAGGTCCTTCACCAAATACAGGCCTAACAAACCAGTCCCATGCTTTGCCTCCATTCAACCAGCCACTCGGTTATCCGTATGGATACGGAACCCCCTATGGGACCAATCTCCAAGATGCAACCCGCATGGTCGCAGCTCCTCGAAAAGAAAAGATAGAAATCTTAGAAGAGCGTTTGAGGATGATGGAAGGCTCTGGAGGTTTTGGACTAATAGATGCTTTGGAGCTATGTTTAGTCACAGATGTTGTGCTCCCACCCAAATTCAAGATGCCAGACTTTGACAAGTATCGGGGAATGACTTGTCCAAAGAACCATCTCACGATGTACTGTCGAAAGATGGCATCTTACTCTTCTAATGACTAACTGTTGATCCACTACTTCCAAGATAGTCTAGCAGGAGCCGCTCTTACATGGTATGCTCACCTTGATCGAAACCATATCCGTTGTTGGAAGGACCTGGCAGATGCCTTCCTTAGACAGTACAAGTATAACATGGATATGGCACCCAACAGGGTTCATTTACAAAATATGGTGAAGAAGGACAGTGAAACGTTCAAAGAATATGCCCAACGATGGAGAGAGACAGCGGCGCAAGTGGATCCCCCATTGTCGGAAAAAGAAATAGTCACGATGTTTATCGATACGCTCCCATCACCTTTCTACAGCAAGATGATTGGTAGTGTTTCATCCAACTTCTCCGACATTGTGACTATTGGAGAAAGAATGGAAAGCGGAATACGAACAGGAAAGATCATTCAGGGCTCATCTGGGGCAAGCATGACAAGAAGGCCGGCGCCTGGGAAAAGGGATGGAGAAACTAATTCCATCTCTTCTAATCAAAAGACGCCTTCGCCAAGACTATTCTTTCCTACTATGATTCAAGCTCCCAATCCTTATGTGGCCGCTACCACTCAGAGCCCGACAACTTATACTCCCAACTTCCGTCCACCCATGGTAAGAGAACCAGTGCCGCAACCCGTGCCATACCATCACCCGCAACAAGTGACTCGACCACCCAATCATAATCAGAACACGAGGAATTCCAACAATGAGCACTCCCCTGTGCAGTTCGATCCAATTCCTATAACATATACCGAACTTTTTCCAATCCTCGTTCAGAAAGGTCTGGTAGCTCCATCCCCTATGAGGCCGTTGCAACCTCCTTACCCAAGGGGATATGACCCAAACGCTCATTGTGATTACCATGCTGGGGCACCAGGGCATTCCACAGAAAATTGCCTGGCTTTAAAGTATAAAGTAAGGGATTTGATCAAAGCCGACTGGATTAACTTTAAGGAAGGTAGCCTAAATGTTGCCACAAATCCCCTGCCCAACCATGGAAATTCAGAGGTCAACGCCTTGGAAAATAATGAGGAGTGCGTTAAGAATGTTGCTGACATAAGAATGCCATTAAGGGTAGTTCATTCCCTTTTGCTTGAAAGGGGATTAATTGAAGGAACCTGGAGTGTGGAACATGATTGCGAACAGACTGCCGAACACCAAGGTTTCTGTGAGGTCCTTCAAAGCCTTATGGACAGCCATATTGTGCAGGTCTGTAAACGCCGTGGAGATAAGGTCGACATGATCGAGGAACAAACAGGGGCATGAATCCCTAAGCCCTTGATAATTTTTTACACCAGGAACCCCCAAGCAGCTCCTGTTTCTATACAACCAACCATCACTATTCAAGCACCCACCCCGTTTGCATTCAAAGATTCTCAGACTGTCCCTTGGAAGTACAACGCAGATGTGATCGTTGCAAGCTTGGTAACAAGTGACCCGTCTCCTTCGTCCGTCACAAATATTGTTGGGGTAGGAGGTATAACCCGAAGTGGAAGAGTATACGCCCCTCCAGAGCCGAAGAAGGATCAGGTTACCGGAAATGCCAAGGTGGACAAAGAAGGGGCCAATGGTGAAATCAAAAGGGCTGTGACTGATGAAGAGGCCCATGAATTCTTAAAGTTTATTCGCCAGAGCGAATATCAAGTGCTTGACCAACTGACCCATACTCCTGCAAAAATCTCTTTGTTATCATTGTTGATGAGCTCTGAACCACATCGGAAGATGTTGATGAAGGTCCTTAACGAGGCCCATGTCAGTCATGACATTCCCGTTGATAAATTTCAAGGAATAGTGGGGCATATTATTACAGATAACTATCTGACCTTCACTGACGATGAAATACCAACAGAGGGGATTGGGCACAACAAAGCTCTCCATATCTCCGTAAAGTGCCGAGACTACATCTTAGCAAAAGTACTTACTGACAATGGGTCATCCCTCAACGTCATGCCAAAGTCTACATTGGCCAAGTTACCATTTGATGGGACTTATATGAAGCCAAGTGCCACGATAGTACGAGCTTTCGATGGAACTCGGAGAGAGGTCATGGGTGAGATTGAGCTGCCCATACAGGTTGGGCCATGCACGTTCCAGGTTCTTTTTCAAGTCATGGATATCTCGCCAGCCTACAGCTGTTTATTAGGTAGGCCATGGATTCATTCTGCTGGAGTGGTACCCTCTACCTTGCACCAAAAACTAAAATTCATAATTGACAACAAACTGATAATTGTTTCTGGTGAGGAGGACCTTCTGGTCAGCAAACCTCTGTCAACCCCTTACATCGAGGCAGCAGAAGAGGCCCTTGAAACTTCTTTCCAAGCATTAGAGATAGCAAACGCTACCTATGTAGGGGAAGGAGCCACAATGGCAAAAGCTTACACGCCTAATGCATCTTTAATGATGGCAAAGATTATGCTGCGTGGAGGGTATAAACCTGGAAGAGGGTTAGGACGTTCTTTGAATGGAGAAGTAGAACCTATACGCCTGCTTGATAACAAAAATGGTTTTGGATTAGGATACCGGCCCACGGCTGCCGACAGAAAAAGAGTAGAGGAAGAGAAGAGAGAAAAAAGGGCTGCTCGTCTTACCGGCAGAGATCCTCATACTGCAAGAGTCCCCATCTGTGATCTCTACCAGAGCTTTTAGAGCGCCGGACTGATGCCTCCATACCAAGTGGCTGTCATTGAAGAAAGTCCTTGTGATAGTGTTGATTTTGTGATTGCTTGTCCACCAGGCCAAGAACTTCATAACTGGGAGGCCATCGAGCTCCCCACGACTTTGAATGTTTTGCCAAAGTAATTTGTTTATGCTTTAAGTACTTATTCATCCCTCTGCTCTGCCTAAAGCTTTGGGATCCTTCCATGTAATAAAGGCGAAAAAAAACTTGTTTTTATCATTTTCATCAATAAACGCGTATCGTAATTCAAAAAAAAAAAAACTCTTCGTGTATCCCCTATCCTTGTTTTAAACCCTTCTTTTTGCTCGCTTGTTCTTTCTTTTTATTTGCCATATCACACTAAATTGCAGATCCAAAAATGACTCTCTTGAGGAAAGTGAGGTCGCAATCCTGTTTCCCGACTTCGATCACCCAATTGATTACGCTGATGAGGAAGGTGGGGAAGATTGTGAGCCATCGCCTGAGCTAACAAGGTTGTTAGAGCAAGAGGATGAAGGGATTCAACCCTACCTAGACATAGTTGAGGTCATTAATTTGGGGAATAAAGAAAATAGGAAGGAAGTCAAGATCGACACTACCCTAAGCAGAGAACAAAGAGAAGATTTAATCAAGTTGTTGATGGAATTTTGTGATGTCTTTGCCTGGTCTTATCAAGATATGCCTGGGCTAGATGCTAGCATTGTCGAGCATAGACTGCCCTTGAAACCTGAGTGCCCTCCAATAAAGCAGAAATTACGCCGAATGAAGCCGGAAATGCTCTTAAAGATCAAAGAGGAGGTTAAGAAGCAATTTGATGCTGGCTTCCTAGCTGTGGCAAAATACCCTCAGTGGGTAGCCAACATTGTCCCTGTCCCTAAAAAGGATGGAAAGGTACGGATGTGTGTGGACTACCAAGATTTGAATAGGGCTAGTCCCAAGGATGATTTTCCCCTACCACAGATCGATGTTTTGGTTGATAATACAGCTCAGCATTCTATCTTCTCATTCATGGACGGTTTCTCGGGGTATAATCAAATTAAAATGGCACCTGAAGACATGGAGAAGACCACGTTTATCACTCTATGGGGCACATTTTGCTATAAGGTGATGTCCTTCGGGTTGAAGAATGCTGGAGCAACTTATCAGAGAGCAATGGTGACTCTTTTCCATGATATGATGCACAAGGAAATAGAAGTCTATGTGGATGACATCATTGCCAAGTCTAGAACAATTGAAGGGCACAGTAGCGATCTAAGGAAGCTTTTTGAACGATTAAGGAAGTTTAAGCTAAGATTGAACCCTGCCAAGTGCATGTTCGGTGCAAGGTCAGGTAAGCTGCTAGGGTTTATAGTAAGTGAAAGGGGAATAGAGGTTGATCCTGACAAAGTCAAGGCGATTCTCGAGATGCCTCCTCCTCGTACAGAAAAAGAGGTCCGAGGATTCTTGGGAAGGCTCAATTATATTGCCCGATTTATTTCACAACTGACAACGACTTGTGAACCCATCTTCAAGTTACTCCGCAAGAATCAACCAGGGCGATGGGATGAGAACTGTCAAGCAGCTTTCGAAAAGATTAAGTAGTACCTACAAGAACCACCAATTTTGGTGCCCCCAACCCCAGGAAGGCCACTTATATTGTATCTGACTGTATTGAACGAATCCATGGGCTGCGTGTTAGGACAGCACGATGAAACTGGAAAGAAGGAACATGCTATCTACTACTTAAGCAAGAAGTTCACTGATTGTGAAATGAGGTACTCTGCTTTAGAGCGGACTTGTTGTGCGTTAGCATGGGCCGCTAAGCGCCTAAGGCAGTACATGTTGAGTCACACCACTTGGCTAGTTTCTAAAATGGACCCCGTCAAGTACATTTTTGAAAAACCTGCTCTGACCGGAAGGATCGCTCGTTGGCAAGTGCTATTAACTAAGTATGACATAATATATGTCACTCAAAAGGCCATAAGAGGAAGTGCCCTGGCTGATTACTTGGCACACCAACCCATCAATGATTATCAGCCGATGCAATTTAACTTCCCGGATGAAGATATCATGACACTATTCAATGAAGAAGGTGGTCAGAAAGAGAAATGGACCCTGAGATTTGACGGAGCTTCTAATGCATTGGGGCACGGAATTGGGGCTATCTTGATTTTGCCCAATAAGGAATTTATCCCTATCTGCGCCAGATTGTGTTTTGACTGTACCAATAATATTGCTGAATATGAGGCATGCTTATTAGGAATCCAAGCAGCGTTGGATGCAAAAGTAAAGTTGTTGGAAGTTTATAGGGACTCTGCTTTGGTTATCCACCAATTGAAAGGCAAGTGGGAGACTAGGGACAGTAAGTTGATTCCTTATTATGACCATATCAAGGAAATGATTAAAGAGTTTGACGAGATCTCTTTTCATCACATTCTCCTAGATGACAATCAAATGGCTGATGCATTGGCTACCCTTGCCTCAATGTTCAAAGTAAGTAGTGACTATGATATGCCTCTCATCGAAGTAAAGAAGCATTGTGAGCCTGTATACTGTCAAATGATGGAAAAGGAGTCTGATGGGAAACCTTGGTACCATGATATCAAGAGATATATCCAGAGTCAAGAATACCCTGAAGGTGCTACAGAAAATGATAAGAAGACCCTAAGACGACTCGCCATGGGTTTCTTCTTAAATAGGGATGTGCTTTACAAAAGAAACTATGACTCTGTCCTTCTTCGCTGTGTTGATGCTGATGAGGCAAACGAAATCATGAAGGATGTTCATGAAGGATCTTTTGGGACTCATGCTAATGGACATGCCATGTCTAGAAAGATCTTGAGGGTTGGTTATTACTGGATGACTATGGAAGCAGACTGCTTCGCTTATGTCTGAAAATGTCACAAATGTCAGATATATGTCGACCATATTCATGCACCTCCGTTATCTCTAAATGTCTTGACGGCACCATGGCCCTTCTCAATGTGGGGCATGGATGTCATTGGACCCATCGAGCCAAAAGCCTCAAACGGTCATCGTTTCATCTTGGTCGCCATCGATTATTTCACCAAATGGGTAGAAGCAGCTTCATATACCAGTGTAACAAGGGGTATTGTGGTCAAATTCATCAAGCGAGAACTGATATGCCGATATGGCCTACCAAGTCAGATCGTTACTGACAATGGTACGAATTTGAACAACAAAATGATGAAGGAACTCTGTGAAAGTTTCAAAATTCACCATTACAAT
The DNA here is from genome assembly GCA_037962975.1 of Clitoria ternatea. Classification (NCBI taxonomy): domain Eukaryota; kingdom Viridiplantae; phylum Streptophyta; class Magnoliopsida; order Fabales; family Fabaceae; genus Clitoria; species Clitoria ternatea. Next base: position 112,841,963 of record CM075671.1, read on the forward strand.
TCCTCTCCTTATCGGCCTAAAATGAATGGGGCGGTTGAGGCGGCCAATAAGAACATCAAGAAGATAGTGCAGAAGATGGTAGTCACTTACAGGGATTGGAGTGAGATGCTCCCTTTCGCTCTGCATGGGTATCGCACCTCGGTACGAACCTCGACCGGGGCAACCCTGTTTTCTCTCGTATATGGAATGGAAGCGGTCTTGCCTTTTGAAGTAGAAATCCCGTCCCTTCGGGTAATGATGGAAGCAAAATTAGAAGAAGCTGAGTGGGTTCAAGCTCGACATGACCAATTAAACTTGATTGATGGAAAAAGATTGACTGCCCTCTGTCATGGTCAGTTGTACCAGAGGCGCATGAAACGAGCATTCGAGAAGAAAGTGCGGCCTCGACAGTTTCAAGAAGGAGACCTGGTACTCAAGAAAATTTTACCAATTCAAAAGGACAATCGAGGCAAATGGACTCCTAATTATGAAGGACCATATGTTGTGAAGAGGGCTTTTTCTGGAGGAGCCTTAATACTCACTAATATGGATGGCCAAGATTTGCCAATGCCTGTAAACACGGATGCAGTGAAAAAATACTATGCTTAGGGAGGAAATGTCAGAACAAAAAAAAAACCAAAAAAAAACAAAAAACAAAAAACAAAAAAAAACAAAAACAAAAAAAAAAGAAGAAAAGAAAATTAATGCTCGCTAAGCTGAAAACCTGAAAAGGCCGCTTAGGCAAAAGTTAGAGTGACCCGGTGAGTTGAAAACCCGAAAAGGGCGGCTCAGGCAAAAGTTAGGGTCAAATTTTTGGCAATGCGAATAAGACCTCTGGCTCAAAGAAGTACGAGTCCAAGCTCGGGCACGTGAATCACTGTCGAACTTACCTTTCCAAAAGCAAGGTCGAAGGGTGAACATGAAGTCGTGTTGGGGGTTAAGGCTCTCATCAGTCTCAGAGATTCACTAGAGGATCCATGAATCTTCCCAGTTTTCGCCTATCCTTTGACCTGTTCTATGTGACCTCATTCATTTCATCTACCTTCCTTATTTTTCTTTCTCTGTATTTGTTTAACATGCATGAATAAAATTCACCCTCTTCGATACGTGTTATGAATTTAGTTGATCTGATAAAAACATGTATTTTAACAAAATAAAATGGAAGAATGGTAAACCTTTAAAGTCGCAAGGGACAAGATGCTCCTGCTACTCGACCTCATCATAGGTAATCATCACAGGGACTTGGCCAGGCACGCGCTCCAAAGCTATGGTTGCCTCATTCGTTCTACTTCGTCCATGAGTTATCGTAAGAGTCGCGGTTTCACAGGACTTACCCAATTTTGAAACTTATCTTTGCACTACTTACCATTTTTCTGCAGGTTATCTCACAGATAGTCATGCCAGGCACTAACACCCCAATCAAGTCCTTCAAATCCCTTCCTTGAATCGCCTGAGTTGGCACTTCTCAAAACTCCTTCCTTAAATCGCCAGGTTTGACACCTTTCAATGTTTTACTTTTTCATCGCCTAAGCAGGCACCTTCAAAGTCTTATCCTCGATTATTAAAGTCCGTACCTATTGAAATTCTTCCCCAGTGAAACTACGCTTCCCAGGCAAACTCAAACTGGGGCATCTTCCCGAATTTCTTGTGTTCTCCAAGAATCCTTCAGTCATGTCAAACTGGGGCATCTTCCCGGATTTCTTCCTTTCCAGTCATGAGGCGTATCTCCAAACTTCCTTCCAACCTATCAAAACTGGGGCATCTCCCCGGAATTACTGTCTTTCAATCAAAGAGCAATCCTTTCAGTCTTGTCAAAATGAGGCATCACCACCAGCCCATAGGACCAGTGAGCTAATTCGGAAGAGATTGTCCTGTTAGCTTCCCCAATCTCTGCGTTTCCTGTCAAAACTGAGGGTCAGCCCCATCCTTTACCTTCTGTCCGCCTATTCAGGCACCCTTTACTTTCCATCCGCCTATTCAGGCATCCTTTACTTCCCGTCCGCCTATTCAGGCATCCTTTACTTTCCATCCGCCTATTCAGGCATCCTTTACTTCCCGTCCGCCTATTCAGGCACCATTTATTTCCTATCCGCCTATTCAGGCACCATTTATTTCCTATCCGCCTATTCAGGCATCCTTTTCGTTCGCCTATTCAGGCACCCTTTACTTTCCAGCCGCCTATTCAGGCACCATTTACTTTCTTGTCCGCCTATTCAGGCATCCTTCACTTTTCTTCCGCCTATTCAGGCATCCTTTACTTCCCGTCCGCCTATTCAGGCATCCTTTACTTTCCATCCGCCTATTCAGGCATCCTTTACTTCCCGTCCGCCTATTCAGGCATCCTTCCTGTCCGCCTATCCAAGCACCCTTTACTTTCCAGCCGCCTATTCAGGCACCATTTACTTTCTTGTCCGCCTATTCAGGCATCCTTCACTTTCCTTCCGCCTATTCAGGCATCCTTTACTTCCTGTCCGCCTATTCAGGCACATCCTTTACTTCCCGTTCGCCTATTCAGGCACCCTTTACTTTCCTTTCTACCGGGAGTCAACCCCGATCTTCTCACCTCCTGTTAACTGAAAGGCTCAAGTGTCAATTCCTGGGTTTTTCCCCTTCATCTAATACTTTGACAAAGGTGTTCACGTCTTTACTCAATTTCCATTTCAAAAGCAAGAAGAAACTTCATGCTTTTCTCATGGAAAAGAAGTAAAGAGGGGCATCTGTGAACACCTATTTCAGCCCATCCGCAAATGAAAAAAAAAATTTAAAAAAAAAAATTTTAAAAAAAAAGGGGACTCGAAAATGATCATTTCCGAGTGGAAGGACTCGGAACAGATCAAATCCTAGTGGAATATGCCACTATTGAAGAGAAATCCGAGTAGAATAACTCAGAAATGATCAAAACCGAGTGGAATAACTCAAAAATGATCAAATCCGAGTCAAAATGAAGAATTTCCGAGTGGAATGGCTCAAAAATGATCAAAACCGAGTGGGATCACTCAAAATGAGTCAGTTCCGAGTGAAATGCTTCCCTGTCAGAACCATTCCGAGTGAAGAAATTCAAAAATTCCAATTCTGAGTGAGAAGAGGCCTATTTCCGAGTAAAAAAAATTCAAATTTCCAATTTCTAAGTGGAAAATAGGCACATTCCGAGTGAAGAAATTCAAATTTCCAATTCTGAGTGAAAAGAAGCCTATTTCCGAGTGAAAATGGCCAAAATTCCAATTTCTGAGCCATTTCAGTCCTTTCCGTGTCATGCTTTTCTCACCCTCTCCCACCAATCTCTGAGCCGTACTTCAAACCATCACCGAGCCGTTTTAGCCAACCAATACCGAGTGAGTCATTTCACCCAATTTCCGAGCCCATTTTCAGTCGGAACCGACTGGCAATTCAGTCAGTTTGCCTTCTCCCTCTCACCCCTCCTTTTTTCATGCATTTTCGAGTCACAATTTGACACGTTTCAGTCGGTTCCGAGTCATTGGTCACTCGGATTGTGGAGAGGAAGTGAAGTCCGGGCCAATTCTCAGTCAGTACCGAGTGAAGGGGGCTTTTTACACTCGGATTTAGGTGGCAAAGTGAAGGCTGACCCCTTTTCCACTCGGATTTGACTCCCAATATGGAGGAATGCTGACTGAGAGGGTGATCCGAGTCATTTACACTTGGATTTCCAACATTCTCAATCGGAATCCCACCCTCCTCTCTCGGATTTCAATATCCTCACTCGGAATTCCACCATTTTCACTCGGAATCCCACCCTCCTCTCTCGGATTTACTATTTTGCACTCGGTTTCCCTGATTTCCACTCGGATTTCCAACATTCTCAATCGGATTCCATCATTATCTCTCGCATTTCCACCAGTTTCCTCCCGTTTGGCCGTGCTGACTTGGATTCCACCACCTAAGTGGATCCAGGAATCCTGGAGGTGGCTGGCAGACAGGGGCGGAAGTAGAGGGAATTAAAAATTCCCACCAGCCGTTGTCCCCCCACTACCAAAACCGAGTGGAAGCCTGAGCTGGCATTCCACTCAGGCCAGCCTATAAATAGGCAAGGGGGAGGGCAGCTGCGGGGGAGGAGAAAAAAAAAAGGGAAAACTCTGCCAAAGAAACCTCTGTTCTCTCTCACTCTCACACCAAGTCTTCTCTTCCTCTCACTTCACTCACCCCTCACCCTTCAAACTCTCTCTACCCCAACACCGTCCTCACTCTCACTCAACAGCACCTCTCCCAGCCTTTTCCCATTCCCTCTACTTCCTTTTCCCTTCTCGGACCAGCATTCTTGTTCCAATCGCTCGGTTCTACTCAAATTTCGCCCGGTAATCCTCTTATCACTCGGATTTTACTTTTTTTTATTCGATTTTCTTTATTTCCACTCGGATTCTCACTGTTTCACTCAGATTTTCACTGTTTCACTCGGATTTTCATTATTTCACTCGGATTTTCATTGTTTCACTCAGATTCTCGCTGTTTCACTCAGATTTTCACTGTTTCACTCAGATTTTCACTGTTTCACTCAGATTTTCACTGTTTCACTCGGATTTTCATTGTTTCACTTGGATTTTCATTGTTTCACTCAGATTCTCGCTGTTTCACTCAGATTTTCACTGTTTCACTCAGATTTTCACTGTTTCACTTAGATTTTCACTGTTTCACTCAGATTTTCACTGTTTCACTCAGATTTTCACTGTTTCACTCAGATTTTCATTGTTTCACTCAGATTCTCGCTGTTTCACTCAGATTTTCACTGTTTCACTTAGATTTTCACTGTTTCACTCAGATTTTCACTGTTTCACTCAGATTTTCACTGTTTCACTCAGATTTTCACTGTTTCACTCAGATTTTCACTGTTTCACTCAGATTTTTCCATTTTTGCACTCGGATTCTCCCAGTTTCACTCGGTTTTCTCACTTTTTACTCGTTTTTTCCATTTTTCACTCAGTTTTTCCCCTTTTTCACTCGTTTTTTTTCTTCTCCCACTCAGTTTTTTTATTCATTTTTCTTAATCAGTGTCGTACAGAAAATACTTCCGTCTACACAGTCTCTATAAGGTCCGTGCACGTGCGAAGCACTTCGCCTTGTATGGATTCTTCACTAAAATGATACCCATCAATATCTTCCTAATCTTTTCCTAAAAAAAACAACATTTAAAGAACTACGTGACCCTGATTTCTCGAAAGCTCGAGAATACGTAGGAGCGGGAAACAGTTCCTGTCGGGCCCATCTTCTTTTATTCAATTTTTGAAGTTTTTTTTCCATTTTCATCTTGCTGTTAAAAGGAGGAGCGAGGTTAATTTGGACGAGACGTCCTGTTAATCTCATATTTTTAAATATCTTTTTTAAGAAAAAAAAGAAAGGAGCGAGATTAATTTGGACGAGACGTCCTGTTAATCTCACGTTTTTTTTATATATCTCTTTAAAGAAAAAAGAAGGAGCGAGATTAATTTGGACGAGACGTCCTGTTAATCTCATATTTTTTATATCTCTTTAAAAGGCGGAGCGAGATTAATTTGGACGAGACGTCCTGTTAATCTCATGTAAATATTGTGTTGATTTTTGTTTATTTTTTTTTGTTTATTTTGTTGTTCCGTACATTTTTCTTTTCATGAAGAGGTTAAAATAATTATTGGGTTAATTATAATGCGCACTATCAAATTGAGGTAACCGTTTTTTCTTATAACGGACAGTCGTGAGGTGCTAATATCTTCCTCACCTGTAATTAGACTCCCGAATCATGGAATTTCATTTTTATAACCAGTGCTTTAACAAAAGGTTTTTTTCCGATATTTTCATTTTTAGACTCCCTGTTTATTATTTAAAATTGTTTCGAGGGTCGGCCGCGCCGCCGCGATCCCGGTCGCGACAATATGTATCAATCCTTCTCAAGGATTATGCTATCATTTATAATGGTCAATCACTATTCTTCTCCTCGTTCCAGATTCACTGAAGAAAAATGGTTAGGGGGTAAACATATATATGTTACATGACAAATATAGGACTGGATTTGCCACATTATACAGATATTTATCAAGTTTGAGTACAATTCAATCCAGCAACATCATAATCACCGTATTTCATTCATTTATCAATCCATCAAAATTCGTCATCATAGAACATTACTATTTAACATATATTCATACGTCTATATCACTCTGGATGTGAGTCACACAATGTCAAACATCCATAATTTCCTTGTAGTGTTCAATTCATCACTAATAGTTGTTCCACAGCTTTTAATCTCAATAATGGCGGCCTCACACCTCTAATGCACATGCATGCAGATCTGACTCTAATGATGGGATTAATACTACAGTATATAAAATTTTCTCAATTTATGTAATCGTTTTATAGGTGCCAAACTGCTCACCCACTTGCAACACTAGTCACTCTTAGTGACAACAGTAAATCAACAATGGTGTTGCAAGCCAGCCTTGAGTCCCACTCAAAGGCATCTGTGGAATCTAAAGAAACCACTACAGGATATATGCCTATTCAAAGGTCGTCCTCCCTTCTGGGCCGGCATCATAGGCCCCCTACAGTCCTATGTGAGTCCTTATATAAATGTTATGCACAACCATCAATTATAATAAATTCTCATTATATTAACTAAGCCATCCCAAGCTTATCAACATCATCAATGCCAAGATTCATCATAATTTCACAATTCAATCAATTTCATCATCAGCCACAATACATATACCAATCTAATGGAAATTCACATATATTTAGCACCATTAATCATCAAAGACAATCATTCAAGTATATGAATGGAGACTCGTCCAATTCCAAAATCATCAATTCAGTAAATAATAACTTTCAGAAGGGAATATACTACCAAGTCAATTATACAATCACCATTAATCAATTTCATCATCCATATCAATCAAAAAATCATCACACTTATGAGTATATCCCCTATCCGTTCATAACTCATGTATTTAAAATATAATGCTCCTCCTACCTAGAAACCAAGATTCCCAAGCTTACTATCACATTCTAGCTTGATTCTAGTAAGAAACTATAATCCAAACAATTGTCAAAACTCTCTGTTTAATCAAACGATTACTAAGCATTGTCGATGGGTTTTGACACTTGATTTCACAAAGTGTTAATGTTGCCCACAACTCTAAAATGGTTCTAAAACATTTTATAGCCCTGAAAACAAAAGAATCAAGGCTTGAGCTCATGAAACGGAACCAAATAAAATAATGTGTATTTGATCTCTACCTTTTCAATAATAGAGTCACTAAAACCTCAGGCATTCAAAGATGCCCCCACTTTAAATTGGTTCTAAAACAACCTATAATTCATAAATTTAAAGGAATTTGAGAGTGGGGTTCATTGAGCACGCTAAAACTAAGAATGGTTCATGGAGCCATACCTTTACAATTAAAGAAATTAGAGACTCCATTAGCCTTCTATGGCTGCCTGTGGGAATGAGGAGGAAGGAGAGGTGAAGTTTGCCTTAGCTTTATGGAAAATTGAAAAGGAATGATGGAGATAAAGATGAAGCTTGTGGGTAGGAGAAGAGGAGAAGGAAATGGTCTTTTATCCTAGCTTGCACGAATGAAAGAATAAAAATAAGGGAAGAAGGATTTTGGAAATTAAGTGTAGGCCCAATAGGGTAATTTAGTAATTTAGCACCCCTAGTCAATTTTTAAAAGCAATTTGGTAAGTTCTTGTTACCCATAAATTACTCAAATAAGTTCTAGAACTTAACATACCAATTTAAAATTAATTTAATATTCTCGATTAATTATCCGACTAATAGAAATTTAATCAATAAATAAAATTGGGATGTTACAATTCTTTTCTCCTACAAAAATTTTGTCATTAAAATTTAATGATTTGGTATCAATATTAGCCCTAAAAGAGCGATGATATCGGTAAGGTCAAAAAGACATAGGCCCCATAAAAGCAAGAACCTAAGGTTGCAAGAACAATCAATGTGCTTCATAAATGGACCCCGGTCAAAAGATTCTCACTATGTTAGTACCAGAGGCAAGTGGCCAACATGCCTCTGAACAACCTCTGAAGCCCTGTTTGTTGTTAAATCATAAGTTGTACCTCAAGGAGAACTATAAATACTAAACATTTATTACCATATACACATGCATTTATTTTTCTTCATAGACCCTTTCTAATTCACTATTTTACTCTGTTATTCCATTACTAACTTAAGCATCGGAGTGTGTTTACAGGTATAACCCCCACCTATTCCTATTCACCCCAGAACAAGTTATTCAAGCTAAGAAGACTAAAGCGCACAAAGTTCCCTATTGGACTTGTGTTTTATATAATACCATATTCCCACTGAACCGGTGTAATATTAAGATTGAGAGTGAGGTTTAGACACCGATAGCAAGTGTACAAGCGTACCCCCTACATACCGGCCATTTTATTTAATATATCAAATACCTCAATGAAACAACTCAGGGTACTATTGTCTCATCAAGTCCTCACGCTCCCAAGTCAGTGTAATACAATTTCCCTACTTCTAATCCATTTGCACCAGTGGAACCTTTTTGCTCCTCAAGCGTTTGATCAAATTTTCCATAATTTGTGTAGGCTTAACAGGTACATTCAGATTCTCTTTGACCTCAACATCATCACCAGCTATCACATGCGTAAGATCTAGCACATACTTTCTCAATTGGGATATTTGAAACACATAATGAAGATTTGCCAACTAGGGAAAAAATGCAATCTGGTAGCCCACTAAACCAACACTTTTTAGGATTTCATATGGTCCAATATATCTCGGGTTTAATTTCTTGCTTTAAACACTTGACCAATGCCCTTATGAGGTGAAACCTTTAGGAACATAAAATCACCAACCTAAAACTCAAGTGGTTTCCTCCTCTGATCATAATAACTTTTCTGTCTATCCTGGGATGCTTTCATCTTTTTGTAGATCCTTTTAATTTGTTCGGTAGTTTGCTGCATAATTTCAGGCCCCAAAGTTAAACTGTCATCGGTCTCCAACCAACACAACGGTGTTTGATACTTCCTGCCATACAAAGCCTTAAATGGAGTCATACCGATGTTGTTGTGGTAACTATTATTATAAGTAAATTTAATTAGTAGGAGATATTGCTCCCAACTACCACCATGCTCTAGCAAATAGAAACTAAATAAGTCTTCTATACCTTGAATAGTACACTTTGACTACCGATCTATTTGAGAATGATCGGCCGAACTCAACAAGAGCTTCGAGCCTAACTCTTAATGCAAGCTTCCTCAGAATTGAGAAGTAAACCTTGGATCTCTATCTGACACAATGCTAGATACAACACTGTATAGTTGCCCAATCTCAATGATATATAACTATGTTACTCTCTACAATGGGTATCTCATACTGATAGGCAAGAAATGTGTAGACTTTGCCAATCTGTCAACAATAATCCAAATGGTACAATGACTAGCTCAGATCCTGGGTAACGCAAAAACAAAATCCATAGCAATCGTATCCTACTTTCACACTGGAATCTGAATAGGTTGTAATCCACCAGATGGCTTTTGGTGTTCAACCTTAGCTTTTTAACAAATAATACAAGAAACAATATATTCAACAATATCTTTCTTCAATCCTGGCCACTAGAAATTTAATTTTAGATCCTAATACATCTTTATAGTACCCAGATGAATACTCAACATTCTTTTATGGGCTTCATCCACTACCATCTTCCTCAATCCACTACCGTCAGGCATATAAATTTGGCCTTTGATCCTCTAAATCCCATTAAATAAGATCTTGAACATTTGTTGTTGCAGGCTTGAAGTGAAGTTTTTGTATCTTCAAAAGTCTGGGATCTGATTGGAGGTACAAAGGTCTGATCGTACTTAAATCAGATTTTCTTTGAGCAAAGCTTGGAATCAGGCTTTTCTTGATATATCTTATATGTCATAAGTCAAACTTCTATTTTGATGGACTCCTTTTTTTTATTTGTAACCTATGTGCTTAATATTTATATACTGAAATACTTAATATAACAGGTTAGATATCATAAAGGCAAACTTCATTTTACTTAGAATGCCTTATTGTGTATTATTAACAAATTTTGGGGTCTAGTCGATTAACAGTTTTCTTTCATAAACCAGATTTGGTTCCAACAATCTCCCTCTATTTGTTGATAACAAACATCAAGTCTTTTATTCAAATGAAGTTTGTGATAATCAGAGCATATTGAAGATTAAGATACCAGATTTCATCAGAGCAGAGATTATTTGAGGTAATTTTTAATCAGAACATTAGATGCTATAATCAAATCAAGGAGAGAGTTTATTAGAGGAACTTAAACTATGGTGAGTAGTTACCACCCAAGACATCGGTCGTAACCATGCAACAGTCTTACTACGAGGTAGGAGGAAACATAGATATGTACAACAACATGGAGCAGATGGTAATGGATCATGTTGGACCCTCCACCGGGCGTATGCTAGAACATGATGACCAAGTTAGGAATGAGGATGACAATGTTGAGGAGGGTCCTAATTCAGAGGTGAGGAGATTTTATGATTTGTTGGCGGCGACTCAGACTCCATTATGGGATGGGTGCCAAAGTCACACTGAATTATCTGCCTCCCTAGCTGCTTTAAGCCTAAAGGTAGATTATAATCTTTTAGGAGGTTATTTTAATATAATAGTCGATCTGATGGGTTCCACTATACCTAGTCATCATCGAATGCCATCAAACCTGTACCATGCTAAGAAAAGAGTGGCAAACCTGGGGTTGGGTTGTGTGAAGATAAAGTGTTTTGTTGGCGAGTGTATGTTGTTCCGAAATGAGTTTGCAGATAAGAGTGTCACAAAATATGTATACTATAATGACGACCGCTATAAAACCGTTAAAAGGAGAGGGAAAGTAACTAGGGCAGCCAGGAAGAAAATGTGGTACTTTCCCATAACACCATATCTTCCACGTTTGTATGCCTCATTGTCCACGAAAAAACACATGCGTTGGCATGTTCTGAACCGAACACAGGAGGGTCTTTTGTGCCATCCTTTCAGACTTTTTAAGCGAGCCGCGCAATTGTACGACTTGGCTTATGTATTGATGGGTTCAACCTATTTGGTCAATACGGAAGAGCATACTCTTGTTTGCCAGTCATACTGACCCCATACAATCTGCCTCCTTATATATGTATAAAGAGGGAGGTCATGTTTCTAACTGCACTGGTTCTAGGACCTAAAAATCTGAAGGCAAAAATAGACATGTTTTTGCAACCGTTGGTTGAGGAGTTGTCATAATATTGGGATGTCGGGGTAATGACCTATGTTGCATCCTTGAAGAACAATTTCATGATGCGGGCTATTTTGATGTGGACCATTAATGACTTCCCTGCATATGGTATGCTTTCTGGATGGTTAACGTCTGGGAAGCTTGCTTGCCCTGTATGCATGGAACATACCGGGGGGGGGGGGGGGAATCACTCCTTGTTAGTGGCAAGATAAGTTTTTTTCAGTGTCATAGAAAGTTTCTATCGTTGGATCACCCATTCAGGAGAAACAAAACTGCTTTTAAGAAGAACAAGGTTGTTAATGAACCTCCACCCCATAGATTATCTGGTACACGGGTTTGGCAGAGAGTCCAAGAGTATCTGTACATCTGGGATAAGAATGTTAAGGAGTTTACGGGTTATGGGAAAGAACACCATTGGGTGAAGCAAAGTATCTTATGGGATTTGCCGTATTGGAAAGACTTATTGTTAAGACACAACATTGATGTGATGCATACTGAACGAAATATTTTCATGAATATTTTTGACACTGTGATGGACATCAAAAGAAAAACAATGAGAAAATTCAACTAGACCTTCCGATTTGGAGTTTTAGGAAGGAGTTGGAATTGAGGGATGCGGGACGTGGAAAAATGTTTAAACCACATGCGAAATATGTTTTAACTAGATCTCAACTGATTGTTGTATGTGTGTGGATGAATAGGTTGGCCCTGCTTGACCGGATTTGCTTCTAACTTGAGTAGATGTGTCGATGTGAAGGAGGGCAGAGTGTTTGGCATGAAAAGTCATGATTGTCATGTGTTTATGCAATAACTAATGTCGTACGTATTTCATGCTTTATTGAAACCTATTTGGAAACCACTGGTTGAGTTGAGTCACTTCTTCAATGAGTTGACGACAACTTCGTTTACTGAAGACAAACCTGTAAAGATGGAGGAAAGTATTTCGGTCTTGATTTGTAAGTTGGAGCAGATTTTCCCACCTAGTTTTTTTGACTCGATAGAGCATTTGCCTATCCATCTACTGTATGAGGCCTTAGTTGGTGACCCAGTGCAGTACTATTGGATGTATCCGTTCAAAAGGTGAATGCCACAACTACTTAATTTTGTTACAATGATTTTTTCCTATAATAGTATTATATAACTTAACATTTGTTTATGTTGTTCTAGATTCTTACGCTCTTTAAAAGAGAAAGTGTCAAACAAAGCGTGCGTTGAAGCATCAATTTGTGAGGCATACTTAGTGGAAGAAATGACCACTTTTGCTTCTTTTTATTTTATGGCGGAGATAAAAACTATAATGTGTAGAATTCCCCGCAACCTTGGGGTGGCCACACATGCAGGGTTGGATGATCAAAGTTCAATTTTTGACTATCCCGGTCGTCCTTGGGGCAAGGTCACAAAATGTTACATTGATGAGAAAGATCGAAAGGCGGCTCACTTGTACATTCTTCTAAATTGCCCGGAAGTGGAACCCTATCTTGAGTAAGTCACCAACTTATAGTTTGCATTCTAAAGCTAGCTTTTATTGTAGCTAAATTATTGTTCTTTAAATAGCTTATATGCAGATATGTTGAAACTCGAGCAAAATGATATAACTGATGACCAAATTCATAGTGAGGTATCATCTAAATTCATCGGTTGGTTTGCACAACACACAAGACCCGTATACCTTCTATTTTTTAGTTGAACTTCAAATTTTAGGTATCTAACAATGACCTATGTGTTATGCTGTAAATAGATTCAATACCCTAATAACCATATTGAAGATCCCTTACTCCAAGCCCTTTCTTGGGGCTGGTGAAAACTGTTAAAAAATGGCTCATTTACTATGTAAACAGCTACAAGTTTAACATTTTCCAATGGAGTGAAGGGATGCACACCCATAACTATGACGTTTGTGTTAAAGGCACAAACAGTTAGTTAGAGGAAGACTTTTATGAAGTCTTGACAGAGATTGTTGAACTTTCTTTCTCTGGACGACTAAGAAGAAGAGATATCGTTCTATTCAAGTGTGATTGGTACGACAACACAATCGGTGTAGGAATAAAGGTTGACAATAACTTTGTAACAACCCTATTTTTATTTTAATTGATTATATAAATTTTATATTAAAATCTGGATGGAATTTGACCATAGGCCTTTTGAATTTTTTAATCAGTATATTATTTCAGAATTTATATAAAAAAGTTTAATATTAAAAAAAACAAAAAATCTCTTTGCACAGTAATCTGTATGAAATTTTTAATTCTTGCATAGTACTTTTATAATAAAATATTCAAATGCATAGTAAATTTCTTTGCTATAAATAGAGGGGCGAGACACCGAGTTTTTTGTTGAAATTTGAAAACTTAGTAGTGTTAGGAGGAGAGTACTAAGTGAAGAGAGAAAGATATTTTTCAAAGGAAAGAGGTTCTACAAAAATTCTAAGGTAATAATAAATTTCTTTTATAATCTTTTTATGATTATGAATGTTATTTTTATATCACTTAAAAATTTATTATTATACTGGATATAATATTATTTTAAGTTACTATTCTGAATAGTAAATTACTATTACAAATAGTAAATTACTATTCAAATAGTAAATTACTATTTACTGTTACTATTTACGTTTTACTATTTACCATTACTATTCATGTTTCACTATTTACTATTACTATTCACGATTTACTATTTACCATTACTATTGACAATTTACTATTTACCATTACTATTCACAATTTACTATTTACTGTTACTAATCACGGTAACTATTTAAAATTTATTATTTACTGTTTCTATACATAATTACTATTTACCCTTTCTGTTTCAAATAGTAATCTAAATTTTCATCTTATAACTATATTAAAATGAAATTGGTATATTTTAGAACTCAGAGACGAGGCGCGCACGAACTTTCCATAACAAATTAAGATACAAGGGTAAGAGGGAGTGAGATAGGAATATAATATGAAAAGACATAAGAATAATAAGAGGAGTCCCCTACTCCTTTTAAATTTAATAATAGTATTATTTTAAAATAATAACTTTTTAACTTAAAATTTATAATAAATTTTAAATTAAGTATCTTGTGTAACTTACTCTGACATACTCATGCAAGGACCTGGACTTTTATAACCTATATGAATTAGATTGAACCTATGCAAGGACTTGGACTATTATGACCTATATGGACTAAACTAAACCTATGCAAGAACTGGATTATATGTACTTATATAGACCGATGCGAGAAATGGACTATAAGGACTCAAAATCAATCTTATTAACTAAAATAACTATTAAATCTTGAATTATATTTGTGAGTGATATTTAATTGATTTGATTTGATTATAATTGATAATATTTGATTGTGATTAATGATATTTAATTATGATTGATAATGATATTTAATTGTGATTTGATAATATTTGATTGTGATTTATGATCTTGGGATGTGGAGTTTGAGCATATAGCAAGCATGACGGAAAGCTAAAACTCAATAAGAATTTTCTTACCTTACTCTTTAAATTTCATTCTAAGAGAAAGTATTTTATAATCATTTTAGTCATGAATGACCAAAAGCCGTGAATCCATTCACAAGGCGGGAGAAATGAGAAGTGAAGGACCTCACCATCACCAAAGAAGAGACTTTAGGAGAAAAAAGCCTTACCAAGCGCCATTTCGTCGGTTCGGAGCAGCATCTATTCCTAACAAACCCCAAGCTTCATCTGGAAGCTATTATCTGGCACCTGCACTAGATTTTAAATGCTTTATCTGTGAAGGACCCTATTTAAAAAGGGATTGTCCCAAAAACACTTATATTTGCTTTAAGTGTAACAAACCGGGTCATCACATCAAGGATTGCCCAGAGATAAAGAGGGAGAACCTTGAAGGTGCAAGTACATCCATAAATACTCAGGGAGGCGTACAAAGTATAGTCGGAAGGCCGAAGGTGAAAGGAAAGGTTTTTGTAATCACTGAGGAAGAAGCATCCCATTCTGACTCAATGGTGGAAGGTAAGTGTATCATTAATAAGATTCCTTTAACTGTTATGTATGACTCAGATGCATCACATTTCTTTATTGCCATTGATTGTGTAGAAAGACTAAAATTACCAGTGATAGAATTATCATTTGATTTATCTGTTCATACTCCTGGAAATAATCCCATTGTCACTTCTAAAGCCTGTTGGGAATGCCCTATTGTCATTGATGGTAGGGACTTTAAGGCTAATCTCTTTTGCTTACCCCTTTCTGGCTTAGAAGTTATTATTGGGCCAGATTGGTTGTCTGACAATCATGTTCTAATAGATTGTCATAATAAAACCATAATGTTTAAAGAACCTGTAAATTTGAATCCAGAGGATTCGAGATTTCTAACCGCCTACCAAGCAAGTGCCTTTTTGAAAGAAGGGGCTCAAGGATTCATGCTATTGCTTTCAATGAAAGAAGAGTAAGAACCAAAAATCAAAAATCTGCTGGTTGTGTGTGAATTTCCTGACGTTTTTCCAAAAGATATCCTTGGTTTACCCCTAGAAAGAGATGTGGAATTCGCCATTGATCTAGTACCTGGAGTTGGACCCATTTCAATTGCACCATACCGAATGTCACCTCTAGAATTGGCAGAGTTGAAGAAACAACTTGAAGAGATAATAGAGAAGCAGTTTATACGACCCAGTGTATCCCCCTGGGGTGCACCAATGTTATTGGTTAAGAAAAAGGATGGTAGCATGAGGTTGTGTGATGTAGGAGGACCTTGAAGGGAGATCTTCCTTGGGGATAGATCTAGGTTCTTCTTTCCTCTTCCTTGGCTTTCTAAAGCAAACTTATGAATCCTTTAATGCTTGGCTGAAACTCAATTAATAAGAAGACTCAAAACCGAAAGGATTTAGAAAGAAAAAGAAAGTTGGAAGTGAAAGGAATAGATGGAAGATGAAGGAAATGGATTATGGAAATGGAGGAAGGGTTTTGGAGGCCACTTCCCAAGAGGGAAGATAACTCTACTCGCCACCAAGGAGGGAGAGCACCCCTTGGATAAGAGCTTTCTAAAGACTCTTTAGCCTAGAGAGAAGGAGGAGAATCTCTCACTAGAATTTTACACAAGGTGTATGTATTTCTTAAAATGCAAGTTATGGCTTTTTACAAGAGAAAGCACCTTTATATAGGCACTTGAAGAATTCGGTCAAGGTGATCCTAATGTGTAACATCTCGAATTTTATAAAAATGATTAAATATGAGGAATAAATATTAAATAACTATAAATGGGTTAATAAGTGTCCCAAAAATATTGAAATAAATAAATTGAGATTTATGAGGATTATTTATAATTTATTGGGGCTTTAAGAGTTAAAGTTATACCTGGTTAAAATATTGGGTGTCGGACCAAGTATCTCCGATTGAGATGCCATTGGTGAGGGCTATTAAGAATATTATTGGGAATCTGAATTTATATTCGGAATAATTTTTAGATAAAGTATTGAGCCCGAACGGGGATCCTATTTATTATAAAACGGAGGAGTTTTAATGAGAGTCTAAGTTTTAACTCTAATTCCCTCACTCCCTCTTCACTCTCACGACACTTTCTCATTCCAAAAAGGCAAGACACTCTTTTCTTCTTCTCCCTCATTTCTCCTCTTCCACTCACCTTCTTCTTCTTCTTCTTCTTCAAAAATCCACAAAGTATGGTGTGTTCTCCCTTCTCCTTCTATTTTTGGTTGCTTCAAGCTTGGAGGAAATGACAATGCTGGTTTAAAGCTCTCCCTCTCCCTTTCATTTTCATGTACTTCTTCTCCTATTCATGGAGCTCTCTTTGCTTGGCTTGAGGTAAGGTTTCATCTCCATTTCCTTGAGCTCTAACATTAGGTTTTAGGTTATGGTGGTTTGGAGAGTGTTTGATTCCATATGGGTTGTGTAAGAGAGGCATTAATGGTTTGAAAACCTAAGGTGGGTGCTTTAATATGAGTTTTAAATGGGTAATTATGGGCACACAAAAATAGCACCTAATGGAGTGGAAAATAATGAGTATAAGTGGTGGTTATTGAATTTTTATGGAAACCCTAACTTTAGGAATTTAGGGAAAATATGAAATGTTAGTGGGAAATGTGTTTAATGATGTTAGGGAATGATATTGATAAGGAAGAATGGTCATTGATGATAATTGATGAATATTATTAATGGTTGTTGAGTTTTGATGAAAACCCTAGAGATTGGGATTTGGGGCTTTATGGAAAATCTTAAAAACATGGTGATAGCTTGGTGTTAGAGTGATTTGGTATGTAGGAATGAACTTTTAAGTGTGTGACATTGATCATTGATGACAAGGATATGTGAAGCCAAGAGATGTGTGAAGATAGCTCTAAGTTGTTAAGTGTGTTAAAGTTGTGATCTTGTTATGAGGAGCTTGAACAATGAGAATGTGGGAAATGATAGTTATTGGATTTTAAAGGATCTTGACCCTAAGCTTTGAGACTATATATGTTGTGGTTATAAGGGGTTAGTGAAATAAGAGTGTAACTTGGTGAGGTCTTAGACCATTTTGTGGGCCATTTGAATTTGTTGATTAATTATGGTTATTTGAGGATAACATAGCTATTGTTGATTAAACCCTAAACCCTAAACCCTAAACCTAACACAATGGTATGAATTGGTGTTTTAGCAAGTCTAGGACTTGATATTAAGCTTTATGATAAGCTAACAATTGTTTAGATTTATGATGGTGCCTTGTGATTGCTCATGAATATGTGTATTTATATGTGTTGATAGGAGATTATATTCCGGACAATGTGGCAGAACTTTCAGAGCATCTGAATCATTGCGGTTCTTTTCTCGAGGTAGGAGAGGAGTTTACATTTCAATTGCATGAGTTGAATGGTTGATGATGAATGTATATGATTTATACTCATGCTTGCCTTGCCATGATTGTGTTAATATGATAAGCTAAGTGATGCTTGTTGAATGAAGAGATTGGCAATTTATTGGCCTTGAAAATGATATGAATATGTATGTGAGATGGCCTTAAGAGCTTTGAATCTCTTTGAAGGAAATGATGTAATTCTTGATGAATAATCAATGATGAAATGGACTATGTATGTGTGTATATAGATGCCTGATTTATTGAGTTAAAATCCCATGAGAAGGTGTTTTTAAACATAATGAATGTTGGGTTTGATGAATGGGGTTATAGGGTGGTGTTTCTAGAGTGAAAAGATTGCTGGAATGCATGAATCGATTCATGTCAGGGCTTGAATCGATTCAATGCATTCTGTTTCCAAAAATAAGGACTTCTAGGGCTTTGAATTGATTCATACGAAGCCTTGAATCGATTCAAGACTCCCTGGAATTACTGTTCCTCAATTTCACCATGCTTGAATCGATTCATACAGGTTTTGAATCGATTCAAAGCCCTCTGTTTGTCAAATTTTGAAGTTTTGGGATGCTTAAATCAATTCATACGGGCTTGAATCGATTCAAGGCCTTGTTATGGCCACTGTTATGCTGTTTTTTCCAACCGCTATGTTTCTTTTGCTATTTTTGGCCCGTTTAGGTGTTTTAATGACATTTTTGGCCTCCGACTTCTTCATGAAAGTTGTAGACATTATGTTACGGAGGTGTGAAAATTGGTTTTGCCTTAATTGGAGTTTTCTAACCCTCATTAGGTGTAAAACATCGGACCCACGGCATGGTAAAACTTAAATTTAAGAGGGTTTTGAACCCAACTTTTTATGGTTATCAAATTGGGACTAATAGGTGATATTTATGACATTTCCCACTATTTTTAAGACTAAAAAGGAACTTCCCTCATATATCTTAATGTTGAAATTTGTCATAAGCTTAATAGTATCCAAACCCCTTTATTATGTAAAAATAAGAGATTATAGTAAGGGTATATGATGATGGTGTGTCTTGGTGGTATTTGATATTGATTGAGACATTGGAAAACATGTATGTACTAATGATATGTTATGAAAACATGTATGTACACCACTAATGATATGTTATGATGTTTGGTAATGACAAGTTAAATGATGTGGTTGTATGACATACCCTTGCATGATGATGATACTAATGAGGGGATGATTGCATGACAAATGTATTTGTTTGTAAATCGATGAATCAGAGATGATATAGATAATGAATAATGATGGTTGATGTTGTTGATCATTTCTTTGAATAAAGGATGATTTTTATTATTAATGATTTGTTGAATGCCATTGTATGATGCAAGTGTGATCTTGTATGTGTGGTTTAAAATTATATTGGGTAATTGTTGTGAATGCCATACTAATATATGAAACAATGGTAATGATCAATGAGATGAAAACCCACTAAGAAATATGTGGTGATATTAATGAAAGATTGATCAATGTTGTTGATGTTGTGATGCCATTGTGATTTGTTGCAAGTATTGACTTGCATGTATGATATGAATTATGTTGAAATGAAATGCCATACCTAAAGCTTGAAAGCAATGGCTAAAACCAACAATGATAAAATCCACTAAAGATTATACGGTGGTGTTGGTGTTGATGATGATGATTGATGAGTGGCATGATAGGATGCATAGTGTGAGAATGCATTGATTGGTATTTGCATCCATGGCATATCATTCGCTACTTATAAGGAATGTTAGGGGTTCCAATAGGCAGGCCCAGTGGGAGAACGACCTAGTGCACAGGTAAATTGTTGTTGTTCCCTAGTGATTCTGGGAATGACGAAGCTGCCCTTAGATTAGTGGCGAGGCACCCTATGTGGAAGACCCAGTGGGCGGGCGGCTCTATGATGAGCAAGTTACCTCGATGTTTGATGGGGCATGGCTCTCTCGATATGTGTTTGGGAGAGGCCCGTAGCACTTGTGGTCAGTGAGGTCATGTTATTAATCCGTAAGTCACAGGGTGATTAATGCTATAGATGACAACGTATACGAATGAGGTATTGATATTTAAGGCATTGGGGTTTATACTCATTTGATGATTAAATGATGTTGATTATGTTTGCCATTTTGGGGTGGTATAAGTGTTGATGATACATAATTTTAAGGTTGAATAGAATGTGGTCAATTGTGGAATATGGACATTGGAGATGTATGTTACATGACTATATAAGATGGATTGTGACCTAATAGGCTTGTGTTGTATATTTGCATGCTTTGCCGAGCCTTTTCTTATATCTTCATATATGGGACTAGGCGTGTGCCCTGTATACATATTATTCTTCTGCTATAAACTCTATTATTTTTGTATACAAGTATGAGCAATTTATGTTGCGATCCAGTTATAAATTATTAAATCTCACTCTTCGGTTTTCTATGTTTGGATCTTGATGTAATCGTTAAAGTGTTTTGAAATTATTTCAAACGTGAAAAATTTACTCACATTTTTATTAATTATTTATTTTGATTACGTCGGGATTCAGGTCCGGAGAACCAGGGGGTGACATAATGGGCCTCCATGATGGATCCTAGGCCCATTTAAGGTAAATGAGAATGTGATAGCCTATACATGGCCCAAATGAGAGTATATGGCCCAATAGTGACCAAATTGACCTAGTAAGGCCCAAATAACTCCTAAAACACTAGAAAATCTATTTATGAACTATATTACATGATGAGTGCAAATAGATCCTCAAAGTGTCTTTATTGGGCTTGGGCCCACTAAGCAAAGTAAGGAAGGAAGATAGGGCTTTATGGATGGTCTCTTTGCCCTTCTTAGACTTGGCCCTTGTTAAGGAAGCCTTGTAAGTCTCTAACCCTTTGTCCAATGTAGTGTGAGGATCCTCCCATGTTGTGTCCTCATTATTGTGTGTAGATTATCGACAACTAAACAAAGTGATGATCAAGAATAGATATCCTCTGCCAAGGATTGACGACTTGATGGATCAACTGTGTGGTGCCACGGTATTCTCCAAAATTGATTTGAGGTCTGGATACCATCAAATAATGGTGAAGAAAGAAGATGTACCAAACACTGCTTTTAGAACACGCTATAGCCATTAAGAATATCTAGTAATGCCTTTTGGTGTAACTAATGCACCAGCCGTATTCATGGATTATATGAATCACATTTTTTATTCATATCTAGATAAATTTGTATTGGTATTCATTGATGATATACTAGTGTACTCTAAAAGCAAAGAAGAACATGTTGAACACTTAAAGGTTGTGACATGTAATTAGTCAAGGAGGAATAGTTGTAGACCCTTCCAAGGTGGAAGCAGGTTTGAAATGGGAGAGACCAACCACAATCACTGAGATCAGAAGTTTCTTGGGCTTGGTTGGATACTATAGGAGATTCATCGAAGGATTTTCAAAGTTAGCATACCCACTGACCAAGATAACACGGAAAGGACAACCTTTTGTGTGGTTGACACAATACTAGAATAGTTTCCAAGAGTTGAAAGATCGACTTACTTCTGCACCGGTGTTAGTACTCCTCGATGAACATCAAAGTTTTGAAGTTTACTGTGATGCGTCTAAACAAGGATTAGGAAGTGTACTCATGCAAGAGAAGAAGGTTGTAGCTTATGCGTCACGCCAATTAAGGCAATATGAGATTAACTATCCTACCCATGACTTAGAGTTAGCTGCTATAGTTTTTGCCTTAAAGATTTGGAGGCATTATTTATACGGTGCAACATTTGATGTGTTTAACGATCACAAGAGTCTCAGGTATTTATTTGATCAAAAGGAGTTAAACATGAAGCAACAGAGATGGATGGAATTCTTAAAGGACTACGACTTTGAGTTGAAATACCATCCTAGAAAAACAAACATAGTAGCTGATGCTTTGAGTTAAAAGTCTCTACATGCATCCACAATAATGATTAAAGAGCTGGAATTGATACAGAACTTCATAGATCGTAACCTAGAAATAAAGGTTAATGCTAACAGCTACAGATTAGAAGCGTTGCAAGTGACAAGTGAATTCCTAAGGCAAGTTTTAGAGGCTCAACGAGAGGATGAATTCCTGCAAGAGAAGAAAGAACTCTTGAAACAAGGAAAAGAAGTCGAGTTCAATGTGGGAAATGACCAATTGTTGAGGTATAAGGATCGAGTATGTATCCCTGACCAAGAGGAGTAGAGGAAAACAATTCTGGAAGAAGGCCATAAAAGTTATATGAGCATTCATCCCGGAGCTACTAAAATGTATCAAGATTTAAAAAAATTGTTTTGGTGGCCTGGAATGAAGAAAGCGGTGGCAGAGTATGTGGCTGCATGTCTAATTTTCCAGAAGGTTAAAGTGGAACACCAAAACCCCCCTGGAATGCTACAATTAATGGAAATACCAGAATGAAAATGAGATAGCATTACCATGGATTTTGTGACTTCTTTACCCAAATCTCTATTAGGACATGATTCAATATGGGTAATAGTTGATAGATTAACCAAGTCTGCCCATTTTATTCCCATCAATATTCGTTACCCTATGGAGAAGCTGGCAAAATTATACATCGAGGAGATTATGAGATTGCATGGAATTCTTTCAAGTATCATTTCTGATCGGGACCCTCTTTTACATCACAATTTTGGAAGAGCTTATACAAGGCTTTGGGAACAAGACTACATCTGAGTTTAGCATATCATCCTTAGATGGATGGACAATCAGAAAGAACAATTCAATCTCTAGAAGACTTGTTACGAGCTTGTATGTTAGAGCATAAAGGAAGTTCGAATCAATTCTTACTATATATTGAGTTCACCTACAACAACAGTTTCCATGGTAGCATTTATAACACCATAAATTTAAAAGAAAACAATTTAAGGAATAATGGTGATTAATTATTTATGGTCAAATAATTATGAGAGATTTTATTAGACACTAGAGGTGAATTATCAATAAATTGAGATTTACTGGAATCAGGTGAATTAACGGATGATGTGGGATCCACTTGGTCAAATTAAATATTTGATAGGTCTAGAATATTGGGAAAATTATTGTGGTTATGGTGGTATAGCCGAGATAATTTTTAATGCTAAGGAAATAATTAATTGGACACGATGTATGATATTAATCGGGGAAAATACAAACCAAATGAAATTAAAAGAAAACCTAAAATCCCATTTCCCCCTTTATTTCCACCGTTCACTTTCCCACTCTACTCTACTTTCTTCTATCCATTGGGTAATAGGATTTTTGGACCATTGGAAAGAGCAAGTTGGTGCACTCCTTTCCCCATTAGGCAATGACCAATTTTGGTCATCTTTTCCCCTCTATCTTCCCACAACTATGTTTCACCCCTCTTCTCCCCTCCATCTCTAATTTTTCTTCTTCTCTTCCATGCTTGCCCACCAAAACCGAACCCCACCTCTTCCACCTCCATCTTCTTGCCAAAAATAAAACTAAGCTTGAGAATGTGAAGCATTTATAGAGCTTGGAAGCTTTGTGGGATCGTCTTCCTCCTTTCTCTCCTTCATTTTCGTTTGAGTATTTGCATGGACTTGAGGTAAAGGTTTCTTACCTCTTCATTATTTCATTTATGGTTTTGGGTTGTTGGGTTTGAAATGATAATGTTAGAAACTTGGATTATGGAGGAAAATGGAAACCCTAGGTTGAATGGCTTGAGATTATGATTCTTGATTATGGTTTGGTGTTAGAAATGGTTATGGCTTATGATATTCATATGGATTTTAGAGATGGATTGAGATTGATGTTGGGTGGCATTTTTGAGGAAAACCTTAAGTTGGTAAATTGAGGGTTTTTGACAAAACTAGTAAATTTGATGATTTTGGTGCTTTAGAATGGTTTATATAAAGGGAATGAATTTTTAGAAGCAATGAGATTGATTAATGAGGTTGTGTATAATGATATATGCATATAGGTAGGTATGATGATTTGAGAAATTGATCTTGAGAATGGATAAATGATGATCAATGTTGAGTGTTGTTATTAGTGATAGAGATAATAATGGAGGATGACCATTGGTGATGGTTAAATGAAATAATATTGTGATTTAATAAGGCTTTAGGCCATAATATGTGCCACTTGAGATGGTTGGTTTATGGTGGTCTTAAAAGAAATTAAAAGGATTCATGATGGCTTAATGATTGAGTGTATGTATGCATGTGTAAAATGTAGATTGTGTTCCAGACGATGATGCGGAATAATCGGAGCGTTTGGTGTAACATCCCATTTTCAACACAAATAGAAAATAGATATTAATATATCTTTAATGAGAAATACTTACTATTAGTTAGTTTATTATTATCATTTTTTATGAAATTTTGGTATTTATATTTAATTATTTGTTTTTTTTTTAAATAAAATAATAATAATAATAATAATAATATTTATGTATTTTGAATGAGAATTTTAAAATGACTTAATTAGTATTCATTGATTAATGAAATTATATTAAGACTTTTAAATATATTTATTATTCACAACTTTTATTTTATATTTTTATATTTACGTTTTTACATATTTATGATTTAACTCTTATTAGAATTTTAAAATAAAATTTTGAAGGAATTAGATTGTGGTTCTTTAGAACTTTTTAATCTACATATTATTTATGATTTTCTAGAATTTTTTGGAATTTTGGAAATGTTTTAATTAAATAATATTTTTTAAATAATTTTAAATTCATATAAAGTGACTTAAATTAAAAATATTTATAAGAAAGTGAAGTTAAATTATAAGAAAATTTTCTAAAATCCATTTCAAGTAGACTTATCTAAAAATGATCGGTTTGAGAAAAATCTTGATTTTTGCCAATCGTAAAAAATTTAGAAAAGTATCAATAAATTTTTATTAACAGAAAATTTTAGATTTTTAAAATTTAAACTTTATATTACTTATTATAAAATTAGTGAGGACTGATATAATATCGCTAAATTTAAAAAAGGACTGATTTTGAATATTTAAAATATACCGAGTGAAAGGTTACTATTTAGCTTAATAATTCAGCCAACATTTACTATGCAAAATACTATGCATGAACGAAAATTTCAAAGGTTGCACAGTAACCAGGAATGAAATTTTCAATTCTTGCACAGTACTTTTATATTAAAAGATTTAAATGCATAGTAATTATTTTGGCTATAAATACGGAGGAAGAGTAACGAAGAAATTCCATTTCTGATTAAGTTTTCTTAATATAGTAGTGCTAGTGAGATAGTGGTGGAAGTAAGAGAGAGAAATAAATTTTTTTGGAAGAAGGTTCTGCTAAAATCCTAAGATAAGAATACCTCTCTTTTATATTTTTTAGGGTTATTTTCATATCGTTTTTAGAAATCTATTATTATACTGGAAATAATATTATTTTAAGTTACTATTCTGAATAGTAAAATACTATTTCAATAGTAAATTACTATTTCAATAGTAAATTACTATTCAAATAGTAAATTACTATTTACTGTTACTATTTAACTTTACTATTTATGTTTTACTATTTACCGTTACTATTTACAATTTACTATTTACCGTTACTATTCACAATTTACTATTTACCATTACTATTCATGTTTTACTATTTACTATTACTATTTATGATTTACTATTCACTATTCACTATTCACTATTCACTATTCAAAATTTACCATTTCTGTTTTACGCATTATGGGCGATGCGGTTTAGTACCAGTAAAATTTGGTGATTATGCATGCATTATGAGATATGTGTACATATTATACTACTGCAGTAGGGGCATGGTATGTGATCATGCTTGACCCATAATTTGGTGTTTATTCCCACAGTCGGATCCGCATTCGTTATCTATTCCATTGTGCATATGCATTAGCCGTAGGAGCATTTTCATATAGCACGGGATATGCCAGAAGTTGATGATAATTGATGATGATTGAGATTGTGGTATGGTGTTGATGAGATGGTAATTGAGTACCTAAAAGACCACATAAAATTAATAAATGATATGAATACAACAAAACGATATTGAATATGACGATGTGTAAGGCCCAGTATAATAAAGGGCATAATTATTTATGATTGATGATAATGATGTTAGCCATGGTGGTTTGAGAGAAGACCGGAATGGTCAATGATGATGATGTTGGCCCATTGTGGTATTGTGATAGACGTGTATATGCTTAGTTTGCTATGACTTGATTAAAGAATATGAAATGTGTATATATTGTTGAGGTAATAATTTGTGATCATTGATGTATTTAGCAAAGCATACATGATGTTGATATGCATATGCACATAATTTGAATTGTATTCATATCGTCATTTGAAATGTATAACTCACTCTCCCATGTGGTCTACTTTTTAGTATTAATGCAGGAATGTCATGGGAAAAGGATATTTTTAAAGAAAAGTTTTTGTGAAGGTAAAATAGTAGTAATGGAATGCCTTGGATGGCAGCAATTGTAAATTATTGTATTATGGATGAGATGTGTACTGCAATAGTGATAATTCTTGATATCGATGGATATATTGTGAATGATATTATAAGTGGTTAATATATTGACAATTGGGGTATTGGGTTTCATACCTATTTGATGAATGTAATGATGTTGGGGATGTAGTCATTTTGGGAATGTATAAGTGTTGAGGATATATGATTTTAAGATTGAATCGGATGCGATCCATTATGAAATATGGATATTAGAGATTTATGATGCATAACCATATAGATGTATAAACATATATATATATATATATATATATATCTTAGGCAAAACATGTGTATAAATGTATGTGAATAGACAATTGTTGTATATTAGGTTTAAGTTATGTCTGTGCATGCCTTGCCGAGCCTTTTCTCATATCCTCATATATGGGACTAGGCGTATGCCCGGTATACACATTCTTCTTCCGCTGTAAACTCTATTATTTTGTATACCGTTATGGGTAAACTATTTAACCATCCAGTTATTGATTATCAAATCTCACCCTTTGGTTTTCTGTGGTTCGAGTCTTGATGTAGTCGTGGTGGTGTTTTGAATTTATTTCGAACGCGAAAAATTTATTCGTATTTTTATTGTTTAATGATTTAGATTACATTGGGGTTTGAGTATGAAAAATCGGGGTGTGACAACCTGGTATCAAAGCGTATTTTGCTCTGAATTAGATTTGTTAATTATCATCAGAGTATGGTTACTCTGCATTGAAATTGATATCATGGATGATTGGAGCACGATTGCTCAATATCGAAACATTTATGGTGATCTTTGGAGCGAGGTGCTCATTGTTGGAATATGGTTGTTTGTATGGATTAAAGAGGGGTAGTTATCTAGAGGATGATGATATGTTAAGGTATTGATTGCTTTATATGGATTATAAATGACTAGTTGTCTAAGAGTTGTGGATTGACTATTAGGGTATTGTTTTCTCAATGATGATTTCTTGTGAACCATTAGTATTGGATTGAGAATATAGCTCAGTGAGGATTCTTATGAATTTTCATTCATGAGTTATAATTGTTGTTTGTGGAAGTATGATCATTGTTATTAAGGTTATGTGATGCATAAATGGAGCATAGTTGCTCATTGTTGATTCTGGTTAATTCATGAGGATTGAATATATATATGAATAAATTCCTCAATGTGATCGATATGGTTGTTTGTGTGAGTCCGGCCAAGTTCCTTGCACTATTTCCTTTGAATGACGAATACATTGATATTCTGTATTTGAATATTAATATATTGAGTATGATTTGAATTGATGATAAATTTATGCCATGTGTGATCATGGATATGATATATTAAATATGAATTGATTTGATGATGGACCTGTGCCGTGTGTTGGTCACGGATAGGAGATATTAAATATGAAATGATATGGTGATAGGCCATGAAATGTTGAGACCTTGCTATGTATGTGTATTGAAATTAAGTTATTGCTTAGGTCTCTTGTATGAGAGGTACTCATGGCTCTTAGCCAAAGTACGCTTGCCGAATGAAAAAGAACTCATGTGTTAGAGATGATTTAAATACAAGATAATGAAAGAATTCCTTAATGTGGATATTATGAATTGAAATGATTAATTATGCTTATTTTGAAAAATGGATTTTACATCCTCTAGCATGAAAACCTTGCATTATAGATGCAAGTGATTTGTTGTGTCTCCCTAGATTAGGGACACAAATAAGAGAATAAAATGACGAATTTAAGATTGTGTGTTAGATTGAGGTTATGACCTGGTTTTATATTTGTGTACCGAGTGGATGGTTAATTTGGTTGTGACCCACCAAGTGTGGTGACCCCGGATGACTGAATATGATCTTAAAAGATCGAGTTTTATGAGATTAGACCCTATGGTAGTTTAGACTCTATGTTATTTATATGAACCATGTTTAATGATTTTATGTGTTGTGGGAGTACTCCACGATGGGTGCTAGGTAACCCTTGAACTTTCTAAGCCTAATGATAGATCGGATCTTATGAACGATTGAGCCGTAGTGAAATAAATTATGGAATGAGTTGTTGAGGCTAGAGCCGATGTGTGATTGGATTAAAAAATGTAAACGTAAACCCCTAAGTATTTAGTAAGTAATGATGTTGAATTTAGGGTATGACTTAGCATTGGCCATGATAAAAATTTTATAACATGACTTTGGGATAAATAATGTGCCCTTGACGTTATGATTATTAGATCAATTATGGATTATGATGTGATGTAGAGGTAATATATATGAACATGAGTTGGTGAATGGAGTTTAATCCTGTAGATACCTCCCTTTTTATTTTGAAAAGAAATTATATTGGTGATAGAAACCATATACCGATGTGACACAATATGAATCGTATGTCCAGTATATGGACTTTGGCTATGATAAAAGAGGAAATCCACTAGTGTGGAAGATTATTATATGATTGTGGATCTTATTTTAACCTTGGGAGTGTATACTTGACATGAGTTTGGTGAATCAATTAGGCTTGAACCGAATTATAGCCGACGATGTTTGAATTCGACAAATAATTTTTAAGTTATTTGACTATGACTTTGGGATGGATGAAGTCCAATGGTGGGGTGATTACCCTATGATGATTGGAAATCTATAGTTGATATGTCAATATATGGTTATGATGGCTGACGATTGATGAATTATATGGCATGATTTACATCGGATCATGATTAAATGATAATATGACGTGAGTGTATTGGTTATGGACTTGTGCAAACTTATCATAAAGCCTCGTGCGAAACGGTATTATTTGAATTGATATGAATAATATGAGCAATAAGACATAAAGGTACTTATCCTGATCTAGAATGTTGGGAAAATTATTGCGGTTATGGTGGTATAGACGGGATAATTTTTAGTGCTAAGGAAATAATTAATTGGACACGACGTATGATATTAATCGGGGAAATACGAACCAAATAAAATTAAAAGAAAACCTAAAATCCCATTTCCCCCTCTATTTCCACCATCCACTTTCCCATCTACTCTACTCTCTTCTATCCATTAGGTAATATGATTTTTGGACCATTGGAAAAAGCAAGTTGGTGCACTCCTTTCCCCATTGGGCAATGACCAATTTTGGTCATCTTTTCCCTTCTCTCTTCTCATAACCGTGTTTCACTCCTCTTCTCCCCCCCATCTCTAATTTTTCTTCTTCTCTTCCATGCTTCCCCACTAAAATCGAACCCCACCTCTTCCACCTCCATCTTCTTGCCAAAAATAAAACTAAGCTTGAGAATGTGAAGCATTTATAGAGCTTGGAAGCTTTGTGGGATCGTCTTCCTTCTTTCTCTCCTTCATTTTTGTTTGGGTATTTGCATGGACTTGAGGTAAAGGTTTCTTACCTCTTCATTATTTCATTTATGGTTTTGGGTTGTTGGGTTTGAAATGATAATGTTAGAAACTTGAATTATGGAGGAAAATGGAAACCCTAGGTTGAATGCCTTGAGATTATGATTCTTGATTATGGTTTGGTGTTAGAAATGGTTGTGGCTTATGATATTCATATGGATTTTAGAGATGGATTGAGATTGATGTTGGGTGGCAATTTTGAGGAAAACCCTAAGTTGGTGAATTGAGAGTTTTTGACAAAACTAGTAAATTTGATGATTTTGGTGCTTTAGAATGGTTTATATAAAGGGAATGATTTTTTAGAAGCAATGAGATTGATTAATGAGGTTGTATATAATGATATATGCATGTAGGTAGGTATGATGATTTGAGAAATTGATCTTGAGAATGGATAAACAATGATCAATGTTGAGTGTTGTTATTAGTGATAGAGGTAATAATGGAGGATGACCATTGGTGATGGTTAAATGAAATAAAATTGTGATTTAATGAGGCCTTAGGCCATAATATGTGCCACTTGAGATGGTTGGTTTATGATGGTCTTAAAAGAAACTAAAAGGATTTATGATGGCTTAATGATTGAGTGTATGTATGCATGTGTAAAATGTAGATTGTGTTCCAGACGATGATACGGAATAATCGGAGCATTTGGATTGCGGTTCTTCTCTCGAGGTAGGAGAGGAGTTTTTATTTCAAATTGCATGAGTGAATAATTGTTAATTATATATATGTATGAACTCATGCATTGCCTTGCCATGAATGTGTTAAATGTTGAATTGATGATGTGATGAATGATGGCTTGGCCTTTATTGAATGTTATGAGAATATATATATATATGTGTAATGATGATGAATAATTAGTTGTCCTTTTCGTTGGACATGAATAAATTGATGACATAGACTTATAAATGGATGAATTTCCTAGAGTGTGGAAATATATTTATGATGATTATGCACAAAGATATGTATGGTTGTGATGAAAAATAGTTTAGAAACCTCTCTCACGTAGTTGATGAATTAGAACAAGAGTGGAGAAGTATAACTTGTTGGAGTAGGCCTAAGGGTGTGATTTCATCCATGTATTAGACCAATTTTACAAAGGATAGAGTGTGCCATGTGATAATGAGTGAAAAACCTAAGTGTTGAGCGTGTGTGATGGTTAACTCGCTCAAGCGAGAGTCCCCTACATCAGAGGAGTGGTCTTTGGCCCTATCTTGCCCAGGCAAAAAGAGGTCTCGCTCAGGCAAGGCATATGTGGAATAGGTGAATGAGCTACTAGACGAATCTCACTCAAGCGGGTGTGGCAACGCTTGAGCGAGCGAGATGGAAGAATGGTTCTGGACAGATCTTGCTTAAGCGAGTGGTGAGACATATTGGGTCTCGCTCAAGCGAGCGAGTATGAGATTGGACACTAGATGGTTTTCGCTCGAGTGAGTGACCAGTTGGGAGAAGCCTCACTCGAGCGAGCGAGCGTAGAAACGACACTGGAGGAATCTCGCTCAAGCGAGATCGGGGCCTGATACTTAGAAAACCTCTTCGCTCAAGGAAACATTTGGGGTGCTGAAGCGACCCACCTCGTTCTCGCTCAAGCGAGTGTGGGTCTCGCTTGAGCGAGTAGCCCAGTAAGGAATTTTATATTATTTTCTTATTTTGGCTGATATTTGACCCCTTCCTTGTATTATGAGACATTTGAGGAAATGTGTATGGGGTATTTAATGATGGCATGACATGGTGGTGATTGGAATTAATTGATACATTTGGGATGAATTATTTATGATACATTTTACCACCAAGGATGGGATATAAAAGAATGATAATGAGACATTGATGATGGGGTTATGAGATACACCCTAGAGTGATTATGAAACCAATGAGAGAATAGTTAAATGACGTAGTATTGTTATAAACTGATGAATCGAAGATGATAATTGTAATGTGTAATGATGAATGATGTTGTGGATCATTTCCTTGAGTAAAGGATGATCATTATTATTAATGATTTATCATATACCATTGTGTGTGATACAAATGTGATCTTGTATGTGTGGTTTGGAATATAATAATGAAATATTGAGAACGTCATACCAATGTTTACATATGGATGAAATAATGGTAATGATAAATGAAATGAAAATCCACTAAATGATTATGTGGTGGTACTGATGAAAGATAAATGAATGATTAATGATGATTTGTGATGGTTATAATTCCATTGTGGTTGATTGTAAGTGTTGACTTGCATGTATAATATATGATATATTGAGATAAAAATGCCACATATAAAACTTGAAAATAATGGCTAAAACCAACAATGATAAAATCCACTAAGGTGTGTATGGTGGTGTTGGTGATTATGATGATGATGATTGCTGAGTGGCATTTAGGATGCACAGTGTGAGAAATGCATTTGATTTGAATTGCATTGCATCCATGGCATATCATAGCCGCCGATGTTGGAACGTTAGGGGAGTTCCCTCGGCCGACCCAGTAGGAGGGTGGCTCAGTGCACGAGCATTCTTATTTTTCCCCTATGACTCGGTGTGTAACTCACAAAGCCGCCCATGTATTACTACGGGGGAGCTACATGTGGCCGACCCTTATGGGGGGT
The DNA here is from genome assembly GCA_037962975.1 of Clitoria ternatea. NCBI lineage: Eukaryota > Viridiplantae > Streptophyta > Magnoliopsida > Fabales > Fabaceae > Clitoria > Clitoria ternatea. Next base: position 112,874,477 of record CM075671.1, read on the forward strand.
GGCTCTCAATGAGTAGGTGACCCCGGTGGTCCATTGGATCACAACCGCCATGATATGAGATATGGCCGGCCCGCAACACCATATATTGATTATGTTGTTTACCGCGGTCATGGTGAAAATGGCCAGGTGTTGCATTATGGGCGATGCGGTTTGGTACCAGTAAAATTTGGTGATTATGCATGCATTATGAGATATGTGTACACATTATACTACTGCAGTAAGGGCATGGTATGTGATCATGCTTGACCCACAATTTGGTGTTTATTCCCACAGTCGAATCAACATTCGTTATCTATTCCATTGTGCATATGCATTAGCCGTAGGAGTATTTGCATATAGCACGGGATATGCCAGAAGTTGATGATAATTGATCATGATTGAGATTATGGTATGGCGTTGATAAGATGGGTAATTGAGTACCTAAAAGACCACATAAAATTAATAAATGATATGAATACAACGAAACAATATTGAATATGAGGATGTGTATGGCCTAGTATAATAAAGGGCATAATTATTTATGATTGATGATAATGATGTTAGCCATGGTGGCTTGAGAGAAGACTGGAATAGTCAATGATGATGATGTTGGCCCATTGTGGCGTTATGATAGATGTGTATATGCTTGCTTTACTATGACTTGATTAAAGAATATGAAATGTGTATATATTGTTGAGGTAATAATTTGTGATGATCATTGATGTATTTAGCAAAGCATACATGATGTTGATATGCATATGCACATAATTTGAATTGTATTCATATCGTCATTTGAAATGTATAACTCACTCTCCCATGTGGTCTACTTTTTAATATTAATGCAGGAATGTCATGGGAAGAGGATATTTTTAAAGAAAAGTTTTTGTGAAGGTAAAATAGTGGTAAGGGAATGCCATGGCCGGCAACAATTGTAAATTATTGTATTATGGATGAGATGAGTACTGCGATAGTGATAATTCTTGATATCGATGGATGTATTGTGAATGATATTATAAGTGGTTAATATATTGACAATTGGGGTATTGGATTTCATACCTATTTGATGAATGTAATGATGTTGGGGATGTAGTTGTTTTGGGAATGTATAAGTGTTGAGGATATATGATTTTAAGATTGAATCGAATGTGATCAATTATGAAATATGGATATTAGAGATGTATGATGCATAACCATATAGATGTATATACATATATATATCTTAGGCAAAACATGCATATAAATTTATGTGAAAAGACAATTGTTGTATATTAGGTTTAAGTTATGTCTTTGCATGCCTTGTCGAGTGTTTCTCATATCCTCATATATGGGACTAGGCGTATGCCCGGTATACACATTCTTCTTCTACTATAAACTCTGCTATTCCGTATACCGTTATGGGCAAACTATTTAACGATCTAGTTATTGATTATCAAATCTCACCCTTTGGTTTTCTGTGGTTCGAGTCTTGATATAGTCGTGGTGGTGTTTTGAATTTATTTCAAACGTGAAAAATTTATTCGTATTTTTATTGTTTAATTATTTAGATTACATCGGGGTTCGAGTCCGGAAAATCGGGGTGTGACAGCATTGGCATGGAAAGCCGCTCGAATTTCAAGAAGGCGATCATGTATTCTTGAAAGTCACACCTACTACTGGGGTCGGTCAAACAATGAAATCTCGAAAACTAACTCCTAGATTTATTGGTCCATATCAAATAATTCAGAAAGTTAGTCCTCTTGCTTACCAAATAGCATTACCTCCTTTTCTTTCTAATATCCATAACGTTTTTCATGTGTCAAATTTACGAAAGTATATATCTGACCCTACACATGTTATTGAACCTGATCTCATAAAAGTTAAAGATAGTCTTACATATGATGCACCGCCTATCAGAATAGCTGACAGAAGAATAAAAAAGTTAAGGGACAAGGCAATTCCACTCGTAAAGGTCATTTGGAGCGAAAGAGAGGAGAAAATGCTACATGGGAACTAGAAACTAAAATGAAAGTGTCTCAACCCCATTTGTTTTACTGAAAAGTATAAATTTCGAGGAAGAAATTTTTTTTCAGGGGAGTAGAGTTGTAACACACCTATTTTTATTTGAATTGATTACAAAAATTTTATATTAAAATCTTGATGGAATTTGACCATAGACCTTTTGAATTTTTTGATCAGTATATTATTTCAGAATTTATAAAAAAATTAATATTTTTAAAAAAAATGAAAAATCTCTTTTGCACCCCCTAAATTACTATTCGCACCACCCACATAATTCTCAGCGGCCTTCATGAGAATTTTCACTGTGCAATTTTGAAAATTTCAAACTTTTTATAGTAATCTGTATGAAATTTTCAATTCTTGCACAGTACTTTTATAATAAAATATTCAAATGTACAGTAAATTTCTTTGCTATATATAGAGAGGCGAGGTACCGTGTTTTTCGTTGAAATTTGAAAACTTTGTAGTGTTGGGAGGAAAGTACTAAGTGAAGAGAGGAAGATATTTTCCAAAGGAAAGAGGTTCTGCAAAAATTCTAAGGTAATAATAAATTTCTTTTATAATCTTTTTATGATTATGAATGTTGTTTTTATATCACTTAAAAATCTATTATTATACTGGATATAATATTATTTTAAGTTACTATTCTGAATAATAAATTGCTATGTCAACAGTAAATTACTATTACGAATAGTAAATTACTATTCAAATAGTAAATTGCTATTTACTGTTACTATTTACTATTACTATTCATGATTTACTATTTACCATTACTATTCATGATTTACTATTTACCGTTACTATTCATGATTTAGTATTTACCGTTATGATTCACGATTTACTATTTACTGTGACTATTCACGATTTACTATTTAAAATTTATTATTTACCGTTTCTATGCATAATTACTATTTACCCTTTCTGTTTCAAATAGTAATCTAAATTTTCATCTTATAACTATATTAAAATGAAATTGGTATATTTTAGAACTCGGAGACGAGGCACAAACGGACTTTCCATAATGAATTAAGATACAAGAGGTAAGGGGGAGTGAAATAGGAATATAATATGAAAGACATAAGAATAATAGGAAGAGTCGCCTACTCCTTTTAAATTTAATAATAGTATTATTTTAAAATAATAACTTTTTAACTTAAAATTTATAATAAATTTTAAATTAAGTATCTTGTGTAACTTACTTTGACATACCCATGCAAGGACCCGGACTTTTATAACCTATACGAATTAGACTGAACCTATGCAAGGACTTGAACTATTATGACCTATATGGACTGAACTAAACCTATGCAAGGACTGAATTATATGGACTTATATAGACCTATGTGAGAAATGGACTATAAGGACTCAAAATCAATCTTATTAACTAAAATAACTATTAAAATTTGAATTATATTTTTGAGTGATATTTAATTGATTTGATTATAATTGATAATATTTGATTGTGATTAATGATATTTAATTGTGATTGATGATATTTAATTGTGATTGATAATATTTGATTTTAATTAATGATATTTAATTATGATTGATAATATTTGATTGTGATTTATGATCTTGTCATGTGGAGTTTGAGCATATAGTAAGCATGACGGAAAACTAAAACTCAGTAAGAATTTTCTTACCTTACTCTTTAAATTTTATTCTAAGAGAAAGTATTTTATAATCATTTTAGTCTTTTATTTCTTCTTAGAAATTATTTTCATTAATTTTACTTTTAATCTTTAGAATAAAAAAAATCTACATTTATTTCAGAAAGAAGTCATTTTATGAAAATTAATTTATAAAAAGATTGAGATAATTAATTCTTGTATTAAATAAAAATTTTATAGTTCTAAGTAGTTTTGGGTTAATGATTTAAAAAAAATATTCTCTTTTAGTAAAATAAAATTCTTAAAAGTAAATTATTTTATTTTTCCAACCTAATAACTAAAGATATTTGAGAATAATTGAGATTTCTACATTCGATTCTGTTAAGATTCAATTTGAGAAAGATTATGTAAATATTAGAAAGTTTTGAGATATTTAAGGCTTGGAAACTAAATTTTGGTGAGATTTGAATTTGAAAACTGTACCAAATTTATTTCTGTATGACAGAAATTCAGAGAATTAAGCAAATGTACAGTTTATTAAGATGATGTTGTAAACCTTTATGGTATTTAATAATTGAGTTTCTAAAAGCCTTAACTAACTAAATACGCGAGTAGTTCATGCATCATGAATCATTAAAGTGAAACAAAATGATATTGTCTGGGGGCGGATTATAGAAACTAAGGATATATTAGAGGAGGCTTAATTGCGAGCCTTGGGATGAGAGGGTTTGAAAGGGTGCTTCAGGGGACCTGGGGTAGCTCCCTAGTGTCGGGTACTTTCACAATAAAAACCTTCTCAATCTGACTAGTCTCTAAGTATTTCCATGCCAGTTGAGTTATTCATGTTATTATTATCTAAAATTATGGAACAATGTAAACTCTTGGTTGGCCCAGTGCAAATTAAAATTTAAGGGCCTACATATATAGGTAAGTTATGATAAAGATATTGCATAACATTCATGCATTCATAATTGATTGTGTATATGATTGTGATTGATATTATTATATATCAGTTTATAAAAACCCTTTATTTCTTATGCCCCATTTGAGAATATTATATTCCGTTTCTCACTCTTTTCTGCGTGTTTTTGTTTCATATGTTTAAATTGATGGTTCGTACAGAGGGAAGGATCGAAGAATCTCGGTAGTAAATATAGTACGTTCTAGAAAGGGATCTCGGTATGAATACCGTGGTCCAATGAATAAATAATGTTATTAAGTAAATGGAGTTTCCTCTCTTTCTAATAATGTTTAATATTTATTTACTTCGGATGAATGTAAAATTACTTTATAAATTTTAATGATATTATGAGGTATTTCAGAAATATTGTATGTAATTTATTCTGATGGTTTCTCTTTAAGGATTATATTTTTAGTAAAAAAATTACAATTTTTTTAAAAAAATTTATTGAGATGTAACAGAGGGCGTTACAAACTACGACTTAGTTGAGGTCAAGAAAAATGGTAGATATAAAGGGTTTGATCCCTTCATTTTTGTTCAACAAGCCGAGCAGGTTTATTACACGGATTTCCCTTGAGGGCATTGGGACTGTACGCAGTAATCAAGGCCAAGGCCCAAAGTTAGATCACTGATAATGTCTCTGATGAGGTTGAGGATGCTTATCAGCTCACTCCAAACGAGCTCAATGACAGTCATTTGCTGTTCAACATTGATCCAGTTATAATGGATGGGACACTCGCCACTGTAGGGGTGAACACATTGAAAAAGATGTTGGCTCCTAATCAAAACGGTCTAGGGCCAATTTTGAGACTGAGGAACCTGTTGAAATAGATAGCCATAGTGACACTAAAACTGAGGGAGAATTTCAAGCTAAAATAGACACGGTATGCAGTTATTAAACATATATACATATCTTTATAGTCTTAGACTAACATTTGTTTTCATGGTTTTATCCACAGATGACAGGACGTCGACTACCCTTCAGCCGGGGTGATAGTTCAAGGACTCTAGGATCTCGTGTGGGCACACTACAATAGACCACCACCCCACAGCAGGCCACCATACCATAACAGACTACCATCCCATAGCAGACCAGCATTCCTTCAGCATCACAGACCACAACACATCAAACCACCCCACAACAAAGCACCATAGCATAACAGACTTCTTCCTCACCATATACCACCACAGCACAACAGACTCCTTCACCAACATAGACCACAGCACAATAGATTCCTTCATCATAGGGTTTGGATGACCCTGGCCTCGAGACGACCCCACCTCCAGGATCTCCCGACCCACTCTAGTCCCACTGCCGGGCGGAGACGAGTATGTATTACTATATAATTTGTTTTAAGTTTTAGTTGGTAGCTTGTTAGTTACTTTATAATTATAATTCATATAGTACCTAAATTGGTTTGTTGTATGTTAGTTATTTAGTACTTGTATACATTGAACTGTACTGGAACTCTTCTGTTAGTAACAGGGCAACCGTTCAAATTTGGAAATGTTACATGTACAGGGGAGACTGTCGAAATTTCAGTAGCCTCCCTATGTGTAAGTTGTTTTATTTATTTCTAACTGTTGTTTATTATAACTTTGTTGATAGTAGTTGCACTACAAAGCGATTACTAAGGTTTTGAAGGCCCAGTGGGATGGTCCATACATCTCTTAGATAGATGTTGGGAAAGCTGTCCAAGATAGGTGGTTAAACACCTTCTCGATAAGTTAACACTTCCCTTTGTTGTCAATATATGGCTAATTCATACACCTATTTTTAATTTTGAAATCTCATTTCATGTAACAACGTGATTATCAGTGGACAAAGGGTATGATTGATGAGATTAGGAGGGTCTTTGCCATAAAGACCTCTAAAATCATTAAAGGTGCCCTTTAGAAGGCGAGGAAAGAGGGCGGACGCACTCGTTGGATCCTCGAGGACCACTGGGACCGGATGGTTCAGAAGTGGGTGGTGTCTTATTCAAGCAGGTGAGTGCTCAGAACAGGGCAAAGAGAGCGGTTGATGCTGCAGCCTCTATCTACACCAGGGGTAACATTTCAATCCTTAAGTAAGTATACATTTTTCTACCATTTTTTTATGAATGACTTAATATGTTTTCTGTGAACACCTCTTTCGGTCCGGCCCAAATTGTTATGACACCGGACCCAGCCTTGAAGTTGGTAACACCGGACAAGGCCTAAGTTAACACCTCACCTCAACTCTGCCAATAGTCCTCACCTCAACTCCGCCCATGAGTCCTCAACACTCCGCCAACCGCCCTCATTTGCACTCCGTCCTCTTATACTTCATAAACGGTGTGGCACTCCGCCCTCCTCACACAACGTTCCACAGACGGTGTTAGCTAACATCAACTCAGCCCAACGTCCTCACCTCAGGAGTCCCTTAATGGCCGATGTCGCGGATATGACGACAAAAGACGAGCGAGTCCGGCCCAAGTAAGACGATCTCGTGGGCACACCGGCTAGTAATAGATCCGGACCAGGAAGGAGAACACGGCCCCTATGATTACTGAAAGATTCAGCCGGTATGACACAGGTAATGGTTCTTAAGGCCCCACATCGGATCAGTGGAAACTCCGTCCAACCAATTGCTTTGCTAACCGGAGTCACAAATTTGACAACGGAGGGGGCGAGGTCGGAAGATTATGCGCGGTGACCTGGAATCGCACTCCCTGGAAAATGGCAGACAGGGAGGCGGAAGTGGGCAATTAAAAAAAAACCCCACTGAAAACCCTGCTCCCCACCAATGATAGTGGCCAGAGTTGCACACCACTACACGCATGGGTGAGTGGGAGTTCTGGTTGTCCCAAAACCCTCAGCCCATGACTTGAAGGCCCTATAAATGCCCCAACCAAGGAAGCTCAGGGGGTTGGTCTTCAGATTCTCCCTCTACGCGAGAAAACTCTGGAAATTCTCTCCGATTCCTCAAGGTTCTTAACTGATCTCCCCATTTGAAACCAGTGACTGGCTTTAGTCACCACAAAAGATCCCTTAGTTCGAAAGGGGTTTTGAGTTTTTCTCACTAACACAAAGCCACTACTCTCATACCGTCCGTACCTCGAACGCACCTCGTCATCTCAAAACCACCCCTGCCCCATTTCCTGCATCATTACCTCGCCCATCTCCGTTACTGCTCAACAGCGTTTTGCCTCGGATTAACTTCCCATACACCGGTCGTGACCTTCAGATTCCCAGGTCGGGTCTAACTCCGGTCTATTGTCCCTGCCAGCGTACGAGTCCAAATCAGTCTGACACTGTCACTGTGCTCAACCTCCCACATCGGTTTTTAACTCGTCACACCGTTTCCACTCTGACACCGTCACTGTGCTCAACCTCCCACATCGGTTCTTAGCTCGTCACACCAGTTCCACTCCTCTCCTTATTTCTTTTGCTTTCAGTTCCTTTTTTATTTTTCTATGAGTTTGCTGTTTTGTTGACTGTAGTTGCCTGCGTACCATTAGTTTACTTTGTTAATATTTTTATCCTTTTCCATAACAAACAGACACAATAAAAAGGGCGATTTTGTAAAAAAAATAGTGTCGTACGGGAGTACTCCTGTCTACACAACCCTCTTAGGATTCGTGCACGTGCGAAGAACTTCGCTTTGCATGAATTCTCCTCTTTAATGATATCCATCACCATCTTTCAGGTCCCTCTCTAAAATAGCAATATCCAGAACTACGTAACCCTGATTTCTTGATAATTCAAGAATACGTAGGAGCAGGACTTTAACTCCTGTCGGGCCCATCTTTCTTATTTCTTTTTTTGTTGTTGATTTACTGCTTTACTTTTTATATTTCTTTCATAAACGTCCCTTTTTTGGTCACTTCCGTGAAAATCAATTTAGACGTGACGTCTTGTTGGTTTCCCCATAGTTTTTGCCCAAGCCTCGCCATAATTTCATAGGGAAGGGGTACTTAGGACAAGACGTCCCGCTTATCCCTTTCCTATCCCTATCCTTTTATCCGAGGATGTCTAATTCAGACGTGACGTCTTGTTGGCGTTCTCTCACCCCCTCTGTCTCATATCGAAGTCGAGCTTAATTCGGACAAGAACGTCCCATTAACCTCGCTTTGACCTTCTATGTCTGTACAGTCCTTTACTCCATTCTATCATTTTCAAAATAAAAGGGAAGAAACCATGTTTTACTTAAGGTTATTTATGTCGTGCTTTCAATCTTGGTACTGTCTTTGACAGGTGATGTAGGGTGCTAATACCTTCCCTACTCGTAACCGACTCCCGAACTTGGATTTCAATTTTTTTAAACCAGTGCTTTACTGAACATAGTTTTTTCCCAATGTTTTTCCTATGGATAAAAACGTTGGTGGCGACTCCCTGTTTCATTTCCTTCCTTCTCTCTCGTTCGCCGCGCCGTCGCAATCCAGGTTGCGACAGATGGCGACTCCACTGGGGACCTGAAGAGAGTCAGGCCAGTTTGATTGAAAGCGCATGTTCTTTTTTTTTAGCTTGGATTTCTTCCCATTGTCTTATTTTCTATTGATTGTTGTGAATGTTTGTTCTTGTTTTAATCGTCTTGTTATTTGTTTCGTTGTCTATATTTTGCATGTTTATTGAACCCTAGGGTAGGAGACCATGTTACTTTCCCGCAAACATTGAACCCTAGGGTAGACGACTTTGTATATTTGCTCTGTGTTTGTTCTTTGTGCAGAATGGGTAAGGTATAAGGTAGGGACTGCCCTTCCACACACTACACTCACAATTATTTGCACACACCTATGAGTGGCGCCCTATACCCGGGCCCCAAATGAAGCTTAAGTTAGGAGAGGTTGGTAACGGAATCGTATGGGATGTACTTCCTATCCGGTATTCGTGAGAACCTCAACCAGAGTTCGACCTCTCATGATATACGCACTTAGTGAATTCCTCACTGTTTGCGTCCCTGTCATGATTAGGATCTTGGCTCTGGTGACCTTCTAGATGTCTAGCGGAGGCCACCCAATGTGAGAAATCCACTGTTAGATAAGCTATAGGTCCCAGAAAAGACTTTCAGAAAAACCTGGCTTAAGGCACAAAAGGGCAGGCTTTACTATACCTTATCTCATTCTCGCTTTCCCTTTAAATCCAAAATTGATGAACTGCTTACATGTTCAGAGGGTTACTTTATTCCAAACAAAGGGTGAATCATTTTTCTTTCTAAAAAATAGTAATCCTTTAACAAATAAGCAGTTCCCTCACTTTTTGTGTACTTATGAGTCCAGGGTTATAGATCTTCCCAATCGTCAAAATGAAAACAAATTCTATTCAAGCAGATATTGATGACGTTGGGAAGATCCATAACCCATGCAACTTTAGTTTCGCATTAGTTTTGCCGACCGCTACTTCTCAAACTGAAAGTGTTTTCCAATAAATTAATGAAGAAGTAGTGGTTCACAAAACATAGCAGTAACTGATTTCTTTTTCTCTCTCTTTGCTCTTGCAGGAAGCTATTTGGAACTTAGCGGGTACCTTTGAGCAATATGGAAATTAACATGAGATCTGATAGTTGTGACACAAATGTGACCGAGATGAGGAAAGTATTGCACCTTAAGGCCAAGAAGATTGACACGGGTAGTCTGCAAACAATGGGGAGAAAATTAAACCTGACACAGAAAATGGCTTTTACAAGAAAGTATGGAAAGATTCTGAAATTGTTAGAAGTGGAAGTGCAAACTGAGGCGATCACTGCCTTAGCACAATTCTATGACCCGCCTCTCAGATGTTTCACATTTAGAGACTTTCAGCTGGCCCCATCTATTGAAGAATTTGAACAAATTTTGGGGATGCCTTTGGAAGAACAGATACCTTATCGTCATCTCGACCATCATGCAACTATTACTTCCGTCGCCCGTGTTCTGAAGATCCGTCCCGACACCTTAAGGGACGCACAACTAAACAGAAATCAGGTCCCCGGATTCACTCGGGAATTTCTCGAGAAACATATGCAGGTCCTAGCAGAAAAGGAAGATTGGGAAGCCTTTATGGATGCTCTAGCTATTACCATCTATGGCGTTGTTTTGTTCCCCAACATTGATAATTATGTGGATTATGATGCTATTGCCGTATTCCTAGCTCGTAAACACAGGCTTGAGAATCCTGTTACGGCTGTATTGGCAAACGTGTACTGCACCATGGATTTCTGCCACACACAAGGTGGAAAAAGGGTTGTCTGTTGTTTACCTGTTTTGTATGTATGGCTCACATCGCATGTTTTCCACCAAGTCTGTAAGGCCGAATGCCCGGTTTCTAATCTGAAGCTATGTCAATTAGCAGTGAAAAGTGGGCGTGAGTGGGCCAATCACCTTATAGGGCTCACGGCTGAGAAGGTTAGGTGGTATCCCCAATGGTTGGAAGTTGAATCAATTGTTCATCACTGTGGAAATTACCCAAATGTTCCCCTTATTGGTACGCAAGGGTGTATCAACTATAATCCCGTCATAGCCAAGCGTCAGCTAGCTTATCCTTTGCTTGGACCACCTGATGAAGAGTCTCTCATTCCTTTCATCTCATATTACTCGAAAGGAAGCTGTGTCCTTGTCATTCGGGATATAGCGAATGCATGGAAGAAAGTCCACCGAAAGGGAAGGGAGCTGGGGGCCCGGAGCCATGCTATCAGAGGAGAATATTATGAGTGGATCTTGAATAGGGTCTCTATTGTTAAATTACCCTTCAGGAGTCCCCCTCATCTCCAGGAAAATCCTCCTGCTCCATCACTTATTGCGGAAGATGAAGCAACCAAGGCGCTAAAGACCAAAATAGAAGAATTAACTGCCAAGAACAAGAAGCTAGAGGAGGACTTATTGAGGTGTCAGCAAGAATACACCCTTCAGAAAAGGGAGAACCTGGAGAACAAGCAAGCTGTTGAAGAGATTAGGAAGAAACGAAAGATTGATGAGAGCTACATGATGAAACAAGACCAATGTCTTCAAGCAGCCAACTCTCAACTAAAAATGAAGAACAAGCAAAGTGATACCATCCTGGCGGAGAAATATCTTCTGAAGGATATGCTGGCGCAATCGAAAGAAAATGAGCAGAATATCATGGTGCAAAAAGAGCTCCTACAGACACAAGTCCACAAATTGGAGCAACAGCTCAATGAAATGAAAAAGGCTTGCGAACAAGAGATAAGTAGGGAACGACAACGCGCCATAAACATTGAACAAGATTGTCAAGAGACCATACGCCTCTTAGAAGCTGAACAAAATGAAACTATTCACTTATGGATGGATCGCTTTGCTAAGCTGGCGTACCTGGCCAACGGAGCTCTAGAAGATCTCCCATTTTTACTCAAACAAGCGGAAGGAATTGCTAACCCTGTCAACACTCCTAGGGAAATTGCAACGTTCTTAGATTACTGCAGAGGACGAATTTGTAAAATGAGAGAAATGATTGCCCGAGCTAGGGATGGCTGATTTATTTTTCCGCTTTGTAACTCGGCACTTTATGGCAATAATGTACTCTTTTCGTGATAATGGATTCCTTTGTCTTCACAACTATCTCATGTTAATTTCCATTCAATGCTTTACTTAGTACTTTTGAACGCGACGTTCTGAGGAACAGTCGAAGGATCCGTCAAGTTCCAACATTGCTTCCCACGTAATCTCGTTTCACTTAATTTTTTTCTTTAATTCGCTTATCTTTTCTAAATCTTCTTTTGTGTTCCTTTCTAAAGACATTACGGGTAAACATCCTTACGGGACAAGGCTCAGGAAGAAACTCATGGCTGATATAGAGCAAGAAAATGAGAATTTGAAGGCCGAGCTCGCCCAAGTCAAGGAGCAGATGGCCGAGATGGCCAAGCTCTTGGAAAGAAGAGTCACAGAAGGGGGATCTTCTGCAGGGGTTGAAGACGCCCGACAACAACCACCCACCTCTCATCACGGTCAAGATCCGGCTACAGGATCCGACCCCAGGACCACCGCACCTCCCCTCGTTGTTCGCATAAGGAGACCAAATCCTGCAAACACCCAACAACACACTTTTGTGGATGAGGAAGGAAATGTTATTCCCTTTCCTCTGTATGGTTTACCGCACGGGTATTTCCCACCACTCCAGGAAGAACCTTGCCACCAAGACCAAGTTCCCATCACTGCCCAGCCTAACACTAATCAGCCAAACAACCCACTTACCCAAGCACAAGCCACCCAGGTGCCACCCACTCATACTCAAGCCGCCCAAACACAAGCCGCCCAAGCACAGCCTGCTCATACCATTCATATACCCCGAACCACTGCCAGACCAGATACCTTCATACCAAACACTGACCTGTTTCATTCCTACCAGCAATATGGGAAGGTTGGTCAACATACTGCTGCCGGTCCGAGTGCTGTGGCTACCACCCAGGAAGAGAGGTTGGAATTCTTGGAAAGGCGTTTAAGGGAGATGGAAGGAACAAATAGATTTGGGACAGGCACTGCTGCTGAACTTTGCCTAATCCCTGATGTCGTCATACCTCCTAAATTCAAGACGCCCGATTTTGACAAATACAGAGGGTTGACGTGCCCAAAGAATCATCTAACCATGTACTGCCGTAAGATGGCTTCGCATGCGTCAAATGACCCTCTGCTGATTCATTGTTTTCAGGACAGCCTGGTTGGGGCTCCCCTGACATGGTACAATCATCTGGAGCGCTCTCGTATACGCTGCTGGAAGGACCTAGCAGACTCGTTCATGCAACAATACAAATATAACCTGGACATGGCCCCGGATAGGGGACAGTTGCAGAACATGATTAAGAAAGATAATGAGACGTTCAAGGAGTACGCCCAGAGGTGGCGCGAAGTGGCGGCACAGGTTGACCCACCTCTATCTGAAAAGGAGGTGATCACTATGTTCATAGATACGCTTCAAACTCCTTTCTATGAGAAGATGATTGGAAGTGTCTCGTCCCATTTCTCTGATATTGTCACTATTGGAGAAAGAATAGAAAATGGACTAAGGACCGGCAGGATAGTCCGAAGTCCATCTGGGATGGGAACTGCAAGGAGACCTACACTTGGCGAAAATAGGAGAAGAGAAGGGGAGACCAACTTGGTCTCTCACAACCAGAGAAGGAACCTGGTAGGGCCACCTGCCCCAGTTAGCCTTTCACCAGTATATCCCGGCGTGTCGCACCCGTATGTGGCAGCCATTCCAAACCATAATCCACCACAATTCAGACCAACCATTGTACGGCCACCTGCGCCACCACAGATACCACACCAAGCACCACAAGCCAACCCACCGCCAAATATCCAAAGAAGGAACAATGACCGTGCTCCACCCCAGTTCGATCCCATCCCAATGTCCTATACCGAACTCTTGCCTCACCTCATTGAAAAAACTCTAGTAGTACCCTGTCCCTTGAGGCCACTACAGCCACCTTATCCTAGGGGGTATGACCCTAATGCCCGGTGCGATTATCATGCGGGTGCACCAGGCCATTCTACTGAAAATTGTCTGGCTTTGAAATATAAAGTAAGGGACCTGATTCAGGCAGATTGGATAAGCTTCCGAGAAGGAAGTCCAAATGTAACAACAAACCCTCTGCCTAATCATGAAGGGCCCGGGGTCAATGCTATCGGGGAAGATGTGGAGTATACATCCAATGTTGAGGACATTCAGATGCCTCTAAAAGAAATTCGCTCCCTTATGTTTGAGGTAGGGTTAGTAAAGGACAAATGGGATGAAGACTTCGATGATGCCCAATCGACGAAGCAGCAAGAGTTTCGAAAAACTCTCCAAAGGTTTATGGACAGTCATACTATACGAGTCTGCAAGCGCCATGGCAATGAGGTAAATATGATACAGGGACAGACTGGACCTCAGGCCCCAAAACCCCTGGTCATATTTTATAGCAAAAATGCGTCGCTAACGTAGACCCCTGCCAGAACTACTATTACGGCCCGGCCACCTGCTCCATTCCCGTATGACAACTCCCACGCCGTGCCTTGGAAGTATAACACGGACATAGTTGTTTCCAATCCCGTAATAGTAGATCCGGCGCCTGCTTTGTTGGTTACCAACATCGCCGGTGTAGGCGGAATGACCCGAAGTGGGAGAGTGTATGCGCCTTCAGAGCCAAAGCAAGACAAGACTGCCGCGGAAGGCAAAACCGGGAAGGTTGGGATCGCTGGCGAAGCAAAGAAGGTTGTGCCAGAAGAAGAGACTAAGGAGTTCTTAAAATTTATCCGCCACAGCGATTACCAGGTATTGGATCAGTTGAACTATACCCCCACCAAGATCTCCTTATTATCTCTGCTGACAAGTTCTGAATCACATCGAAACGCGCTGATGAAGGTGCTAAGTGAGGCACACGTGAAACATGACTTGCCTGATGATAAGTTCCAAGGTATTGTTGGACATATAGTGGCCAGTAACTATCTGACTTTCACGGATGACGAAGTGCCGGTGGAAGGAAAAGGACACAACAAAGCTCTCCACATCTCTGTGAAGTGTCAAGACCATATTATGGCAAAAGTGCTCGTCGATAATGGATCGTCCTTGAATGTGATGCCCAAGTCTACATTAGCTAAACTGCCCATAGATGGGGCATGCATGAGACCGAGCTCCATGATAGTAAGAGCTTTTGATGGGACCCGACGGGAGGTCATAGGCGAAATTGAGCTACCCATACAAGTTGGACCCCATATCTTTCAAGTTCTCTTCCAAGTAATGGATATCATGCCCGCCTATAGTTGCTTGTTAGGGAGGCCGTGGATCCATTCAGCAGGGGTAGTTCCTTCCACTTTACACCAGAAACTAAAGTTCATCGTTGATAGCAGACTGGTAATCGTTTCTGGAGAGGAGGATCTTCTGGTCAGTAAGCCAGTTACTACCCCCTATGTAGAGACAGCCGAGGAAGCCCTCGAGACATCATTCCAGGCTTTAGAGATAGCCAACGCCACAAGTATGTCTTTCCCAAATGTATCGTTAGCAGTAGCAAAAACTATGTTACGGGAAGGATATAAGCCAGGAAAAGGGCTCGGAAGAGAACTGGAAGGAAGGACTCAACCTGTATGCCTCCCTGAGAACAAAAACAGATACGGCCTGGGATACCAACCTACCACGGAAGATCAAAAAAGGGTAGAAGAAGGAAAGAGAGGGAAGAGGATTACTCATCATACCGGGCGTGTACTCAATACTGCGAAAATCCCCATCTGTGACCTCTACCAGAGCTTCAGGAGAGCTGGAGTAATGTTTCCAGATCAAGTGGCTGTGATCCAAAGTGATCTTGATGAAGATCCTGGATTTGTGTATGCTGGCTCACCTGGTCAGGAACTGAACAACTGGGAGATCATAGAGTTCCCCACGATTTGTACCATTTCATCAAAGTAATCATGTTTTCTGTTCGATCCTTTAGCTATGCTTCGGGATCTCATTTTGTAACAATAAAAACTTGTTTGTTTGTTTGAATAATAAATGCCGTCAGTTTCCAAATAGCTTGATAATTTAAACCTTTCCCTTGCTTGTTTTCCTTTTCATTTGCTATAATACACTGAAAATGCAGATCCGAAAGCGATTCACCTAAGAATGATGAGAATCCGGTCTTATTTCACGATTCTGACTGTCTAACTGATTGTGCCAATGAGGAATATGATGAAGACTGTAATCCCTCGCCTGAGTTAACCCGGTTATTGGAACAAGAGGATAGGGAAATTCTGCCCTACTTAGAGATAGCCGAGGTTATTGATTTGGGAATTGGAGGGGATAAAAAGGAAGTCAAAATTGGTACCTCGTTAAGTAAAGAACAGAGGCAGGAACTGATTGGGTTGTTGAGAGAGTTCAGCGATGTTTTCGCCTGGTCTTACCAAGATATGCCAGGACTGGACAATAGCATTGTCGAACATAGGTTACCATTAAAACCCGAATGTCCGCCAGTAAAGCAGAAGCTGCGACGTATGAAACCTGAGATGCTTTTGAAAATCAAGGAAGAAGTCAAGAAGCAATTTGATGCCGGGTTCTTAGTCGTGGCAAAATACCCACAGTGGGTGGCAAATATCGTCCCGGTCCCGAAAAAGGATGGCAAAGTACGAATGTGCGTGGACTATCGCGATTTGAACAGGGCTAGCCCCAAGGATGATTTTCCCCTGCCTCAGATTGATGTTCTGGTCGACAATACCACGCAACATACGATCTTTTCATTCATGGACGGTTTCTCCGGATACAATCAAATTAAGATGGCGCCCGAGGATATGGAAAAAACCACATTTGTCACCTTGTGGGGAACTTTCTGTTATAAGGTGATGTCTTTTGGTCTAAAGAATGCCGGAGCAACTTACCAAAGGGCCATGGTAACCCTTTTCCATGACATGATGCACAAAGAGGTAGAGATCTACGTCGATGATATTATTGCCAAGTCTAAAACGGATGAAGGGCATATGGAAGACCTAAGGAAACTCTTCGAAAGGTTGAGGAAATTCAAGCTTAGGCTGAACCCAGCCAAGTGCACTTTCGGCGCAAGATCCGGGAAATTACTGGGATTCATAGTAAGCAAGAGAGGCATAGAAGTCGACCCTGACAAAGTTAAAGCCATTCTTGAAATGCCTCCTCCCCGTACAGAAAAGGAAGTTAGAGGTTTCCTAGGGAGATTAAATTACATCGCTCGCTTCATCTCACAGTTGACAGCAACATGCAAGCCAATTTTTAAATTGCTCCGTAAGAACCAACCAGTTCAATGGAACGAGGATTGTCAAAAGGCTTTTGAAAAGATAAAGCAGTACTTGCAGAACCCGCCAGTTTTGATCCCACCTACCCCGGGAAGACCACTCATTTTATACCTTACAGTGTTAGATGAATCCATGGGTTGTGTGTTGGGACAGCATGATGAGACTGGGAAGAAAGAACATGCCATTTATTATCTAAGCAAGAAGTTCACTGACTGCGAGATGAGGTATTCTGCTCTGGAAAGGACCTGTTGTGCGTTAGCGTGGGCAGCCCGACGTTTGAGACAATACATGATAAGCCACACTACTTGGCTAGTTTCCAAAATGGACCCCGTCAAATATATCTTCGAAAAACCTGCCTTAACCGGGAGGATTGCTCGATGGCAGGTCCTGCTAACTGAGTACGATATAGTCTATGTCACTCAGAAGGCTGTAAAAGGAAGTGTTCTGGCTGACTACCTGGCTCATCAACCCATAAGAGATTATCAGCCCATGCAGTTTGACTTCCCGGACGAAGATATCATGGCTCTGATTGATGAAGAAGGAACCCAAAAGGATAAATGGACCCTAAGGTTTGATGGTGCTTCTAACGCATTAGGACACGGAATCGGAGCAATCCTCATTTCACCTGACAGAGAACTCATCCCCGTTTGTGCTCGATTATGTTTTGATTGTACCAATAACATCGCTGAGTACGAGGTGTGTTCTCTGGGAATCCAAGCAGCATTGGATGCCAAAGTGAAAAAATTGGAAGTATACGGGGATTCTGCCCTAGTCATTCACCAACTGAAAGGGGAATGGGAGACTAGAGACAGCAAATTAATTCCCTATCAAGCTCGCATCAAAGAGTTGATTAAGGAATTCGATGATGTTTCTTTTCACCATGTTCCCCGGGAGGACAACCAGATGGCTGATGCTCTGGCTACCCTAGCATCAATGTTCAAGGTGAGCAATGATTACGACATGCCTCTCATTGAAATAGGGCGGCACCACGAACCCGCATATTGCCAGATGATTGAAAGGGAGTCAGATGGGAAGCCTTGGTATTACGATGTCAAGAGGTATGTCCGAAATCAAGAATATCCTGAAGGTGCTACAGAGAATGATAAGAGAACCCTGCGCCGGCTCGCCATGGGTTTCTTCTTAAACGGTGATGTGCTTTATAAGAGAAACTACGACTCCGTCCTTCTTCGTTGTATCGACACCGACGAGGCAAGTAAAATCATGAGGGATGTCCACGAGGGATGTTTTGGAACTCACACTAATGGACACGCCATGTCGAGAAAGATCTTGAGGGCTGGTTACTACTGGATGACCATGGAGTCAGACTGTTTTGCCTATGTTCGTAAGTGTCGCAAATGTCAGATATACGCGGACCATATTCACGCTTCCCCGTCTTCCCTGAACGTCTTGTCAGCTCCCTGGCCCTTTTCAATGTGGGGTATGGACGTCATTGGACCCATCGAGCCGAAAGCCTCCAACGGTCATCGTTTCATTTTGGTCGCTATCGACTATTTCACAAAATGGGTAGAAGCTGCTTCATACGCCAATGTGACAAGGAACGTTGTGGTTAAATTTGTCAAGCATGAACTGATATGTCGGTATGGTCTGCCGAGTCAGATCATCACTGATAATGGCACGAATTTGAATAACAAAATGATGAAGGAACTTTGTGAAAGCTTCAAAATCCACCATCATAATTCCTCCCCGTATCGCCCTAAAATGAATGGGGCAGTCGAGGCAGCCAATAAAAACATCGTTTCATTTTTTTTCTTTTTTTTAGGCAAAATATTTCTTCACCGCGTCGGCGTTCACAGGCATTGGTAGATCCTCTCCATCCACTTTGGTGAGGATCAGAGCTCCTCCAGATAAAGCCTTCTTCACGACGTAATATAGGTGGGGCATCAGTTCATAAGGAATATCCTCAGGTTCCGAAGCCTGACCCCGGTCCATAGCATATAGGTGGCCACCATGAAATTCATAGTAGACACCTATACCGTTCAGGTTAAGTTGAACAGCGGAGTTCCGGTGTACAACCTGGCGAACGGCAGAACTGAAGGCGACATCGGCAAGTACCGAAAATTCAGCCATCTGCTCCTCGGCTTCCTTCCGCTCCTTCACTTGCTCTTCCTGCACATCGGTAAGCTTCCCAGATAGTTCTTTGTTTTTTTCGTCCACCTCGGCCTTTGCAGCCTTGGCTTCATCCAGTTCGGTCCGAAGAGCTTTGAGAGCGTCCTCTGAAGCCTTAGCCTTAGCCTCAGCAGCATCTGCCCTCTTGGCAGCCGATGTGTAAGCAGCAGTGAGTTCGGACAGGTCCTCCTTGCTCTTGGTCAGCTCCTGCTCCTTCTGGGTCAAGGCAGTCTGAGCCTCGACTCTCAAGGCCTCAGCTTTCTTCATCCGGTCTAGGCATTCCTTAGCCTCGACTCCGGAGTAGTAAGAGCGGCCTAAAGAACTAAGAACTCCGGCCGCCTCAACCAAATTGAAAATGGCTGCTTCGGCAGCAGATTGGGCCTCAGGAGCAGGAAGATCGGCTTTGAGCTTGAAGGGGATGTGGACCCGAGCCGGAGTCCCTCCAACGTATTCCAGAAAGTCCGAGAGGCGGGAATTGACAACGATGTCTTCAGGTTGAGACCGGACTGGGGAAATAGTTACAGGACCAGCCTCCTCCTCCTTTGGCACCTCTACTTCGGCCACAACCTTTCGAGCCTTCTGCTTTTTCGGCTTGGAGGTTGAGCCGATGTTGGACTTCCTTTTAGCTGGGACCCTTTCAGCCGGTCCCAGAGTCATTGCCTCAATATTTTCTGCCGGTATGCTCACCACCTTGGCCGGCGTGCGTCGAGGAGTCACCCTGTTCTCCTGTGCGGCAGCGGCAGCGTTCCGAGCTTCAGCAGCCTCTCTCAGTTTCCTGAGGATGTCTATCCGAGCCATCTCGCCTACAAAGAAAAAAAATGATGTTAGTACCGGTGTGGATGTATCAGAAGTAAATAGATAATAAAAGGAGGAAAGTGAACAATGACTACCAAGGTAAGTATCCCGGCCTGACTCCGTCCCCAAAAGCCTCTTGCAGGAGAACTTGGCAATGGCCGAATAACCCTTCAGAGCGTCCAGGACTTTCTTGGACTCAGTCGACAAGTTACTCTCACTGACGATGTAGGCATTGCTTGTCAGGAGAAAGTGTTCATGAGTCCAACCGGTGTAAAACTTTCTGGAAAAATCAGAATTCTCCCAGAACACCGGCCTACCAGCATTGACCTCGACTTTGACATAGGAGTGTTTGAAACTGACCCCGTCTGTCTTGGCCGATTCGGTGTAACTTTCGAAGTTAACCACCTTTGAGTCGCAGCGGAGGTTGATGAAGCCTAGACCCCATCCAGAGTTACCCCGGCGCATCACCCTGCAATAAGTGAAAAAGAGGGCCACTGTGGGGACGAAGTGGAAGTACCCCCCAAGCACCTCCAAGGACCTTACCAAGCCCCAGCCATTGGGATGAAGTTGGCTAGGAGCGCAGTCAAGAAACCGGAGTACCCCCATCTCAAACTCCGTCAATGGGAGGCGGACGCCGATCTTGGAGAAGACCATCTCATACATAAAGAGGTTCCTTGACCCCGGTTGGTGGCAGATCCTGTCCGAGGTTTGGGGGCAGAATACGGTAAAGTCGTTTTCATGCTCAACATCGGCATGAACAACGACATCTTCGATGGTGACATCGGCAGCATCTTCAGCATACCGGGAAACAATTGTCTTTGGGTCTTCATGAACCCAGAAGTAAGGATCTCTGGCCTTCTCAGCTAGCCAGTTGATCCGGTGTGCCAAGACATTTGTCTCAATAGGGTCAGTAATCACAGCAACACCGGTGGAGGAATTTTCAGAAGCCATTCGGACGGTATGGCGAAGAAAGGGAATACAACTGTAAAAGGCCACATCGTCAGTAAGATATAAATCGGCACTGCTTCCCCCTTCACTAGCAGTGCCAAAGTTAAATGAGGAGCCTGACGATGTGTCAAACCCCTCTGTTTCCCACAAAGGCAATGCGGAGAAACGGTGCCCTGATGAGATGAACCGATGTGAAGCTCCCGAAGTTGCCCCACTTTGGTGACTCGGACCTCGGCTCTAAACTCCACCCGGCTGACGCCGGGATGTAATTGAAGGAGGACCAGACAGGACCTCAATGGAGTCATTACTCGAACCGGTGTCCCCCATGATCTATCTACAAAATTAAAGTGAAGGGTGGGATGGCTACCTGCTGAGGCGATGCGTGCAGTTCTTTTAGTACGAGCCAGGACGTAACACCGGAGGAAAAGCTTTAACGCCGGAGGAGAACTTTGAACACCGGAGAGGTTGAACGTCGGAGAGGCAGCACTTCAATATCAAGAAAGGAGTGAAAATGATGGATCCCCGAAGTTGCTTTTATAGAGGGAGGAGCTGAGATCCAGAACCTTCCACATTCTGGCCCATGGCCCATTAAAAAGGCCGACTTTTGGCATTCCGGCCCAATGGCGTGAATTTTAAATTTTGAAAGAGCCAGTTAGCTGATGACACGTGGGATGCTCAGCCACCCAGTGACGTGGACCATATTTGAGACACGTCGGCTGTTTAAAATGCCACATCATTAAGCCCCACACCGGATTTTGGTCCTACTTAGCCCCTACATCGGTGTTCATATCTTTACTTCCCTTTCACCTCGGAAATTTACATTTTCTCGTGAAAGAGAGTAAAGAGGGGCATCTGTGAACACCTCTTTCGGTCCGGCCCAAATTGTTATGACACCGGACCCAGCCTTGAAGTTGGTAACACCGGACAAGGCCTAAGTTAACACCTCACCTCAACTCTGCCAATAGTCCTCACCTCAACTCCGCCCATGAGTCCTCAACACTCCGCCAACCGCCCTCATTTGCACTCCGTCCTCTTATACTTCATAAACGGTGTGGCACTCCGCCCTCCTCACACAACGTTCCACAGACGGTGTTAGCTAACATCAACTCAGCCCAACATCCTCACCTCAGGAGTCCCTTAATGGCCGATGTCGCGGATATGACGACAAAAGACGAGCGAGTCCGGCCCAAGTAAGACGATCTCGTGGGCACACCGGCTAGTAATAGATCCGGACCAGGAAGGAGAACACGGCCCCTATGATTACTGAAAGATTCAGCCGGTATGACACAGGTAATGGTTCTTAAGGCCCCACATCGGATCAGTGGAAACTCCGTCCAACCAATTGCTTTGCTAACCGGAGTCACAAATTTGACAACGGAGGGGGCGAGGTCGGAAGATTATGCGCGGTGACCTGGAATCGCACTCCCTGGAAAATGGCAGACAGGGAGGCGGAAGTGGGCAATTAAAAAAAAACCCCACTGAAAACCCTGCTCCCCACCAATGATAGTGGCCAGAGTTGCACACCACTACACGCATGGGTGAGTGGGAGTTCTGGTTGTCCCAAAACCCTCAGCCCATGACTTGAAGGCCCTATAAATGCCCCAACCAAGGAAGCTCAGGGGGTTGGTCTTCAGATTCTCCCTCTACGCGAGAAAACTCTGGAAATTCTCTCCGATTCCTCAAGGTTCTTAACTGATCTCCCCATTTGAAACCAGTGACTGGCTTTAGTCACCACAAAAGATCCCTTAATTCGAAAGGGGTTTTGAGTTTTTCTCACTAACACAAAGCCACTGCTCTCATACCGTCCGTACCTCGAACGCACCTCGTCATCTCAAAACCACCCCTGCCCCATTTCCTGCATCATTACCTCGCCCATCTCCGTTACTGCTCAACAGCGTTTTGCCTCGGATTAACTTCCCATACACCGGTCGTGACCTTCAGATTCCCAGGTCGGGTCTAACTCCGGTCTATTGTCCCTGCCAGCGTACGAGTCCAAATCAGTCTGACACTGTCACTGTGCTCAACCTCCCACATCGGTTTTTAACTCGTCACACCGTTTCCACTCTGACACCGTCACTGTGCTCAACCTCCCACATCGGTTCTTAGCTCGTCACACCGGTTCCACTCCTCTCCTTATTTCTTTTGCTTTCAGTTCCTTTTTTATTTTTCTATGAGTTTGCTGTTTTGTTGACTGTAGTTGCCTGCGTACCATTAGTTTACTTTGTTAATATTTTTATCCTTTTCCATAACAAACAGACACAATAAAAAGGGCGATTTTGTAAAAAAAATAGTGTCGTACGGGAGTACTCCTGTCTACACAACCCTCTTAGGATTCGTGCACGTGCGAAGAACTTCGCTTTGCATGAATTCTCCTCTTTAATGATATCCATCACCATCTTTCAGGTCCCTCTCTAAAATAGCAATATCCAGAACTACGTAACCCTGATTTCTTGATAATTCAAGAATACGTAGGAGCAGGACTTTAACTCCTGTCGGGACCATCTTTCTTATTTCTTTTTTTGTTGTTGATTTACTGCTTTACTTTTTATATTTCTTTCATAAACGTCCCTTTTTTGGTCACTTCCGTGAAAATCAATTTAGACGTGACGTCTTGTTGGTTTCCCCATAGTTTTTGCCCAAGCCTCGCCATAATTTCATAGGGAAGGGGTACTTAGGACAAGACGTCCCGCTTATCCCTTTCCTATCCCTATCCTTTTATCCGAGGATGTCTAATTCAGACGTGACGTCTTGTTGGCGTTCTCTCACCCCCTCTGTCTCATATCGAAGTCGAGCTTAATTCGGACAAGAACGTCCCATTAACCTCGCTTTGACCTTCTATGTCTGTACAGTCCTTTACTCCATTCTATCATTTTCAAAATAAAAGGGAAGAAACCATGTTTTACTTAAGGTTATTTATGTCGTGCTTTCAATCTTGGTACTGTCTTTGACAGACGATGTAGGGTGCTAATACCTTCCCTACTCGTAACCGACTCCCGAACTTGGATTTCAATTTTTTTAAACCAGTGCTTTACTGAACATAGTTTTTTCCCAATGTTTTTCCTATGGATAAAAACGTTGGTGGCGACTCCCTGTTTCATTTCCTTCCTTCTCTCTCGTTCGCCGCACCGTCGCGATCCAGGTTGCGACATTTTCTATTAACAATCTGAATATATTGTGAATAACAAGAGTAGAAGGAGCACCAGGAGCCATCATTGTATGAGGTCATGTAAATGACCAAGAAAAACAAATCCGATGCTTGGGTTAACCAAAAATCGATAGACATGGTGTAATACCCTAAATTTTAAAAATAAAGGATTAATTGAGAAGATAAATATTAAATAATTATATTTGGGTTATTTAATGTTCCAAAATATTAGGAATAAATGAATTAAGATTTTTGGGAGTTGTCTATAATTTATCGGAACCAGATAAGCTGAAAATGAGCCCGGTTGAAATATGGGTGTCGGACCAAGTATCCTCGAATGGGATGATATTGGTTAGGGCCATTAAGAATAGTATTGGGAATCCAATGGAATACTCAAAATAATTTTTGGATATGGTATTGAGCCCAAACAATGACCCTGTACATCATAAAATGATGAATAATTATTAGGGAATTAAAAATAAAGCTAAATGGCCCACTTTTCCCTTCTTATTCCCGTCAGATTTTGGTTCCCCATAACTTGTACCTCACTTTCCTTCTTCTACACTCTTCTTCATTTCTTTTTCTTCTCTCCAAAAACCATAAGTAAAGGTGGTGGCTTTTCCTCTCCTATTTTCGTGCTTGAAGGAAAGCTTGGAGGAGCTTAGAGCTTGAAGTCTCTTCTTTCTTCCTCCTTATTTTCGTGTGGATTTTTCCTCTCTTGGAAAACTCTCTCATTTCTTCTCTTGAGGTAAGATCTTGCTATTTCTCCAGAGTATGAACTATGGGTCTTTGAGTTTTTGTGTGGGAAATATGAGATGTAAATAGAGAAGCATTTATTGCGTTAAATAACTATTTTTGGTGAGGTGAGATGCTGTTATTAATGGTGAATTGCCATTAATGAAGCTTAATGGTTGTTGGAACCATTAATGTGGGAAACCGGTGTTGGGTTCGGTAATGAATGTGCAAGATAATAAATACAGACACCTAAACCATGGTGGTGGTGGCTGAACGAGTGAAATAAATGAAATCGAGAGTTAAGACGCCGAATATCACCAAGTAATATGAACGTTAGGCCGATGTGGTTGAATGGGAAATTGATTGTGTGATATATTGTTATGTAGGAGATAACCCCGACTACGTGGCAGAACTTTCTGACCGTAGTCATTACTACTTCTCTTGAGGTAGGAGCGGGTAACTATTCTAAATGCATGATTTCATCCATTCTTGATGTGAAAATGTGTATATGATTGTGCTTGTTGATTTCCTATGTGGACGATGTGATGATTTCATAATTTGAGTGCATTTAGAATGATTGATGTTATGTGGCATGTATTTGGATGATGAATGTGTTATTGCATTGAACTGAGTTGGAGTCAATGACCCGGTGTGGGATCAGCCACTAGAGTTAGTAGACGGCTGAGGTTTTGGACCAGTGCTGTATGTATCCGGTATGATTATCCGGTGTCCCAGTGAAGGGGAGACTGATTTTAATGTCTGATGTTTTAAACTGCTGAGTCTGTATTGTATGTAGAATAGATGAAGGGATATCCGTACTCTGGTACCGGTATAAAGGCCGGATCAGATATTATATGGAATATAATGATGAAATATGTTATGATGTTCGATACCATATTTGAGTCGAAATCAATAATGGGAAATGTCCTAATGATGAATATATAAACTGATAATTGTGATTGCTACTAACTGCCGATGTGTGTAAGTTCCAACGAAAATTTGTAAAGGTTGTGAACGTTGAAATCCACTAAGTGGTGGTCGTGAATTGATGATTGATTGAGTGACATTTAGGATGCACAGTGTGAGAATGCATTGGTTGGCATTTGCATCCATGGCATATCAATTGCTGCTTATATGGAATGTTAGGGGTTCTATTGAGCGGGCCCAGTGGGAGGGCAACCCAGTGCACAGGTATATTTTTCTATTTTCCCTAGTGATTCTGGGAATCACGAAGCTATCCATGGTTCGGTGACGAGGCACCCTATGTGACGGGCCCAGTGGGTGGGCAGCTCTATGGTGAGCGAGTTACCTCGGTGTCCGACGGGGCACGACTCTCTCGATGTGTGTTCGGGAGGGGCCCGTAGCACTTTGGCAAGTACGGCCATGTTATTAATCCACAGTCACGGGGTGACTAGTGCTACAGATGGGCGAGGGTGGTTTGGTACCAGTAAAATATGATGTTGAACATGCATGCAATTGGACATAAGTGTATATATTTTACTACTACAGTAGGGGCATAGTAGCACATCTATGCTTGTCCCACAATTGATTATGTTGTTTTCCCATAGTCGGATCCGCACTTGAAAGTAATTCCGTTGTGCATATGCATTAGCTTTAAGAGCATTTGCATATAGACGAGATATGCCTAGTTGATAGCCAAAATGGCGATGGATGATGGTTGAATAGAGAGAAAGTAAGCCAAGGTGCTAACATTTAATGTGTGATAATTATTGAAATTATAAGGATATGTATATATGATATTACCTTGTGAATATGTGTATTCAGACATGTATTGTACTGAGAAGGAGTGATGTGTCATGTGTGTGGTGTTATCCTGAATTTGAATGTAATACACCCATGCATAAATCTCATCATAATGTATGACTTTAATTCATTTGGATTATGTTACTCACCTCCCTGTTACCATTTTTAAGGTTGATGTAGGTGCGATGAATCCCTACTCTTTTGGATGTCAAGTATTGGAGAAGGTAAATACGAAAGGAGATGTGAATGAGCCTTGGCCGACATATATGTATTCATTTTGTATGTTTATTTTGAAATTAATTTGACAACGGATGATTTTGGGAGGTCATGTAGGAAAATTAGACCGGATGTGTATACCTAATTTTCATTAATGACCTTGAAAATGTATTAATGATATTATTATTAATATTTATGAAAATATATTCTATTGTTAAAATAAACCGACGATGTACCTTTCATCCTCTCTCGGTAAATGTTTTAATCACTCTTGAAATTACTTTATCTTCCGCTTTTTCCCTTGTGACGGCCTCAAGTCCGATCGTCCGAGGTGCACTCTGATACTGTCCTTATATCTTCATATATAAGATCGGTTATTCGATGATCCGGGGTAATTACTCAGTATTTTATACATTGAATTCCTTCTACTTTTAATTATTTTAAATTGTGAAAAATTAACCCCTGTTTTCAAAAATGAATCCGGGGTGTTACACATGGCGGTAATTTCATTTAACTTACACATGCTTAAACTTACAAATTATATTACTGAATTTATCATTATTTTACAATTGTAGGAGGCGTATCATGCGATGAGGGCCGAGAAGGAGGCAGAGTTGGTGGCCTCCATACCTGAGGGGGAGATACCTCCCACCCTTTCTTGTTCCAATGACAACGCCATCTATATGGAGGCTGTTGGCGCCGTGAACAATAAATGGAAGATATTTGGATTGGGCGGTGTGTGTAACATCCTGAATTTTATAAAAATGATTAAATATGAGGAATAAATATTAAATAATTATAAATGGGTTAAGGAGTGTCCCAAAAATATTGGAATAATTAAATTAGGATTTATTATGGATATTTATAATTTAGTGAGATTTTAGGAGCTAAAATTATACCCGGTTAAAATATGGGTGTCGAACCAAGTATCTCCGATTGAGATGCCGTTGGTCAGGGCTGTTAAGAATATTATTGAGAGTCCGAATATATCCTCGGAATAAATTTTAGATAATGTATTGAGCCCAAATTAAGATCCTGTATGTTATAAAATGATAGGGTTTAATGAAGGAAATAAAATTGAACATAAAACCCACCTCCTTTCCCTTATATCTCACGTTGCCCTTCTTCTTCTAAAAACAAACCATTCTCTTCTTCTTCTTCTATCTTCCTCATTCATTCTCTTCCTCTTCCTCTCAAAACCTAAGAAAAAAAATGGTTCGCATTATTCTCCTTCCATTTTCGTTTGCCATCTCCAAGCTTGAGAAAGATGATTTTGGATGGAAGCTTCCCTTCTCCCTCTTGGATTTTCATCACCCTCTCCCTCTCTTGGAAGCCCATTATGATTTCTTGGCTTAAGGTATGTCTCCCTCCATTTTAATGAGCTTGAGCTCTAGGTTTTGATTTTTATTTGATGGGAAGAGTGTTATGTGTGTGGGTTAAGGAATGGGAGCCATCTTTATGTAAAACCTAAAGGTGGGGTGTGATTAATGTATGTTTTTGAATGGGTGTGTTGGGATATATGAAAATCTCATTATTGGAGGTGAAAGATGATGATTGTTAGGTTTTAATGGAACCCTAACCCTAGGAATTAAGGAAATGAGTGATGATGTTGTAAGAAATTATTCTAAGTATAAACCAATGATATTTTGTATGTGAATGATGTTAATGATGGAGATTGATGGTTAGTAGAAATGGTTGTTGAGTTTTGATGAAAACGTTAGGAAATGAGACTTTGGGGCTTTGGGGAAATTCATGAGAAAATTATGAGTTATTGATGTTGGAGTGGTTTCACATATAAGAATGAGTTTTTGAATGAGTAATATTGATTTTGATGTTAAGGAATTGTGAAATCAAGAGAATAGAGTAATGACTCCAAATTGTTTAGTGTGTAAAGAGTTAAGATAATGTTAGGAGAGGCTTGAAGAATAAGAATGATGGTCATTGATAATGGGATAAATGAAATAAACATAATAAGGATTTGAGGAGGCCTTAGGCCATAGCATGTGCCATTTGGATTTGTTGATTAATTATGGTTATTGGAGGATAAGCTATATTGAATTTTGAGTGATAATGATGGCCAATGGATGATTTATATGATGATTGGATGTATTTATGAGTAAGGGATGTGATCTTGTTGCCGTCGGGTGTGGCTAGCCCCTTTGAGATTTAGAGAATCATGGTTTTGGGAAAGGAATTCCCAAAGCCTAACATAATGGTATGAATTAGTGTTTTAGAAAGTCTAGGACTTGATATTGAACTCTAAGTGATGTGTCAATTATTTAAATTTGTGATGATGCCTTGTGTTGGCTCATAAATTAAGTACATGTGTGTGTATGTGTGTTAATAGGAGATGGTATTCCGGGCAATGTGGTGGAACATTCGAAGCGGCCAAATCGTTGTGGCTCTTCCCTTGAGGTAGGAGAGGAGTTTACATTCCAAATGCATAAGTAGAATGATTAGTGATTTATGTATATTGTAGTGCTCATGCTTGCCTTGCCATATGTATATTAAAATGATGAGATGAATGGAATTTGATGAATTAAATAAATGACAAATTAATGGCTATTGAGAATGATATATTTTTATGATGATGAATGTTTAGTGGTCCCTTTTGATGGACATGATTTAA
This sequence comes from Clitoria ternatea, assembly GCA_037962975.1. NCBI lineage: Eukaryota > Viridiplantae > Streptophyta > Magnoliopsida > Fabales > Fabaceae > Clitoria > Clitoria ternatea. Next base: position 112,904,049 of record CM075671.1, read on the forward strand.
TTATTGATGGAAATCCATGGATGAATGGATTGTCCAAAATTGTGGTGTTGAGTTAATGATATCATGCATAATTGAGGAACACATAAAGCCAAATAGAGTTTTATGTGATTTTGATGGTATGTGATAGTTCTAATAGCTTCTATGCATAGTTTATGACTTGTAGAAATTGGAACGGGCCAATTCCATTGAGAATAGGCCCTTGAGTTGCACAAAAGTGCCTCAAATTGGGTAAAACACATTTATGCGAATAAGTCACTCATCTCAAGGAATTTTTGAGTGATACTGGTGGCCACGCGTCACAAATGGTGCCATTTAGTTGGTGTCAAAATTTGGTAGCATTTGGAGTTGATATGAAAGAGTTAGAGGGGTTGGAAGTCCAAAATCATGCATTTTCCTGCATAATTTCTGCATTCTTATATGACGTAATCGATTACAAAGACTAGTGTAATCGATTACGAACATTCTGTTTCAGGCGTGATTGATTAGCTTCATGTGTAATCGATTATCGTAATCGATGACAAACATTTTATTTCAGTTGTAATCGATTATCATAATCGATTACGACAGGATTGCTCAATAAGCGTCCTTTGCTGTTTTTGGCCTGTTTAAGCATCTTAATGACATTTTTGGCCTCTGACTTCGTCATGAAAGGTGTAGACAATTGTGTTATGGAGGCGTGAGAATTGGTCTCACTTTAATGGAGTTTTTTAATTCTCATTAGGCGTAAAACACCGGACCTACTGCATCATAAACTTCAAATTTAAGAGGGTTTTGAACCCAACTTTTTATGGTTATCAAATTGGGACTAATAGGTGACAATTGTGATATGTCCCACTACTTTTAAGACTAAAAATAAGCCTTCCTTATATCTTAAAGTTGAAATTTTCATGAGCTCATTAGTATCCAAAACCCCTTACATTATGTAATAACGAGAGAATTCATTAGGGATATATGTGTGGTGTGTCTTATATATGTGGTGTGCCTTAGTGGGGATTGGGGAATGGCTTAAGGCCTTGGTAAGTTATGTGTATGCCTAAATCATGTTATGAAAACATGAATGCACACCACCATTGATGTGATACAATAATTGATAATGAAAAATAAAGGTTGTGGTTATATGACATACCTTGTATGACAATGAAAGTAATGAGGGGACAATTGAGTGGCAATAAGTTATGATAACTCAATGAAATTGAAATAGTATCAGTGATGATAAAAAATGGATAAGGTCACACACATTGAATGATGATTAATGATGTTGGATAAAAAGGGATATTGTTGTTGAACATACCCTTGGTTTAATGGTGATTTATATTATTAATGATGGCAATGCCATTGTGTTTGATACAAGTGTAATCTTGTACATATTGATTTAATTGTATTGGCTAGCATGTGATGCTATGTATTTGAAATGTGTTTATCAATATGCCTTGATTGATTCCCATGTGTGGACTCATACTATGATGCCTGCTATGCTTCTTGATTTCCATGCGTGGATTAACTTGTGAATAATATTGTGGCTATTGAAATGCCAAGTATATGAATGATGTGCCTTGAAGGGCTTTGTAAATGATTGTATGTTATTGATTGAAAATGCCAAATTAAAACATATCCCTATGTGAGAGGGTGAGATATCCTTGCGAGGTTAAGATTGGCATATGCATCATTGCATTGTTGCATTCATGGCATGGCATAGCATTGATTATGTGGTTGTGATCACTTGGTACTTGAAATGTAAAAAGGGATTGTGAGTTCCTATGATATTCCGTGGTTGCGATCACGAGGAGGGAGTACCCCTTGCGAGGCGGGAAACCATTATGAAATGATTGATATGTGGTTGCGATCACAATGAGACATCCTACGGGATTGTATGATGATAAGCCAATGGTTGCGATCATTTGGTACTTGAAATGGAAAAAGGGCTTGCGAGTTCCTTTGATGTCCCGTGGTTGCGATCACGAGGAGGGAGTACCCCTTACGAGGCGGGAAACCAATGTGAAATGAATGATATGGTGGTTGCGATCACCTGATGGAATGAAATGGATCCATTGCATAAGCATTAAATAGTTGACATATGTATTAGCCATAGGTGCATGGCATTTGAGATGGGATGACCATGAGAGATGAAAAACCTCTTACGAGGAGGAATGGATTAAAGACTTAATGAATTAATAATGATGAATTGTGAATGCCCATGTTGATATATGGCAATATGATTGTGTATGTGTTTGTGCTTGCTTATGTCGTGAATTGCGATTCATGAGACCTATATGCCTATTATGAGAATGCGATGATGATTGAATTATGATTTAAAAATTTTATTGCAAAGCACACATGATGAATGAATGCATGTACACATGATCACAAGATATTTATATTCATCATTTTGAATATATAACTCATTCTCCCATGTGGTCTCTTTTTTAGCATTGTGATGCAAGGTTATCATGGGATGCGAAGGAATTTTGAATTGAAGCTTTTGACGAAGGTAAATAGTGGTAATAGAAATGCCTTGGCCGGCATCAATTGTGAATGTTAATGTATTGAATAAATTATACGTAATAGTATTGATGATTTAGTGAATTTGGATATGTGTAAGACAATCTTATGTATTCATGAATGACAGATATATGTTTAGTACGTAAGTAATGATTTGATAAGTATATGAGGATTAGAATTTGGATATTGTACATTGGGGATGAAGATGACTATATAGATACACATTCATATATATATAATTTTAGGCAATACATATGTCTGCCATATGTGAAAAATTAGTTATGACCTAATAGGCTTATGCTAAGTATTTGCACGCTTTGCCGAGCCTTTTCTCATATCTTTATATATGGGACTAGGCGCATGCCTGGTATACACATTCTTTTCCACTGTAAACTCTGATATTTTGTATACCGTTATGGGCAAATTAGTTATCGATCCAGTTATATTTTATTAAATCTTACTCTTCGGTTTTCTGTGATTCGGGTTTTGGTGTGACATCGGACTTACCCTGAAACACGAAAAATTTACCCGCACTTTTATTAATTATTTATATCGGTCACATCAGAATTCGAGTCCGGATAATCGAGGTGTGATAGCGTGGGCACGCAGCTGGTGAAAAAGAGGAAGACCTCTTCCTCTTCCTCCTCTTGCCTTCCAGCGGATGTTGTTTAGGTTATCAAAACTTGATCAATGAGCTATAGAAGGAGCGATGCTAAAGACAACTTTTAGAGGAGCGGGCCAAGGAGGACCTACGACAGGCTGTGTAACATCCCAAATTTTAAATTAGAGGATTAATTAAGAAAAGAAACATTGACAAATTGAATGTAAGTTATTTAATGCCCCAAAATATTGAAAACAATTAAATTAAGAACTTTAGGGACTGTTAATGATTTATTGATATCGGTTAAGCTGAAAATAAGCCCGATTGGGATATGGGTGTCGGACCAAGTATCTCTAATTGAGATGATACTGGTCAGGGCTATTGAGAATAATATTGGGAGTCCAAATGTATATTCGGAATAATTTTCAGATAAAGTATAGAGCCCAAATAAAGAGCCTGTTAGTGGTAAAACGATAAACTTTAATGAGAAGGATCAAAAAGAAAAATTAAAAACCCATTCCTTCTCTTATTCTTTCGTTGGCATGCTGAAGGGAATAAGAAAAACACTTCACTTCTTCTTCTCTTCACCTTTTCTTCATTTCTTCTTCTTCTTCCTTCTAAAACCCTAATCTTGAGTGGTGACTTCTCCCCTCTCTACATTTTCGTTGAAGAGGACTTGGAAACTTGGAGTTCTTCCCCTCTTCTTTCCCTCATTTTCATGTGACCTTCCTCTCCCTTGTAAACCCATTTTGTTTTGGGTGTGAGGTAAGATATACTCACTTTTTTGTTGAGTTTTGGCCATGGGTATATGTATTTATTCTTTGGGGAGTAATGTATGTAGATGGGTGGTTGTAGAGAAGCATTTAATGCTTATGCCCTAAGGTGGTTGGCAATAAATGTGAGGTTTTAATGAGGGCTTAATAATGGTGATGCATTTATGATGGGAAGGAGATAAGGGATAGATGTATTTATGAATGTGGTTGGGTTTTGGTGAAAACCCTAATTTTGAGATTTGGGGAAAATGGTTAATGTTGATTTAAGAACATGTTTTATGAAGAAATGCATGACATTAATGAACATGGATGTGGATGAATGGAGTTACATGAAGGTTAGGGCTATTGTTGTTGGTAGCCCTTGAATTTAATGGATGTGGCTTAATGGGAAAGAATTCTTGAAGCCTAATAAATAATGAAAATAATGGCTATGACATGTTTTATGCATGTTATAGATTGTTAATGTAACTAGTCAATTAGAATTGAACTTGTGTTCGGAATAGCTAATTGATTAAGGTTTTACATTATATTAATGTAGGACCCATTCCGAACGATGAGGCGGGTACGTCGTATCGCTCGGAATTCTTCTCTTAAGGTAGGAGAGGAGTCTTATGTTCTAAATGCATGAATTTGAATGTTATTTGATTGCCATATGTATTGGTATGCATGTTAGCCTTGCTTGGAATGATATGAGAAATTGTAATGCGGTGTATGGTGTAGATAATGTGTTTGGCAACATGCTTTGGTGCATTTAGAATATTCATGGTGTGCTATATGGTGGTGTAGAATGATCTATAATATGAAGTTATGCTTGTATCCACCATGAATGTAATATGATTGTTGGTGGTGTTGATTGAGAATTATTGTGATGCCACACAAATGTTTAAATTAATAAGAATAACCAACGATACTGAATCCACTAAAAGCCATGAGGTAATGTTGGTAATGGTGTTGATGATGATGGGTGATGAGTGGCATGTATAGGATGCATAGAGTGAGAAATGCATATGATTTGCATTTGCATCCATGGCATACTGTATAGCCGCCATTGTTGGAACATTAGGGGAGTTCCCTCGGCCGACCCAGTGGGAGGGTGGCTCGGTGCACGAGCAAGTTTTATTTCCCCTGTGACTCGGTGTGTAAGTCACGAAGCCGCCCATGTATTGCTTCGGGGAGCTACATATGGCCGATCCTTGTGGGGGATGGCTCTTGATGAGAAGGTGACCCCGGTGGTCCTTGGGATCACAGCCGCCATGATTTGATATCTGGCCGGCCCGCAACACCATATGTTGAATATGTTATATACTGCGGTCATGGTGAAAATGACCAGGTGTTGCAAGATGGGCGAAGCGGTTTGGTACCAGTAAAATAATTGGTGAAATGCATGCAAATTTAAGAATGAGTGTACATATTTTTCTACTATAGTAGGGGTATGATTGGATGATCATACTTGAGACCCACAATTGGTGTTTATATTCCCACAGTCAGATCTGTAATTGTTGAAATATTCCACTATGCATATGCATTAGCTTAAGAGCATTTGCATATAGTGAGGAAGTATGCCAAAAGTGATCAGTTATGATGATGAATGTGATGAAGATGAGATAATATATTAAGACAACATAAAAGATATGAATACCAAACAATAGTTGTGTGATAGTCCAATTGTTGAGGGACTTGATTATGTATGTGCTTATATACTTTGCTTAAATTACGATGTTACTTGCGATGTATATGTGATGGTGATATGATGATAAATACGATGGTGAATGATATGTGCATGTAAAGTATACATGTTTTGATGCATATGTGCATAATCACATGGTATTCATATTCATTCCTTTGGAATGTGTGACTCACTCTCCCATGTTGTCCATTTTTAGATTTATGATGCAGGGTAAATATGGAGAGAGAGGACATTTTGAAGTATATTTTGGTTGAAGAGGTAAATAGGTGTATAGGAGGTGCCTTGGCCGGCGAAATCTGGATTTTGTATAGCATGTGATGTATGCAAATGCTTATTTTGTTATCTAGATTAGTGATGATGATTTTGGGGGTCATGGAGGAAAATTGGACCTTAGTATGTATGGCCAATTTTCATTTATGACCCAAATGATGTAAGATGATGAATCATGTTGTCTGACAATGTTAACTCTTTTGAATGAATGATGTGCATTGTGATTTGAGGTATTTTATGGAGTGTATGAGGAAATGATTTCAATTTATATGCATTGAATGAATGGTTTGAATGCTATATGATGGATGATAGGAAGTTAGATCTAATATGTGTGAAAGGGTGGATATGATTACAAATGCATAATAGAATATGAGGAATGCATTAGGATGGGCTAAAGTGGTAGTAAATGTTGTTTGGTATGTTGAGTTAAATGAAATTCCCATGTTTGGTCATTTTCTGCATAACTCGCTTAAGCGAGTGGTGATCTCGCCCAAGCGAGATCATCCTGCATCGGTGTTGTTGTCCTTGGCCGAAATTCGCTCAGGCGAATGGCTTTCTTGCTTAAGTGAGAATCAACCGGAAGCAGTGGTTGGTCTCTAGACCATTTTCGCTCAAGCGAAATGGCCCTGGCTTGGTGACCGCTCAAGCAAGAGGAAGGGCATTTGGACACTAGACGATTTCGCTCAGGCGTGCCCAGTCTCGCCCAAGTGAAAATCGGGCAGAGAGCTTCAAATGGTACTGGAGCAATCTCGTTCAAGCGAGGTGGAACTCACCTAAGCGAGATTGGCCCCTAATGCAGACTTCCTTATCTCGCTCAAGCGTTTAGCTGGCTCGCCCAGATGTGACTTTTGAGTCTCGCTCAAGCGAGATGGGGCTCGCTCAAGCGAGAGGAGCCCCTGTTGCTCAAATTTTCCTTCGCTCAATCTTTCTCGTTTCCGCCCAAGCGTGCCTATGCTGGCTCGCTCAAGCGAATGTGGGACTCGCTTGAGCGAGTGGCACCCTGATGCACATATTTTGTCCTGTTTTAAATGATTGCATTTCCTTTGCAATAAAACCCCTTCTTACATCATTTAAATGTTATTTTGGAAGTATTAAGGGATCTTGAACTCTATGAAATCCTCCCCTTCAAAATCAATCATACAATAATTAAATTCATTAATTCTTCCGTTGTTTTTAATTGAAAATTTTATTGTAAAAATCATCCTTTAATTTACCCTCTCATATCTTTATATATGGGAGTGGCTGTTCTAGATCTAGGTGTCAAATTTGAAAGCTTCACCACTTAATTTCTTTTTATTGAATAATGATTTCAAAATCGCGAAAAATATCCCTGTATTTTCGGGGCGTCTCAGGCTAAGGAGGAACGAGCCAAGACTCGTCGACAGCTTGTGACGCAGCAAGAGATGCTTATGTAGTTGATGGCAAGGCTACCTCCCAGTACTTCACAGTAACCACCACCACCACCACCATTACAGGATCCCTCTCTACCATGATTTTACTTTTTTATGCTTCATTTTTTTTGTGTATTGTATACATTGTATATATTAAGTTTATAGTTTATATCATATTTTCTATTTTAGTATTTGTTTTATGTCATATTCCATATTTTAGTATTTTTTCTATGCAAAATATTTATAGTTTTAAATTCAATGAAGAAAACCCTAAATCACAATATTATTGTAATTATTAACTAATAATATTTAATCGATTCAATTAAAAAAATAATACACAAAAATTAAATGTAAAAAAACCAAAACAAATATTAGCGACGAAAGAAAAGATAGGTTTCATCGCTATTATATAAGAAGAATAGCGATGACATTCAGGTGGTCGCTGTGTATCCAGTAATAGCGACGGTGTTGAGGTGGTCCCTACATAGCCAGTAATAGCGATGACGTGAGGTGGTCGCTACATATCCAGTAATAGCGACAGGGTATAGTGGTCGCTATGTAGCTAGTAATAGCGACGGGGTACAGTGGTCGCTACGTAGCCAGTAATAGCGATGAGGTACAGTGGTCGCTATGTAGCCAGTAATAACAACGGGGTACGATGGTCGCTACATAGCCAGTAATAGCGACAGGGTACAATACCACCATAGGGACCTCATTAGCGACGGCGTGACCCTGTCAAGAACTCTGCGACGTTGGCTATTGGCGTCGTTGTTGTATCAGTGACGATTGTCTCAGCGACAATGTCTCATTCGTCATAATTTCCATCGCTAATATGTTTAGCGATGCAATTTTCATGATTTAGTGACGGGTTTCAGCTGTTGCTAAACAATTTTTTTAGTAGTGAGGCTCACCTAGGTGAGTTGGCAAAAAGAAAACGCAAGCTTTCACCTAGGTGAATGATGGGCATAGGATCCCAAAAAGAGGTACATGGTCACTTGCCTAGGCAAGGGAGGCTCGCCTAGGTGAATTTATCAAAACAGAGCCATTTTGGCCTTTTAAAAAAATAAATCTCCCACCCTTAAACCCATTTTCCTTGGGTCAAAACAAGATCAATGAAACTAAGACCATACATCATGTAACGAAACCAAACAACATTTTCATTTCTAGAAACATGTTTTCACAAGATTGTAGGGCATTAAAGGATGAATGTGTAACCCAAAAATGAAACATAAGAACGTTCTAACATGTTCTTTTACAACCAACAAATAAGATCAATAAAATATTTTCAAGGAAGATCATATATAAATTGTAAAGGAAAATTGAAATACATCTATTAATTCAAACCACCATGGGTATTACAAATAATAAAACTCAAGAACAAAATATACCTTTTATAAGATACAAAGAACTCTTTATTTTCTCAACCTCACCCAAATACAAAAGAAAATTTCAAAAGGAAGAGGAAAGGGGGAATAACTCTTCACTCTAAAAAAATACTCTATAAGAAACCTCAATGGTAGAAACCTTCAGAATTTGGAACCTTTTCTTCAACTTTCTCCCTTGGCTTTTAAGTAGGTATGAGTGCTTCCTCTCTTCAACCCAATACCTTCTTCTTCAGTCACTCTAACTTAGCTAGGAAGGGCTTGAATCCTTGCCTGAGTTTCCTCTTTCATGCTTCATCCCTCTACCCAAGCTCCTCCCAACATTCCATTCAAAATCAACTTCCTCTTTTGCTTCAGATTTACCATGAATTGCTCCACTTTTTAGATGCAAGTATTTTGGTCTTTGTGTAAATGTGGGACTTGGTTTTGGTCCTTTGGGAAAATAGGTTGCTAGGGTTTCAGTTGGGAAGGGGAAGATTTATGTTATTTGGGTAAAAAAGGGCCCAAACTCCCCTATTTTATTTTATGTTCGCGCAGGATTCGCCTAACCTAGGCGGATTGGTATCTTTTCTTATTTTCACTTAGGTGAGGGATACTCATCTAGGTGAGTTGTTCCTTTTTTTAATCAAGGGTGGGACAAAAATAAATGTTCACAATTATGATGGAAAACATTATAATAATATTTTTTTATTACAAAAGTTTTCATCTTCTGTGACAATGCTCTTGGTTCAATTATTAGCATTTTCTTAAATTATAATTGTCCAAAATAACACTAACGTGGTATGCTAAACCCTGTAAATGTGGATTTGAATTTCCCTACATAAGGAACTTTCACACACATAACAAATTTGGACCGTTATTCAACAACTTAGATTTAACCTTGATAAATTAAATTTATAATATGTATTTGAAATTCGAATAATTTGATCTCCATCCAATGATTTCAACTTGCTAATTATATAAATGTGTGAAAAATTCAACCTCACTAAATTTATTTTCATAAATAGTGCACCCCTGATATCATCTCCTCGAGGCTCGTTTTGTTACAAAAAATCAGTCAACTTAGTCAAGTGTATGTTTTTATTCTTATGAATGTAATATCCCCAGAGAGAAACTAGCTATCATTTCTAAGTATTGGGATGGGAATATGTTAAGGCATTTGTTGGGGTTATGATATAACTTATTTAAGGTATAATTTGTTTCAACCTATTTAATATAAAGGTTAGATCAATAATTTTCAAGAAGTCTAATTAATTAATTAAATAGATTAAATTTAAGCTTTTGAGAAAACCTTTACCTTATCGGATTTGTCTTTTTAAGTTATTTATATAATTTATAAAGAAATATAATTTTTAATATATTATAATTTATAAATACATTTGATATTTTCTATGAATCATAGTTTATGAAATTAAATTTTGTTAAAATCACCTTTAATATGAAAGTTAATAATTAAATGTATATTTAGGTTGTTAGACTTTTAGAGAAAAATTAATTTATTTAAGATAGAGTCATTGATATATTTAATACATGTTTATTTACATTTTCATTAACATAAATTTAAATCAGGATTTTATATAAGCTATCAGGTTAAATCAGACTTTTAAGTAGGTTAGGTCAAGTCTAAAAGTATGTCTTATATCAGGCTACAAGTAAGGCTCAAGTCTCAAACTTAAGTAACAAACCAAACCTAGACCATATAAAGTTTAACTCAACCCAATGTAACATCCCAGTTTTAATTATTAGTTAAATTTTTATTAGTCAGATATTAACCGGGAATGTTAAATTAATTTCAAATTGGTACGTTAAGTTCTAGAACTTATCTAGTTAATTTTTGGGTAACCAGAAGTTACCAAATTGATTTCAAAAATTGACCGGAGGTGCCAAATTACTAAATTTCCCTTCTGGGCCTACACTTAATTGCCAAAATTCTTTTTCCCTCATTTTCATTCTTTCTTTCGTGCAAGCTAAGAAAAGATAGCATTTTCTCCTTCTCTTCTCCCACCTATGAGCTTCATCTTCATCTCCATCATTCAACTTAAGTTTTCCATAAAGCTAAGGTAAGCTTAACCTCTCCTTCCCCCTTATTCTCACGGGCAGCTGTAGAAGGCTAAAAGAGTCTCCAATTTCTTTAATTGTGAAGGTATGGCTCCATGAACCATTCTCAATTTGAGCTTGCTTCTTGAACCTCACTCTTCAATTCCTTCAAATTTATGAATTGTAAGTTGTTTTGAAACCAATTTCAAGAGAGGGTAGTTTTGAATGCATGAGGTTTAAGTGACTCCATTGTTGAAAAGGTAGAGATCAAATACCCATTGTTTGGTTTAGTTCTGTTTCATGAGCTCAAGCCTTGATTCTTTTATTTTCAAGGCTATAGAGTGTTTTAGAACCATTTTGGACTTGTGGGGAACATTAGCACTTTGTGAAATCAAGTTTCAGAACTCGTCAGCGATGCTCGGTAAGTCGTAATCTTCTGAACCTTCATCGTTTTCTTAAATTTTTTGATGTTTACAATGTTTTGGATTTCTGTCAAGTTAGAAAAATAGTTAAATTATATGAATTTAGTAATTGGCTGATTAATCAAAGAGTTTTGGTAATTGTTTAGATTGTAGGTTCGTACTAGAATTAAGCCAAAACGCGATAGTAAGCTTGGGAATCTTGGATTCCAGGTAGGGGGAGCATTATATTTTAAATGTATGAGTTATGAACGGATAGAGGATATATTTATATGTGTGATGATTATTTGATCGATATGGATGATGAAATTGATGAATGATGATTGTATAATTGACTTGGTAGGATATTCCTCTTTGATGATTATTGTTTACTTGATTGATGATTTCAGAATTAGACGAGTCTCTGTTCATATATTAGAATAATTGTCTTTAATGATTAATGGTGCTAAATATATGTGAATTTCCATTGGATTGGTATATGTATTATGGCCGATGATTAAATTAATTGAATTGAGTAACTATGATGAATCATGGTATTGATGATGTTGATAAGCTTGGGATGACTTAATTAATAATGATAATTTTTTATAATTGATGGTTGTGCATAGCATTTGTATAAGGACACACACAGGACTGCAGGGGGTTTATAATGCTGGCCTAGATGGGAAGACGACCTTTGGATAGGCATAAACCCGGTGGTGGTTTCTTCGGATTCCATGGATTAGGTGTCTGATAACCTCACTAGAGGTTTAGAATGGTTTTTGATACCTATGGGTAGATGTATATGAGTTATAATGATAGATTAAATTGACTATGCCCAGGAATTACATTATATGTTGACATGTTATTGAATTTGTGTGATGGGCAGGTTTTACTAGATGGAATTGAGCCTAGAAGGTTATAATTGATGATGTTGGAATCAAGTATGGTTTATGAAAGAAAACTGTTTATCAACCAAACCTCAAAATTTGTTAATAATACATAACAAGGCATTCTAAGTAAAATGAAGTTTGCTCTTGTGATATCTAACATGTTATGTTAAATGTTTTTGTATATAAATATTAAGCACACAGGTCACAAATAAAATGGAGAATCCATCAAAAGAGAAGTCTGACTTAGGACATACAAGATAAATCAAGAAAAGTTTGATTCCAAGCTTTGCTCAAAGAAAATCTAATTTAAGTATGATTAGAACTTTGTACCTCCAATCAGACCCTATAATTTTGAAGATACAAGAACTTCACTTTAACCCTACAACAACCAATGTTCAAGATCTTATTTAATGATGCTCTGAGTTGTGTGCCTATCAAGAAAAACTACACTTATCATCAAATGAGGAAAAGAGACAAAGTAGTGATATGGCCAAAGCTTTTTGTGAAGAAACCAATGTAGCTACTATGCACAATTTAGAAAAACTGATGACAATTAGCTTTTATGTCAAAATACCTATAGAAGGCCAACTACATATGCTGAACATGCTCTGATCAAAAGAAAAAAGTCAACAAAAGGACTTTTGTACTGAAAATATCATTGTACTACATTTTAGTGCAAGCTTTGTTGATCCCTTTGCACTAGATCTTTTCCTTTCTCATCATACCATCAAAGGTCTAATGCTTTCAACAACAAAAACTCCTTCAAAGGATTTCCAATGGCTACAACTCCTTATCTGATCATCAAATGATCACTTAGTGTGATCTATATATATATATATATATATATATATATATAAAGAAATACAAAATGAAGAAGACAGAGAACTACTAAATCATTCATGGAAAATCTCACAATCAGTTTTTGAAGCTCTCTTCTCTTTTAGTTCTTAAGCAAAAGCCTTCTTTGTTGTTTTTCATCTAGCAGACCTTGGTCTCTTTGCTTTCATACTTAGTGTATCTGTGTTTATCACTTGTATCTTTTTTATACACTAAGTTCTTAGAAACACCAAACATTATCTTTATCTTAAATTTGTAATTATATAAAAGTCTGGTGTGTTGCTAGCCTTTAGCTTCTATAGGAAATAGTTTGACCTGAAGAGGCTTTTGAAAGAACACTTGGGTTTGAGCTAGGAGTGACTTGTTGAAACAATACTTAGGTTATTAAGCCAGGAGTGGCTGGAGTCAAGAATACTTGTGGCACAGTCTGGTGCTAGAATTGTAAAAGGAGTTTTACAATAGTAGAAATTCTTCAAGTTTGAAGGGACTGGATGTAGCTTCTGCATTGGAAGTGAACTAGTATAAATTTTTTGTGTTCTTTCTCTCCTATCCTTGCTTCTAACAAGTTTGCTACAAAAGTCTAATTGCTTGTATCCTAAAGTTTCATATTCCGCAAAAATGTTCAATAAGAGTCTAAGACTTATTCAACCCCCTCTAAGTCTGACTCTGAACCATCAATTGGTATCAAAGCTTATCCTTTTGAGGTTGATCAGTCCAACGATTGTAAAGGAACAAGATTCATGGAAGTCTTTTAAAATAATCAGCTTATAGCAGAAGGCTCTTCCATCAATAGACCACCAACCTTCTTTAGTGAAGATTACCCATATTGGAAGGACAGTGAAGATATTTATCAAATCCACTCAATATGGCCTATAGGCAGTCATCATAAATGATGATTATGCAGCTCTGTTAATGAAAATGGAAAGCCCAAATTAGAAGATGAATAGACTATGCTAGATATAAAGAAAATAGAGATCAATGCCAAAGCTAGATTCCTCCTTACTTGTGCTCTAAGCAAATCAAAGTACAATAAGATGTTTAGCTACAAATTAGCTAAAGAAGTCTAAGATGCTCTTCAATGCAACCATGAGGGAACCTCCAATGTAAAGTGATCCAAGAAGATACTATTGATAAAACAGTATGATACTTTCAAGATGGAGGATCATGAAATAATGAACCAAATGATTAAAAGATTCCAAACCCTAGTAAATGAGCCACGGGCTCTTGGGACAACACCTTCCACAGAAGATATAAATGTCAAGCTTCTTGGAAGTCAGCCAAATAAATTTGAAGCTATGTGTTCAACTTTTGAGGAAGCTAAGGACCTTAGCACCCTTAGACTCAATGAACTTCTTGGTGTTCTCAGAGTTCAGGAGATAAAGCTGAAGTAGAAGGAAGTGACCAAGCCTTCCTCCCCTAAAAGCATTTCTTTAAAGTCTGAAGAATCAAGAAAGAGGTTTAAAACTCTCAAGGTTGAGGAGTCTACCAGCTCAAAACTAGGCTTTGATGAGTCAGGTGCAGATACATATGAAGATTTGGCCCTTGTGACAAAAAGGTTTCACAGGTTGCTAAAGAAAAAGAAGTTTAGACCTGAGAAGTTTTGGAGGAAAGATCACAAAGGTAAATCTTAATTTAAGTTTAAAAATGACAAGTCTACCTTGGAATGTTTCAACTGCAGGAAACCAAGACATATAAAGGTAGAATGTATTTTTTTTATAAATGATAAAAAGGATAAAAGAGAAAAGAGAAAATTCCCTAAGAAGCAAAAAAAGGTTGATCACTTGGGATGATGAAGATTCATCCAGCTCTAGAGGGTCTGATGAAGAGACAAAATTTATATAAATCCGTCTTATGGCCAATGCTGAATCATATTCAAAAGTCAGCTCCAGTGACTCAGATTCAGAGGAAGTAAGCTATTCTGAACTAAAACAGAATTATGATCTATTGTTTAATCATTTTTACATGCTGTTTAAAAATTTTAAAAAATTAAAAGTGAAACATGTTGATATAATTACTGATTATGAAAACCAAATTTCAAAATTAAAAGAAGAATACTATGATAAAAGTATTCAAAAAAATGGAAGAAAATGAAAGAATGCACCTTGAAAAGCTGTATAAACTCAGACAAGAAAACCTTATTTTAAAAACCAATTTGGAAAACAACAAAGCTTGTTGCAACTTTCAAGTTGATGAAATCATCAAGCTGTAGAAGCAAGTGAGCTCACTCACTTTAAACCTTGGCAGGTTTGTTAATGGCACTGATAATTTGAACAAACTTTTGGGTAAATCCCATGTCAGCCATTATAAACCGGGTCTGGGCTATGTAGAGAAAGATGATTTCAAGCAATCTTCATCTCCTCCATTTGTTTAAAAAAGGCAGAAACATATTAAGCATAACTATATCAAGAAACATGGTCATTTAATAAATAATTATGAGAAAAGGAATGAAAAAGTTGCTAACCATATAGGATCCAAGAAGATTTGGGTACCAAAATCATTGATTATTCCTATTGTAGATGTGCTTAAAGACAAAGAGAAAGCCTCTGTAGTGGTATCTGGACAATGGATGCTTGCATCACATGACAAGAAGAAAGTCCATGTTCCTAGACCTGTAGCAATTTAAAGGTGGAACAGTCACCTTTGAAGGCAACTAGACTGGTAAGATCATAGGGTCTGGTAAAGTTGGTAAAATTCCTTCACCTGTTATTAAAAATATGTATTTGGTTGAAGGTCTGAGACATAACCTACTGAGTATTAGTCAATTTTGTGACAGTGGGTACAAGGTCTCTTTTGACAAAGAAAAGTGTATTGTTATCAACCATGATAGAACTATACTCTTCTCTCTAAACAGACATCACAACCTATACAAGGTTGACTTGAATGAACTAAATAATCAAAATGTAACATGTTTGTTTTCAAACTCCAAGGAGAGGTGGATCTGACATGAAAAGCTTGGGCATGTGAGTTTAACACATATTTTAAAACTTGATAGAAAAGGCTTAGTCAAGGGACTGTCAAAATTTTTTTTTAATAGCTCATTGCCTTGTGAAGCATGCCAAAGAGGGAAACAACATAAAACCTCTTTTGAAAACAAAAATGTTGTTTCCACTACCACACCATTAGAATTATTATATTTAGATTTATTTGGTCCATCTCAGGTACAGATTATGGCAGGAAAGAAATATGGATTTTTCATTATTGATGATTACATAAGAATGACATGGGTATACCTCCTAGCCCACAAGGATGAGTCTATGAAAGTATTCAAGATTTTTTACAAGAAAATCCAAAATGAGAAAGGATTATGTATTAGTACAATAAGAAGTGATCATGATAAAGAATTTAAAAGTAAAGATTTTAAAAATTCTACAATGAGACTAGCATAACTCACAGTTATTCTTCTCCAAGAATACCTTAACAGAATGGTATTATGGAAAGGAAAAATAGATCTCTGCAAGAAATGGCCAGAACAATGCTTTGTGAAAATAATCTTCCAAAATATTTCTAGGCAGAGGCTGTGAGAACTTCTTGTTATATTCAGAACAGAATCCTTATTAGATTAATACTGAATAAGACTCCTTATGAATTATGGAAGGGAAGAAGACCCAACATATCATATTTTCATCCCCTTAGGTGCACTTGCTATATTCTCAACACAAAGGATCATCTTGGAAAAATTGATTCTAAGTATGATAAAGGAATATTCATGGGGTACTCAACCACATCAAAATCTTATAGAGTTTTTAATACAAGAACTCAAACCATTAAAGAATCAATGCATGTAAGGTTTGCTGATCTTTAAGAGACTGACAGGAAACTGTAAGATTTAGAAATTAATGATGCAGGTATGCAATAGTAGGAAACTGTTGAACCCTGAATACTGTTAGGTCTTTTAATTGGCAAGTGCACCAATCGTTTGTAGTTTTTAAATTTAGATATCGTTCCACTGAGATTGAAAGTTCAAGTAATTTACAGTAATTTCTAATTACTATGGTAAATTTATCAAAACTTCTTAACAAAAGAATAGTTTATAAACAATACATACAATATTCACAAAATTGATGATTGATTTGTTCATATGGTAAAAAGGTGGTAAAGATAAAATCTATTTAGAAAGTTGAGATGTAATTCAGAATAACTCAGATACTTGAGGTAAAAACACAGATTGATGAATTATGTTAGAATTAGGATTTTCGCACTAAAATATAATGAAATGATTACAAACATGCATATTTAATTATTAAGTTCATGTTATTGCAGCTTAAAATCATTATAACCGATCCCTCGTGATATAAATTCTAAGTAATTACCGTAAAGTCCAATCTTTTGTGAGCTTTCTCAGTAAAAACTTGCATTAAGTCCTGGCCTTATGGCAACAATAATCACTAACTCTATCCCTAGTAATTGGTATATTAAGGGTATTTCAACTTTTACTTTCATTAAAACAGATTTTAATTCAGCATGAATAATCATTCTCTCGTTTGGTATTTATACTAATAAAATAAGTTTCAATATGCATGAGAATCATTCTCCCGTTTGATATTCATACTAACAAAAGATTGAAATACTAACATGGTACTTGAATCATAAACATGCAGAGGTTATAATCACAACATTATATAATAGATTGATTCACCAAATTCCAACATAAACAATTTAGTTACACATGGTAAAAGTAAAAACAATACTTACAAAAGTTAACATTACAAAGGTATGGAAACACTTCACGATACACGAATTCATAGTACTAAAAAAAACACTCTCAAGTATCTAAAAGCACTCTAAACTTACACACTCTTAAAAGAACCCTCAAAACTTGAAAGAAAGGAGGGAAATTCTGAATCTTCGAACTGAATTGGATCAGAATGGGATGCCATGAATGCCTTGGAATTGGCCTATTTATAGGGCTGAGAATGGGTCCTGACGCTACGCGCCAGGATGACGCTACGGTCAGGTTCCTAACTCAGCCTCCATTAAACACAGCTTGAAGTGGCCATGATTGAGATTATTTAATTCTAATCATAAACAAACATTAGGCCAATTGTCTCCCACTTCGATTTGGCATCTGGTGTAAATGGGTTAGCCGTTATTTGGGCCACTTGGCAGAGTGCTTGGCCAACTTGGCATCAGAAATTCCCATGCTACGCCTGGTGTTTATGCTACATGTCCACTCTCCAGATCTTCAATTTTCTCTTGAATTTCTTTATTTTTCACTACAAAACTGGATAAAATTGATCAAGGTAGATAAAATCCAATAATTTCCATTTATTACAATTAAAACCTAAATTTCTTAGAAATTAAACTAATTTTTATTATTTTTTACACAATTTTATTAAGAAATTTATTATAAATTTGAGGACTAACAGAAACTAAGAAAGATTAGCAAATATTAGATCCTTCTCTATCAAAATAGTAGAAAATGGCAACAGAGATCTTGAACAACAGCCATCAATGTCTGAACTAGAAAAGCCTAGAGACTGGAATTTAAAGGCTTATCACCCCTCAGATCTCATCATTGGAGATCAAGCAGCTGTAGTTAGGACCAGATCAAAACTTCTCAATCATCATTCACTGCTTTTGTGTTAAAATTAGAACCAAAATCTACTATAGAAGCTTTGGAAAATGCTGACTGGGTCATAGCTATGCAAAAAGAGCTAAATTAGTGTGAGAGAAATAAGGTCTAGACCTTTGTCCCAAGACCCAAAAACAAAGTAATTATTAGAACCAAGTGGGTTTTTAGAAATAAGCTTGATAAGGATGGAAATGTTGTTAGAAACAAAGCCAGACTTGTAGCATAAAGCTACAACCAACAAGAAGGTATTAATTTCATTGAAACCTTTACTCCTGTTGCTAGACTTGATACTTCTTGTATTTGCTATTTTCAAAGGAATTAAATTATATCAGATGGATGTTAAGAGTGCTTTTTTGAATAGATTTATTGAAAAAGAAGTTTTTATGAAATAACCCCCTAGTTTTGAAGATATTGTTTTTCAAACTTAGTAAAGCACTATGTGGTCTGAAACAAGCACCTAGAGCTTGGTATGATAGACTTTTTTTTCTGATTTTGAAAAGGCTTACTAGAGGAAAAGTAGACATAACCTTATTTAGAAAAAGCTCTTACAGAAACTTTATAATTGTGTAAATTTGTGTGAATGATATTGTTTCTAGTGCTACAGATGTATGTCTATGCAAAGAATTTTCTAAAATGATGCAAGCTAAGTTTGAAATGAGTATGACAGGAGAACTTCAATTCTTCCTAGGCTTACAGATCAAACAAGCTGATGATAGTATATTTATCCATCAATAGAAGTACACCAAGAAGTTGCTTAAAAAGTTTAAAATGGCTGATGCTAAGCCAATGAGCACTTCTATGCATCCTAATTGCTTAATCAATACAGATGATTCTAGTACACTAGTGGATCAGACCTTATACAGAGGAATGATTGGTTCAGTTCTGTATCTCACATCCAGCAAACAAGATATAATGTTTAATGTTTGTATATGTGCAAGATACCAATCAGACCCTAAGGAATCACATTTATCTATTGTAAAGAGGATTCTTAGGTATCTTGTAGGTACCATTAACCTTGGGCTATTCTATAAAAGAATAGACTTATTCTCTCTATCTAAATTCTGTGTTGCAAATTTTATAGGTGATAGAGTGGACAGAAAAAGCACCAATAGAGGATGTCACTTCCTTGGACAGAGTCTGATATCTTAGGGAAGTAAGAAACAGAACTCAATTGCTCTTTTAACAGCTGAGGCAAAGTACATGTCTGTAGCAAGTTATTGTTCTCAACTTCTTTGGATGAAGTATCAACTTGAGGATTATTCAACCAAAGATGAAGAGATCCTTATGTTCTACGACAACACAAGTGCAATAAATCTATCCAAGAATCCCATCCAGCACTCTAAAGCTAAACACATAAAGGTGAAGTACCACTTCATCAGAGACTATGTATAAAAAGGAATTCTAGACATAAAGTTTATGAACATAGGCCATCAATGGGCAGATATTTTTACATAGCCATTAGCTGAGGCCGGGTTTACATTTATCAAACATAATTTAAATTTAAGAAATGTTACTTGAATATGTCTATTTCATGTATGAACCTGTTTAAATTAAAAAGTCTAAGTGTTTGCATGAAAGGTCTGGTTAAGTTATGTATGCTTATATGTTTAATATATTTGAGCCCATAAGATTAATATTGAGAGGTTATTTAATTTGGATTGTGTGCTAACTAAAATTCTTCATGTTTTATTGTCATTTACTTTAAAACGTCCTATGTGGCAGTAGTTAATATGTTTTTGTGTAACCGCCACCTAAACTGTTTTCTCACTATTTTCAAGTGAACAATTTTTACCATTTTTATATAAAGTGTCTTTTTACTTTATTTCCCTCCTTATGCAAACCTTTGAGCTTCTATTTCTCTGAGCTTTCTCTCTTCCTCAGATGTGCTAAAGCCTTCTCTGTTCTAAAACCCTTAACTTTTCTCTTTTCTAAAAACTGATTGAAGACTACCATGGCCCCCAAACTTTCAGTGGATGACATTGTGAAATCATCTTACTTCCACCCAAAGCAACACAAGCTTGATGAAAGGGACATGACTGCTAAAATTGAAGGTATTGGCTGGACAAGATTTTACATTGACAAGGAGCCCTTCTCCTCTTTGCTTGTTCTTGAGTTTTGAATTCAATCTCAGTGGACAAGTCTAGGTTCATCCTCAATAGGACTCTTAAAGGAAGAGCCATTGAGAATTTTGAAGATGTCATTACTATAGTTTATGGTTAACCTACTATGGGGAATGTGTGTGCTGATGACTTTGAGCAAGTGGAAGTCTTAGCCCTAGAAATCAATTAGAAGTTCTATGGAAAAATATATCCTGTTAAGCTTGTGTTTAAGAGCTTGTTACCAAAAATGAAGATGCTTTATCTTCTCATAAAGCAAGTCTTTTACCTTAGAAAGAGTGCAAAAGACACTGTCACCAAGCTTGATAGATTCTACATGTACCACATATTGGCCAAGGAGAAAGTGAGCTTGCCAAATGTGATCATGACCTACCTAATCTCATCTATCGGAAAGAAGTAAAACAAGATTCCATATCCAACTATTCTTATGAAAGTTTTTGCCCTAGAGAATGTAATAACCCAAATTGTTGGTGACATGATTCAATGTTCTTCTGTGGTAAGCAAGCTTCCTACCTTCTCACCAATGTTAGACCAGACCATGGAAAGGTCTGAAGCAACCACTTAGAAAAAGAAATTTGTTCCTATTGAAGTAAAGCAGAAAAAGAAGTTTGAACCCACTCCTAAGCAATCCATGCTAGCCTCTAAGAAGACTGGTAGAATGAAGGTATCTGGTGTGAAGAAAGCCAAAAAGCTTATTTTGGAAGAATCAGAAGAGTTTGAAGAGTATGATTATCCCATTAAGGCACAACCTGAGAGTGTTGTTCCTCTCTTCTCCTAGTTCAAGAAGTTTAAGGGCTCTAAAGTCTTAGAAAAGTCATCAGAATCTGATGACAAGATCTCTCTCAACCAACTCAGAAGCAAAGTTATGGCTCAACAAAAGAAGATTGCTATTGCTGCTCCTTCATCTCCTCCTTAATAGAAGAGATACACCCTATCTGCAGATGAAAGTAAGCAATTCATTAGATAAAGCAGTATCAAGAGATGTGTTCTTGCTACTACACGAAAATGTAGTCTTAAATAGATATTATGGAAAAGTCTAGTGGGTGTCCAAGCTACACTAAGTTGATTAGGTTTATTGAAGCTCACTTCAAGAACTACCCTGAGGTTGACATCAAAGGTTGGACCAATGTAGATTGGGTCAATAGGCTCTATAAAGTCTTTGTTGAGTACATAATGGATGAAAATATTTTCAAGAAAAAGGTTGAAGAAAGAAGGAAAAGAAAAAGAGTTGAAGCACAACAAGAGGCAAGTCAGAAGAAGTTGAAGTCTGATACTGTAGGTTCCCCTACCCCTCAAACTAAGACTACCTCAACACCAAACCTAGATTAGTCATCTAAACCAAATCAAATTCCCCAACTTGATCAGACCTCAAAACTTGATCAGACCTTAAACCCTAACCAGACCTCAAACCCTAACCAGACCTTACCCCAACATACTTCTCTTGAACTCACCCTTGCTACCACTCCTCCACTACCACCTAGAAACCTTTGTATCTTTCCTCCTAGACCTCATCCAAACCAACACATCAATAACTACCCATTCACCCTAGTTACCCCTGACCTTCCTCTCTTTAAAATCATCAAATCTGTCCTAGACATAAATGACGTAGGATACCATCACCCCATCAGCCTCTTCATTGTTAAAGCCTTTGGTTTTGATCCTAAGAAAATCAAAATCTTTGACCCTACACCTCACTTTCCTCCAACCCCTAAGTCACCTTTACATCAGATTCAACTATGTTTCATGCTTTAAAGTCAAAATAATCAAGAGTTAAGTTTGATATGCGCCAAGGCAAGTAGTTTCACAAGTTTCATTGTGTTGTTTCTCATGGAAAGAAGCTTTTAATTGCATTAGATCGCTTGAATCCCAAGGCTGTGATTATAAATAAAGAAAGATTGAAGAAGCCCCTTCCTTCTAAGGGAGTGTACTATTAGGCTACCTGGGATGATCCCATACCTTCTAAGCTTTCTGAAGATTCCTTAAAAAGTATCTTTTCTGCCCCTCATCCCAATGAGGATCATGCAAGTGCTCTTTGAAATCATCACTTATGGAAGCTAAAACGAGAAGGATCTTACTCTTACACATCTTCCAAGAATAAAGAACCCTTTCATGCTCAAATCTATTGGGAGCATCATGGCATAGTCTTCAAATGCAGTATCTGCTCTGTAAACTAGCTTATCTTCTTTTATGAACCATCTGTCATTTTTATCTACTCTTCAGAGATTTTTGTCACCCAGACTCGTTACCCCCTCTTTGTTTTAACTGCTACCTCCATCCTTATCATCACTCTTTCAGCCTATAGTCTTACCTTCTCACCTCTACCTAGCCCCTCCTCTTTGTTGATAACAAAAGGGTGAGTAGAGTAGTATAGTCTTTTATGAGCTTAGTCTTAGGGGGAGTCTCCTTAGTTGTCTTAGGGAGTGGAGTAATGTTTTGTAATGATTTCTAATAAACTCTGAATCTTTTTGAAGTTAATTTAATGCTCTGAATCTTTGCTTTTTAAAGTTAATATAAATCTATTTTGCTTTGATATGTTATTTTGCTCTGGATCATAATGTAAAGATTAATAGACTATGATATATTTAGATAAATATGCTCTAGCTCACATGCTCTGATTAAGCTACGCTTTGATTCTTAATCACATAAGAAAGCTTTCTCTAATAATCAAATGTCTAATTTATATATGCTAAGATATGTATGCTTTGATTTATTCTCTAGATAAATATGCTTTAGCATTAAAAGTATGACTTGCGTTTCTTTTAGGCTCTAGCCTATTTTGCTCTGTTAAATCATAATCTTGTCAGATTTTAAGCCTTAGTGATTTAACTCCTAATTGAAACTTAAAGATCTTTTGAATAAGTGCTCTGATGCTATATGAAATCTTGATGTTTTGATGAATGGTTGTACCAGTAGTAGTACCTTTCCATGAACCTCTTCTCACTTATGTGGCACATGACATTATCCGCGTATTCAAACTCATGCACTTGCACTTTGAGCGTGGACAACAAAGCTTCTAGGTAGCTTTAAAACCAGGCGTGTTCGTCATAGCAAACAAAATAAACTCTAATAACCTCATCATAAACTCTTTAGTCACTCGCTGGCTACGATCTAGCTAGTTGTACATCCATCGCCGATTTATTGGAACCTCCATTCATGATATCTAACAAGCAGAGTTCTAGTTACTTTAATTTAAATATTTGGAAGACTAACATTCATGGTTCACTCTCTATCTCTTAGATATTGTAAGTAGGTGGGGCCCTATCCCGTTCAGGATGAATATGTAACCATCCATAACCCATCGATGTTGTTTATGGTCTATCTTGTATTATTGATGTTCATTTAGAATTTCAGCAGCATTTCACATTAATCGCCGAGTACACAGAGATACGTGTGGTATAAAACACCGCACGCAGACATGCACCCAGAGACAATATGAAACACAGTTACCGAAATTTCAAATGAACACTAACAACACAAGATAGACCACAAACAACATTGATGGGTTACACCCTACTGGTTATAAATTCATCCCAAATTATCCAACCGAGACAATTCAAGATCCAACACAACACGGTATGTCGACCGGTTGTCTTGAATCTTGAATGGGAACCTAGTGGGTACAGACACGACTAAACCCTACATTGTTAAACTTTAACATACTTCTTTATGTACCCTAAAACAGGGAGCCTACCAAAATTTTGGCAGAGTCTCCCCTGTAAACTAGACATTTCTAAATTTTTTACGATGCCCTATTACACACAGAAGATTTTCCAGTACAGTTCAATATATACGTTATGCATTGTATATGAAATTGAGGGAGGTAATCACCACAACCTAGTGAGCTTTGCTTTCCACTAACAAACAACAATACACATGCATCAAACATCATGTTATTAGCATACAAAACAAATGCCTAATGAGCTCTGTTCTCCACTAACAAACAACAATACACATGCATATAAGACATGTTATCAACACATAAAACCAATGTCTAATGAGCTCTGCTCTCCACTAACAAACAACAATAAACATGCATTCAATGATACTGTTAAGCAACAGTTTGTACAATAGTGCTTTGATAAACTTATCTCTATACTACACCTAATTGCAATCAAAGCACCTAAGTGTACGTCCTCAAAAGTCTTGTCTGAGTAGGGCGATGGCTGTAACGAAAAGACATAACTTACTTAGTCATAAAGAAAAATAATTCACATAGTTATGAGACCTGCAAGGGGAAAGTTTTCATATTTTTCCCATTAAAATTATAATTAAAATATTTCACTTATCAAATAAAAGAGATAACTACAAACATAAAATAAAATGCTTATAACATTCGACAAAATATGATGATTCAATAGAAAAGGAAAATTACAAGTAGTTAAAGGTTTACAAGAGAAACAATCAATTTAACTAATTATTCAGTGGTGTTTTTTTGGATTCTAAAAGTTTAAAGGGTTAAAAATCATCTTTTTTTACATGAGGCTTTTTCTAAACTTTATATTTTATAATGAGTGAATTTATATTTTAAATCAAAAGAAAATGAGCCATTCTAATAACAAAATGATTTTTTTTATGATAACCACAGGATCTATTAAGGGTTTAATCACAATTTACTACAACAAAAACACATTTTAGAGTTGAAATATAGTGTTGGCTTTACGACATATACTAACTAGTATAAGTATTATTTTAAAATTGTGTCTATGTAAAGATTAGAATTAGATCATGATTTACAAGAGAGAAAGAGATACAGAATAATTGACAGGGCCCGCAAGCGCACGGGTTATGTCGCGTAATATAAAAGATTATCGTTCTCCACAGGGACTGTGTTCAAAGTACCAGCATATTGAAATTTAATTATCCACACAATTAATTTTTAAGATTTTTATAAAATAAAGCATAAATTAAAGTTGCACAGAATATGAATAAATATAAAAATAAAATTTACTTGACACTTAAAAAATCAGAGTTGAGAATATCTTGGGATTTCGGGGGATTAAGACTCTATTTTATATTTAATGAATTTTAACTTTTCATAAATAAGAATCGAATTAAGTTTTCCAAGGCGAATTTTCCAAAAGCTAATTAATATGTTCCTCTTGGAATCCTATTAATGTACCTAACCTATGGAAAGCGCTGCTTAATCCTCAGAAAGGCCCATTATCGTTTTATGAAAATCCCTTTTATTTCCTCAAAAGAATTTTGATTACTTTCACGGTTTTACCGAGGTCACAAAAAG
The DNA here is from genome assembly GCA_037962975.1 of Clitoria ternatea. NCBI lineage: Eukaryota > Viridiplantae > Streptophyta > Magnoliopsida > Fabales > Fabaceae > Clitoria > Clitoria ternatea. The sequence continues at coordinate 112,929,745 of CM075671.1, forward strand.
CATTTCAAAAATCTTAGGTTTAGTTCAAAGCTTTCCGGTAAAAATAAATCTCTCGATTCTATTTATTACCTAAACTTACTAATATACCCGTAAGTATACAGTTTTAACATTTAGGTTCTTGTTAGGAATTACTAAAAGCATTAAGCATAATTGAACTAAATGGAAAACAGAAATTTATTTAATTCCAAGTCAAAATAACATTAAAATAAAATATTATCATACCCCCTTTATCCCAAGATAATTAATTTAGCTACTCATGAAATAATTTAAATTCACGTAAATAATGGAAAAATAAAACATACAAGACATGGTAAAAATAAAGACTTACGGGTTTCTCCAAAAGCTCAGAATAATTTACCACTGTAATTCCTTGTTGCAATAATTTCTCCACCAATTACAAATTTAAAATCTCACTTTTACAGCCCTCACACTCTTACAAAATAAAAGAAAGAAAAGAAAATAAAAAGAAAGAGAAGAAAAATGAACAGAGAAAGAAAAATGGAAAAGAAGAAAACTAAAGAGAAAAGGAGAGAAAGTAACGAAGAAAATAAATCTGATGGTAATTGATGGGAAGAGATGATTGATGCTATACTCCTGGTTGCTCTCCCTTTTATAGGCGAATGGATGAATGAATCCAGCTAAGGAAACGCGTTAAAATTTGCAAGTGGGAGAAACTTTCGGTGCATGTGAATTCCAGCTATGCCAACTTGTTTCCAATTTGCATATTTAATATTTCCAATAATTTGGTGCTTGGATTTTAGTGAAGATTGGTGCAGAATGATGAAATTCATAGTGAAAAAATGTTATTTTCCCACAAATCCGAGTGAAAGCTTGCTGGACGGTGTTGGTGAGTGAACTGGACAGCGTGGAGAGGAGTTGCTGTTAGATGGAGATCTGGACGTTGTGGGCTGGACGGTGTTGAATTGATGAAAAGTCTGGGCGGTCTTGAGAGGGTTACTGGGCGGTGTTATGTATTAGAAGAAGAAAGGGAGACGGTGTTGGGAAGTTGGGTGGTGTGTTGAGGTGAGGACGGTTGGGCGGTGTGTTGAGGTGAGGACGGTTGGGCGGTGTTGAGAATATTAGGAAGGAGAGGACGGTGTTGTGGATTAGGAGAGGAGTCTGGGCGGAGTTGTGGATTAGGAGCCTGGGCGGTATTGGTTGGAGAGAAGTCTGGGCGGTATGGATGGAAAGGAAAGGTGAAGTGGGACGGTGTGTGGTATGGATTAGAAGGGGACAGCGGATAGAAGAGAAGAATGTGGGTCGGTTTTGAAAGGAGAAGGGACGGTGTTGTGGCTTGAAGGAAAATAGAAGGAGGCGGTGTTGATGGAGGTAGTGATCCGGTGTTGCATTTGTGAAGAATTGGGTCGGTGTTTGGAGGAGAACCGATCGGTGATGAAGCTGAATAAAAGGACGGGTGAAGACTTACTGAAGAGCATCTTTCATTCAGTCAGAATTGACTGTAGAAAGACTCGGAACCGTCTGAAACATTCACTCGGCTGTCTCTGAATTTGGACCACTCAGTTAAAGCTCTGCTCGGATTTTGCATTGGAATTCACTCGGACAAATTTATTTACTCATTCAAATGATAAAATCACATCTTCACTCGGAAGTCCGAGTTAATTTCCACTCGGATTTGACTTCACTTTCACTCAGAAACTTGGACTTTGAAGGACTGGAATCTGGCTGATAGAATTCTTCCATGTCCGAGCCTTGCTTTGCTCAGAAATGCATCTTTCTGACCCAACTTACTCGGAATTCCTTTCCTTGGAGACTTCTCACTCGGGCTCAGTGTGAAACTTGAGAGTCTGCCCAAGTGTGATTCATTTTCGGTCGGATTTTTCCTTCCTTGCTAAGAATTACTCGGAAATGCTTTGTTCTGCTTGAGAATGTCATTTTCTCTGAGTGAGACCACTCGGATTCCTCCTTAGTCAGCATTTATTCATTTCAGTGGCCTCTTCTACTCGGAATCCATTCACTCGGAACAAGTTTCACTCGGATTAGTTGCAATCAGCAAACCTTTCACTCGGATAATAGCTTTGGACATATTTATTGGAGGTCAGTCTCCTTTTTTCACTCGGAATGGATGCAGTCGGGGAGTTTCCACTCAGAATCACCTTCAACCGAGACTTATTCCATTTCAGCATTGGTCCTTCACTCCAGTCATCTATTTATCACTCGGAATGGCTTTGACAGGGAACATTTCACTTGGATTTTCCTCCAGCAGTGTAGTATTCCACTCGGTAATACTCTATTCTGAGTCCTTCCACTCGGATTTGGTCATTTCTGAGTTATCCCACTCAGATTTCAGTGCTCTGAGCCGAATTTTTGCTTTTTGAGTCGGATTTCAGCTTTAAAAAGAGAATTCTTTCCACTTTGGGCTTGTTCTTCTTGTTTCTTTATCATTTTATGGTCTTTTTTCTCTTGTTTTTGACCCTTTATTACCTTAATTCCTGCAAAATAACATACCCAAGTAGACTAGAGTGGAAAGAAAGCAAAAATTGCAATAAATAAAGGAAATACAGTGGATAATGACTAAAATCCTAAGCAAACTAGATTTAATTTATTATATTATAAAGCATTTATCAAAATACCCCAAACCAAAACATTGCTTGTCCTCAAGCAATCACCATATTCACAAGATAAAATACAGAAAACACTAAACTTAATAAACTAAGGAATTCAAAACAGAGAAACAGATTTATTCAAATGCCAGTTTTATTTTTCTTATGTGAATCAATTTTCAATGTCAAGACTTTAGATACTCTTCTCACAATTTTCACTCAAGTGTTTAAAGGTTTGTGTATCTCTCAAATCATCATAGTCAAAAAATATTACCATAAGCTTGTTAATAAACCAGAAACTCCACAGTTTAGATAGAAAATATGTCAAAGTCTAAAGGTCTTTCAAAGGTTGTAACGTGGCCTTGGGTTGTATTGGTAGGAATTTCAAGAAAAATGGAATACAAAAGGGCTTTAACATCATGAATGATTCAAATTACCATTATAATTTTAACAGAGCAAATTTTTGAACTTTTATGGACTTTTTTGGAATTCATTCAATATCATCCTTTTGATTTTCTTTTTCTTTTTCTTGCTTTTCTTTGCATCCAATGCCATATTTTTCTTAAGTCCTTTTTATTTCTTTGCTCCACTAAATTTCCAACTTTTTCACCATTTAAGAGAATATTAGTCAATGAAAGGTTTCAAAGAAAAAATTTTCACTTTTAGGCTCAAAAGGGGCAACTAGGGGTCAAATTATACAAAATTCTGAGGCTTAAGAATAAGACCTAATTGTGCCTTTATCATCCTAAGACATATAATCAAAAACCATTTTGAATCGGTTGAAAAACAAGTTCTAGAATATTAATGACTATGAGATTCACTCAATCAAGAAAATATGGGTTTTGAAAATTTATTTGATAGATAACCCATTTTGGCTCAAGTCTAACCATGGAAAGTCTTTTCAAAGAAAATTTTAATCACATAAGGTTCATTTAAGCATTTATTTGGCATTTAAACAATCAAATTTTGAAAATTTTACTCAAAATTTTGAGATCCTTAGATACTTTAGCCTTGTGTTCAAAGTAAATTTATCATGCAATCATGGTAAATTACAAGATTACAAACAAATCAAAGAAAACACACATGCATAATAAAATGACAATCACACAACGTAAACAAAACAGTTAAGTTTTCTTACCTACCACCCCAAAAAATTTTGACATTGTCCTCAATGTTAAAATGGATGATAAAAGAATAAGAAAACTTACCTGTAATAACCCCAAAGCAGCATCTGACATAGTTGGTTTTTTTTTTTTATAAGAATAAAAGCTTAAAATAAAACAACAACTTTTTATAGGGTTACCTCCCTATCAGTGCTAAGTTTTAAGTCTTCAGCCAGACTTCTCACCGTTTGGATTTACTCATCAGGAGCATCAAACAAGTCCAAGTCACTTGCTTGTTGTATTGGTTGACCGGTGAAGTAATGCTTTACTCTCTGTCCATTTACCCTAAATGTACCAGATTTCTCGCTCCATAGTTCGACAGCTCCAAAGGGAAAGACTTTTGTCACCTTGAATGGTCCCGACCATCGGGATCTCAGTTTACCTGGAAAAAGCTTCAATCTGGAATTAAACAAAAAAACCATATCACCTGGATTAAATGTTCTCCGTTGGATGTGACGATCATGCCATTGTTTGGTTTTTTCTTTATAAATTCTGGCATTTTCATATGCATCTAGACGGAGTTCTTCAAGCTCATTTAATTCCAACAATCTTTGTTCACCTGCAGCCTTATGATCAAAGTTAAGAGTTTTAACAGCCCAAAAAGATTTATATTCTAGCTCAACAGGTAAATGACAGGGCTTCCCATATACTAGCTTAAAAGGTGTGGTTCCAATGGGAGTTTTGTATGCGGTCCGATACGCCCATAAGGAATCATCTAACTTAATAGACCAATCCTTACGTGATGTATTCACCACTTTTTGAAGAATATTTTTAATTTCCCGATTGGATACCTCAACTTGTCCACTAGTTTGTGGGTGATAAGGTGTAGCAACCTTATGCTTAACTCCATATTTCTTTAAAAGGGTCTGAAAAGTTTTCTCAATAAAATGAGACCCTCCATCACTTATAACACATTTTGGGACCCCAAACCTTGGAAATATTATTTTCTTGAAAAGTTTAATAACAGTCTTAGCATCAGAATAGGGTGAAGCAATGACTTCCACCCATTTTGACACATAGTCAACTGCCACTAATATGAACTGATTTCCAAAAGAAGAGGGAAAGGGACCCATAAAATCAACACCCCATACATCAAACAGTTCAACTTCTAAAATTGTATTCAATGGCATTTCTTGTCTCTTACCAATGTTACCTGTTCTTTGGCAAGCATCACAAGTTAGAACATACTTACGTACATCCTTAAAAATATTTGGCCAATAGAACCCAGCTTGCAATATTTTAGCAGCTGTCTTGGAGGTGCTCATGTGCCCTCCACAGGAAAGAGAATGGCAATGATCCAGGATAGCATGGACATCATCTTGTGAAACACATCTCCGAATCATACCATCTGCACATTGCTTGAAAAGGAGTGGTTCATCCCAATAATAATGCTTGACATCTGCATAAAACTTTTTCCTTTACTGAAAGCTAAGATCAGGAGGTAAGATACCACATGCAAGAAAATTTACAAAATCAGCATACCAAGGAACACGTTGGATACTAAGATTCAAGAGTTGTTCATCTGGAAAAGATTCATTGATAGGAATATTATCTGTTTCTTCTTTTTCAGATGTCAACCTAGATAGGTGGTCAGCGACCAAGTTCTCGGTACCCTTCTTGTCCTTAATTTCCAAGTCAAATTCTTGCAATATTAGAATCCACCTAATTAATCTAGGCTTTACTTCCTTTTTATTCAATAGATACTTAATGGCAGAGTGGTCAGTGTAAACAGTAACATGTGAACCTACCAAATAAGACCTAAATTTATCAAAAGCAAAGACAATAGCTAACAGTTCTTTTTCAGTTGTGGCATAATTTACCTGAGCATCATCTAGCGTCCGGCTGGCATAATGAATTACATGAAGCTTTTTATCCTTTCTTTGCCCCAACACAGCTCCCACTGCGTAATCACTCGCATCGCACATCAGCTCAAATGGGAGTTTCCAATCAGGTGGTTGTACGATGGGGGCAGAGATTAGAGCTTGCTTAATCCTGCAAAAAGCTTCCATACAAGATGAATCAAAATTGAAAGGCACATCCTTACCCAGAAGAGTTGTAAGAGGCTTTGTGATTTTGGAGAAATCTTTAATGAACCTGCGATAAAACCCTGCATGTCCAAGAAAACTCCGAATACCTTTCACATTCGTGGGTGGAGGTAATTTTTTAATTACTTCCACTTTAGCCTTATCAACTTCTATACCTCTCTCAGACACAAGGTGTCCAAGAACTATGCCTTCTCTTACCATAAAATGACATTTTTCCCAATTTAGAACCAAATTGGTTTCTTCACAATGCTGTAAGACTTGGCACAAATTTGTTAAACAATTATCAAAATCCAAACCATGCACTGAAAAATCATCCATAAAGACTTCCATCACATTTTCAATAAGATCAGAAAAAATTGCTTGCATACACCTTTGAAAAGTCGCAGGTGCATTACATAAACCAAAAGGCATACGTCTATAAGCATAAGTCCCATAAGGGCAAGTGAAGGTAGTCTTTTCTTGATCAGATGGATGAATGGGAATTTGATGAAAACCTGAATACCCATCCAAATAACAGAAATAAGAGTGTTTTGCAAGTCTTTCAAGCATCTGATCAATAAAAGGGAGGGGAAAATGATCTTTTTTCGTGGCGCTATTTAACTTCCTATAATCAATGCACATGCGCCAACCAGAGACAATCCTAGTAGGAATCAAGTTATGTTTATCATTTTCAATCACAGTTATTCCCCCCTTTTTAGGCACCACATGGACAGGACTTACCCATTTACTACTATCAACAGGATATATGACTCCAGCATCAAGTAATTTCAAAATTTCCTTTTTAACCACTTCTTGCATTTTAGGATTTAATCTCCTAAGTGGTTCTACTGTGGGCCTACTTTCATCTTCTACAGTAATCCTGTGCATACAAAGAGAAGGGCTAATCCCTTTGATATCATCCATTGTATAACCTATTACCTTTCTATACAACCTAAGTTGTTTCAAAAGTTTTTCAGTTTTAGATGGATTCAATTCAGCATTGATAATCACAGGATATGTGGAATTAGGACCAAGAAATTCATACCTTAATGAAGCTGGTAAAGGTTTTAATTCCACATTGGGGCTTACCACTTTGTCACACATGACCTCAGTATCATGTGGGGCCTCAGAGCAATCAGATGTTTCTGTCGGCTCAATCATGAAAATAGTTTCAAGTGGGTCATTAGGAAGGGTTGATTCCTTTACCACTTGTTCGACAAAATCCACAGTACAGCAAACATCATTATAAGGTTTTTCTAAAACATTTTTCAAGTTGAAATCAACCTTTTGATCTCCAACAGTTAGAGACAACTTACCATTCTTGACATCAATCACAGCACCTGCAGTTGCTAAAAATGGTCTGCCTAAAATAATAGGAATCAAAGAATCTTCGTCCATTTCAAGCACAACAAAGTCAGCAGGTATAAAAAATTTTCCTATCTTAATAGGAACATCCTCTAAAATTCCTACAGGATATTTTACAGATCTATCAGCCAATTGTAAAGACATCCTAGTAGGTTTTAGTTCACCCAATCCTAACTTTTCAGCAACAGATAATGGCATTAAACTCACACTCGCTCCTAAATCACACAATGCTTTATCTATATTCATGTCACCAATCATGCAAGGAATAGAGAAACTACCTGGATCTTGGAGCTTGGGTGGAAGTTTCTTTTGAATTAGAGCACTGCACTCTTCAGTAAGTGCTACTGTACCATCTTCCTCCAGTCTTCTTTTGTTGGACAGAATGTCCTTCAGGAACTTTGCATATGTGGGCATTTGCTGCAAAGCATCTGTAAAAGGAATATTAATATACAATTTCTTTAAAACATCAAGGAACTTACCAAATTGTTTGTCCAACTTTGCTTTAGCTAAGCGCTGAGGAAATGGAATGGGAGGTTGATATGGCTTAACCTCCTCCTTCTTTTCTTGTGGTTTCTCTTCTTCAATTACTGGATGAGATGAAGATTCATCGACTTTCCTTTCCTCCTTTGCTGTCTTGTCAACTGGCCCATCATATTGAGTACCACTTCTAAGAGTGACAGCCATGGTTTGGTTAGATGGTCCAGCCTCTGGTTTCCCAGGAAATGTTCCCGGTGCTCTTTGAGAATAGGAGGCTTGTTGGGCAATTTGATTTTCCAGTATTTTGTTGTGAGTGGCAAGAGAGTCCACTTTTGAAGCCAAGTTTTTTATTGCATCAGAGAATTCATCATTTTGTTTAAGTTGAGTAGCTACAAATGTCTCCATCAAGGATTCTAGCTTTGATTTTTATGGAATATAGGTTCCTTGTTGAGGTTTGTAGTTACTTTGGAATTGAGGTGGCCTATTTTGGAAGCCAGGTGGACCTTGTGGAGGTCTGTAGTTACCTTGATAGTTTCCACCATAGTTTCCAATAGCGTCCACCTGATGCATTTCTTGTTCTTGATTAGGGGTCATTGCTAAATGGCAGTTTGTAGCTTCATGTCTTGAAACACCACAAACTTCACAAACAATATTAGTAGCACCTGTTGACCCTATTTTATCAAGTTTTAATGTTAATGCTTCAACTTTGGCAGAAAGTAGGGAAAGAGCATCAACAGAGTACTTACCTGGTGTTTTAGAAGGTAATCCTCTCTCAGAGTTCCATTGGTGAGTGTTTTGAGCTATTTCCTCGATCAGGTTCTCAGCTTCATCAACATTTTTACTCATGAAGGCTCCTCCAGCTACAGCATCTAAAGAGATGTTTTGTGTGGAAGTTAGTCCATTATAAAAAATATGGATTGTCAACCACCTTTCTATCCCATGGTGAGGACATTCTCTTAGCAACTCTCTATATCTCTCCCAGGCTTCATACAAGGATTCATCATCTTTTTATGAAAAATTGATGATTTGTTTTCTCAGCACATCAGTCTTGTTTCTTGGGTACCATTTATTGATAAAAGCACTGGACAATTGTTCCCAAGTCGTGATGGATCCTTCAGGAAGAGAGTATAACCACGCTCTTGCTTTATCTCTTAAGGAGAAAGGGAAAAGTCTTAAGCGAATGGCATCATTGGTGGCTCCGTTCATCTTCAGGGTGTCACAATATTCAAGAAAGATTTGAAGGTGAAGATTTGGATCTTCGGAGGGTAATCCTCCGAATTGGTTCTGTTGAACCATTGAGAGTAGTGAAGGCTTCAATTCAAAATTATTAGCCTCCACTGTGGGTCTAAGGATGCTAGATCCTCTCCCATTAGTGCTTGGAGCGGCAAAATCTCTTAAGGGTCTGTGTTGGTTTGCCATTTGTTTTTCTTTTTGTTCTTTTTGTTGTTTTTGTTGTTTTCTCAAAGCTCTAAGGGTACGTTCTATCTCAGGGTCAAATCCTAAGTTTAGATCGACACTATGGCTTCGTCGCATAAATAGAAAATAAATGACCAATAAAACAAATAATTACAAAAATAAAACAACAACAGATACACAGAATATAGAACAAAATACAAAATTACAAAGAAAATAAAAATATTAACAAGTATGATCTAATCGAATTTCAATATTGCCGATATTTGAGGGACAACAGTCCCCGGCAACGGTGCCAAAAACTTGACAGGGCCCGCAAGCGCACGGGTTATGTCGCGTAATATAAAAGATTATCGTTCTCCACAGGGACTGTGTTCAAAGTACCAGCATATTGAAATTTAATTATCCACACAATTAATTTTTAAGATTTTTATAAAATAAAGCACAAATTAAAGTTGCACAGAATATGAATAAATATAAAAATAAAATTTACTTGACACTTAAAAAATCAGAGTTGAGAATATCTTGGGATTTCGGGGGATTAAGACTTTATTTTATATTTAATGAATTTTAACTTTTTATAAATAAGAATCGAATTAAGTTTTCCAAGGCGAATTTTCCAAAAGCTAATTAATATGTTCCTCTCGGAATCCTATTAATGTACCTAACCTATGGAAAGCGCTGCTTAATCCTCAGAAAGGCCCATTATCGTTTTATGAAAATCCCTTTTATTTCCTCAAAAGAATTTTGATTACTTTCACGGTTTTACCGAGGTCACAAAAAGCATTTCAAAAATCTTAGGTTTAGTTCAAAGCTTTCCGGTAAAAATAAATCTCTCGATTCTATTTATTACCTAAACTTACTAATATACCCGTAAGTATACAGTTTTAACATTTAGGTTCTTGTTAGGAATTACTAAAAGCATTAAGCATAATTGAACTAAATGGAAAACAGAAATTTATTTAATTCCAAGTCAAAATAACATTAAAATAAAATATTATCATACCCCCTTTATCCCAAGATAATTAATTTAGCTACTCATGAAATAATTTAAATTCACGTAAATAATGGAAAAATAAAACATACAAGACATGGTAAAAATAAAGACTTACGGGTTTCTCCAAAAGCTCAGAATAATTTACCACTGTAATTCCTTGTTGCAATAATTTCTCCACCAATTACAAATTTAAAATCTCACTTTTACAGCCCTCACACTCTTACAAAATAAAAGAAAGAAAAGAAAATAAAAAGAAAGAGAAGAAAAATGAACAGAGAAAGAAAAATGGAAAAGAAGAAAACTAAAGAGAAAAGGAGAGAAAGTAACGAAGAAAATAAATCTGATGGTAATTGATGGGAAGAGATGATTGATGCTATACTCCTGGTTGCTCTCCCTTTTATAGGCGAATGGATGAATGAATCCAGCTAAGGAAACGCGTTAAAATTTGCAAGTGGGAGAAACTTTCGGTGCATGTGAATTCCAGCTGTGCCAACTTGTTTCCAATTTGCATATTTAATATTTCCAATAATTCGGTGCTTGGATTTTAGTGAAGATTGGTGCAGAATGATGAAATTCATAGTGAAAAAATGTTATCTTCCCACAAATCCGAGTGAAAGCTTGCTGGACGGTGTTGGTGAGTGAACTGGACAGCGTGGAGAGGAGTTGCTGTTAGATGGAGATCTGGACGTTGTGGGCTGGACGGTGTTGAATTGATGAAAAGTCTGGGCGGTCTTGAGAGGGTTACTGGGCGGTGTTATGTATTAGAAGAAGAAAGGGAGACGGTGTTGGGAAGTTGGGCGGTGTGTTGAGGTGAGGATGGTTGGGCGGTGTGTTGAGGTGAGGACGGTTGGGCGGTGTGTTGAGGTGAGGACGGTTGGGCGGTGTTGAGAATATTAGGAAGGAGAGGACGGTGTTGTGGATTAGGAGAGGAGTCTGGGCGGAGTTGTGGATTAGGAGCCTGGGCGGTATTAGTTGGAGAGAAGTCTGGGCGGTATGGATGGAAAGGAAAGGTGAAGTGGGACGGTGTGTGGTATGGATTAGAAGGGGACAGCGGATAGAAGAGAAGAATGTGGGTCGGTTTTGAAAGGAGAAGGGACGGTGTTGTGGCTTGAAGGAAAATAGAAGGAGGCGGTGTTGATGGAGGTAGTGATCCGGTGTTGCATTTGTGAAGAATTGGGTCGGTGTTTGGAGGAGAACCGATCGGTGATGAAGCTGAATGAAAGGACGGGTGAAGACTTACTGAAGAGCATCTTTCATTCAGTCAGAATTGACTGCAGAAAGACTCGGAACCGTCTGAAACATTCACTCGGCTGTCTCTGAATTTGGACCACTCGGTTAAAGCTCTGCTCGGATTTTGCATTGGAATTCACTCGGACAAATTTATTTACTTATTCAAATGATAAAATCACATCTTCACTCGGAAGTCCGAGTTAATTTCCACTCGGATTTGACTTCACTTTCACTCAGAAACTTGGACTTTGAAGGACTGGAATCTGGCTAATAGAATTCTTCCATGTTCGAGCCTTGCTTTGCTCGGAAATGCATCTTTCTGACCCAACTTACTCGGAATTCCTTTCCTTGGAGACTTCTCACTCGGGCTCAGTGTGAAACTTGAGAGTCTGCCCGAGTGTGATTCATTTCCGGTCGGATTTTTCCTTCCTTGCTAAGAATTACTCGGAAATGCTTTGTTCTGCTTGAGAATGTCATTTTCTCTGAGTGAGACCACTCAGATTCCTCCTTAGTCAGCATTTATTCATTTTAGTGGCCTCTTCTACTCGGAATCCATTCACTCGGAACAGGTTTTACTCGGATTAGTTGCAATCAGCAAACCTTTCACTCGGATAATAGCTTTGGACATATTTATTGGAGGTCAGTCTCCTTTTTTCACTCGGAATGGATGCAGTCGGGGAGTTTCCACTTGGAATCACCTTCAACCGAGACTTATTCCATTTCAGCATTGGTCCTTCACTCCAGTCAGTTATTTATCACTCGGAATGGCTTTGACAGGGAACATTTCACTCAGATTTTCCTCCAGCAGTGCAGTATTCCACTCGGCAATGCTCTATTCTGAGTCCTTCCACTCGGATTTGGTCATTTCTGAGTTATCCCACTCGGATTTCAGTGCTCTGAGCCGAATTTTTGCTTTCTGAGTCGGATTTCAGCTTTAAAAAGAGAATTCTTTCCACTTTGGGCTTGTTCTTCTTGTTTCTTTATCATTTTATGGTCTTTTTTCTCTTGTTTTTGACCCTTTATTACCTTAATTCCTGCAAAATAACATACCCAAGTAGACTAGAGTGGAAAGAAAGCAAAAATTGCAATAAATAAAGGAAATACAGTGGATAATGACTAAAATCCTAAGCAAACTAGATTTAATTTATTATATTATAAAGCATTTATCAATAATTATTATAAATAATTAGCTTGATTGGTTAACACAAGATACTGTGATGTCCAATATAGAAGACTTTTTAAAGATATGGCTATAATTGATGGTACCCTAAGATACATAGAAGTTTGTTGACAACTTTCTAGTGAATCTCCAGGGGATTATGCATAAATTGAAAAAGTTTATTTATTGTAAAAACAATGTTAGGCCTAGTCAGAATGGCATACTACAAGCCTATAAACAATATTGGTAGGTCCTTGATGAAGCCTTGTATAGATTTGCTCTTGAAGATCCTTGTCAATGTCTACTTAATGAATAAGCCAACCTTTGGAAATAAGTTTAGCAGTTGACACAATTATGATAATTTTCATGACTAGACTAAAGGTTTCTGAATAATCCAACCCTTCTTATTTCAAAAATATACTTATTGACACTTATTCAATTTTTTTACTGGTATTTCAAAAAAAAAGTGTAAAGCTCTTTATTTAACATTTCTCTAATTAATTATTTCTATGCTTTAGCAATCAGGCATGAGCATAACTATGATTTATTAAAAATGAAATTCTATAATTTCTTTTACATGTAGACCAAATGCTCTTAAGGCATTGTAGGACAGAGCTTAGTGAGTCAATGTCTCAAAAGGACTTACATTATTTAAGGAGGAAGTTAGAAGCCATTTAATAAGAATCACAAAAGTGAGAAATACCTCCCCCCAAACATATATTTGCAAGTGAAGATACTAGTAAAGGGTGATGACAAGCAGAAAAACAGAATATAAGAGAGAAGAAGGCATTAAGCTTATGCCTAGATGTAATGAAATAAGAACTACATTAATGAAATAATAACCATTCTATTTCCTATACTTAAATGTATTGAGAAATGCATTAATGTTAACTTATTTTTTAAAGATACAAGAATTTAGGTGATTTGACAGGAAATCAATGAATATGTAAACACTTATATTACATGTTATTTAAATTTCATATGGAGCTTAGATACATTTTATTAACACCTAAATATAGATTTGTAATACACTTATTTATGGAGGATCTTAAAGTTTTGCCTTATCAAAAGAAGAAAAAGGAAAAAGTAAAGAAATATATAGAAGTACCTAAGTTCTATTTTCTCAATTCAAAAGTACCTAAGTTTTATAAGTGGGAGGCATTTCTATAACACAATTATCAAGCAAGGTGTATCTTCCCACTCATACAATATTCAACTTTCAATGAAAGTGTGTGATATAAATCCAAAAATATAAATGAAAAAGAAAGAAAAACCTCCCAGGGACAATTACACAACTAAACCATGAAAGTTTATTCATAGAGCATTTGAAATGTCAATATAAGTGGACGAAACCAACCAAACTGAAACACCCAATTCACTTAAAATTATACCTCTTCTCCAAATTATTAACCTAAAGTACAATATTCAGGAAGAATATTTCAATTTTTACCATGGTTAACAATGTTTTATTTTTTCAAAAGATGACCTGACCAATTGTTGATAGCTAGTTGTCTTCGCCCTTCTTGGTTTTGTTTGTTTTTTCTATTAAAATCCTATAACCCTTTATTTTTATATTCAGTTCTTCATTCCTCTTCTCTAGAAAATAGTTCATCTTCGTGTATGAGTTGCTATAGTATTCTAAGTTCTAATCATCAGCTAAATTAAAAATGTTGGTGTTCAACAAATAATGATACCATAAAGAAATCCTATAACTTTACACCAAGCTTGAAGAAAATAGTAATATAAGCCTTTAAGTAGCACTTTCTTGTCTTCAGTGTTATAATAGTAGATACTGAAGTGTAAGGGTAAGGAAATCTAATGTTATCTAATGCATATGAGATTAAAGAAAGCCAACTTTTAAATGGGATGCATATGAGAGAAAGCCAACTTTTTGAAACAAGCTATCAATGACAATTCATATACCAAATCACCATATTTCAGCTTGTTATTGAAGATAGAGATTGACACCATATAAATAGAAGATTAAAGAATATGTCTCATGAACTCTGAGATTACGTGAGAACAATTCACAAACACAAAGCAAGCAGTGTAAAATAGGGTCAATGCCTGAAAATTGGTTACAAACAAAAAAAGAGAAGGTAACCCAGATCAGATATCAAAGGGAACAATGAAGGTCACACACCACCACACACAATGTCCTAACTCACAACAATGAAACAAAAAATAATAAAAAATAAACAAATAGGGACAATGTACATTACCTGACAAGGCAGACGATGGTCAAGGCAGACGACGAAGCACTGAGAAAGGGCTCACAGCAAACTTCCACAGATGGAGGCGAGGGAGACAATGGAGAACTGAGACAGGGAGGCCACGGACGCAGGAGCAGCGGGGGTAGAGGGGGGTTTAGGGCTTGAGAGAAAGGACTGGACGGAAGAGGAAGAGTAGGGCGTAGAGAAAAAGAGGGGTTTAGGGCTAGAGGAAGTGGCAGAGGGGAAAGGTTGAGGTCAAGTAAGTTATAAGATTTAGCAACAGAATATACCCATCGCTAAAACCGTAGCTCTTTTTCAAATAAGTTAACACATGGACAACCTAGCGATAGAGACACTACTCTGTCGCTATCATAAATAAACTAGCAATGACAACTTCCGTCACTAAATTTAAAATCCCTCAAATTTTTTGGTTTCCTCTCCAAGGTTTTTGAGGTCAAGTCACTACAAGATTTTTGAGATCTCTAAGGTTTTTGGCTGACGAATCCAAATATAGCAACGGCTACAAGATCCATCGCTATCATTAAACTTATAGCGATCACGGATCCGATCGCTACCCTTTACCTCCCTCTAACTTTTTGGGTTCCCCTCCAAAGACGTAGCGACGACTTGTCGTCACTACGTTTGGCGTCAACAAAAACCATGGAGGGAAAAAATGGAGATAGGTAAAATGTAGTGACTGGTTTAGTGATAGGGTCTGATTTAGCGATGGATGTTGTAACAGTTTTTTGCTAATCATAGCGACGGGGTTTTGTTGGTCGTTGATGTGGTCACTAAATTTTCATTGCAAGGTCCCTTTCCTGTTGTGGCCGCTAACACGGTTGCTAAATAGCGAGGCAGGTGTCCGTTGCTAACTTGGAGTAGCTATCAGGGGTTTTTCTAGTAGTGCCTCTTTTAGTTTTCTTTTTACGTTGTCTTTCCCTTTTCCTTGTTTTTTTTCTTTTTTCCTTTATTTCTTTACTCACTCAATGCTTTATTTATTTACCTATTTTATTCCTTTCTCCAAACATGAAAATGAAGGTTGCAAGCAATAAGATTAATTTAGACGAAACGTCTTTTTAATATTGTTTCCCCTTTTTTTGACACTTGCCAATTTCTAAAATATATTTTTTTATTTATTCACATTTTTTCATAAATGTGATTAATTTAGATGAAATGTTATGTTAATCCCATTCCAGTTTCAGAAAGCTTGGACGTTTTTATAGTTCACATTTTTTATTCGAACCTCCAAAGATAAATTCAGATGAAATGCCTCTTCAATCAAGGTTAATTTAGGTAGGATGTCTTATTAATCTTTTTTTGGGGACTATCTTTTTCTGATAATGAACTGGTCTATGTCGGGGTATACAATCCGGCATGAGAACCAGCCTCAAACGTTCTTCTGTGTATAATGTGTACATCAGTCCAGTGGGGATCTAGTATTATAGCCCCTAATCCAGTAGGGAATTAGGGAACTAAGAGTCCTGGAGAAACAACACACCAAACTCTCGCGTTGTAGGGCAAAAGGTGGTGCCACCTGCAAAGCACTCCGACGCTCAAGTCAGCAAACAGATAGATAATGCAGTGTGCTCGAGCGTAAGTTAGAGAATAAGAAAAACGTACCATTGTTGTGGATTCTTTGGTATTTATATGCATGCGAGGGACGTAAGAGTCCCTTAGGGTTGTGGGACATTCCGTACCATGTGTCAGTATGACTCTGCAAAAAGCTAACACACGAGGCAAATGCCTCCGCGTCTCTAATGAACGTCTCTCCCAACGGTTGTACTTTGTATTGTTTGTTGAGTTGGCAGGTTACTTTCTGGTGTGCAATGGTGATGACCTAGATTATCCGGTATAGAGAGAATAACTCATACTGGTTATGAATTCGAGGTTTCACTTACAACACCAGTATATGATTAAAAGCGAACAAAATTACCCTCTTACCCATAGACCAGTATCTAGACTGGATCAGTTAATGTAACATCCCTAATATTTTATTAAAATTATGAATAGCGAAAAATATTAATAATTGTTTTAGGGATTTATTTGATATTTTTATGAATTATTAGGCAATTATAAATAATTAACTAGTGAGGAAATAAATAAATTTATTTGGTTGATTAATTACAAAAAGGGTTAAATGAGATGAAATTAGAAGGAGGTAAAGGTTTAATTAAAACTTTCAAAGAAAATATAAAAGAAATGGGGAAAGACAGTTTTGCCCCTGAGTCTTAAATAATAAAGATTTTCTTTCTTCTTCCTCATTATCCACGTGAGCCTTCTTCTTCTTCTCCTTCTCTTCCTCTTCTCCCCCCTCACTGCCGAGAGTTGCATGCTCCAAGGGAAGACTCTGTTCGCGTCAAAACTTCGAAATAACCCCATTTTTGAGATCGTGACTTCGAGGTGAGTACAATGGACCCATTAGAGTTGAGTTATGTCTTCCCTCTTCACTTTCTCTCTCTAGCTGATGGACATGCATGGTGGGAGAAGCTTCTGTTTTCCACTCCTCCAGTGCATAGGAACTTGAAAATGGTAATTAGAACAATTAGAGTAGTATAATGTTAATGGGTTTTGCGTTCAACCTTCGTAGGTAGCCAAACGAATGTCGGAGGACCGAGTGAAAAAGCGGGTGTTGACTTCAAAGGTGGAACCTTTAGCCTAGCACTTAGAGGACGCAATCGGCATCAAGAACAAATCGTTGAAGCGTGGAATCGAGGTAAGGGGGTGTTCGGGTTGTAATTAATTAGAATAGGTGCGTATTTTGGGTTCGGGTCGCCGAACTAAGTATTAAAACGGTAAGAAAGATTGTGGATAATGATTGCATATGTATGTATGTATGAATGTGAATTGTGTATGGTTTATGATGAGTGTGAGATTAAAGTGTTTTGCATTGTAATGATTCGATGTGTAAAGTGGCGTTGTGATGACGGGCTTGACAAGTAGGTCACCCAGTGGCAATGTGATGGCGGGCTTGACAAGTAGGTCATCCATTTGATGAGTATGTGTTGTTGTTGATGGCCACTTATTATATAATATGATGAATGTGAATGATATATGTATGATTATGTGGTGTGGGACGGCCGACGGTATGTATAGCCCCTCGTTTCTGGCTCCCATGGTTTTTGTGCCCAGTTAAGCTACCCAGTGGTCAAGTAGGACCCAGTGGTTGAGGTGGAGAGTCAAGCAGGACTCGGTGAATCAAGCAGGGTTCACGGGGTGTCAAGTAGGACCCCCAGCTGAAGGTCGATCCTTTAGTATCCGGATACTAGGGGTCGATTTTGTGAGAGTCAGTGGTGATAATTGATGAATTATTAGTATTGTGTGATGGTGTATGTGCCTAATTATATTTACTGAGTCTGATTTGCTATATTTACCAAGTGTGATTTGCTATATTTACCGAGTGTGATTTGCTATATTTACCGAGTGTGATTTGCTATATTTACCGAGTGTGATTCGCTATATTTGCCGAGTGTGATTTGCTATATTTGCCGAGTGTGATTGGCTATATTCGCCGAGTGTGAATTGTTATATTTTTCGAGTATGATTTGTTATATTTGCCGAGTGTGATTTGCAATTTATGGATAAAGCAGTCGGACGGAGTTTATATACACGTATTTTGTTATTTAATTTCTGTTCTAGATTAATTATGATGCCAAACACTCACCCTTGTTGTGGTTTTCTTTCAATTTAGTAACCAGTGACAGGGAAGAGGTCGGAGCCCTGGAGGTGCGCCAAATAGAGGACTGATGTCAAGGAACTGAGTGATTATGAAATGAATTATGTGTGTAATGCATAATGAGTTTTCCATTTATGTGATGATATATTATGTTGCTTGTGTGTTGGACTAATTTAAAATTGGTATGTTGATTAATCGGATATGAATTCATGGTGCTGAAGTAGTATGGTATTGATGTTAATGTGGTCGGTGTTGATTTTTTATGAGTAGATATATATATATATTGGCACGGAGCCAATAGTAGGTGTATATGATAAATTGCTATGGGCAGGTTTTGTGAATAAGTGTGGGTCATGAATGATGAAAACGGGATAAATTGTGTCTGCTGTAGTATAGTTAATTACCGGACGAATCTCGCCCAAGCGGATTCAGTCTTGTCCGAGTGAGGGCCGGGGAAATTGATTTTGTGCCTATTTCGCTCAAGCGAGTATCCCTCGCTCTTTTCCGAGTGAAGGTTAGGACGTTTCCGAGTGAGCCATGACCGAGAGAAACTCTTCCGAGTGAAGGAAGGTTAGGAATATTCTGAGTGAGGTATGCCCGAGAGAACCTCTTCCGAGTGAAGAAAAGTTAAAATGTTTCCGAATGAGGTATGACCGAGAGAACCTTTTTCGAGTGAAGGAAGGTTAAGAGGTTTCTGAGTGAGATATGACCGAGTGGACCCATTTCCGAGTTAAAACTGAATTGTTAATTTTCCTTGTAGGTCTCGTAATCCGCTCAGGTTTAAAATGTAGAATTCGCCCAAGCGAGTCGGAACTCGCCTAAGCGACTTTCACAGGTTTCGCCTAAGTGAATCAGGGTCTCGCTTAGGCGAATGATCCTGTCTTTATTTTCTTCTTCTACTGATTCTAAATAATTCCATTTTATTATTTAATTTATTTGCTATCGTTTATTATTCTGAGGGTGCTTAAGGAAAATAAATGTTGTTTTACATTAGGATCTAATTAACTATTAGTAAACGCGAAAAATTTATTGTGAAAAATAATTAAACGGATGTAGATAAATGTAAAATTGACGTAGGACGTCACAGGTGGTATCAAAGCGGTTCTTTCTAGAGCCAGGTACATGGGTGAACCCAATAATTTGTGTGAGTCTTATACTGGGATGTTTTTGCATTTTATTGCATTGTGCTTGTGGTTGTTTGTGTAGCTTGGCATCATTCCCTTGGCACTCCGACGGCGTTGTATTTTATATGTGTGAGGTAAATATCCGACTCCCTAGTGGATCATTGGTTATTAATGGTGATGTGTTTGTTTATTGTAGAATTACATTATGGCTGAGGGAACTAGTTCTGGTGGAGGAGATGACTTCTTCTCGAAATTTTCTTAATTGATGAGTATGACCGAATCTGGTCCCACTCTTGACAAATTCCTGAAAAGAAATCCCCCTGCTTATAAGGGAGGGCATGACTATGACGGAGCGCATGTTTGGATACGGGAGATGGAACAAGCTTTTGAGTATTTTGAGTGCTCGGAGGACCAGAAAGTGCAGTTTGCGACTTATCAGCTGAAGGACGAGGCTAGGATATGGTGGTCTAGGACCAAGGTGCAAATGAATGCAACCAGTGAACTGCTGGTGTGGGCAAATTTCCGTAGGAGATTTCTCGTCAAATACTTTCCTGATTATTACAAAATTCGTAAGGAGATAGAGTTTCTGGGGCTAGAACAAGGCAGAATGTCAGTGGCCGAGTATACTACCAAGTTTGATGAGTTGTGTGACTTCTATCACCTTTTCTCTTTAGAAGGAACCGAGGGTAGTAAATGTGCTAAGTATGAAGCCGGATTGCGAATTGAACTTCGCAGTGTGATTGTTCCAATGGAGATCCGGGATTATCCGACCTTGGTAAATAAGGCTAGGCTGACTGAGGAAGTGTAATTACAGAGAACATTTCAATCAAAAGATAAGAGATCGTTGAAGGCAAGAGGATTCAGCTTTAAGAAAATGGGTCAGTTCTTTCGTGGCGGCAAGTCTTCCGCTACGTCTTCTTCCTCTTCTGGTCGGGGTTCTACTGGCCGTTCAAGTAGTCAGTCGAGTAGCTGCGCATGCTATAATTATGGCCAGGAGGGCCATATTGCGAAACGTTGTCCAGCTAGTCAAATCGTTTGTTTCTAATATGGACAACCGGGGCACCTTAGGTTCGACTGCCCACAGAGGCAGCAACCGAGCGGACGTGATAATCGAGCCAATACTTTTAGGACTCGTGGTGCTAATTTTTCGAGAGGAGGTAGAAGCGGTGCTGGTCGTGGAGGCCAACACTCGGGGAGGCCTGATGCTCAATCCAGTGGCACTCAAAATGTTATGGCCGGGCGAGTATTTGCCTTTGATGCTTCTGAAGTTGCAAGGATCGACAACTTGGTGCAGGGTAAGTGCCTTATTCATGGCTACCTCGTAAATGTAATTTATGATTCGAGTGCGACCCATTCTTTTATCTCTGAGAGTTGTGTATGATGGCTTGGTTTGCCGGTTGTGTTAATGGAGAATGCTCTTAGTATCTCCATTCCTACTGGCTCCACTTTCCGAGCAACCACTATGTGTAAGGAATTGCCAATGCAAGTTGAAGATCGCACCTTTCTGGTGAATCTGATTTGTATGCCATTGAAGAACCTAGATATTATTTTAGGTCTCGATTGGTTGGCTGCTAACCATGTTATGGTGGACTGCTATCGGAAGACCGTCGTTTTCTCCCAAGAACTCGACACAAAGAACGTGGTGAGTGACGTCTTCGCAACTTATGTTATTTTATTTACTTCGGAAGGACGATATAATCTTATGCCGAGTGATATTCCGGTAGTGTGTGATTTCCCTGATGTATTTCTGGAAGAAATTCCAGAGTTGCCTCCCAGTCGGGAGATTGATTTTTCTATTGATTTAATTCCCGGGGCCGAACTTGTGTCCCGTGCGCCTTATAGGATGTCTTCGGTAGAATTGACTGAAGTGAAGAAAAAAGTGAATAAGATGTTAGAGAAGGGGTTTATCCGATCGAGTGCTTCACCATGGGGCGCTTCAGTACTATTGGTGAAAAAGAAGGACGGTAGTATACGGATGTGTATCGACTACTGACAGTTGAATAAATTAACGATTAAGAATAAATATCCTTTGCCACGAATGGATGATTTGTTGGATCAGTTGCGAGGCGCTGTAGTATTTTCCAAGATCGACTTGAGGTCGGGATATCACCAAATAAGAGTGAAGTCGGAAGATATTCCAAAGACGGCGTTTCGGACTCGGTATGGACACTTTGAGTATGTTGTAATGCCCTTTGGAGTGACAAATGCTCCTGCCATCTTTATGGACTACATGAACCGGATCTTTCAGCCATATTTGGATCAATTTGTGGTAGTATTCATCGATGATATATTGGTGTATTCGAAGTCGGTTGAGGAACATGCACAACACCTTCAAATTGTTTTGCAGATACTACGTGAGAAAAGGTTGTACGCTAAGTTATCTAAATGTGATTTCTGGGAAGGAAGTGTACAATTCTTGGGGCATGTGATTTCCCGGGATGGCGTATCGGTTGATCCATCCAAGATTGAAGCAGTTATGGCTTGGGAAAGGCCTAGGTCGGTGATTGAAATTAGGAGTTTCCTTGGATTAGCTGGGTATTATAGTCGCTTTATTGAAGGATTTTCTCGTATTGTGCTTCCTTTGACTCGGTTGACGAGAAAGGAGAGTCCATTTGTATGGTCGGACAAGTGTGAATTGAGTTTCCAAACTCTTAAGCGGTGTTTGACTACTGCCCCTGTACTTGCACTACCTGATGTGATGAAGGAATTTATGGTGTATTGTGATGCATCTAAGTTTGGTTTGGGATGTGTGCTGATGTAGGATGACTGGGTGATTGCCTATGCTTCAAGGCAATTGAGACCGCATGAACAGAATTACCCGACTCATGACCTTGAACTTGTGGCGGTAGTATTTGCATTAAAGATCTGGCGCCATTATTTATATGGGTCTCGCTTTGTGGTATTTAGTGACCACAAGAGCTTGAAATACTTGTTTGATCAGAAGAAGTTAAACATAAGACAAAGGAGATGGGTGGAGTACCTAAAGGATTATGATTTCGATTTGAGGTACCATCCTGGTAAGGCAAATGTTGTGGCCGATGCTTTGAGTAGAAAAGTATTACATGCAGCTTTCTTGATGGGCAAGGAGCAAGAATTGTTGAAAAGCTTTCGTGATATGAACATTGGGGTTGTTATGAACACTCTGAATCAAATGATAGTCGGGATGCTGAAGATCTCTAATGAATTTTTGGAATCTTTAGCTGTGGCCCAAGAGGACGATGAAGAGTTGTTGGAACTGCTTGGCACTCAAGCAAGAGGTAAAGATATGGAATTAACCAAAGGTAACGATGGAATTTAGAGATTCTGAGACTGAGTGGTGGTTCCTGCAAAAGGTGATTTTAGGCAAGCCATGTTAGCTGAAACACATAGGAGTTCTTTAAGCATTCATCCTGGTGTTACAAAAATGTACCACGATTTGAAGAAAGAATTCTGGTGGTCGAGAATGAAGAAAGCAATAACTGAATATGTGAAGTCTTGTGTGATATGTTAGAAATGTAAGGTTGAACACCAGAGACCCTCTAGATTGCTCCAACCACCAGAGATTCCGATTTAGAAGTGGGAGAGTATTACTATAGATTTCGTATCCGGGTTACCTCGTACCCAATCCGGGTGTAATGTAATCTAGGTGATTGTAGACCGATTGACCAAGAGTGCTCACTTCTTGGCTATGAACATGAAATGGTCATTGGACCGACTAGCTAGGTTGTACATTACAGAGATTGTACGGTTGCATGGCGTACCTCCGAGTATTATTTCCGATCGAGATCCTTGATTTACTTCCAGATTTTGGGGAAGTCTACAACAGGAATTTGGTACTGAACTAAGGCTGAGTTCAGCTTATCATCCTCTAACTAATGGTCAGTCCGAGCGTACAATTCAGACTTTAGAGGATATGCTTAGAGCCTGTGTATTGGAGCAAGGTGGTTCATTGGAAAGATACTTGCCATTGGTGGAGTTTGCATATAACAACAGTTACCACAGTAGCATTGGGATGGCTCCATATGAAGCTTTGTATGGTAGAAGGTGTCGTACACCTTTGTGTTGGAATGAAAATGGCGATGCCATTCATTTGGGACCCGAGTTAATCCAGGAAATGAATGAACAAGTTGCTTTGATTCGTGAGAAAATGAAGATTGCCCAGGACCGACAGAAAAGTTACTATGACAATCGGCATAGACCACTTGAGTTTCAGGCGGGAGACTGGTATTTCTGAAGGTTTCACCGACCAAAGGTGTAGGTCGGATACTGAAGAGTCACAAGCTTAATCCGAGATACATTGGGCCATATCAGATTTTGGAGAGGATTGGTGATGTTGCTTACCGATTGGATCTTCCCCAATCGTTAACTAATATCCACAATGTATTTCATGTGTCACAACTCCAAGCGTACATTCCTTGTGATTCCAAGATTGTGCCGAGTGATTCTATCGAATTGAAGGAGGACCTGACGGTGGAATTTACACCTATCGGTATTGAAGAATACCAGACTAAACGGTTAAGAAACAAGGAAGTACTATTGGTAAAGGTGAAGTGGCAAAATTTCAATAGGATAACCTACACGTGGGAGTTGGAATCGGACATAAGACGGTTGTACCCTAATCTTTTTCAATAAGGTGCATTAATTTCGGGGACGAAATCCCTTTTTAGGGGGTGGATGTAACGTCCCTAATATTTTATTAAAATTATGAGTAGCGGAAAATATTAATAATTGTTTTAGGGATTTATTTGATATTTTTATGAATTATTAGGCAATTATAAATAATTAACTAGTGAGGAAATAAATAAATTTATTTGGTTGATTAATTACAAAAAGGGTTAAATGAGATGAAATTAGAAGGAGGTAAAGGTTTAATTAAAACTTTCAAAGAAAATATAAAAGAAATAGGGAAAAGACAGTTTTGTCCCTGAGTCTTAAATAATAAAGATTTCCTTTCTTCTTCCTCATTATCCACGCGAGCCTTCTTCTTCTTCTCCTTCTCTTCCTCTTCTCCCCCCCACTGCCGAGAGTTGCATGCTCCAAGGGAAGACTCTGTTCGCGCCAAAACTTCGAAATAACCCAATTTCCGAGATCGTGACTTTGAGGTGAGTACAATGGACCCATTAGAGTTGAGTTATGTCTTCCCTCTTCACTTTCTCTCTCTAGCCGATGGACATGCATGGTGGGAGAAGCTTCTGTTTTCCACTCCTCCAGTGCATGGGAGCTTGAAAATGGTAATTAGAACAATTAGACTAGTATAATGTTAATGGATTTTGCGTTCGACCTCCGTAGGTAGCCAAATGAACGTCGGAGGACCGAGTGACGAAGCGGCTGTTGAATTTAGAGGTGGAACCTTGAGCCCAGCACTTAGAGGATGCAATCGGCATCAAGAACAAATCGTTGAAGCGTGGAATCGAGGTAAGGGGGTGTTCGGGTTGTAATTAATTAGAATAGGTGCGTATTTTGGGTTTGGGTCGCCGAACTAAGTATTAAAACGGTAAGAAAGATTGTGGATAATGATTGCATGTGTATGTATGTATGAATGTGAATTGTGTATGGTTTATGATGAGTGTGAGATTAAAGTGTTTTACATTATGATGATTCGATGTGTAAAGTGGCGTTGTGATGACGGGCTTGACAAGTAGGTCGCCCAGTGGTAATGTGATGGCGGGCTTGACAAGTAGGTCATCCATTTGATGAGTATGTGTTGTTGTTGATGGCCACTTATTATATAATATGATGAATGTGAATGATATATGTATGATTATATGGTGTGGGACGGCCGACGGTATGTATAGCCCCTCGTTTCCGGCTCCCGTAATTTTTGTGCCCAGTTGAGCTACCCAGTGGTCAAGTAGGACCCAGTGGTTGAGGTGGAGAGTCAAGCAGGACTCGGTGAACCAAGCAGGGTTCACGGGGTGTCAAGTAGGACCCCCAGCTGAAGGCTGATCCTTTAGTATCCGGATACTAGGCGTCGATTTTGTGAGAGTCAGTGGTGATAATTGATGAATTATTAGTATTGTGTGATGGTGTATGTGCCTAATTATATTTACCGAGTGTGATTTGCTATATTTACCGAGTGTGATTTGCTATATTTACCGAGTGTGATTTGCTATATTTACCGAGTGTGATTTGCTATATTTGCCGAGTGTGATTTGCTATATTTGCCGAGTGTGATTTGCTATATTTGCTAAGTGTGAATTGTTATATTTGTCGAGTGTGATTTGCTATATTTGCTGAGTGTGATTTGCAATTTGTGGATAAAGCATCCGGACGGAGTTTATATACACGTATTTTGTTATTTAATTTCCGTTCTAGATTAATTATGATGCCAAAAACTCACCCTTGTTATGGTTTTCTTTCAATTTAGTAACCAGTGACAGGGAAGAGTTCGGAGCCCTTGAGGTGCGCCAAGCGGAGGACTGATGCCAAGGAACCGAGTGATTATAAAATGAATTATGTGTGTAATGCATAATGAGTTTTCCGTGTATGTGATGATATATTATGTTGCTTGTGTGTTGGACTAATTTAAAATTGGTATGTTGATTAATCGGATATGAGTTCATGGTGCTGAAGTAGTATGGTATTGATGTTAATGTGGTCGGTGTTGATTTTTATGAGTAGATATATATATATATATATATATATATATATATATATATATATATATATATTGGCACAGAGCCAATAGTAGGTGTATATGATAAATTGCTATGGGCAGGTTTTGTGAATAAGTGTGGGTCATGAATGATGAAAACGGGATGAATTGAGTCTGCTGTAGTATAGTTGATTACCGGACGAATCTCGCCCGAGCAGATTCAGTCTTGTCCGAGCGAGGGCCAGGGAAATTGATTCTGTGCCTATTTCGCTCAAGTGAGTATCCCTCGCTCCCTTCCGAGTGAAGGTTAGGACGTTTTCGAGTGAGCCATGACCGAGAGAACCTCTTCCGAGTGAAGGAAGGTTAGGAATATTTCGAGTGAGGTATGCCCGAGAGAACCTCTTCCGAGTGAAGGAAAGTTAGAATGTTTCCGAATGAGGTATGACCGAGAGAACCTTTTCCGAGTGAAGGAAGGTTAAGAGGTTTCCGAGTGAGATATGACCGAGTGGACCCATTTCCGAGTTAAAACCGAATTGTTAATTTTCCTTGTAGGTCTCGTAATCCACTCAGGTTTAAAATGTAGAATTCGCCCAAGCGAGTCGGAACTCGCCTAAGCGACCTTCACAGGTTTTGCCTAAGCGAATCAGGGTCTCGCTTAGGCGAATGATCCTGTCTTCATTTTCTTCTTCCGCTGATTCTAAATAATTCCATTTTATTATTTAATTTATTTGCTATCGTTTATTATTCTGAGGGTGCTTAAGGAAAATAAATATTGTTTTACATTAGGATCTAATTAACTATCAGTAAACGTGAAAAATTTATTGTGAAAAATAATTAAACGGATGTAGATAAATGTAAAATTGACGTAGGAAGTCACAGTTAATATTCCTCCTTTTGCATGTTTTGTATTTTTAGAAGTTAAATTAATTATTGGTTATTTAAAAATAAGCATAACATAAAATGTTAATACCTTCCTTACCTGTAATCAACCCCTATACTTAGAATCTTGTTTTTTTCCTTTAATGACGAGTTCCTAATAAAAGGTTTTTCTAATATTTCACATTTAAATAGTTATTTATAGTGACTCCTCTTTCCAAATCGAAAACCTTTTTTTCTTCGTTTGCCTCTCACTGCGATCCTGGTCGCGATAATAATTTCTAAACGATCTCAATATTATTTCTAATATAAAATTTTTATTTTTTTCAACCATGGGTATCTTTCATGTTATGTAATTTTATTTGATTCAGGAATAACTACATCAATCTAAAACCTTAGCCCGTGTTAGGTTGTTGTGAGTTTTTTATTTTTATTTCTAAAGGTTAATTTGAAAACAAAATCTGTTTGGTAAAAATGATGCTAAAGTGGGTTTTTACTCATTTTTAAAATGATTTTTAGTTATTTTTAAAAATAAGAAAAAATGATTTTTTTATTTTTATTTTTATTTTCATTTTTATAATCCTCTAACCATAGTTGGCCATCACCACCATCATTGTCATCATACCCTTATCACCATCGTGATCACCTTTATCATCTCCACCATCACCTTCATTGTCGTTATCACCACCACCATCGCTACTCCCGCTACCACCACTACCACCACCATGACCATCGTTATCATCATTATCATCGTTGTCACCATTACAACCACCATTATCATATCGTCATTACCACCACTACCACTATCGTTACTATTAATATTATTATATTATTATTTTTATTTATATATAAAGTAATTATAATTATGAAATTTTAACTATAACTTTTTATAATTCAAAATCATAAAAACTAATTCATAAAACTAAAAACCAAAAATAAATTTGATTTTTTAAAATTTCAAAACTAAAAGTTAAAAATTATCCCAAACAAAATTTTAATTAAGGGAAATAAACCTCACACTTTAAATCAACCACCCATTAATAAAAAGTTTTTAGCTTTGATTCATAAACAATTTTCTTAAATAACTTTATAATTTATAATACTCAAATAAATGATGATACATCAATGCTAGTGGTTACTAGCACACTTATTTAGACCCTTGAAATAGACAAAAATAGAAATTGTGGATTGATTATTTTAAGGGGTTTCCACCTTGGCTTTAGTGTAGAGACAGAGTAAGAAACAGGGTAAGCTCACGTTGTTCAATAATGGATTAGTAGTACTTAATTAAGGGTCTCTCTTTCTGTTAGATTTAACACTAGTGCACTAGGAATCTTGTAAATGGGCATGCCTCGTGCGTTTCATAACTACCACAATTGTTTATGAGAAGCCTTTGATTGAGGTTTCCTTTCAAGCTGTTATTGGTCGGTGCCTGAAACCTCAGGGCCACGAACCTTCATCTTCGATTGTGCATTTTTTCTGGCCATTTTAAATATAAATAAAAATAATTAATTTTACATATAAAAATATTAATTAATAATAATTATTTATATTAATAATATTAAATATTTAATGTAACTTTTTAAAATATCTTAAAATCATTTAATAATATTAAAAAATATACTTTTAAATATGCTGTGGCAACAAATGTTATTAAAATATATTTATATTTATAACTACACGGAGTAATTGCCAGAACTCCAACACCGCTTGCCGCCAAAAATTGCAGTTATACACACAAGTTAAGATTAAACAACACAGGTGAAATGTATTTGATTAGAAATTAGCGTAAGTTTTCGATAACAAGTTTCTTTTTTTTTTTTTAAGTTGCGTATTGAATTTTAACATATTTTCATTACCACAATTTAAATTTGAAACTCGGAAGGTAAATACGTTAGGTTGAGTTTAGTTTTTCCTTTAAAACTCGACCTATTTATTTGATATAAATCATTTTTCAGCCTAAGTCCTTTTAGGTTTGAATTGTTTCAAAAGTTTGTTTAAAAGTCATAATGGTCATTAAAATGAAGTTAAAACTATCCTTATAAATAGATAAATTGACCTAATTTTATATAAAAGTCAATAAATTTAAGCTTTTAATAAATCAACTAAAAATTATATAATCTCAAAATACTAATATAGGAAATTTAGTATACATATAATAATAATTTATAATTATATTACTTATATCTATTTAAATATAGATCACTATTAAACTTCAAATATCTTTTTGAATTGCATAATATCTAACCTCTTAACAAATTAAATAAACTTTTTAAAAAACAAAGACATTATTCGATTAACAAAAAATTCAACCTAGCAGGGGCTTAATATAGGACTAAGTTGTAAGCCCATGTTCACAACCTAATTTATTTAAACTCTCGTTTGTAACACTAGTTAAAATAAAATATCTTATAATTAAGTTGATTTATGGCACCTCCAATTGTAATTTTGTTTTTTTCTTCAGACTATATTTTCTCCATTATGATGTAGACCTTTTGTATGTGGAGAACCAAATTATGTTAGCTCGAATGCAAGAGATTTTTCTTCTTGACCTTTTATTTTAAGCTTGAATTTAATTTCAGGACCCTCTTTGAAGAACATTATTATGCAGAAAAAATTAAAAGAGCCAGCCACCTATAGCTAGTTAAAATAAAACAATTAATAAAGGTGTGAAATAAGAAAAAAATTGGTTTGGTCCAGACGAAGGTAAAAGAGTTGGAGGATAAAATTAAAAATTTGGATTTAGAAGAAGAGTAAGGTGGGTTGCGTGAGGAGGATATGTTGCTTCGTAAGACTTTGGTGGTAGAGTTGTGGAGGTTATCTAGTGTGAAGGACTCAATTTTGTGTCAAAAGTCTAGATTACATTGGTTATAGGAAGGTGACTCTAACACTAAATTTTTCCATGTTGCTATTAATAAGAGGCGACGGGGTAGTGTCATTCATGGTTTATTGATCAACGGATCATGGGAGGAAGAACTGATTCTAGTGAAGGAAAGTGTAAAAGCTTTTTTTGAGCTGAAATTTTAGGATGATTGTTGGAGCAGACCGATGTTAGATGGAGTTGCTTTTTTAGTGTTGGGTGAGGAGGCTAACATGAAAATTAATGAGAAATTTATGGATGAGGAAATTCGTTTGGCTATTTGGGAGTGTGATGGGTCAAAGAGCCCAGGTCTTGACGAGTTTAATTTCAAATTTATTAAATCTTTTTGGATCTTGTTGAAGTCGGATGTGTGTAAAATAATGGATGATTTTTATTTATCTAGGGTGCTACCGAGAGGAACAAATGTTTCTTTTTAGCTTTAATTCCAAAAAGGGCATCTCAATCAGGACTAGGTGATTTTAGGCCTATTTCTTTGATTGGGTGTCTATATAAAATTATTGCTAAAATTCTAGCAAGGCGGCTGAAAGGTGTAATTGGTGGATTAATTTGTGGGAATCAGTCAGCCTTTATGGGTGGCTGGAGTACGTTAGATGGAGTGGTAATTGCAAATGAGCTTATTGATGATGTGAAGAAGAGATGTAAGTCATGTTTGATTTTTAAGGTAGATTTTGAGAAGACATATGACTCTATATGTTAGGAATTTTTATTATATATGATGTGAAGGATGAGGTTTACGAGAAGGTGAGAGCTTTGGATAAAGGGGTGTCTCATGTCTTCATCGGTGTTTTTGTTAATGGGAGTCCAACAACAGAATTTGCTATGAGAAGAGGTATTAGACAAGTTGACCCTATGGCTCCCTTTTTATTTTTAATTGTTGCTGAGGGGATCAATGGGTTAATATGGGAGGCTGTGAAACAGAATTTGTTCAAAGGCGTTTGTGTGGGGGAGTAACAAATTTGTATCTCACATCTGCAATTTGCAAATGATACTTTGTTCTTTGGGGAAGGGTCTCTAAAAAATATTCTCTCGTTGAAGAGTATTTTAAGATGCTTTGAGCTGACTTATGGGTTGAAGGTGAATTTTAATAAAAGTAATTGATGGGTATTGGGGTGAACTATAAAATTTCGAGGTTGCTTTTTGTTTACTTGGGAATTCCCTTGGGGGCTAATCCAAGAAAAGTTAGTATCCTCTTGGAATAAGCATCATCTTTCCTTCGGTAGTTGGCTCTGTCTCTTAAGATCGGTACTATCATCTTTGCCTCTTTTTTTCTTTTCTTTTTTTAAAGTTCTTATTACGGTTATTAAATTACTAACATCTTTACAAAGATCTTTTTATGGGGTCGTAGTGAGGAGAGGAAAAAAATTTGTTGGGTTAAATAGGATCAGGTGTGTCGTACAAAAGAAGCAGATGGTTTGGGGGTGCGGAATTTGGGTAAATTTAACTCTGCACTATTGGGGAAAATGGGTTTGGAGGTTGTTAACTGAAAGGGATAGTTTGTGGAGCAACATCGTGTCAAAATATGAGTCTGGTGTTTATTCTGGTGACTGGGAGGTGTTTAAAAAAGGCTCTGGATGGTGAAGGGACCTGGGGAGTGTCTTAAAATAGTAAGATGAGGGTGAGTGGTTTAGAGATAATGTGAGAAAGGTCGTTAGGAATAGATCATATACTCGATTTTGGTTGGATTATTGGGTGGGGGAGCGAGATTTAAAGTCATGTTTCCCAAGGTTATTTTTAATGTCCTTTCAATAGGATGCTTCTTTGGCTGAGATGGGGGGAAAGGGATAAATGAGTTTGAGATTTAAAATGGCGTAGAGAGCTATTTATTTGGGAGCAAGATTTGTTGTCACATCTTCATTAGCTTCTACACAGTTTTGATGGTGTTCGTCTTAACTTTCAAGATTCTTGGTCATGGTTGGGAGATCCTTTAGGTAGCTATTATGTACGATCAAACCTATAGTATCGTACGTCATGACTAGATCTGTAGGATGTATCTTTTGTGCAGTTCTTTTGAAATACTAAGGTTCCTCTCAAAGTGATGGGTTTTAGATGGAGGCTTATGTTTGATAGAATACAATCCAAGCAAAATTTATCTTCTCGTGGTTATGATATGGATACTTCATCTTTGCTTTACGTTTTTTGTGGTGAGTGTGTAGAGTCAAGCTCTTATCTGATGTTCTTTTGCAAGATTTCATACTCTTTATGGCAAAATTGTTATGATTGGTTGGGTTTATACTCAGTTCTGCATGGTGAGTGTAAATACAATTTTAAAGGAATTTTAGGCTGGGTAATGGATCTGGAACGAAACATGAGTTTGCTGCTATTTGGTTTGTTACTGTTTGAACGATTTGGAGATTCTATAATAATGTTATTTTTAGGAATGAAAATATTTGTTTACAGAAAATGTTTGAACTGTTACAATTTAAAAGTTAAGTTTGATTTAAGTCTCGGTTGAAAGGTTTCTTTAAAGGTTTTCTGAAATGGTATAGGGAGCCTTTATTATGTCTTATAGGTTTGTAACTGTTTGATATTGTATATAAGTTAAGGTGCCTCTTGTATTTTTTTAATAATATTTTATGCTGATAAAATATATATATATATATAGTTGGCGGTATGTAATAGAAAAAGGCAGCCACATATAGCCAGTTCACTATGGGTCAAATTTCCAGTACAATTTCAAACATAACAACTAAATATATGAGAAAAGATTATTTTTTAATTAAATGAGGTTAAAAAATAATCAGAAAAAGCCAATATTTTTTTTATGAATTTTATTATCACTTGAGATCTCTAGTATTGTTAGTAATATTATATTTTTTATTTTATAAATAAAATGAACGAAAAGACAAGTATTCTAACCCATTAAAAATATATGAGGTGATGGAGAGATCTGATCACCGAATTTGTAGACTTCACTGGCTGTCTAATTTTCACACGCTTCCAACCAAATTTTTCTGATCCATTAAATGGTTTATATTTATTTATTTATTAAAAATTATACACCCATTTATGGACCATATTAGCTTCATCAATCACGAGTTGTACATATCATTCCCTAATTTCTTTCATGAAAAAAGGGCATAAAAATATGTCATGAAAAGAAATTTTTATGAAGTAATAGAGAGATCACATCATGTTGGTAGTCCCCATTCCCGCCAATTATAAATTGAAAATGGAAAGGTATCGCTCATAGAGAGGAGCTAATTAATGGAACCTTGGTCCACATAGTTTAACTAAAAGGCGAAAATTCATGTATGAAGATAGCTAGAAGATTAATGCATCAATAATTAAGTTTAATCATTGCCCAGCTAGCTGGTCGACAGAAATATACTTTCTACTTAGACCCTTATGCTTAAGCAGTTAATCACCACTTAATAATTCTCTAACATTCCTTTTAACATCGATAATATGCCCCCTTATTCACGCAAGTATTCTAATACACGCATTAGTATTATCAAACGGAGGTGGTATCTTATATTGTTATATAAGTGACAAAAAGTTTAATTTGTAATTATAGTACAACAATGTAGTCGAGAAGTTTTATTCACTACTCCCTTTTTTCTATATATTTATTCGTTTTAAGCATTTTTACATTAATCAAGAAATTATTAAATATGTAGTTATGTGAGGAAATATGAGATAAAAATTCTTATTTAATTATATTATTTTATTGGTGATAAATAATGTGATTTCTAAATTTTATTAATTGATTAAAATAAAAGTTAATAGAAGAGATAAATAAAAGTAAGACATATTTAAAAGTGACTGAATATTAATATTTTTTAAAATATTTTTTAATTTCTTATCCTATTTATAAATTCTAAAAAATAAAGCTCAAAATGGCCATAAATATAAATGAGAGAGAAGAAAGGAGTAGTTTATTCGAGAAAAGAATTAATATTGGTTTTGAATTGCAAATGCATAATCATTAATATAGCTTTATGGTTTTTAGACACACACTGCCGTACGTATTTGAAGATATGTACTTTCCCAATGCAATACGTACAAGTTTTTTTTTTTTTAAAAAAAAAACTGATCCGTAGCTTGAAAATTTTGGCCTTGAGATTCTGTTGGTTAACATGGTTACCCTGAAACGCGGATTTTATAATTTTCTAGTTGTGTCCAAGTTGTGTTTGATTTATTAGGGATATTACGGGCATTACTCTCTTAATTTTGGTTTAACTTTTCCATACTTTCGTTGTTTCTTTCATCGTTGAACGTGTTCCTGCTCAGGTGTCAATATTTATCTACTATTTTTCATTATAAACTTCGTACACTTCACAGTGCTTCCCATGGCAGCTTCTAGATTTAAATTAAATTAATGTTTGATCAACCATGTTCTCAGTTTATGGGAAATGATATTTTGTTTCTTCTGTTTATTTAATACTTTGTCCTTTTCTTTACCTATAGATTTTTTTTTTTCCAGAAGGCAGTTCTGACGTGAAAATATTTATATTATAATGAATTTAATTTTCTGATAGGAATTATTTTTACTTGAAATTTCAGTTAAAGGAATCAAATATGGATGATTTAAACTAGTAACTCGTTAATTATTTAATAATTGTGTTAAGTTGCTGCAGCTGGAAAAAAATATTAATTGGGTGTAAGGAAGAGAAAATTAAGTTGTTACAACGGTAGATGCATTATTATCTGAATCTTACCGCATTCTCTTAATCATGTTTAGACGGTTATTAGTTCGTATTTTAATAATTACAGTATGTTCGAAGTTTATTCTCAGGATACGTACATTTTTTAGTACACATATTTTTATGAATATTTTATTACTTCAAAGTAAAGAAGCTTTAGTTCACTTGAAAGTTCGTACAATTATTAAATCTCTTGTTGCATAGAAACATTTAATGGCTTTCCCCGAAACGTGTATTTATTACTCCAAACTAGTAGTATTTCATTTTCCTCATTTTATGTTGATAGGAAAAAAACCCCGGTTCTTTAGGGTATGCGTATCTAAATTGATTTCACTGACTTATCTTTGCATGATCTTGGAGTGGTAACAGAAAAAGAAATGTTGAGATGAAAAGAAATTACAAAGCAATGGTGAAAAATGAGTGTTCCTTTTCATACTAAAAACAGAAAAGAAGGGTCCTATATATATAGGTCTATACCAGCCCATGACTAACATAATTTGTTATAAAGAATGATGTTAAATGAAAAAGCAAACAATTGTATAAAAGGAATCAAAAATATGCAAAAAGAAAGATTACACCCAAAAAGAAATAACTAATTCAATGATGAGTCAGCTTCCTTCTAGAAGCTTATTATCTACATCCTTTAACACCCCCTGCAAGCTGGGGAGCATATGTCAATGAGTCCCAGCTTGGGACATAAGAGATGAAATAATTAAGGACTCAATGCCTTAGTGTATATATCAGCTAACTGATCTGATGATGAGATTGGAAGCAAATGGATCAGTCCTTTTTGATTTTTTCTCTAACAATATGGCAATCTATTTCTATATGCTTTGTCTGTTCATAGAAAACGGGGTTGGCTGCTATATGCCTGGCAGAATCATTGTCATTGTATAAGAGACTTGGCTTCTCAAAAGGGATCTTAAAGTCTTGTAGAAGATAAGTTAGCCACTGAATTTCACAAGTAACAGTGGCCATTGCTCTGTATTCAACTTCACAAGAACTTCTTGATGTAGTATTTTGTTTCTTTGATTTCCATGATATGAGGGAATTGTCAAGATAGACACTGAAACCTGTTACAAACCATCTTGAATCTCCCCAAGTTCCCCAATCACTATCACAATAAGCCTTAAGTTCGAGAACGGTGTTTCATGGAAAGAATAAACCAAGGCCGGGTGCACCTTTAATATATCTTAGAATTCGAAGAGAAACATTGTAATGTGTTACTGATGGCTTAGAGAGGAACTAAGATAGCTGCTATACAGAAAAGGCTATATCTGATCAAGTATTTAAGAGATACATCAATCTCCCTATTAGTCTCCTGTATGCAAGAACATTTGAGAATTGTTCTCCTCTTATGCATGAGAGCTTATTAACATTGTCAATTGGAGTGGTCACAAGTTTGCATGCTATGAGGTCTGCTTCTGATAGTAATGCCAGGGCATATTTCCTTTGATTTACCATTATCCCTTGCTTGCTTCCAGCTACTTCTAGGCCAAGAAAATATCTCAAATTCCTTAGGTCCTTGATCTTGAAAGTATCATTTAAAGCTTGTTTGATTCGGTTAATCTCATCCTTGTCGTTTCCTGCTAGAATAATATTGTCGACATAAACTAAAAGAGCTGTAAAAGAGCCTTCACAAGAATTAATGAATAGAGAATAGTCATTCACAGATTGAGTGCAGCTGAGAGCAGAAAAGATGATAATCGAGCAAACCATTCTCTACTAGCCTGTTTAAGGCCATATAAAGCTCTTTGTAACTTGCAAACTTGTCCTGGATGAATTGAATTCAAACCAAGAGGAGCAACCATGTATACGTCTTCCTTTAACTCTCCATGTAAGATGTGACACCTAAAACCCAAATTATAAATCCTAAGATAATTATCCAAAGTTTCATAAAAAAAAATTTGCAATTAGATAACCATCTTAGAAATTCATAATTCAAATTCTGAGGTTCCATATAACGATATATTTGCGGAATAATTAAATTTTCATATTAACATATTATTTTGAATAATAACTCAAAACTAACTAAATGTCATATTACATTCATCATGGAAATATTCATAATGATACGACACACAAGTTCTAGTACATCACAATTTATTCCAAATATAACTTCGTAATCAAACACTTAGAAAATGAGCCTTCAATGCTTCCTTATGCATCATACACTGAAAAATGGTTGTAAGAGTGAGAAAGAATATAAAATTACACAAACACAAACAACAAATAAATATGAGATGATGTGTATGTCAATCAATTGATTTATTCATCTTTTAATTACCAAATGATGTCATGATGGATCCATTCTAATTGGTGGGAATATACTACAGTAATACACAAGTAGGGTCTAGGCTCAAAATAGTGCAGCCACAATTGGCAGGCAAACATAGACCCCTACCAATCCATGTTGCGTCAAGTAAGGTCTGGGCTCGAATAGAGCAACCACAATTTGGCAGGCAAACATAGACCCTTACCGATCCATGTTGCGTCACAATATAGAACAAGTAGAATTTGGGCTCATCATAGAGTAGCCCCCACCGAGCAGGCAATCAAGGGACCTCTACATTCCCAAGATACGTCTCAAAATGTGTATGATGCATGAATGCCTTTAATTCTCTTTATTAATCAACATACCATGATCTTACAATTCCATAATCTCAATAATAACCTCAAATCCACGAAGGATATAATAACCCAAACACGTTCTCAAATCATGGATTTATAGTTCATCATTATATCTCAATACTCCATAAGGCAT
This sequence comes from Clitoria ternatea, assembly GCA_037962975.1. Taxonomy (NCBI): domain Eukaryota; kingdom Viridiplantae; phylum Streptophyta; class Magnoliopsida; order Fabales; family Fabaceae; genus Clitoria; species Clitoria ternatea. Next base: position 112,966,882 of record CM075671.1, read on the forward strand.
TCATGTATATTTACCATTAATTCCAAACAAATCATATGCATTTATTCAATTCTCATATGATGTACTTCACATAAGAAATACTCAATAACATTCATAACCAAGAATAATTCATCCAAGTATCACATAGACATGTACAATATATTATTCACATAATTATGACCATTAGAATCATTAGTTACCAATGAAACAAATATTCTAGGCAATTTCAACACTATCACCTTTTAACAAATAATTCATAACTTAAGCTACACAATTCATTTTTAATTGAAACTAAGTTTCATGTTTTCAAAACTTAGTTATCCATATTTTTCATGAAGGCCATGATTTTAAATTCTAAATAGAAACATCATATAATCACATAATAGTCAATAGATTAACAATTATCATTATCACTAGTTTCTGGAAAATTTTCTGTTTTGACAATCTTTAGTAAATTAGCTATAACTTGTGATATAAAAATAATTTTTGAATGAGGCCAAGTTTTTTTTTTCAATAACTCCATTATCTATAATTTTCATGAAGACCAAAAATTTCAAATCCAAACAGAAATATCACAAATCCACAGTATACTAAACTATCTCCAAGAAAGTAACAAAACATACATATGTTACTAAAATGAAAGTTTAGGGAGCTACAAAAATAATTTTGACATGAGACCAGTTCTAAATTACTCACAACATAAATTTCTTAAACTTTTATGAAGACACCAAATACTGATTCTCATCACCAAATTCCCAGTTTTAAAAATAAAAATAGTGATTCATGTCAATAGTTTTTTAACATGAACATACCTTGGTATTTAAGGTATAAATGAAGCTACAAATATCCTTTTAACATGAAACCACTTTGTATAAATCCACAACATAAATATCTACAACTTTTATAAAGACATCAAAGTCTAAATATGCACATATAATTCCCAAAATTTCAAGATTTACATAAAACAAAAGGTACATATTCCAGAACAGGCATATTTTAGCATTTTAGCTATAACTCGAGCTACAGGCATCCAAATCATGTGATTCAAAGCTCAAAATTCATATAACACATATATCTACAACTTTTATGAAGACACTAAACACTAATTCACACTTTCTAATCAACAAAATCAAATCACAAGTAAGGACATAATTTTTAAATTCCTAGCACATAGATACAACTTTACCCATTCAATAACTATTTATAATCATTTCCCCTCTTACCTTAATGAAGGATCCTAGAGTGGTTGAAAGTGCTCTCTTGTTGTCCTAACTTCAGATCAAGAGTGACTTTGATGGATAAAATAAAATAAAATAAGAAATATGTCTTCACTAACTTCAGCTTATTCTAAGAATTCAGAGTTGGGAACAAGATGTAGTGTTGGTTTAATCATGCAAATGACAAGTGGGAGACAAACTTTTCATAATGTAATTGTAGTGGGATGCTAGGTGCATTATGTGTGGTTATAATGGAGGTTTAAAGTGAGAAAAGTGGGCTTGTTGGCCATTCCCGCAGTCTAAATAATATAGCTTGTATGATTGAAGAAAAATACCAATTCTAATACAGTTTTGGTATTTTAGGCATATCTCTCTCATATCGTAATGGATTTTGATGAATGTGGTCTTGTTGGAAAGCTAAGAAGAAGAGGAACAACTTTGTAGTTGACCAAATGTTCAAATTCAAAATCTAACTAGGCATTAAAATGTGTGCAAGATGATATGATTGAAGTAAAACTACCAATTCTAAAATTGTTTTGGTATTTTAGGCATATCTCTCTGAAATCTTAATGGATATTGATGAATTTGGTCTTGTTAGAAAGCTAAGAAGAAGAGGAACAACTTTGTAGTTGACCATATTTTTAAATTCAGACTCTAACTAAGCATTAAAATGTGTACAAGATGATGCATTTTGAGTGAAGTATGTGGTAATTTGATGGGAGTGAATGGAAAAAGGCAAAGAAATTAATAACTAAGGAAATAGGTAATAAGTTAGTCGGTTAACTTTTACCTAAAGTATAAAGTTAAAATTATTTACAATGGTAAAAGGTTAAATTGAAGATGTTGTCCTTGCCAAAATTTACGTAGAAAATCGAGATAAAATGGATAATATCATTGATGATCTTAATCAAAATAATTACACATGAGAATGAAATTTTTGGGATGTTACATAAGAAGGCATTTTTTATGTCTAATTATTGTAATTCCCAATTGAAAACAGAGGCTAAGCTCAAAAGTAACCTGATTGTTGTCATTTTTGCAACGGGAGAAAAAGTATCAAGATAATCAATTCCCTCAGTTTGAGTGTATCCCTTTGCCACCAATCTTTCCTTGTATCTTTCTACAGTCCCGTCGGCTTTATATTTTATCTTGGAGACCCATTTTCACCCTATGGCAACCTTGTCCTTTGGTAGGTACGTAGTAACCTAGGTGTGGTTTGACTCCAGAGTAGATATTTCAGACTGAATAGCTCTCTTCCAGCAGTCATGTTTTATTGCTTCTGAGTAGGATCTCGGTTCAACATGTGAGGACAAGGACATGACAGAAGTATAATTAGAAGATAAATTTTTGTAAGTTATGACAGAACATAATGGATACTTGATATGAGAAAAGTTATTATTGATATTAAGACTGCAGTGTTAATCCTTTAGATAGCCGAGGGGCCTTCTTATTCTGGTGCTTATGCGGCTAGGCTGAACAAGTGTTGGCTCTATATGGGTATTATTTTAATTGGTTTGGACTCCATGAGTATCAACTTGGTCTATATTAGTGTGGTTTTCTTGTGCTCTTTCAAGATTGTCAATGTTAGTGGAATTTAGAGATGATGGTGGTTCTAAATGGGAATTCTCTATGATAGGTTAGTGGTCATAATCATAGAAGAAGTTTTGGTCTTGGATGATGAGAGTATTAATTTCACTACTACTGATTTTATCCTTTTGATAGGGAAATATATTTTCATAAAAAATGATATCCCTAAACATGAAAAGTTCCCTGGTTTGAATATTTAATAAAATGTAACCTTTTGTTCCTATTTTAAAACTAAGAAAAACACACTTGCAGGCCCTTGTATCAAATTTTTTTTATTTACAAAAGAGGTGCTAGCAAAACACAAAGACCCAAAAACTTTCAATTGTAAGAAGTCGGGTTCAGTTTTGTAAAGAATTTTATGAGGAGAAGAGTAGTTTAAAAAGGGTGTAGGAAGCATGTTTATGATATGGGCAGCATGTAAAACAACATATAACTAGTAAATTTTTGGCAAATTGGATTGCAACATGAGAGCTCGAGCTACATTTAACAGGTGCCCATGCTTTCTCTCCACAACACTATTTTGTTGGGAGTGTGAACACATGATGTCTGGTGGATTATTCCTTTACTGGTATTAAAATCTGACATGACGAATTCAGTTCCATTGTTACTTCTAATGACCTTCACAACACTTTGAAATTGTGTTTGTATCAGGCTAACAAATTTTTATAAAATTTTTGATGTTTCTAATTTTTACTTTATAGGGAAAATCCAAGTGTATCTTGAATGGTCATCAACAATGGTTAGAAAATATTTATGACCATGAATGGATGGTATATAGTAAGGACCCCAAAGATCAATATGTAGAAGATCAAAACACTTAACAGATTTGGAAGCACTGATGGGAAAAAGCAATCTTTTTGTTTAGCATAATGACAAACATCACAAACATAGGTCTTATCATATTTGACAAAAGGAAATTTATTTTTGATAACATCAATACATTTATTGGAAACATGTCCTAAACGAAAATGCCAAAGAGTTTTATGATCAGTAGACATGAAATTAAAAGTTTTAACAGTTTGTTGTGGTGACTTTGAAGGCTTGATACATAGAAGATTTTGGTAAGAAGGCACCCTGAGTATATAAAGCCTATCATGCATTTTAGCTGAACTAATCGTCCTTAATGAACTCCTGTCCTGAATGTAACAATGAGTGGAGTAAAAAATAAGAACACAAGACAAGTTATTGGTAAGTTTAGCTACTGATAACAAATTGAAAGAAAAACAAGGAATGTAAAGGACATTATGTATGACATGTTTTTGACTTAAGAAAACACTACCAGAGTAATTTACTACAACTTTATTTCCATTTAGAAGTTTAACATGCACATGCTTGATTTGATGAAAAGAGGTAAAGTTAGAAATAGATGAGCAAATATGGTAAGTGGCACCACTATAAAGTATCCAAAGGCTGAAAAATGAAGAGGGTTTATTACCATCGTGTGAAGATTCACTATGACCAGAGGTTGTAACAGTAGAAGGAATAACAGAAACTTGGTTGAAAACACTATTATTGGATTGTGACTGTTGCAAGAGTGCCAATAGCCCTTGATATTGTTCTGTCATAAAACCAAATTGCTGAGACTACATATCTATCTTTGAACCTCCAATATCCTGTTCATCAACATCAAGATTATTGTTTTGAAAAATAGCATTAGCGTTAGACTAATTATAGTTCTGGTTCTTGAACTTAAAATGTGGCGGGAAGCCAGGCTTCTTATAGCATGTATCAACAATGTGCTCAAATTTCCCACAGTGACTACACATCTTTGTGTGATTATCTCGACCAAAACCACCTTTGTTTTTAGGCACATTACCTCTTCCAAAACCAATAAAACTAGTACCACGACTAGCATTGTTCTTGAAATATCCTTCTCTGCCAGCAACAACCATAGCTTTTGATTGAGTAGATTGATCACCAAATATTTGCCTCTCTTGCTGTATTACAGGATAAAAAACTCAATTCAATGATGGAAGAGGGTCCATCAATAGGATCCGAGTCTTAACAGTGGAGTAATTATCATTTAGTCCCCTGAGGAACTTGATGACTTGATCTTTTGCTCTATACTTTCTCACATTAATAGTTGCACTACAAGTGCACTTAAAAGCACAGGTGCATGATGGCAAAGGTCTAAAAACATCAAGCTCATTCCAAAGAATTTTAAGCTCTGTGAAATAGTTTGTTACACTTAATTCTCCTTGTTTGAAGGAAGAAATTAAATCTTGTAAATCTACAATCTGGAGCATGTCTTCTTGCGAGAGTCTCTCTTTGAGGTTATTCTATATGTCAAGGGTAGTGTCCATCCATATGACGCTTTGGGCAATGTTTGGTGACAAGGATTTCAGGAGCCAAGAAATGACCATCATGTTGGCTTTCTCCTAGGCAGAATAAAGAAAACTGGTATGGGCAGGGATTTCAATACTCCCATCAATAAAACCAAGCTTGTTGTTAGAAATAAGACTCTTATGAAAAAAACGAGACCATTGACGATAGTTTGTTCCTTCAAGAACATTAGGAACAATGGAAAGGGTTGGATTCACTACTAAAAAAACCTTATTAGCGACCAACAAAACCCGTCGCTAAGTCATGAAAAATCCGTCACTAAACGTATTAGAGATGAAAATTATAATAGACAAAACGTCGTCGCTACTAATATCATCGCTGAAACAACAATGAGGACAGAGCATTCCATCGCAAATATAGCAACGGGATTAGCCGGTCGCTAAGATGGTCACTATATTGGTGATGCGCCCCGTCGCTAGGAGTAGCTACACAACAACCACAATACGCTATCGCTAGTATTGGTATACAACGACCACATTTTCACCGTTACTATATTTGGGTCGACGGTGACCACACGTACGTCGTCACTATTATTGTCTAAACAGCGACCACGCGAATGTCGTCGCTATATTTGGGTAGACAGCGACCACTCTAAGGCCGTAGCTATTATTGGCTAGACAGCGACCACTCATTCTCCGTCGCTATTGCCGTTGCTAACATTTATTTTTTATTTTTTTTAATTTAATTTTTGTTGATTATTTTTAATTATTAAATATTATTAGTTAATAATTACAATAATCGTTGAATTTTAAACCACAAATATCGAATATCGAATGACATAAAATAATAAAAAGAGAATGATGTAAAACAAATACTGAATGGAATATGATATAAACTATAAATCAAATATGCAATGTATACAATATACAAACAAATAAAGCATAAAAAAGTAAATCATGGTGGAGGGGGATCCTATGGTGGTGGTGGTGGCGACTGGGAAGTAGGGGGAGGTAGCTTCGCTATCAACTACATAAGTAGCTCCTACTGTGCAATAAGCTATCAACGAGTCTCGGTTTGTTCCTCCTCAGCTTGTCGTCAGTCCGCCTCGGCCTGCTCCTCCAAAAGCTGCCTCTGGTGTCACTCCTCCTGTAGCTCATTGTTCAGGTTTTGAATAACCTGACTAACATCCATTGGAAGGATAGAGTAGGAAGAGGAAGAGGTCTTCCCCTTTTTCACGAGCTACGTGCCCTCGTCTCCCAACCCGAACACCTCATTTCTTGTTCACGCCGACAACATCCTCTATATAGATGGCGTTATCGTCAGAACAAGACAGGGTGGGAGGTACCTTCCCCTTAGGAGTGGAAGCCACCAACTTCGCCTCCTTCTCATCCCTCATGGCAAGATACGCCTCTGCAAATATAAAATAATGATAAAATTTAGTAATATATAATTTGTAAGTTAAAGAATGTATAAGTTGAATTAAATTACCACCATGTCTGTCTATGTTTAGTTAACCTAAACACCGACTTTGTTTTTCTTGGTCATTTATATGACCTCATACAGTGATGGCTCCTGGTGCTATTTCTACTCCTGTTGTTCATAATATATTTAGATTATTAATAAAAAAACATATTAAGTCATTCATAAAAAAATGGTGGAAAATGTATACTTATAAATATCTTTTTATGCTCTAGGACTAAAATGCTACCACCAATGTAGATAGAGGTTGCAGCATCAGCCGCTCTATTTGCCTTGTTACGAGCACTCGCCTGCTAGAACAAGACACCCCCCACTTCTCGACCATCCCGTCCCAGTGGTCCTCGAGGATCTAACGAAGGCGCACGCCCTTGTCCCTCACCTTCCAAAGGGTACTCTTGATGATTTTGGAGGTCTTTGTGGCAAAGACCCTCATAATCTTATTAATCATACCCTCTGTCCACTGATAATGACACTGTTACATGAAATGAGATTTTAAAATTAAAAACAAGTGTATGAATTAGCCATAAATTCACAACAAAGGGGAATGTTAGCTTACCAAGAAGGTGCCAAACCACCTATCCTGGATAGCCTTCCTAGCATCCATCTAAGAGATGTATGGACCATCCCGCTAGACCTTCAAAACCTTAGTATCGCTTTGGTAGTGCGACTACTATCAGCAAAGCTGTAATAAATAACAGTTAGAAACAAATAAAATAGGTTACATACGGGGAGGCTACCGAAATTTCGGTAGAGTCTCCACTGTATATGTATCATTTCCAAATTTGAACGGTTGCCCTGTTACAAATAGAAGAGTTCCCTGTACAGTTCAATCTATACAAGTACTAAATAAACTAACATACAACAAACCAATTTAGGTACTATGTGAGTTTTATATACAAAGCAACTAACAATCTACCAATTAAGAAACTTAAAACAAATTATCGTATACTTACTCATCTCCGGCCAGCAGTGGGACCAGTATGGGTAGGGGGATGCCAGAGGTGGGGTCGCCTCAAGGCCAAGGTCATCCAAACCTTAAGGTGAAGGACTCTACTCTAGGGTGGTCTGTTGTGGGATGGTGGGCCCAGGTGGTGAAGGAGTGGTGGTCTGCTGTGGGATGGTAGTATGTTGTGGTGTGGTGGCCCGTTGACGGGATCTTGGGGTCCTCGAATTATCACCCCTATAACATCCCAAATTTTAGAGAAAATAAATTTATTGGATGATGATAATTAAATAATTGTGGTCCCATGTATATAGGGAAATTAATTGGAAACCAATTATGATTTATTGGTAAATTAAAATTTATAGAAACCGAATAATTTAACAGATGGTATAGGATCCACTAAGTCAAATTGGATATTTGATGGGCCTAGATAATGAGGAAATTATTATGGTAATGGTGATATGGTTGAAATAATTTTTGGTGTTGACAAGATAGTTATTCGGACACAGCGTATGACAATAAACGGTGAAAATACGAGTCAATTGGAATTAAAAGAAAATGTAAATTCCCATTTCCTCTTCTCTACTCAACCGTCCACTTCTCCCCTTTTTCTCTACTTTCTTTTATCCATTAGACATTGAGGATTTATTAACTAGAGGAAAAAGCAAAATGATACACCCTTTAGACCATTGGTTAATCACCAATTTTGTAATCTTTCTTTCTCTCTCTCTCTCTCTCTCTCTCTCTCTCTTTCTTTCTTTCTCTCTCTCATTCTTCTTACAATTTTTGTGTAGGTTTCCTTCTTCTCCACTCTATTAATTTTTCTTTATTTTCCCTCTCTTCTCTACACAAAAACTGTCCCACTCCCTCTATACATATTAACAACCAAAAATCTTGTAAAAACATTGGATTTATGAAGCACAAAAAGGACTTGGGGGCTATGGTTGGATCATCTTCCTTTCCCTCTCCCTATTTTAATTTTTGGGTTATGGCGTGGAGTTTAAGGTAAGGTTCTTGACTCATTTTGCCCCATTGATGATTTTAATGTTGTTTAAGGTTAGAAGTGGTAGTTTGAATGTTGATAAATAGATATATGCATATGGAACTATGAACCCTAGGCTTTGTGACTTGAGAAAATTGATTTTGAGGCTTGATATGTGGTGCACAAAAATGGTGGTGTTGTTATGCTTGAAATGGTGCAAGAAAATAGTTAAAATTAGTTGTTGTATTTTTATAAAAAACCCTAAAATTGGTAGTTTGAGACTGTTGGTAAAGCTTAAGAAATTGATAATTTAATTGCCATGGGAATGACTTTTGTGTATAGAAATGGAGTTTGGAATGATTGATATTGATTATTGTTGTTGATGGGTTAAGGAACCATGTGGATGTGTATTAATGGTGGTTGTCAGGTTGTGATGAAATTCTAACCCTAGGCTTTGGGAATATATATGGATAGGAGAGTTGATTTTAAGGGTGAATAAATGATATTTAATGTTAGGTGTGGTTATTTATAATGATATATGATAATAGTAATGGTAGATGACAATGAGAGATGGAAACTATAAAAGGGTGTTATTATAAATGTGAAATGATGAATGGGAACACCAAACCTATGATGGTTGTAATGGATTAATGAAATGAAATTATGGTTTGATGAAATCTTAGACCATAATAGGTGCTATTTGGACTTGTTGATTGATGTTGGTTAAATAGACTAAAATGGTTTATGTTGAACCTTAGGTGGCAATAATAACATTTGGATGATTCATATAATATTGGATGCATTATAGATGATGGGTGTGATGTTGTTGATGTTGGGTATGGCTAACCCTTTAGGACTTAGAAAATCTTGGTTTTAGGAAAAGAATTCCCGAAACCTAACACAATTGCGTGAATTGGTATTTTGACAAGTCTAGGACTTGTTATTAAGCTTTATGATATGTTAACAAATGTTTAGACTTGTGATGATGCCTTGAGATGGCTCATTGATTAAATGCATGTATATATGTGTGTTGGTGTAGATTATGTTCCGAACAATGAGGCAGAACGATCAGAACATGCGAATCGTTGTTCTTCTCTTGCGGTAGGAGAGAAGTTTACATTTTAAATGCATGATTTGAATAAGTAGTGATTAATGTATATGACAATGCTCATGTGTACCTTGCCATGGTTGTGTTGGAATAATGTAATAATTGACTTTTATGAGGAATGATGTGCTTGGAAAATTATTGATTTTTGGGAATCACATATGTATTTGATAATAATGAAAGTTTTAGAGTCCCTTTGATGGGAATGATCATGATGGGATGAAGCATATATATATATATATATATATATATATATATCTTGTTAAGTTGAGATTTCATGGGGATGCATATTTTAGATATGTTTGATGTTTAATTTGATGAATTTGATGTATGGGGAATGTTTTTCAATTCATGAATTGATTCATGAGTTCTCTTGAATTGATTCATAGGCTATTGGAAATGCATGAATCGATTTGTGGCTTAGCTTGAATCGATTCATAGCCTACTGGTTCCCATGGAAGTGATTTCTAGATTCATGAATCGATTCATGTAATTCCTTGAATTGATTCATGGCTTAGTGTTTGGCTGAACTGAAATTGCCTTTCACATGAATCAATTCATAGGTATGTTTGAATCGATTCAAAGGCTTCTATTTTATGGTCATGGACTCTTTCCACGCATGATCGATTCATGGCCTTGCTTGAATCGATTCATAGCTTGTTGTTGCCAATCTTCCATAAGTTTTGATGCTTGCTTGATGTGTGTTGAGCCAAGGCTTGTTCTTTTGATTCTCAAGCACTTTTCCTTGGATTTTCCTCAAGCAACATTGGTTTTAGCTTGTTTTGAGTCCTTGTATTGTTGATAATGATATTGTCATGTTCCCTATGAAAACTTGATACTTGAAATTTGTCATATGCTTGTCATTATCAAAAACCTGTTTCATCATGCAAACACATGTGATTGTATTAGAATATATGTAAGTGGTGTGTCCTCAGTGGTGTTTGTTAATAACTTGAGATTTTGGCAAATTGTGTGTGTGCCTAAGTCATGCTATAAAAACTAAGTATGTTCCACCACTAATGATAAGATATGATGAATGATGATGAAAATTAAACGATGTGGTTGTGTGACATACCCTTGAATGATGATGAAACTGTTGAAGGGATAATTGAATGTCAATGTATTTGTTACGAATCGATGAATTGGAGATGATGTTGATGATGAACAAAGATGAATGTTATTGTTGAGCATACCTTTGAATAAAAGATAATTGTTATCATTGATGATTGTTGGTGCCATTGTGGTTGATACAAGTACGAACTTGTGTGTGTGAATTGAATTACATTTGGTGAAATGTTGTGAATGCCACACTAAAATATGAAACAGTATTGTTGATGATTGTTGTGGTTGATGTAAATATAAACTTGTATGTACGAGATAAAGTGCTGTTGATGGAAAAATATTATGAAATGCCACATTAAAACTTGAAATAATGGCAATACCCAATGGTGATAAAATCCACTAAGAATAGTGTGATGATAATGTATGTGTTAGCGCATATTATGCATTTACCTTGTATAGATATACTACCTCTAATATGCTCTATAAATGGGAAATTGATCCCACGATTGATAGACAAAATTGGATTAACACATTTGATGTAGACATGAATATAGAATATGATGGTTGATATGTTTTTTGATTTCCATGTGTAGGTTGGTGTTGATATAAGTCCTTAGCCATTGCAATGTAAATTATGTGAATGGTATGCCTTGAAGGGCATTGTAATTGGTTGTATGTCACTAACTATAATGTTGAGTGTGAAAAATACCCCTAATTGAGAGGGTGAGAAATCCTTGCGAGGTTAAGGCTAGCATGTGCATTGTTGCATTCATGGCATGCATGACATAACATTTTATATGTGGTTACGATCACAATAAAGGTTTTGCGGGACTATGAAAGGGAGTACCCTTGCGTGGGGGAAACCAATATGAGAATAAATGAATATGGTTGCGATCACAAGTGTATTGAAATGATAAAGGTCTTGCGGGACTATGAAAATGAGTACCTTTACATGGGGGAAACTAAGATATGGATGATTATATGTGGTTGTGATCACAAGTGTATTGTCATGATAAAGGTCTTGCAGAGATATGAGAAAGAGGACCCTTACGGGGGGACTTGTATTGGAATGCTCCTCAATGGTTGTGATCACTTGATGTATGGAGATGATACAGATCTTGCAGGATCTTGTGAAAAGCACCCTTGTGGGGGATAATGGCTTAAGCAACTATACGTGGTTGCGAATGTTTGAGAAACCGTATGCGTATGGGTTATAAGAAAATGTTTCAGATTGGATCCATTGCATATGCATTATACAGTATGACATATGCATTAGCTATAGGAACATGGCATTTGAGTGGAGATGGCTAAGATAAATGATAACCCCTTGGGAGTGTAAATTGATTAAAGATGTAAACACTTGATGATGATATTTGTGATAGCCCATGATGATGAAGGGCAATGTAAATGTGTATGTGTTTATACATGTGCTTGTTATAAGTTGTAACAATGAGACTTGTATGCCTATAATGATATCTTGATGATGTCTTAGTGATAAATTGATGATTTTATTGCAAAGCACTCATGTTGTTATATGCATGTACACTTGATCGCAATGTATTTGAAATCATTATTTTAAATGTATAACTCACTCTCCCATGTAGGTCTCTTTTTAGCATTGTGATGTAAGGTTGGCATGAGATGAAATTGTGCTTGAATCAAAGCTTTGGGGAAGGTAAATAGTTGTATAGAAATGCCTTGGCCGACAACCGTTTTGTAAAGTATACGATATTTATGAATGTTTATTTTCTATATGAGTACTGAATGATTATGGAATAATTATATGGATGAATGTACATGTTTTTATTAAGTTTTGGAAATCACCTTGTGCTTACATGGATCATTTCCCATATCCATTCTTGCACTTGAATTAACTTATATATTCTACAAACCCTTGTATGGTGATCATGTGATTTGATTGTCCTAAGTAGACGTTTTTTTTTAAAACTTCATACTTTCTCATATCGTCATATATGAGATAGGTTTTCAAAAGGTTTGAGGTTAATTGATATAGTTTTTAATTGTAGTGTTCTTCTTTCGACAATTACTTAAATCGCGAAAAATTTATCCTCACTTTTAATATCTAATTAATAATATCTTTAGTATTATTTACCGGATTAAGGGCGCCACAATCCCGACCGAAGGGTAGTTGACTTCCTGTCATCTGTGGATAAAACCATGTAAACAAATGTTAGTCTCAGACTATAAAGATATGTATGTATGTATGTATGTATGTTTAATAACTACATACTATGTGTCTGTTTCAGTTTGAAATTCCCCCTCAGTTTCAGTGTCACTAAGGCTATTTGTTTTAACAGGTTCCTCAATCTCCAAATTGGCCCTAGACCGTTTTGATTGGGAGACAACATCTTTGTCAATGTGTTCACCCCCCGTAGTGGCAAGTGTCTCATCTATTATCACTGGATCAATGTTGAACAACAAATGACTGTCATTGAGCTCATTCGGAGCGAGCTGATAAGCATCCTCAACCTCATTGGAGACATTATCAGTGATCTGACTTCGGGCCTTGGCCCTGACGACTGCGTACCAGTCTCGATGCCCACTAGGGAAGTCCGTGTAATAAACCTACTCGGCTTGTTGGGAAAAAAATAAAGGGATCAAACCCTTTATATCTACCGCTTTTCTTGACCTCAACTAAACCATAGTTTTTGGCAACCTTTTTTCCTACACCGATCGTGTTGTCATACCAATCACACTTGAATAGAACGATATCTCTTCTTAGTCATCCAAAGAAAGAAACTTCAACAATCTCTGTCAATACTCTATAGAAGTCTTCCTCTAACTGTCCTTTTTTGCCTTTAACACAAACCTCGTAGTTATTGGTGCGCATCCCTTCACTCCATTGGAAAATGTTAAACTTGTAGCCGTTTACATAGTAAATGGGCCATTTTTTAACAGTTTTCATTGGCCCCAAGAAAGGGCTTAGAGTAAGGGATCTTCAATATAGTTATTTGGGTCACGAATCTATTACAGCATAACACATAGGTCATCGTTACATACCTAACATTTGAAGTTCAACTAAAAAATAGAAGGTATACAGGTCTTACATCATGTGCAAACCAATCAATGAATTTGGATAATACCTCACTATGACTTTGGTCATCAGTTATATCATTTTGCTTGGGTTTCAACATATCTACATATAAGCTATTTAAAGAACAAAAATTTAGCTACAATAAAAGCTAGCTTTAGAATGCAAACTATAAGTTGGTGACTTACTCAAGATAGGGTTCCATTTCTGGGAAATTCAAAAGAATGTACAAGTGAGCCACCTTTCGATCTTTCTCATTAATGTAACATTTTGTGACCTTGTTCCCAGGACGACCGGGATAGTTAAAATTCAACTTTGATCATCCAACCCTACATGTGTGGCCACCCCAAGGTTGTAAGGAATTCTACTCATTTTAGTTTCTATCTCTGTCGAAAAATAGAAAGAAGCAAAAGTGGTTATTTCTTCAACTAAGTATGCCTCACAAATTGATGCTTCAATGCACGCTTTGTTTGACACTTTGTCTTTTAAAGAAAGTAAGAATCTAGAACAACATAAACAAATGTTAATTTACATAATACTATTATAGGAAAAATTCTTTGAAATGAAATTAAGTAGTTATGGCGTTCACCTTTCGAACGGATACATCCAACGGTATTGCACTAGGCCACCAACTAAGGCCTCGTACGATAGATGGATAGGCAGATGCTCCATCGAGTTAAAAAAACTTGGTGGGAAAATCTACTTCAACTTATAAATCAAGACTGGAATACTTTCCTCTATCTTCACAAGTTTCTCCTCAATTAACAAAGTTGTCGTCAACCCCTTAAAGAAGTGACTCAACTGAACCAGAGGTTTCCAAATAGGTTTCGATAGTGGTTGTTGCATAAACACATGGCAATCATAACTTTTCATGCCAAACACCCTACCCTCCTTCACATCGATACATCTACTCAAGTTAAAAGTGAATTCGTCAGGCAGGTTCAACCCACTCATCCCCACACATATAACAATCTGTTGAGGTTTAGTTAAAACATATTTTGCATGCGATTTAAATATTTTCTTACTCCGCACATCCCTCAATTCCAACTCCTTCCTAGAACACCAAATTGGAAAGTCTAGTCGACTCTTCTCGTTGTCCTTTGTTCTCCCTTTGATGTCCATCACAGTGTCAAAAATATTCATGAAAACATTTCGTTCAGTGAAAATCACATCAATGTTGTGTCTGAACAACAAGTCTTTCCAATATGACGAATCCCATAAGACACTCTGCTTCACCTAGTGGTGTTCCTTCCCATGACCCGTAAACTCTTTAACATTCTTATTCCTGGATGTACGGATACTCTTGGACTTTTTGCCAAACTCGTTCACCAGATAACCTACGGGGTGGAGGTTCATTAACAACCTTGCTCTTCTTAATAGCGGTTTTGTTTCTCCTGAATGGGTGATCCAACGGTAGAAACTTTCTATGACAGTTAAAAAAACTTATCTTGCCACTAACAGGGAGTGATACCCCACGGTATGTTCCACGTATATAGGGCAAGCAAGCTTCCCAAACGTTGACCATCCAGAAAGCATACCATACGTTAGGAAGTCATTAACGGTCCACATCAAAATAGCCCGCATCCTGAAATTGTTCTTTAAGGATACATCATAGGTCATTACCCCGACATCCCACAATTGTGACAACTCCTCAACCAACAGTTGTAAAAACACATCTATTTTCGCCTTTGGATTTTTGGGTCCTAGAACCAGTGTAGTTAGAAATATGACCTCCCTCTTCATACACATATCAGGAGGAAGATTATATGGAGTTAGTATGACTGTCCAACAAGAGTATTGGCCAAACGGGTTGAACCCATTAGTACATAAGCCAAGTCGTACATTGTGCAGCTTTCCTGAAAAGTCCATATATAACTCATCCCAACACTTCCATGCTTTCTCGTTGGAAGGATGACATAGAAGACCCTCCTATGTTCGGTTCAGAGCATGCTAATGCATGTGTTTTGCCATGGACAATGGGGCATACAAACATTGAAGACGCGGTGTTATGGGAAAGTGCCATATTTTCTTCCTGGCCGTCCTAGTTACTTTCCCTCTCCTTTTAATGATTTTGTAGTGGTCCTCATTACAGTGTACTTATTTTGTGACACTCTTATCTGTAAACTCATTCTTGAACAGCATACACCTGCCAATGCAACACTCTATCTTCACGTAACCCAACCACAAGTTTGCAACTCTTTTCTTAACATGGTATAGGTTTGATGGCATTCGATGATCTTTAGGCATGGTGGAACCCATCAGATCGACCATTCTACTAAAACAAACTCCTAAAAGATTATAATCTGCCTTTAGGCTTAAAGTAGCTAGGGAGGCGGATAATTCAGTGTGACTCTTATACCCGTCCCACAATAGAGTCAGAGTCGCCGCCAACAAATCATAAAATGTTCTTACCTTCAGATTAGGATCCTTCTCTATATCTCCTCATTCCCAGCTTGGTCATCATGTTCTAGCATACGCTGGTGGAGGGTCCAACATGATCCATCACCATTTGCTCTATGTTGTTGTATGTATCCCTGTTCCCTCCGACCTCGTAGTAAGACTGTTGTACGGTTACCATCGATGGCCTGGGCGATAACTGCTCACCGTGGTTGTACCAGTAGTAGTATCTTTCCAGGAACCCCTTCTCACTAAGGTGGCACATGACATCATTTGCATATTTAGAACTCATGTATTTTCACTTTGAGCACAGACAATGAATCTTCTGAGTCGCTTTAAAACCAGGCGTGTTCACCGTTGCAAGCGAAATAAACTCCAACAAGCCCATCATAAACTCCTTAGTCACTCACCGACTACGATCTAGCCGATTGTACATCCATCGCCGATTTTCCGGAACCTCCATTCATGATATCTAATAAGCAGAGTTCTAGTTACTCTAATTTAAACATTATGTAACTATCAAACATGAATCACTCTCTATCTCTTTAATGTTATAAGTAGGCAGGGCCCTATCCCATTCGGGATGAATATGCAACCATTTGTAACCCATCGATGTTGTTTCTGGTCTATCTTGTATTGTGGATGATCATTTGGAATTTCGACAGTATTTCGCATTGGTCCCTGAGTACACAGAGATAAGTACAGTATGAAACACTGCACGTAGACATGCACCCAGAGATAATACGAAACACAGTAACCAAAATTTGAAATGGACATCAACCACACCAAATAGAACCCAAACAACAGCGATGGATTATCCCTTACTAGTTACAAACTCATCCCAAACTGTCCAACCAGGATAATTCAAGATGTAACACAACACGATATGTCGGCTGGTTGTCTTGAATCCTGAACGGGAACCTAGTGGGTACACACACGACTAAACCCTACATTATTAAACTTTAATATACTTCTTTATGTACCCTAAAAGAGGGAGCCTACCAAAATTTTGGTAGAGTCTCCCTTATAAACTAGACATTTCCAAATTTTTTACATCATCCTATTACGCATAGAAAAGTTCCTAATACAGTTCAATATATAACTACAACTAAACCCTACAATGTTAAACTTGAATTTACTTTTTTATGTACCCTAAAACAGGGAGCCTACCGAAATTTTGGCAGAGTCTCCCCTATAAACTAGACATTTCCAAATTTTAGAAACGCCCTGTTACACACAGAAACGTTCCCAGTACAATTCAATATATAACTACAAGTTGCATATGAAATTAAGGAAAATAACACCATAACCTAATGAGTTCTGCTCTCTACTACCAGACAACAAAACACATGCATACATAAAATGTATGTTATCAGCACACAAAACCAATGCCTAATGAGATCTACTCTCCACTAAAAAACAACAATAATCAGCATACAAGACCAATGCCTAATGAGTTCTGCTCTCTACTAACAAAAAACAATCAACATGCATACACATCAAAAGATACAACACACATCACGAGAAAGTTAGTGTTAGGAGATTACCTAGAAAAGAGAGTGAAGACAAAACTAAAGACAGGTGAAGACAGATGGGCAAAGACTACGCGTAAGGTGTGCTGCTCTGCATGATAAACTAAGAAGTGGTTAACAGCTATAAAGTTTTTGTGTTAGCATGAAAATATGAAAACGCACTACAAATTATTTAGGAAAAGTTTGTTTAAATAAGTTTTTAATAGTAGTTAAGAATCAATACACAAGACTTACCATAGCTTTATATATGGGTTCACTTAGTTATTATGATGGTTTAAGAAAGCTATGTTGATGATGGAAAGAAAAATATTTTTCAATATTATGGGTTCACTTGTTCAATTTGATTTTTTAGTATTCTAGCTGATTTTGTCCCCCATCTTGAAGGCATTTTCCCATCCTTTAATTGTAAAATCATTCCTAAGCAGAAAAAGATTCTTGAAGATTCTTCTGAAAGCAACCAACTTACTATTAACAGTGTTAGTTAAAGGTTCCAACATTCAACTGGTTTCCATACTGAGGTTTCTAAAGATATAGTTAGTCCCAACAAGTCACAAGAGAGTGAAAAAAACCTAATCTCAAAGGCACAACATAGACAATAAATTTATGAAGAGGACTCTAATCTCAAGGCAATGCTTTACTTGATGTGTCTTATATTTCAAATAAATATTTTGCAATTTTGCACACTAATTTTGTTTATGTGAATGTGTGCATGCTTACCTTTGTTCTTGATACATTTTATGTGAGACTAATCAGTTGATTTGTATATATGATGTACAGATGCTTGTATTTTTGTTATCTCCTGATTTGTTATATGACTAAGTGTTTGTCCAAATTAAGTTGTTGATTCTCCCTTCTGCCCCATGCTTTCTAGCCTATGAATAGAACAAAGTATCTCTAATTGAATAAATTAATAATTCTACTCAGAGTTGGATTCTTTACATTTAACAGTACATTAAAAATGCAATCTGGTTTTGTTTGAATTTAGAATTTTTTAAGGGTTTTGATGTGTTTGTTGTGTGACATCCCAAGTTGATTTACCATTTAATACAATCGTTTAATCATTTCTTAAACTAATTTTTCGCGTTTAATAAAAATCTAGGCCTTAATATAAAATAATGTTTACTTTTCTTAAACATACCAAAAATAATAACCGATCGAAAATGATTCCGCTCGGTCCTAATATAAAATAGTATTCACTTAAATACGTTCAGAATAATAAGAGCGTACACAAAATAATATCCGATCGGAAATAAATACATTAATAAGATAGAGTTGATTAGAAACAACGGAAGAGAAACGAAGGCAGGAAGGTCATTCGCCTGAGCGAGACCCTGATCGGCTAGGCGAAATCTGAGAGGGTCTCTTAAGCGAGTGCTGACTCGCTTGAGCGAATGCCATACATTAAACTGATAAGGTTTTTATAACACAATAAATTAGATTTAGTTTGCTTAGGATTTTAATCATTATGCACTGTATTTCCTTAATTTTTATGATTTTTGCTTTCTTTCCACTATATTCTACTTGGGTATTTTATTTTGTAGAAATTAATAAAATTAAGGAACAAGTACAAAGATAATCCAAGGGTCAATAACAAGAGAAAAACGACCATCAAATGATAAAGAAACAAGAAGAACAAGCCCTGGTGAAAAAACAACAACAAAAGCATGAAAATGGGCTATTAGTGCGCTATCTATTAGTACGGCCCAAGTGGAAAGAATTCTGAGAGGACTGAATTCCGACTCAGAATGATCATTTTCGAGTAGGATGACTCGGAATGATCATTTCTGAGTAGGATGACTCGGAATGATCATTTCCGAGTAGGGAGTCTCCGAGTGAAGCGTTGCCGAGTGGATTATCTCCGGGTAGGGTGTTTTCGAGTGGAAAATTCCTGAAGGAGGTTCCTCCAAATGAAAAATGACTGACTTTGAGTGAATATTTCCCGGTTGGAGGTAAATCCGAGTGGAAGATTCCCGATCAAAGCCATTCCGAGTGAAAAATGGCTGACCATGAAGGAATACTTCCCGGTTCGAGATAAATTTGAGTGGAAGATTCCCGACTGCAGCCACTCTGAGTGAAAAAGGGACTGACTTTGAATAAATATCGCCCAAAGATATACGTCCGAGTGAAGGATTATTGATTGAAGCGAGTCTGATTTGGGGACAAGTGCTTTTTCTGAACAAAATTACTTCGGAGTGAAGGATTCCCGAGTGAGTTGATTCTGAATGAAAAAACTCTGAACTTCGGAAGAACACTTGTCAGGCAAGGATGTCTCCGGGTGGTGTGTTTCGGAAAAGATGGCATTTTGAGCAAAGAAAAGGCCTTCCGAGTAGTGTGTTTCAGAGAAAATCTCTTTTCAATCAAGGAAAAGGTCCGACCAGGAATGAATCTCTTTTAGGCAGACTCTCAAGTTTTAAACTAACCCCGAGTGAGATGTCTCCGGGGAAGGCACTTCCGAGTGGTTTGGGGCCGAGAGATGTATTTCCGAGCAAAGCAAAGCTCTGACTTGGAAAAAGCTTCTATCGGCCAGATTCTCTTAAGTTCCAAATTTCTGAGTGAAAAGTAAGGCAGACTCCCGAGTGAATACGTCCGAATGGGTTAATTGACGATTGAAGCCATTCTGAGTGAAAAGCAAGTCAGACTTCAGTGAATATGTCCGAGTGGATCATTTCAAGGAAGCGAAGAAAGGGTCGTTCTCGACTGAATTACTCCCAAGCAATATATCTGAGCAAGGTTTCTCCGAGTGGTTCAATTCCAGTGATGTGCTTCTGGGTGAAGAAAGACCTTGATTTCGAAGGAATACCCCTCGGGCTGAGGCATTTGAATGAAGAGTTCCCGATTGAATCAATTTTAAGTCAAAAAAATGGTTCTAACTTGTCGGCTAGAGACATAGTCGAGTGAAACATTTTGGAGGTGCCGATTGAATCAATTTTAAATGAAGACTTCCCGAATGAGACGTTCCTGAGTGGGTCACATGTGAGAGAAGAGGGTCCGGTCGAGTGCTTCAAACAGAAACAAGTTCCAAGCAAAGAACCTTCGATTGAAGAAATTCCGAATGAATGCTTCAAGCAGTGACAAGTTCCGAGCAAAGCAACACCGAGTGAAGAAATTCCGAATGAACAGAGGTCCTGATGAATGCTCCTCGGAAAGAAATTTCCGAGTCAATAATCTGTGAATTCAAGCTTTCACTCGGTCTTTTATATATGAGAGCACCTGTTCCGCTTGGATTAATTCCCACTGAGGATGGATACTGGCTGAGGCACTAATCCGAGTCATAAGGAGAACGCCGGTTCCATATTTCCACCGTTTGCCCATGCTGACTTGGATTCCCACTATCCAAGTGGATCCTTGAATTATGAGGGGGCGGCTGACAACAAGACAAAAGAGAAAATAATAAAGAAGTCCCACTAGCCGCCGTTCCCCATGATTATTGACGTCCAGAGTTCTATAAATACAGGGGGGATGTCTGAAGCCAGGACAGCGTCACTTTTGATATCCAGTTCTCATTCATTCACTTTGTTCCTTTCTTTTCTTTCTCTTTCGCTTTCTTTCTCTGTCCCGTTTGTTTCTCTTTTTATTTTCTTTTTCTTTTCTTTTTCTTTCTGTTTTGTAAGAGTTGTGAGGGTTGTGAAATTGAGTATTCCAATTTGTAATTGGTGGAGGAATATTTCAACAAGGAAATACAGTGGTAAAATTATTTTGAGCTTTTGGAGAAACCCGTAAGTCTTTATTTTTACCATGTCTTGTATGTTTTATTTTTCCTTCATGTATATGAATTTGAATTATTTCATGAGTAACTAAATTAATTATCTTGGGATGAAGGGGGTGTGATATTATTTTATGATAATGTTATTTTGACTTTGAATTAAATAAATTTCTATTTTCCATTTAGTTCAAAAAATGCTCAATGCTCTTAGTGATTCCTAACAAGAACCTAAGTGATAAAACTGTATACTTGCGGGTATATTAGTAAGTTTAAGTAATTAATAGAATCGAGAGATTTATTGTTACCGGAAAGTTTTTGAACTAAGCCTAAGGTTTTGAAATACTTTTTGTGACCTCGGTAAAACCGTGAAAGTAATAAAAATCTTTTGGGGAATAAATAAGGGATTTTCACAAAACGATAATGGGCCTTTTCTAAGGATTAAGCAGTGCTTTCCATAGGTTAGGTACATTAATAGGATTCCGAGAGGAACATATTAATTAGCTTAAGGAAAATCCGCCTTGGAAAACTTAATTTGATTCTTATTTATAAAAAGTTAAAATTCATTAACATAAAATAGAGTCGTGATCCCTCGAAATCCCAAAATACTCTCAACTCTGATTTTTAAGTGTCAAGTAAATTTTGTTTCTAAATTTATTTTTAATTTGTGTTTTATTTTACAAAAACATTAAAAATCAATTGTGTGGATAATTAAATTTCAATATGCTGGTACTTTGAACACAGTCCCTGTGGAGACGATAATCTTTTATATTACGCGACATAAACCGCGCGCTTGCGGGCCCTGTCAAGTTTTTGGCGCCGTTGCTGGGGACTGTTGTCCCTCAAATATCGGCAATATTGAAATTCGATTAGATCATAGTTATTAATATTATTTATTATTATTTTTTTTGTTTTGTTTGTTTCTTTTCTTTTTATATTTTTTCTGTATTTTTATTTTTACTTATTTTATTCTGTTTGTTATTTTGTATTTTGTTCTTTATTCTGTGTATCTGTTGTTGTTTTATTTTTTTTGTGATTGTTTGTTTTATTTTTCTTTTATTTCTTTTTATGCGACGAAGCCGTAGTGTCGATCTAAACTTAGGATTTGACCCTGAGTACCCTTAGAGCTTTAAGAAAACAACAAAAACAACAAAAAGAAAAACAAATGGCAGACCAAAATAGAGCCTTAAGAGATTTTGCCGCTCCAAGTACAAATGGAAGAGGATCTAGCATCCTTAGACCCACAGTGAAGGCTAACAGTTTTGAATTGAAGCCTTCATTACTCTCTATGGTTCAACAGAACCAATTCGGAGGATTACCCTTTGAAGATCCAAATCTTCACCTTCAAATTTTTCTTGAATACTGTGACACCCTAAAAATGAACGGAGCCACCAATGATGCCATTCGCTTGAGACTCTTCCCTTTCTCTTTAAGAGATAAAGCGAGGGCGTGGTTATACTCTCTTCCTGAAGGATCCATCACGACTTGGGAACAATTGTCCAGTGCTTTTATCAATAAATGGTACCCAAGGAACAAGACCGATGTGCTGAGAAAACAAATCATAAATTTTTCACAAAAAGATGACGAATCCTTATATGAAGCCTGGGAGAGATACAAGGAGATACTAAGAGAATGTCCTCACCATGGGATAGAAAGGTGGTTGACAATCCTTATTTTCTATAATGGACTAAGTTCCACACAAAAGATCTCTTTAGATGCTGCAGCTGGAGGAGCCTTCATGAGTAAAAATGTTGATGAAGCTGAGAACCTGATTGAGGAAATAGCTCAAAACACTCACCAATGGAACTCTGAGAGAGGATTACCTGCTAAAACACCAAGTAAGTATTTTGTTGATGCTCTTTCCCTACTTTCTGCCAAAGTTGAAGCATTAACATTAAAACTCGATAAAATAGGGTCAACAAGTGCTACTAATATTGTTTGTGAAGTTTGTGGTGTTTCAGGACATAGAGCTGCAAACTGCCATTTAGCAATGACCCTTAATCAAGAACAAGAAATGCATCAGGTGGATGCTATTGGAAACTATGGTGGAAATTATCAAGGTAACTACAGACCTCCACAAGGTCCACCTGGCTTCCAAAATAGGCCACCTCAATTCCAAGGTAATCAAAGTAACTACAAACCTTAACAAGGAACCTATATTCTACAAAAATCAAAGCTAGAATCCTTGATGAAGACATATGTAGCTACTCAACTTAAACAAAATAATGAATTCTCCGATGCAATAAAAAACTTGGCTTCAAAAGTGGACTCTCTTGCCACCTATAACAAAATACTGGAAAATCAAATTGCCCAACAAGCCTCCTACTCTTAAAGAGCACCAGGAACATTTCCTGGAAAACCAGAGGCTGGACCATCTAACCAAACCATGGCTGTCACTCTTAGGAGTGGTACTCAATATGATGGGCCAGTTGGCAAGACTACAAAGGAGGAAAAGAAAGTGGATGAATCTTCATCTCATCCAGTGATTGAAGAAGAGAAACCACAAGAAAAGAAGGAGGAGGTTAAGCCATATCAACCTCCCATTCCATTTCCTCAGCGCTTGGCTAAAGCAAAGTTGGACAAATAATTTGGTAAGTTTCTGGATGTTTTAAAGAAATTATATATCAATATTCCCTTCACAGATGCTTTGCAGCAAATGCCCACATATGCAAAGTTCCTGAAGGACATTTTGTCCAATAAAAGAAGACTGGAGAAAGATGGTACAGTTGCACTTACTGAAGTGTACAGTGCTCTAATTCAAAGAAAGCTTCCACCCAAGCTCCAAGATCCAGGTAGTTTCTCTATTCCTTGTATGATTGGTGACATGAATATAGATAAAGCATTGTGTGATTTAGGAGCGAGTGTGAGTTTAATGCCATTATCTGTTGCTGAAAAGTTAGGATTGGGTGAGCTGAAACCTACTAGGATGTCTTTGCAATTGGCTGATAGATCTGTAAAATATCCTGTAGGAATTTTAGAGGATGTTCCTATTAAGGTAGGAAAATTTTTTATACCTGCTGACTTTGTTGTGCTTGAAATGGACGAAGATTCTTTGATTCCTATTATTTTAGGTAGACCATTTTTAGCAACTGCAGGTGCTGTGATTGATGTCAAGAATGGTAAGTTGTCTCTAACTGTTGGAGACCAAAAGGTTGATTTTAACTTGAAAAATGTTTTAGAAAAACCTTTTAATGATGTTTGCTGTAGTGTGGACTTTGTTGAACAAGTGGTAAAGGAAGTAACCCTTCCTAATGACCCACTTGAAACTATTTTCTTGATTGAACCGACAGAAACATCTGATTGCTCTGAGGCCCCACTAAAACATGATACTGAGGTCATAGGTGACAAAGTGGTAAGCCCCAATTTGGAATTAAAACCTTTACCAGCTTCATTAAGGTATGAGTTTCTTGGTCCTAATTCCTAATATCCTGTGATTGTTAATGCTGAATTGAATCCATGTGAAACTGAAAAACTTTTGAAACAACTTAGGTTGTATAGAAAGGTAATAGGTTATACAATGGATGATATCAAAGGGATTATCCCTTCTCTTTGCATGCACAGTATTACTGTAGAAGATGAAAGTAGGCCCACAGTAGAACCACTTAGGAGATTAAATCTAAAAATGCAAGAAGTGGTTAAAAAGGAAATTTTGAAATTGCTTGATGCTGGAGTCATATATCCTGTTAATAGTAGTAAATGGGTAAGTCCTATTCATGTGGTGCCTAAAAAGGGGGGAATAACTGTGATTGATAATGATAAACATAACTTGATTCCTACTAGAATTGTCTCTGGTTGGTGCATGTGCATTGATTATAGGAAGTTAAATAGCGCCATGAAAAAAGATCATTTTCCTCTCCCTTTTATTGATCAGATGCTTGAAAGACTTGCGAAACACTCTTATTTCTGTTATTTGGATGGGTATTCAGGTTTTCATCAAATTCCCATTCATCCATCTGATCAAGAAAAGACTACCTTCACTTGCCCTTATGGGACTTATGCTTACAGACGTATGCCTTTTGGTCTGTGTAATGCACCTGCGACTTTTCAAAGGTGTATGCAAGCAATTTTTTCTGATCTTATTGAAAATGTGATGGAAGTCTTTATGGATGATTTTTCAGTGCATGGTTTGGATTTTGATAATTGTTTAACAAATTTGTGCCAAGTCTTGCAGCGTTGTGAAGAGACCAATTTGGTTTTGAATTGGGAAAAATGCCATTTTATGGTAAGAGAAGGCATAGTTCTTGGACACCTGGTGTCTGAGAGAGGTATAGAAGTTGATAAGGCTAAAGTGGAAGTGATTGAAAAATTGCCTCCACCTACAAATGTGAAAGGTATTCGGAGTTTTCTTGGACATGCAGGGTTTTACCGTCGGTTCATTAAAGATTTCTCCAAAATCACAAAGCCTCTTACAACTCTTCTGGGTAAAGATGTGCCTTTCAATTTTGATTCATCTTGTATGGAAGCTTTTTGCAGGATTAAGCAAGCTCTAATCTCTGCCTCCATCGTGCAACCACCTGATTGGAAACTCCCGTTTGAGTTGATGTGTGATGCGAGTAATTACGCAGTGGGGGCTGTGTTGGGGCAAGGAAAGGATAAAAAGCTCCATGTAATTCATTATGCCATCCGGACGCTAGATGATGCTCAGGTAAATTATGCCACAACTGAAAAAGAACTGTTAGCTATTGTCTTTGCTTTTGATAAATTTAGATCTTACTTGGTAGGTTCACATGTTACTGTTTACACTGACCACTCTGCCATTAAGTATCTATTGAATAAAAAGGAAGCAAAGCCTAGGTTAATTAGGTGGATTCTAATATTGCAAGAATTTGACTTGGAAATTAAGAATAAGAAGGGTACCGAGAACTTGGTCGCTGACCACCTGTCTAGGTTGACATCTGAGAAAGAAGAAACAGATAATATTCCCATCAATGAATTTTTCCGAATGAATAACTCTTGAGTCTTAGTATCCAACGTGTTCCTTGGTATGCTGATTTTGTAAATTTTCTTGCATGTGGTATCTTACCTCCTGATTTTAGCTTTCAACAAAGGAAAAAGTTTTTTGCAGATGTTAAACACTACTATTGGGATGAACCACTCTTATTCAAGCAATGTGCAGATGGTTTGATTCGGAGGTGTGTTTCACAAGATGAGGTCCATGCTATCTTGGATCATTGCCATTCTCTTTCCTGTGGAGGGCACATGAGTACCTCAAAGACAGCTGCTAAAATATTGCAAGCTGGGTTCTATTGGCTAAATATTTTTAAGGATGTACGTAAGTATGTTCTAACTTGTGATGCTTGCCAAAGAACAGGTAACATTGGTAAGAGACATGAAATGCCATTGAATACCATTTTAGAAGTTGAATTGTTTGATGTATGGAGTGTTGATTTTATGGGACCTTTTCCTTCCTCTTTTGGAAATCAGTTCATATTAGTGGCAGTTGACTATGTGTCAAAATGGGTGGAAGCCATTGCTTCACCCCATTCTGATGCTAAGGCTGTTATTAAACTTTTTAAGAAAATAATATTTCCAAGGTTTGGGGTCCCAAAATGTGTTATAAGTGATGAAGGGTCTCATTTTATTGAGAAAACTTTTCAGACCCTTCTAAAGAAATATGGAGTTAGGCATAAGGTTGCTACACCTTATCACCCACAAACTAGTGGACAAGTTGAGGTATCCAATTGGGAAATTAAAAATATTCTTCAAAAAGTGGTGAATACATCACATAAGGATTGGTCTATTAAGTTAGATGATTCCTTATGGGCGTATTGAACCGCATACAAAACTCCCATTGGAACCACACCTTTTAAGCTAGTATATGGGAAGCCCTGTCATTTACCTGTTGAGCTAGAATATAAATCTTTTTGGGCTGTTAAAACTCTTAACTTTGATCATAAGGCTGCAGGTGAACGTAGGTTGTTGGAATTAAATGAGCTTGAAGAACTCCGTCTAGATGCATACGAAAATGCCAGAATTTATAAAGAAAAAACCAAACAATGGCATGATCGTCACATCCAACAGAGAATATTTAATCCAGGTGATATGGTTTTACTATTTAATTCCAGATTGAAGCTTTTTCCAGGTAAACTGAGATCCCAATGGTCGGGACCATTCAAGGTAACAAAGGTCTTTCCCTTTGGAGCTATCGAACTATGGAGCGAGAAATCTGGTACATTTAGGGTAAATGGACAAAGAGTAAAGCACTACTTGACAGGTCAACCAATACAACAAGCAAGTGACTTGGACTTGTTTGATGCTCCTGATGAGTAAATCCAAACAGTGAGAAGTCTGACTGAAGACTTAAAACTTAGCACTGATAGGGAGGTAACCCTATAAAAAGTTGTTGTTTCATTTTGAGCTCTAAAAAAAAAAATATGTCAAATGTTGGTTTGGGGTTACTAAAGGTAAGTTTTCTTATCCTTTTATCATCCATTTTAACATTGAGGACAATGTCAAATTCTGGTTTGGGGTGGTAGATAAGAAAACTTAACTATTTTGTTCACGTTGTGTGATTGTTATATTTTTCATGCATGTGTGTTTTCCTTGTTTTGTTTGTAATCTTGTAATTTACCATGATTATATGATAAATTTACTTTGAACACAAGGCTAAAGTATCTAAGGACCCTAAAATTTTGAGTAAAGTTTTCAAAATTTGATTGTTTAAATGCCAAATCAATGTCTAAATGAACTTTATGTGATTAAAATTTTCTTTGAAAAGACTTTTCATGGTTAGACTTGAGCCAAAATAGGTTATTTATCAAACAAATTTTCAAAACCCATATCTTCATGATTGAGTGAATCTCATAGTCATTAATATTCTAGAACTTGTTTTTCAACCAATTCAAAATGGTTTTTGATTATATGTCTTAGGATGATAAAGGCACAATTAGGCCTTATTCTTAAGCCTCAGAATTTTTGCATAATTTGACCCCTAATTACCCCTTTTGAGCCTAAAAGTGAAAATTTTTCTTTGAAGCCTTTCATTGACTGATATTCTCTTAATGGTGAAAAAGTTGGAAATTTAGTGGAGCAAAGAAATAAAAAAGGACTTAAGAAAAATATGTATAGGATGCAAAGAAAAGCAAGAAAAAAGAAAAAGAAAATCAAAATGATGATATTGAATGAATTCCAAAAAGTCCATAAAAGTTCAAAAATTTGCTCTGTTAAATTTATGATGGTAATTTGAATCATTCATGACTATTAAAGCCCTTTTGTATTCCATTTTTCTTGAAATTCCTACCTTGACAATACAACCCAAGGCCACGTTACAACCTTTGAAAGACCTTTAGACTTTGACATATTTTCTATCTAAACTGTGGAGTTTCTGGTTTATTAATAAGCTTATGGTAATATTTTTTGACTATGATGATCTGAGTGATACACAAACCATGAAACACTTTGAGTGAAAATTGAGAGAAGAGTATCCTCTGTCTTGATAATGAAAATTGATTCACATAAGAAAATTAATATTGGCATTTGAATAAATCTTTTTCTCTATTTTGGATTCCTTAGTTTGCTAAGCTTAGTGTTTTCTGTATCTTATCATGTGAATATGGTAATTGCTTGAGGACAAGTAATGTTTTGGTTTGGGGTATTTTGATAAGTGTTCTATAACACAATAAATTAGATTTAGTTTGCTTAGGATTTTAATCATTATGCACTGTATTTCCTTAATTTTTGTGATTTTCGCTTTCTTTCCACTATATTCTACTTGGGTATTTTATTTTGCAGAAATTAATAAAATTAAGGAACAAGTACAAAGATAATCCAAGGGCCAATAACAATAGAAAAATGACCATCAAATGATAAAGAAACAAGAAGAACAAGCCCCAGTGAAAAAAGAGCAACAAAAGCATGAAAATGGGCTATTAGTGCGCTATCTATTAGTACGGCCCAAGTGGAAAGAATTTTGAGAGGACTGAATTCTGACTAGGAATGATCATTTTCGAGTAGGATGACTCAGAATGATCATTTCCGAGTAGGATGACTCGGAATGATCATTTCCGAGTAAGGAGTCTCCGAGTGAAGCGTTGCTGAGTGGATTATCTCCGGGTAGGGTGTTTCCGAGTGGAAAATTCCCGAAGGAGGTGCCTCCAAATGAAAAATGGCTGACTTTGAGTGAATATTTCCCGGTTAGAGGTAAATCCGAGTGGAAGATTCCCGATCAAAGCCATTCCGAGTGAAAAATGGCTGACCTTGAAGGAATACTTCCCGGTTCGAGATAAATCCGTGTGGAAGATTCCCGACTACAGCCACTCTGAGTGAAAAAGGGACTGACTTTGAATAAATACCGCCCAAAGATATACGTCCGAGTGAAGGATTACTGATTGAAGCGAGTCTGATTTGGGGACACGTGCTTTTTCTGAGAAAAATTACTTCCGAGTGAAGGATTCCCGAGTAAGTTGATTCTGAATGAAAAACTCTGAACTTCGGAAGAACACTTGTCAGGCAAGGATGTCTCCAGGTGGTGTGTTTTGAAAAAGATGGCATTTTGAGCAAAGAAAAGGCCTTTCCGAGTAGTGTGTTTCGGAGAAAATCTCTTTTCAAGCAAGGAAAAGGTCCGACCGGGAATGAATCTCTTTCGGGCAGACTCTCAAGTTTCAAACTAACCCCAAGTGAGATGTCTCTGAGGAAGGAACTTCCGAGTGGTTTGGGGCCGAGAGATGTATTTCCGAGCAAAGCAAAGCTCTGACCTGGAAAAAGCTTCTATCAGCCAGATTCTCTCAAGTTCCAAATTTCTGAGTGAAAAGTAAGGCCGACTCCCGAGTGAATACGTCCGAATGGGTTGATTGACAATTGAGGCCATTCTGAGTGAAAAGCAAGTCGGACTTCAGTGAATATGTCTGAGTGGATCATTTCAAGGAAGCGAAGAAAGGGTCGTTCTCGACTGAATTACTCCCAAGCAATATATCCAAGCAAGGTTTCTCTGAGTGGTTCAATTCCAGTGATGTGCTTCCGGGTGAAGAAAGACCTTGATTTCGAAGGAATACCCCTCGGGCTGAGGCATTTGAATGAAGAGTTCCCGATTGAATCAATTTTAAGTCAAAAAAATGGTTCTGACTTGTCAGCCAGAGACATAGTCGAGTGAAACATTTTGGAGGTGCCGATTGAATCAATTTTAAATGAAGACTTCCCGAATGAGACGTTCCTGAGTGGGTCACATGTGAGAGAAGAGGGTCCGGTCGAGTGCTTCAAACAGAAACAAGTTCCAAGCAAAGAACCTCCGATTGAAGAAATTCCGAATGAATGCTTCAAGCAGTGACAAGTTCCGAGCAAAGCAACACCGAGTGAAGAAATTCCGAATGAACAGAGGTCCTGATGAATGCTCCTCGGAAAGAAATTTCCGAGTCAATAATCTGTGAATTCAAGCTTTCACTCGGTCTTTTATATATGAGAGCACCTGTTCTGCTCGGATTAATTCCCACTGAGGATGGATACTGGCTGAGGCACTAATCCGAGTCATAAGGAGAACGCCGGTTCCATATTTCCACCGTTTGCCCTTGCTGACTTGGATTCCCACTATCTAAGTGGATCCTTGAATTATGAGGGGGCGGCTGACAACAAGACAAAAGAGAAAATAATAAAGAAGTCCCACTAGCCGCCGTTCCCCATGATTATTGACGTCCAGAGTTCTATAAATACAGGGAGGGATATCTGAAGCCAGGACAGCGTCGCTTTTGATATCCAGTTCTCATTCATTCACTTTATTCCTTTCTTTTCTTTCTCTTTCATTTTCTTTCTCTGTCTTGTTTGTTTCTCTTTTTATTTTCTTTTTCTTTTCTTTTTCTTTCTGTTTTGTAAGAGTTGTGAGGGTTGTGAAATTGAGTATTCCAATTTGTAATTGGTGGAGGAATATTGCAACAAGGAAATACAGTGGTAAAATTATTTTGAGCTTTTGGAGAAACCCCGTAAGTCTTTATTTTTACCATGTCTTGTATGTTTTATTTTTCCATCATGTATATGAATTTGAATTATTTCATGAGTAACTAAATTAATTATCTTGGGATGAAGGGGGTGTGATAATATTTTATGATAATGTTATTTTGACTTTGAATTAAATAAATTTCTGTTTTCCATTTAGTTCAAAAAATGCTCAATGCTCTTAGTGATTCCTAACAAGAACCTAAGTGATAAAACTGTATACTTGCGGGTATATTAGTAAGTTTAAGTAATTAATAGAATCGAGAGATTTATTGTTACTGGAAAGTTTTTGAACTAAGCCTAAGGTTTTGAAATACTTTTTGTGACCTCGGTAAAACCGTGAAAGTAATAAAAATCTTTTGGGGAATAAATAATGGATTTTAACAAAACGATAATGGGCCTTTTCTAAGGATTAAGCAGTGCTTTCCATAGGTTAGGTACATTAATAGGATTTCGAGAGGAACACATTAATTAGCTTAAGGAAAATCCGCCTTGGAAAACTTAATTTGATTCTTATTTATGAAAAGTTAAAATTCATTAACATAAAATAGAGTCTTGATCCCTCGAAATCCCAAGATACTCTCAACTCTGATTTTTAAGTGTCAAGTAAATTTTGTTTCTAAATTTATTTTTAATTTGTGTTTTATTTTACAAAAACATTAAAAATCAATTGTGTGGATAATTAAATTTCAATATGCTGGTACTTTGAACACAGTCCCTGTGGAGACGATAATCTTTTATATTACGCGACATAACCCGTGCGCTTGCGGGCCCTGTCATAAACCCGTGTGAACCAGACATACAAAGAAGGCCAACAAGTCGGGTTTCACTCGGTTATCCCTCACTCGGTAACAGCTTAACCTCACATCTCTCGGAAAAGGTTCACTCGGAAAACTCTCTACTTTCAGTCACTCGGGTATGCCACACTTGACTCATTTCTAACCTTTACCCAGGAATAGTTCGCTCGGTCATAGATCACTCGGGAACAATCTAACCTTCCATACTCGGAAAGGGTTCCCTCGGGCATCCTCACTCGGAAAATACTCTAACTTTACTCAGAAGAGGCTCTCCCGGGCATAAGTCACTCAGAAACATTCTCACCTTCACTCGGAAGAACTCTACTCTTTCTTCACTCGGAAACGTCTACTCTTTCTTCACTCGGAACATTCCCCTCGTTCCTCACTCGAACAAGAATAAATCAGCTCGGGCAAGATTCGCCTGGTAATAGACTCTGCTACAGTAAGCACTCATGAAAATTAATACCATTCATATAACAACATAAATTCACATCCAATTAATCAGCATACCGATTCACACTTAGTTCAACACACAACATGTATCATCACACACTCGGAAAACTCATTATACATATATATATTATACTTTATTCAAAATCACTAGGGCCTTGGCATCGATCCTCCGCTTGGCGCACCTCCAGGGCTCCGACCTCCTCCCTGTTACTGGTTACTAAATTGAAAACCACAGCAAGGGTGAGTGTTTGGCATCATAATTAATCTAGAACGGAAATTAACAGTTTACATGTATATCAACTCCGTTCAGTTACTTTATTATCAAATTGAAAGTCACACTCGGCAAATAAATCAAACTCGGCAAGTATAATAATTCATTCGGTAAATATAACAAGTTGCACTCGGCAAATTATCAAGTCATACTCAACAATTATAACAAATTAAACTTGGAAAATATAGCAAATCATATTCAACAAATATATCAAATTGCACTCGGCAAATATATCAACTCATACTCGGCAAATATAATAGTTCTCACTCGGCAAATGTAATAATTCTCACTCAGCAAATATAGCAAATCTCACTCAGTAAATATGTTAAATTTCACTCAACAATATGGCAGTTCTCACTCGGCAAATATAGTAATTTTCACTCGGCAAATATAGTAATTTTCACTCAGCAAATATAGCAAATCTCACTCAGCAATATGGCAGTTCTCACTCGGCAAATATAGTAATTTTCACTCGGCAAATATAGTAATTTTCACTCAGCAAATATAGCAAATCTCACTCAGTAAATATGTTAAATTTCACTCAGCAATATGGCAGTTCTCACTCGGCGATTATAGAAATTCTTACTCGGGAAAATACAGTAATTCTCACTCAGCAAATATAACCAATTGCACTCGGCAAATACATTAAATCATACTCAGTAAATATATCCCATTTAAACTCGGCAATTATATTAAATCACTTAGTAAATATTTCTAATTGAACTCGGCAAATATATTAAATCATACTCAGTAGATATTTCCAATTGAACTCGGCAAATATATTAAATCAGACTCAGCAGATATTTCCAATTGAACTCGGCAAATATATTAAATCATACTCATCAAATATATCAAATTACACTCGACAAACATATCAACTCACTCAGTAAATATATCAATTTGCACTCGACAAGCATATCAACTCACTCAGCAAATATACCAATTTCACTCGGCAAATATATCAACTCATACTCAGTAAATATATCAATTTGCACTCGACCAACATAACAATTTACTCACGATAAATTTAACAAATTGCACCCGGCAATATAACCAATCATACTTGATAAATATAATAATTCTCATTCGGTATTTTTAGCAAATCACTCAGCGAATATAGCCATCACACTCGGTAATTATAACAGTTCACACTAGGCAATTATAACAATTTACACTCGACAATTATACACATCACAACTAATAATTCATCGATTGTCATAACTGACTCCCACATAAAATTGACGCCTAGTATCCGGATACTAAAGGATTGGCCTTCAGCTGGGAGTCCGACTTGACATCCCGTGAACCCGACTTGGTTCACCGAGCCCGACTTGGCTCCCCCTCAACCATTGGGTCATAGACCTCTGGGTAGCTCAACTGGGTCCGACTTGACCACTGAAGCCAAAAACGAGGGTAATACATACCGTCGGCCATCCCATACCACATAATCACATATCATATCTTATTATCATTACATGTCATCAACAAACATCAGATGCAACTACCAAAAACTGGCATGTGCTCACAATACAGGGCGACCGACTTGTCAAGCCCATCCATCACATTGCCATTGGGCGACCTGCTTGTCAAGCCCGGCATCACATTGTCACTATACACCGATTATCACAGCATCAAATATTTCAAACTCATAATCATCTTAAGTCACACACACACGATCTTAAATCGATTGGTGTCCATATTCATACGTGCATTCATACACATACATTCACATATAACTTTCATCCAGCATTATTTATTACCATGTTCACAATCAGTTCAACGATTCGGACCCAACATGTCCTATTCTAATTAATTATAACCCGAACACCCCCTTACCTCGGTTCCAAGCTTCTATAATCTGCTCCTGGTGTCGGTTACGCCCTCTGAGCAATGAGTTCACCATCTCACTTCCGATTCCTGCACCAGCTCCGTCAATCAGCCTTTCGTTGTTCGATCTGCTGCCTACAAAGTCGGAATACAAAAACTCGTTAGCCTTACACCATCCTCAGCTCTAAGGACCATTTTCTAGCTCACACTCACCAGAAGAGTGGAGAACAGACCCACACACAGCCATGCATGGCCACTCAGTTAACAGAGAAAACAAAAGGGGTAAGGGAACACAAATGCAAACGGATCAATGGACTCACCTTGAGACCACGGTTACGGAAATGGGCTCATCACTCAGTTTCGATACGAACAGAGTCCTCCTCCGGAGCATGCAACTCACAACAATGGAGGAAGAAGAAGAAGATGAACAGAAACTGAAGTAGATGAAGAAGAAGAAAGAAGAAATGGTTCGTGAAGAATGAGGAAAGAGAAAAAGGGGACCACCTTTATTCAAGGCCCAGGGGCAACCGGTAACCTCCCCAGCCGGTTACCTCCCCATTACCAATTACTGTTTCGTTTAAACGTTTAAGCCAACCCCTCTCTCCTTCAAATCACGCTCCATTTACTCTTTTTATAATTGATCCACCAATTAGATTTTTATTTACTTTCACAGCCTTTAATTATTTATAGTTTCCCAATAATTCCTAAAAAAATGTCAAATAAATTCCTAAAACGATTTTTGATATTTTCACTACACATAATCTCTTTAAAAATATCTGGGATGTTACATGTTGGGTTTAAATTTAACTAGCAACAAAATGTAAGTCTTGAAAAGGAAAAACTTTTCTAAATTTTTAAAGTTACTTTGTCAGCATAATAGGTTCTTGTTGGGTTCATTCACTGTTATTTTCAAGGTTGTCAAACTTAAGGGTTTATGTAAACTTGTAGAGCCTACTAATCCTGTATATCCTAAAAAAGTTATCTAATACCAAAGTAATATTTTAAAACCCTATAAGAGTACCCAAATAGATTTTAATGCAATGTTAATAATTCACCTCTTCAGTGTCACAATAAAGCAAATCACATAACAAAGTATGACAGTACAAGTAAAAAGCATGCATAAGTGATCAAATCATAAGTTTTTAAGGATGACCAACCAACTTCAGTACCATATGCATACCAATATTACATAAGCAAATAATAATAAAGATAACAAAGACTTTATACAATGGAACTTTCATTAGAAAAATTTAGGCTTGCTTGAATAATCCATTGCATCAGTCATATACTACCCCTACTTTTAATTTAAAATATTAATTAAGCTCACTTAAAAAAGAGAAAGAAACTGATTTAGTTTCTTAATATTTTACAATTTATTTAAATCATTTAACACAATTCAATATCATAGATACCTATAGAGAGACTAAACAAATAAGCATGCATGTATTTATATGTGAGACTAAACACCATGACCACTAATGATTCCAAATAAATAGGATCCTGGACATTCTCCTTTAATCACCATTTTACAATAGGAACATTAATCATTTCTTTTATTTTTACTAATTCCTTCTTTGAATCTTTCTAAGCCATAAGAGTGGCCCACAACACTAAATAGGCTTGATTAATTTTGTAAAAGGCTAGCTGAGTCAAATATGAGTGACATACATGTACATCTAGAATTTATATTTTGGAGCAAGTTAAGTTGATATCTAGAATAGTATCCACTGTCCATCAGAAAAAACTAACAATATAATAAAACCAAAATGAAGAAGAAGGATTTCAATATCATGTCATCAATGAGTACAACATGAAGAATATCCCCTCAAACTCTTTGGAGAAACAAAACACGATACAAGAAAACACTATTGACTTTTACTTCACAGACAATTTCCCTACCACATCCTAATTCATTGAAAAAACTTTAAAAATTGGTGGTGTTGTAACTATTTTTCTAAACAATGTATAAGATTGAGATAGTAGCTGATGGTGGCCCACAAACAGAGATGACAGATTAGTCGAGGAAGAATGTGAGGGAGGAAGAAATTTTACTATTGTCGAAAAAGAAAATTTAAAAGTACTGTAATACAATCAAAATAAAGAGTTGAAAGAGAATGACGAGATTTTTTAGGAAAAGAATAAGTACTTTTCAAGCTAAAAATGTTAAAGAGAATTTATCATTTTTTGTATTTGCTGCTTGCTAAACTAATAGTCCTCCAATACCAAAAATGAAATAAAAATAATAGTCTTTAAAATTATTAATCATTACCAAAGTGTTATATAATTTAGAATAAGCAAAATACTTATACTTCAATCTTAGTTAAAACTTCATGGTTCATAGCATAAAATCTTTTCAACATGATGCCTGAATGTGAGACATTTTCATACTTAATTGCAATAAAATTTTTAATAATTTTCTGTGGTGCCTAAACAGAACAACTTCTATTACCTAAACTACATTATGCATATATATTTTAAAGGATAAACCCAACCAAGATGAAGTAAAAAAGAAAAGTTTAATTTGAAATGGTCATGTGAGAAATGTAGATTATCCAATGCTCATATTTTTTAAAGCAACCTTTAATACTAATCAGACAATTCACTGCACACACAAAACAGTTTATAAAGCAGAACCAACCATAAGTGAGCACATTTTAAAACCATGAGATTTGGTATATATAGTTAGAAAATTACGTTTTAAAACCATAAAATTTGGTATAAACCACTCAAAACTAGGCCTAAGCAATTGGTAGAAGCATTTCAGTTCAGAGTTCCATTGTGTTGACACAGAGTAAGTAATTATTAGCATAAATTCAGTTTATGGTTCATCCAAGTTGAATCAAAATGCATGATTCAAAATGTGATTCATTCATTTCTAGCAACCACGTTAATAACCTCATCATAAACACTTAATGATAAACTTCAGATGAAGATAGGTCAGAATTTAGAGTTTATAATTTGTACCAACATGTCCATTCACCTTATAAACTCAGTTAAATAGAATACTCTAAAGAAAAGAAAACAGATTTCTTTGAGAGAATTGCACAGCTACAAATTAACTTAGACCTTCACATTTGTTTTATTTGATGACAACATAAGAAACAAGAGTAAAAGGCAGTTCTAGAATGTGAAGCATAGAAGCATACCTGAACCAGAAGCAAAAATAAGTGTAGTTGTTTTCAGTTCCCTTATCCTCACAATGACAGTAGCAAAACACTGCAAAGAATTATATCACAAACATCAGCACAATATACAATAGACCAACAACAACTAGCATAGCTACAATATCTGCCATTTATTGCTATCAAGTAATAGAAAAGTAATACCATGTAGCTGATATTAAAAGTGATATTAACATAAAATACTAGTCTTAGATCAATCAGTCTTCTATGGTTAAGATATAAACGCCAGATTCAGAAAGACAAATACATCACTGTACAATCCTTAATGAACCTCACTTGAAATTAAAATGCAAAAAAGAAAGAAAGGCAGCACATGTGCAATGCAGATGTGCAACTACACAGTTACACATATCTGGCTGAAATTTATCTTCCAACAAACGAAACATACCTTTGGATTGTACTCTGCATTACGAGCTTGGAGGGAAATTGTTTAAGGTCCAACTTGCAGTCTAAATTAATTGTTGACATAATATTTCTGGAAGCACAAACACTTGATGAATAGATCATTCAAGGTAAATAGAATAAAAACTATTACATAATGTAAAGAAGCAAGTTTTGTTACATATTGAAGGACAAATAGTAAATAAAAGAAAAAATATTAGAAATTCAATTGTAAATAGAAGCAACATCCTTCAACATTCCAATATGAATAATCAAAATCAAAACTATTATATATTCCAATGTAAATAAAAGGAATGGAAGCAAAGGTTATTTATACACAAACATGAAACAGCCACTACAAAAGCAAAAATATTAGAAATTCAATTGTAAATAAAAGCAACATCCTTTAACATTCCAATCTAACTAATCAAAATCAAAACTATTATATATTCCAATGTGAATAGAAGGAATAGAAGCAAAGGTTATTTATACACAAACATGAAATAACCACTACACCTAAATCAGCAAAGGAATAGAAGGAATAAGACTTCTACAACCCTCTTGTGCTAGCTTTGTAAGGAGTTAGACCTGGTCCATCTTCTAAAATAGTATCAATGTCCAACTAGCCTTACCGATGGACCACCTTTAGATGTCCAATTCTACAAACTTCACGCACAAGATGTAAGTCTTGAACATGAGATAGTGCATGTAGATTTCCCACATTAGTTAGGAATATGGCCAAAATATTCCTTATAAGACTTGTCGCTTTACCTAACTTTTGGGAGGAGTTAACCCAGTTTAGTTTTTAATTGGGATTGGATAGAATCTTTAAGAGTGGCAAATCTTTTTGTTGGATATGTTCTAGTTTTGGTGACATTTCAGTAGAAAGTACACACTTAAGTACAAAAACTATTTTCTTCAATGACGAGAAAAATTTTAATTTAATGCAAAACATGGATTCAT
Source organism: Clitoria ternatea (assembly GCA_037962975.1). Taxonomy (NCBI): domain Eukaryota; kingdom Viridiplantae; phylum Streptophyta; class Magnoliopsida; order Fabales; family Fabaceae; genus Clitoria; species Clitoria ternatea. The sequence goes on from CM075671.1 coordinate 113,005,995, forward strand.
TTGTCAAAATTTTTTTAGGGAAAATAGATATATTAATTATCAACAGTATTACAAAAATAAGAAGTTAAGAGGGATTAACACCACATAAACTCGACCAATTTCAAATTACATTAATTGGATGTACAAGATGATTCCACTTGAGCTTCAAAGTAGAACCACCACACATAACATCTAATAGCTACTTTTTATACCAGATTAACTTGTTCTTAAAAATTATAATCAATTCAGGTTACATGGATTACAACACCCTCATTAATTATTTAAATTATTCAGTGGTGAATTTGGCAGCTTTAATCTTATCAATATTGGCTTGTTTAGTTTTTTAAATTGGAATCCTGCAAACCTGAATCCACTTTGAGATGTGGTTAGGTTTGGGGAGAAGAAGAAAAAAAGGAGACAAAAGTTTGTGAGATGAGGTTGGGTTAGGTTAGAAGAGGTGAATTTAGGAAGATGAAAGTGTAGATAATAAGTTTTAAGTGCAAATTGTTTAAAAAATTTAAAGGGGGTCTTCTACAAATTTTAAAGTCAAGAAGAAGCACCTAACTCATCCCAAAACAAATTTCAACTACGAGACTCAAGATGAATGATGAGGTACTCCAAAAACTCCATACCTTTTTGAAAAATAATAGTGATTTATTTACATGGACGACAAAGATAGAAATTCCTGGAATTAACCCATAGTGCTATTTCCATAGAATGACGATATATCCCAATGTCAAACCAATGTCATAAAAGCAGAGGCTAGGCCCTAAAAAACAAACAGCTACGTGCAAGGCCATGAACGAGCTACTTAAAGTTGGTTCCATTATAGAAATTCAATATACTCCATATAGGTGCCAAATGTTATCAATGTAAAGAAAGAAAACAGGAAATGAATAATGTGTATGGAATATTACACTAGCCTTAACATAACATGGCCAAAAGATCCCCACCCTTTCCCCAATAGCGACAATTTAGTAGAAAACTCATTAGGATATTAGCTAATTTCATTCATGGGAAAATACTAAGGATATGAGCAGATTACCATATACATCAAGGATGAAGAAAAATAAGTGATCTAATAGTCTTAACATGAGAGTGTTCAACGGTACTTTGAAAGAAAAATAAGTGATCAAAATTGATGTTTATTGGAAAGTTAGAAGCATGACAAAATATGACTAACAAAAAAATTCTAGATAAACTTGTCATAATAATCCAACTATGGTTTTGTCAGGCTGGGTAATATGAACTATTTTAAAATCCTATATAGCAGTAAATATGGTTGTAAAGCAGCCACTACACCTAAATCATCAGATGCAACCCAGAAACAACCCAAAGTAAAGAAAATGAGTGAAGAGAAATTACGAACCGAAAGAAGAGTGGTGTAAGCTACGAGAACCAATGCCGTGGAGGACCGAACCGGAAGAAAAGTAACAGGAGAGAGTGAGGGAGAGCGGGTAGAGGTTCAGTTGAGGTTGTCGGGTGGGTTACGAGGATGGCAATATGGGAAATATAGGTTAGGAGGAGGGCAATGTGGGTTAGGGAGTCAGAGGAAGAGAAGGAGGGAGTCGTAGGGAGACGATCGCAGGGAGTCAAATGGAAACAAAGGGATGGAGGGAGGGAGAAAGAATTAGGGCAAATGATTAGGAAAGACGAGTTGTTCGAATTAGATTTAAATTTTAGCGATGGCAAAACCCCGTTGCTAACGACGTCACCAAACAGGCCACTTGGCAGATAAAGCGACGGAAGAGTATACACGGTCGCTAATGTGGCCCTAACTAGCAACGGCTGCCCCAATCTGTCACTACATTGCGGTAACTAATTTTTTTTACAAACCCTATTTTATGTTACAGTCGCTACCTCGATCACTAATATGAAAACACATTTGCAACGGGAACATGTTCGTCCCTAATTCGTCAATATTAGCCATGGTAGAAAGCCGTCACTACATTCCCTCCAACTTTTGGATTCCCCTTCATGTAGCGACGGTCCTACTTGGTTGCTACATTTTATGGTTTTCCTCCATTCACAGTGAGATAACGACGAACTGATACCCGGTCGCTACCTTTAAGTAGACTAGCGACGGCGGTCTGCCATCGCAAGTCGTTGCTACGGTTTGGCACCAACAAAAAGTATTGGAGGGAACCCAAAATTGGAGGGAGGTAAACTTTAGCAACCAGGTCAGCGACAAGTCTAACTTAGAGACGGCGTTAGCGACGGTGTTTTGCAAATTTTAGTGATGGGATTATATGGTCGCTGAAGTGGTCACAAATGTGGCTTTATAGGGTCCCTTTTCATGTCGCGGTCGCTAAATTGGAGTAGCTACAAGGCCTTTTTCCAGTGGTCACTCTCAAAGGCATGTAGGTAATATGGAGAGGTAGGGTCTTGAGAAGGGTCAATGTTTTGGGCTTCACCCATGTCTGAATGTAGCAACCAAAGCTCTAAAAAATCAGAGCTCTGATACCATAACAGAGAAAGAAAGGTTAAGATGAAAAGAAATTACAAAGAAATGGTGAAAAATGAGTGTATTCCTTTTCATACTAAAAATAGAAAAGAAGGGTCCTATATATACAGGTCTCTGCCAGCCCATGACTAACAGAATTTGTTATAAAAAATGATGTCAAATGAAAAAGTAGACAATTGTACAAAAGGAATTAGAAATATGCAAAAAGAAAGATTACACCAGAAAAAAAAGAACCAATTCAATGATGAGTCGGCTTCCTTCTAAAGCCTATTATCTACATCCTTTAATAAGTAGGATGTGAAAGTATAAGATATTTAGTCTTGAATCCAATTTTTCTTAATGAATGCACAAAACACTTAGAGATTAATTCCCATTTCATTCGTCAAAAATTAGTGAAAGAAAATCTGAAATAGCGATGGCAAATGTGTTTACCAACAGTCATTATCTAGGAACCTCTTTTCCTAGGCATTGTCCAAGCTTGCCATGATGAATATGTAGCACCATTCAGCTTGAGAGGGAGTCGTAGAGTTAATGGCATGAGTCACACTGGGTGCTTCAATTGGTTAGGAATAAGCTTGTATCCTCTGCTCTTGTATGTTTCCAGTAGTTTAGTGTACCCTACATTTCTTGTATATAAGCTTGAATGTACTGTTGATTTTGTTTTCAGTGAAGATTCATTTCATCTAGATCACATTACAACTTAAAAGTTTTGCTTTCCTCTCTTTTCTCCTAACTTCGTTATAACTTTTGTTTTATAAAATAGTATGAATATATATTGTTCGATATTAATTAGAGTTTTCTTGTACGTGAACTTATCCACACATAAACGCGTATTAATCATATGGGTTTATTTTTCCTTATAAAAACCATATATAATTACGATTGAATGGTAAAACAAATAAGAATAGATATTTGAAAAAAAAAATCATAACCATAATCAAACTTGGCAAAGTTCACAATTATTAGAATATGTAAATATTCTTGTAATAATAATAGTAGTCAGCATAGTTCTTAAAGCAACACATGGCAGCTACAACATAGAAGTCAATATATATATATATATAGAGAGAGAGAAGGAAACCAATAACCCCACCATGTGAAAATCCAAATCCCCAAAAAATATTGAAGTCACATTTTTAAAAGGGCAGTTTAGTCAATTTAAGTCCACCAAGTTCCATAATTAACTTACAATATCATCATCATCACCCACAATTATTATTATTTAAAATACTTCCATTTTTTTATTCAATAAAAATATATACTTACATTGCATTACGAGTACGGTTGTTGCTATATATACACAAGTACACAAGTCCTCCTCCAACCTTTCCCTTGTTTCAAACAATTTCCCAAGATTCAAAAGGTTGAGCTAGCCAAACACTTCATCATTATATTTATATATATATATCCATATTTTTTTTTTTCTGATCAGGATTCAAACCCTAGATCAGTTTTCTGCTTCACATACACTTTTTTGGACACAAGATTTCTACTTTATATCTGTTCATATATAGCATTTACAATGGGAAACAGCTTAAGGTGCTGTTTGGCTTGTGTACTTCCATGTGGGGCTTTGGACTTGATCCGAATTGTTCATTTGAATGGCTATGTGGAAGAAATCCCACGTTCAATCACAGCAGGAGAGGTTCTCAAAGCCAACCCTAACCATGTTCTAAGCAAACCAAGCTCTCAAGGTGTTGTTCGTCGGATTTTGATCCTCTCGCCGGAGACCGAGCTCAAGAGGGGTAGCATATACTTCTTGATCCCGGAATCTTCATTGCTGGAGAAGAAACGGCTCACCGGAAAGGGAAGTATCGGTGATAGTGACATCAACAAGAAAACATCATCAAAGAAAGCCCACAAGGGTGGTGATGAGGATTATCTTAAAGTCATCACTCATAAAGAAAAAAAATCCTCATGTAGAGATCGTAGAAAAGGCCGTGTCGGAATATGGCGGCCTCATTTAGAAAGCATATCGGAAGACTAGTTGGTGGGTGGCCGGTGCTGGAATCTGGCATGGGAAGGAGGAGAGGGTGAACCAAGAAAAAAAAATTGGTTCAATTATTGAAATATAGCAACAGGACCTTTTCCCCCCTTGTTTTATAAATGTACTTTGGAATTTGATTTTTGTGGATAAAAAATTTAACTTGCTTTTTCCTATACTTGTGTGTTTAATCCATATTTTTTGGGCTTGTCATTGAATTTGATCAAAACTTTTAATTTGTTTGCTTCTAAATAAATAAAGGGGGGAAAGAAGAGAAAAATTACCAAGAGTGAATAATTGAATTCTGTATCAAACAATTTCCAACCTCAAATTGCTGCAAATATCATCTTTTTTTATTTTATTTTATTTCTATTTATTGTATATATGTATGAATGTGTGAAGAAAATGTGCTTAGCTTTATTTTGTACCTCACGAAAACCAAACTTATCTATTTGTCTGAAAGGGCTAGTCCGAATGAAAATTTTAAGCTAGTTGGTTTTGGCAAAATAATTGAGCCATCCAATAACTATGGTTGATTGAAATAGTTTGGAACTATAGCCCATTTTCCAACATTAACCCTAGCTTAATTTTCGATAATTAATTGGAACATACATATGTTAGGCACATATGCCTCTACAGGGAATCTATCTATCTATTATATATAAAATGCGAAACGAAAAAAACACTTAATATGACAATACTATTATTTCAATTTCTACCATATCTTTAAAAAAATATCAATAATATTTCTAAGTGTTAATTAAGGTGATGTATAGTTGTGTATTGCAACAATCTAGGTACCAATAATTAGGAAATTATGCAAAAGTCTCTTTCGTTTGTCAAGAAGTCAAAGTAAAACTCGAGCAAATAAATAAACTAGCTATTTCCTTAGGCAACAAAGGGAGGGAATTTTGGTTCCGCTTGATAATTAATTGAATAAAGTTGTAAAATTAAAAAAAATTAATTATTATTTATCCACATTTTAAAAAAAAATCAAAACTTTATTAAATCTACTATTTTTTTCTGGTCAAATTAAAATTTAATTGACTGAACAATCATTAAATTATTAAGCAAAAATATAGATTATGTTCCAGTTAAGGTTTATCATTACCAGTCTACGCTTGCGCCATCTCCAACCAGCTTTTTTCTTTTCATTTTTAAGATATTCTTTATGAGTCAATTCGTGCAAGGTTAGTGGAATTGGTTGGTTATAATGAGTAGTCAAAAACTGAAACGATTTAAAATTATATGTCTTTATTATAAAGTTCTTAAAAAGTATTTTTTTAAATAGTTACAGCTACAATAATTTTATTGAAGTTATTTAAATTAATTTTTTAAAATAGTTTAGACCCATTTAAAAATAAAATCATTAGTTTTCGGCTGTTGAGTTTTAAAAAAAATTATAAAAGGGGAATCAAACTAAATTGAGAATTAAAATCAAATAAAGACACCATTACTGAAAATAGTAAAGAGGCCTACATTCAGTTGTTGAAATGATGAAATTACATATGGATAAGTTATATATATATATATATATTTAAAATATTTCTCATTCACCCACCAAATAATAATTCCTTTCAGACATAAAAATTATTAAAATAAGTATTATCTTTCGAATAAAATCTTTTTTAAACCTACGATAAAATTCAAATATATTAAGGACCTAACTATATATGTGCGAATCGCCAATTGTACTGAGCTTTTCCTATTGTTTATGATGACATATGAGTATTACTGATCAACAACCTGTCCTTTGATTAGTCAAGAAAATACATATATATATATATATATATATATATATATATATATATATATATATATAACCGGAATAAATTGTCGAAAATTCCGGATTGATGAATGACTACTCAATAGAAGAGTTTTAGTAACACAAGTATACATTGGATATGGAAACATTAAATTGACAAGAAAAACAAAGAAAGATATACAGTAGAAACATTAGAAGCAGCTAGAGAGAGATCATAAAAGGAAAAAAAAAAAAAGAAGGAAAAAGGATGGGGCTTGCTTGATGTATGAAGGGACAAGGGTCCACACTATCATATTTTTATTTTGTTTAAATATAGTTATTCTTCACCAGAAATATATAGATTAACTTTTTTACGGATATATAGATATTTTTTTTCTCATGAATGACCCATTATATGATATACTTGAACTCCATTATTTCAAAAATAAAAATAAACGTTGGTAGCTCATCTTCTTGTCTTGCAAAATACCTAGTTCTCAAATAACGACACCTCCACGCTACATTCATAAAGAAACAAAAGCAAACAAGCTGGCATATCTTCCTTAACTTATTTCACATTAATTGCTCAGTTGATCACATGGATTCTCCCTCTCCTCTCTCCCACATTAATATTAGACTATTCTTTTGTCAGACTCCAACTCATCCTTATATTATTAAACCAATTCCTTTGGCTATGCATATATAAATCGACATCTGTTTTGGTGAAACTGAAACCGAAATTAACTGATTGTAGTTTTAAATTATCTTCTTCCAAATCCACTGGTTTAACGTACTCTTTTTCATTTTGAAACTCACACCATTACTTAATTTAATTATACGATTGATTTATTGGATGCCCTTTTTACGAGGAAAAGCGTCATCGTTTTGACTGAGGGTATATATATGTTTCAGAGTATCAACAAAGTGATATGTAATAAATAAAAATAATTAATTATAATTATTTAGATCAAATTAAAAAATAAAATTAATTTAAATTTAAAATACTAGTGTGTATTATTTTTTATATTTTTAATTTTAAATATAAGTAAAAATATCACACATTAAAAACAATAGTTGGAAGTATTTATTTGCATTAATGTTACTACATATTTAATTTGGTTTCCTAAAATACTCTTAATATCATTTATTATCTAAAAATTAGTGGCCCATAAAAATATATACAAAGAGGACATATTTGATATACAAATATTTAATAACATTGGAAAAATATAATTTTTCTTATATTAAAGGACCAAAAAATTCCACTAAAATTTACTTATATTTGGAACCGAATGTAGTATCCAATTTAATATGTTATATTTCATTTTGAAAAATTGACATCTTATATATAATTTAATATCTCTTTTTTAATTTAATATTTTTTATCTAATTTAATATTGTTTCCCTACACAAAATTAAACCATACATAACAAACACATGAGCACATGACGCTTTCTACCTAAAATTAAATTGTCCTCATTGATTTTATAGACCACCATAGTTATGAAAACCCTATCTTCAATCCCATGTAAGATCAGAGCAAAATCAAATGGCTGAGTGTATGAGAGAGACTATGTTTACTTGCTTTGAACTTGAAATTAGGTTACAATATGCTAGAAGGGTGTTTTAATTGGATGGTTGAGTTTATGATAGAGACTATGTCTAAGGAAAACTAAATGCCAACGAATCTGTATCACGTGAAGAAATCTATGGCTAAGCTTAGGTTAAGATGCATAAAAATTGAATGTTGCGTTGATGGTTGTATGTTATTCTAAAATGAACATGTAGATAAAAGTGTGACCAAGTGTGTTTATTGCAACAAAGAACGCTACCAAACAGTTACAAGACAGGGAAGAGTAACGAGAACTGTTAAGAGGAAGATGCGGTACTTTCCTATAACACCACCTACAACATCTATATGCTTCGTTGTCCATGACAAAACATATGTGTATGCATGCTCAGACTTGAAATGAAGAAGGTCTTTTGTGTCATCCATTTGATACGAAGGCATGGATACAATTTGTTTGGCGCATGGGGTAAGACATATTCTTGTTGGCTAGTAATAATTACTCCGTATAATCTTCCCCTTGATATGTATCTGAAGAGGGAGGTAATGTTCCTAACAAACTTTGTTCTAAGACTGGATAATCCTAAGGCCAAAATTGATGCCTTTCTACAATCGTTGGTGGAAGAGTTAACAGAATTGTGGAATACTAGGTTGTAATCTATGATGTACCATTGAAGAATAATTTCATGATGAAGGCTGCCTTGATGTGGATTATGAATGACTTTCTTGCTATAGAATGGTGTCTAAGTGGTCGACCTCGGGAAAACTTGTCTCCACTGTTTGCATGGATAACACTGAGTGTGGCACCCTTAATCCAATAAATAATATTATAAATAGATAAAGAAATTTTGAATAAATTTTTCACGTTTTAATAATCCCATTGGAAAAAGAACACCATAATAAACATTTTAACTATCAATCTCAGATCTATTTAAAGACTTATCTCATATATGGCGATATGAGAAGGTTTGTAATTTAAATAAATATCTACTAATGATCAATCACATAATTACTAAACATGTATTTACAGAATATTCAAATTAGACAAAAAGCAAGAATGGATTTTTAGGAATAGATTCTAAAAGGACATATTAATAACACATATCTCTTTTTCTAAGTTCACTCAACATTTCTAATATCTTAATTTCATGAATCATATCTCATCACGCAAAATTTCTAAACCTAGGTATAGCACTACCATGTTATGTTCAAAATACAATTCAAAGTCATATTTATATATCATTAAGTCCTTACTAACAACCTTCCATTTTACTTATGCAATCTCATATATATATATATATATATATATATATATATATATTTGAACCTAAAATCAAGGTGTAATAGTCTCAATATTTATCAAATTATATGAAAAATTCAGTATGGGTCATTCATGATTTAAACACAATAATCATTGACTAAGTCCTAATTTAGTACCATGTATCATCATATATTACTTTGTGATACTATAAGATCACAAGTACATCCCAAATGATCCTAATATATCAACCAATGTCTTAAGAATATCAAGCCATCATCATAATTATAAGGCATTAAAGTGTAGAATGTCTATACAAAATAAATGCCATATACAAGTAACTTCAAAAATATGCCATAGTCAATTAACTCAAAAACGTGTCGGCCAAGGCATCTAAACATCTTCTTCTTCACACTATATCTTATCCCTTCAAAAAGCATCACTCCATAATCATGCCCTACAACACAAGAGCTAAAAAGTAGACAACATGGAGAGTGAGCATACTTTCTCAATGATGAATAAATAAACAAAGCGTGACAATATAATCATGTAATTACAACTAAACATATTTTCCCATCAAGGATTTCAACTCAATAATAAAAGAAATAATACACATTAATCACCAAGCACATTCATGAACAATTTCATTAATCATATCCCATCATGGAATCAATTTATTGATTCACCTCTTTATCACATCATGTACCACATTCCATATAATTACATACATGTTCAAAGAGGTGATACTAACAACCATAACACAATTAGTTAGTACTCATAAATTTTGATTTATCTCTCAATTTTATAATTATAGGTTTCAATCCCTCTTGGATACCTTAAGGTCGTATGTCATGTTCATATGGCTAATGCGTATGCTATGCCACCAAAATAATGCATATACAACAGATTCGATTTAAAGCAAATATTTATAACACATGTGTACATAATTTATCAAGTGCTCGCAAGCATATCATGCTTTTATTGGTACCAAACTACCAACGCCCATTTTGTAACACTTATCACTTTCGTAAAAGTGAATGCGATAACAAACAATAAATGACATGCATGTCTCAAATGTGTTACAGGCCTATCATTGATTTCATATATCAAGGCATTTATAACCACGCATAGTCACTCAAATATTTATTTCCCTCGTAAGGGTCTTTTCCACAAGATCCTAATACATCATAATATGATATACCATGCATGTCATGAAATGCAAGAATGCATATGTTAGCCTCGGCTTCACAAGAATCTTACACCCTCTTACTTAGGGATACACAATACGTTTGAAAATTATAGTCAACAACATGCAATCAATTATGCTACTCTCCAAGGCATACAATTTATCACAAAATCTCTAAGGCATCAATTTACAACATCCATAATATAATAACTAAGGATTCATGTCAATATCAATCCATAAATGGAATTCAAGAGAGCATCTCAAACACGTATATTCTAAATCTATCTCATTATCATATTTGCCAATTCAAAATTCAACCATCAATAAGAATCAATCTCATACAATTTTATATATAAGATATAGTATAACCATTCAAGGAAAACATGTAAGTATACACCAACATATACATTATCAACACATAATTGTACATGCATTTAGAAAATGTCCCCTCCTACCTCAAGAGAAGTACTCCTTAGAGTTAGATGATCTTGCTTCGCTTGAATGATCAAGTCTTACATTAAGTAAATGTATTACTACATTAAACAACAAGCTAAAATTTCTTTGATGTTAACAATTATGCCTATCACAAATATAACATCATACTAACTTATAAAATTTTCATCTTTGTAATTTTAGAAGCTTTTGTTCACTTTTTCCAATATTTCCTAACACTTTAAAGGTCTAAAACCTTGTCTCCAATTTATCAAGAGTTCAATAATTATTCATTAAGCTTTACAAAGCTTCTAAATAATTTCCATATCATTATAATCATTTATAATATTTTTATCCTAGAAAGTAACAAGTTCTTCATTACTAGCAATTTAGCTAACTTTGTTTTTCATCCATTAAAATATCTAACTCCTTTGATAATGGTTTTTAATTGCCAAATTAAATCATTCTAAGTCTTTAGTGACATTTATTATTCACCCACATGACTCTTACACAACATCACCTAGAACACCCAGTCTTTTCCCTCTAAACAATCATCCAATCTTCACTAACACAGTAACTAAGTTTCATAATATTGTTTCACCACTAACAATAATTTTTACACTTGTACGTAGCTTATCCATAATTTCCAACACCATGTTTTCTTCACTCATTGGATACTAACTTTCTATTCATTCAGCCATAATCATTTCCAACCACTAACAAATGTCATATCACTTCCAATATTTCATTTTTAGTCACTAAGAACATGCCTAAAGTAAAGGGTACCATTAGTTCCAAAACTTTAACATAGATTCTTTGACCAAGTAACATGTTAAAAATTACCAATCACTTTCAATGGCATTTCCCAAACTCAATAAATATTCCTTTAGATCCTAATTAATATGTTCTAACAAGGTTTTTCTAACTAATGACATTTTTATTTCCTATAAATCATCCATGTCCTTCATTAAATTCACCATAAATACTGCACTTTTCAACCAATAATTGTCCATAAACCATCATAATTAATAATCCACATCCAACAATATTTTTGCAAGCATTCTAACCAGACTTATACACTTATAAAACCAATTATGAAACGTTGCTACAATTTTCTCACTTCAAGAGGCATTTAAAGCTCACTAATAATTCCATTTTCCATGTCAACAACACCAAATCAATTCAAAAACACTAATCCAAGTCTCATAATTATTTTAGTATCATTAATGTAACATTCAAGCTCTTACATGCAATTTTCCCTAACTTAAAGTAAGGCTTCCATTTCCAATTTTGCAATTAATACATCACCAACATCAACCAACCATATTTTATTCATTTCTAAATTATAAATTCCAATTAAATTCAAGTTCTTAATAATATTCCAACAACAAACATCAAATCCCAATGGTCTCCTAACCTAGGGTTTTTAATCATCATACAAAAATCCTAAAGTTTCAATACTAATAACATAATTTCTAACACTTTCATGTCATCAATTTAAGGTCCATCAAGTGTTTAAACACTTATGGGAAAGGGGCTAATTTTTGAATGGAGAAGGAGGGAGGAAGAGGGAAATGAAATTTTCAGCTTTACCATAATTACAAGTTTGGCACTCCTTGCATTTTTTTTGGTCCAAGGCCTATATTCTTTGCAAAATCAGATTTAGGCCCAAAAAATGTTTTACGAAGCAGCCTATAACACCTCCTAGCCAACCTAAAGAGTGTGGGAAAAATCATTGTGCTTTTGGCTCGAAAATGAAGTGTTTTGGCTACCCGGGCCACCTATTAGCATAATTAATTATTTAGAAATTTTTCTAGCCTTATTTTTGTATTTAACATGATTATTTTAGTGTTTTCTAATCCTTGACATTTTTTTTAAAATAGCTCATTTAAAGTCTATTCCCGGGCCGGATGCTTCTGACGTTCAAATGACATCGATAAATCCTGAATAATTCGCGATACATCCAATAAATACCCAAATTAATCTAGCTTTATTTTTGGGGCATAAATAATCATTTCTAAAATTTATCTAATGTATCTCTATATATTTAACTCGTCTCCCTGCTCTATCCCTACGTTTTCGTCGGTTAAACGACGATGGTAATTCCTAAATAAATCGTATTAATTCAAAGGGTGCCCAAATAATTTTCTCTACTTGTTTTGGACTTCAAATAATTATTTCCTATATTTATTCCATTTATTTTCCCATTTAATTAATCATACGTAAAATTTGAGATTTTACACTAAGGGGCATTCGTTGAAAGGAAGTGGAAAGACCAATTATTTTGACTACCATAGAAAATTCTTATTATCAAACCATCAACATCGGAGAAACAAGGCTTCTTTCATGGAGAACAAGGCTGTTAATGATCCACCACCACCTAGATTATTTGGTGAGCAAGTATGGGAGTGAGTATCTAAACATCCCTTTATCTGGGATAAAGAGTGTGAATGCCTTTTTTCGTCTGATTTCTTTTAATTAAAAATTACAAAAGAACAAGAAAATTAAAATTTCAAAAATATGATTTAGGTTGATATTGATTTTCTTTTTTTATTTTATTCTTAAAATCCAAAAAAGGTCTTTTGTTTGAGAGTGTTTTTGTTTTTCTTTTTAATTTCCTATTTATTTTATTAGAATTTAAGATTTTAAAAATATTGTATTTTATTTTATCTTTTTTATTCTTTTATTTTTTTCTTCTCTTCTCCATCTACACCGTCCAACACACTCATGCTCTATCACTTTCTCATAGCCCCCCAAAACCAGGTTTTTGGGTTTTGCTTTCACAGAACACAAGAACAAAAATTAGAGAGTAATTTGAGGTATCCATTGAAACACATAGTATAGAAAGGGAGAGACAACCATAGAAGAGGTCTAGAATGAGGAATTACACGGAGAAAAGGTCTAGAAAAAAGTGATCAGAGAATCAGAGGAAAAACAAAAGAGTTACAAAATACAACCAAAAAACAATAATCACCACAAGCCTCTTCACCACAACCTCCAACCACCTATCATAGTCCACGACCACCATATAACACCACTACTCCCAACCACCCGTGGCCACCATCATCACCCACAACCATCCATGACCACCATCATCCAATAGCCAAGGCACCTTTTCACCACTACCTCTAACCACTTATCATAGTCCACGACCACCATATAACACCACTACTCCCAACCACCCGTGGCCACCATCATCACCCACAACCATGCATGACCACCATCATCCAATAGCCAAGCCACCACCCAAACCCACGAATAACCTCCACCAAACAAACACCAACCCACTACCTTTATGACCAAGCCACCTCACCACCATTGTGGCAATACCATGTCGCCATCATGCCACCACCAGCCTTAAGTTTCCGCATACTCTCTCCTCTCAAAAGTGTGTTTATGGGAAAGGTAAGGAAAGATGATGGCAGATTATTAGGCTTAGGTTACATTTATGTTTTGTTGTTTTGGGCCAATGAAGCCTTATGGTGTAACGCCCCTTGATTGTCCAAGGCATGTCTTATAAGATCCCAACATAACTTTGTCTTGAATGATCAAGTGGCATCACAGGGTTTTTGAAGTAGGTATTTTTTTATAACAAGTAAAAGGGGAAACATCGAGTAGTTACTAAGCTATCTTGATAGATTAAATATCGGAAATAAAATAATAGCAAATCATATAACAAGGTCAAACGATCCTTTCTAAACATTAATTAGAATATCAAGTAAATCACACGAGTATGAATGTATGAGTTCATTCATTATTGAACATGTTTCATGATGTTTATGTATATGGGCCTAGTGTCCATCATCAAAAGTCATATGGAAGCAACCAGAGTCCACCAATCCTAACTAGGTTACACAAAAATGGGATAGGCAGTCTGAATCATATCGCCACATGAGCTCCAAAAATAACATACTAGGAATCGGTTCTCCACGGCCTTTGACATGATTTCTTGAGTTGAAACACACCAAGGTGGCCCTGGTTCTACTTAGCATCATACACAATTTTGATTGCCATATAAGGGAACCGCCCTAGTCGTGCTCCTGAGACCTTCCCAATAGGTCAAACATCGTCGTTCCTTAGTAAACCTTAATTGTCATCCCTTATCATAAACCATCATATGATATGATGCATTCATATGCTTGTTACTTTCTCATGCCATGCAAATCACTAGCCCTCGCCTGAAACATACCCCCTTGTTCTTAGTGTTGATATCCTTACCACATGCCCCTTTCTACAATCCAGTGGCAGGTTCGCAATCCAATACAATCACTACCTTTACAACTCACATACATTTTTAGGAATATAAAATGAGTCATTTAGCATGTAGCGCACTCCTCACAAGCATTTGAAAGTCTTATGTTCAAGGGTTCATCCTTTATAGCCATTTTGGTGCATATAGAGCTAATCTATTTTATTTGTAGGGTCAACTAACTCTTTTTAAGTCTTATGAAACCTTTTAGAGCATTCTTAACAGACTATCAAAAAGTAAGAAAATAAATAATTAAATCCTACTTAGGTGAAATTTCCAATTTACCCTTACAGGCCTATTTAAGCCCGGGTTTCATCCTTTAGCTGGATTCTTTGATTTTAAGCTATCAAAATAAATTAATAAGCCCAATAAACACATTTATTAAGTTCAAGAAAAAAAATCCAAAACCATGTTCCAAAAGGGTGGTCGACTTGCTTGGATTTCAGTCTCGAACTCTTGGCGGCAACGAATGGTTTAACCTTGTAGCTTCAAAAAGAAAAACAAAATTTTGACCTTGGGGTGATGGCTGGCCATGGTTTGGAAGAGATAAATAGTGTGTGAGATAGGGAGGAAGGTGGTGTTTGAATTTTAAATGGTCCGGCATGATGCGAAAGTTTAATGTACTAGAAGAAGAATGTAGTGTCGAAGAGTTCTCGAGGTGACGTGTCCGACATGACAAGGGTTAGAAGAACCACACGCTGACACATGTCCTCAACAAGATGAGGGTTGGAATGACCACACAATGACACGTATCCTTTAGTGATAAGCACGTGAAACATATTTGGCTAGGGGAGTGTGTACATGACACTTGGCTTGTCGGGGGAGTGTACACATGACACTTGTCAGTGCATGAGAAAGAATTCGCCGAATGCTTGACATGTAGTGTCGATAGTAGAAAAAATATGAAACACGTGACATATGGCATATCGAGTGACAGAAAAAAGTTCTCATTTGTTTTATTGGATCTTGGCCATGGGATAGGGTCCACATGACAAAGTTTATTTTACTCTTTTTCTCAATTCTTATTCCATGACCGATTCGAGGTTTGAGGTTTTTAGAAATTTCTAGACTAACTAAATATTAATATTCTTATAACAAGTAACCTTTCAAATAATATTTTAATAATTCATGCATTCAGCAAACAAACACCCATACATCCACATACCACATAACATAAGTCAATCATGGCTATTTTTTTAGTACTCAAATAAATCATGACAAATAACAATTAATCACACACATAAAAAATACAAATATATATATATATATATTAGCCCTCTCCATGAAAATTGTGCTGTTACATATGGGCTAAGGCCCATTTTTAAAAAATATCAATCTTCTTTTTCAAGGTTATATTTATTTGTTTTGTCAAATTGTCAATAAAATTGTAGTTGTCCTAGTGGGAAGTGTCTTGAGTTTAGCAGCAACTTATGGGTTCAAAATCCACCTCTTTTATTTATGTTTCTTTTAATTAAGTTTGCTTGTTAATATTTATATATGTTTTATTTATAGCCTTGTTAGCAAGAAACGTCATCATCCTTCCTTAATCTTGTTTTTTTACCTTTCTTTTTCTTCATTCCTCCTTTTCTTTTTATTTGTTGTTAGCTTAGGCTAATGAAGTCCCTATGGGCTGAGGCCCAACTTATTTTTTACCATGATGATGTAAATGTAAGTTTTTCTTTTATTTTTATTTTGTATGTTATTTATTTCCTAATATAGAATATGAAAAAGTGAAGGCAATAATAAACTCCTTCCTCCCCATTATGTATGTGTTGTTTCTATTAATTTTTGTTACACTCTAAAAAATACAAAAAAAAGTATCTTTTATCAAAAGGCAAAAAGAACATCTCTTTTTTCAATAATTAAAATCAACTCATCTTAGATAAGGTTTTTTCTTAAACAAAAAACCTAAAAATATCCAAGGTCCTTAAAAATATATTTTTTCAAGTAAAGTCAAAATTTCCAAAAAAAAAAACTAAAAATCATTTCCAAAAAACTAAAAAGCAGTTTTCAAATCAAAATCCCAAAGAACTACGTAACCCTAATTTTTTGGTATACTTGGGAATATGTAGAAGAAAGATCAATTCCTATGGGGCCCATGTTCTTTTTAAATAAATCTTCTCATATTAGGATCAATTTGGACAAAACAACCTGTTAATCTCACTTTCCTTTTTCAAAAAGAATTTTATTTTTTTCTCAAAAATTGGATTAATTTGGATGAGATGTCGTTGTAATCTCACTTTCCTTTTTCAAAAAATCATGTCATTTTCTTGAAAATGAGATTAATTTGGATGAGATGTCTTGTTTACCCCCTTTGAAACCTCTAATCTCTTTTCCTGTTTGTGTTGTTCAATCATTTTCCTTTTAAGAGGTAAAATCAATTTCTAGGCTATTCAAAATGCACAATCAGTTTGAGGTAACCGTTTAATAGATACTAAGGGGTGCCAAATCTTCCTCACCTGTAATTCGATTCCCAAACTTAAGAATCTTGCTTTAATACTTAATGCCTTCACAAACATTTTCCTAATATTTTTCTAAATAAATATTGGTGGTGACTCCATTTTTCAAACTATTTTTTGAAAGATCTAAACCTTTTCTTTGTTCAAGATTGGCCATCTCGTCGTGATTCCGATCACGACAGAAAGGTTAAGAAGTTTAATGGTTACGATGAGGAGCATAACTATATTAAAAAGAGTATATTCTAGGAGTTGCCTTATTGGAAAACCAATTGTTAAGACACAACATAGATGTCATACATACTAAACAAAATGTTTTCATGAATATCTTTAACATGGTCATGGACATTAACGGGAGGACAAAGGACATCAACAAAAGTCATTTAGACTTGTCAATCCTATGCTCAAGAAAGAAACTAAAGTTGAAGGGTATGGGACACAAAAAGATGTTTAAACCATAAGCTAAATATGTCTTGACAAAGCCGCAAAAGATTACAGTGTGTGAATAGGTGAAAAGTTTAATGATGCTGGATGAGTTTGTTTTAAATTTAAGCAGATATATCAACATGAAAGAAGTAAAATTCTTTGGCATAAAAAGTCACGATTGTCATGTGTTTATGTAACGACTATTGCCATATGCGTTCAATACATTGTTGAAACCAATATGGAAGCTGCTAGTTAAGTCAAGTAATTTCTTTAAAGAGTTAACAATGACTTTCATGTAGGAGCAAATACTAGTACAAATGAAGGAAAGCATTTTGGTGTTCCTCTATAAGCTTGAATAGATTTCCCCTAAGCTTCTTTGACTCAATGAAGCATTTACCAATTCATTTGCCTTATGAGGCTAGAGTTGGTGATCCTGTGCAATATTATTAGATATGATTCAATTTTATGTCTAACATGAATATGTAATTTGGTTTTTCTTTGTATGTTAGATCCCTCTATTTTTTTAAAAAAGACAAAGTGAAGAGCAAAGCACCTATTAAGGCATCTATCTATGACGCATACTTGGTGGAAGAAATGACCACCTTTGCCTCATTCTACTTTCCAATCAAGATAGAGACAAAATGGAAAAGAATCCCTCACAACCTTAAGGTTGATGGAAGTTTTGGCTTGAATAAACAAATCTTGATATTTAACTACGCTGATCAACTTGTAGACAAGGCTACCACTTGTTACATAGATGTCAGAGACCTGATGATGGCTTACTCATATGTTTTTTAAAATTGTGAAGAAGTTGCATCATATATGTAAGTTATTTATTTGCATGTGAGTGGGTTTCAGTTTCTTTTTAATAACCAATACATATAGTTCTCTCTGAACTCTAATTAATTTAATAGTATTTATACAAATTTTCTAAGGGAAATACAACTTGATATAATTGATAATCAAATAAGACATGACATATTATTTCATTTCTCCACTTGGTTTGCATAACATGTAAGACATTTTGAATTAGATTTACATGTCTTTTACGGTTCAATTAATAAGAAAAGCCTTACTTATGTATTAAGTTAATAATCTATTACAGATCATTTAATTTGATTCAAGACCCTAAAAACCAAATTGAAGATCCAGTATTCATTAACTTATCTTAGGGACCAATGAAAAGTATTACAAAATGACTTATTTACTTGTAAATGGTTACAAGTTTATCATTGTCAATTAGAGTTAAGAGATCTTCATGAATAACTACGGGGTTTGTATTAAAGGTGTGAACAGTCGGTTGGAGGAGGACTTTTATAATTTGTTAAAGGATATTATTGAAGTTGAGTATACTAGACAACTCACTAAAAAATTATTTTATTCAAGTGTCATTGGTTTGACAACACCATTGATCAAGGAACAAAGGTTGATAACTAATATGGGTTAGTTGAATTCAATCAATTCCAACATTATAAAGTGTATGATCCTTTCTTTTAGACCTAACAAATAGAACAAATGTATCACATAAACTTCCCAGAAGGTCATCGAGACTGGTACGCAGTTATCAAAACTAAGGCATAAAGTCAAATTATTAACAATGTGATTGATGAGGTTAAGGTTGAGAATTCTATTTAGCTTGCTGCAACCAAACTTCATGACTTTTATGTTATGTTACATATTGGTCTGGTGACTTATGATGATACACTTACGTAAACCTAGGGTGAGCAAATTGATAGTCTTCCTACCATAATCATAATCATTACGAGGCGAATTTCATAATGATGACTAAACTAAAAATAAAACAAATAATAAGGGTGATAATAAGCGTGAATTTGAAACTGAAACTGACATAATATGTTTAAATTATTAAAATTCATTACACATAAGTGTTTATTTGTTAAATATTCATCGTTTCTAATTTATCATATTAACAAACGACTAGACATGGTTGAAGATCTACTCGTGTTTGTAGTCCTGCTTATGGTGGTCATAGTTCTGGTGACCGGGATGATAGCACCGATGATGTGGTGGACACATCGGTTGCCTTTGCTTTAGCATAACATATTTTTGTGACCATTGTTGCTAGCGATTAGATTCACACCGATGAGTCGGTCGTAGAGCAGCCTATTGCTGACACATTGGGACAAACTGAAGGCACCCTTACCACTCCTACATTAGCACCTTTGGCTTTTCCATTCATTACTATGGAGAATGAATTAGAGTAAGTCTAAAACTACTATACCTCTTACTCAATTTTAAATTTCCTTTTGTTACTTAATTATTATGTTGCATACAATTTTTTGTAACATTTTTATCATTGCCAAAGCCATCACTAAAATTTTGAGTAAGAAATAGGATGGTCCTTGGATCTTATTCAAGGATGCACCAGATGAGGTTCAAAATGCTTTGTTTGAGACTTTTTCAGTAGGTTAAAACTTGTTATTGTACATTAACAAACTTGAATTCATTTTAATTTAATTATTTGGTTAATATTCTATTATTTTACAGGGGAAATACTGATGGGCTCTGTAGAGAACATATAAGGTGAAGAGGATCTTTGCGTACAAGGCCTCTACACTCATCAAGAGTATTTTGTACAAACATTGCAAAGGTTTCACAAAGCTTAATTGGATTGGTTACATGTAGTGGGAGAGGATGTGTAAAAATGAAATAAAGAAGCATTTGTGCAGATAAGTGGAAGGAACAAAGGTAATTCAGCAATTAATGTCAGGGCCTTTGCCTACACACTGACGACTCTATCTCTTTGGCTATACATAATAAGAAAATAGTAAGCATTATGTTGAATAAATTAGAATTAATTAGTAATTTATCCCTATAATGAACTGTTAGTTAAGAATGTTTTGTATTTTATAGGCTGGGGAGAGTCACCCCCAGGACCTATGATCTGATGGAGCAGACTAAGAAGAATAAGGCAAGTAATTGGGTTAATGATAAGGCTCAATATATTGTAGTAAATTAAATAATTGCTAAATTAGGACAATTATATGTAGTATGATTATGAATCTTGAACTGGCAATGTAGTGTGATTATGAACCTATGGTCGATACATTAGGACTTTTATATAAAGATTTGAATTTGGCTAATAACTTAGAACATACAATGCAATGCAAACAAATTGCTATTATTTTGGATGTAATTGCAATTAAAATTATACATCAGACTTTGGCTAGTAACTTAAGGTTATTAGTTTGATTGTAATTGCAGTTATAAATTATACATGGAGCCTTTTTGGTTATTTTACAGGAATTTTAAAAATTTTAGTTTTTTATATTTATAGGGGAAATTTTACCTAACTTTTTTTTTAATTTTAAACTTTAAACATATAGATTGCTGATTTTTATATTTGAAATGTGTAGGAGGTTTATAAAGCAAGAAGTGTGAAAATGGAGACACGACTCAGCATATAGATTATTGGTGAGTTAGATAGGGAGGCACCGACCCTTTCTTATGCAGATAACAACATTCTTTACCTAGAGGTTGTCAAAGGCAAAAACAAGAAAGGGAACGTGTTTGACCATAAAGAATTAGCTAGAGAGTTTGTTTCCTCTTCACAATGGCCTTTCTCGTTGACTTCTCCACCTAAAAAGAGGGTTTGCTGAGAAGAGTGCACATATAATGACTTTCTAATAGATGTAGGAGACGATGTTGGAAGAGCAATAAAGAACGTATGAGACACTGACATGACATGGGGAGATGTCTACATAGGTTATGGCATACCTTAGCCTTCCTACGTATAGTTGTTCCCAGCACCACCACGAACAACCCCCCTTCGTTCGCCCTCTCACCCTCTCCCTTGACACCATATTCTATTTTTTCTATAAATAATGTCTAGTTTATACATGTCATATAATGTTTTTTGATATTTTGTTATGTATATAAATATTTTGATATTTCACTTGTTAATGATTTTACAATTTAGCATTATAATCATTGTGTACATGTTATATAATGTTTGGACCATAATTTATGCTTTTATTTATAAGATCATATCCAAATTATTTCTTTGAAAAAACCTGTAAATTTTTTTAGAAAGAACATTAGCGAAGACTTTAGCGATGATCACTAAAGCGTCGTTATTGTGGGTTGAGAGACCTACGATAACAATGAGACGGGTCACATCGCTAGTTAACATTCAGAGACCCACTATAGTGATGACAACGACGACATCTCTATCTGTGGGATGAGAGACCCACTATACTAGCGACAACTGGGACATCATTATGGGTTTAGAGACCCATAATAGTGACAGGTTGGTTTCTATCGCTAGTGCAGGTTTAGAGATTCAGGGTAGTGACAGGGAAGACGTCATCACTGATTTTATGACTATTGAAAACTGCCTCTGGCTTGCCATTGCTTTAGTGATAAAACTTATTAAAATCACTAACGACGCCACTAGTGACGATAATAGAGCAGTCGCTATATGCGTTAGCCTTTTTAAAAAGATACTTGAGGGGTAAAGAGATCAACGACAAACAAATTTATGTCTAAGACATATGTTTTTGATGGCTACGCAATCATAGAATTCATATGGTGTCACTAAAATGGTTAGCGATGCTAGATGTAGCGATGGGAAATGGCACATTGCTAATTTTGTTGTTACATTCATCAGCGACACAATCCTAGCTATTAGTAACACCTTATATCCATCGTTGATTTTGGTTTTTTTTTTGTAGTGATAACATAAACCATAAAATAGGTTCATAACTTTGTGGTTCCTTCAACTAGGAATGCATATGTTTCTAAGCCACATCAACCTTAGTACCATGAGAGTTAGAATATAAAATGGGTGATAATTATAGAGGCAACAACACCCTTGGAATTGCCTCCACCATAACCTGCTGATGCAGCTCCAAAGGTTTCTATTTTAGCCATTAGTGTACAATGGAGAAGAACATAAGTAGAACAAAAAGAGGAAGAAACAAGATGAGACAAAGAAAGGAAAAAGCAAGGAAACAAAATAAAGAGAGGAGGAAGAGACGAAGAAGTACCAAAGTAGAACAGAGAGAGAAGAAGAAGGGAAAGACTATAGAAGCTAATTTTAGAAGTCTTAATTTAGAAATTGGGTTTTCTAAGTTATTGGGTCACCCAACTCAAAACAAGCTTTTCACATTATTTGAGCCATTTCAACAAAATCATGAAATCTTACAATTTCAACAATTTCATGATTTTACTTGTGATTTAACGATTTTAATGATTTTAAGATTTTACTTCTGATTTTGTTAACCTTGTTCCTATAGTCCAACATTACAATTATATTCAATTCTGTTTAGTTTTTCTATTTATATTCTTACCATTTGTTTTCAATGTGTTTTCCGTTTGAATTTTTTAGTGGTCTTAGTTTTGATGTGTACTCATGAACTTGAAGTGGTACTGGTAGCACTATGCTTCCATTGTGTATGTTCAAAATTAATGAATTATATGTTAGGGCTATTTTGCAAATTTTAGGTAGTTAATAGATAGAATAAAAATTAATTTTTAAAACTAAAATATTTAATAGTAATTTGTAACATCCCAAATTTTATATAAATGATTAATTAAGAGGGATAAATATTAAATGATTACATATGGGTTGTTAATGTCCCAAAAATGTTGAAATAAATAAATTGGGAATTATTATGATTATTCATGATTTATTGTGGCTTTAAGAGTTGAAAATAATACCCGATTAAAATACGAGTGTCAGACTAAGTATCATTGAATGGAGTACTGTTGGTCAGGGCTGTTAAGAACATTATTGTGAATCCAAAGACATATTCAGAAGAATTTTTGGATAAAGTTTTGAGCTCGAACAGTGATCCTGTTTGTTATAAAATGGTAAAGTTTTAATGAGAAGCTAAAATTAAAACACAAAAACTTTATTTTCTCCTCTCATTTGATGTTGGTTTCTTGCTTCCCAAATACATTTGCTCTCTTATTCTCTTTCCTCATTTCTCTTCATCTTTTCTCTCTCTAAAACCCTATCAAAGGTGGTGTGTGAATTTCCCTCTGCTTCATTTTTATTTCCATCTTTAACCTTGAAGGAGGTGGTGTGATTAGAAGCTCCCTCCCCCTCCTTCCCCATTTTTGTGCTCTTCATCTCCCTTCTTGAATCTCACTTTTTTCTTGACTTGAGGTAAGTTCCTCACTATTTTCATTGAGTTTATGCCCTAGGTTATGGGTTTTGGTTGTTGGGTGAGTGATTAAATGCATGTGGGTTGCTAATGAGAGCTATTAATGTGGGAAACCCTAAGGTGGGGTATCATCAATGTGATATTAATGAAGGTTGTTATGGGTAAACAAAATTAATGATGGGGATGATGGAAAACGATGATTATTTATGATGGTTTTTGGGTTTTTGGTAAAACCCTAACTCTATAAATTGGGGAAAACATTAAATATTGGTTTGAGAATTGATTTTGAGGGGAAATGCATAATATTGAGAGTGTGGATATTATTAATGATGTTGGATGGCCATTGGTGTATGAATCCATTAATGGGTGTAGCTATAAATGCTTAATAATGCACTTAAACACCAAACCCCATGGTGGTTGTGGTGATAATTAATGAAATGGAAAAAAAGGTTTGATAATGATAATTTTATAAACACTAAGCATTAGACTTAAAATATGTAAGTAAGTTTTAGTGATTTTGAATAGAAAATAATGTTGTGCTATACCATGTGGTGTAGGATCTATTCCGAACGATGAAGCGGAAACGTGGAATCGCTTAAATTACTTCTTTTAAGGTAGAAGAGGAGTTTTATATTCTAAATGCATGAATTGAGTATTGGTTGATTGTCATATATGACAATACACATGTTTGTCTTGCTTATGTGTGTTGATGAAAAGTGAAATGTTGAATAATGTGATATTATTTGTATGCTTGGCAATGTGTGGTATGCATTTAGAATATTGATGGTATGCTATGTGGTGATGTTATCGGTTGGCAAATGTTATGCCTTGAAATGTTGAGAATGCATTTATATCACTACAATATTGAACAATGATTATTGATGATGAATGAGAATAAATATGAATATTGAGCATACCTTGAATATTGATGAAAGATTGATGACTATTATTGATGATTATGAGGCCATTGTGAGTGGTGCAAGTGTTGACTTGTATGTATGAGGTGTAATCGTATTGATGGAAAATATTATGAATGTCACACTTAAAACTTGAAACAATGACAATAACCAATGATGATAAAATCCACTAAGAATTGGGTAGTGATATTGATGATGGAGATGATTGAAGAGTGGCATGATAGGATGTATAGAGTGAGAATGCATATGATTTGCATTTGTATTTGCATTTCATCCATGACATATTGCATAGCTGCCGGTATGGAATGTTAGGGGTTCCCCTGGTTGGGTCAGTGGGAGGGCGACTCTATGCATGAGCATTATTGTTGTTTCCCTAATGACTCAGTGTGTAAGTCACGAAGCTGCCCATGCTTAGCTACGGGGGGTTGCATGTGGTTGACCTTGTGGGGGGTGGCTCTTTGAGGAGCAGGTGTCCCTGGTGGTCCTTTGGATCACAGTTGCCATGGTATGATTCATGGTTAGCCCGCAACACCTTTATGTTGTTTATGTTGTTTACCGTAGTCATGGTGAAAATGACCAGTGTTACAAGATGGGTGATGCGGTTTGATACCAATAAAATATGGTGATATGCATGCAAATTTATGAAATAAGTGTACATATTTTACTATTGCAGTAGGGGTATGACTATGTATTTGTGCCTGGACCCACAAATTGGTGTTTATATTCCTATAGTCGGATCCGCAATTGTTGTTAACTCCGTTGTGCATATGCATTAGCCTAAGAGCATTTTCATATAGCATGGAGATATGCCAAAGGTGATGAATTGTGATAATGATTGAAATGAGTGAAAGAATACCTAAAGACGTGTAAAATATGAATACAAAGAAATGATGTGTATATGGCGGTGTTGTATGTGTTAGCCCAATATGATGGAGGGCATAAATGTATGCATGTAATTGTGCTTTGCTATGATTTTGGTTTATGACCATGATATGGATGTGTTGAAAAAATGATAAATTCATTATGGTAGAAAATAATTGATGTAGAGCCTACATGATGATATATGCATATGCAGATAATCACAAATGTATTCATATTCATCACTTGGAATGTATAACTTACTCTCCTATGTTCGCTATTTTTAGCCTTGTGATGCAGGGTATGCATGGGGTGAGATACACCTAGTTTTGGAAGTGTATGTTTTGATGATGAAGGTAAATTAGTTATATAGGAATGCCTTGGCCGGCAACCAATGATTTTGTATAGCATATGATGTTGATACATGCTTACTATGTATTTGGATAGTGAATATTCATTTTGTAGGTCATTCGTGAAAATTAGACCTTGATGTTGTATGGCTAATTTTTGGTTATGACCTTAACAATGTATGTCAACAATTGTAATACTTGATTCATGCCAATATGATGAATGAATGATGTTGATTATGAATTACAACCGTTTATGAAGTATGAGCGAGTAAATTTGTTGTTTAAAATGCTAATGTGTATGAACAATGGGAAGTGGATAGGTTGTATTCTCATGGAATGGCTATGACCTTAAGTAAGGGTCATTCAGAGCTCATGTTGTATATATGTGACCTACATGTATGTGTAGTTATGGCCAATTAGACCTAGTCTGTAATTTAGCATACTTGGGTTGGCTAGAAAGAATGTGAATTGCCACAAGAGTATATCTTGATCCTGGAATAGAGTTATAGGATGAGACTTGTTGGAATAAGTCACTTACACATATGTGAATATAGGTCTCTAGGGAATTTGGACTGAGACTTAGCCATTTGTATTTTGGTATATTCGGTAGAATGCCCAAAATATGTGTAAAACTATCCTATAGCTTAGATTTTGTTTGGAATGAAATTTGGGCTTGAAACTTTGCCACATAATTTATATTGGGGTAGGTAAGTCGTTTATAAAATTTCGTGCAAATTAGAGTTGAATAGACTAGTGAAAAGGAGACCCAAAGTTAGCAAAAACATCAGATAAAAAGCTGCAAAATGGGGGTCTGATGGGTAGTAACTGGGCGTACTTACGCTGGTTTTAGGCGTAAGCACGCCAGCTTTCTGGTCTATGGTGTGGCCCTGGGCGTAGGCACGCCACTGATAGGCGTCAGCACGCTGAGCTACTGGGCTTAGGGTCTGATGGTGGTGCCTTACACAATGGGCACGCTGCGTGACTGGGTGGCCTCAGCATAGGCACCTTCCCCTGTGTGTAGGCACGCGTGGCTGGAAGGTGTTGGGTAGAAGCTGGGCGTACTTATGTTGGGTTTTAGTGTAAGCACATTGGTGGAGTTGCGCTGGTACGCTGGGTTTCAGCGTTGGCACACGAGGCTTCTGGTTGGTGCTGGTCATTGGGTGTGGGTACGTCAGGAACCAGCGTACTTACGCTGGTGGGTTCTTTGGCAGCATTTGAAATCTCTTTCATTTTCTCGATTTCCTTCTTCATTTTTAGGCCTTTTCTCATATCTCTATATATGGGACTAGGCGTGTTGCCCTGTATACACATTCTCTTCCGCTGTAAACTCGAATTGTTTCGTATATACAATAGGGCTATTTATTTATCGATCCAGTTTTCATACTCTTAAATCTCAACCTTTGGTTGGGTCTTGATGTAATAACGAATGCTGGACTTTCTTTTAAAATGCAAAAAATTTACTCGTATTTTTCTTAAATCGATTATCTTAATTACATCAGGATTCAGGTTCGAAAAATCGAGGCTTGACATAATTTATTTATGTAATTAAGAGATAATTAATATAGAGATATAAGTAATTTTACTATAGTACTATTAAATAGTTAAAGATAATTAATAATAGATAAGTGACAGAAAATTATAAGGGCTTAGTAAGTTAAAAGTATATGATGTTTAAAGATATTATGATTCTAAAGAGTATCTCATAAAACTAGGAAGTTAGATATAAAACATAAGATTTCTATTAGGACCTTTAAGGTTATAACGATAAATAAGGAGTTTAAAACTTTTATAAAATATAGAGCTCTTAAGATAATTAAAATTAGTTATAGTAAGCATAAAATATCAATATTAATAATAATAGTTTAAGGATGTCATTTATTTTAATTTAAGATATCTATTTAAATAGGAAGAAGAATTTTATAAAAAACTTGAGATAATAAAAAGATATCTAGTTTTAATATAATATTATAATGTTTGAATTAGAATCAGGTGATTTATAATTAATGACTTTCATAAGAGTGATTATAATAATAATATAATAATGACAATGACAATGACAAGAACGACGATAATAAATAAATACAAAGTATAAATGGTTCCCTAAAGGGATGTATCTTATGATAAAGGTTCTTTTATGCGAGAGTGAGAAGAGCAAATCTGGGTCATATAAACGTATACAATGGATGGTTGAAATTAAAAGTTTTTCAAAGTCACATGATCACTTAAAAGGTCACATGACTTTTTAAAAACTCACATGATTAATCTCAACTATCAATTGTATGGTTGTACAGCCCAGATTCGTCCATCTCACTCTCACATAAGAAAGTCTTTCTCATATGATACATCCTCGGCTCCCTAATACTATATCTATAAACACACACACATACTGAATTTGCATAAATAACATGTTTATAATAATTTGTAGTATGTAATTTAATTATAAAAAAATACATAAAAGACCAAACTTCTCTAGGAGACAAGGTCAACATGCATGTTAAAGGTCAAGTTTCTTATTGGAGGCGTAGTCAACGTGACCAAGACCAAACTTCTCTAGGAGACAAGGTCAACATGCATGTTAAAGGTCAAGTTTCTTATTGGAGACGTAGTCAACGTGACCAAGACCAAACCTTTTCTCTTGGAGATGTGGTCAACATGATCAAGGTCATGTTTTCTTTTGGAGATGGGTTCTTGTGACCAAAACAAAATAAGACATGATGAATAATATGGGTCTATTGGTCATAAAAAGATGCTCTTTACTTTAACTATGAGTTCTGGTCAGCTGAAGGACAAGTAAAAAAAACAATACAAAATAAAATTTTATTTTGTATTGCATAGATTGTACATGGTATATCTAAAAATGTATTGGTTTTTTTATTTTATTTATTTTTTTAATTTTTGTATTTTATAGGGATGAGATCTCTTTTAGTACTTAATGTGATTTGTCAAACACAATTTGTTAAATTATAATGTATTTGTTTCTTTTTATTTTAGTCTACTATTGAAAAATGTAATTTATAGTTTATAATAAATTGACTTAAAATATATATTATTATTTTACTCTAAAAATTAAGGATGTTACAATTTTAATTTAAGAGATACCCAAAATGGTTGAGTGATTTCTTGTATAGTTTTATTTATTTATGAGAAGAAATGGAAGAAATGCTTTTATATATTTCGTGCTTGTTTTTCATTTTTGGAACGTTCCTTTTAATGATTCCTAATTGTTCTTGTCGTAGTTAGTTAAGCTAGAAAAATAAGGTGGATATATGGATTTTAGAGTTTGTTGCATGGTTTTAGATTTGAGATTTTTCTCTACACAATGACAGTTTTTTATGCATTCTAAGTTAATAATGGATTGACTTTGTTCATTTGAACTTTTGTTTACTCAACTAATAGGAACAACTTGGTTCATTCTGCTCAAAGATTGCATTCAAAGATGGTGCAATTGAAGTTTTAGAAATGTTCAAAACATGCACAACGAAAATAAACAGAATCTATTGTGTTTAAATTATATATGCAAAGTATATATTGCAATAGAAAATTGACCTAGTGGTACTTTCTTGATCTTTAAAATTCCTTTTCCTTCAAATGGATGAAGGTTCTGCGTCCGAGACCGATCTTTGTTTGCAACACTATTGAATGTGAAACCTTCTACCAATAGAACATACCAACAGAGAGAAAAAACTATTTTCTTCTTGTTTCAGAGAGTGCTCTGAAAACCACGCTTTTCTTTCATAAAACTTTTTTATATATATTACTCTAAAGGGTCAAACATATATTTATATATAAAATTGCAATGTTTGAATTTTGAAATGACATGAAACAATTTCAAACATTTGAAAAACTTTCAAATTGTTTTCTACTGTTGCAATTAAATATATATATATATATATATATATATATATATATATCCTATCGGTATATAATATATATTATTTATATTCTTGGTGCTAGCAAAGAATACAATAACATTTCACCTTTTAAGAAGAATAATTTATTTGACAAAATTAAATTTATTAATTTAATTATCAAATAAAATATATAATTCTTTAACAAAGATCAAAACACTCGTTAGTGTGTGACCTCGTAGGTTCAATACTAAACTGGTATATTTTACCAATTAAGGTTTGCGTCTAGCAACACTCCTTAACGGTCAGATAGTATGAAGTAAGTATTTTACTTTTAAGAACCACTAGAAGATTTGTATAATATTTCTCTCCATCTATAAAGCTCTAAATTAACTCTAGAGTATGGTATTTTGTCAAATTCTAATAAGTTAATTTATATGTGATGACTTAAGAAACTCTTTTTTTTATTTATTCAATTGTGTTGGCCAAGGTCTCTATTTTGTCACAGAACTTAAATTCATTACGAAGAATTGATGGATTCCTTCTTGATTTATCATTAATTCTAAAGTATTTAATTATACCCAATAACCATTCAACTAATACTTTTAGGCATTAGGTGTCCGGAATCAAAGTATAATAAATAACTTGTTAATTACTATGATAATCTCAGGTCAAAAGAAATTATTATTTTTCTTCACGAGAATTTTCCTATTGACAATTTTGAAGTTAATGTTAACCTTTAGGAATTTTCTCTGAGTCAGTTCAATGATCATATCTGTATGATTTATATATGTAATTAACAAATGAGATCTGTTAATTTTTATCCAATAAAGATCATTACATATATATTGATCTATTTAGATTATGATACCTTATATTAATAATCATAAGATCAAGAACAATTTAAATTAAAATTATAAAACACCTGTTTCTCATTATTATAGTCTCTAATATAATAATACATCTCTAATTTTAATTAAGGACATTATCATATTAAATTAAACAATTAATAAATATGATAATAAAATTATAAATAAAATCTTATTTATAATAATATGATAGATTAGATCTTGGACATACATTAATTATTTCCAACAGCAATGAGAAACCAAATACAACTTATGAAAGTTGTCTCCAGGTATAATGCTTGTATCTTTTTTAAATAAATACTTTTTGGTTTTTGTACTACGGACTAAGTTTCTTCATTTTGTTTTGATAGTAAGTTTGGATCAATTACGAGGAAGAAGGATTTGTTTGAGATCCATTTTTCTTTTTTGGTACATGTAAAGCTTTGATTTTGAGTGCTATTTATAAGATTTGTATCTACATACATCACTTCAAATGCCCACGAGTATTGTAGTAATTTTGAGATATCTTGGTCAAGGCTTTGTCAATTATGTTTTGAGATTGGTTTGGGGTGGCTTTTGATAGAACCATGCCTCTGCAGATTTGTGTTAACTCGTAACAGCTAAGGGAATGAAAACAATTTGGTTTTGAGTGCTATTGTAAAGGGTGGACAACAATGGATCGATGTAACACTTTCTCTATGTTTCTGTTTTTGACTACTACTTGTGTTTAGTTCTAATAAAATTTGTTTACCATTTCTAAAGAACAGAGGATATCCTTTGTTGTAGGGAAAGGGTTCTATTCATTTCCTAAAAGTTCCGACTTTAATTTTAGCACTCTTTTCTTTATTTATTTCAAGATGTGGTTTGGTCGGTGCTTAGGTTAAGGTTACATTCATATATTTTTTTTTTCTTACGATTGCAGGAGACTTGGTTGTGGTTTTGTATATGTCATAGCCTATCGTGATCAAGAAAAACCAGCTCTGATTACTTATCCTGATTTAGCACTAAATTGTAAGTGCTGTCAATCTTTTTCTTTTGTTTTGTCCATTACATTGATGTTTGTATTGTAAATGTGTATGCTTGAACCTCTGCCTCTTGTTGCTATACGCTATGTTTTACGCTGCTTATTCATATGATTTGTGCATTCTGACACTGATCCAAGTTAATGTACTAGCTGCCACCATTTCCTAGATTATGCCCGGTTACAACAATCCAAAATTTTGGAAAATATATAGGTGAATCATATTGCAATTAATTCATGATTATTTTCTGCGGGTGTATATAGTTAATTGGTCCTCATTTAGATCATATCACTTTTACCTCAGTTTTATTCGGAAAAAAATTATACGCAAACCAAGCAAGCTAACACATGAAATAAAAAGTTCAAAGAAAACTATTCACAGAAAAAAAACCCATAAAACCCAAAATTTATTTATATAAACAATATATATATATATATATAAAGCTAACAAATGAAAAATATTAAAAGACAGTATAATTTGTTTATATAAAAATTGAAAATATTATTACTTGAAGTTAAAAAAAATATTTTTTCGGTAAATAATTGACAATCTGACCTTTAAACTAGTTCCATGAAACCGTCTATATGCACAAAACATGTATTAATACATATAGATATATGTAAAAGAACATGCATACATATTCATATTATGTATCATCATATCATCCTTAAATACTATACAATATAAGAGCTTATACTATAGGAAAATTCATGGATTAACAATAACAGGTAGCTAGGAAATGTTTCCCTCGCTGATAATCCCTAGCAATTTAGCCAATAATAACGAAGATATTTTAAACATCTAAAATCCATCAGTACAAATATAATTTTTAATTTGTAAAGAAGTGTGTGAGGGATTGGCCAGGAGATTATTTCTTTCCATTAAACCTAGATTAATCAAATTATACTTTTTTATTTTTTTTCAATTTTTTCTTACAAAAGTTAACAATCTCGCTATTGAGAAAAAAATAGAAGTACTATAGGGGAATAAAAGGCCCTAATCTAACCTAACCTAAAACAAATCCTCATTTCGTCACTCTACCTCAATCTAACTTAACGAAACTCTCAACCCTCCTTCATCTTGTCGTTTTCCCTTGTCCCTCTCCCTCATTGCATGTTTTCTTAGCTTCATAATAGCAAAACAACTTTGAGTTCCTTTATCCTTCAAAATGTATCACTCTCTAAGCAGTGTGAAGGTGCCTGGTGCTTACCTCCTCTATCTCCGTGTTGGTTGTAATATCCCAAATTTTACATATAGTTAATTAAATAAGAGAAATAAATAGACTAAAAATAGGAAATAATAATTTGAAGTCCCAAGCATGTAGAGAAAATATTTGGGCACCCCTTGAATTAATACGATTTATTCGGGAATTACCGTCGTCGTTTAATCAATGAAAAACGTACGGATAAAGTGTGAAGATGAGTTAAATGTATAGAGATACATTAGATAAATATTACAAATGATTATTTATATCCCAAGAATAAAGCTAAATTAATTTGAGCATTTGTTGGAATTATCGTGAATTATTTAGAATTTA
This sequence comes from Clitoria ternatea, assembly GCA_037962975.1. Lineage (NCBI taxonomy): Eukaryota > Viridiplantae > Streptophyta > Magnoliopsida > Fabales > Fabaceae > Clitoria > Clitoria ternatea. Next base: position 113,039,251 of record CM075671.1, read on the forward strand.
TCAATGTTGTTTTAGTGTCAGAAAATGTCTAATCTAGAAATGGACTTTAAATGGGCCAATTCAAAAATAAATGTCAAGGATTATAAAATACTAAAATAATTATGTTAAACAGAAAAATAAACCCAGAAAAATTTCTAGACAATTAATTATGCAAAAATGGGGTCCGGGTAGCTAAAACACTTCGTTTTCAAGCCAAAACGTGATGAATTCTTCTGATTCTTTTTGGGCTGGGCGTGATATGCTTTGGGGCTAGTTGTGAATCAGATTTTTGAAACCTAAATTTGATTTTGCAAGAGAAATAGGCTTTGGACCAAAAAATTTAAGTGAGTGGCAAACTTGTAAAAATTGTAAACATGAAAATTGCATTTTACTCTTCTTCCCTCCTTCTCATGTCCGTGAAACAACATTGTTCCCCCTCTAAAATTTGAAAACTTCATCTCTTCTTCCTTCCTCCATGTGCCAAATGAAATGCCCTAGCTAGCCATGGAAGGTTTTTGAGTTTTCTTGAGATTTCTTGAAAGAGGAAACTTGGTAAGTCTAATTAGCCCCTTGTTCTTCTTCTTCTTCTCCATATTTTTAAGTTTGCATCTTCTCCTTCCCACTTCCATAGAAAAACCAAATTTCACCTCTTGTTCCCCCTAGGAAATTTCAAAACTCTAAAGCAAATGAAGACTTGGTTGTGTTCTTTGGGAGCCATTAAAGGCATTGGAACCTTGAAGCCCTTTTTCCTTCACATTTTTTCTCTCTTAAAATTGGGGTTTGGAGTCATATTGGGGTAAGTTATAAAACACTTCCTAATCCTTAAATTGAAGGTATGATGTTGTTGGAAATAATGTTATTAGTGTTGAAACTTTAGGATTTTATATGATGATTAAAAATCCTAGGTTAGAAGACCATTGAGATTTGTTGTTTCTTATTGGGATGTTGTTAGGAACTTGAATTTAATTGAAATTGCTAGTTAGAAATGAATTAAATGTTGTTGAATATGGTTGGTTGATGTTGGTGATGCATTAATTGCAAAATCGGAAATGGATACCTTACTTTAAGTTAAGGGAAAAATTTTATTTAAGAGCTTGAATGGTTCATTAATGACTTTAAAATAATTGAGACTTAGATTAATGTTTTTGAATTGATTTGGTATTGTTGACATGAAAAATGGAATTGTTAGTAAGCTTTAAATGCTTCTTGAAGTAGGAAAATGGTGACAAAGTGTCATAAATTGTTTCATAAATGCATTAGTCTAGTTAGTGTACTTAGAAAATATTGTTGGATGTGGATTAGTATTTATGATGGTTGTTGGACAATTATTGGTTGAAAAAGTATAATATTTATGATGAATTTAATGAAGGACATGAAGGATTTATAGGAAATAAATGTGTTATTAATTTGAAAAACCTTGTTGGACCATATTAGAACCTAAAGGGATGTTTATTGAGTTGAGGAAATGCCATTGGAAGTGATTGATAACTTTTAACATGTCACCTTTTCGAATAATCTAAGTTAAGATTTTAGAACTAACGGTACACTTTACTTTAGGCATGTTGTTTGTGACTAAAAATGAATTATTGGAAGTGATATAACATTTGTTTGTGGTTGGGAACAATTATGATTAAATGAATAGGGAGTTAGTATCTAATAAGTAAAGAAAACATGGTGTTGGAAGTTATGGATAAGCTAGAACAAGTGTGGAAATTATTATTAGTGGTGAAACAATATTTATGGAATTTAGTATGTATGTAGGTGAAGATTGGATAATTGTTTAGGAGGAAAACACTTAGTTTTTTAAGTGATGTTGGGTAAAAACCAAGTGTTAGTTGAAAAATAAATTTTACTAATGACTTAGAATAATTTAATTTGGCATTAGAACCTTAATTAATAAGGCTGGATATTTTAATTGCTAAGAATGTAGAAATTTTAGAATTTCAAGAATAAAGAACTTATTAATTCCTAAAATAAATTGCTACAAGTAGTTATAATAATATGCAAGACTACTTAGAAGCTTTGCAAATCTTAATGGATAATTTTTGAACCCTTGACAAATTGTGGACAAGGTTTTAGACCTTTAAAGTATTGAAAAATATTAAAAAAGGGAACAAGCTTCTAGAATCACAAAGATAAAAATTTTAATAAGCTTAGTATGATGTTGTATATATGATGGGCAAAATTGTTAACATCAAAATAATTTTTAGTTTGGTGTTTGATGTGGTTCTACATTTATTTAATGTAGGATTTGACAATTCTAGTGAGGTGGGACCATTTAACCCTGCAGAGTACTTCTCTTGAGGTAGGAGAGAAGTATATTTTCTAAATGCATGTGCAATATTTATTGATGATATATATGTTGGTGTATACTTACATATTTTCCTTGAATGATTATACTACCTCTTATGTATAAATTGTTATGAGAGTGATTCTTGTTGATGATTGGATTTTGGATTGGTAAATATGATAATGATATACATTTGGAATATACTTGTTGATATGCTCTCTTGATTTCTATGTATGGATTGATATTGATATGACTCCTTGGCTATTATATTATGGATGGTGTAAATTGATGCCTTAGAGAATTTTATGATAAATTGTATGCCTAGGAGGATAGTATAATTGGTTGCATGCCCTTTGCTATAATTCTAAATGTATTGTGAATCCCTAAATAAGAGGGTGTGAGATTCTTATGAAGCTGAGGCTAGCATATGGATTCTTGCATTTCATGGCATGCATGGCATATCATATTGTAATGTATTGGGATCTTGTGAAAAGGACCTTTGCGGGGGATAAATATTTAAGTGACTACGTGTGGTTACGATTACTTGATAAATGGAATTAATGATGGGCTTGTAACACATTTGAGACTTGCGTGTCATTTATTGTTTGTTACCACATTCACTTTTACGAGAGTGATAAGTGTTATGAAATGGGCGTTGATGGTTTAGTACCAGTAAAAATATGCTGTGCTTACGGGCACTTGATAAATTGTGTACACATATGTTATAAATATTTTCTTGAAATTAGATCTGTTGCATATGCATAATTTTGGTGGAATAGCATATGCATTAGCTATAGGGACATGACATATGACCTTGAGGTACCTAAGAAGGATTAAAATCTATAGTTTATAAAATTTGAGAGATGGAATTGAAATTTATAAGTACTAACTAATTGTGTTATGGTTGTTAGTATCACCTCTTTGAATATGTATATGATTATATGGAATGCGTATATGGTATGATAAAGAGGTGAATCAATAAATTGATTCCATGATGAGATATGGCTAATGGAATTGTTCATGTATGTGTTTGGTGATTAGTGTGGATTATGTCTTTTATTATTGAGTTGAAACCTTGATAGGAGAATATGTTTAGTTGCACTTACATAGTTATATTATCATATTTTGTTTAATTGTTCATCATTAAGAAAGTATGTTCACTCTCCATGTTGTCTACTTTTTAGCTCTTGTGTTGCAGGGCATGGTCATGGAGTTGATGCTTTTTGAAAGGATGAGGTATAGTGTGAAGAAAGAGGTGCTTAGATGCCTTGGCCGACATGTTATGAATTAAATTGACTATGACATATTTTTGGAATCACTTGTATATGACATTTATTTTGTATAGATATACTTTTATTTAATGCCTTATAATTGTGATGATGGCTTGATGTCCTTAAGATATTGTTGATATATTAGGATCATTGGGATGAACTTGTGATCTTTTTGTATCACAAAGTCGTATATGATAATGCATGGCATTAAATTAGAACCTAATCAATGATTTTTATGATTGGGATTGTGAATGATATATGCTGAATCTTTCTTATAAATTGATAAATATTGTGATGAATAGGTTATAAGAAGGATTATTAATCTTGGCTAGTGACATATAGTGATACATTGATGATGAGAATTAATTGATAGTGAATAATGATAAAAATATATGGAATTTATCCTAAGTTAAAGTATTGGAATAATGTTGTCAAATTACATATACATTGAGACTACCACACTTTGATTTTAGGTTTAAATATATATATATATATATATATACACATGAGATTGTGTAAGTAAAATATAAGGTTATTGATAATGGACTTAGTGACATGCAAAGAGGACTATGGATCATACTTTGAACATAATATGGTAGTGTTGTATCTAGGTGTAAGAATTGAGTGTGATGAGATATGATCATGTAATTCAAATCTTAGAAATGTTGTACAAATTTAGAAAAATAAGTAAATGTTACTAATATGTCCTTTTGAAACCTATTCTTAAAAATCCACTCTTGCCTTTGGACTAATTTAAATGTTCTGCAAATACTTGTTTAGTAATTATGTGATTGATTGTCCTAAGTAGACATTTATTTATATTACATACCTTCTCATATCATCATATATAAGATAGGTCTATAAATAGATCCGGGGTGATTGTTAAAATTTTTAATTATGGTGCTCTTCTTCCAACAATTGTTTTAATCATGAAAAATTTATCCTAATTTTTATTATCTAAATGTTAATATCATTAATATTATTTATTGGATTAAGGGTGCCACATTGGTCCCTAACCTTAACTGGCAGCTTGACGAGTCATTATAGACTAATGTTGACTTTTGTAAGGCGTTTAGAAAGTTGTACCCTTGCACCAAGACTGAGGTGGGGAGAGTGGCATGGGCTTTCGACGACATTAATATGGTGGCGATTTTGACAGGGACATGTCTGGGGCTGCTATTTTAGTCGTCATTAAACACAAGGCCTGCAATGTTGTAGAGGCTGATGATGGGGTTGAAGGAGTCATAAGAGTATCATTGGTTGGGTGGGATGCATGTTAAGATGTCAGGAATGTCTTGATTGTGTCATCTTTATCATCTTTTTACGGATTTCATACTGAATATACCACACATCTTTACAGTGGCACCTTATTTCGTCCCTCAATGAGTGGCACCTTAGTCACTGATATTGGTGATTGGCTACTTGACCTAATTAAGTGGCAAGGATCGGCTATTTCTTACGAAATACCTTACCAGACCCCGATGAATGATGCAAGTGGAAAGATAACTCGATTATTTGATGTAAGCCAATTCCTTAGAGTGACCTAAAAAAGTATTTTATCTGAGTATAATTGCCGACCAAGGTCATCAAAGTGGTGAGAAAAATTCTTTAGGTACAATAACTAAGTTCTTTAACCCTAATGAATGATACAAGTAATTGATTGCTACAAAACCATAGAAACAATGTACAAGATCTTAACTTAGGTAAGAAACCTTATGCATCATTCATTTGAATTTCATGTCTAAGCCAGGATAACAAACATATAAAAAATATAGGTATATTAGCCTCTAACAAAAATGACAAGTCGAAATTAAAAAAAGCAAAATATTAATAATCTAGAACCTATCCCAGAACAAGGCAACAAAATAAACCTTTCAATGAAGGATCAAGCAGGATGGGTAGTGACATTTTTCTTGGTGAAGTGGTTGTTGACATCATCATCTAGGATAAAAGCTGGGTAAACGGGTCTGAGCCCGTAGGCCGGCTTGTTTAGTCACTCCTTCTGCAGGTTGCAGGTCAAAAAAATTGGACCATTTAAAAAGCGAGCTCACGGGCTGGGACCGTATAACCCACGGGTTGAAACGGGTCTGGCCCGCGGGTTCACGAGCCAACCTGCGGGCCAAGTAAAATAAAAAATATATTAAAAATAGAAACAAAAAACAAAAAACTCTAACCCTAACTTAAACTCATGTAATTATATTTGGAGTTTTTAAGACATTGGTGATGTTATTAATTATTATCATGTATTTGAAACCTATTTGTCATGTTTAAGGTTTATATTTGGCTGAAAAAACTATTAAATTTAAAATTTCTTGAGCTTATTTCATGAATCATGATTGGATTTTTTGATGTTATTAATTATTATCATGCCTATGTTTTTGGTTTCATAAAAAATGATTTAGGCCCAACAATTTCCAAGGAATAAAAAAGAAGCAAAAAAAATCTCATAGGCGGGTTGGCCTGCGAGTTTGTGAGCTTGTCGCGGGCCAAAAAAATCAGCCCATTTAGAAAGCGGGTTGCGCGGGCCAGCCTGTTGCGGTGCTGGCTTATGCGGGCCAGCCCGTTGTGGGGCAGGTTGGCCTGTATACCCAGCTCTATCTGGGGTGTCCTTTGATAAAACTTTTCGTAATGGGGGGTTTTGTGGCGAGTTTAACCACGTCAACTATAGTATATTTAAGTGTCGTTCCACTAAGAGACTGGAAATTTGAATACTCAGTTCAAATAATTTTCACAAGATAATGGTTCATTTTCATGTCGAGATAAAACAATAAAGATTAACTGAAACATGCATAAACAGTAGTAAACTAAAAGAGAATTCAAATATGGAAAGAATGGGACTAGATCTTGCTCCTCTTGCCTTTCATAACATTGGATACATTGATATAGATAGTTTCTATTCTACTGACTTTTACACAACAAAACATAAATCATTCGTTTCAATTCCCCGACTCCAAAATCCTAAGAAAACCTTTAAAACCTTAATTCCTCAATCATTTTAAAAGGTTTTCCAGCATTCGATACATTTGTTATTAGCGTTCAATATGTTGGAAGTTATTCCTAACACCGAAACATATTGAGTGCTTCATTGAGATCAGTTTTTATAAACTATTTTCCAATAAATTAAGAGAACTGAATCTAGATACTATTTGTGTAATTGAATCTAGTAAATAACATGGAATGAAATACCAAAATCCATAGAATAGTACCATATATATCAAAGTAGAGCGAATGTATGGAAGGAAAGATTCACTACATCTAATCCCAAATAAAAGGACTAGCTACTCATAGTAGCCATTACACTCATCAACAAAAGGAAAAGGAGAAGAAAAAGCTTTGGATCCCTAAAAATGGCTTTCAAGAAATAGGTCTTTTGTTTTCTTCTATCTCTCCTCATTCTTTTTTTATCTCTACAAACTAAGTATTTAAATATTAGTAGTCTTGCACAAGCGAATGTTGTCTCGCTCAACATCAGAATAGAAATCTTCTTTTGACATGGCCATCACCCAGGAAGGAGCCATAGACCCTACACAGTCTTTGGAGTTTGCCTTGGATGCTTTTAAGGACCCTATGACTAGGTCAAGGGCCAAGAGAGCAAGAGAAGGCCTCCAAAATTATTTAGCTTCTTCCATGGAATTTTTGAGTGGGCCCAAGGCCAAGGCGGAGCTCTTGAAGACCCTTACCCTTTTCTCTTGCTCTATAGAAGGGTAATGGGCTTGGTGTTGATGTTTGGGCCTCTTCTTTTGGCCACACATATCTTGTAAATATTTTCTATTCTTTACAGTTCTAGTTATATTAGGATTTTATTTTAGGAATTAGTTTGGGCTTTGCATAGCCATTAGTCTTGGGTCACTTTTGGGCTTTATGCTTTGCTCTTTTTGCATTTGGGCTTGTATTGGGCCATTTTTAGTAGGCTTTAGGATTGGGCCTTAGGAATTAATCCAAGGCCCCATGGTTAGCATTAGGTGACTGAATTTACTAGAGAGCTATATAAGCTCATCTCCTCTGTTAATCTCTCATAAGTTGAATGTTAAACACTTTTAGAGTGAGAAACTCTTCCTCCTTTCTAGAAAGTAAAAGCACTAGGCTCCTTTCTCTAGTCTTATCCCTTGACCTTCTTCCAAGGGTGGTGATAACATTTCTCCTTATCTCTCTACCTCTTAGAGAGTGGCGGCAACCACCATCCTCCCTTGCCTCTCCATTCCCTTCCATGTTCTCTCAAATTTCTTCTAGATCTAGGATGTCCTTTCACTAGTTTACTTCCTCTTCAAGCTTCATTTGCAATTTGGTTTGGTCCTCTTCTAAGATCCAAAACTGAGAGTTTCCTCTCCATTACTAAAAGCATCTTGGATCTAAGCAAGCAAGAGGAGAAGATCCAACAATTCAAGGCTAGGAGATTGAAGAATTTTTTACAACATATGGTATCATGAATCTCCACTCTTCTTGTTTTTCTTAGATCTGTTTTATTACAATATTATTCTTGCAATTTTGATTCCAAATTTGAATTCCTTTCATTCTTTAGATAAATTTTCATATATCATATGCCTAAAAACTCAAAAATTACAAAAGTTATGCTTACTTGAAGTTTGAGATCTACACCTTTTGGCTTTAAATTTTGAGAAGTGCCTTCACAAATGTTCTTACTGCACTAGACCTAAATCTAACCCCAAAGTTTCATTACAGTTGGAGCAAAAAAATTTTTGGTCAAATATTTGACCTTAAGGTGCCTTCTACTTCAAGTAACATGCATTGCCTTGTCTTTTCTTGTGTTTTCTTCATATCTTGAGTTGTTTTTGTGTCATTTAATCATTTAGCACTGTAATTTCAGATCTGAACCTAGTGAATTTCATGTGGAATTTAAGTGCCTCTTAGGTGCTTGCTTCTTTGTTTAGTTGTTCATTAGTTTCCTTAGAATTTGTACTAGGTATGAAGCTTGTTTCTTTGTTTGTCTAGGTGTTTTGCCTTGGCTTTTGTTTATGTGTTGTTGTTGGACTCTATTAGGCTTTTTAAATTCTCCTTTTAAAGTGCCTAACAAGCTCCTAAAGTGTCAAGTTCACCTCTCTTTAAGGTGACTTTTTGTGCCTTATTAATTGTAGGTTGTTAGCTTTCCTTTAGGTTGAGTTTTTCTAGATTAGTTTCAATTTTCCAGCAGCTGTACCTCCTTCTTTTCATGTTGTGTGTATGCTTCTTTTCATGTCATTTGTTGCATTTTAATTGGACTTTCATTGTCTCTTTATAGTGGAAGTCTTGCTTACATCTTACCTTTGCTAGTTTCCAACTTTTTGCCTATTGTGCACTTTTGGTGAGCATTACATTTTTGGTTTGCTGCAGTAGTATGCTATAAAAACAGAGCATAAAACATTGAAAAACAAGTATAAAAAGTATCAAAAGCCAAAAAGTTTGTTAGGTCTTCCTTTCTTGCATTGTTTGGACCTATATCTAGTTAAAAAAAAGTGAAAAAAGGCTTGAAAGATCATTAGAAATAAAAAAAATAATACAGCAGCTGTAACTTGAGTTTAAAATACTAAAAATTGTTCTTGTAGTACATCTTTATACTATTAAATTGAAGATAAAAAGTTTTGGAAACTATACAAAGAGTTTTGCACTGTAAGCATCCTAGAGTTTCTAGGTTGCATTCTTTGTGTGCTTCCTTTTTAATTGCATTTATTTTCTTGTTTGTCTCTTGTTGCTTTCTAAGTTTGTCATACTAATTTATACTCTTGTGTGCCTTTTTCCATTTACCTTTTATTGCTTATCAAGTTCTAGTTTGTTCCATCTTAATCCTTTTGGTTTAGCTTCCTAATTTGTCTTTGCTTGCTTGTCTTTTTCTCTCTAATTTTGTCCATTGAGTATTTCACTTCTTGGCATTCTTGAGATTAAGTTTTAGTGAGCTCACCATTATTTGGGTAGCATATTGAAGGGTTTGAGATTTGACTAGTAGACTTGATCTAGTGCAATCTATAAGTATTGAGGGAAGTAGATATTTGAGTGCATACACTTGAGAGATTGAGTGCAAACACCTTTCTTTTTAGTTTTTCTTATTTTTGTGCTAACCACTTTGAGTTTCCAAGTCTTTCTTTTGTAGATTGGTGAACATCCTTGGTGGACATTCTTAGGGGACTTGTAGACTTTTGGAAGCTTTTGTATTAGAGAGCAACTTTTGTAATAAATTAGGAATTTGTTTTTGTGATTTGTATTTTTTTTCTCTTGCATTTTGGGACTTTAAATTTTGATTCTTTGTTAAGTCCTTGTATTTGTACTTTAGAGACTTTGGACTTTGAACTTTGGACTTTAAATTTCCTTTAATTAGTTGATTAGGAGTACTTGTGCTTAGGATTTAGTTTATTCTTTTGCTTCCGACTAGTGTAAGTGCGATTTGATATTCTAGGCCTAGTTTACTTTTTTGCACCATCCGACTAGTTTGCTTTAATTGCTTTCTAGTTAGCATAAGTGCGCTCTTACATGTTAGGTTTAGTTTAAATTTTTTTCACAACGACTAGTTCTTGTCTAAAAGTTTTCCTTTTAGTTTCTTGATTGTTTTGTGTGTTAATTTTTCTTTCTAGGTTAAAATCAATTGAGTGAAATGACTAGTATCTCATCACTAGCATCCTTGCATTATAACATGTCTTCATCTAGTGAGAGAGATAGCGATGCAACCCCTTTACACATGAGAAAAATCTTAGAACAACTTAATAACATGGCAAGTAGGCTAGATAACATAGAAAATGGGGAGGGTAGAGAAAGAACCACTAGGCATCATAGGAACCGTAGACATAGACAACATGATGACACTAGTGAGGTTGATCATAGGAATCATAGATATAGACAAAATGATGATCATAGTGATGATGGATATAGGCATCATAAGAGACATAGTAGAAATCATGAAGAGGGTGGCTTGAGAGAGGTCAAGCTAGAGGTCCCACCCTTCCATGGCAAGAGTGATGTTGAGGCCTATCTTAATTGGGAAATGAGAGTTGAGCAACTCTTCACTTCCCATGAAACAAAAAATGAGAAAAAAGGTTAGGATTACCACCCTTAACTTTCAAAACTATACATTAGTTTGGTGGACCCAAATCCTAAAAGAGAGAAAAAGAGACCATCTTCCACCCGTTGATGAATGGGAAGATCTTAAGTCTTTACTTAGGAAAAGGTATGTACCCTCCTATTATAGGGGTGAACTATTGGCCAAGCTCAATAGACTCACCCAAGGGTCCAAAAGTGTGAAGGACTATTATAAGGCCTTGGAGATAGCTATGATTAGGGATAATGTTGAGGAGGATGAAGAAATCCTCATGCATAGATTTTTACATGGCCTTAATCATAATATTAAAAAGAGAATGGAATTTGTACCTCATGTGGACATTAAGGAGCTTCTCTATCAATGCACACGAGTAGAAGCTCAACTCATGGATGGAGATTTCTACTACAATAGAGAGTCCAAAACTTATAGGTCTAGGTGGAAGGCTAATGAAGACTCCATCCCAAGAGAGGGCAGTAGTACTAAGAAGGGTAAGGAGCATGACGTGGGCACTTTAACTCCTAGTATGAAAACTGAGGTTCATAGGGATCATTCCCCTACAAGACCTTCTAGAAATAACCCTTCTAGGAATAACAACTCTTCATCCCAACCAAACTCTTCAAGAACAAGTTCTATTAAATGTTTTAAATGTTTAGGAAGAGGTCACATTGCCTCTCAATGCCCAACAAAGAAAACCATGATTTTAAGGGGCATTGATCACTATTCAAGCTATAAGGAAGCTTCCTTTTCAGACTCTAGTGAAAGCTTAAATAGTGATTCCTGTGAAAGTGAACATGTTCTAGGAGATGAAGGTGAATTGTTTATGATTAGAAGACTTCTAGGAAGTCACATAAGGGATGATAACACTACACAACGAGAGAACATCTTTTACACAAGATGTTACATTAAAGAAAAACTTTGTTCTCTCATTGTGGATAGTGGGAGTTGTGCCAATGTGGCTAGCCAAAGGCTAGTTCACAAATTTGGTTGTCCTCTAATAGATCACCCTAAACCTTATAAACTATAATGACTTAATAAAAAGGTGAAATGTTAGTGAACAAACAAGTTCTTTTTTCTATTGCTATAGGCACATACCATGATCAAATATGGTGTGATGTAGTTCCTATGGAAGTCATTCATGTGCTATTGGGTCGACCATGGCAATATGATAAACAGGTCACCCATGAGGGGTTTACTAACACCCTCACCTTTGTGCATAATAATAAAAAGTTTATCTTGCATTCCTTGTCTCCCAAACAAGTTTTGGAAGACCAACTTCAAATAAAGTTGAAAAGGGATAGGGAGGTTGGGTCTTCCACTTCCCCTTCTAAAACCCAAAAAAAAAATAAAAAACCAATACACCAAAAAAGTAAGGGTAAAGGGATCCTCACCTATGAAGATCCCAAGAGGCACTCCTCTTTCTTTTCCTCTGAGCATGATGTGAAGCAAGCCTTGCTTCTTCATAAACCTTTCTACATGCTTTACCCTACTTTCTCTTCATCTAGCTCTCCTAGCCCTTCTAGCACACCTACTCCTTGCATTTACATCTCCTTAGTGGACTCTTCTTCTCCTATGCCTAAGGGATTGTAAAAGCTTCTTCTAGAGTTTGAGGATGTCTTTCCTAAAGACCTTCCTCAAGGGCTTCCATCTCTTAGGGGGTATAGAACACCAAATAGATCTTATACCTGGGGCTAGCTTACCCAATAGGCCCGCATATAGGTGTAACCTTAAGGAGAGTCTAGAAATAGAAAAACAAATTGGAGACCTACTTTCCAAAGGTTGGATTAGGGAGAGTCTTAGTCCATGTGCTGTACCTATTTTGTTAGTTCCAAAGAAAGATGGTACTTGGAGATTATGCACTGATTGTAGAGTAATCAACAACATCACCATCAAGTATAGGCATCCTATACCTAGACTTGATGATATGTGGGATAAGCCATGTGGCTCTACCATATTCTCTAAGATTGATCTTAAAAGTGGCTATCACCAAATAAGGATTATGGAAGGTGATGAATGGAATGCTGCTTTTAAGACCAAACTTGGATTATATGAGTGGTTGGTTATACCTTTTGGTTTGACCAATGCACCTAGTACTTTGATGCGCCTCATGAACCATGTTTTGAGGGACTTCATAGGGCATTTTGTTGTTGTCTATTTTGATGACATTCTTATTTACTCTAAAAACATGGACTCTCACCTTAGTCACCTTAAACATGTTTTACTCGCCTTAAGAGAAAACCAACTTTTTGCTAACCTCGATAAATGCTCTTTTGGTTTGGATCATATTGTCTTTCTTGGTTTTGTAGTAAGTTCCAAGGGGTCCAAGTTGACCAAGATAAGGTAAACGCAATTAGTGCTTGGCCTACCCCCCAAGAGTCTGCATGACATTAGAAGCTTCCATGGCTTAGCTTGCTTCTATAGGAGGTTTGTAATGGACTTTTCTACTTTGGCATCTCCCCTTAATGACTTGCTTTAGAAAAATGTTCCTTTTCTTTAGGGGCCAATGTAAGAAAAGGCTTTTCAAGACCTTAAGCATAGACTCACTCATGCTCCCATTCTAGCTCTTCCAAACTTTTCAAAAACTTTTGAGCTTGAATGTGATGCTTCTAATGTTGGCATAGGTGCGGTTTTGCTTCAAGAAGGGCACCTTATTGCTTTCTTTAGTGAAAATTTTAATGGGGGCATACCTTAATTACCCTACCTATGAAAAAGAGTTTTTTTCTTTGATTAGGGCCCTTCAAACTTAGGAGCACTACTTAATTCCCAAGGAGTTTGTCATTCATAGTGACCATGAGTCACTTAAGTATATTAAGGGCCAACATAAGCTTAACAAAAGTAATGCTAAGTGGGTTGAGTATTTGGAACAATTCCCTTATGTTATCAAGCACCGTAGTGGTAAAGCTAATGTGGTAGCTGATGCATTATCTAGAAGGCACACCCTTCTTTGTTCTTTAGGTGTCACTCTCCATGGTCTTAGTGAAATAAAAGAATTGTATCCAAATGACGTTGACTTTTCTAGTGCCTACCACTCTTGTGGTTCATTTCTTGCATCTAGTGGATTCCATAAGTTAGATAGCTTTCTTTTTAAAGCCAATAAGCTATGCATTCCTAGGGGGTCCATTAGAGATCTTTTACTTCATGAGAGCCATGAGGGAGGGCTCATGGGGCACTTTGGGAGGGATAAGACTTTATCTACCCTTAGCGAACATTTTTATTGGCCCCATATAAAACATGATATGTAAAGACTTTGCTCTAGGTACTTTGCATTTAAAAAGGCCAAATCTAAGGTTTTACCTCATGGCATTTACACTCCCTTGCCTATTCCTACTTCCCCTTGGGTAGATATTAGTATGGACTTTATCCTTGGGTTATCTAGGACCCAAAGGGGAATGGACTCTATCATTGTGGTGGTTGATAGATTTAGTAAAATGGCTCACTTCATCCCTTGCCATAAGGTTGATGATGCAAGTCATAATGCTAAACTATTCTTTAAAGAGATAGTTCGCTTGCATATGATCTCTAGAACTATTGTTAGTGATAGGGATACCAAGTTCCTTAGCCATTTCTGGAGGACCCTTTGGGCCAGGCTAGGAACAAGACTTCTTTTTTTTTACCACCTGTCATCCACAAACTAACGGTCAAACTAAGGTTATCAATAGGACTCTTTCTACTCTTCTACGAGTCCTTGTGAAAAAGAATGTTAAGTCTTAGGATGAATGTCTACCATATGTAGAATTTGATTATAATAAGGTAGTTCACTCCACCATCAAGCATAGTCCTTTTGAGATTGTGTATGGTTTTAACCCCTTCACTCCTTTAGACCTTTTGTCTCTAGAGGATTCTGATGACATCTTCATATGGATGGTGAGGCAAAGGCATCTTTTGTTAAAAAACTTCATGAGAAGGTTAACCATCATATACAAAAGAAAAATGAACACTATGCTAGATGTGTGAATAAGAAGAAAAAGAGGTTATCTTAGATGTTGGGGATTGGGTTTGGCTTCACCTAAGAAAGGAACGTTTTCCTAACCTTAGGAAGTCCAAGCTTAACCCTAGAGGTGATGGTCCTTTTCAGGTCATTAGGAGAATTAATAATAATACATATGTACTTGACCTCCTTGGTGAGTATAGGGTTAGTGCTACTTTTAATATCTCTGATCTTACCCCTTGTTTTGCAGATGAGCTGGATGAGGTTGCCTCAGATTTGAGGACAAATCCTTTTCAGGAGGGGGAGCATGACATGGCCATCACCCAGGAAGGAGCCATAGACCCTACACAGAGGTTGCCTTGGATGCTTTCAAGGGCCCTATGAATAGGTCAAGGGCCAAGAGAGTAAGAGAAGGCCTCCAAAATTATTTAGCTTCTTCCATGGATATTTTGAGTGGGCCTAAGGCCAAGGAGGAGCTCTTGAAGACCCTTACCCTTTTCTCTTGCTTTGTAGAAGGGTAATGGGCTAGGTGTTGATGTTTGGGCCTCTTCTTTGGGCCACACATATCTTGTAAATATTTTCTATTCTTTACAGTTCTAGTTATATTAGGATTTTATTTTAGGAATTAGTTTGGGCTTTGCATAGCCATTAGTCTTGGGCCACTTTTGGGCCTTGTGCTTTGTTCTTTTTACATTTGGGCTTGTATTGGGCCATTTTTAATAGGCTTTAGAATTGGGCCTTAGGAATTAATCCAAGGCCCGTGGTTAGGATTAGGTGACTGTATTTCCTAGAGATCTATATAAGCTCATCTTCTTTGTTAATCTCTCATAAGTTAAATGTTAAACACTTTTAGAGTGAGAAACTCTCCATTCTCTCTAGAAAGTATAAGCATTAGGCTTCTTTCTCCAGTCTTATCCCTTGGCCTTCTTCCAAGGGTGGTGACAACACTTCTCCTTATCTCTCTACCTCTTAGAGAGTGGCGACAACCACCATCCTCCATTGCATCTCCATTCCCTTCCATGTTCTCTCAAATGTCTTCTAGATCTATGATCTCCTTTCACTAGTTTACTTTCTCTTCAAGCTTCATTTGCAATTCGGTTTGGTCCTTTTCTAAGATCCAAAACTGAGAGTTTCCTCTCTATTACTAAAAGCATCTTGGATCTAAGCAAGAAAAAGGATAAGATCCAACAATTCAAGGCTAGAAGATTGAAGAATTTCCTACAACACCTTTGTTCTTCGTATTCTCGCTCAAGCGACTGAGTTTCGCTGAAGCAAAATTGGCTTCAATCTAACTAACCCTGTTTTCGTTTGAGTGCCTCTCCCTTCTCTCAAGCGAGTATATCTTTTTCTTGGTTCTGTTGTTTTCTCGCTCAAGCGGTAATGACTTTACTTGAGCGAGTGCAACTCCTGAAGCTCTCTGGACAATTTTCGCTTGAGTGTAGTATACTCGCTCAAGCGAGTTTCCTCAATGACTCTTTGTCTTCTTCCTTGCTCAAGCGGCTATAGATCTTACTCAAGCGAGATTCTTCAGGATGCTTGCTTTTACTTTCTCTTGCTGATTCTTCATCCCTTCCTCAGTTCCCTTCCTACAAAAAGCAAAATATATACTATAAGGCTCTTATGATGCACAAAAACAAAGTTGGGAAAGAGATTTGAATTTCTTGACATTTTGACACATAATTAACATTGA
Source organism: Clitoria ternatea (assembly GCA_037962975.1). Classification (NCBI taxonomy): domain Eukaryota; kingdom Viridiplantae; phylum Streptophyta; class Magnoliopsida; order Fabales; family Fabaceae; genus Clitoria; species Clitoria ternatea. Next base: position 113,055,427 of record CM075671.1, read on the forward strand.
ATTCCAAGAATTTCCAAATCATTTTCCTAATTCACTAGGAAATTTAAGCACAATTGAACTTTTATCAAACTCTCCCTAACCTAGAATCTTGCTTGTCCTCAAGCAAAATTTCCAAGAAACAAAATCATAGTAAATTATTCAATATTAATTACATTAATCTAGATAAAACAAATAACCTTCTCATATAATTTATTTACAATCTTATGGCATCTCTTTGATAAGTGTTTATTGTGCATTGATTTCATGCTTAAAATTTAATCCATTTTGAAAAGAATTCAACTGAATTTGTACATAATTAAGCATGAAATCTCTTATGAAAAATACTCTGTAAAAAGACTAACTGTTCAAACTCTTAGGAAAAATTGCTTTAAATTTTTTAACAAGTTACAGGAATTCAAGGAGGCCAAGTTGAGCAAGAAAGGAAAACAATCCTAGTCACAAGAAGCTACAGCATTGGAAGATCCAAGTCTCACACTCGAAAGCACGCTTGAGCATGACAAAATCAAGCATCAGGACCTTTCCACGCTTAAGCGTAAGAAGGGGGTGCTTGAGCGTGGATACAAGGGACGCTTGAGCGTGGTTTTAGCGCAAGGAGACAACAAAGGTACCTCACGCTTGAGCGCAAGCACCCCACGCTAGCATGAATAAGAAAAAGAAAAGCCTGAACCCGAGCTCGCTTAAGCGTGGATTAAGCGTGGATTGAACATGCTGGACAGAAGGGAACGCTTGAGCGTGACTAAGCTGGGATTAAGTGTGAGAGAAACAGTGAGCATCAGGACCTTCTACGCTTAAGCGTGACCATTAAGCTCAAGCGTGACTCATGCAGTATGGAATTTTTAATTTAATATTAACTAATGGTGCGATGCCAACTCAACCACTTTGGTGTATTTCTGCATGTCTCTGAATATTCCTTCATGGGCACTATGCAAGTGGGAAAAGAAAGCTTAAACATAACCCCTATAAATCAAGAAGAAAACAGAGGATTGAACATCTCTTGTAGATTATCTCATATCATCTCATAAATCTCCTGCATCCTACCTTCTTAACCATTCATTCTTTCTGTATTCATTTCCAATTTTCTTGAGTGAAAATGCAAGGCATGCGTAGCTAAATTTCCTTTATTGGGATTGGTTGTAATCAATTCAAACCCGAAGTAATGCTACTGTAAGTTTTTATCTATGTTAATGAGATTTGATAGTTTCTGTATTTCATTCTGCCATTAATGCCTAAAAGTACTTGATCACTATTTTCTTGTTTTAAGTTTTAAGTATACTGGGAAGTAACTTTTGAGAGCAGATCTGAATGAAATACTTGTTGTGAGTAGCTGTCCAGGGATGACATCTAACACAATGAACGTCGAAACAATCGATCGATAATGCTGGAATGATTTCAAAGTAACTGGGGGATCAGCGGTTTGAAATCATTCTTATGAATTTTGTAGTCGAGGGATCGATACAAATGACTTAAATTGTGACATAGAAATTATCATTTCAAGTGACATACATACAAATTTATTTAGCTTAAGAAAGGTGAGATGTGATGAAACCAATCCCAGTTTTCCAAATCTGATTTCTACCAAAACTCTTTACTGTCATTATTTTCATTCAACACTTGCTGTTTACATTGTACTCAACCTTTTGCACAACAAAAATCAAAACAAATCTTTTGTCAACATCAATTCAAGAACTTAAATCTTCAAACCAACACCTCCTCAGTGGAACGACATCTATACTATACTACAATTACTGTGTTTAAATTTGGCACAAACATTCCATTGATTTTATATTATACAAAGCTTGATTCTCTTATTTGAACACTTCACTTCTTTACATACCAAGCTTTGGCTTAAGTTTGTATTATAACATAAAAATTACATATCACTCTTCAACTGAATAAGATCAGATACAAATAAAACAATATAAAGCTGATCATAACAACCTGGAACTGCAAAGACAAGAAATCCTCTCATGCTCTAAAAATCACCAATCACCAATCATAGGTAAGTATTTCACTCTAAAAATCACCAATCATGCTTAAATCAAAATTAAGTCATTGCTCATTATTTTGCTACCAAAATAAACAACATGGATCTTAAGGTCTTCAAAAAGGTTCTAATGGGGCTAGGTTATACAAGAATTCTTGGTTTTTCTAGACAATCAAAGTGCATGCTAGGTAAAAGAGCATGATTACTACATAATTTTTGTTTCACAGCTAATTTCCTAGCTTTACCTTTGCTTTTGTCTTTAGGTTCCTCATCTTTTCTATTTTTTTACAATCATAGAGGAACTTTCTTTTTCTTTTTTTCTTTTTATCTTCAATTTCATTTCCAAAACATTCCTTATTCGCAACCAATTGGCCAAAATGACTTACATTATACTTGTATCTTGCACCTATGCTCTTTATCTTAGGCATGCATTGAAGGTGCAGATTAAATTTCATGCTCTAGTTTGTAGAGTATGGTAACAAGAGTAAACGATTTCAGCTCAACATGGTTAAAAACAAAAGGGATACTTATATTTACAGGTTGGCTATTTGGTTCTGGTTTTTCCTAATTCTAACAAAATTGCCTTCATCATTTCCATGCTGATTATAATGATGCAAAATAAACAAAACTTAGGTAATAAAGATCACACATGAATTGATGATTAATGTCTTAATGTTTATTGGGTTCACTCACTCACTGGCTAAAAGGCTTGATTCCTTTATCAAAGCAGTAACAAGGTTCAATTATCAAGCAAGCTCCTTGCTTATTTCCATATCTTCTTTTTCATCAAGCTTATTTTCAACCAAGGTATTTTATTTTCCAAAGAGATTATCCAGTTGAATGTTTATCCTTAATTAGTTATCCTAATTTATTCATAACTTAACTATATTAATTACTTGATCAAAATATCATGCATCTTATTTTCAGCTAGTTACTTAAAGAAAATCATATAAGTGTACCATATTCCTAATTACTATGCGACAGTTCAAAAAGTGGTATAAACAGTGACAATCCAAAATGTCAAACTGTAATATAATCTAAATATCAAACGTGTGCTATATAAATCCCAAAATATGCCAAGTAGTCATAACGTAAAACAAAAGATCAACCATATTGTCTAAAAGAAAGCTACAAAATGCAGAAATAAAATACATAAATATAAATAAATAAACCAATGAGAGTGTTAATCACCTCTCATAACCCTGTCCAACTGCTCCACAAATTCTTCATCATGCAGCTCCTCTCCCGCTCCTGAGGCTCCACCCTCCTCAAATGTACATGTGCCGAACCCGGCTGATACTCTTCTTGTTCTGTTGAGGGTCCAAATCCTGAAGTTTTCATCCCTCTGCAAAATAGGGCTGGTCCAATGGCCAAGCAATGTATGCTAAAAAATTGGTAGGAGTCATCCACGGGTTGAGCTTTCCCTGTGGAATACAGGACTAGAGCCCCTGGTGAATATGGAGAATGCCTCTATAGTGAGCAGTCAGTTGGAGCATAAGGTGCTGTTGAAGTATCTAAATCTGGCGAAGAGCCTCAAGAATACGTGTCTCTATAGAGGTGGGAGGCTGAGAAGAAGTGGGATCAACAGTGGTCTCTAGTGGTGCTAGCTCATCAACTAGTGGTGGTGGTGCATTTGGCTGTCCTGGTGCTAGCCGTGTGTAGTATTGTTGAATATATCTACAATCAATAGAGGGTTGGATGAGTTTGGTTGGTTGAACCTGTATTCCACGTGCAGCACACAGGCCTATAATGAAGGTAGGGAATCCCAAACTACCCTTTACCTTTTGCCCTAAAGCAGTGGTCTTCACCTGTATCCTAGAAAATTTGTGAATCTCATCTAAGATCACTCTAGCAATATCAATGGGCATAGTAGAGTCCAAGATGCACTTCAGAAGATGGCATCTCTAGTATGTGAAGTCAGAAACATGGCCAGTTGGTGTCATATTTACTAATAGAAATGATGTCCAAACCTATGTCTCAAGCTTCATGTCTGTCCTGAGAATGCAGAGAGGGTTATGATCACCTTGGCCCATCTGAAAGTGGCATCCTAGGAGACACAAGGTGCGCTCTAACTCAACTGTCTGGTAAAACTCATTATGTTCTCTCATAAAAAAATGGGTAACAATACACATGGTCCCCCACATTTTATAAAAGTCACAATATGGTCTTATAAGTTTATTTTGTATCAGTCTGGTCCCTAACATTTTTAACTTGTGTCAACCTTTTCCCTTTTTAGTAACACCGTTAAAAGAGTGTGGTTAGTCATTGACATGGCACCAGAAAAAGTTGACCTGGCATGAGTTGTAGGTGACATGGCATTTTTTATGCAATAGATCCGTTGAAGGGATTCTTTTTAAGAGAAATGGAACTAGGACATTTGGATTAGAGTTGATGTTCTTCTCGATCTGCATCTCTATCTGCTTCTTTATCGTCTTCTCTATCTACTTCTGAAGCTTCATTGTGCATCTCCATCCTCCATCTGAACCTGCAAGTGGCATTTTTTTCCTTGTCCATCTCTTTTGGTATGGATTCGCAAGGTTCATTCTCGAGGAGTGGAACGAGTGGGACGAGTTGGATCAATCAAAGGACACTGAGTGGGGTTGAAGTTCCAATTTATGGATGTCTCGAGGAAGCTGTGTTATGCACTATGAAGACAAGTGAGAATTTTGGTAGATGTTTTTGGGGCTGCAAAAAATACAAGGTATAAAAAAAAGAGTGCTGGAAAATGAGGTTCTTTATGGAGGTTGTTGTTTAATTATACATTTGATTTTCAAGATGGTGAAGGTTGTGGTTTTTTTGAATGGAAAGAAGTGGGAGATGTGGCTATGGTTGACAAAGAGTTGTTGATACTAAGATGGAGGAGGAAACTAGTGTCCATGCAAGGACCATTGAAGAAGCTAAATAAGATGAATAAATTACTGCTTGTGATCCTAGGTGTTAGCTTTAATGTGAATTGTTGGTTTGTATTTATGGTTTTCTTCATGGGTGGGGGTAAAAAGGATAAAGAATTGTACTGAGTGATTAGTGTGTTGGTGGGGTTGAGGTTGTACTGTAAATGTATATGCCTTTGGTTAAATTAATGAAAGTAACTTTGGTGGTTATTTATTGTGAAAATTTGATTTTACTGGTGTATTTGTTGTGCAAATGTGCCAATAAAGGGGAACCTTTTCATTACAATTAGCATGAATAAAAATAGAAAATAAGAAGCCAATATATGATACCTATGCAAATGTCAATCAGTTCCAACATTGTCAAGCAAAATGAAGTTCCAAAAATGTAAATCAGAACCAAAACCAGCAAATGTGAAGCAACCCAACATTGTCAATTACAAGGAATTGTCAATTACAAATGTTAATCAGTTCTAAAAACATCATCCCAACAATGTAAATCAGATCCAGAAACAACAATTGTCAAGTAACCCAACATTGTGAATTACAAGAAAATAAAAACATCAATGGCATGAATCTAAATTAGTTCCAACAAAAGCCTCCTAAATACAAGTTTTGTTGCCTATTTTCTTCTCCTAACTACAAGCTTTGGTCTAATGGCTAAAACACCCCGGTCTTCTAGACCCGAATCCTGATGTAATCAAGATAATAATTAATAAAAATACGGGTAAATTTTTCACGTTTGAAATATTTCTAAAACACCTCGACGATTACATCAAGGCCCGAACCACAAAAAACCAGAGAGTGAGAATTAATAAAATATAACTGGATCGATAACTGAAATGCCCATAACGGTATTTAAAATAATAGAGTTTACAGTGGAAGAAGAATGCGTATACCGGACATACGCCTAGCCCCATATATGAAGATATGAGAAAAGGCTCGGCAAAAGCATGCAATTACATAACATAGGCTTTTTAGTCCGAAATCAACTTTTACACATAAGTCATAGACATGCATTACCTAAAATATATGTATACGTATATTCTTGTAGACATGTAATATCCACCACCGGTGCCCTCATTCATTCACCTAAATATCGATACAACTATACCCGTCATCGACATCCATTATCCAATTTCCAATACTCAAGTATTTATCAAATCATCACTTACACACTATAATTATGTCCACCATTCATAAATACAAAATATTGGACCTACATACACATTCAATTCACTAAATCATCATCATTATGTACAATATATTCAATACATTAAAATTCACAATTGATGCCGGCCAAGGCATTCCATTACCAATATTTACCTTCTTCAAGAACTTTAATTCAAAGACCCAAACTCATCCCATGGTAAACCTGCATTACAATGCTAAAAAGGAGACCACATGGGAGAGTGAGTTATACATTCAAAATGATGAATATAAATACATTGTGATTATGTGTACATGCTTACAACCATCATGTGTGCTTTGAAAATTGACAGGGCCCGCAAGCGTACGGGTTATGTCGCGTAATATAAAAGATTATCATTCTCCACAGGGACTGTGTTCAAAGTACCAGCATATTGAAATTTAATTATCCACACAATTGATTTTTAAGGTTTTTGTAAAATAAAGCACAAAATTAAGTTGCTCAGAATACGGATAAATAAACAAAATTTTCTAGACACTTAAAAATCAGAGTTAAGAGTATCTTGGGATTTCGGGGGATCAAGACTCTATTTTATGTTAATGAATTTTAACTTTTCATAAATAAGAATCAAATTAAGTTTTCCAAGGCGAATTTTCCTTAAGCTAATTAATATGTTCCTCTCGGAATCCTATTAATGTACCTAACCTATGGAAAGCGCTGCTTAATCCTTAGAAAAGACCCATTATCGTTTTGTGAAAATCCCTTATTTATTCCCCAGAAGATTTTGATTACTTTCACGGTTTTACTGAGGTCACAAAAAGTATTTGAAAAACTTAGGCTTAGTTCAAAAACTTTCCAGTAACAATAAATCTCTCGATTCTATTAATTACTTAAACTTACTAATATACCCGCAAGTATACAATTTTATCACTTAGGTTCTTGTTAGGAATTACTAAGAGCATTGAGCATTTTTTAAACTAAATGGAAAACAGAAATTTATTTAATTCCAAGTCAAAATAACATTATCATAAAATATTATCATACCCCCTTCATCCTAAGATAATTAATTTAGTTACTCATGAAATAATTCAAATTCATATATATAATGGAAAAATAAAACATACAAGACATGGTAAAAATAAAGACTTACGGGTTTCTCCAAAAGCTCAGAATAATTTACCACTGTATTTCCTTGTTGCAATATTCCTTCACCAATTACAAATTTGAATACTCACTTTTACAATTCACAATTCTTAAAATAAAAGAAAGAAAAAGAAAATAAAAGAGAAATGGGACGGAAAAATAAAAAGAAAGAAAATGAAAGAAAGGAAATGGAACGAAGAAAGAAATAAAGAAAAGAAAGAAAAGAGGAACGGAAACAAAAACGAAAGAGAGAAAGGAAAGAAAAGAAAGAAATTAAAGTATGAAAAGAAAGAGAACTCAATCAGAATTGATGTTGTCCGTCTTCGTCTTTCTGCTTGGATTGCTTCTCCTTTTATAGGCGAAGGAAGGGAGAAAGCCAGCTAAGAAAACGCGTTGCAAGTTGGAAACTTTCGGTGCATGTGATGGAGAAACAGCCTGGACCTTAGCAATTATAGGGATCGGCGGCTAGTGGAGAATTTTTTATTATTTTCCCTTTTGTTTTGTTGTCAGCCGCCCCTTCATAAGTCAAGGATCCACTTGGATAGTGGAAATCCAAGTCAGCATGGGCATTCGGTGGGAATATGGAAGGTCGGCTTTCTCCTTCTGACTCGAATTTAGTGCCTCAGTCGGTATACACCCACAGTGGGAAATAATCGGAGTGGAAAACGTGTTGTTCGTACACAAAAGACCGAGTGAAAGCTTTGCTCGGTGTTGCTTTGCTAGACGGTGTTGAGTTGCTGGACGTTGTGGAGAGGAACTGGACGGTGATGTTGCTGTGAGGAGCTGGTCGGTATTGGTTGGATGGAGCCGGTGTTGTGGTTTGAGGGGACGGTGTTAAGTTGCTGGAAGGAACTGGTCGGTGTTGTATGGATTTGAGGAGCTGAAGGTTGTGGGCTGGACGGTGTTGAATTGGATAGAGTCGATGTTGTAGCTGGATGAAGGGACGAGTGAAGAGTGACTCTGATTGAAACATTCAATCGGAACCAACTGAAGAGAGACTCGGAACCGATTGAAACATTCATTCGGTACTGATCAAAAAGTGGCTCGGAACTGACTGAAGATGGACTCGAAACTGACTGAAAAGTGGCTCACTCGGCACAGGTTCATGCCCTCCTTCTTTCTCATGTGACCCACTCAGGATCGGGAAGTTTTCATTCGAATGGTTCAATCGGCACCTCCTAAAATGTTTCACTCGGCTATGTCTCTGGAATTTAATCACTCGGAGAAACTTGTTCGGATTTGCTTGGGAGTAATTCAGTCGACTCTTTCTTCACTCCACTCGGACACATTCATTTGGAAGTCCGACTGGCTTCTCACTCGGAATTGCCTTCAGTCGTCAATCATTCAATTGGTTGTTTTCACTTGGGAATCGGCCTTGCTTTTCACTCAGAAATTTGGAACTTGAGAGACTTCTGGAATCTGGCCGATAGAAGCTCTTCACATGTCTGAGCTTTGCTTTGCTCAGAAATACAACGTTCTGCCCTAACTCACTGGGAAGTCTTCCTTGGAGACATCTCACTCGGGCTTAGTTTGAAACTTGAGAGTCTGCCCGAAAGAGACTCATTCCCGGTCGGACTCTTTTCCTTGCTTGATAAGACATTTTCTCTGAAACAAACTACTCGGAAAGGACCCGTTCTTTGCTTGAGAATGCCATCTTCTCCGAATGAAACCACTCGGAGACCTCCTTATTCAACAGGTGTTCATTCAGTGGCTTCTTCTGCTCGGAATCAACTCACTCGGGAGTCCTCCACTCGGAGACAGTTTTGCCCAGAAAAACACTTGTTCCCCAATCAGATTCGCTTCAATCAGCAATCCTTTTACTCGGACAATAGCTTTAGGCATCCCTTTTTTCACTTAGATTAGTTGCAGTCGGGGAGCTTCCACTCGGATTCACCTCCAACTGGGACATATTCCTTCAAGGTCAGCCATTTTTCACTCGGAATAGCTTTGACAGGGAAGCTTCCACTCGAATTTACCTCCAACCGAGACATATTCCACTCGGCAACACTCCATTCTGAGTCATCTTACTCAGATTTTATCATTTCTGAGTCATCTTACTCGGATTTTATCATTTAGAGTCGGAATTTAGTATAAAAAGAGAGTTCTTTCCACTTTGGGCTTGTTCTTCTTGTTTCTTTATCATTTTATGGTCATTTTTCCCTTGTTATTGACCCTTTTATTACCTTAATTTCTGCAAAATAACATACCCAAGTAGAATATAGTGGAAAGAAAGCAAAAATCAAAATAAATAAAGGAAATACAGTGCATAATGATTAAAATCCTAAGCAACCTAGATCTAATTTATTGTGTTATAAAACACTTATCAAATATAAATCACTATTTCATCATTACTCATAAATACATTCTCATAAGTAGGCATACCTGCCTCATAAATCAAAAATCATATAGTAAGCAAGCACAAGCACACACACAATCACATTGCCACTTATCATCAAGGGCATTCACAAATCATCATTATTAATTTATTAAATCTTTACTCAATTCCTCCTCGCAAGGGGTTTCTCATCTCTCTTGGTCATCCTATCTCATATGCCATGCACCTATGGCTAATGCATATGTCAACTATTTAATGCATATGCAATGGATCCATTTCAATCACCCATGTGTACATGGTATCTCAAGTGATCGCAACCACTTATAATCATCATCATATTGGTTTCCCGCCTCGTAAGGGGTACTCCCTCCTCATGATTGCAACCACGAGACATCATAGGAACTCGCAAGCCCTTTTCATTTCACGTACCGAGTGATCGTAACCACTGGCTTATCATCATACAATCCCGCAGGATGTTTCATTGTGATCGCAACCACATTTCAATCATTTCATAATGGTTTCCCACCTCGCAAGGGGTACTCCCTTCTCGTGATCGCAACCACGGGTATTCATCCACAATGGTCCCCGTAGGGCCTTTCATTTCAATAACCAGGTGATCGCAACCACTGGCTCAATATCATATCATCATCACGTTGGTTTCTCGCCTTGCAAAGGGGTACTCCCTTCATAGAATCCCGCAAGATCTTTCATCATTGTCATCGCAACCACATATTCAATATTATGCCATGCCATGAATGCAAAATGCAACAATGCATATGCCAATCAACCTCGTAAGGATATCTCACCCTTTCACATAGGGATATATTTTAATTTGACATTTTCAATCAATAACATATAACCATTCACAAAGCCCCTCAAGGCATTTTATTCACATACTTGGCATCTCAATGGCTACAATATCATTTCATAACAATCCACACATGGAAATCAACAAGCATATTCATTATTCCACATATATGACAATTATACTTATGTCCACCATAATCACGTCCTTATTCATCATTAATATTTATTTATATTTCATCAATACTACTATATAATCAGTTTGTGGACATTAGTACACATTACCATTATCATCTCAGATTCATCAGTTTATAACAATTACCACGTCATTTATCCATCCCTCTATTGATCTTATTATCTCATGAGGAGGCATCTTACAACCCGTCATTTCAGTTTTATTATCATTATCATATCATGTCATTTAAGGGAAAAAATCATGTTTTCCAAACATATCATGGGTATATATATATATATATATATATATTTCAATATCTCAATTTATATCAACACCCCACATGTATTGTCCTCATATACCCCACACATACATACACATTTCCTTAATTATCCATAAAAGAATGGGGTTCAACACCATTAAAATTAAGGAAATGAAATAAAATCCCTTCAATGCATTCTCTCATTATTTCATAACCATTATATGCTCCCACATATAAATGTTTCATTAATTTTCCATAATTCAAATGGGGCCCATCACTAAACTAAGGAAAAGACAACAAAATTTCACTCAGGGTCACTTACTCAAGCGAGACCCTTACTCGCTTGAGCGAGGCAATTCATTTTTGCTTGAGCGCCTCGGCTCGCTCGGGCGTAATCACACCAGTATCTGTCTTCACGCTTGCTCGCTTAAGCAAGGCATCCACTCGCTTCAGTGCGATTCTCACATAATCAAATTCCCTGGCATTCGCCAGCATGTGCGCTTGAGCGAAGAAGAGGGGAGCATCAGGTGCCAATCTCACTTGAGCGAGCTCCGCCCAGAATCATTTTTCCACTCGCTCGTTCAAGTGCGGCCACGCCCACTTGAGCGAGATTCGCTCAATATCACATCCACCCATTCCACACACGTCTCGCTTGAGCGAGGCCACTTCTCGCCTGAGCGAGACTGAGCCAGAGACCATAATACTTATACAGGGGATTCTCACTTGAGCGAGAATCCATCTCGCTTGAGCGAGATTATCAGCACATGCGTAAAAACGTAAGAATTCCATAACCTTACATACCAAAACTCATACAAAGCCAAATTGGTCAAATTCCACACATCATACACTTCTTATTAAGTATTTAAAACTTGTCTCAAACATTCATACTCAATAATTTTCATTCCAAATTCATTAATCATATCAAAATTAAACCTATCATCATCACATATGTATTTTCATAACAGTCAACATATATTCCTATACACCATTCTCAATAATCAATGAATTGCTATTCACATTATTTCAATATCTACATGGAAAGGCAGGCATAAGTACTAATCACATACAATAACCATCATCATTCTACTCATGCAATTTGAATGTAAACTCCTCTCCTACCTCGAGAGAAGAACCGCAACCAAAAGCACGCTTCGAATGCTCCGCCATATAATCCGGAACACAATCTACATATTACATACATATGCATTCATACAATCAATAAACCATCTCAAGGCATTCCTCATAAATTCTAAATAATGATTTACATTTTGTAAGGCTTATGAATAAGTTCTAAACTTGTCAAAACACCCATTTATGCCATTGTGTTAGGCTTCGGGAATTCCTTTCCTAAAACCAAGATTCTATAGAGCTTAAAGGGCTAACCATACCCAACAATATCAACATCTCTTCCACTATCACTTAAACTATCCATTTGCCATTCAAATTCATCATAAGCCTCTTAGCTTCTTTCAAACCATCATCCACTAACAATTTCATATGGAATACAAGACGGTCTAAGACCTTATCAAGACACATGCTTATTTCACCAATCCCTCACATTCACCATGGCTTTGGTGCTCATATTCATCGTTTTATATTCATAACAACACCTATCTATAGGTTTTATCATCAATGGTTTTCTATCATTTTCACCATCACACATCATCATACAAATCAACACTTAACATTGGGTACCTAATATCCATTTCTCATAACTAAATTCTTTTAGTCACTATATACACATTCTTAAATCTTAGGATTTAGATTCTTTAAAATTCATTAATCATCATCCTCATTGTTCAAGTCTCTCCTAACAATATCTCAACATCAACAATCAATATTACTCATTCAAAAACTCATTCATATATATATATAACCACTCCAACATCAATAACTCATAATTTTCTTAAGGATTTCCCAAAGCCCCAAAATCTCAATTCCTAGGGTTTCCATAAAAAATCCATAATCATCAATTTCAACCATTTACAAGCTTCATTTCAAGCACCCAAAAATTAACAACATATCATTCAAACCCTTATCAACCATAACAATAATCCCCAATGGTTTTATAGGCTAGGGTTTGGTTCTATATACCATTATCCACCAAACAACACCCAATCTCTCATTATAATACTTCAATGACTCAAAAACCATAAACAATAGCCATGGGTGTTCAAAAATCATACCTCCCACAAGAGCCCCAAGGTGAAGTAGAGGTGAGCTTCAATCATCCAAGTTTCCTTCTTGTCCCATCAAGAAAATGAAATGGGGGAGGGGGAGAATGTACACAACCATTTATAGTTTTTGAGATGAGAAGAAGATGAAGAGGAGAAGTGAAGAAGAAGAAGAAAGCAAATGTGTCTGCCCATAAGGAGTGCATCGTGAAAATGAGAGAAAAGAGAGGGATTTTGTTTTTAAATCTTAACTCTTTATTAAAGCTTCTCCGTCTTATAATAAATAGGATCTCCGTTCAGGCTCAATACTTTATCCAAAAATTATTTCGAAGATATATTCAGATCCCTAATAATATTCTTAACAGCCCTGACCAACGGCATCTCATTCAGAGATACTTGGTCCGACACCCATATTTTAATCGGGTAAAATTTTAGCTCCAAAAATCTCAATAAATTATAAATAATCCACATAAATCTCAATTTAATTATTTCAATATTTTTGGGACACTCATTAACTCATTCATAATTATTTAATATTTATTCCTTATATTTAATCATTTTGATAAAATTCGGGATGTTACAATGGCAGCTTGGATGGGTAGTGTTGTCGTAGTCATGCATATAAACCCAAGGAAGAACTTTTGTTTAGACGCGTACCTTCTCTTGCGGTGGAGACAGTCCACACAACTCAAAATACTAATCACCGATGATGTAATGTCTTATGATCCCTCCGACAAACATAATCGTTCCTCCATTCTCCACAACTTCCTTTGACCACAAGTTTCGAAACACCTTTGGAGAGAGAGGGAATTCCTGCAGTCTCTTTACTTTCCCCTCTTCCTACACCGTCTATCCACGTTGATGACACGTAGGAAAATTGTTGGTGACACGTAGGCCTCCTCTGTCTTGTATACTAATGGCGTTACTAAAAGGGAAAATGTTGACACAAGTTAAAAATGTTGGGGACCAGACTGATACTAAATAAACTTATAGGACCATATTGTGACTTTTATAAAATATGGGGGACCATGTGTATATTTTACCCTAAAAAAGTAACTTCAAGTGGGTCTATTATCATCAGATGGAAGAGGACTGTCCAAATACTCATTAATATCATCAGTGCTGTAAAAAATCCGTACACCCCTAACATAAGTGCGATAATCTCCAAAACTGTCATTGGGCCATGTAACATCCCAAATTTTAAAATAGAGAATTAAATCAAGGAAATTAAATATTGACAAATTGAAAGTAAATTATTTAATGTCCCAATATATTGAAATTAATTAAATTAAGAATTTTGGGAATTGTTGGTGATTTATGGTGACCGGTTAAGCTGAAAATGAGCCCGGTTGAGATATGGGTGTCAGACCAAGTATCTCGGAATGAGATGATATTGGTCAGGGCTATTAAGGATAATATTGGGAATCCGAATATGTGTTCGGTGTAATTTTTAGATGAAGTATTGAGCCCAAACAGAGAACCTGCTTGTAGAAAAATGATGAATTTTAATGAGGAGTTAAAAATTAAAAGGCAAAAGCCCATTCTCCCTTCTCATTTTCGTGAAGTTGCTGAGGCTTTTGGGGCAAACACACTTACTTCTCCTTTCTTTCTAATTCCTCTTCATTTTCACTTCTACTTCATTTCCTCCTCCTTCTCAAACCCTACCCAAGTGGTGACTCTTCTCCCTCTCCCTTCATTTTCGTTGAGGAAGCTTAGAAGCTCAAAGTTCTTTCTCTTATTTTCGTGTACCTCTTCCTCTTCCTTGAAAACCCACTTTGTTTTGGGTGTGAGGTAAGCTATACGCACTTTCTTGTTGAGTTTTGGCTATGGGTATGTGTCATTATGTGTTGGGAGAGTAAAGCATGTACATGGGTATTTATTAGGAGCAATGAATGATTGAACCCTAAGGTGAGTGGTTATAAATGTGAGTATTTATAAGGAGATAATGGTGGTTGGTACATTAATGATGGTGGAAAGTGAAGATTGATGAGGTATTGATGAGAGTTTTTGGGTTTTGAGAAAACCCTAACTTTGAAATTTGGGGGAAAATAGTTAATGTTGATTTAAGATTATGTGTTATGAAGAAATGTATGATATTGAGAAATATGAATGTTAGTAGATGGAGTTTTGTGAAGCTTGGGGCTAGGATTGTCTTGTAACCCTTGAAGTTAATGATGGTGGTTTAATGGGAAGGAATTCCCGAAGCCTAATAAAGGATAAAAATGGTATCTACAACATGTCTAGCACATGTTGCGAAATTATAGATATGAATATGACTAAATAGAATTGAATTGATGACTTGATTAGTTGATTGATTGAGGTTTTACATAAATATTGATGTAGGGCCTATTCCAAACGACGAGGCGGGAACGTCTTATCAATCGGAATTCTTCTCTTAAGGTAGGAGAGGAGTCTTAAGTTCTAAATGCATGAATTTGAATGTTATTTGATTGTGGTATGTATTATCAATGCATGTTAGCCTTGCTTGAATGTTGTGAGAAATGATGATGTGGTGTATGATGTAGATGATATGTTTGGCAACATGCTTTGTATGCATTTAGAAGAAATTTTGATGTGTGGTGTGGTGGCATGAATTGTTTGATGAATGTGTGGTTAGATAAATATATGTCCACCGAGAAAGCATAATAAATGCTAATGATTTTGATGGAGAATAAATTGTATCCTTGTATGGTATTAAAGTTGAATGATGTGATTGATAACTATTGAGAACGCCACACAAAGATTCAAATTAATGAGAATAACCAACAAGATTGAATCCATTAAAAACCTTATGGTGATGTTGGTGACGATGATGATGTATGTTGAGTGACATATATAGGATGCATAGAGTGAGGAATGCATATGATCTGCATTTGCATCCATGGCATACTGCATAGCCACTGTTGTTGGAACATTAGGGGAGTTCCCTCGGCTGACCCAGTGGGAGGGTGGCTCGGTGCACGAGCAAGTTGTATTTTCCCTTGTGACTTGGTGTAAAGTCACGAAGCCGCCCATGTATTGCTTCGGGGAGCTACACGTGGCCGACCTTTGTGGGGGGTGGCTCTTTATGAGCAGGTGACCCCGGTGGTCCTTGAGATCACAGCCGCCATGATTTAATATCTGGACGGCCCGTAACACCATATGTTGATATGTTGTGTACCGCGGTCATGGTGAAAATGACCAGGTGTTGCAAGATGGGCGATGCGGTTTGGTACCAGTAAAATGATTGGTGAATGCATGCAATTTAATGAATAAGTGTACACATTTTACTACTGCAGTAGGGGTATGGTTGGATGACCATGCTTGAATCCCACATTCGGTGTTGTAATCCCACAGTCAAATCTGCAATTGTTGAAATATTCCTTTGTGCATATGCATTAGCTTAAGAGCATTTGCATATAACGAGGAAGTATGCCGGAGATGATGAGATATGATGATGGATGTGATGAGGATGTAAAAATATATTTTAAGACAACATAAAAGATATGAATACCAAATAATGGTTGTGTGATAGTCCAATTGTCAAAGAACGTGATTATGTATGTGCTTGTGTACTTTGTTTGGAATTGTGTTGTTATTTATGATAATTGCATGATGGAATTGTGATGGTATATGGCATAGTGTATGTTATGAGTGTGCAAAGTATACATGTTGGGTGCATATATACATAATCACATGGTATTCATATTCATACCTTTGAAATGTGGACTCACTCTCCCATGTTGTCTATTTTTAGAGTTGTGATGCAGGGTACTCATGGGAAGGGGTTGACATTTTGAAGTACACTTGGCTTGAGGAGGTAAATAGTGGTGTAGGAAGTGCCTTGGCCGGCGAGGTCTAGATTTTGTATAGCATGTTTTGTATATGGATGTTTATTTTAATATCTAGAATGGTGGTATATGATTTTGGTGGTCATAGAGGAAAATTAGATCTTGGTGTATATCCAATTTTCATTTATGACCCAAGGATGTAAGATGATGAATTATGATGATTGATGATGTTAATTCTAATGAATGAATGGTGTGTATTGTGTTTTGTACCATATTATGGAGTTGGTGAAATGATGATGATTTCAAATTATATACATTGGGTAAATGGTAGTTGGATAAGATTATATTTACATGTTGGAGGGGATATAATGCATTAATAAGGTTAATCTATCATGAATTGTAACTTGGTATGCCATGTTGTGAGAATTTTCCATTTTTGCATAAGTTCTACAGAAGTCACTCAAGCGAGTAAGAATCTCGCTCGAGCGAGATTGTTATGAAACAGGGTTTTGGCCTCTGGCCTGATTTCGCCCGAGCAGGTGTTCATCTCGCCCAAGCGAGATTGATGTTGAATCAGAGGTTAGCCTCTGGACAATTTTCGCTCAGGCGGGTGGGCGGTTGCTTAAGCGAAGGGGAAAAGAATTAGATACTGGACGATTTTCGCCTAGGTGAGAGATGCCTCGCCCAAGCTAAAATCGACCAGAGAGTTACCAATGCTTCTGGAACAATCTCGCTCAAGCGAGTCATGATCCGCTCAAGCGAGATTGGTACCTGATGCTTACCTCCTCCTTCACTCAAGTGTCTCGCTGGCTCGCTTAATGATTTCTTTTGCATCTCGCTCAAGCGAGACCGAGCTCACTCAAGCGAGTCGAGCCCCTGATGCTTGCCCCTTTTATTCGCTCAGCTTTTCTTCATTTTGCCCCAGCGTGCCTATGCTGGCTCGCTCAAGCGAATTGATTCTCGCTTGAGCGAGTGTCACCCTGATGCTCATTTGTTTGTTTTCAGATAAACCTTTGTTTTTCATGCATTAAATTCTTATCATGCCTCACTTTAAGGGTGTTATTGAGTACGTCGTGAATCATGGAACCCTATGAAATTACTTCTCTCAATTTCAATCATACAACCATCAATTTAAATTAATTCTTCCGCTGTTTTTAATTGGACAATTATTATTAAATCATATTTTTAATTACCCTCTCATATCTTCATATATGGGAGTGGTATATCATAGATCCAGCTGTTGTCTTAAATGTTCCACCACTCATTTTCTCATGATCGAATAATAATCTTAAATCGTGAAAAATTTCCCCGTATTTCCGGGGGCGTCTCAGGCCAAGCGTTGGGATAGAATTCCCGGACAATGCCAGGATTATACTGAGGTCGGGGGTTTGCTGATTTCAACCAAGTATGGGCCTCAAGAACATCCATCAATGCATCACATTCCCCTCTGCGAAGGTTCACTTGGTGTTTAGGAATAAAGTTCCAATACTGAATCTCTTCATAGCATTTGGATCTATCCTTATCTTTGAATTTAGGTCCTGCAGATGGGTCACTTGTGGGATCAAAGGTGATGGCAGCGGCGTGTTTGGTTTGTGCCATCCTATAAAACAATGAAAAACACACAACATAATTCACCATTAAGTCAAATCATAAATAAAGTCAAGAACCATAAGTATGCTTTTGAAAAATAGCCCATTGAACTATAAAATACCTTACATGCCAAATTAATTGCCTAATTATCAAGGATAGTCCAAGAGTTGCAAATAGAATGTACTCAAAAGGATATATAATAATCATAATGAAGCATCACTGAGAGTAGAAATTACATAAGGAACTCATACTCAAAAGTATTTTGTAAAAAAAATGCAATGAAAAGGCATTGTAGTTATTCAGGCATTTCAGCAAGCACATGATGAGCAATTTCCATTTCAAGCCAAAAAAGACAAGTGTACTTTACATTGGCATCCCACTACTCCACATTAACAGAATAAGGGTAACTTGCCCTTTCATATTC
Source organism: Clitoria ternatea (assembly GCA_037962975.1). Taxonomy (NCBI): domain Eukaryota; kingdom Viridiplantae; phylum Streptophyta; class Magnoliopsida; order Fabales; family Fabaceae; genus Clitoria; species Clitoria ternatea. The sequence continues at coordinate 113,074,123 of CM075671.1, forward strand.
AGAAAAAACAAGAGAATGGATAACATGTGAATGGGAAGAAGGAATAGTAAAGCTTAACTTGAATATGCCTCATTGATAGAAACAAATAGAGAGGGGAAAGGAACTTATGTGCTTAAATGCGAAGGGGAAACTATACCGAGTGAATGCAATGCACCAAAAAGTAATAGAGATTAGGGGAGGAGAATGTCGAGTAGAGTACATTCAAGAAGAATGGATAACATGTGAATGGGAAGAAGGAATAGTAAAGCTTTACAAAAACATCCAGTTTTTAACAAAACTTGGAATATCCCTCATTAATAGAAACAAATAGAGAGGGGAAAGAAACTTATATGATTAAATGCAAAGGGGAAACTATACCGAGTGAATGCAATGCACCAAAAAGCAACGGAGATCAGGGGGAGAGAATGGGGAGTAGAGTACATTCAAGAAGAAATAAAGATTGTAACTCTCTCTGTGATTATTTAAAACGCTTTTAAAACTAACATTTCGCGTAGTCGCTTAAGCAAGAAGTGTGTCGCTTAGGCGAGAATTGGGCAGAATCAAAATGAAATGATTTTGCTTAAGCGAGTGCTGTATCGCTTGAGCAAAAATTGCATAGAATGCTCCCCTTATAATATTCCCTTGAGCAAATGATGACTCGCTTAAGCGAAATTTTAACAGAACCAAAAGTTGAATTTCTCGCTTAAGCGAGCATTCACTCGCTTGGGAGAAAGAAATTTGAAATTCCATAACTGTTCACCCTTTATCTCACTTAGGCAAGATATGACTCGCTTGAGTGAGCCTAATAATTGATGCAACCTTTCAACTTTTACTTGGGCGAGAGGATTCTTGCTTGAGCAAGCATAACACCCGATACCCCCTGACGCAATTAATTTTTCTTTTGGTTGAGCGGCCATGTTTTCGCTTAAGTGAACATATTACAGAATGAACTCAAGGGTTTGTCGCTTAAGCGAGGGCCTTCTCGCTCAGGCGAAAAACTCACAAAATCTAATTGGCATTCTTTTCCTTGAGCGTGGCTATGACGCTCATGTGAAATTCAAACAAAATTAGAATGGGTATTTCTCGCTTGAGCGAGTTTAATAGACAAAGCATTTACACCGCTTGAGTGAGAAAACCAATATTTGCCAAGAAACTTCAAATTGCAAGCAAAATTCTCCAATTCACTCTGTTTCCATTAAACAACATTGCATACAAAGATATTCAAAGACATTCTTCATGAAAATTCATGGCTAATTCTAACATCAATCATCACATTACTTAGGTCAAGCTCATCAATTTATTATTAAACATCAAAATGCATCACAACTCAAAGGTATCAACAATATTGCATCTTATTTTTTCTTCCAGTCATGGTTTCCTAAATTGCACATTCAATTTCCAATTTATTAAGCATGCCAAAATGTTCCTATCTTAACATTCTCATGCTTCAACATTTAATCTTTTCCAAATGACCTCTATTGTTCCAATTGCTCAGTTTATTCTTCCATATCAAAAATTTGCAAAATACACAAATTTGTTTTTCATAAATTTCAACCATTATGGATCATAAGAGACTAGAACACTCTAAAATGAACAAAATTTACCAAAATCACACAACAACTACAAACTTACTAGCTTCATAAAAAATTAAAATAAAAGATAAGGTCAGAATACTGGGTTGCATCCCAACAAGAGCTTGTTTTACGATATTAGCTTGATGCCTGGTACACCTTAAGGATCCTGTAGATGGATGAGGGTGATGAGTCTCTCCACCTCTTCTCCCAAATAAGGCTTTAATATTTGTCTATTGACCACAAATGTTCTTTTGTATTCTAAGTCCTGTAGCTCCATAACTCCATACGGTTTCACATCGTGGACAAGAAAAAGGCTTGAGGGAAAAGTTTTAGTCTGGAATTAAATAGCAACACTGACTAGCTAGGATGAAAGGTCTTTTTGAGAATCTTTTTATCATGATATAGCTTCATCTTCTCTTTATAAATTTGGGAGGACTCATAAGCATTAAGTCTCTATTTTTCCAATTCCTGAATTTGCAACTTCCTCTTGTCACCAACAACTTTTGGATCAAAATTAAGCAACTTCATTACCCAATATGTTTTATGCTCAAGTTTGACTGGTAGATGGCAACTTTTACCAAAGACCAACTAGTATGGAGAAAGACCTATGGGGGCCTCATAGGCATTTCTATAGGCTCATCAAGCTTCATCAAGCTTTTGAGACTAATCTTTCCTGCTTAGTGAAACAGTCTTCTCCAAAATACGGTTGATCTCCCGGTTTAAGACTTCAGCTTGCCCATTTGCCTATGGATGGTATGGAGTTGTTACTTTATGTCTTACACTCTAGTGTTCCAGGCATCTTTATAGTTACACATTACAAAAATGGGATTCTTCATCACTGTTTAACACCCGTGGGGTACCAAACCTGCAAAAGATGTTTCTTTTCAAAAACTTAATCACTATTTTTGCATCTTCCTTGGGGCTAGCAATAACTTCTACCCATTTAGAAATATAGTCCACAACAACCAAAATAAACTCATTGGCAAATGATACCAGTAAAGGTCCTACAAAGTCAATACCCCAACAGTTAAATACTTTAACTTCTAGAATTGTATTCAAAGGCATCTTATTCCTCTTTGAAATATTGTTTGTTCTCTGACAACTGTCACATTGCTGAACATAAGAATCAATATCTTTGAATAAAGAGGGCCAATAAAATCCAGATTTGAGGACTTTTACTGCAGTCCCTCTCAATTGAAATAGCCTCTATATGCAAAATTATAGCAATGCCATAGAATACTCTTTACTTCTTCCCGGGAGACACACCTCCTTAATATGTTATCTAATCTAATTTTGAACAAATATGGATCATCGCACACGTATTGTTGCACCTCCTTCAGAAACTTTTTCTTCTGCTGCCAAGTAAAATCCTCTAGAATGAATTTGCAACTATATAGTTTGCCATGTCTGTAAACCATAGCCTCTTTTGAATCAACAACAACTTTTCATCAAGAAAATCTTTATCAACTTTAGGTTGAGCATCTGTTACAGCTTTGTTAGTAAGCCTGGAGAGATGATCAACAATATAATTCTCACTGCTTTTCTTGTAACATCTCGAAATTTATAAAAATGATTAATTGAGAGGAATAAATAGTAAATAATTATATATGAGTTGACTCATGTCCCAAAGATTTAGAAATAATTAATTTAAGATTTATTAAGGATATTCATCATTTATTGAGACTTAATGAGACAAAATTAAACCCTATTAAAATATGGGTGTCGGACCAAGTATCTTCGATTGAGATGCCATTGGTCAGGGTTGTTAAGAATATTATTGGGAATCCAAATATATATTCAGAATAATTTTTGGATAAAGTATTAAGCCCGAACGGAGATCCTATTTATTATGAACTGGTAAAATTTTAATGAGGGGTTAAAACAATTAAAAACAAAATCTCCCTTCTCTCTTATGTTTCACGATACTTTCTCCCTCTCCTAAGGCATTCACTCTTCTTTCTCTACAAATCTTATTTCCTCTTCACCATTCTTCTCCAAAAACCCTAGTGGTGGTGTACCACCTTCCTCTTCCATCTTCATTTCTCCATTGGGTTTGAAGGAGAAGCTTGTGGCTTAAAGCTCTTCCCCATCTCCCTCTCTTGGCACCCACTATCTTTTCTTGGCTTGAGGTAAATTTCTCACCATTTTTAATGAGTTTATGCCCTAGATTTTGGGGTTATGATTGTTGGGTGAGGGTTAAATGCATGTGGTAGTTTGGGAGAGCCATTAATGTGAGAAGCCCTAAGGTGGGGTATGATAAAAACATGTGTGGTTTTGTGAGGGTGTATAGGGTACATGAAAATGACAATTATTAAGGTGGAAAAAATGATGGATATTGTTGGTGATTGTTGGGTTTTAATGGAACCCTAACTTTAGAAATTGGGGAAATGAGATGTTATGAGAAATGGTTTTAAGTGTAAACCCATGATATTTTGTATGTGGATGTTGTTAATGATGATGGTTGATGATTATTAGTAATGGTTGTTGGATTTTTGATGAAAAACCCTAGCCATAAGAATTTAGGGAAAATGTATATATAATGATTTAGAGGGTTGAATTGAAAGTAAATAGATAGTATTTAATGTGAGAGTTGTTATTTATGATGATGGATAATGATAGTAATGGTGAACTATAGAGGATGAACTTATGAATGAGTGTTGTTATGAAATGTATAGGAATGAGTGTGAGCACTAAACCATGATGGTTATAATGGGGTAAACAAATGAAATAAGATTGTGATTTGATAAGGTCTTAGATCATTTTGTGTGCCATTGAATTTGTTGAATTGATGATGGTTTCAAATAGGCTAAAATGGCTCACGTTGAACTTGAGATGACAATTGATGACATATGATGGATATGATATTGTTGATGTTGGGTGTGGCTTACTCTTAAGATTTAGAGAATCATGGTTTTAGGAAAGGAATTCCCAAAACCTAACACAATTGTATGAATTGGTGTTTAGCAAGTCTAGGACTTGATATTTAGTTTTATGATGAGCTAGCAATTATTCAGATTTGTGATGATGCCTTGGGATGGCTCATTAATTACATGCATGTATATATGTATGTTGGTGCAGATTGTATTCCAGGCGATGTGGCAGAGCAATCAGAACGTGCGAATCGTTGTTCGTCCCTCGAGGTAGGAGAGGAGTTTACATTTCAAATGCATGAATTGAATAATTAATGATTAATGTATATGTTATTGCCTATGTTTACCTTGCTATGGTTATGTTGGAATGATGTGATGATTGATATTTTGATGAATTTATGATCTTTGGCAATGAATATGTGACTTATGTATCATTACTATTGTGAATTGAATGTAAGACAAGGAAGTGGATAGGTCATATTTTCATTTAATGGATAAGACTCCATGTAGAGACTACCTACAACCCATAATACATGCATGAAACTTATGTGCATGGTTGGTTGTGACCAAATAGGCTTAGTTTGTAATTTGGCATGCTTGGTTTAGCTAAAAAGGGGCTTGAGTTGCCACTAGAGCATATCTTGATCTAGATAATAAGTTATGGGATGAGACTTGTTAGAGCAAGAGATATTTGCATATGTGAATATAGGTCAATGGAGAATTTGGACCAAAACTTAGCCAATTGTGTTTTGGTATGCCATGTAAAATGCCCAAAATATGCATAAAACTACCCTATAGCTTAGATTTTGATTGGGAATGAATTTGGGCTTGAAACTTTGCCACATTGTTTATATGAGGGTAGGTAAGTTGTGTATAAAATGTTATGCAAATTTGAGTTGAATAGCCTAGTGAAAAGGGGTCCCAAAGTTGGCAAAAACATAAGGGTCAAAAAGCTATAGAATGGTGTCTATAGTAGAGCCAACCACGGCCAGTGGTGAGAAACCACGGCCAATGGTTGGTGCTGCCTCAAAACATGAAAAATATTCTATTCTAGTGGTCTGGACAGTGTCAACCGTGGCCGGTGGTTTGGCCAATTTTAGGATTTTTCTAACTACTGCATTTCCTTTACTGTTTTTGGCCTGTTTGGGTATCTTAATGACATTATTGGCCTCCAACTTTTTCATGAAAGTTGTATATAATTATGTTACGGAGGTGCAAAAATTGGTCTTACCTTAATTGGAGTTTTCTAACTCTCATTAGGTGTAGAACACCAGACCTACTGCATTGTAAAACTTAAATTTGAGAGGGTTTTGAATCCAACTCTTTATGATTGTCAAATTAGGACTAATAGGTGATATTTGTGGCATGTCCCCCTATTTTTGAGATTAAAAATGAACCTTTCTTAGGTCTTAATGTTGAAATTTTCCATGAGCTCATTATTATCCAAAAAATCTTTCATTAGGTAAAAACAAGAGATTACATTAGGGGTATATGATGATGGTGTGTCTTGGTGGTGTTTGATATTGATTGAGACATTGGAAAAACATGTATGTGCCCATGTCATGTTATGAAAACATGTATGCCTCACCACTATTGATGTGATATAATAATTGATAATGAAAAGTGAATGATATGGTTTTATGACACACCTTGAATGATGATGAAACTAATGAAGGGACAATTAAATGGCAATGAGCTATTATAAAATGAAGAATTAGAAACAATGTCAATGATAATTATAGATGGATGATACCACACATATTGAATAATGAATGTTGATGTTGAATAAAAAAGGGTATTATTGTTGAACATACCCTTGAATAAGTAATGATTGTTATTGTTGATGAGTGTGGTCCATTATGATTCACGCAAGTATTGACTTGTATGTATGAGATGCAATGGTGGTTGCTGAATGTATGTTCTGAAATACCTTATTGGTTTCCATGCGTGGATTAATGCTATGATGATTGATATGCTTTTGATTACCATGCGTGGTTTGATATAAATCTGAATGTTGAGCCTTGAGGGGCCTTATGATTACTTGTATGCCAATAATGACAAAGCAAAAGGAAAATATACCCTTAAGTGAGTGAGTGAGAAATCCTTGCGAGGTTAAAATTTGGCATATGCATCACTGCATTATTGCATTCATGGCATGCATAACATAACATTGAATATATGGTTGCGATCACAATGATAAAAGTCTTGCGGGACTATATAAGAGGGAGTACCCCATGCATGGCGGGAAACCAATATGTGAATGAATGAAGGTGGTTGCAATCACCCATGTGTTGAGAATGATGAACGTAGTTACGATCACGAGTATATTGAAACGATAAAGATCCTGCAGGATTCTATGAGATTGAGTACCCTATGCGTAGGGAAATGAGTCTGTGGTTGCGATCATATGACAGATTGAAATGATAAAGGTGGTTGCGATCACCAGTTTATTGAAATGGAAATGGTCTTGCGGGACTATATAAGGAGAGTACCTTATGCGTGGCCAGAAACCAATAAGAGAATGATAAAAATGTGGTTGGGATCACAATGAAAGATCTTGTGGGATTCTATAAAAATGGACCCTTGCGTGGGGGACACATGTATTATGAATTACAAGTGGTTGCGAGCACTTGAGTTACCATGTACGTATGAGTGATTAAAATGGATCCATTACATATACATTAACCAGTTGACATATGCATTAGCCATAGGTACATGGCATTTGAGATGGAGATGACCAAATAGAGATGAGAACCTCTTGAGAGAGTGTTAATTGATTTAAGATTTAATGACTTAATGTTGATAATTGTGAATGCCCATAATTATTGAAGGGCTATGTGAATGTGTATGTGCTTGACATGAATTGTGAACAATGAGGCTTGCGTGCCTAAGAAAATATCTTGATGATGGTTTAATGATGAATTGATGACTCTCTAGCAAAGCACACATGTTGTTTGTATGCATGTACACATGATCACAATATATTTATATTCTTCACTTTGAATGTATAACTCTCTTTCCTATGTTGTCTCTGTTTTAGCATTGTGGTGCAGGTTTGCCATGGGGTGAGTTTTGGTTTTTGAATTAAAACTCTTGAAGAAGGTAAATAGTGGTAATGGAATGCCTTGGCTGATAACATTTATTAAGCATGATGTAATGAATGATTTGTGTATATTGAGGTTGATAAATAGTGATTTATAAAACATGTATATATCAATGTATATTGATGATGGTGATATTTGAAATGATACCAAATTGGTGATGTATAAGGTCAATTATAGAATATGATTAATGGATTTGAGTGTTGTATAATTATATATATGATTGAGGCATAGGGGATGTAAAGGTGATAGGAATTGGATAGTTCATATTCTAATTTAATGATTAATACCTCTTGTAGAGGCTAATTATAATTGATGTATTATGATTATGATTTATGTACGTAGTCAGTTGTGGCCTAATAGGCTTATATTATGTAATTGCATGATTGATTGAGTCCTTTTCTCATATCTTCATATACAGGACTAGGTGTGTGCCCTGTATACACATTTTTCTTTCACTGTAAACTCTAATATTTTGTATACACTTTATGGGCGTTTTGATTAGCGATCCAGTTTATAAATTATTCAATCTCACTCTTCGGTTTTCTGTGGTTTGCGTCTTGATGTAATTATTGTGGTGTTTTGAAAACATTTTAAACGTGAAAAATTTACTTGCATTTTATTAAATATTTATCTTGATTACATCAGGATTCGGGCCCGGGAAACCGGGGTGTGACATTTCTTGTCCTTTATGATCAAATCAAATTCCTACAACAACAAAATCTAACAAAGCAATCTTGGCTTCGAGTCAAGTTTGTTCAAAAGGTATTTAAGAGCTGCATGATTAGTGTAAACAATAACAGTAGATCCAATCAGATAGGATCTAAACTTCTCCAAACCATACACTACTGCTAAAAGTTTATTCTCAGTTGTAGCTTAATTTATTTGTGCTTCATTCAAAACTTTACTAGCATAATGTATAGCATGAAAATTTTTTGATTTCCTCTATGTAACACCCCAAAAATTGGGGGTAAATTTTTCGTGATTTTCACATCATTAATTAATAAAGACATAAAGTAGTGAAACTTTAATTCATCACCCTAGATCTATGAAAGATATATCTCATATATAGAGATATGAGAAGGTAAGTTAAAAACAATTAATGAGAAATCCTCAATTAAAAACAGCAGAAGGAATTATTTAAATTGATGCTATATGATTGGATTTTAAAGAGGTTAAACATCATGAGCTTTAATGACTTCATAATATGCCCAAAAATATTTTTAAGATGATACAAGAAGAAGATTTGATGCAAAGGAAAAGGAAAATAATCAAAACAATGCAACTTGGAGAATCAGGAGCCAACCAACTTGGAGTCCGCGGGGTACGCTTGAGCGAGCCAGGAAGACACGCTTGAGGAAAAAAAAAAGAGAGAAGCATCAGGTGCCCATCTCGCTTGAGCAAGCCCTGCTCGCTTGAGTAAGATTACTCCAACAATCCCATTCCCCCTCGCTTGAGCGAGCCTCCAAGAACACAGACTATTTGCTCAAGCGAAATTAGTCCAGTTGCTAAATACCTCGCTCTCGCTCGGGCGAGACCTTACTCACCTGAGCGAATTTCCTCCAGTAGCTAATACCTGATACTCAAGCAATCTTACTTGGGCGAGACACCAACTTGCCTTAGCGAATCTCGTCCAGGACAACTCCTACACAACACTCGCTCGAGCGGAGACGAGCCCACCCGAGCGAAAAACGTCCAATATGCACACACCTGATGCAGGGTCATCTCGCTTGACCACAGGGAGAGTGAGTATACTTTCTCAATGATAAAAAATCCAACAATTTGCGATAATATACATATGAATGCAAGTTAAACATCTTCTTCCAAAAAGGGGTTCAAATGACACTAAAATCAATCAATCACCCAATTCATAGAATACTCATATCCATGAAGATTCATTGATCCACACCAAACCAATAACACAAATATAGTTAGTGATCAAGAGGATTCCACATACACTTCACATAACTTCCTCATTGGGATATCACTCAATGCCATGCTTCTATGGCTAATACACATGCTGGTGTTTTAAAGATGCATATGCACGGATCTGATTTTATTTCATCAGGTGATCGCAACCACCATAATCATTCATTCATTCTCATTGGTTTCCCACCTCACAAGGGGTACTCCCTCTAGCAGCCTCGCAAGGTGCTTTCTCGTGATCGCAACCACGTTCAACAAATCATAATGGTTTCCCACCTCCCAAGGGGTACTCCTACCTCATGATCGCAATGACATGCATTCAATCTCAATGGTCCCGTAAGGCCTTTCATTTCAAACACCAGGTGATCGCAACCACCGACTTAATATCACAGGAACTTGCAAGCCTTTTATATCTCAATTCTTAAGTGATCATAACCACTTTCCAAGCATCATGTTATGCATGCCATGCTATGTATGCAACAATGCTCATGCATGCCTTAACCTCATAAGGATTATCTAACCCTCTCATCTAGGGTACCACTCATACTCAATCACAATATTAATCCCACATAACCAAATATATATGTACCATTTCATAATCAACCATCGCAAGATTCCATCTCTATTTTATATCACACCATAAAGCACTACATCTATTCAAGGAGCAACATGCAACATGGCATTAATACATACATTATCAACATACAAGGTTTCATGCATTTAGAAAATACACCCCTCTCCTACCTCAAGAGAAGTAGACTTCCGGGTTTGATGTTCCCGCCTCACAAGTGTTATCAAGTCCTACATCAATTAATTATAGGACCACATTAATCATTCATCTAATCATCATTCGCAATATATATGCATATACACACATGATTCTCATCATGTAGTAATTATTTACAAGTTTTATTCATTGCCTAATTAGGCTCTGGGAATTCCTTCCCTTAAATGAAAACTCATTATAATTAGAATAATAACCCCAATAACTAGGTTGCTCACACACATTAATTACCCACTAACACCTTGGGTGAGCTTTTCATTATGGCTTCCAACCAACATCATAAATCATCATTAAATGCCAATACCATATCATTAATAACACTTCACCATCAATAAATGCCAACCCCTTCTATATTACACATTTCCCCCAATTTCATAAGTTAGGGTTTTATCAAAACCCAACCATATCATAAATGCACATCAATATTCATCATCCTTCAACTCCATTTTCGTGCTCCCTATTAAATGCTCATAAAATTCCATATTTATTTCATCCCACCTTAGGTTTTTCATATTTAAAGCTCCCATTCAACACCTAAATACTTTAAATACTCTCCCAAACCTCCATAACCCATAACCCAGGGTCCAAGCACAAGAGAAATTGTAAGAAGCTTACCTTTCCCCAAAAACAAAAATGGTAGTTAAGAGGGAGAGAGATGGTGACGGAAATAAAGAGAAGAAAGGGAGGAGCTTCAGACCACAATGGTCTCCTCCAAGCTCAATGGGGATTCCGAAAATGGAGAGGGAAATACACAAAACCTTCTCTAGGTTTTTGAAAATGAAGAAGATGAAGAGGTGTGGAAAATAGAAAGGGAAAGAATAAATGTGTTTTTATCTTGGAGAAGAATAGTAACATGAATTTGATAGAGGAGAAGGGAGTTTTGTTTTAACTTTAACTTCGTTGATTTAAATTTTACCGTTTTACCACAAACAGGATCCCTGTTGGAGCTCAATACTTTGTCTAAAAATTATTCCAAATACATTGTTGGATTCCCCATAATATTATCTACAGCTTTGTCCAACGGCATCTCAATCAGAGATACTTGGTCTGACACCCATATTTTAATCGGGCTCATTTTCAGCTTATTTGGTCCAAATAAATTACTAACAGTCCCCGAAAATCTTAATTTAATTATTTTCAATATCTTGGGACATTAAATAATTCACATTCAATCATTCAATATTTATTTCCTTAGTTAATTCTTCTATTTTAAAATTTGGGATGTTACAATCCACCCTACCTTAAAGAAATTTTGTCCCCGAAATTTGACATACCAGATTCGAATGCATGAGGGTACCATTCCCGAATATCATCCTCACGTTCCCATGTGAGTGTCTCTATGTTTCCATGCTTCCATGCTACCTTCACCAAAGGTACCATTTTATTCCGCAACCTCTTCACGGAATACTCGACAATACGAACAGAAACTGGAGGAACGGACAAGTCATCCCGCACATCAACATCATCAATAGGGATCACATGCAAGGGATCGTGAATATACTTTCTCAATTTCGACACATGGAACACATTATGTAGGTTTGCAAGATGTGGAGGGAGCGCAATCCGATAAGCAACATCTCCGATTCACTTCAAGATCTCATAAGGTCCAATGAACTTAGGGCTTACTTTTCCGCTCTCCAAGGCTCTTCCAATACCTTTATCACGCGAAACTTGTAAGAACACATGGTCGCTAACTTGAAATTCAAATGGCTTCCCCCTCTTGTCATAATAGCTCTTCTGTCGGTCCTGTACGATTTTCATCTTCTCTTGGATCATCTTAATTTATTCACTGGTTTCTTCAATAATCTCAGGCCCTAAGGCCAAGTTCTCACCAACTTCAAGCCAACATAAAGGAGTTCAACACTTCCATCCATATAACGCCTCATATGGTGCCTTGCCAATACTAGAGTGGAAGCTATTATTATAGGTAAATTCAATCAGAGGCAAATATTTCTCCCATGAACCACCGTGCTCCAAAACACAGGCATGTAATAAGTCCTCAAGACTCTGAATAGTCCTCTCAGATTGCCCATCAGTTTGAGGATAATACGCCAAGCTTAGCTTTAATTTAGAACCCATCACTTCATGTAAGCTTCCCAAAATCGGGAAGTAAACAGAGGGTCACAATCAGAAACAATACTTGATGGCACACCATGCAACCTTACAATTTCTTTGATGTATAACTGTGCCAAATCCTGCAAGGAACTCTTCATACTGATTGGTAGAAAATGTGGGATCTTTGTTAAGCGATCCACAATCACCCAGATTCCATCGTATCTAGACCTCGTCCTAGGTAAACCGGACACAAAGTCCATAACAATAGCATCCCACTTCCAAATGAGGATATCAAGTGGTCTCAAAGTACCCGAAGGTCTCTGATGCTCTACCTTTGCCTTCTGACAAATAAGGCATGAAGCTATAAAGCTGGCAATGTCACGTTCCATTCCAGGCCACCAAAAATTCTTCTTTATGTCTTGGTACATCTTGGTCGCACCAGGGTAAATACTAAAAATCCTTTTACACACCATAAGCCATCAACACCCTCAACAAGGAATATATTTTTCCCATCACGTTGAGATCTTCTCATCTCCTGTAAGTAATCATCATCTTCTTGCTTCTTCTTCACAAGTTCTAAAAACTCATTACATATCTTTAGTGTAGTAAAACACAACTTCTTGGAAGATTGGATTTCGATCCCAACATTCAAATTTCAAAATTCCTCAATTAATTGAAATTCCTTGAGCATCAGGCTAACATATGCAAGGACTTTCGACTAAGAGCATCTGCAACTACATTAGCCTTTTCCGGATGATACTTCAACTCAAATCGTAGTCCTTCAGGAATTCCATCCATCTCCTTTGGCGCATATTTAATTCCTTTTGATCAAAGAGGTATTTCAAGCTTTTGTGATCACTAAAAACCATGAACCTCGAACCATAGAGATAATGACGCCAACTCTTCAAGGCGAACACAACCGCTGCCATGAGTCGGGTAGTTAACTTCATAAGGTCTCAATTGGCGTGAAGCATAAGCTATAACACGTTCCTTTTCCATCAAAACACATCCAAGACCATGCTTGGAAGCATCACAGTATACAACAAAGTCTTCTTGTAAATCAGGCAATGCCAAGATAGGCGCAGAAGTCAGCCTCATTTTTAACTCCTCAAAACATCTCTCACACTCAACCGTCCACACAAAAGGTTGGTTCTTTCCTATCAAGTTTGTCAAAGGTTTGGCAAGGTGAGAAAAACCTTCGATGAACCTCCGGTAATAATCAGCAAGTCCAAGGAAACTTTGGATTTTAGTAACCGATATAGGTCTAGGCCATGCCATAACGACCTCAACCTTAGAAGGATCCACCGAAACACCTTCTTCGGATATCACATGTCTAAGAAATTGGACGCTCGTCAACTAGAATTCACATTTAGAGAGCTTAGCGTACAGCTGATTCTCTCTAAGAATATTCAACAGAAGCTTTAAATGTTCCTCGTGTCCTCACGACTCTTAGAATACACTAAGATGTCATCGATGAATACCACAACAAAGCAATCAAGGTAATCATGAAAGATGTGGTTCATGTAACTCATGTACACCGCTAGAACATTAGTTACTCCGAATGGCATCACAACGTACTCGTAATGACCATATCGCGTCCTAAAAGCAGTTTTTAGGATGTCCTCGGTTTTCACGCATCCTAAAAGTAGTTTTCAAGATGTCCTCAATTTTCACCCGAATTTGATGGTAACCAGAGCGCAAATCAATCTTCGAAAACACCACAACACCCCTTAATTGATCCAACAGATCATCGATATGAGGCAAGGGATATCTGTTCTTTATTGCCATCTTATTCAATTAGCGGTAATCCACACACAACCATATGGTTTAATCCTTCTTTTTAACCGATAAGACAGGAGCCCCCTAAGGTGACACACTCGGTCGAATAAATTCCTTCTCATATAGCTCCTCAACTTGCTTCTTAAGTTCAGCTAACTCTATAGGAGACATCCTATAAGGAGCGATAGACATCGGTTCTGCACCGGGCACAAGGTCGATAGCAAATTCAACCTCCCGTGGAAGTGGCAAACCGGGTACCTCCTCGGGAAACACATCTAGAAATTCTGACACCACAGGGATATTAAGGGAATCGGGACCATTTGTCCCATCCGTAAGAGATAATAATATGCAAAGTTGAGCTATACCTTGCACATCAAATTTCCTCACATCTAAAGAAAGGAAAATGACAGTCTACTGTTGACAGTCAACTAAAACTTTATTGGCAGATAGCCAATCCATACCAAGAATGATCTCCAATCCCTTCATAGGTAGGAAAATGAAAGACATAACAAACTTTCTCCCTTCTAGGAGCACGTCAACATTATCACATTGGTTAACCGATCTGAGACAAGTACCGATTGGGCTGGTAACCACAAGAGCATTTTTCATTAAACACACCGACAATCTCAATCACCGTACATAATCCTCGGATATAAAAGAATGAGTCACACCAGAATCATAAATAACATGCACTGAATTTTCGAGTATTTCACACTTACTTTTAACTAAGTTATCGGCTTGAGCTGCTTCCTCACCGGTCACAGCAAACACTCTTCCAATAGTTGGTTGAGGATTCCCACCATTTCTATTTCCTTCACAAGCACCATTGCCGTTACCACGACCATTACCATGCCTTCCACCATTATAGCCACCACGGCCGCCATTTCGACCACCATTGTTTCCATTACCACGATCCCAACCACCATTATGTCCTCTGCGGTTCCCATGAGCGAGAGCAATAGCACGGTTGGGGGTATTAGCTTGCATAGGAGTCTGTCTTGCGAGAAAAGGACATGTAGGATGGATATGTCCCACTTGATCACAATTAAAACACACCACATCATCACGGTGCACACACTTGCGAACATAGTGAGGACCACCACACCTATAGCATTTCGGCCCATTGGTATTTGCATTGCCCCAGCCAAAGGTGTTACCATGACCACCGCCTCTAGCTTGAACACTAGAATGAGCACCCCTCTAAAAATGTCCCCTTCTAAAATTCCCTTGCTTCTTGAAACTGGGAGATTGACCCTTCAATTTAGAGTCGAATTTGGAAGGATGAGGTGGAGCATGTTCCTCATAAATGCGGTACTTATTCATAAGTACCGTGAAGCTTCGGATCTTTTGATGACACATGGCCCTTTGAATATTAGGGCGTAGACCATTCTCAAATTTCACACACTTGGAGGCTTCAGCTCCCTTTTGCTGATAAGGAAGGTAAAATTCACAGAGTTCTTCAAATTTAGAAGCGTACTCTTCCACCGTCATTGTGCCTTGCTTAAGTTCCATGAACTCAAGCTCCTTCTTACTTTTATAACTCTCAGGCATATATTTTCTCATGAGTTCTAGCTTAAAGTTTTCCCAAGTAAAGGGGATAGCAGCAGCAATCATCCTACTCTTGGTGAGTCTTCACCAAGTCTCGGCTTCATCTCTCAACATAAAAACAACATACTCCACTTTCTAGAGCTCAGTGCATTCGAAATTGTCAAAGATCCGCTCAACATGTGACACCCTGAAAATAGGGGTAAATTTTTCACGATTTTAGTATTATTAATCTATGAAAAACATAGGTGGTGACACTATCATTCAATACCCTGGATCTAAAAAGACCTAACTCATATATGAAGATATGAGAAGGTAAGTTAAGGGAAACCACTATTGAGGAATTCTCAATCGGAAACAACGGAAAATTTATTTAAATCGTTGCTATATGATTGGATTCGAAGAGGTTAAACATCATAAGGATTAATGACCTTAAAATACATCCAAAGGGCTCATAAGTTGGTTTAGGATAAAGGTCGTATATAAAGAAAATAAAAAGTGATCAAGGCAACACAATTTGGAGGACCAGGACATCCCTCGCTCAAGCGAGACCCACACTCGCTTGAGCGAGTCCCAAGGGAGCGCTCGGGCAAGACATGGGGCGAGCTGAGCGAAAGAAATAAGTGAAGGATCAGGGGCTGAATCGCTTGAACGAGCCCCTTCTCGCTTGAGCGAGATCCTCAGAAGTCACTTAGGCGAAGCAAGCGAGCATGGGCAAAAATCGTCTAGAATCTACCCAACGCTCACTCGCTCGAGTGAATGTTACCTCCAAAAGCCTTTCGCTCAAGCCAAATTTGACTAGTGGCGAATTCCCTCCCTCACGCTCGGGCGAGACCCACTCGCCTGGGCGATTTTCTTCTAGTGGCCAACCACTGATGCCAGGGCAGTCTCGCTTGAGCGAGACACACTCTCGCCTAAGCGAGATTTGGCCAGTAACCAAATGTCATGCAGGGGGGATTCTCGCTTGAGCGAGATTATCAATAAAAACACAGGAAATGAAGGAATCAAACAACACCTCATACCAAAACTCAATTTAATCCATTCTACTTAAATTCATCACATCTCATTCATCATATTCAATATTTAAAACTTGTTCCAATCTATCTTACTCATAAATTTACCTTCTAATTCATGAATTACATTTCAACCTAACTTACTACTCAGCATGATCAATAAAATGAAATATTTCATGTAAACTATCATTCCTCCATAAGTTTTAACTACATCAAGCTTCATTTTCATTATCCGAATAAGGCCAAGGTCGTTAATGAAAATGAGCCATAAACTCTGGGCTCTCATTTTCCTACATGACCTTCTTTAATCAATATTGTCTATTCATCATCCATACTAATATCTATACCAATCCTTGGCTATACAAAACATTCATTATGACTATATACATTACAAAAATCCAAGTAGAACCCACAAACCCAAAACAATTACTGGCCAAGGCATTCTTTACCCAAAATAGGCTTCCTTCACACCTCTTCTCCACACAATAGCTCCATAGGCAAGCCCTACAACACAGGAGCTAAAAAGATATACCACATGGAGAGTGAGTATACTTTCTCAATGATGAAAATCTAACAATTGTGATAATATATACATGAATGCAATATTAAACATCTTCTTTCCAAGAGAAGTTCAATTAGCACAAAACCAATCATTCATCAAATTCTTTAAACACATGTATCCATCAAAATTCACAAGGTCACACTAATCATTGACACAATTACAGTTAGTAATCAAAAAGAGAGTTCCACCTACTCCTCACATGATCTCCTCAACAAGATACCACTCTATGCCATGCTTTTATGGCTAATGCACATGTTGGTGTTTAAGATGCTTAAGCACAGACCCGTTTACATTTCCTCAGGTGATCGCAACCACCATAATCATTCATTCATTTAAATTGGTTTCCCGCGTCGCAATGGGTACTCCCTCTAGCAGCCTCGCAAGGTGCTTTGTCATGATCGCAACCACGTTCAATAATTCATAATGGTTTCTTGCTTCGCAAGGGGTACTCCCGCCTCATGATCGCAACCACGGGCATACAATCTCAATGGTCCCGCAGGGCCTTTCATTTCAAATACCAGGTGATCGCAACCACCGGTCCAATAATCACAGGAACTCGCAAGCCCTTTATATTCAAATATCAAGTGATCGCAACCACTTTTCAACATCATCACGATATGCATGCCATGCTATGTATACAACAAGGCTCATGCATGCCTCAATCTCATATAGGTTATCTCACCTTCTCATCTAAGGTATACTCCTATTCAATTACCATGTTAATTCTACATATTCAAACATATGTATATATTCCGATCATAATATTCAAGAATCATTAAGTCAAGGATTTCAAATATTTATCAAACCACATATGGAATCCATATCATGTCATCACATATTATACCAATCTTAACCTCAATAAGGTCTTATTCACAATCATTCATTATAAGAATCTAACTCAATTTCTCATCACATACATATGATACTACATCCATCCAAGGAAACATGCCACATTACATCAATACATACATTATCATCATACAAGTTCTTATACATTTAGAAAATACATTCCTCTCCTACCTCAAGAGAAGTAAACTTCTGGGTTTGATGTTCCCGCCTCACAAGTATTATCAAGCCCTACACCAATCAATTATAGGCCACATCAATCATTCATTCAAACACCATTTCAACATACATATACATATGTGTACCCATGATTTTTATCATGTAGAGGCTATTTATAGGTTTTATTCATTTGTCCATTTAGGCTTCGGGAATTCCTTCCCTTAAATCACCATTCATTATTACCAATACAACAACCCCATTTATTGGGTCACCACATACATTAATTTCCCACCAACAACTTGGTGAGTTTTCCATTTATAACTTCTCATCAGCATTATAAATCGTCATTAAATGCCACTACTTCATCATTTATAACATTTCCCTTATCAATAAATGCTAACCCTATCTATATTACACACCCCCCAAAATCACAAGTTAAGGTTTTGTGAAAACCCAACCACATCATAAATGCACTTCTATATACATCATCTTTCAACCCTATTTTCATATACCTCATTTATTGCTCATAAATATCCATATTTATTTCACCCCACCTTAGGGTTTATATATTTAATGGTTCCTTTCACTACCCACAAGCATTTAATACTCTCCCAAGTCATAACTAACCATTTCTAGGTTCAAATCATAAAGGAATGGCAAGGAACTTACCTTGCCCCAAGAAAACGAAAATGGGAATCAAAAGGGAGGATGAAGATGACAAAAATGGAGAGGAGAAGGGATAACTTCAAGCATCTAATGGTTCTCCTTGCCTTTAGAAAATGAAGATAAGAGGGAGAATAGAAAATAACACCTTGGCTTAGGGTTAGAGAGGGAAAAAAGATGAAGAGAATAAGAGAAGAAGAAGAAGAAAAAGAAGAAAGTATTTAGCCAAGGGGTTCAGCATATCAACAAAAAGGATAGTGAAAAGTGAGGTTTTATTTTAAGTTTTTAATCTTTCATTAAACTCTTCCATTTTAAAACAAATAGGCTCTCTGTTCGGGCTCAATACTTATTCTAAAATTTTTTCCGAATACATATTTGGATTCCCAGTAATATTATCTATAGCCCTGACCAACGGCATCTCAATCGGAGATACTTGGTCCGACACCCATACTTTATCCGGGTTAGTTTTTCGCTTATCCGGTCTCAATAATTCATTAACAGTCTCCGAAAATCCATATTAAATTATTTCTAATATTTCGGGACATTAATTAGTTCAAATTCAATTATCCAATATTTATTTCCTTAATTTATTATCTATTTTAAAATTTGGGATGTTATACAACATCTCAGATCCAAACATAAGCTTGCTCGGGTCTAAATCCACCATGAAACTCGAAGGGTTTCCGCTTCAAGAACATGTCAAGGCCTTGAGTACCTTCAGTAGCAGGAGTAGTTTACCTTTCCGCCTCTTGTCTATCACGGTTTTGCGACTCAGGAAGGTCCACAAAGCGATTCAAAGCTCACGCTATAGCGTCATCGTTATCTTGACGATGACGAGCCATCACAATATCTATAATCATAACATTAAATTCAACTAACATCAGTAAACCAACTCATAGACCTCTCTATAGTTTCATTCTATAACAATTCATCATATAATTAAATCATGGCCCTCCATCATGGAGTCCAACATCGACCAATCCACATTAAAGCTCATAAAAAGCATATCATCATATCATGATGTCACATGCATTCACATAATCAAAAGAATTCATCATTGGGGGAGAATAGTGTGAAGAAAGCTTGGCCGGGCTTGTAGAAATCAAATTTTATCCACAATCAATCCATACGAGTCAAACAACAATGACAATCATTCACCAAATGCATGTCATGTTCTGATAATATTAATCAATCCTAGCAATAAAGAACAAACAAAGCTCTGATACTAGGTTGTAACACCCTAAAAATTAGGGGTAAATTTTTCATGATTTTCACATCATTAATTAATGAAGACATAAAGTAGTAAAACTTTAATTCATCACCCTGGATCTATGAAAGACCTATCTCATATATAGAGATATGAGAAGGTAAGTTAAAAACTATTAATGTGAAATCCTCAATTAAAACAGTGGAAGGAATTATTTAAATTGATGCTATATGATTGGATTTAAAAGAGGTTAAACATCATGAGGTTTAATGACTTCATAATATGTCCAAAAATATTTTTATGATGATACAAGAAGAAGATTTGATGCAAAGGAAAAGGAAAATAATCAAAATAATGTAATTTGGAGAATCAGGGCATCACTCGCTTAAGCGAGTGCCACTCTCGCTTAAGCGAGTCCGCGGGGTACGCTTGAGCGAGCCAGGAAGACATGCTTGAGCGAAAAAAAAGAGAAGCGTCAGGTGCCCATCTCGCTTGAGAGAGCCATGCTCGCTTGAGCGAGATTACTCCAGTAGCGAATCCCATTCCCCCTCGCTTGAGCGAGCCTCCAAGAACACAGACCATTCGCTCAAGCAAACTTAGTCTAGCAGCTATATACCTCGCTCTCGCTCGGGCGAGACCTTACTCACCTGAGCGAATTTCCTTCAGTACCTAATACCTGATACTCAAGCAATCTCGCTTGGGCGAGACACCAACTCGCCTAAGCGAATCTCTCCAGGACAAGTCCTACACAACACTCGCTCGAGCGGAGACGAGCCCGCCCGAGTGAAAAACGTCTAGTATGCACACACCTGATTTAGGGTCATCTTGCCTGAGCGAGGACCACTCTTGCTTGAGCGAGAATTGGCCAGAGACCATATAACTGATGCAGGGGATTCTGGCTTGAGCGAGATTATCAGTACACACGCAGAAACATATAATTTTTCATAACTCAACATATGAAAATCCATTCAAAGCAAAATTGAACAAGTTTAATGTATCCCATACATCATATTAAGTATTTAGAACTTGTTCCAAGTATCATATTCTATGATTCACTTTTCAATTCATCAATCACATCAAAATCAAGCCTATCATTTTGCATACTCTAGAAAACATAAAATATAGATAAGTATCCATTTATTCCTCAATTCTAACAGCATATCACATCATTTCATTATCCAACCATTGTCAAGGTCACCAATGAAAATGAGCCAAAAACACAAGGGTCTCATTTTCCTACATGACCTCCAAAAATTAACATCCATATATCTATCTTCCTTACAAGTTACTTACATTAAATTCATGGCTATACAAAGTATTCATCATGCATATTCATTACAAAAGATTACATATAAGCCATAAAATTAAAACAATTACCGGCCAAGGCATCTTTACCCAAAATGTCTTTCTTCAAACAATTCCTCCATACATAAGCTCCATAGTCAAGCCCTACAACACAAGCTAAAAAGATTGACCACATGGAGAGTGAGTATACTTTCTCAATGATAAAAAATCCAACAATTTACGATAATATACATATGAATGCAAGTTAAACATCTTCTTCCAAAAAGGGGTTCAAATGACACTAAAATCAATCAATCACCCAATTCATAGAATACTCATATCCATGAAGATTCATTGATCCATACCAAACCAATAACACAAATATACTTAGTGATCAAGAGGATTCCACAGACACTTCACATAACTTCCTCATTGGGATATCACTCAATGCCATGCTTCTATGGCTAATGCACATGCTGGTGTTTTAAAGATGCATATGCATGGATCCGATTTCATTTCATCAGGTGATCGCAACCACCACGATCATTCATTCATTCTCATTGGTTTCCCGCCTCGCAAGGGGTACTCCCTCTAGCAGCCTCGTAAGGTGCTTTCTCATAATCGCAACCACGTTCAACAATTCATAATGGTTTCCCGCCTCGCAAGGGGTACTCCAACCTCGTGATTGTAACCACAGGCATTTAATCTCAATGGTCCCGCAGGGCCTTTCATTTCAAACACCAGGTGATTGTAACCACCGGCTCAATATCACAGGAACTCGCAAGCCCTTTATATCTCAATTCTCAAGTGATCGCAACCACTTTCCAAGCACCATGTTATGTGTGCCATGCTATGTATGCAACAATGCTCATGCATGCCTTAACCTCATAAGAATTATCTCACCCTCTCATCTAGGGTACCACTCATACTCAATCATAATATTAATCCCACATAATCAAATATACATGTACCATTTCACAATCAACCATCACAATATTCCATCTCTATTTCATATCACACACATAAAGCACTACATCCATTCAAGGAGCAACATGTAACATGGCATCAATACATACATTTTCAACATACAAGGTTTCATGCATTTAGAAAATACACTCCTCTCCTACCTCAAGAGAAGTAGACTTCCGGGTTTGATGCCAATAATTAGGCTTCAGGAATTCCTACCCTTAAATGAAAACTCATTATAATTAGAATAATAACCCCAATAACTAGGTTGCTCACACACATTAATTACCCACCAACACCTTGGGTAAGTTTTTCATTATGGCTTCCAACCAACATCATAAATCATCATTAAATGCCAATACCATATCATTAATAACACTTCACCATCAATAAATGCCAACCCCTTCTATATTACACATTTCCCCTAATTTCATAAGTTAGGGTTTTATCAAAACCTACCATATCATAAATGAACATAAATATTCATCATCCTTCAACTCTATTTTTGTGCTCCCTATTAAATGCTCATAAAAGTCCATATTTATTTCACCCCACCTTAGGTTTTTCATATTTAAAGCTCCCATTCAATACCTACATACTTTAAATACTCTCCCAAACCTCTATAACCCATAACCTAGGGTCCAAGCACAAGAGAAATGGTAAGAAGCTTACCTTGCCCCAAAAATAAAAATGGTAGTCAAGAGGGAGAGAGATGGTGACGAAAATAGAGAGAAGAAAGGGAGGAGCTTCAAACCACAATGGTCTCCTCCAAGCTCAATGGGGATTCCGAAAATAGAGAAGGAAATACACAAAACCTTCTCTAGGTTTTTGAAAAAGAAGAAGATGAAGAGGTGTGGAAAATAAAAAGCGAAAGAGCAACTGTGTTTTTCTCTTAGAGAAGAATAGTAACGTGAATTTGATAGAGGAGAAGGAAGTTTTGTTTTAATTTTAACTTCATTCATTTAAATTTTACCGTTTTACTATAAATAGGATCCCTGTTTGGGCCCAATACTTTGTCTAAAAATTATTCCGAATACATATTGAGATTCCGCATAATATTATCTACAGCTCTAACCAATGACATCTCAATCAGAGATACTTGGTCCGACAACATATTTTAATCGGGCTCATTTTCATCTTATTTGGTCCAAATAAATTACTAACAGTCCCTGAGAATCTTAATTTAATTATTTCCAATATCTTGGGACATTAAATAATTCGCATTCAATCATTCAATATTTACTTCCTTAGTTAATTCTTCTATTTTAAAATTCGGGATGTTACACTCTATCCTAACACTGCTCATATTGCATAATCACTTGCATCACACATTAATTCAAAATCAAGTTTCCAATCAGGAGCAACCATGATAGGAGCAGAAAACTAGCTTTTCCTTCAACAATTCAAAAGCAGACAAACAAATTATCATCAAAATTAAAAAGCATGTCTTTATTCAACAAGTTACTTAATGGTTTGGCAATCTTTGAGAAATCCTTGATGAATCTCTTGTAAAATCCTGCATGGCCAAGGAAACTTCGGATCCCTTTAACATTATTGGTGGGGGAAGTTTCTAAATCACTTTCACTTTTGCTTTGTCCACCTCAATACCTCTGCTAGAAATCTTTTGACCCAATACTATTCCTTCTGTTACCATGAAATGAAACTTCTCTTAATTCAAAACTAGATTAGTTTCAACGCACCTCTTCAACATAATATCGAGATTATCCAAGTAATGGTCAAATGACAAACCGAACACAGAAAAGTCATCCATAAAAACTTCAATACACTTTTCTACCAAATTTGCAAAAATAGTAAAATATACCTTTTGAATGTGGCTGGAGCATTACAAGTACAGATGGTATCTTTTGATATGTAAATACACCAAAGAGACAAGTGAAAGTTATTTTCTCTTGGTCCTCTGGGGTAACTGCTATCTGATTGTATCTGGAATAACCATCCAGAAAACAATAGTAGGCTTGGCCCGCCAATCTTTCCAACATCTAATCCATGAATGGTAATGGAAAATGGTCTTTCCTGGTAGCCTGATTGAGCTTTCTATAATCAATACACATTCTCCATCTGGTAATTGTTCTGGTTGGGATCAATTCATTCTTCTCATTTGGAATCATAATCATTCCACCTTTCTTAGGAACCACTTACACTAGACTCACCTAACCACTATCTACAATAGGATATATCATTCTGGCTTCTATGAGCTTCATCACCTCCTTCTTAACCATTTTCCTTCATAGAAAATTAAAGATTGAGGTTTTAAGAATTTATAGACTAGATTGATAAATAAATCGCCCCAACATATATACAAAATAATTGAATTTGCAGTGGAAAGAATATGTAGACAGGGCATACGCCTAGTCTCATATATAAAGATGTGAGAAAAGGCCCAAAAATAAGAAAAGAATTGGAAAATAGAATTCTGGGCAATTTGCTCAGGCAATGCATAATTCGCTTTAGGGAAATCACGCTCATTTACTTAGGTGAATCAATTTCACCTGAGTGAGAAAACCATGAGCATCAGACCCAACCGTTTCGCCTGGGCGAGCTACGCTCGCCTGAGCGAAAATTGTCTAGAACCACATTCACAATTAATTTGCTCGGGCAAGACACCCTTAGCTTGAGTGAAAAAGAGACAGAATCCATTTTGAAGGGATTCGCTCAAACAGGACCTTGTTCGCTTAAGCGAAAATGTGGCAGTATCAAATGCTTCAAGAAATTGCTAGAGCGAACCACACTTGCTTGAGCGAAATTGGTCCAGAGACCACATATCTGATGCATAACCAACTCGCTTGAGCAATAATCATCTCGCTTAAGCGAAAACACCAGAACTTGCTTGAGCGACCAAGCCCTTGAGCGAATTTAGGCCAGAAGCCTAAACACTGATACAGGGCAATCTCGCTTGAGCGAGATCCCGTTCGCTTGAGTGAATTTATTTGCAAATGCACTCTAACCTATGCAATTCAATTTACATGGCACCTATAAATGCATTATTCAAAGATTTAATCCCAACCATCACTTGGCATACATTTGTATACTTAATTAAGACTTATTCCAACCAATCTCAAACCATGATTCACACTCTACATAAATCTATGCATAAATGACAATCCATATGCATTTTGGTCCAACTAAGCATGCCATTTCATACCATAGGCCTATTTGGCTACAACCACTCATGCACACAAGTCACATATATACATCGTGAGCTATGAATGACCCTTACTTAAGGTCTTAGCCTTTAAATGGAAATATGACCTATCTACTTCCCATTATCCCTACAATTCAGCATTCCAATAAACATAATTTCATACTCATGCATTAAAATGGCCATAATCCATAATCAACATCATTCATTCATCATATGGGCATGAAACCCAAAATAATACACTTGTCCACGTACATTGTTAAGGTCACATCTGAAAATTAGCCATACAACACTAAAGCCTAATTTTCACAAATGACCCACAAAATGAATATTCTCCATCCAATACATATTAAACATATATTAACATCATATGCTATACAAAACAATTATTTGTCGGCCAAGGCATTCTTGTAACACTAATTTACCTTCTTCCACCAAAACATAAATTTCCAAAATGATGCATCTCATCCCATGCATATCCTGCATCATAATGCTAAAAATAGACAATATGGGAGAGTTGGTTATACATTCCAAGTGATGAATATGAATACATTTTTTATTATATGTATATGCATCTCAACAACCTGTATACTTTGCGTTAAATCATAAATTATCATCATAATTTCATCATTTCAAGTACATAACCATATATCATGTTTATCAATTAAACTCATAGCAAAGTATATACACATACACATTGTTTCCCTTCACCATATTGGGCTAACGCAAATATCATCATCCATAGATAAGGTCTTTTGTTTGTATTCATATTTTGTATGTTGTCTTTAGGTATCTTTTCACCCATGGGTATTAAGCTCAATACTAGGGTTCTAGTGTTGGATTTTGCTTACAACAATAATGAAAACTAGGTTAGTGATGACTTCATAAACGATCATCTATTGGTTCTAGTCTTCCTCTTGCTTGGCATGGTTTTCTTGGAGAGCCTTGATGTTAACCTCAAGTTTAAGGACTTTCTTCTCCATATTGGAATTCTCTAGAAGAAGTTGGTTAAACTTTGCCTATAATGCCTTCTGAGTGTCTTTACTAGTAAATTATTTTAGTTTAGCCTCCTTAGCTCGGTTTGTAGCCAATGTCAGCCCATGCTCTAATTTTTTATTTTTCTTCATCTTATTTCTCAAGGCTACCTCAACATTGTTCTTTTGGGCCCGAACCTTCTTCATTGTCTCAAAGCACTCGTGGCTTCCTAGGTGGAGGTGTATGCTTTCACAAGGGATAGCAGAACAACAACCAATTCTACCATGTTCCACAGCATGGCCTGTGAAGCAATTTAGACTTGATCATTAGAGAATTCCTTCTAAAGATGGAACGGAATGTTGAACCTCACTTGGTTACGTTTAATTTGATCCAGGTATTCAGAGAAGCTAAAGTATAAAATCTTTTCCTCCTTCTCTTCTAAGGTCGGGGCACTTTTCCTTCTTGGTGGTCCTGAAGCCAAAATAGTAGCATGGCTCACCCCTACATCGACCAAGATCAGTTACACCTTTGACCTTTTAGGTTCCCGGTAGACCACCTCTTTCTCGGGGTGCCAGAAATACTTTTTCTTCTTCTCCGTTGTGGCTACTGCCTTCAAAGTTCAACTCTAAACTTCCAACCTTGTCGTCTAGAATGCTTTTCTCCTTAGCCACAAATTTGGTCCCCTTTGCTTCAGCAAGACATTATTCTTTCCAATGACAAAAGATTCCTTGCCTCTCTCTATTGCTGAAGTTTGGCAAGTATATTATGCTTCTACATCTCTTCTATAAATCAAAACACAAGACTAGTTATCATATTGGTTATTTAAATACAAAACTAATACAAGTTTTGAAAGAAATATTACTCATATAGGCATCCTAGCAAGACGTATCCCTCAGAGAGCCCTTCAAGAGATTTTGCTAAACTTGGAAAATTCTCTTAAAGCTTGGATCACCTTCCTAGACTCTAGCGAGAGCTCATCCTTATTAAAAAGGTAAGCATTGCTCATTAAAAAGAAATGTTTGTGGGACCCTCTAGTATAGAATTTCATAGAGAAATCAAAATTCTCCTAGAACACCATCTTCCCCTCTTTGATCTTCACCTCGACAAATGAATGTTTGAAGTTAATATCATCCATCTTAGCCAAATTTATGTAAAACTTAAATATGACAATGTAAGCATTGCAGCAAAAGTTGATATATTCAAGGCCGCTACTCTTGTTACCTTGGTGTACCACACCATAATAGTAAAAAACAAGGGTAGCGGCCTTGAATATATCAACTTTTGTTGCTTGCTTGGTGTATTCCCTTAATACTTGTAAAGCTTTTATTAAGCCCTAGTTATTCAAATGAAGCTGGCTCGGGGAAAAATTGAGAAATTTGAGTACCCTTTGTTAACCAAGTGGCCTCAATTACTCAAGAGGGGGGTGAATTGAGTATTAAAAATTTTCTTTGGAATGCTTTTGAAATTAATTCTTTTGTAATCAATTTGATAAATATGAATAATACACAAAAGAACAAGTAATAATATTAAAAAATTAATCATGATACTCTTTTAGCACTTAGAGAGTAATAATTGAATTTAAAACAATTAATTAAACAATTTATATCAAGTTAATTGTATACTTAAGCAAATTAAATCACAATGATAAAGGAGTTTAGGGAAGAGAGATTTGTAAACCGATATAACAGTTCCACCACACCGGTGTACGTCTCGCCTTCAAGTTACCCACTTGAAGGATTCCACTATTGAGAATTTAAGATACAAGCTTTGAGCAATTACAGCTTCTTAGTGTCCCACACTCAAGAACTTAATCCTCACAAGCAAAAGGGCAACCCATCCAATCTCACAGCCTCTCAATTTTACAAGGTAGAAACCCAACCCAAAAACTCTCAGAATTTGTGTAGGTGATTTTACAAGTGTAACTCTCTCAATAGAGTGGATATACAAATTTTAATCACTTGAAAAATATTTTCCTCTCTTAGAAAAGAATATGCAAATTTAGTACTCAAAAAAATATTTTTCTCACAATATAACTCTCAAAAAATAATTGTAAAGGAAATGAAATAAAGAGTAAAATGCTTAAGAAATAATAACAGAGAATGCAGCTTTGGTTTTTCGTTGCTTGCTTGGTGTGTCTCTGCCTCTTCATTTCTTCTCTATTTAAAGGTGTTTCAAAGGCAAAGTTTTCAATCCCCGTTCCTTAATTTATGTTGTTTATTAATCCATGTTTTCAAGCTTCCTTGGTTTTTGACTTGAAGAATGAAATTGTCTTCCTTAATCAATGCAAAGCTGTTTTAGTTTGAGTTTCGAGAGAATCAGCACAACTTCAGTTCCTGATAACCTAAAATGGTATTTTTCACATTTCCCAGACAATTACTCACGTAGGAATCGATTCCTGCAGTGCATGAATTGATCCCCAGCTTCCAATATATGCAATGAATCGATTCCTGGGATTGTTGAATCTATTCCTAGGCTGTAAAACATAGGGGAATCGATTCCTTGCTTGTGTGAGTCAATTCTTGGCTTCAAGAAATGTAATGAATCGATTCCTGCATTAAATGAGTTGATTCTTGGGTCCTTTTACACATGGGAATTGATTCCTAGAGGGGTGAATCGTTTCCTAGACTTCTCCTGGAATTGTTTCCTTAATTTTTGATGCATTTTAATACGTTTTAGGTCCTGCTTGCATGGTTCTTTGCATGATTCTTGTTATTCACTTAACCCTTGTTTATTTCTTGATTTCTTAACTCATGTAAGCTTGATTTTCATGCTTCTAATTTTTCATTAATTTCTTTATACTACATCCTTTGGTATCCATGATTAATTTATCCATAATTTAATAAGTTTGATTCTTCACCTTTAATTGTTTGTCATTATCAAAACCTGTTTCAACATGAAAACACACCCTCATCTCAAACTCGTTCAGAAGGAACCTCACTCTAATCTTAGTGAATACTATTTCATACATGAAAAGGTATCATGACCCTAATACATGGTAGATACAGTCTGAAATAAAGGGAGAAATCACAAATAAAGTGGTCTTCATAGTTTTCACCAAAGTGTATCTTGAAGTCAGGGACCTCAATGTCATCTTCACTCATAGAATATTTAGAAGTGAGACTTAACAGTTCAACATAGACCCGTAAATACTAATCTTATGTCTTCTCTACAATCCAGTTGATTCAATATGCTAGGATGTTTGTTTTTATTGGGTCCGTAACCATAACTTTAGGGGAATTCATTTTGAAGTTTTATTCGGACGCTATCGAGGTTAATGTATATTCAGAAAATGGGATAAAGCAACATCCTCATTTAGATAGATTTTGAAATTAGGGCCAAACTCACTATTAGAGCCTATATATATAAGGGACATAGGTTTGGACTTGGATGACGAGTTAGAAGAGAGACACAATTCTGCTAGATACCAGTCCATCTCCTAACGGGTCAATGTCTTCCTTGAATGAAAGACTTTAGGGTTCATTGGTTGGGGTAGTATTGCAATGAAAGACCTATATCGCTAATCCATAGGATTTGGTGAAGTTTTACTGGTGCCACCCGTGGCTCACACTATGATGACACTGATGGCCATGACAGTGACTATGAAAGTATCTTTACTGACTCATTACTTGAATAGTCATCCCCATATCATCTTTGAAAAGTAGAAGTACAAGAATTTAAAGGTAAAGTATGTAAAGGAGGATGATGTAAGGGCTACCTTGGGAGAAGACGATGCACATATTTTCTTTGTACGAGCCAGTGAGTTAGCAATGCTTAAGACTGAGAATATCTCTGGTATTAGAGAAACAAGGGTTAGTCAAGCAAGCAAGTATCAAATATAGTGAAGTGGCCCTTTTTTATAGGCAAGGCTAGTGAGTCGAATGAGACGTGGGAATGGTTATGACGTAATAATCACACTTGTATGCATGAGGTTTCACATACCATCTGACAGGCGTGTAAGAAATAAAGTGTCATGACCAATCCCTATATGGCAAATATCTTATCAGAACCTTACCTCTTAAAAGACACGTCATATTGACTCCAAACATTGTATTTTGTTAAAAAACAAAATTGTAAATAATCATTGATAAGATCTGACTAGCTTAAATCAAGACAACACATATAACCCAATGAAGTAACTCCCAAGTCACTTCAACATGCTGTGAGGAAAATGATCTAGGCATGATATTGACCCAAATAGTATCAACCCTGAAACAATGATCCTTGGAATGGAACCACTTTTATGAGCACCTCATGACACCAGCTGAACCATACGTGATATTAACTTCTTAATCAGAGAGAGCCAAAGATTCACTAGGGGCATACCAGTTTCACACCTGTAAAGGATGTCAAAATTATGTATGACCGTGTCAGATTTATCCATCTTTTATAGATTCTATACTGACATATGCCAAGTAGGATGTTCTCACCATCCAAATCTATAAATACCATTCATTTACTCCTTATTAAGGTACGCTCACCAATGACGCTTGAATTTAGATATTGATTTATTTGGTATTAACTTAAGTATTAGAGTGTCTTTATAGGTGATACCTTATTTCGCCCTTCAACATAAGATACCAGTGAGTTGGTTGGATAAATTCACTACAAGACTTTTAGATCCCCGTTAGACTAAGAGACAAAATACCAGATCCCCATTGGATCGGTGTAACACGTAAGAGATAGATTCACCCAATACTAATATGGGACGTTTTATCCCCTATACCGAACAAACCATTAAGAATATTGCCTGAGCTCATGTTTTGCTTTATGGCACCCCCTATTGTTAGTAGATATTTGTGATCCAATGGGATTTACCAGTTTTCTAGTTTTGCTACCATTATCTCCAAGTTGTACCCTAGTTTCCTTATTCACAAGTTTGTTTTCCTTTACAACGCTACTACACAAATACTCTTCAGTAACATTTAGTTGGTTACATTTTAAAAAATGTTACTAATACTCAATAAAATTGATTTAGCAATAATTTTCCAGTAAAATGTTACCTATTAACTATTTTTTTTATTTGAAACATTTTTCAACTTACATACTATAAATCTCACTCTTGTTTTTTCATCTATGGCTCTTTAACTCTTTCTTTCTCCTTCTTTCTCTCTTTCTCTCTCTTATTTTTTCTCACCATGGTCTATTTATGACATCCCCTGCCTTTTCATCCTCAGACTCTACCATTTTCAGTGAGATCTTGTTATTTAGGGTGGGTTATTATTGATTCAATGATAAAGAGCATTTGTATGAACAATCTCTTGTAGCTGCAAAACAAGGCATTATCTCCACCACTAACACCTCTATTAGCAATAATGTTGTTCTTAACCTAAGAACTTTAGTCTGCATCGAGAGTGCAAGGATAAGAAAGGTTTGATCGATCATTTATGGATTCTTGCTTTCCAAATCTGATTATCTTATTTTTTAATTAATTGATTGATTAATTAAATGAAAAGAGAATATCTATTTCATTGGGGTTCCATGCACAGAGGAAAAGAAGATTAGGGTAAAATATCTTAAGAATAAAGTGAAAATATGAATATTCATTATTAGTTCCTTCAATTTGTAAAATTAATGAGTTAACCGCTAGAATCTTTTCCTTCATAATATATGAGCAAATCCTAAATTTTGATTAACTTACATCAATTTAATGTTTTCATATCCAGTCTTTAAATTCAAATTTCAATAACTTGTATATGCATAACATAAATTTTGTAAGGAATTTAAATTTGATTTTTCTAATTTTAATGTAAAGAATTATAAAATATCTTGACATAGGGATTGCATAATAGTTTTGGAATACCTTCATGTTGTTCTGGACAATACAATTGTTGTGAAGACTTTATTAACGAAGTCCTTATTTCTTAAAAAACATGAATCAGTAAAGAAGTGGTGAAGCATTTGAACTTTATAAGTGTTGTTATCTTTTTTTCCTCTTCTCCTTAGCATACTGAATTTGGCATATGGGGTTTGGTTTGGTTATTTTGTAAGTGTCCTTTATTAACTAGAATGTATCTAGTGGTTTGAGTTATAGGAGTGAAGCGGTAGATGGTTGACAATTTGCTAGATAGGTGCTTCTTGACTAGTGTATTTTGCGTATATTTTCCTTCATTTTTTAAAGAGATGTGTAATTCTTGTATTGTATTTTTTGCCCTTTCATTTGAGTTCAAGGTTTATCATATGGTTAATTTGGCATTACGGGAAATTCTTCGTAAATAATTTAAAACCCAAAATTTTCATCATTGATTAGTTCATGCATTATAAGAATAATAATCTTTTTTTTCTTTTTAATTTTTCTTACACCATTCCCACAAACTCTAATTATGTACATAAACTATTAACAGGATGAAATTTAAATTATCCTAACTTTAAGAAATGATAATAACTGAGGTAAGGTGGATCAAGTAGTCTAGTTATCTTAAGGATTGTTATCATTTATCTTCCTTTTGAAAGTACCTTCTAATGTCAATGTAAAGAGGAAGCACACACTAGAACTTTTATCCCTAATAAAAAAAAGAATCCCAATTGTGAATATGCATACTGTTAAAAAAGAAAAAAAAGGAGTTCAAAAAGGGTTAATTAGGATGTTGCTTCTAGCAAATGCTTTGTCTAACTTTCATTAATTTCTTTCCCCTTGGATTGCTTAGCTTCGGTCCCTAGTTTTATAAGATTTTCTCTAATGGAGCCAAGAATCATTCATTGTCTCCTAGGAAATTTCTTGTCATCTTTTTGGCTTCTAGTAAGTACAAGTAATTTTCTTATATGATAAATTGAGTTACTATGGCTGGCTTTTATTGCATTCTCATAACACTATTATTGATTCTTACCAATTGTGTGCCTTGATGTAATTCTTAATTTAGCCTTTGCGTTGAGCCTTCTACATTTCATAATTAGGCATATATTGATTATGTTAAGCGGCACAACTTCAATAGAGGTAATCGCTTATGTCAAGGATAGACATGCATGGGATTATTGTTAAATTATGATTGAGACCCCAGCGTATTCATGTTATCTCAATGTATGAATTGTGTAACAACCCAAATTTTAGAAAATAAATTAATTAAATAATGATGATTAATTATTTAACGTTCTGAACTGATAGGATAAATAACTGACAGTAACTATGGATTGTTGGTAAATTTTAAAATTTACCAAAACCAGATGACTTAACAGAAGATGTGGAACCCATTAAATCACTTTGGGGCATTTAATGCATTTAAAGTCATAAGGATTTTATTATGGTTATGATGATATGGTCAAATAATTCTTGATGTTGAAGAGATATTTATTCGGACACTACATATGTTATTAAACGGTGAATAACGAATGGTAATGAATTTAATAAAATTGTAAATCCTCTCTTTTTCCTCTTCTCATTACCGTGTATTTCCCTCTTTTGTTCTACATTCTATTGGCTAAAGGTTAAATGGAAAGGAAGAACTTTTGGTCAATGGCTTGGTGCACCACATTAACCAATGTCAAGGACCAATTTTACAACATTTCTTCCCTCTCTCTTTTTAATTTAAAGTGCCTTCTTACTCCCTTTCACTCTCATTTGCTTTTCTTCTTCTTCCTTGTGCCCTATGACCGTCTCCTCCTTTTAGCCTTTCTTTGTGCAATTTCCAAATCTAGATCCTAGTCTGAATGACAAGGTAGGGCCATATAATCGCTCAGATTACTTCTCTTGAGGTAGGAGTGGGGTTATATATTCTAAATACATGAATTAGAAATGTTGATGATTATTATATCGTAATATGGATCATATTTGCCTTGCTTTGATTATGGTGTTATAGTGTAATGAATGACTAGATATTTGTTGTGATGGCAAATATGTTGATGCATTTGGAATATATGCATCATGTGTTATTGTGGTCAAATTGTATATGTGTTGTCATGTTTGGAAATGTGTGTGCCTATGAAACAGTACGTGAAACTTTGTATTTCACCATTAATGATGATAAGATATTGTGCAACACATCTATGAATAATATTGAAAGATAATAAGTGTTGTTGTGATGCCATTGTTGAAATAATTGAAATTGAATTGATGAAGATGATAAAGATGCCACACATGACAATCTTGAAACAATGGCAATACTTGAATAACCTAAAATCCACAAAATAAAGATGGTGGTGATGAGAATGACAATTGATGAATGGTGAGTGGCATGATAGGATACATAGTGTGAGATTGCATATGATTTGTATCTACATTGCATCCATGGCATATTTGCATAGCTAGTGGTATGGAATGTTAGGGGTTCCTCAGGTTGGTCCAATGGGAGGGTGGCTTTGTGCACGAGCATGTTTACCTAGTGATTTAGTCATGGAATCACAAAGCTGCCCATGCTTAATCACGGGGGTTACATGTGGTTGACCCGGTAGGGGTGGCTCTTTGAGGAGCAGGTGTCCCCAGTGGTCCTATTGAATCATAACTGCCATGGTAAGGTTCATGGTTGGCCCGCAACACCATTTTTATGTTGACGTTGTTAACCGTGGTCATGGTGAAAATGACTGGTGTTGCATAATGGGTAATGTGGTTTGGTACTAGTAAAATTGAGATTTTATTATACATATATATACATGAAATTGAACTTGAAACAATGATATACATATAATATGCTAAGTTCAACAATATTCCTTAGGTGACTAACACTAATTCCTAAGCATTAAACCCTAATCCCTTAGGTGTTCAGTGACAGAGAAATCTAATGCGAAATTAGGGATCGAACCCTAACTATTCACCTACTTACTAGGCCTGAATTAGTTAGGATGCTAAAAGTTACCTAAGCCTCAACCATGATTCCTAACTGGTGAGATTCTTCATCAGATCTGGATTTGTCAATCCAGCAATGGAACTCCACTCCTCAGCTTGTTCTCCTCATGATTCAGAAGTTGAATTCCTCAATACACCGTCAAGAATTCATTGCAAGCCTTCGTAATCCCAACCCTAAGGGTTTAGAAACCCATGGAAATGGATTCAGAGAATGGAATGTGGAGAGACATGGACGAGAGAATTTAGAGAGAGAAAAGAATTAGAGTGAGATTGGAAATGAGAAAGTGAATCGTGTTATTGCTTCTGTGTGTGTCTCCCCTTTTTTTACAGAGTATATACAAGTATATATATATAACTTACAGCTAGCTAACTAACTAACTAATTACAAGACACATTTAATTAATAATTAAACTAACTAACTAATTATATGATTACAGAGAAATAATTAATTACAAGACATTACTTAAATTACTAAGATACAAAAGAACGACAATTGATACAAAATAATTAAAAAAACCACTGCAGCTTGACGTTAAAGGAGAAGGAAACACTGGACAAGGAGAATTCAAGCTTAAGCTTGACCCAAGGGCGCTTGAGCATGATGTAAAATTCAGGGTGCAGTGTGTAACATCCCGATTTAAAAATTAATTACCGAATGAAATTAAGCCATTAAAATAATAATTGCAAAGTGGAAAATTACTTGTTAATTATAATTAACTTAATTAATTTAACTTAAGAAAATAATGGCTGATTAATTGTGATTAATTATTAATAGCTGGCTGCTTGTGATTAGTGTGTGACGTGAGTGGACTACCATTCACAAACTCCCACCCCACTCTTCTTCTCTTCATACGCATATACATATGTCCAGAGCCACTGTTGTTATTCATTTCCCTTCAGACTTCCTCTTCCGCTACTTCTCTTCTCTTCGTTCTCTCTTCTCTTCTTCTTCTTCGCTCTTCTTCTTCTCCCCTGTTCTTTGTTCTCTATTTCTGGAAACCCACGACGATGGTGCTGCAGAAGATTCAGAGTTTCCTTCTGTTGCTGAAGGACGATCATCGAAGCGGAAGAAGAACAGTTCCCTGTTCCCGAGCCGATTGCAGAATACAACGGCGTTCAAGGGGGTTGGACGAGTGGGAGTACTGGACGAAGCAACAAGGCAGAGGATCAACGTCAAAACAGAGGAGCCTCTCGGAGTCTCTTAGTTGATAGGTGATGACATATCTTTTTACCTTTAATTACTTACTCTGTTTGTCTGTTTTATCTACTGTTAAATTATAATAACTATGTTTTAGCGTAATTTGTCAGTAATCTCCATTTGTAATTTTTATTTCACTACTTGCTAGTGATCACTGTTTTCTTATTTTTACTGTTACTATTGAGTGTTGTATTTTGTGATTTATGTTTTCCTTTACTATTACTGTTTATTAGTGATGGTTGTTTTTAATTTCTACTGTTCCTGTTTCTTTTGCATCAATTAGTATGTTTAAAATAATTTAAGCTTGCATGAATGTTTAGTTCTAAAATAAAATTTATTGAATTAACTGAGTTTAATTTGATTTTATTTTATTTTGCAGACTATCAAATTATTGGAAGCTTCATGATTATTTTGCAAATAAATTACCCTCCTCCAAGTACAAATTCACATTAATTACTTTTTCTTAACAAGTATATTAATGTGAAATTGTTTAAGCCTTATCCATGCTTCAAAAATAAACAAAATAAACTCCTACTTTCTACCAAGTATGTAACGTGAATTGTGAAGTGATGTTGGAGACCTTGTTCACGTTAATACTCTCTAAAAATGCAAGAATTTTTCATGCATCATATCTTGCTTCATGACAATGCCTTACATAATCAAACATCATGGCCTACCATTATTCCTCATTCACGTGAAAGCAAGCTCCAATTGGACAAATAAAGCTTGACTTGGTCCATGCAAATTGAATAAAGAAAACAAGGTGTAGCAAAAGGAATTTACGTTGGAAGCATGGGAATTTTCAATTCAAATTCAGCAATTCACATGAAGACAAGGTACCAAGAGACCAATATTTTAATGCAATAAATTGGTCACAAAATAATTCCAACAGCTGCAGCATTACAAGGGCAATGTGACAAGTTTTCATGTGAAAACAAATACAAGTCTTGGTCATCACCTAACAAGG
This sequence comes from Clitoria ternatea, assembly GCA_037962975.1. NCBI lineage: Eukaryota > Viridiplantae > Streptophyta > Magnoliopsida > Fabales > Fabaceae > Clitoria > Clitoria ternatea. The sequence goes on from CM075671.1 coordinate 113,111,509, forward strand.
CCCCATGTACCAATTAATTAAAGGCAAGAATGACAAGGCCAAGCATTTTAACGTGAATGTGCTCTCCTAAAGTGCAGAATGCCTTTGCAAAATTATTGTCATAATATGCATAAAAAAATTAAAAAGAGAAAAGCTTTACAAGGGACCCCTTCTTGCAATGGTTTCAACGTGAATGACCTTGCTGTTGGCAGCAGAAAATAGGCACAAAACAACAAGTTTTCAACAATAAAAGCTGCTGAAAAACAAGAGAAATTCGAACAGCAACAGCAAGAATTTTGAAACAGCAACAGCAGTGAAAAATGGACAACAAACAGCAAGCTTTCCAACGTGAATTGCCTCTTAAAATTGCAGAATATTATCGCAATAAAGTGACACTATTTTGGAAAAAGAAGGAAACATAGCAAGTGCAATAAATCCATGGCAATACATAGCAAAATGGTATGTTCCCTTAAGTGCAAAAATGGAAACGTGAAGTGTAGAATGGCAAGGTGATGGGCTGGATTTTTAATGCAAAAAATTCAGCCAAGAAAGCTCTATAAATTAGAGCCAAGAACTGAGAAAAAAAATGTGTGTTCAGAGGAGAGGAGCAAAGGAATTGTTGGAGCAGAGAAGCAGTGGACAGCAGCAGGAGAAATAGAGGAAGAATTCGGGAGAACGTCATTCCGGGTTCGGTTTTTATTTTGTTTTAATTATGGAGGGCTAAAACCCTTAGATTGATTTTCTTGGAGGTTAATGTAATATTATTTTTGAGGTTTTGATTTTTAATACATTTCCTTGTTATTTAATCTCTTCATAATTCTAGCTCAATTATTTAATATCTATATTGTTTAATTAAGTTGTATGCTTAATCAATTTAATTATATAGTTAGAATTGAATAAAAATTATATTAAGATAGATTAAGAAATATACATGCTTAATGAATGTTTCAAAATCAATCTTGATAGTTGTGGTTTGCTTAATTCCATAACGTTGAAGTTAGATTATGTATGTAGGCGATGTTCTATATATGTTCAATAATTCCTAGAATTTAAAATCTTGACTCCTTTTGCTTAATTAGGATACTTGATTAAAATCTTCATTTTTAAATGAAAGTAAAGGAATTACAAATTAAAAGACGCTTAGTTGATTAATTCAAATTGAACTAAGAGATCAATAATAAGGAAAGTGTATAGAATTCTTTTCAAATCCAAGGATAAAATAAATTGCAATACTCCAAGAAAATCAATCGTTCGTTATTTATTTGTTTCACATTTATTCTATATTCTTGTATTCTATATTAACTTTCTGTGACAATTAAACAAACCCCCCTAATGTATACTTGTTGAACTTCTGTTTGTAAAAATAAATTCTAGTTGTTTTATTTTGGTTTGTTAAAATTAGTTTAAGACTTGATTTTCCTAAATTTTTATGTTGATCTTCGTGAGAGAACGACCTAGGTTGACACCCTAGTACTACATTAATTAATTTTAATGTACTAATTTGATGGGACCACGACAGCCAACGTCAAATTTTGGCGCCGTTGCCGAGGATCAACGATCTTTAGGAAAATTGTTGTTTTAAATTAATTTTTTTAAAAAAAATTCAAAAAAATATTATATATATATAAAAAATTACTTTGTTTGTTTGTTTTATTTTATTTCTTTTGCATGATTTAGGATTCTTATTATATATTGCTCATTATCATGAAATATCTTGTTGTATGCTATGTATGACTAGAAGGACTTTTGGGCATTTATATTCATTTGATCCTGAAATTGATAGAACTTTTCATAGGTTAATCAGAGAAGCTAGATTTAATAATAATTTTGTTGATATTGATAGTGATAGTATCTCATCTGAATCTGTTAAAAATAATTCTGAAAATTTTTCTGATATGGCTGGACCTCGTGAGAGAACTCTTAAAGAATTAGCTGCACCTGAATTAACATACGAAAGTTTGTGTATTCAATATCCCGAAGAGGATGTCCTTTTCATGCTTAAGACCGGACTTATACACTTATTGCCTAAGTTTCATGGTCTTGCGGGTGAAGATCCGCACAAACACCTCAAAGAATTCCACATTGTGTGTTCCACAATGAAACCCCAAAACGTTCAAGAAGACCATGTCTATCTTAAAGCGTTTCCTCATTCTTTAGAGGGTGTTGCTAAGGATTGGCTCTACTACCTTGCTCCAAGATCAATCACAAGTTGGAATGACTTAAAGAAAATGTTCTTGGAAAAATTCTTTCCTGCCTCTAGAACAACTACAATCCGTAAAGACATATCTGGCATTAGGCAACTCTCTGGAGAAAGTCTTTATGAGTATTGGGAGAGATTCAAGAAACTCTGTGCAAGTTGCCCTCACCACCAAATTTCTGAACAACTTCTTCTTCAGTACTTTTATGAAGGTCTGCACCACGTTGATCGCAACATGATAGATACGGCAAGTGGAGGAGCTTTAGGAGATATGACTGCTGCTGAAGCAAGAAACTTGATTGAGAAGATGGCATCCAACTCTCAACAATTTGGTGTGAGAAATGATTCTTTCAAACCTATGTTTGATTCCAATTCTAGTTAATCTGGAATTAAATTGGAGAGCAAACTTGATGCTCTCACCACTCTGGTCACACAATTAGCAGTAAATCAAAAATCTATGACTGCTAAAGTATATGGCATCTGTACTTCACAAGAGCACCCCACTGATTGTTGTCCTTCTCTACAAGAAAAGGGTAATGATAATCCCTAAGCCTATGCAGCTAACATCTACCATGATAGACCTCCACCACAACAACAACAACAAAACCATGACCTTTCCACCAATAGATACAACCCAGGTTGGAGGAACCATCCAAACTTGAGATGGGGGAACCAACAACAAAATCCCCAACCCCCATTTCAAAACAATGCACCAACCTTCCAAAGATCTACACCTCAACCATCCACAAGTGGCCCTTCTTTGGAGGATCTGGTGAAACAAATAGCTGTATAGAACTTGGATTATCAACAGAGGAATGATGCCACCATCCAAAGTTTAAGCAACCAAATTGGGTAATTGGCTTCATCATTGAACCAGTTACAGTCTCAGAACTCTGACAAGTTACCATCTCAACCAGCTGCAAATCCAAGAAATTTGAGTGCAATTCAGTTAAGATCAGGTAAGAACCTTGAAGTACCCACACCCAAGGAACCTCAGAAACAAACAACTGAGCCTGTAATAGTTGAGAATGATGTACCCTCTTCAAGCAAATCTGAGATACAACCACCCCAAATTCCACCTCATATCCTTCTTCCTTTCCCACCAAAAGCAATTCCAAGTAAGAAGATGGAAGAAGTGGACAAAGAAATTTTGGATACTTTTAGGAAAGTGGAAGTAAATATACCTCTTCTTGATGCAATCAAGCAAATTCCCAAGTATACCAAATTTCTAAAGGAATTATGTACTCACAAAAGGAGACTCAAGGGCAATGAAAGGATAAGCATGGGAAGAAATATATCTGCACTGCTTGGTAAGGAAGTTCCAAATATTCTTGAGAAATGCAAGGATATAGGTACATTTTCTATACCCTGTATCATAGGCAATAACAAATTTGAAAATTACATGTTAGATTTAAGAGCTTCAATAAATGTTATGCCTATGTCTGTTTTCAAATCTCTGTCTCTTGGAAATTTACAACCTACTGGTGTAGTGATTCAACTAGCCAATAGAAGTACTGCTTACCCTGCTGGAGTCATAGAGGATGTTTTGGTTCAGGTAGAACAACTTGTTTTCCCTGCTGACTTTTTCGTACTTGATATGGAAGAAGGTATGTCTCACATTCCTGTTCCTATCATTTTGGGAAGACCATTTTTGAAAATAGTCCGAACCAAAATAGATGTTCATTCTGGAACTTTCTCTATGGAATTTGGTGACACGAGAGTTCAATTTAATATTCTTGATGCCATGAAATACCCATCTGAAAATCATTTTGTTTTCCAAATTGACATTATTGATGAACTAGTTTTTGAACATTTTTCTAATGTTGATTTGGAATGCATAAAGGATTCAAACAAATGTTTTGCATGCAATGATTCTGGAAGCTGTGATATTTGTGTTGAAATTGATAAATACATAATTTCTGATTTAGAGTCTTTAGATATACCTGTTAACCATAAGGAGCTGAATGCAGGATTTCAAGAAAATTCTAACAAAATTTTTAAGGTGCAAGTAACGGAATCAAAATCTACTTTGTTAGTTCCATCTGTTTTGCAGGCACCTAAGTTAGAATTGAAACCCCTACCTGAGAACCTCAAGTATGTATACTTAGGGGATGATGAACAGCTCCCGGTGATAATTTCCACTTCTCTTGATGAAATCAAGAAGAAAAATTATTGCAGGTACTGAAAAGACATAAGAAGGCTATAGGCTGGACATTGGCAAACATTCCTGGAATTAGCCCATCCATGTGCATACATAGAATATTTCTGGAGGAAAATACTAAAGCAGTAAGACAGCCTCAAAGGAGACTCAACCCTGTAATCCTTGATGTTGTTAAGAAGGAAATTACCAAGCTTCTACAAGCAGGAATCATTTATCCTATCTCTGACAGTCAATGGGTGAGTCCAATTCAAGTGGTTCCTAAGAAAACAAGGATCACAGTTGTGAAGAATGAGAAGGATGAGTTGATCCCAACTAGAGTTCAGAATAGTTGGAGAGTCTGTATTGATTACAGAAGACTTAACCAAGCAACCAAGAAGGACCATTTTCCTTTACTCTTCATTGATCAAATGCTTGAGCGTCTCGCAGGTAAGTCTCACTACTATTTTCTTGATGGATTCTCTGGATATTTTTAGATTCACATTGCACCTGAGGATCAAGAAAAGACCACATTCACCTGTCCCTTTGGCACATTTGCTTATAGGAGAATGCCCTTTGGCCTATGCAATGCTCCTGGAACCTTTCAAAGATGCATGATAAGTATTTTTCATGATTTCATTGAAAATTGTATAGAGGTGTTTATGGATGATTTTACTGTTTATGGATCTTCATTTGATGTATGCCTTGATAGTTTGGATAAAGTTTTAAACAGAAGTATTGAAACTAACCTTGTCTTGAACTATGAAAAATGTCATTTTATGGTAAAACAAGGAATAGTTTTAGGACATGTAATCTCTAAGAAAGGAATTGAGGTAGATCCTGCTAAGATAGGAGTCATATCACATTTACCTTACCCCTCTTGTGTTCGAGAGGTTCGTTCTTTTCTTGGTCATGCAGGTTTCTACAGGAGATTCATAAAAGATTTCAGTAAGAAGGCTAGGCCACTATCCAGTCTGCTTCAAAAGGATATGGTATTTGAATTTGATGAAAAGTGTAAGGAGGCTTTTAATTGCCTCAAGCAAGCATTGACCACTACCCCAATAATCCAAGCACCTGATTGGACAGCCCCATTTGAATTGATGTGTGATGCCTCTAATTATGCATTGGGAGCTGTCCTTGGTCAAAAGATTGACAAGCAGCCTAGGGTCATCTACTATGCATCCAAAACTTTAGATGCCGCCCAGGTAAATTACACCACTACTGAAAAAGAGCTCTTGGCAATTGTTTTTGCATTAGATAAGTTCAGATCTTACCTACTTGGTTCTTGAGTAGTTGTCTATACTGACCATGCAGCTCTGAAGTATTTGTTAAAGAAAGGTGAGTCCAAGCCAAGATTAATTCGTTGGATGCTCTTGCTCCAAGAGTTTGACTTAGAAATTCGTGATAGAAGTGGAACGCAAAACCTTGTGGCAGACCATTTAAGCAGAATTGAGAATGCTCCTGATTCGGCACCTATTCGGGACCATTTTCCCGATGAACAACTCATGAGTGTTTCTAATTCTTTTGATACACCTTGGTTTGCTAACATTGTAAATTATCTTGTTGCTTCTGTTTTTCCAGTATATGCATCCAAAAACCAAATTTCAAAATTAAAAAGTGATGCAAAATATTATATATGGGATGACCCGTATTTGTGGAAGTTATGTAATGATCAGGTGATTCGGAGATGCATTCCTGATCAAGAGATAGAATCAGTTCTTCGATTCTGTCATGCTTCACCAGTTAGTGGACATTTTGGTCCACAAAGAACAGCAAGGAAGGTGTTGGACTCTGGTTTATACTGGCCCACCATTTTTAAGGATGCATGGAGAATTTGTAACACCTGTGAGAAATGCCAAAGAACTAGAAATGCTATCACATGGCGTCAACAGATGCCTCAGCAACCTATGTTGTTTTGTGAAGTATTTGATGTTTGGGGCATTGATTTTATGGGCCCATTTCCTCCATCCTTTGGTTTTACTTACATTCTGTTAGCTGTAGATTATGTTTCTAAATGGGTGGAAGCTAAAGCCACCAGAACTAATGATGCTTGAGTTATTGTGGATTTTGTTAGATCTCAAATTTTTTGCAGGTTTGGCATTCCCAGAGCAATCATTAGTGACCAAGAGACACATTTCTGCAACAGGACCATGCAAGCTATGCTCAGGAAGTATGGGGTTGTTCATAGAGTCTCTACTCCATATCACCCCTAAACCAATGGACAAGCAAAAGTCTCTAATAGAGAAATCAAAAGAATCCTGGAGAAGATAGTACAGCCTAATAGGAAAGATTAGAGCAGAAAATTGGATGATGCTCTTTGGGCACATAGAACAGCTTTTAAGGCACCTATAGGAATGTCTCCCTATAGAATTGTTTTTGGTAAGGCGTGTCATCTTCCAGTGGAGATTGAGCATCGTGATTATTGGGCTATAAAAGCTTGCAACTTAGCAGTTGATCAAGCAGGTAAAGAAAGGAAATTACAACTGAATGAGCTTGATGAGATCCGTTTGACAGCCTATGAGAATTCAAAATTCTACAAGGAGAAAACATGGAAATTCCACAATAGCTCAACAGCTAGGAAAGAGTTTGCTGTCGGACAGAAAGTGCTACTGTTTAATTCTCGGTTGAAACTGATGGCCGGGAAATTGCGCTCCAAATGGGAAGGACCGTTTATTGTCACTAATGTATTTCCCCATGGAGCTGTTGAAATAAAGAGTGAGAACTCCAACAAAAGCTTCAAGGTTAATGGACAACGCTTGAAGCCATTTCATGAAAATCCTTCACTTGTAGATATCACAATGGAGGAACATGCTTTGGGGGAACCACTTCTTGATCCCCCTTGAGGGAGTTTTTCTTAACCCATCTCTTTACTTTTCATTCTACTGTCTATTCTGTATGCTCTGTCTTACATTGAGGACAATGTATGGTTTAAGTATGGGGGTGGGATTATTCTTGTATATTGTTTTGGGATTATTTTTTATGTGAATTATGATTTTTAAAAAAAATAAAAAAAAGAATTAAAAATAAAAGATTGTGTATGTTTTTGTTTTAAAATGGCATGTTTTATTGGAATTTTAAGATATGCATGAGTAACAGGTAAATTCTTTCATGTCTGATATAAGCTTAATGATACGTTATAATTTGAACTCAAGCATTTTTGGTATGTTGAGAATGACATGATAATTGAGAGATGATCCTATATGATGGAATTATACCTTGTGAGATTTTTGAGCCTTAAAAATTTTGATGGATCACTTTAAACCATCTTAATTCTTTCATGTGTGATAAATTCCTGAATGCTTACATCCTAATTTTTGTCTTGTTTCATGATGATACTTGAAACTGATATAAATGTATTTGAAATGACACAGGCATTTCGTTCAATTTAGCCACTAAGCCATATAAGCCTACCATGAATAAATCATCCTTTGTTAGCCCCTTTGAGCCTATTTAACCATTTCTTTGTTGCAGCTCAAATAAGCTATGGACGAAAAACCAAAAATATACCTACCTTAAGGAATAGATTGGAGCTTTGGAATCAAGTCAAAAACAGGCATTCAAATAATTGTGGGGGTGTACAAAAAAGAGTTCTAACTCTTGTTTCAAGTGTTATGCAATCACATAAGAAAAAGATAAAAAAATATTGATGAATAAATGAAAAAAAATAATAATAAAATAAAATTTCTTGATGATTGTGACCAAATATGATACAATAAATGTTTTACCCTCACTGTTTGCCAGTTAAATTAAATTGCTCCATCATTCTTTTTGGTATCTAAACTTATTTTCCAAGATGTTACCACCCACTTTCACCTTGGCCACATTACAACCCTAAAAAGCCTATTGATCTATACATGCATTTGTGTTGATTGTGGAATTGAGAAACTTGCCAAATTTTTGGACTGTCTGTTTTTTAGGAAATATTTTGAGTGTATACACAAACCCAAAACACTGGAGAGTTGAGAGTATATCTTGTGAGGCTCTGTCACTTATGATTTTCCTTTCAGTTTGATTTAATTCTCACATGCCTAAGTGTTTGGATGATTTTTATACATATCCTGATGCTTTGTATTCTACATGTCAGACAACTCCTGTATCTCTATATATTTTAAAACTCAATAATGTGCATGCCAATTCTGTGTGTTTACTGTATTTCAATTTTAATGTTTTCAATAAAGTGTGAAGCTTGTTTTTATTCTGATTTTGCCCAGGAGTGCAAAAGAGTAAGTGTGGAGGTATTTGATGACATATCTTTTTACCTTTAATTACTTACTCTGTTTGTCTATTTTATCTACTGTTAAATTATAATAACTGTGTTTTAGCGTAATTTGTCAGTAATCTCTATTTGTAATTTTTATTTCACTACTTGCTAGTGATCACTGTTTTCTTATTTTTACTGTTACTATTGAGTGTTGTATTTTGTGATTTATGTTTTCCTTTACTATTACTGTTTATTAGTGATGGTTGTTTTTAATTTCTATTGTTTCTGTTTCTTTTGCATCAATCAGTATGTTTAAAATAATTTAAGCTTGCATGAATGTTTAGTTCTAAAATAAAATTTATTGAATTAACTAAGTTTAATTTGATTTTATTTTATTTTACAGGCTATCAAATTATTGGAAGCTTCATGATTATATTGCAAATAAATTACCCTCCTCCAAGTACAAATTCACATTAATTACTTTTTCTTGACAAGTATATTAATGTGAAATTGTTTAAGCCTTATCCATGCTTCAAAAATGAACAAAATAAACTCCTACTTTCTACCAAGTATGTAACGTGAATTGTGAAGTGATGTTGAAGACCTTGTTCATGTTAATACTCTCTAAAAATGCAAGAATTTTTCATGCATCATATCTTGCTTCATGATAATGCCTTACATAATCAAACATCATGGCCTACCATTATTCCTCATTCACGTGAAAGCAAGCTCCAATTGGACAAATAAAGCTTGACTTGGTCCATGCAAATTGAATAAAGAAAACAAGGTGTAGCAAAAGGAATTTACGTTGGAAGCATGGGAATTTTCAATTCAAATTCAGCAATTCACATGAAGACAAGGTACCAAGAGACCAATATTTTAATGCAATAAATTGGTCACAAAATAATTCCAACAGCTGCAGCATTACAAGGGCCATGTGACAAGTTTTCATGTGAAAACAAATACAAGTCTTGGTCATCACCTAACAAGGCCCCATGTACTAATTAATTAAAGGCAAGAATGACAAGGCCAAGCATTTTAACGTGAATGTGCTCTCCTAAAGTGCAGAATGCCTTTGCAAAATTATTGTCATAATATGCATAAAAAAAATTAAAAAGAGAAAAGCTTTACAAGGGACCCCTTCTTGCAATGGTTTCAACGTGAATGACCTTGCTGTTGGCAGCAGAAAATAGGCACAAAACAACAATTTTTCAACAATAAAAGCTGCTGAAAAACAAGAGAAATTCGAACAGCAACAGCAAGAATTTTGAAACAGCAACAACAGTGAAAAATGGACAACAAACAGCAAGCTTTCCAACGTGAATTGCCTCTTAAAATTGCAGAATATTATTGTAATAAAGTGACACTATCTTGGAAAAAGAAGGAAACATAGCAAGTGCAATAAATCCATGGCAATACATAGCAAAATGGTATGTTCCCTTAAGTGCAAAAATGGAAACGTGAAGTGTAGAATAGCAAGGTGATGGGCTGGATTTTTAATGCAAAAAATTCAGCCAAGAAAGCTTTATAAATTAGAGCCAAGAACTGAGAAAAAAAATATGTGTTCAGAGGAGAGGAGCAAAGGAATTGTTGGAGCAGAGAAGCAGTGGACAGCAGCAGGAGAAACAGAGGAAGAATTCGGGAGAACGTCATTCCGGGTTCGGTTTTTATTTTGTTTTAATTATGGAGGGCTAAAACCCTTAGATTGATTTTCTTGGATGTTAATGTAATGTTATTTTTGAGGTTTTGATTTTTAATACATTTCCTTGTTATTTAATCTCTTTATAATTCTAGCTCAATTATTTAATATCTATATTGTTTAATTAAGTTGTATGCTTAATCAATTTAATTATACAGTTAGAATTGAATAAAAATTATATTAAGATAGATTAAGAAATATACATGCTTAATGAATGTTTCAAAATCAATCTTGATAGTTGTGGTTTCCTTAATTCCATAACGTTGAAGTTAGATTATGTATGTAGGCGATATTCTATATATGTTCAATAATTCCTAGAATTTAAAATCTTGACTCCTTTTGCTTAATTAGGATACTTGATTAAAATCTTCATTTTTAAATGAAAGTAAAGGATATACGAATTAAAAGACGGTTAGTTGATTAATTCAAATTGAACTAAGAGATCAATAATAAGGAAAATGTATAGAATTCTTTTCAAATCCAAGGATAAAATAAATTGCAATACTCCAAGAAAATCAATCGTTCGTTATTTATTTGTTTCACATTTATTCTATATTCTTGTATTCTATATTAACTTTCTGTGACAATCAAACAAACCCCCCCAATGTATACTTGTTGAACTTCTGTCTGTAAAAATAAATTTTAGTTGTTTTATTTTGGTTTGTTAAAATTAGTTTAAGACTTGATTTTCCTAAATTTTTATGTTGATCTTCGTGAGAGAACGACCTAGGTTGACACCCTAGTACTACATTAATTAATTTTAATGTACTAATTTGATGGGACCACGACAACCAACGTCAGTAGAGGGGTATCTTATATCTTAAATGCATGGGTTATGGACGGGTTTCGGGTGTTAATGGCTTGCTGATTCTGTGTCTGATTCTATGTTTTATTTGCATGAAGAGTATATGATACCCGGATGCATGATGATTAAGAATCGAGTATTGCATGTTTAGTTCCGTCCATGAAATGCATGTTGATAGCCTCAACAGTATTGAATGATTGCATGAAACGAATGTGTTGAAGTGTTGTCGATGATTACCGTGTGACTTATGTGGCATGCTGGTTATTATGAGTTTGAAATGTTGACTGCATGTGAGAAAATGTGGACTTAGTGAGTCTGATGATGTGTTACACCGATTGCATGTGATACATGTATTGTTGAATGAAAGTTGTGTATGAAACTTGTGTTGTGTGATGAATCTGTGTGTGGCGCATGGGATGCGTTAATGCTGGGAGCATGTAGTGTGGGACACTACCATCGGTTATTAAAGCGTGAGACGCTGTGAAATCCTTTTGAGTGAGACTCAAGGTAGCCTTGGAGTGAGACTCAGGCTGCCCGTGAACACCGCCGTTGGCACTGAGAGCGTTGGTGTCACCTATGAGGGCAAACGGTTTGGTACCAGTAAAACGGCCAAGCAGCTGGGAGCTGAATAGAAGGCTGGGAGCCTACGTTGCAACGAATGAAAATCGATTACACACGAATACGAAACCGAGTGAATTAATTTGTGTACATGTATAGTTGATGTGTATGAAATCTGATTGTATAAGTATATGTTGATGTTATTGAGATGGTGTGTGCATATAGCCGAGTGATAATTGATGGATTCTGATCGGTAGATGTCTTATGCGTGTCTTGATTAATTGGCATTGTTATGTTATTGATTGTTGCTATGTATGAACATATATATTGCTGCACTAATGAGGAATAATCTGAGTCAGTATCTATCATTTAATATCTAAGATACTCGCCCCTACACCATTTTTTCAGTATGTGCAGGTCGGACTCGGAATAAGGAGAAAGCCTTAACCCGAGTGATGGGTATTTATGTTGTTGTAGTGTATAGAGTATATTGTACCGATTGTATATAGTTATATTAAAGCCTTGGCCGGCTCTCATGTAAAATGATGATTAAACATATTTATTTATAAGGATTGATTATGAGAATTATAGACATGGTGTCACTTGTATGGGATTATAAGTATTGGTAAATGTATAATGTTAAGATAATGAGTATTCCGAGTGTATGATTATGTATATACATCTATGTTGTATACTGGTGACTTGTGTTTGGGTAGAATGAGAGATGTTGATGGATAGAATATTGCTAAGTTAATGATTTCCGAGTAGACATAGTTGTGAGTGTCATCTCCGAGTGAGGTTATAAATGGCTGTGCCTTCTTATCCGAGTAGTGAAGACTTAGAGGATTCTGAGAGAAATCTCTTTTGATGAACCTATTCTGTGTGGGATTTAATGGGAGAATTTCTGAGTAATGCTAGGCTTGATTATTCCGAGTGAAAAATATGTGTAGATCCCGAGTGGAAAAGGGTTTGGATAATTCTGAGTGGAAACCCCGAGAGAACCTCTTTCGAGGGGAGAGTTGTTGTAATGGTTTAGATTAGAATGAATTAGTTGTTGTAATGGTTTAGATTGGAATGAATTCTAAGTGTATGATATTTATAACCTGAATGAATGATATATAATCCGAATGAATGAGGAACTATATTCTGAGTGGTTAGGATTTGAATAAGTCCGAGTGGGACTTGACTTAATGATTTTCCCCAAGTAAATAAGGTGATATTTACCGAGTGCATCTGGCTGGAATAATCCGAGTGATGTATGACTGAGGGGACCCCTTCTGAGTGAAGGAAGGTCTATAGGTTTCCCGAGTGATTGGAACTCCTATACCGAGTGATTGAATGCCGAGTATGGCTTCTCGCTTCGGCGAATGAAGAATTCGCTCCAGCGAGTGTGAATGGATGGGAAGGTGGTTTGGTTGACTTCGCTTAAGCGATGGGGTGTTCACCCGAGCGAGTTGGGCTGTCTCGCTCAAGCGGAGTCAGATCTCGCTTGAGCGAGTGCACGTTGTGCTGGCTTCGCTTGAATACTCTTGTGCTTCCGCTGGGCTGATTAGTCTTCTGCTTTTATTCCCTTTCTTTCCCTTCTTTTGCTCGGTTGTTTTATGGGCTGCCGGTTGCTTATAGTTTATTTTGGAAAGCTATCCCTTGCCCTTCCATTCGTTTTATCTTTCCCTCGGATTGCATGTTATTTTTGGAAAATCTCCCGGTTGTTTTTATGGATTATTTTTGGGAAAAATTTCCCTGCCTCGGTTTTGGTTTTAAAAATTGGTAGGATGTTTCATTTTGGTATCAGAGCAGACCAAAAGGTCCATGGCCAAGGTATGCCTACTGTGTATGGGCGGTTGAGTGCATTATGACCGATTGTCATAATTGCTTATGATCTTCTATTGGATATTATACATGTTTAACCATGATTTGTGTGATATATGTCTATGTGTTGTTGGGGACAGTAGTGAAAGGTACTACTATTGTGATGTTGATTTGGGGAATAGAAGACTTGATGCTACCCTAGCCCGATTGTTTATGAGCTGCTTAGGGGTTATTTTAAGCCTGGGTTGGTCAGAAAGAAAATAGAATAATATATGTTGGGACCCTTGTATAGGTGGAGGTCGGATCAATTGGTTAGGACTCTTGGGTGCGCTATGCTAATGGTTCATGGCCAAGTCATGCTTGTTGAATGGATTAGAACTCCTATGTTCGAGTTGATTAAGTGAATGATATATGACGTATGTGGTTTATGGCATAAGTAATTTATTGTAGTTTCCTAAGTTGGAAATCTAGGTATGTGATAGATGGTTAAATATAAAGCTTGATGCATGTTGATTCGGGTAGTGTCTCGATTTCTGATGTGTGAAAACCGAGTGAATGATTGGTTGATATTGGACCACTAGGTATGGTGACCTCGATCGATTGGACACGATCATGTATGAACAGATACTATTGAGATGGGTACCTGAGAGATTAGAAAACTGGGTGAGAATTTGGTGTAAGTGGATACCTGAGAATTTGAATTAGACTCGGCCTTGTGGTTGAAAACCGAGTAAATACTTGATTGAATTATGACCCATAAGGTGTGGAAACCCCGATTGGATTTAGTATAACCTATACTGTCAGACTTGTGGACGAGAACCTATGGTGGTTTCGACTCGAAGATAATTGGATGTTGTGGGAATGCCCACGATGGGTACTTAATGACCCCTAGAAATTCCGATCCTGATAATTTGATTAACCCTATGAATTGTTGAGCTGAGTAAGACAAATTGTATGGTAACTCTTTGAGGATTGATTAGTCATATGGTGAAGTGTAAATAACGAATGATACCTGATGGATAAAGAAATGGTAGTGTTGAATTCTGGGTGCATTTGGGTATTGAGTAGGGTAATGATAGAACCTGTGTGATGATGCTGATCGTACATCCAATAGGTGGATTGTACTTATGATTGGTGAAGAGAGTTCACTGAGGCAAAAACTTGTTATTTAATCGGAAATTATATGGTAACCTTGAGATGTATACTCAAGAGGGTTTAATAAATTGTTTAGGCTTCAATTGATTGATGAGTGATGACATGATGGAATAATGAACTGTCAGATTATAGCTTTATGAGGATGAGATTCAGTGGAGAGGTGTGTACCCTGTGTGAATCGGAAATCTATTGTGATTATACAGTTTACAGTAATGGTAATTGATAACTTATGACTGTTGTTGTGTGATGTACCCTAGTCGGTGCATAATAATGATGTTGATATAAGTGTGTCGTTTATAAATTTATGTGAATTGTCATTAATTTCATGTGCATTAGTATTATCTATGTGAGTACAGTCGGTGTGAGCTATGCTGTTCCGAGATGACTTTTCATACCATAGGTATTGTGGCAGCGTACACTCTTGCAGCGACTCTAAGTAATTGTTGTAACCCTATAGGAGTGAGATGTCATCCTATAAGTTGGATGCAACAATTCAAAGGTCGGGCAGGTGAGACTGTAGCTACTTATGGTGATGGTTGAGTCTATCGGGCTGTCCTGAGTAAAGGTGAGAGTGTGTCGAGTGGATAGTAATTGGTAGTGTATTAAAATGAGGATAGAAGGCTTGTTTTACATTGATGTGCTTACCTCTGAGAGAATCAGAGGTTATGTGGGGTATGAATGGGTTGTGAAAGTGGTGTTGACTGTCGGAAACAAGAAGTGATCTTGCCGACATAAGTGCTTTATGTTACTAATCGAAAGGTGTGGCAGTGGTGTGTGATCATGCCTTGATTGCCACCGATTGAGTAAGTTAACTATAAGGAATAATAACCACTACCGAGTACTGGAGATTTGGAGGATCAATTATGTGCGACTCGGTCTTTCAGAGTCAATTGACAGTCAGAATGCCATTAGAGTGGATTAAGGTTTCTGATACACCTAGAACAGCGTTTAGAATTTGCTATAGCCATTTTGGGAATGTGGTAATGTTGTTGGTATGACGAGTATTCATTGATGGTGTCCCGAATCCTGATGGGAGTAATTAGTTGCTAAGTGTATATATCTGTGACCTAAACCTATCACTAGAATTAGAAGTTTATGGGCTTAGCCGAGTAATATTAAGGATTCGGTGAAGGATTATGATTTTCGAGCTGAGATAACTAAGGGGGCAAAATTTACTTAGGGAAGGTTAATATAATTTGAGTGTCAGGAGGTAGAGATGATTCTAAGTGAAGAGAAGGAATATAATTCCGAGTGAAAACCTTCTGGGAGAAAGGACTACTGAGTGAAGTTATGGTGTTCCGAGTAGAACCTCATAGAGAGGATCATTACTAAGTTAAGGGAATTGTGTCCGAGCGTGACACTCCTAAGTAGGGTAAGATTCGAGTGATGTGACTCGGAGCGTGACGTTTCCGAGTGGAATGGTACCAAGTAGACGATTCATTGTGTAAAATTTCTAAGTTTGTAAGGTGTGCCCTGACTAATCTTTCCCTGAGGAGCTTCTGGTCGGAATATGGTGCCTTGAATAGGTAAGTTTCCGAGTGAATTACCCCGAGGGGGAGTAGACGCCCAAGCGGTAAATTTATTCATATTTGTGATCGAGTTGATGTTTAGAGCAGCTGAGTATGGACTCAGATTTATAATTGATGTAGGCTTGAATGCCGGGTGAAAATTTCGTAAGTGGAGAGTTTTCCGGGTGAGGATAACTTCCAAACCCCGAACAACCCTTTTGATTGAGTGATCCGAGTGACTGTCTCAAGGTGTAGGCATGGTTTTGGGCCGAAGGAATGGTTAGAAATCTGAGATTTTAGAACCGAGTGTGATGCCTGTAAAGGATGAATCCAGGCAGTCTGTGCTAATTGGAGCACCTTGAAGCTCTGTTGGGTGTTGGTTTCGGTATTGCCAAGATATATTATGGTTTAGAGAAGAGATTTTATGGCCGGATGTTGAAGAACTGAGGGTTTAATCTGAGATAAATCAGACTTTAGTAAGTATTGGTGGAAATCAGTAATGTTGTTTACCGACTAGATTCTTCCCAACTGGTTAATTAGCATCTATAATGTGTCTTATGTGACAGAATTTTGAGTTTATACTCGGTGTGGGTACATGATTGTGCCGAGTGACTCCTATGAGTTGGAGGGAATGTTGATGGATGTATACTGATTGGTGTTGAGAGTGTAGGGCCGAGTGGCCAAAGAACTTGAGGTACCATTGGTTTTAGTGAACTGGCTAAGCTGAATGGGGTAAATTGTGCGTTTTCAAAATTGAATCCCCAAATATATATTGAATTCTATGAAAAGGTTGTACTCAGGTAGGACCTGACTCTAGTGATTATGCCGACTGGAATTGTGGGGGAGGTCGGTAAAACGCTTGAGAAGCGAAACTATGCCGATTGGAATTGACTGGTCGGTGAATGCTGGAGAAGCATAGGTATGCAATTGTTTAGAGTGGCATGACAGTAATATGCCGAGCGGTTGATTGGGGCAAGTATATATTGGAATTTTGAGGACGAAATTCTTTGAAGGAGGGGGGAATTGTAACATCCCGATTTAAAAATTAATTACCGAATGAAATTAAGCCATTAAAATAATAATTGCAAAGTGGAAAATTACTTGTTAATTATAATTAACTTAATTAATTTAACTTAAGAAAATAATGGCTGATTAATTATGATTAATTGTTAATAGTTGGCTGCTTGTGATTGGTGTGTGACGTGAGTGGACTGCCGTTCACGAACTCCCACCCCACTCTTCTTCTCTTCGTACGCATATACATATGTCCAGAGCCACTGTTGTTATTCATTTCCCTTCAGACTTCCTCTTCCGCTACTTCTCTTCTCTTCGTTCTCTCTTCTCTTCTTCTTCTTCACTCTTCTTCTTCTCCCCTGTTCTCTGTTCTCTATTTCTGGAAACCCACGACGACGGTGCTACAGAAGATTCAGAGTTTCCTTCTGTTGCTGAAGGACGATCATCGAAGCGGAAGAAGAATAGTTCCTTGTTCCCGAGCCGATTATAGAATACAACGGCGTTTGAGGGGGCTGGACGAGTGGGAGTACTGGACGAAGCAACAAGGTAGAGGATCAACGTCAAAACAGAGGAGCCTCTCGGAGTCTCTTAGTTGGTAGGGGGTATCTTATATCTTAAATGCATGGGTTATGGACGGGTTCCGGGTGTTAATGGCTTGCTGATTCTGTGTCTGATTCTATGTTTTATTTGCATGAAGAGTATATGATACTCGGATGCATGATGATTAAGAATCGAGTGTTGCATGTTTAGTTCCGTCCATGAAATACATGTTGATAGCCTCGACAGTATTGAATGATTGCATGAAACGAATATGTTGAAGTGTTGTCGATGATTACCGTGTGACTTATGTGGCATGCTAGTTATTATGAGTTTGAAATGTTGACTGCATGTGAGAAAATGTGGACTTAGTGAGTCTGATGATGTGTTACACCGATTGCATGTGATGCATGTATTGTTGAATGAAAGTTGTGTATGAAACTTGTGTTGTGTGATGAATCCGCGTGTGGCGCATGGGATGCGTTAATGTTGGGAGCATGTAGTGTGGGACACTACCATCGGTTATTAAAGCGTGAGACGCTGTGAAATCCTTTTGAGTGAGACTCAAGGTAGCCTTGGAGTGAGACTCAGGCTGCCCGTGAACACCGCCGTTGGCGCTGAGAGCGTTGGTGTCACCTATGAGGGCAAACGGTTTGGTACCAGTAAAACGGCCAAGCAGCTGGGAGCTGAATAGAAGGCTGGGAGCCTACGTTGCAACGAATGAAAACCGATTACACACGAATACGGAACCGAGTGAATTAATTTGTGTACATGTACAGTTGATGTGTATGAAATCTGATTGTATGAGTATATGTTGATGTTATTGAGATGGTGTGTGCATATAGCCGAGTGATAATTGATGGATTCTGATTGGTAGATGTCTTATGCGTGTCCTGATTAATTGGCATTGTTATGTTATTGATTATTGCTATGTATGAAGATATATATTGCTGCACTAATGAGGAATAATTCGAGTCAGTATCTATCATTTAATATCTAAGATACTCACCCCTACACCATTTTTTCAGTATGTGCAGGTCAGACTCGGAATGAGGAGAAAGCCTTAACCTGAGTGATGGGTATTTATGTTGTTGTAGTGTATAGAGTATGCTGTGCCGATTGTATATAGTTATATTAAAGCCTTGGCCGGCTCTCATGTAAAATGATGATTAAACATATTTATTTATAAGGATTGATTATGAAAATTATTGACATGGTGTCACTTGTATGGGATTATAAGTATTGGTAAATGTATAATGTTAAGATAATGAGTATTCCGAGTGTATGATTATGTATATACATCTATGTTGTATACTGGTGACTTGTGTTTGGGTAGACTGAGAGATGTTGATGGATAGAATATTGCTAAGTTAATGATTTCCGAGTAGACATAGTTGTGAGAGTTATCTCCGAGTGAGGTTATAAATGGTTGTGCCTTCTTATCCGAGTGGTGAAGACTTAGAGGATTCTGAGGGAAATCTCTTTTGATGAACCTATTCTGTGTGGGATTTAATGGGAGAATTTCCGAGTAATGCTAGACTTGATTATTCCGAGTGAAAAATATGTGTAGATCCCGAGTGGAAAAGGGTTTGGATAATTCCGAGTGGAAACCCTGAGAGAACCTCTTCCGAGGGGAGAGTTGTTGTAATGGTTTCGATTGGAATGAATTAGTTGTTGTAATGGTTTAGATTGGAATGAATTCTAAGTGTATGATATTTATAACCCGAATGAATGATATATAATCCGAATGAATGAGGAACTATATTCCGAGTGGTTAGGATTTGAATAAGTCCGAGTGGGACTTGACTTAATGATTTTCCCCGAGTAAATAAGGTGATATTTGCCGAGTGCATCTGGCTGAAATAATCCGAGTGATGTATGACTGAGGGGACCCCTTCTGAGTGAAGGACGGTCTATAGGTTTCCCGAGTGAGTGGAACTCCTATACCGAGTGATTGAATGCCGACTGTGGCTTCTCGCTTCGGCGAATGAAGAATTCGCTCCAGCGAGTGTGAATGGATGGGAAGGTGGTTTGGTTGACTTCGCTTAAGCGATGGGGTGTTCACCCGAGCGAGTTGGGCTGTCTCGCTCAAGCGGAGTCGGATCTCGCTTGAGCGAGTGCACGTTGTGCTGGCTTCGCTTGAAAACTCTTGTGCTTTCGCTGGGCTGATTAGTCTTCTGCTTTTATTCCCTTTCTTTCCCTTCTTTTGCTCGGTTGTTTTATGGGCTGCCGGTTGCTTATAGTTTATTTTGGAAAGCTATCCCTTGCCCTTCCATTCTTTTTATCTTTCCCTCGGATTGCATGTTATTTTTGGAAAATCTCCCGGTTGTTTTTATGGATTAATTTTGGGAAAAATTTCCCTGCCTCGGTTTTGGTTTTAAAAATTGGTAGGATGTTTCACAGTGAAGTCACGCTTAAGCGTGACTATGGTCCGCTTGAGCATGGTCGCGTTACTTTGATGCATGCATGAAGTTTTACGTGGATTGCAAGCCTTACGCTTAAGCGTGGCTTTCATGCGCTTCAGCGTGGATTTCCTTTTGACTTTACGCTTGAGTGGGGAACTCCCTCGCTTGAGCTTGATCGTGTCCCTGATCCTGCAAAATGCAAACAAATAAATGCCTAGCGTATGTACGCTGGCTGTCTAGCATATGTATGCTGGGTTAGTGAATTTACAATAAACAAATTTCCTTATATACTTATCTTTTTACCCATTTTCTTGCATAATTCAAACACTTTTGAATTAAATAAATAAAACCAGAATTAATGACAATTTGTTAAATAATAATGCCAAACTAAACAAAATTAAATGGATTAAGTTAAATTAAAGGTGAAATTATTAAGTCTTTTCAAGACTTATCAATTAATAATGAAAGATGACATTAATGATGGTAAATGACCATTAATGGAGGTTGATGGTCATTAATGTATGAACCCATCAATGGGTATAGCTTTAAATGAATAATAATGAACTTGAACACTAACTCCATTGTGGTTGTGGTGAAATTAATGAAATGAAATATAGTTGGTAATGAAAATATTGTAAACACCAACTACTAAAATTGAAAACATGTAAGTCTTGGTGGTTGAATAGAAAGTAATGGTATGGTGTATTATGTGATGTAAAATCTATTTCGAAGGACCAGGCGGGAATGTCCAATCGCTCGGATTACCTCTCTTAAGGTAGGAGAGAAGTTTTATATTCTAAATGCATGAATTGAGTATTGGTTGATTGTTGCATATGACAATACACATGTTTGCCTTGCCTACTTTGTGTTGATAAATTAAGATGTTGTACATGGTGATGTTATATGTGCTTGGAATGCCAAATCCTATCTCATGCTATACAACGATATCATGCAACATTTCACACAACTTAGCATGCCAAATCCTATCTCATGCCTTTATGACCTATGCTAGTGCACTAGATACATTCAACCATGCATTTAAAAGTTCATCCAATTATTTATACACTTCAAAATCAATTCCCATTCATTCAATGCATAGGATCTAAATCATTTTTACATAAACTCCATAAAATACTATAAGTTGTGAAATACATCATTCATTCAAGAGTTTCATCATCAACAAGCATCGTAATTCATTATCTTACATCATCTAGGTCATTAATGAAAATTGGCCATACACACCAAGGTCCAATTTTCCTACATGACCCTGAAAATCATCAAGCTATAATCTAGATGGTAAAATAAGCATATATATACACTATATACTATACAAAAATCTAGATTTGTCGGCCAAGGCACTTCCTATACACCTATTTACCTCCTTCATCAAAATGTACTTCAAAAGATTCACTCCACCCATGAGTGCCCTGCATCACAAGTTTAAAAGTGGACAACATGGGAGAGTGAGTCATATATTCCAAAAGAATGAATTGAATACCATGTGATCATGTGCATATGTATCACAACATGTATACTTTGCATTCACGTATATTTCATCATCAACTATCATCACATTATACAAACATCTTTGTAAATCAAGCAATGTATAAAATCATACACATGATCTAATCCTTTAACAAAATGGACTATTACACATCACATCATTTTATTCAAATTATTATTTGGTATTCACATCTTTTATGTTGTCTTAATTCATTTTCTCATCCTCAACACAACCATCATCATATCTCATCACCTTTGGCATACTTCTTTACTATATGTAAATGCTCTTAAGCTAATACATATGCACAACAGATTATTTTAATAATTACAGATCTGACTGTGGGAATATAAACACCAATTATGGGATTCAAGTATGATCATCTAACCATACCCTTACTGCAGTAGTAAAATGTGTACACTTATCATTAAATTGCATGCATTTAACCAATCTTTTATTGGTACCAAACTGCATCGCCCATTTTGCATCACCTGGTCATTTTCACCATCACCTTGGTAACAACATAATCAACATATGGTGTTACGGGCCGGCCACGACTCATTTCATGGCGGCTATGATCCGAAGGACCACCGGGGTCACCTGCTCATCAAGAGCCACCCCCCACAAGGGTTGGCCACATGTAGCTCCCCGTAGCAATACGTGGGCACCTTCGTGACTTACACACTAAGTCACAGGGGAAAATAAAATTTGCTCGTGCATCGAGCCACCCCCCACTAGGTCGGCCGAGGATCGGCGGCTATGTAGTATGCCATGGATGTAAATGCCAATCATATGCATTTCTCACTCTATGCATCCTATTCATGCGACTCATCAATCATCATCATCATCATCACCAACATCACCCAAGGCTTTAGTGGATTTATTATTGTTGGTTATTATTATTAGTTTAAATTTTCGTGTGGCATATTCAATAATTCTCATAACCATAATTCAATTCCATCATCAAACGTAATAACATCAATCTTTAACCATCAATCAAGGTATGCTAATTATTCACACCCATTCTCAATCAAACATCACTTATAATCATTTCACATTTATGGTGAACATAAGTATAACATTATATTCTAGACACCATATTGTCAAACAATCCATACCGCTACAAAGCACACCACAAATATTCTAAATGCATCAATGCATGTTGCCAAGTCACATCACTAACATCATGTATAACATTATAATTCTTCATATCATTACAAGCAAGGTACATGCATATTGTCACATATGACAATCAAATACTATTTAACTCATGCATTTAGAACATAAAGACTCCTCTCCTACCTCAAGAGAAGAATTCTGATTGATACGACGTACCCGCCTCATCGTTTTGAATGGGTCCTACATTAATATACATGTAAAATCCCAATCAATCAACTATTAAAGACACAAATTCAACTCTAATTAGCCATAATCATGTCTACAATTTCATAACATCTATAAGACATGTTATAGACATTATTTTCCTTATTTATTAGGCTTTGGGAATTCCTTTCCATTAAACAATACACATTATATCTAAAGGCTACAAACAAACATAGCCCAATAATCACAAAATATCATATTTACCAACTCCCATATTCTCAATATTATGTATTTCCTCTCAAAATGCATTGTTCATTTCACATTATCATTTTCCCTAAATCTTAAAAGCTAGGGTTTTCACTAAACCAACCAATACCCATAAATGCATCATAAACTCTCATCTCCTTCCAACCATAAATACATCTACCTCATTTATTTCTCCCAAAGCTTGCATTTATAATAACCCACCTAGGGCTCAGGCATTAAATGCTTCCATTAAACACTCCACTTGCAAACATTGCTCTCCCAAACATAATAACTCATACCCATGGCCATAATCCCAACAAAATGGTGAGGATCACTTACCTCACACCAAAAATGAAATGGGTTCCAAGGGAGAGGGAGATCCACATGAAATTTATAGAGGAAAGGAAGAGAGTTTCAACCTCCAATGACCTTCTTCCAAGCTTCCTTGAACAAAAATGAGAGGAGGAAAGATCACCACCTTTTGCCAAGGGTTAAGAAGAGAAGAAGAGAAAATGGGGTAGAGAAATGGAGAAGAAGAAGAGGTCAAGTGTTTACCAAGGGAGACCAAGAAGCCAACGAAAATTAAGAGAAGAAAATATGGGCTTTTGGTTTTTATTTTAACCCTCTCATTAAAGGTTTATCATTTAATGACAAACAGGACCTCAGTTTGGGCTCAATACTTGATCTAAAAATTATTCTGAATATATATTCGGACTCGCAATATTATCCTTCATAGCCCTGACCAATATCATCTCAATTAGAGATACTTCGTCCAATACCTATATTTTAACCGGTCTTAATTTCAGCTTATTCAGCTCCAATAAATTATGAGTAGTCCCTAAAAATCTTAATTTAATTATTTTTGATATTTTAGGACATTCAATAACCCACATACAACTACTTAATAATTATTTCCTTAATTAATCATTCATTTTAAAATTTAGGGTATTACACCATTCACATAATTTGCATTGCAATGGCTAAGAATTCATATTGACATCAATCCACGCATGGCAATCAAAAAGCATATCAATCCTCATAACATTAATCCATGCATGGAAACCAACAAGGCATATTAATAAGTATATTTGAAATTCATAGCACATATACTTGCTAATACAATTCGAATTACACATACAGGATCACACTTGTATCAACCATGATGGCATCACAATCAACAATAATAACAATCACCATTTGATCAAGGGTATGTTTGACAATAATCTCCTCTTTCATTCAACATCAATATTCGTCATTCAACATGTGTGGTAACATACATACACCCATAACAACACCTATCTTATTCATCATCAATATTTCCCATCAAGTATAATTTTAACTCACGATTGCATTTTCATCTTATATCAATCATAATTGTCAACAATATTCATCTCTATACATTATCGACATCATCCCAATTCATCACTTATAATAACACATTGTCATTTAATTGTTCCCTTACTAGCCTCATCATTAATCAAGGTTGTGTCATACAACCATATCATTTAACTTCTACCATCATTCATTATAACATATCAATAGTGGTGGAGCATACATGTTCTCATAACATGACATAGGCACACACATACTTTGCCAAAGCCTTAAGCCGTTATCAATCACCACTAAGAAACACCATAATCATATACCCTTAATTCAATCTCCTGTTTTTCGTATAATAAAAATGGTTTTGGATATTAACTAGCACTTGGCAACTTTCAAATGTTTTGGATATTAACAAGTTATACGAGGGACATGACAATATCATTAGCATTGATTTCTAAAATGTATTAAAAATGTGTACAATCATTTACATATGTGTGTCATGACTCAATAACACCAAGCAACATCAAAACAGAGTGAAAATTGGCCAATGACATACCATGAATCGATTCAAGACTCATGTGAACCGATTCATATGGAATGGGAGCCATGAATAGTAAAAACAGACGCTCATGAAACGATTCAAGACTCATGTGAATCGATTCATATGAATTGGAAGTTGTGAATAGTGAAAATAGAACCTCTTGAATCGATTCAATACTCATGTGAATTGGTTCAAGCCATTCCAGTAGCTCCTGAATTGATTCAAGGGGATATGTGAATCGATTCAAGCAACTCTAGTAGCTCATGAATTGATTCAAAGGAACTATGAATCAATTCATGATAAAAAATCTGCTGCATAATATAGAAAATGCATAATTTCCTAACTTCCAACCACCCTATATCTTTCATATGTATTCCAATGGCCACCAAACTTTAACACTAGCTAATACATACCATTGATGGTGTGTAGCCACTGCCGCACTCAAAAACTTCCAAAAATGAGGGACTTATACGCAAAAATGCGTCTAGACCCTTTTAAGGCCTCTTTTGCAACTCAAGGGTGAATTCTCAATGGAATTGGCCTATTCTGGTTTCTACAAGTTCAAAATCATGCATATGCGCTATTAAAATTATTCCATGGCATCCAAACATACTGAAACTCAATATAGCACTATCAGTTCCTTAATTATGCATAATCATTGTACACATGACTTCACATTCTAAACAATTCATCCATCCATAGATTTCCATCAACAATTACATCATTCCCATCAAAGGGACTATAAAACTTTCATTGTCATCTTATACATATATATGATTCTCAAAAGCCAATAATTTGCCAAGCATTTCATTCATCAAAATATTAATTATCAAATCATTCCAACATAAACATAACAAGGCAAACATGGGAAACAACACATACATTAATCATCAATTATTCAATTCATGTATTTGAAATGTAAACTCCTCTCCTACCTTAAGAGAAGAACGACGATTCGCATGTCCCAATCATTCTGCCTCATTGCCCAAAATACCATCTACACCAACACACATATATACATACATACAATTAACAAGCCATCTCAAGGCATCATCATAATTCTAAACATGTCAACATATCATAAAGTTTAATTAACAAGTCCTAAGCTTGCCAAAGCACCAATTTACACAATTATGTTAGGTTTCAAGAATTCTTTTCCTAAAACCAAGATTTTCTAAGTCTTAAGGGTAAGTCACACCCAACGTCAACAATATCACATCCATTATCTAAAATGCATCCAACATTGCATATATCATCTAAATGTCATCATTGCCATTCAAAATTCAACATGAGCTAACTTAGCCTCTTTTAAACCATCATCAATCAACACACCTAAATGGCACTCATCATGGTCTAAGACCTCATCAACCACAATTTCATTAGTCCATCACAATCACTATGATCTTAATGTTCACATTCATTCTGATACATTTCATAACAACACTTATCCATAAGTTTAATTCTCAATGATTCACCATTACCATCATTATCCATCATCATAAATAACAACACTCACATTAGATGTCATCTATTCACTTTCAATTCAACCCTCTTAGTCACATTATATACATTTTCCTAAATTCTTAGGGCTAGGGTTTCATCAAAAACCCAATAATCATCACTAATAACCATTAACCATCATCATTAACAACACCCACACACAAAATATCATGGGTTTACACTTAAAATCATTTCTCATAACATCATCACTTATTTCCCCTAATTTCTAGAGTTAGGGTTCCATTAAAACCCAATAATCACCAATAATATTCATCATTTTCCACCAATAATCATGCCATTTTCATGTACCTCAATTAAGGTACATAAAAGTTCACATTCAACATATCCTACCTTAGGGTTTCCACATTTAATGGTTTCCATAACAACCCTCATGCATTAAAACATTCCCATAATAACAAAAACCCAAAACCTAGGGCACAAGTTCATTAAAAATGGTGAGAAACTTACCTCAACCAACAAGCGACAATGGGCACTAAAGGGGGAAGAAAGTAGCAAAAATAGGAGAAGATAGGTGACAGGGCCCGCAAGCGCACGGGTTATGTCGCGTAATATAAAAGATTATCGTTCTCCACAGGGACTGTTTTCAAAGTACCAGCATATTGAAATTTAATTATCCACACAATTGATTTTTTTTTTGTAAAATAAAACACAAATTAAAAATAAATTTAGAAACAAAATTTACTTGACACTTAAAAATCAGAGTTGAGAGTATCTTGGGATTTCGGGGGATCAAGATTCTATTTTATGTTAATGAATTTTAACTTTTCATAAATAAGAATCAAATTAAGTTTTCCAAGGCGGATTTTCCTTAAGCTAATTAATATGTTCCTCTCGGAATCCTATTAATGTACCTAACCTATGGAAAGCGCTGCTTAATCCTTAGAAAAGGCCCATTATCGTTTTGTGAAAATCCGTTATTTATTCCTCAAAAGATTTTGATTACTTTCACGGTTTTACCGAGGTCACAAAAAGTATTTCAAAACCTTAGGCTTAGTTCAAAAACTTTCTAGTAACAATAAATCTCTCGATTCTATTAATTACTTAAACTTACTAATATACTTACAAGAATACAGTTTTATCACTTAGGTTCTTGTTAGGAATCACTAAGAGCATTGAGCATTTTTTGAACTAAATGGAAAACAGAAATTTATTTAATTCAAAGTCAAAATAACATTATCATAAAATATTATCACACCCCCTTCATCCCAAGATAATTAATTTAGTTACTCATGAAATAATTCAAGTTCATACACATGATGGAAAAATAAAACATACAAGACATGGTAAAAATAAAGACTTACGGGTTTCTCCAAAAGCTCAAAATAATTTTACCACTGTATTTTCTTTTTGCAATATTCCTCCACCAATTACAAATTGGAACACTCAATTTCACAATCCTCACAACTCTTACACAAAATAAAATAAAGAAAAAGAAAATAAAAAGAGAAAGAAATGAAACAGAGAAGAAAAACGAAGGAAAAGAAAAGAAAGGAACAAAGTGAAAATGAATGAGAACTAGATCTCGGCTCCCCCCTGTATTTATATAAATCTGGACGTAAATAATCATGGGGAACGGCAGCTAGTGGGACTTCTTTATTATTTTCTCTTTTGTCTTGTTGTCAGTCGCCCCACAAGATCAACAAATCCACTTGGATGGTGCGTTGGTGTGTGATGGAGAAACAACCTGGACCTCGACAACCATAGGGAATGGCGGCTAGTGGGAATTCTTTATTATTTTCGCTTTTGACTTGTTATCAGCCGCCCCCTTATAATTCAAGGATCCCCTTGGATAGTGGGAATCCAAGTCAGCATGGGCAAACAGTGGAAATATAGAACCGGCGTTCTCCTTATGACTCAGATTAGTGCCTCAGCCAGTATCCATCCTCAGTGGGAGTTAATCCGAGCGGAACAGGTGCTCTCAGTGGGAATTAATCCGAGCGGAACAGGTGCTCTCAGTGGGAATTAATCCGAGCGGAACAGGTGCTCTCATATATAAAAGACCGAGTGAAAGCTTGAATTCACAGATTATTGACTCGAAAATTTCTTTCCGAGGAGCATTCATCAGGACCTCTGTTCATTCGGAATTGCTTCACTCGGTGTTGCTTTGTCCGGAAATGTCACTGTTTGAAGTATTCATTCGGAATTGCTTCAATCGGAGGTGCTTTGCTCGAAACTTGTCACTGCTTGAAGCATTCATTTGGAATTGCTTCAATCGGAGGTGCTTTGCTCGAAACTTGTTTCTGTTTGAAGCACTCGACCGGAATTGCTTCACTGATTGAAACATTCATTCGAAATTGTTTCAAAAGTGACACACTCGGAGATCATTTGCTCGGAGGTGCTTCTGCTTGAAGTACTCATTCAGACCCTCCTCTCACATGTGACCCACTCAGGAATGTCTCATTCGGGAAGTCTTCATTTAAAATTGATTCAATCGGGAACTCTTCATTCAAATGCCTCAGCCCGAGGGGTATTCCTTCGAAATCAAGGTCTTTCTTCACCCGGAAGCACATCACTGGAATTGAACCACTCGGAGAAACCTTGCTCAGATATATTGCTTGGGAGTAATTTAGTCGAGAATGACCCTTTCTTCGCTCCTTGAAATGATCCACTCGGACACATTCATCTGAAGTCCGACTTGCTTTTCACTCAGAATGGCCTCAATTGTCAATCAACCCATTCGGACGTATTCACTCAGAAGTCCGACTTGCTTTTCACTCAGAATGACCCCAATTGTCAATCAACCCATTCAAACGTATTCACTCGGGAGTCGGCCCTTCTTTTCACTCAGAAATTTAGAACTTGAGAGAATTTGGCCGATAGAAGCTCTTTCCAGGTCAGAGCTCTGCTTTGCTCAGAAATACATCTCTCGGCCCAAACCACTCGGAAGTGCCTTCCTCGGAGACATCTTACTCGGGTTTAGTTTGAAACTTGAGAGAGTCTGCCCGAAAGAGGTTCATTCCCGGTCGGACCTTTTCCTTGCTTGAAAAGACATTTTCTCTGAAACACACTACTCGGAAAGGCCTTTTCTTTGCTCAAAATGCCATCTTTTCCGAAACACACCACCCGGAGACATCCTTTCCTGACAAGTGTTCTTTCGAAGTTCAGAGCTTTTCATTCAGAATCAACTCACTCGGGAATCCTCCACTCGGAAATAATTTTGCCCAGAAAAAACACTTGTCCCCAAATCAAACTCGCTTCAATCAGTAATCCTTCACTCGGACGTATATCTTTGGGCGATATTTATTCAAAGTCAGTCCCTTTTTCACTCAGAGTGGCTGTAGTCGAGAATCTTCCACTCGGGTTTATCTCGAACCGGGAAGTATTCCTTCAAGGTCAGCCATTTTTCACTCGGAGTGGCTTTGATCGGGAATCTTCCACTCGGATTTACCTCCAACTGGGAAATATTCACTCAAAGTCAGCATTTTTCATTTGGAGGCACCTCCTTCGGGAATCTTCCACTCGGAAACACCCTACCCGGAGATAATCCACTCGGCAACGCTTCACTCGGAGACTCCCTACTCGGAAATGATCATTCCGAGTCATCCTACTCAGAAATGATCATTCCGAGTCGGAATTCAGTCCTCTCAGAATTCTTTCCACTTGGGCCGAGCCCATTTTCATGCTTTTGTTACTCTTTTTTCACCGGGGCTTGTTCTTGTTTTTTTATCATTTGATGGTCATTTTTCTCTTGTTATTGACCCTTGGATTATCTTTGTACTTGTTCCTTAATTTTATTAATTTCTACAAAATAAAATACCCAAGTAGAATATAGTGGAAAGAAAACGAAAATCACAAAAATGAAGGAAATACAGTGCATAATGATTAAAATCCTAAGCAAACTAAATCTAATTTATTGTGTTATAAAACACTTATCAATGGGAAGAAGAGAACTTTAATCCATCATGTCTTCTTTAAACTTATAGAAAACAAAAATGGAGGAAGGAGAAGGCACACCACCATTTATGGTTTTTAGAGGAAGAAGAATGGAGAACATACGAGAGTGAAGAAGAGTGTGAGAAGAGAAGAAAAGGATGGGGTTTGCCTTTGAAGAGAAAAGTGTCGTGAGATTGAGAGAAGAGAAGAGAATCATCATTTTAATTTGGCCATTCATTAATAATTTCTCCATTTTATAACAAACACGATCTCCATTTGGGCTCAATACCTCATCTAAAAATTATTCAAAATATATATTCAGATTCCCCATAATATTCTTAATAGCCCTGACCAACAGTACCTCAATCGGAGACACTTGGTCCGACACCCATATTTTAATCAGGTATAATTTCATCTCATTAGTTCTCAATAAATTATGAATATCCATAATAAATCCCCATTTAATTATTTCTAAATTATCGGGACATGAATCAACTCATATATAATTATTTACCATTTATCCCTTTCAATTAATTATTTTTATAAATTTTAAGATTTTACAACTATCTAAACAACTAGCTGAGAGACAAATTGGAAATTTCCCAGGAGATGCTAAGGTAAATCCTTAGGAACAGTGTAAAGTAATAATGATAAGGAGTAGGAAGACTGTGGTTGACCCTACTCCAAGTCCAAGCAAAATAGAAAAAAAGAGAGAGATGAAGGATAGAAAAATAAAAATGAAGTATAGAAAGAATTAGAAACAAAAAATAAGTCCTTCTAAAGAAAAAGAAGAAAATAGATATTGAACTAGAGGAGGCTTCTAAGCTAACTCCTGAAAAGTTGAAACAAGTTCCTTTTCCTTAAAGGCTTAAAAAATAAACTGAGGAGTAGAAGTTTGCTAAGTTTCTAGATGTGTTCAAAAAGCTCCACATAAACATCCTGTTTGCTGAGGCATTGCAAGAAATGTCGTCTTATGCAAAATTCATGAAAGAGTTATTATCTAATAAGAGAAAACTAAAAGGTGATGTAATGATTTCTCTTACTCAAGAGTGTAGTGCAATCATTCAAAAGAAAATACCTCAAAAGTTAGAAGATGTAGGCTTTTTCACAATACCTTGTACAATAGGGGATGTTCATGTTGGTAGTGTTCTTTGTGATCTAGGAGCTCGTATAAACTACATGCCTCTATCTTTGATAAGGAAGTAAGGAATTAGTGACCTGCAACTAACTCGCATGTCTTCTTAGTTGGCTGATAGGTCTATCAAATATCCTCATGGCATGCTGGAAGATCTTTTATTTAAGGTTGATAAATTCATCTTCCTAACAGACTTTGTAGTCCTAGATATGGAGGTCATTCTTAGGGAAATTCACCTAATCTTAAGGAGCCCATTCTTAGCAACTAATAGAGCTCTCATTGATATGGAGAAGGGAGAGCTCATGCTAAGAGTGCAAGAGGAACAAGTCACCTTTAATGTCTTTAATGTAATGAAACATTGAGCTGAGAGGATGGATTGTTTCATGCTTAAAGAGATTTCAGACTTTAAGACTCCTAAGTTGTTAAACCTAAGTTTGTTAGATAGCTAATCCATAACTGAATTTATTAGTTTGTTTAGGGTTAGTTACTTGATATTTAGACAACCTAGGATCCTCATAACCAATCATAGTAAAGACAACTTAGAACTTTCATAACTAATCATAGTTAGACAACCTAGGATTCTACCTAGTACAAATATCATAGGTGTTGTATCTTAGGAAAAAAACCTAGAATTTGATTTTTAGGATTCTTGTTTGATTTCTTGTTCTTGTCTTGCATAAGTATCCTCGACTAGTTTGATAGAACTTTGTTTTCCTTATCTTGTTTTTCTTTGACAACCTTAATTATGTATTCTAGTGATAAGGAAAACAAATCTCTTCTTCATAATATCATGGATAGCCTAAATAACATCAACACTAGGTTAACTAACCTAGAACATAGAGAAGAAAACCCTAGAACTAGACATAGAGAAAGAAATCAAAGGCATAAGAATAGTGATAGTGAAGATGACCATAGGTCTAGAAGACATCATCATAATACTAAAAGAGAAGACCTAGGGTTAAGAGAAGTAAAGCTTGAAATTCCTCTCTTTAATGATAAAAGTGATATAGAGTCATACTTAGAATGGGAAATGAGAGTTGAACAATTATTTAATTCTCATCAAATCAAAGAAGAAAAGAAAGTTAGGATAGCCACTCTCTCATTTCAAAATTATGCCTTAGTGTGGTGGACTCAAGTGTGTAAGGAAAGAAAGAAAGATAATTTCCCACCAATTGATGATTGGTTAGATTTGAAAGCTTTGTTAAGAAAGAGGTATGTTCCTAGTTACTATCATGGAGAGCTATTAGCTCACCCAAGGTACAAAGAGTGTTAAGGATTACTATAAAGCCTTAGAGATGGCTTTGATTAGGGAAAACTTAGAAGAAGAGGAGGAAACCCTAATGCATAGATTTTTGTATGGCCTAAATAGGAACATTAAGAATAGAGTTGAACTCCTTCCACACGTAGACATAGAAGAACTATTGAACCAATGTACTAAGGTAGAGATCCAATTAAAAGAGAGAGAATCCTATAAAGGGGAGTATGAAAATTTTAGGTCAAAGTGGGTAGATAAAGACCAAAGAAAGAGTGGATTTGAGAGAAAACATAGGGAGAAGGGAGTGGGCACTTCTTCTTCCCAATTACCAAGTGAGTTGCATAAAAATGGAAAAGTCTTTAGAAATCAAAAAGATAAACATGACTTCATATCTAACCCTCAATCCTTTAGATCATCTACCATTAAATGTTTTAAATGTCTTGGTAGAGGTCACATTGCTTCTAACTGTCCTACAAAAAAACTGATTTTGAAAACTAATGGAACCTACTCAAGTCAATTAGAGTCTGATTCTGATAATCACAATTCAAGTGATGACTCAAGTAGTGATTCATATAACAGTGAGTATATTCTAGGGGATGATGGAGAGCTTTACATGATTCAAATGTTACTTGGAAGCCATGTTAAGCTTGATGATACTACACAAAGAGAGAACATCTTTTACATAAGATGTTACATAAATGAAAAACTATGTTCTCTCATTGTGGATAATGGGAGTTGTACAAATGTAGCAAGTCAAAGGCTAGTGCATAAGATAGGCTTAGAGCTAATAGATTACCCTAGACCTTATAAGTTACAATGGTTAAATGAAAAGGGAGAAATGTTAGTTAATAAGCAAGTCTTAATTAACTTTAGCATAGGAACCTATAAAGATGAAGTAAAATGTGATGCGGTACCTATGGAAGAAACTCATATTCTTTTAGGGAGACCTTGGCAATATGATAGGAAGATCATCAATGAAGAGTTCACTAACAACCTTACTTTTAAGCTAGATAACAAGAAGATAGTTATACATCCTTTAACTCCTCAACAAGTACTTAATGATCAAATTCAAAAGAAATCTAAAAGGGATAGAGAATTGGGTTCTTCTTGTAGTCATGAAGAAAAATAAAAGAAAAATAAAAAAGATAAAGGAAAAGGAGTTGTTATTTATGATGACTCTAGAGCCAATCTCTTGGCTTCTAAACATGACTTGAAGCAAGCTATGCTTCTTCAAAAACAATGCCTAATCATGATTCCTAAAGAATTCCCTAGCACTTCCTTGTGCTTAATGGGCTCTTCCCCTTCTACCTTGCCCAAAGGGATTCAAAATATTCTAGATGAGTTTAAAGACCTCTTTCCTAAGGATATTCCTAAAGGCTTACCTCCAATTAGGGGCATTGAACATCAAATAGACTTAATTCCTGGTGTTAGTTTACCTAATAGGCCTGCATATAGGTGTAACCCTAAGGAAAGTCTAGAAATTGAAAAACAAGTGAATGAAATATTATCTAAAGGATAGATTAGAGAGAGCTTGAGCCCATGTGCTTTACCTATTTTATTAGTTCCTAAAAAAGTTGGTTCATGGAGAATGTGCACCGATTGTAGAGCTATCAACAACATAACCATCAAGTGTAGGCATCCAATTCCTAGACTTGATGATATGCTTGATGAATTGAGTGGTTCTGCTATATTTTCTAAGATTGATCTTAAAAGTGGATATCATCAAATAAGAATCAAAGAGGGAGATGAATGGAAAGCTGCTTTTAAAACCAAACTTGGATTATATGACTGGTTAGTTATGCCCTTTGGCTTGACTAATGCACCAAGCACTTTTATGAGGTTAATGAATCATGTTTTAAGGGAATTTATTGGGCATTTTGTTGTGGTCTATTTTGATGATATTCTTATGTACTCGATGACCATGACCTCTCATGTAAGCCATTTGAAACAAGTTATGCTTGCCTTGAGAACAAACAACATCTATGCAAACATTGAAAAATGTTCTTTTGGTATGGATAACATTGTTTTCCTTGGATTTATAGTGATTTCTAAAGGTGTTGAGGTAGATCACTCCAAAGTGAAGGCAATCCAAGATTGGCCAACACCAAAGAATATGAGTGAAGTTAGGAGTTTCCATGGTCTAGCTAGTTTTTATAGAGGGTTTGTGAAAGATTTTTCTACCTTAGCCTCCCCCTTGAATGAATTAGATAAGAAAAATGTTGCTTTTATATGGAGACCAAGGCAAGAAAAAGCCTTTCAAGATCTTAAGGAAAAGCTCACTCATGATCCAATTTTAGCTCTTCCAAATTTTTCCAAAACTTTTGAGCTTGAGTGTCATGCTTCCAATGTAGGGATAGGAGCTGTTTTATTATAAGAAGGCCACCCTATTACATTTTTTAGTGAAAAACTCAATGGGGCAACCCTCAATTATCCCACATATGACAAATAATTCTATGCATTGGTTAGAGCCCTCTAAACTTTGGAACATTACTTGATCCCAAAAGAATTTGTCATTCATAGTGATCACCAATCACTTAAATTCATAAAAGGGCAACATAAGTTAAATAAAAGACATGCAAAATGGGTTGAATTTTTAGAACAATTTCCCTATGTCATCAAGTACAAGAGTGGAAAATCAAATACTGTGGCTGGTGCTTTGTCTAGAAGGCACTCCTTACTTGCCTCTCTTGGATCAATCATTTAACTTGATGAGATTAGAAACTTGCATCAAGGTGATCTTGATTTTTCTAAAATCTACAATTCATCTTCAAACACCACATCTCAAAAAGGATTCTACATTTTAGATGGTTACCTCTTTAGGGCAATAAAATTTACATTCCTAAGAGTTCCTTGAGAGATTTATTGTTTAGAGAAAGCCATGAGGGTGGTTTAATGGGTCATTTTAGAAGGGATAAAACTTTATCTATATTAAATGAACACTTCTATTGGCCTAGAATGAAAAAAGATATGCCAATACTATGTGCTAGATGTATAGTTTGTAGAAAGGCTAAATCTAAAATATCACCTAATGGCCTTTATACTCCTTTGCCTACACCTACTTCTCCTTGGATTGATATCTCTATGGATTTTATGTTAGGCTTACCTAGGACCCAAAGGGACATGGACTCTATCTTTGTTGTGGTAGATAGATTTAGTAAGATGGCTCACTTTATTCCTTGTCACAAAGTGGATGATGCTAGTCATATTGTTAAACTATTTTTTAAAGAAATTATAAGACTTCATGGTGTTCCTAAAACTATCATTTCTGATATGGACACTAAATTCCTAAGCCATTTTTGTAAAACTCTTTAGTCAAGGCTAGGAACGAAGCTTCAATTTTCTACCACTTGTCATCCTCAAACGGATGGCCAAACAGAGGTAGTGAACAGGACCCTCTCTCAATTACTTAGGGTCTTGGTAAATAAAAATGTTAAATCATGGGATGAGTGTTTGCCACACATTGAATTTGCTTATAATAGGGTATAACACTCCACAACTAAGCATAGTCCTTTTGAAGTTGTTTATGGTTTTGACCCTCTCACTCCTTTGGACCTTTTGTTTATTAATGTTTCTGATTCTGTCCTTCACATGGATAGAAAGGCAAAGGCCAAATTTATAAAAGATTTTCATGAGAAGGTTAAAAACCAAATTCAAACTAAGAATGAACACTATACTCGTTGTGCAAATAAGAAAAGAAAGGAAGTTACCTTTGAGGTTGGAGATTGGGTTTGGTTACATCTTAGAAAAGAAAGGTTTCCAAATTTGAGAAAATCTAAACTCGACCCAAGGGGTGATGGTCCTTTTCAAATTCTTTAGAACATGGGGAATAATGCATATGTCCTTGATTTGCCTGGTGAATATGGTGTGAGTGCTTCTTTTAATGTGTCTGACTTGTCTTATTTTAACATAGATGAAGAGGATAATTCTTTAGATTTAAGAACAAATCCTTTCGAGGAAGGGGAGCATAATGAGGACATAACATGAAAAGATCCTCAAACTACCTTAGACAAAGGATTGGAGGCCTACAAGGGTCCCTTGACAAGGGCCAAGTCCAAAAAGGCCAAAGAGACCATCCACAAAGCCCTATCTTCCTTCCTTGTTTTGCTTAGTGGGCCCAAGCCCAATGAAGACACCTTGAGGATCTATTTGTACTCATCATGTAATATACTTCATAAATAGATTTTCTAGGGGTTTAGGTTTTATTTGGACCTTACTAGGTCAATTTGGTCACTATTAGGCCATGTACTCTCCTTTGGGCCATGTATAGGCCATCTCCTTCTCTTTTCCATTAGTTAGGCCTAGGATACATTTTAGAAGCCCGATCCACTCTCCTTGGTAGAAATCCTATGTGCCTATATAAGGAGCGCTCCCCTATGTAAAATGACACATAATATTCATTTTTAGAAATTCAAATACCTTAGTGTCCATTTTAGTAAGAGATTCTCCTCCTTCTCTCTAGGCTAGAGTGAAGCTTTAGCAAGCAGTTATCCAAGAAGGTTCTCTCCCTCTTGCTTACGAGTTCAAGGGAGTTATCTTCCCTAGGAAGTTACCTCCCATTCACCCATTTCCATCCTTTCTTCCATTCTCCACAATTCATCCTTTCATTTCATCCTTTTTCTCTCTTTTTCCTCTTCACCAATTTCCATCAACTCTTAGAGTCTTTCCTTTTTGTGTTTCGGTTTTCACTTGGATTTGTATTCAACATTGGCATTTGAGGGTTTGAAGAAGGAGAAGGGCCTAGATCCATCCCATTCAAAGGAAGACATGAAGATCCTTCTACATCAGAATATGTGCTATGTTGAAATGAAATAATATGATATGTGAAAGGAGCATATGATGCTCTTTGAGAAATGTATGTTGTGCACATATATATGTATCATCATAATGTATGACTTTAATTCATTTGGTATATGTTACTCACCATTTAGTTTCCATTTTTAAAGGTTAATGTAGGTAGGTTGGATATCCTACTCTTTTTGGAGGTTGAGCAATGGTGGAGGTAAATATGGAAGGAAAGCTTATAAGCGTTGGCCGACAATCTTTTGTAAAGCACATAATATGTGTAGATGTTTATTTTGTACATGAATATTGAATGATGTTACGTATTCATTTTGAGGGTCATTTGTAAAAATTAGGCCTTATGTGTTTGGAAGGCTAACTTTTGGTTGTGACCTTAACAATAATTGATGTTAATTGTGATACAATGTTTTTATGCTATATTGATGAATGAATAATGATATTATGAGATATAAGGTCATTGGTATTGAAAATGTGACTTGTGTATCATGAATATTGTGAATTTAATGCAAAATAAGGAAGTGGATAGGTCATATTTTTATTTAATTGATAAGACTTCATGTAGAGGTCACCTACAAGTCATAATATATGTATGAAACTTATGTGCATGGTTGGTTGTGTCCAAAAAGGCTTACTTTGCAATTTGGCATGCTTAGTTTAGTCAAAAAAGGGCACGAATTGCCACAAGAGCATATCTTGATATAGGAAATGAGTTATTGGATGAGACTTGTTGGAGCAAGTCATATTTATATATATGAATATAGGTCCATAGAGAGTTTAGACTAAAACTTAGCCAAGTGTATTTTGGTATGTCATGTAAAAGGTCCAAAATATGCATAAAACTACCCTATAGCTTAGATTTTGATTGGGATGGAATTTGGGTTGAAACTTTGCCAAAATAATTGATACCAGGGTAGGTAAGTTGTGTATAAAATTTCATGCAAATTGGAGTTAAATAGCCTAGTGAAAAAGGGTCCCAAAGTTGGCAAAAACTTAAAGGTCAAAAAGTTACAGAATGGTACCTACAGCATTGAGATCTGATAACCAACCACAAGCGCACGAGTATCGAAGTAATAAAAGATATCATTCCCACAGGGATTATGCCCAAGTTCTAGTTATAATGGTGATTCAATTATTGAGTGGAATTAATTAAAATGAATTACCAAAATGATTGTGAATAGTAAATCAGAGAATAGAAAATTCAACGTCTTTTGTAAAAGAAAATCGAAGCAAGTTTGGGAAATTGAATCAAAGCTAAATCTTGGGGTAATAAGGGTTCATATGCCAGTATCAAAATTAAAGGTTACTCGCCTATCTAATTATACGATTTCGTTCCTAAGGCAATTCCCCTAATTTAATTAATACCTTTCTCTCAAAAGCCTATTAACGTGGCTAATTCCCAAAGAACCACGTTCAATTTGTTAATTAGGCCTTTTATGTTCTATGAAAATCCGATTATCCCTCAAACAATTTCTCTTACCGTCATAAATCAAAATCATAGGTTCAATTTAGGTATTTTCGAATTACATGTCAATCTCTTGATTACCCATATAATTTGTGATCATTTACGCTTATCCGTAAGTCTAGCAGAAGCATTTGGCATACATAAATTGAATAGAGAATGAAAATATGAAGAACAATTAATTGTAACACATAGGCATACTACATCCTTAGCCCCAAGAAAAGACTTTAGTGTGCCATAAGGATTGTTGTCATCATGTCACACATCACAAAATCAATGCCAAACATAAAAGATATCAAAAGTGCAAACTAGGGATTCAAAAATTACAAATTAGTTCTCACTAGGATTTCTAATTCTTCCTCCCAAATCTACAGATTCGATTGCCCTTGATGAATTTGACTCTTGATTCCCAATGAAATCTTCCCAAAGAGTTCTTCTAAATCTCCCAAAAGGTGTGTCAAAATCTGTCTATGAAGAAGTTGTCCTTAAATCCTCCTAGAGTGCCCATTTAAATCCCTAAACAATTGAAAGATTTAGGCCTCGTAAGGGACAACCACGACTAGTGGTTCGGGTTCTGATCCTTTTTAAACCAAAAATTCATATTTTTTTTATAACAAACAGGGACAACCAAGGCGAGTGGTGGATAACCACGGACAGTGGTGGGTTCTGACTTGCTCTACTTTGCTTAATAGTGCCAACCACGGCCAGTGGTGGTGATGTTGGTGATGCTTTGCCCTTAAACAGAGCCAACCACGGCCAGTGGTGAGTTCTGCCACTAATTTCCTCTTTTCCAGTGTTAATCACGGCCAGTGGTTTCCTCCAACCTTGCCAATATACACTCCCAAGGGTCTCAAAGGTCTCTTCTTTCATCCACTTTGCCATTTCTCCTCAAAATAGACCTAGAACATCATCAATCTTGTAAAAATAGGAACAACCAAGCAGTAATAGCGGAAAGGAATCAAAATCAAGGGAATCGAACAGAAATAATATGCAAAAACCTTAAAAACTAGACCTAAAAATAACCAAACACAACATACAATGCACACTTATCAAAATACCCTGAACTAAAACATTGCTTGTCCTCAAGCAATCATTGAATCCATACAAGCATATAATGGAAAACCAGCAGACCCAAGCAAACTTAAGGAATCTTGTGTTTATTTATTTATTTGTTTTTGTGTTTTTAAGTGATTACTAAACTACCAGAATATACCACAACCAATAGTCAAACCATATTCACCAAGATTAGACTTAGGGTACTCTTTCTTATTTTCCACTTAATGTATGTGCTTGTATTTTAATAACATTCTAAACATTACCATAGGCTTGGTAATTGACCATAAACTCCACGGTTTTCAAGAAAACATGCATTGGTCAAAAGGTCTTTTAAAGGGTTATAATGGGGCCAGGGCATTCATAACATGGGAATGGAAATCAAGAAAAAATGAAACCATAAAGAGCATGATTCATTTTTCTTTTTCTCTTCTTTTTTTTTATTTTGAGATCGAACTCCTTATCTTTCCTTTTCTTTGAATCACACACCCCAAACTATCATGGTTTTTGTTTCTCAATTCAATTTTCAATTTTGTTAGCTTACCCTTTTTTGCCTCTTCTATATGTGAAACAGAAACCCTAATGTTAAAAGTTTTGAAATAAAATAATCATTTTATTTCATGGCTCAAAAGGGACAACTAATGGATTACACTTTCAACAAATTCTGAGGTTAAAGAAAACAAAACCTAAAGTTCCTTTTTCATTCCAAGCATGCATTCACAAACTATTTTGAATTGGTCAAAAGCCAAATTCCAGAGGTCCATCAAATGTGTGAATTACTCAGTCAAAGAATCATGGGTTATTTATAATTTAATGCACTGAACACCCTATTGGCTCAAAAGCTCATATTAGTACTTGGCCTAATCAAAGAAACATAGTCATCATGCAGAGTGATTATTCTGGAAAGAATAGCAATCGAAAACTTTTTATTTATTTTTATTTATTATTATATATATATTTTTAATTACAAGCTTCACCCAAGTAATGCTTAAGATCCAACCAATCTACATCACATGTCATACAGATAACAATAACTGTAATCAGCAATCAATGCTAGCCAGGGCATATGAGCAGAAATACAATCATGCAAATAAACCAGAAAAGAAACATACAATCATGCAAATGAACTACAAAATAAAAATAGATAAAAATAAAAAAGAGTAAAGTAAGACCAAACTGAACTTTTGTGTACCCATCACCCCAAACTAAAATTGGACATTGTCCCCGATGTCTATATCATGGGGACCACAGAGGTCCGTAATTAAGGAACCAGGGGTAAAAGGATAGAAAAGTTCAACTAATACCTCTTATCGAGAAGGGGGTGGAAGTGACCTTGCTGGGTGTGCCAATCATACAGGGCATCTACCTTGTCAAAAATTTGATCAATACGGGCCCCCTGAAGGGTTTTCTCAACAGACATCTACTGAAGCAAAGTATACATTAGCTGCATGGAAAAAAGTGGCTTCTCACAAAAATGAGAGGGCTCACCTTGTTCTAGAGGCCTAGTGGGTAGTGGCATCTTGGTAGAAAGTGGAGTATAATCATCCTTATCTGTAAAAAGAAAAAATGTCTTGCCTTCCAAACTAATAAAAGTAGGATCAGGCAAGGGGTGAGGAACAGAAAATCCAGCTATTACCAAATAGTATACATTATGTTCCTTAACAATCATCCTCATATTAATCAATTCAGCCATGTCAACCCTCTTGGGTTGATGGAGGAGATTATCTTGGTCCAGATCTATGCCTACATACCTAGCAATGGGGTTTATGTAACCAGCCATAACAGTCTTACCAATGGTAGCATTGCCGACCCGAGTGAGCTGGCTACATAACCACTTGGTAGAATCGATGTTCGTATTATGAAGCATAGAGCAGAGAAAAAAATACCTCGGGCTGACGCATAGTACCTAGACTATC
This sequence comes from Clitoria ternatea, assembly GCA_037962975.1. Taxonomy (NCBI): domain Eukaryota; kingdom Viridiplantae; phylum Streptophyta; class Magnoliopsida; order Fabales; family Fabaceae; genus Clitoria; species Clitoria ternatea. Next base: position 113,153,459 of record CM075671.1, read on the forward strand.
ATACCGTCCAAAGATAGACTGGGCCATGAAATGCTGCAGGTAACATATACTGCCCAAAGATGGATCGGGCCATGAAATGCTGCAGGTAACAAAAAAAATGGGTGATAGATGGTGGAAGCCTTGGAAGTGGAAGCATCATAACAGCCTTTATGGGAGATAAGATTCCAAAAGTACGTGAAATTAAACTCCTTTGGGATGCTATCAACACCCCCTGGAGGAAAATTCTAAATACTACCTACTTCATCCAAAGGCAACCTATAGTTGGTATTATTAAGCCGGAAAGTGAGCTCCCACCCGGGTCCAGATTGGCACCTATTGACCTCTACGGAACTTAGGAATTCTAAAGAAGTACGCTCATACACGGGTTCAAATAATTCAATAAGGGAATCCCATCCCACATTTTGAGACAAGCGTAAGGTGTCTTCAAAAATTCACAATTCCATCTTCAAAAATTTACAACATCCAAATTCATCATAAGGCAATTAGGGAAAGCTTAAATGAATCAATTTTAAGATTTTCATGCTAAATCCCTAAATTTTTTAGAAACCCCCAAAAACCAAATAAGAAACCCAAAGTAATGAGAAATAATAGAATTCTTACTTGATTTAGAGATGAGAATAGATGATTCAAGTAGCAAGATGATGATGATGTGCAAGGATTTTAAGTTTTTCAAGTAGTTTGTTTGGTGTTTTCAAAAGAGATAGGTGAAGGAACCAACAAGGCAATGCATAAAAAGGGATACTAGGGCATGGGGTATTTAAAAACCTTTAGAATCCCCACACTGGGCCGAACCACGACCAATGGTTATAAACCATGGCCTGTGGTCCGTTCAGTTTGGCCCCAAAAATTGAAATGCAATTTAAATCATGCCCCTGATAGAAACCATGGTAAGTGGTGGGAAACCACAGCCAGTGGTTGCCTCTGTTTCGTGCCCAGAAAAACTTAAAATGCAGAGGGGACTTCCAGTGCTAACCACAGCCAATGGTGGCTAACAATGGCCAGTGGTTTTCACTATATGGTGCCTAAAAATTTCATATTTTTAGTTGAAAATGCCTGGGCCAAACCACTGCCAGTGGTGAGAATGCACAACCAATGGTTGCCACTGTTTTGTGTCATAAAACAAAATGCAAAACACCAATTTTGGCACATATTCATCTAATTTAAATTAGGACATGCATCATGGTAATAAAAAATCATGCCCTACTCCACAACCTAACAAACCATTAACTTTTTGTTTATTTGTTTTTCTCTTTATTTGATTTTTTTCTTCTTTATTTATCTTTACTAACTAAAACATTCAAAGAAAACACAGAGATATAAACAGTTATGGGTTTACTTCCCAACAAGTGCTAAGTTTAACATCTTCAACCTGATGCCTTACCCATTTAGATTTACGATTCTGATGCATCAAGCAAATCCAAAGCACTTGCTTGATGAATGGGCTCGCCTATCAAGTAGTGCTTAAGTCTTTGCCTATTTACTTTAAATGGTCCAGATTTTTTGCTCCATAACTCAACAGTTCCAAAGGGAAATAATTTCAAGACTCTAAACGGTCCCGACCATTGGGACCTCAGTTTACCTGGGAATAACCTCAATTAAAGAATATGACTATCATGCCAACGTTTTGTTTTTTCCTTATAAATTCTAGCCTTCTCGTACGAATCCAAACGAAATTCCTCTGGTTCATTTAGCTCCAATAACCTGCGCTCACCTGTAACCTCATGATCAAGATTAAGCATTTTAATTGCCCAAAATGATTTATACTCAAGTTCAACAGGAAAATGACAAGGCTTGTTATATACTAGTTTGAAAGGTGTGGTTTCAATAGGGGTTTTATATGCGGTGCGATACGCCCATAAGGAATCATCTAATTTAATACACAATCCTTACATGACGTATTGACCACTTTTTGGAGAATATTTTTTATCTCCCTGTTGGAAACTTCAACTTGCCCACTAGTTTGAGGGTCATAAGGTGTGGCAACCTTATGCCTCACTCCATGTTTCTTCAGAAGAGTCTGAAAAGTTTTCTCAAAAAAATGAGACCCTTCATCACTAATTATGCATTTGGGGACCCTAAACCTCAGAAAAATTATCTTTTTGAAAAGCTTCATAACAGTTTTGGCATGTGAATGAGGTGAAGAGATGGCTTTCACCCATTTAGACATGTAATCTATTGCTACTAAAATAAAATCATTTCCAAAAGGAGAGGAAAAGGGTTCCATGAAATCAACCCCCCACATATCAAACAACTCAACCTCTAAAATGCTATTATATGGCATTTCCTGCCTCTTACTGATATTACTTGTTAATTGGCAAGCATCACAAGTCAGGATATACTTACGCACATCCTTAAAATGGTGTAGCCAGTAGAACCCAACTTGCAACACTTTTGAGGCGGTCTTGGATGTACTCATATGTCTTCCACAGGAAAGAGAGTGACAATGGTCCAGGATGGCATGGACTTCATCCTCTGGAACACACTTTTTAATCAAACCATCTCCACATTGTTTGAAAAAGAGAGGCTCATCCTAAAAGTAATGCTTAAATCTGCAAGAAACTTCTTTTTCTACTGAAAACCAAGGTTAAGGGGTAAAATTCCACAAGCAAGAAAATTTACAAAATTCGCATACCAAGGCACTTGTTGGACACTAAGACTCAGTAGTTGCTCATCCGGAAAAGACTCATTGATAGGAACAACATCACCTAACTCATCTTTTTTAGATGACAACCTAGATAGGTGGTCAACAACATCAGTACCCTTTTTATCTTTTATCTCTAAGTTAAATTCTTGCAAAATCAAAATCCACCTACTTAACCTAGGCTTTACTTCTTTTTACGTAAAAGATACTTGATGGCAGAACAATCAGTATATACAGTAACATGCGAGCCTACCAAGTATGATCTAAACTTATCAAAAGCAAAGACAATAACTAATAATTCCTTTTCAGTGGTAGCATAGTTTACTTGTGCTTCATCAAGTGTACGGCTAGCATAATGGATCACATGCAGCTTCTTATCCTTCCCCTGCCCAAGCACAGCCCTCACTGCGTGATCACTAGCATTACACATCAACTCGAATGGGAGTTCCCAATCAAGGGGTTGTACCACAGGAGCAAAAATCAAAGCTTGTTTAATCCTGCAAAAAGCCTCAAGACAAAATAAGTCAAAAACAAAAGGCACATCCTTACCAAAAAGATTAGTCAGAGGCTTGGTGATCTTTTTGAAATCTTTAATGAAGCACTGGTAAAACCTGACATGCCCAAGAAAGCTTTGAATGCCTTTCACATTGGTTGGCGGGGGCAATTTTTCAATCACCTCCACCTTGGCCTTATCCACCTTAATTCCTCTCTCAGACGCCAAGTGTCCAAGAACTATGCCTTTTCTTACCATGAAATGACATTTCTCTCAATTTAAGAACAAGTTGGTCTCCTCACAGCGCTGCAAGACTTACCACAAATTAATTAAACAATTATCAAAGTCCAAACCATGCACAGAAAGATCATCCATGAAAACATCCATCACATTCTCAATCAAATCAGAAAAGATGGCCTGCATACACCTTTAAAAAGTCGTAGGTGCATTACAAGGCCAAATGGCATTCTCTTATATGCATATGTCCCATAAGGGCAAGTGAAAGTAGTTTTCTCTTGATCAGATGAATGGATAGGGATTTGATGAAAACCTGAGTACCCATCCAAATAACAGAAATAAGAGTTCTTAACAAGCCTCTCAAGCATCTGATCAATGAAAAAGAAAAGGGAAATGATCTTTCTTTGTGGCGCTATTTAGCTTTCTATAATCAATGCACATACGCCACCTAGAAACTATCCTAATAGAAATTAGTTCCTGTTTATCATTTTTTACAACAGTTATCCCTCCTTTTTTAGGCACTACATGAACTGGACTTACCCACTTACTACTAGCAATGGGATATATAACACCAGCATCAAGCAATTTCAAAATTTCCTTCTTAACCACTTCTTGTATTTTTAGATTTAGTCTTCTAAGTGGTTCTACTGTAGGCCTACTCTCATACTCTACAGTTATCCTATACATGCAAAAGGAAGGGCTAATCCCCTTTACATCATCCATTGTATTACTAATAACTTTCCTATACAACCTAAGTTGTTTCAAAAGCTTCTCAGTTTCACATCGATTAAAGTCAGCATTTACAATGAGAGGATATATAGAGTTGGGTCCAAGAAATTCATACCTCAGTGCAGCAAGTAAAGGCTTCAATTCAATAATTAAGGTTCTCTTCCAAACAATCTGATGTTCCTACAGGCTCAATTAATAAAGTAGATTCAAGTAGATCCTTAGGAAGAGTTTCTTTCTTCCCCACTTGGTTAATAAAATCCACACAGCAAACATCATCAAAAGGTTTCTTTAAAGTATCTTTCAAACTAAAATCTACCTTTTGGTCTCCAACAGTTAGGGACAATTTTCCATTTTTAACATCTATTACCGCACCTGCAGTTGCCAAAAATGACCTGCCTAGAATAATGAGGACCATAGAATCCTCATCTGTTTCCAAAACAACAAAGTCGGTAGGAATAAAAAATTTACCTACTTTAATAAGTACATCTTCTAAAATACCTACAGGATATTTAACAGACCTATCCGCTAATTGCAATGGCATCGTAGTAGGTTTCAGTTCACCCAATCCCAATTTCTCAGCAATAGACAATGGCATTAAATTAACGCTAGCTCCTAAGTCACATAATGCTCTATCAATAGCCATGTCACCAATCACACAAGGGATAGAAAAACTACCTGGATCCTAAAGCTTGGGTGGTAGCTTCCTTTGGATCAAAGCACTGCATTCCTCAGTGAGTGCTACTGTACCATCCTCCTCTAATTTCCTTTTGTTGGATAAGATGTCCTTCAGGAACTTCACATATGTCGGTATTTCTTGCAAGGCATCTGTAAAAAGAACATTAACATAAAGCTTCTTAAGAACTTCAAGAAACTTACCAAATTATTTATCAAGCTTGGCTTTGGCCAAACGCTGAGGATATGGAATAGGAGGCTGATATGGTTTCACCTCCTCCTTCTTTTCACTTGTTTCTCTTCTTCAATTTCGGAATGAGAGTGAGACTATTTCCCCTTTTTCTATTTCTTGGCCACCTCTTCAGTCAAACTAATCAAACCATCATACTATGTACCACTCCTAAGAGTGATAGCCATGGCGTGATCGGATGGTCCCGTTTTAGGCTTTCCAGGAAAGGTTGCTAGCATTCTTTGAGAGGACGAGGCCTGTTGAGCAATCTGGTTCTTCAACATTTTATTATGGGTGGCAAAAGTGTCCACCTTGGATGAGAATCAGAGAACTCATCATTTTGTTTTAACTAGATGGTCACAAAGGTCTCCATCAAGGACTCCAGCTTAGATTTTTATGAAACGTAGGGTCCTTGTGGTTGTAAGAAATTACTCAGATTGCCTTGATAGGGAGGTGGTCGGCTTTGGAAACCAGGTGGTCCTTGTGGTTGTCTGAAATTACTTCCATAATTTCCATCATAATTCACAATAGCATCCACTTGATGCATTTCTGGCTCGATATTCAGAATCACTCCAAGCTGACATCCTAAAATATTATGACCTAAAACACCACACAGCTCACAAACAAGATTAGAAGTACTTATTCCAAATTTATCAATTTTAACAGATAATGCTTCTACTTTAGCAATTAATAAAGAGAGAACATCAACAGAGTGCTTACCTGGAGTTCTTGGTAAACTCCTTTCTGAAGACCACTGGTATGTGTTTTGGGTAACTTCCTCAATGAGAATGTAACCTTCTTCCATGTTCTTACTCATGAAGGCACCGCCAGCTATGACATCCAAGGTTACATTCTGATTTATAGTGTGTCCATTATAGAATATATGCACTGTCAACCAGCATTCAATACCATGGTGTAGGCGTTCCCAGAGCATTTCTTTGTACCTCTCTAAGGCATCATATAGAGTTTCATTATCTTTCTGAGTGAAAGTGATGATTTGCTTCCTCAACTGGTCTATTTTGCTCCTTGGATAATATTTGTTAAGGAAAGCATAAGCCAACTGTTCCCATGTAGTGATTGACCCTTCCAGAAGCACACACAACCAAGCTCTGGCCTTGTTCCTTAAAGAAAATGGGAAAAACCTAAGCTAGATTGCATCATTTGAGACCCCATTTACCTTGAGCGTGTCACAATACTCAAGGAAAATCTAAAGATGCAAGTTAGGATCCTCGGATGGCAATCCTCCAAACTGACTTTGTTGAACCATTGGAGCAAGGATGGCTTCAACTAAAAATTATTCACCTTAACGTTTGGTCTAGTGATACTAGACCTTCGGCTCATCGTAGTAGGTGCTGCAAAATCACAGAGTGCTCTATTGTGTTGATTTTCCATTTGTGTTTGGCTTGTTGAACTTGAAGGTTGGTGCCTGTTTTGTTCAATGCGTGTCCTAAGAATTCTGATCTTTCGAAGGGTTCTTTCAATCTCAGGATCAAATATATGCCCAAAGCTGTCACTTTTTCACATAAAAGCGCCTGCACAAATTTATAAACAACAAAGAAAAATAAGCGTAAGTCTATGGAAAAAGTGTAATCAAACACCGCTTAGCCAATATTAGGGGAAAACACAATCCCTGACAACGGCGCCAAAAACTTGATAGCTAACTACAAGCGCACGGGGTATCGAAGTAATAAAATGATATCGTTCCCACAGGGATTGTGTCAAAGTACTAATTATAACGGTGATTCAATTATCTAGTGGAATTTATTAAAATGAATTACCAAAACGATTGTGAACAGTAAATTAGAGAATACAAAATTCAACGTCTTTTGTAAAAAAAAAATCAGAGAAAGTTTGGGAAATTGAATCAAAGGTAAATCTTGGGGTAATAAGGGTACATATGCCACTATCAAAATTAAAGGTTACTCACCTATCCAATTTTATGATTTCGTTCCTAAGGCATATTCCCCTAAGTTAATTAATACCTTTCTCTCGAATGCCTATCAATGTGCCTAATTCCCAAAGAACCACGTTCAATTTGTTAATTAGGCCCTTTATGTTCTATGGATATCTGATCAATCCCTCAAACAATTTCGCGTACCGTCGTAAATCAAAATCATAGGTTCAATTTAGGTATTTTTGAATTACATGCCAATCTCTCGATTACCCATATAATTTGTAATCATCTATGCTTATCTCTATGTGTTGCAGAAGCATTAAGCATACATAAATTGAATAAAGATTGAAATCATATGAATTGGAATATGAAAAACAATTAATTGTAACACATAGGCATACTACATCCTTAGCCCCAATAAAAGAGTTTAGTGTGCCACAAGGATTGTTGTCATCATGTCACACATCAAAAAATCAATGCCAAACATAAAAGATATCAAAAGTGTAAACTAGGGATTCAGAAATTACAAATTAGTTCTCGCTAGGATCTCTAATTCTTCCTCCCAAATCTATAGATTCAATTGCCCTTAATGAATTTGACTCTTGATTCCCAATGAAATCTTGCCAAAAAGTTCTTCAAAATCTCCCAAAAGATGTGTCAAAATCTGTCTATGAAGAAGTTGTCCTTAAATCCCCCTAGAGTGCCCATTTGAATCCCTAAACAATTGAAAGATTTAGGCCTCGTAGGGGACAACGAGAGCCGGTGGTTCAGATTCTGTTCCTTCTTAAACCATAAATTCATATTTTTTATAACAAACAGGGTAACCACGGCTAGTGGTAGATAATAACGGCCTGTAGTGGGTTCTGACTTGCTCTGCTTTGCTCCACAGTGCCAACCATTGGCAGTGATGGCAACCACGGCCAATGGTAGTGATGCTGATGATGTTTTGCCTTTAAATAGAGCCAACCACAGCCAGTGGTGAGTTCTGCCACCAATTTCTTCTTTTCCAATGCTAACCAAGGCCAGTGGTTGGCCACCACTGGCAGTGGTTTCCTCAAACCTTGCCAATATGCACTCCCAAGTGTCTCAAAAGTCTTTTCTTTCATCCACTCTGCCATTTCTTCTTAAAATAGACCTAGAACATCATTAATCCTACAAAAATAGGATCAACCAAGCAGTAATAATGGAAAGGAATCAAAATCAAGGGAATCTGTTAGAAATAATATGCAGAATACCTAAAAACTAGACCTAAAAATAACCAAAAACAACACACAATGCACACTTATCAAAATCCACGGCCAATGGGAATTTCCCATGGCCATTGGATCGTTCTACCTCAAAACATGGGAAAAAATGGGAATTTTGGTGGTACAGACAGTGGATTCCATGGCCAGTGGGAATTTCCCATGGCCAGTGGAATGGCTACTGTCAGAATTTTCTAATTGCTACTTTTCCCTTGCTATTTTTGGCTCTTTTAGGTATCTTAATGACATTTTTGGCCTCTGACTTCTTCATGAAAAATACCGGCCCATTTCTATGAAAAAATACCGGCCCATCTTAATTGGTTTCATCTTAAATGAAGTTTTTTGGCTCTCATTAAACGTAAAATATCGGCCCATTTCTATAAAAAAAACTCAAATTTAAGAGGGGTTTAAACCCAACTTTTTATGGTTTTCAATTTGGGATTAATAGGTGATATTTATGATATGACTCACTATTTCTAAGACTAAAAATTAACTTTTCTCATATTAATTCTCATATCTTCATATATGGAAAGTGTGACTAATCAAAGGTTTAAGGTGTGATGTTAAATGATTTTCTTTTAATTCGTGGTGTCTCTTAGGCAGGGTGATGAACTTTAAAACATGAAAAATGTATCCTCATAATTATTATGTCATATCTATTATATTTACTTATGTAAGACTAAGGGGTACCACATATATTATTTCAGTAATTACAGGTCTAATTAAGAATAATTTAATAATATATTTAGGAAAAGTGTTTCTTGAGTTTTAATTTAACTGAGCGTAGTAACGGTCACCTAGAACATGCCTACACTGGGATGAATTGGTGATTTAATTGTAGGATTTCAGAAGCTGAGCGTACTTACGCTAGTCACCAGCGTGCAACGTTGAGGAGTAGGAGAGTCCAAGATAAATCACAAGGTCAGTGTGCCTACGCTGACCCAAGGCATACCTACGCGTTTTTTAATAAGAAGGACCAGAACCAAGTGTGCCCATGCCTACAAGTTACGCTGGAAGTAGTGATTATCAGGTGCCAAGACAGAAGGTCAGTGTGCCTAAGCTGACCATGAGCGTTCTTACGCTCAAATAAGCATTCAAAGGAAATGATAACCGGTAATCCAGTGTGCTTACACTGCCTTTTTAATGCGCCTACGCTCAAGTTAATTATTTAAGAAAGACTCAAGTAGAAAACCAGCGTGCCTACATTGGTTTCCAACATGTTTATGTGCAGATGAAAGTTCAAGAGATATTTCCAAGCAGAGAAGCAGTGTACAAACGCTAGTTTCTACCATGGTTAGTGTGCTTGCGAGGGAAAATTGGAAACACTTAAAATTCTGTTGTATTCTGTTAAATTAAGTTTTATTATTTGCTTGTAAGCCCCTTTGGGGCAAGTTTGTAATTATGTTAGTGTTAGTTAGTTAGTTAGAACCAAACACTATATATATGTTTAGTACATTGTAATTAACACACAGAGGCAATTATTCAAATTCATTACTCAGATTTCACCCTCTCTCTAAAAATTTCATCTTTCTATATTCACTTCATTCTCTCTATGTCTTTCATTTCTGCAATCATGTCTTCATCTTCCATAGGTTGTAAACCCCTAGGGTTAGGATTGCTGAGGCTTCAGTAGAGTTCTAAACTTTGCACTGAGTTAAACTTCAGTGAATTTGTGTGAAGAATAAGTAAGAAAGTGAAACTTTATAGCTGGAATAAAAAATTTAGATCAATTTTAAGCTCTTCTCTAGAGAGGAATCATGGCTTAGGGCTCAAGTATACTCCTTACTACTTAGTTAATTCAGGCCTACATTCTAGATGGATAACTAGGGTTCAATCTTCAATTTCGCAATTAGCTTCTCTATAGGTGAATACCTAAGGATTTAGGATTTAAATGCAAGGAATTAATGTTAATCATCTAAAGGATTAATGTTAGCTTCTCTAGGGGTTAACCATCTGTGGAATCTCTCACATGCTCTGCACTGGAATTAATCCTTAATTTCATGAGTTAGAATGAATTTGAATGCTAAAGTGGTCCTAACCTACTTCCATTATTTGTTTTATACCTTAGCTCTGTGCATGTTACTAGAAAATACAAAAATATCAAATTTAACAAAGACAAAAATATTATGAATTCTTTCCAAGTTTGGCTTGGTTCAGCTAGTATTAGTCCTTGGTTGTGGTAATTACCTCAATCCCTATAGGACGATCAAATATACTATATTTTAACGATTGGGGCACTTGCCAAGAATTTCATCACTTGATGAGAATGCATCATCAACCAAGGGGGAGTATCTCTACATGGGATGATCAAACGTAAAAGTTCTTGATAAAGAATTTTCCTCCTTTAAAGTATGCGAAGTTGAGGAATGAGATCATATGCTTTCAGCAAAGAGAAGGTGAGTCATTATTGAAGGCATGGGACCGTTATAAAGAGAGTTTGAGGAAGTGTCCCTAACATCAAATCCCTAATGTCCAACAAGTTAATATCTTCCACAATAGAGTCAGACTAGCTGCACGAGTCTTAATTGATGCCTCAACTAGAGGTTCTTTGACCACTAAGACCGTGGAGGAAGCTATACAATTAATAGACGTGATGGCGTCTAAGGAATGTTTGATCGGAGAAAGGAGTAGTGTGCCAAAGAGAGGTATTATGGAGCTTGAGGTGCAGAATGCCTATCTAGGACAAAGAAAGCTTATAACATAGGCACTAAAGAAGTTGAGTGTGCAAATTTCAGAGATGCAAACATCAAGCCAAATGCCTAAGTTGAGTTGTGATTTCTGTGGAGGTGATCATGAAAATGGCTTGTGTGACTTCCATGGCCATGCTGAGCAAGTAAATTAGATGGGCCAATAGATTCAGAGAAGTTATCCTTTTAACTCTTTCAATCCTAATTACTGAAGTCATCCAAATTTTTCTTAACATAAAGGCCCTCATCTGAATCAAAATGAAACCCAAAGTCAGCCTCAACCATAAGTGAGTTGACCTCAACCTCAAGCACCAAAAGAGAAGTTTGAGTTAGAGAATGTACTTGCACAATTCATCCAAGCTACTCAAGCCAGCTTCAAAAGTCAGGAAGCTTTAATTCGTAACTTGGAGAATCAAGTTAGGCAGTTATCTAAGTAGTTGGCTAAGAAGCAAAGCGGCCATTTTTCAGGTGATACTGAAGTCAACCCAAAAGAACAATGTCATGCCATTATGACAAGGAGTGGTAAGATATTGGCTGAGCCTATTAGAGTGGTTTGTGAGAAATAAATGAGTGAAAATGAAAATAAGAGTGAAAAAATGAGTGAAGAAACAGAAAAAGAGAGTAAGAAAAGAAAAAGAAAAAGATTGAGATAGTGTTGGAAGAAGCTTCAAAGATTACACCTGAAATGTTGAAGTAAGCCATATTTCCACAAAAGTTCAAGAAGCAATTAGAGGAGCAGAAGTTTGCTAAGTTCTTGGATGTATTCAAGAAGCTCCATATAAACATTTCTTTTGTTGAGGATTTGCAAGAGATTCCATCTTACACAAAGTTTATGAAGTTGTTGTCTAGGAAAATAAGGTTAAAGGAAGATAAAACTATTACACTAACACAAAAGTGTAGTGCAATAATTCAGAAGAAGTTGCCTTAGAAGCTTGAAGATCCCGGATCCTTCACTATTCCTTGTGCAATAGAAGATGTTCATGTTGGAAGTGCTTTATGTGATTTGGGGGCTAACCTCAATTTAATGCCTCTATCTTTGATTAGGAAGCTTGGCATTAGTGATGTCCAACCAACAAGGATTTCATTGTAGTTGGTGGACCGATCCATTAAGTATCCTCATGGCATGTTGGAAGACTTGTTAGTTAAAGTAGACAAATTTATATTTCTAGCAGACTTTGTGGTGTTAGACATGGACGCTGATAAGGAGATACCTCTAATCTTAGGGAGGCGCCTAGGTATAGGTAGAACACTGATTGGTATTGAAAAGGGGAAGTTGATACTGAGAGTATAAGAGGAATAGGTAACATTCAATGTGTTCAATGCTATGAAGCATCCGACAGAAAAATTAGATTGCTTCATAAAAGAAGAAATGTCAGATTTCAAGGCTTGTATGCTGTTGAAGGATGAGGAGGAAACATTGAAAGCTTTCCTTGAAGAGGATTTTGATAAAGAGGAACAAGAATTGAATAAGGAAGAGCAAGGAATCTTAAACTTACTTAAAAAAGAAGAGTTAAATGATTCTTAAGGAAAAGTAAAAGAAAGTCTGAATGAGAAACCTAATAGTGTGGTAGAAGAGAAACAAGAGCTCAAGCCTTTGCCTAATCATTTGAAATGTGTATTTTGGGGTAAAGGAGAGACATATATGTGGTGATCATAAGTGTTGACCTGAATAATGAAGTTGTTGATAAGCTTATGAGAGTATTGAGAAGGCATAAGTCAACCATTAGATGGAAAATTTCAGATCTGAAAGGGATTAACCCTTCATTTTGCATGCACAAAATTATGTTGGAAGAGGATTATGCTCTAGTGATAGAACTGTAGTGAAGGCTAAATCCTATAATGAAAGAGGCTATGAAGAAGAAAGTAATTAAGCTCATAGATATTGGGATCATCTACCCTATCTCCGATAGCGCTTGGACTAGCCAAGTTTAGGTGGTGCCTAAGAAAGGGGGATAACCCTTGTAAAGAATGAAGATGGTGAAGTTATTTCAGCTAGACCTATAACAGGTTGTAGGATGTGTATAGACTATAGAAGGTTGAATAATGTGACTCGTAAAGATCATTTTCCATGCCTTTTGTTGATCAAATGTTGGAAAGGTTGTGTGGTCATTAATACTACTACTTTCTTGATGGATATTCACAATACAACTAGATTATGGTTGACCCTACAGACCAAGAGAAGATAACATTCACCTGTCCTTATGGGATTTTCACTTACGACACATGTCATTTGGGTTATGTAATGCTCCGACTATATTCCAACAATTCATGTTGGCAATCTTTAGTGACATGGTAGAGAAATTCATTATAGATGACTTCTTTGTATTTGGTAAAGATTATGAAACATTCCTTAGCAACTTGGCACAAGTTTTGATGAGGTGCCAAGAGACCAATCTTATGCTCAGCTGGGAGAAATGTCATTTATAATGAAAGAGGGTATAGTGCTTAGTCATAAGATATCCGGTAAGGGTATTAAGGTAGACTGTGCAAAGATTGAGACTATTGAAAAGCTTCTTCCTCTCATCAATGTTAAGGGAATGAGGAGTTTCTTGGGTTATGTTGGATTCTATCATCGGTTTATAAAAGACTTTTCGAAATATATAAAGCCATTATCTGATTTGCTAGCAAAGGATACTCCATTTGTCTTTGGTCAAGAGTGTTCTAAGGCTTTTGCTGATTTGAAGTAGAAATTGATTTCATCTCCTATACTTATAGCACCGGAATGATCTATGCCCTTTGAATTGATATGTGATACAAGTGATTTTGTTGTGGGAGCTGAATTGGGGGCAAAGAAAGGATAAATTAAGTCATGTGATTTATTACGCAAGTAAAGTACTGAAAGAGGCACAGGTTAACTACACCACAACTGAAAAAGAGATGCTTGTTGTGGTGTATGCTTTTGACAAATTCAGGTTATATCTAATTGGTTCAAAGGTGGTGGTTTATACTAACCACTCAGCAATCAGATACTTGCTTGCAAAGAAAGAGTCGAAGCCAAGGTTGATAAGATGGGTGTTGTTAATTTGACTTGGAAACTAGAGATAAGCAAGGGAAAAAAAATTTAGTGGCAGGCTAGTTGTCCCGCTTGGAAGAAGAAGTTGAGATAGTACCTATTAAAGAAGGGTTCTTGGATGAAAGTTTAAAGGCTATAATACAAAGTCCATGATAAGCAGACATGGAAAACTTCAAAGTTACAAGTATGGTGCCTAATGGATAGACTTCTCAGATGTGAAAGAAACTCTTCCATGACAATAAAAGATTTTTATGGGATAATCCATTCCTTTATAAGATCAGAGTTGATGGAATAATCAGAAGATGCATGCTGAAAACTAAACAAGAGTGAATTTTGTGGCACTGCCATGATTCAAGATATGAAGGACAACGCCCATGATATGCTCCCTGACACGCTCTTCATCAGGTTAGGTCCAACATGATAACACCCTTACGCTAGCCATCACCATACCCGTGCCTGTCTATTGGGACCTATGCACACATGGTTAATTATTCCAGTGTCCACATACGCCCAATAGCATCACCACATGCATATCGAAAGAGATGCACCAGAATTCAAATGTTTCAAGTTGATTTGTTGTACTTTAGTTAAATTAAGTTTTCTTATTTATTTTGCATGTCCTTAAAGTATATTTTTGTAATTTATTAATTAGGTAGTTGTTAGTTAAAATTAGTTAGTATTTATAGCTAACTTGCATTGTAGTTAAACACACAACTCTTTATAATTCAAATTTCATTCTCTCACTTTAAATTTCATCTCTCTCGATTCTCTTTACTTTCTCTCTACCTAACCTTGTCTTCTTAATTTGTGATTGAAACAACCCGACTTAAATAAAACAAATCCGAGACTAGGGGAAATTTTTCGCGCATTCAGACCCTGAGTCGGGACAAAATAAAAGCACCCTGAAGTTAAGAGAAGCAGAAAATGGGTCAAAGTGCTACTCGCTTGGCAAGACCTGTTTCGGTTGAACAAGACCAGCGGAAGATAACGCTTGAGCGAGCCCTTACTCGCTGGGGCGAGTCCCACGCTCGGTTTATCCCATCACCCAGAATGGGAACTACTTTCCACTCAGAAATAGTCCCAGCGGCTATGCCTCACTCGGCGATTTATCACTCTTAGTCGATCCTCATTCCAAAATGGTTCTCCCAACCATTCCTCTCGGAATCTCTTAACTTTCCTCGCTCGGGAGTAGCTCCCCTTGGTTATATTTCACTCGGGTATATCTTAACCTTTCATCGCTCGGGTGAGAGTTTCTAGGCTAAGCCTCACTCATTAATACCTTAACTTCCCTTCACTCGAAAGAGGTTCTATCGGTTGTGTTTCGCTCGGAAAACACCCTGACCACCTCCCCTCGGAAGCGATCCTCACCATCATATTTCACTCGGAAAATGCTCAACCTGTCTTCAATTGGGAGAATTTACTAGATTAAGTCTTAAACGTGATATTACAGCATTATTCACTTGGAATATACCACCTTATTCACTCAGAATATACAACCTTATTCACTCGGAATATACAGCCTTATTCACTCGGAATATACAACCTTATTCACTCTGAGTATACAACCTTATTCACTCAGAATATACAACCTTATTCACTCGGAGTATACAACCTTATTCACTCGGAATATACAGCCTTATTCACTCAGAGGAGGTCTTCTAGAATATACCTCACTCAACACTTTAACCATTCTTCCCTTGGAAGTGGTTCATTTGGTTAATTCTTACTCGGGAGTATCTAAATCTTTCTTCACTCGGGAGAGGTTTACTCAGCTATTTTTCACTCGATAATGTATGGACTAGCCTTCCCTCGGGGGCAATCTCCTCACACACGTCCCACTCAGAATTGTCTTAAGTCTTGTTCACTTGGAAAAGGCTCTCAACTATGCCTCACACGGAACCATTTAGCCCTTAGTACTTCTCCTATAACAATATTCCCTGGTAATTCAACAACCTCATAACATTAAAGGTATATATACATGCATTCATAGTACTGGATAGTTCAACTCCATATATATATATAAATGTATTTAAATAAACGTGTTCAAAAGAGCCGGCCAAGGCTACAGCAAACTATATACAAAGTGTGCCATATGTACATCACAGCAGTACAAAATACTCAACACTCAGACTTGAGAAGCACTCGTCAATCTCCGTCTTGGCCTATATCCACTGAAAATATAGCCACAATAGGGGTGAGCTTTTACATATTAAATGATAGTTATTGACTCGGATTATTCACTACATACTCAACTATACAATATAATTTCACAATCAACAATAAAATACACTGCCATTCAATATTGCTACTCACTCGGCATCAATCAGTCACAATTCACTCAACTCATTCATGGCTATATTACTCATGCTATCCTCAATAATATATACATATAACATACAAACACTTTGCACTCGGTAATAGTTTCAGTGTGCACACATTTATTCAGTTGGATCCAATTATTCATTATTAATTTTTATGTTGCAACATAGGCTCCAAGCCTTTTTCTCAGCTCCAAGCTGATCCGGCCGTTTTACTGGTACCAAACCGTTTGCCCTCTCATGTAACACAGTCACTCCAAGCGACAATGGAAGTGTTACGGGAAGCCCCGAGTCCAACTCAGTAGGCTCACCTTGAGTCCAACCCAAGGTCTTTCTTTATATCTCATGCATATTCATTTGATTACCATTTCTATATTAAGCGTCCCACGCTGTATGCACTCGGCATTTCAATGGTGAATCACATGCATATGGTTATAATCATCAAGCGTCCAACACTAAATGCTCTCAGCATTTCCGATAGTGCATCCCATGCATTTTATCATCATCATTAGTACAATAGTGCCATTTCACTCGTCAAGCACCTCATAATACATGCATCTCATGCAACCATTATAAAATCACAACGGATTCAGCACAGCATTTGCATACACTCGACAATCCACACTTTCATCACATGCATCACATGCTTTTTAATATAAAATCCCAAACGGGAACTAACAAAACAGATTCACATCTCATGTATTCGGCATTCTCAATAAAATCGACATACTTCACATGCAATCGACATTCACACAGCATTCTCATAATTATCAACATGCATTTCATGGACGGAAATCATCATACACTACATAACTCATAGCTACCACAAATTCGGGCACTTCATAGGCTATCACTCAACAGAACACATCAATCAACACATTTCACAGTTATGAAACACACAGTATAGCACTTTCACCCAGAACCCGTCCATAAACCATGCATTTAAGATGTAAAGCACCCCCTATCTACTGGGACGAAGTCCCAAAAGCTCCTTAAACTATCAACGTCGACCAATCACCCTTCGGTCACTCCCTCTTGCTTAAACGACCTCTGAGCCCAATCGTTGGACTCAGGACTCAGCTTGGGGAAACCAAAGCTGTTTCCACACTCTCGAACAGTCTGATCTTGCTATCAGTGGAAGGTTTCTGGCCTCCAAGACACCACGACGTTGCTGATGTGGATGAAGAAGAAGATAGAGACGAAGAGGAAAAGCTCTGTCGACTTCAAGAGGGATGGGTATGGCACTCCAACACTGCTCACTTCCCATTTGAGACTCCAACAGCTTCGGGTAGACGGAGAGGAAGAAGGAGAGAAAACGACGAAGAGGTAGAAGAAGAAGCTTAGGGAGGAGAAACAGAAACAACACCTCTGTATTCTCGAAGGAGAACGCTCTCAACTCTCTCAGTCCTTTCCAACTCAGCGTGACTGAATGAGTGAGAGAGAGACCGAACCTTTTATACTATCAGGGGCACATGCGTCATTTTCCTGGCCTCTTTGTATTATTCAACCATTAGCCTTAATCTGCAATTAATCTTAATCAGCAACTAATCTTAACCGGTAATAACTAAATCAGGATGTTACAGTGATCATCTTTTTCACCATAATGTGTAACTAAATCTCCATTGTTGGAATTTACTGAAGCTATAATGAACGTTAATCTCTGTTAAATGTAGCTAGATCTCTATTAATTCATGTCAGAGTAAGGCAATTTGTGAATATCATATTCTGGATTGGAAAATTCAGAGCCTATCTAGAGGTTTTCTTTAGAGAGAAATCATGATAAAGGCCTCAGTTATACAAATTGCCTCGTAATTAGTTCAGGTCTAAGACATTAGGTAAATAATTAGGGTTCACTCTTAGTTTCGGAATTGGTTTCAGTGCATGGAAACACCTATGGAATTACGGTTTATATGTAGTAGAATAGTGATAATCACCTAAGGAATTAGGGACTATTCATCTGTGAGAAGTTTTGCATGAGTTAATTGTGGTTTATGTTTTATTCTTGTGATATTAATTGACATTGTATGCTGAAATTGATTCCAACCTACTTTTATTACTATTAATCACATCAATTTCTATTATATTTTTTTGTTTATTGTGTCTCAACTAAAATTCCATAAAAATTAGAATATAACAAAAAGTAAAAATATAATGTGTTGCATGAACTAAATTTTGGTTCAGATAGTATTTGCCCTAGGTTGAGGTAGTTAACTTAATCCCCGTGAAACAATACAAATATTCTACATCTTAACGATTGGTGCGCTTGCCATCGAAATTCATTTCAAACGAATTCGCATCAACCACCAAGTCCCCCATATCATAGGGTACCAAAGACTTTCAGGTCCTACTCAACATGGATCCATCACATATCATCATTCATAATCACATAATAACGGGACTTGGCTCTGCACAATCATAGTTACATTTTGTCTTTAGTTGAAGTACAATGGGCTTGCACCAATACACTTGGCCGCAGGCCCGACTTTGATGCCATTGGGTTTCCCATCCAGTTGTACACCCAAGATCCTGCTCGGGGATCGAACGTGAATGTCCTCTAGTGTACCCTTGTTGTATGCTATAGTTTTATCATAGTCCTTCCAAAGACATTTTTATGATGCAACATGCATTCTTTAATCCTTCGATTACTTTTGACCCCTGGGTGTCTATGTGTTCCTTACCTTGTAATATTTGTCCTTAACTTGTTAGGTCCCACCTGTTTTTTGGACTTTATGAGGTATTTTTAATTCATCTTGAAAGTATTGTATCTCGGCTTATTAACTTCCTTTGGAATGGTAAAAAGACGTGTACCAACTTATATTCTATTGACTTATAATTCCCAAAGGTTAACTGATCGTCGAAAAGGATTCAAATTATTTTCAAGAAGTGTAATGTTACGTGGACTTTGCCCTTATCAGTATGCTTCCTTGAATTAAGATTCATGGAGCATTTGGGGATAAAGTGACATTTGGCGCTTTTTTATGAAGCAAGATTTTTCTTAAAACATCATTGGTCGTTACCCTTATTGGTATGCCCAATTAAGTCTGGAAGACTTATGAGGCATTTGGGAAACAAATAGAATTCGGCCATTATGTGTGTACTGAGTAAATCTAACTAGACTTACTATGTAACACACTATATTCGGGTCCTCTTACCAATTTAATAAAAATGGGGCTTAGTTGTGGATATTACGTCTAAGCCTCATTTTATTCGGTTTGGGGAAAAAGCATATTTAAAAGTATATTTCTTAAAATATCTTTATTCCAGTTATTTAGAATAAAAATATTAATAACAATAATAATAATAATGCGGTTAGTTTTATCTGTTATAAATAACTTTAGTATAATTAGTTAAATATTTTTTTCGTATCGTAAAATTTGGTACTAATGCGATTGAGGACAAATATAATAATATATCCACTAAATTACACTCCAATACCATTTTTACCATTATTTAGGCAAAGATTAAATTAGAAAATAAAGGCAACATGCTCGTCCATCCCTATATCTCCAGTATAATGTTTTTCGAGACTTACCAAGCGGGACTCATATTAATACCTAGTATTCTTTTTAGCTTTTTCTTAGTCCGATACCTATTTTATTCAGTAATCAGAGTTTGTATAGGGAAATCATATCAAAATAACCACAATCACTACAAGAAAACATCAATTTATACTAAATTAACTTAATTTAGAAAAAACTTCCTAGGCATGACCTAAAAAGGGTAAGGGCGAAAAAAGAACCTTAACAGGTCCAAGCATGCAGTTTTATCCTAGGATACCCCAAAATAGACCCCCTTACTAAAGTGTCATCCTATTTCCCGTTCCTCAGTGAAGGGCGTAAAACTTAAACTTTCAATTCGTATGCTTGATCGCAATTCTGTCAATACCGTTGAAATCTACATGACGATTGTGGCGCCCTAAATCCAGTATTTGGGAATATTGGTATTGATATCTAGTTGATAAAAGTAAGGTAAATTTTTCACGTTTAGATCAATTCTTAGATAAGGCATACCACAAATTAAAATTTATAACAACTACCCTAGATCTAATTAAAGACCCATCCTATATATGAAGATATGAGAAGGCGAATGTTTTAGATAATTGCCTATTTAGTTCTATCATCATTTAGGGATGTCAAGTAAACCCTTTCAGCCTAATTTAAGTGGCCTAAACTATATTGACATGCACCAAGTCCTTTACTACTCATATTAAGCCTTAGTTACTCAATCCCAATGGTACCTTCCCATTATCCTAAATTCAAGACTAATAGTCCATATTTATATGAAAATTTAACAAGATCATTTCAAGTACCTATTTATGAGTCAACTTCATCTACACATGCTAGATAATCATTTCCTACCCGTCACTATCTAGTCCTCTTTATGGGGCCCTGACCAAGGATAAAACCACACAATAACTCTTCCGACATGACATACACCAGGTTATAATGCAAATTCATCATTTCATTCATAATAATCACAATCTTAAAAGCTCCTTTGCTAGGTCTAAGTAACAATATAAGTGTCCAATCACTATCCTCCATCTTACTAAGAAAATCATGAGTCAATCTTAATTATTCAAATATGTCAACAAAGGATTTAGTAACCTCAATTCACAATTTTAAACTTAGGCATTTAAACAAATAGTCAAGCTATACAAAATAATGCTATGTATAAGAAATCCCATAAAAATGACATAACGATTTAACCCAAAAATTGTCGGCCAAGGCAAGCCACCATACCCTCTTCACACCATGCCGCCTCTTCAAAAAGACCTCACTCCTCAAGTCAACCTACAACACAAAGGCTAAAATAGACAGCATGGAGAGTGAGTATACTTTCTCAATGATGAACAATTGAAATTAACATGATAGCATATACATATGGTAAGGTAACTATACGCATCTTCCATCAAGCTCCCAATCACATGAACATAGTACACAAACCCAAACTCAGCACTCAATCCCACATGCTATTTATAATAAGGATCCATTCTGAGACATAGTCTTTAATGATCAATTTAAACTCACTAAACAATTAGCATCAATTACACATGTACACATGCCAAGGCAACACCAACATCATTTCTCAATTCAAGTCACCCATAAGTCATAATCATTTTAGTTATCTCAACCCAAATGCCATGACCTTATAACTAATACATATATTATCCAATAAAATAATGCATATGCAATAGGTCCAACTTTCAATAATTCAATTCCTTTTATATGTGCACACAACACTTAAATGATCACAACCACATATAGTTGCTCTATTATTCAACCCACACAAGGTTTCTTTCTCAAGATCCCACAAGATCCTTAATTATGTCACATGTTAAGCACTGCAACCACGTGTAGTTACTCACATTAGCTATTCACACATGGAAATAAAATGGCATATCAATAATCACATCAATTCATTCATAAAGTCACACTTCACATAATCCTCACACATAAGCAACAACAATACCACTCAAGGCCAACATGCAAGTACACACCCACACTTGCATACATTAATCAATATCATTGCCATTTATTTAGAAAATAAACTCCTCTCCTACCTTAGGAGAAGTATTCCTTTAGGTTGGATTATCCCACCTCACAAGAATGGTCAGCATAAGGCCACATCAAACACCACACTAGAATTTAAGTTGATGTTAACAACTATGTCTCTTTTACAAACTTATAAGTATATACATGTATATAAAACTAAGTTAGGTTTATGCCATTACCACCTTGGAGATTTGGAATTTAAGTTATCATTATCATACTTTTCCTATATCCTAAGGATTTAAAATTTACCATTTGTAATTAGACAAAAGTCAAAGGGTTATTCATTAAGCTCCCTAAAGCCTTAATCAAATTGTTCACTTCATCATTTTCATTTTGAATGTTTTTCACTTAGAAGGCATCAAGTTCTTCATTACTTAGAAATTATAGTCAATTTTGTTCTTTATTCTTTTAAGACACCTAATTGTCACTAATGGTTTTTAAATATCAAAGTATCTTATTATAAGTCTTTGAAATCACCCTTTTATTCATAATGATTTCCTATCATTATTAATCACTACAACTCATCTATAATTTAATTCTGGTCACTAGTAACACTCCTAAAACCATGATCATCTCTAATTTCAAATCATGATTTAGATTCTCTAATTTACTTACATGCCAAAGTTACCTATTACCTACAACAACATTTCCTAAGCTCCACTAATAATCTTTTTATGCCTAGCATGTTCCAATAATATTCTCTAGGCTAACAATCCTTTCTACCTTAATGTTCCATGTTCTTCATCTAATTCACTATCAACACTACACTTTTTCCTACCTTAAATTACCTAACAATCATTCTAATTCTTAAACCATATTTAATATCATCCTCTTATCACACTAACCAAGCCACAACAAGTTGAAAACACTTATAGCATTTTTACTACTTCTCTTTCACTCAAAATGGTTTCTACAACTAACTAAAGTTCCATTTTCCATTCTAATGCCAATTTACTTTAAGGTACTAAATTAGGTCTCAGAATTATTATAGAACCATCAAAAATAATTTAAGGTCTCAAAATACAATTTCCCCACCCAATTAAAGTAAGCACCAATTTCACATTTTTGAACCTAACATAATCATAACATCCGCTAATCATATTCCATACATCAAATCCATTTCCAACAACAAATTAGAGTCCAATTCAAGTGCCTAATCAAGTTTCTAATAACACATAACAATTTCCCAATGATCTTCTAACCTAGGGTTTTTGAGTTTCACATGCAATTTCCTAAAATTCTAACAATAACAACATAATTTCTAACACTTTATTCTATAAATTTTAAAGCCCATCAAGATTCTTAAGCTTACCCCAATTTAGGTTTCAAACCCCAAAATCAAGAGAGCCAAAAGAAGTGGAGAGGAGACGTCTAAGCTTCTAATGCAACACTAAGCTTCACAAAAGTGTAAATAAAGCCTCCTTGAGCCTAAAATTTTGTCAATCCATGGGAGGAACCAAAGTGACATTTTCAGTTTTGACATGGGATGGAGGAGAAGGAAGAACATGAGGGGAAGAGGAAAGGAGAAGGAAAAAAATTAAGCTTCAAGGGTCCAAGATGTTTATCTAAGCCTTTTCTTCAAGAAATTTCAAGAAACCTTCATGGGTCATGCATGCTTGGCCATGGCAATGGAGTGGAGAAGAAGTTGAGGAATTTTTGGTCTGGAAGAAGAGGAGTGAGGGCTGCACCAAAATTAGAAGAGGGAAAAGAGAGAGTGTGTGTTTTGCTTTTTTGGCCAAAATTACCACCATGTCCTTCACTTAAATTTTTTTGCTCCAAGACTTATTTTTTGGCAATTTCACATCCTTCGGCTTAGAAAGCTGATGGGAGTAGCCCAATAATAGCTACACGGCCAGCCCATTTAAATGAAGGAAATTTGTCATGTTTTGGCTCAAAAATGAAGCCTTTTAGCCACTCATGCCCCCCTTTCCCTATTTAATTGTTTATAAATTTTTTGGGTTTATTTTTAGGTTTAATATAATTATTTCATTATTTTCTAATACTTGACATTTATTTTTAAATTAGTCCATTTAAAGTTCGATTCCGGATCGGACATTGTCCGACGTTAAGACAACGTCGATAAATTCTGAATAATTTACGATAAATTCAATAAATGCCCAAATTAATTTAGCTTCATTGTTGGGGCATAAATATTCATTTCTAATAATTACCTAATGTATCTCTACACATTTATCTCCTTTTCATGCTCTATCCATACATCTTTCGTCAATTAAACGATAACAGTAATTACCAAATTAATCATATTAACTCAAAAGGTTCCTAACTAATTTTCTCTACATGATTAGGACATCAAATAATTATTTCCTATATTTACTCTATTTATTTCCTCTAATTAATTAATTCCATGTAAAATTTGGGATGTTACAATGATCAGAGCCTAAATATGGAAACATGCGACTGATCGGAGGAAGGGGGAGCTTAGTCATGAGGTGGCTGATCGGAGATGGTAGAGATCGCGGTGGTGAGGAGGAAATCAAAGGTAAATTAAAGATGAGGAAGAAATTGTGGCGGCTATGGTGATCGGAAGGTGTGATGGCTAAGGATGGTGGCCGAAGGTGGTGGTGAGGTTGTGGGTTAGGGGTTGTAAAAGAATGTGAAGATGGTGGTTTTTAGGTGGTGGTGGCTACTATGGAGGAGTTTGGAGGGTGGAGGAGGAGAAATGACCAAGATCAGAGGTGGTTTGTGGTGGTTTCAAGGCTGAACAAGGTGAGATAGAGGTGTTGGCCAGCGGTTTTAGAGAAAAAGGGAGAGGTTGTAGTGAGAGAGAGGACGTAATCTGATAGGGAAGATGAAGAAATAAAGGGTGCACAAGATTTAATCAGTATCGTGTGAAACTCTAGTGACGATTTTTAACAGGTAGCTTTAATAAATGTTTTGGAGGTAGTTACAGTTGGAATATGAAATAGTTGTAAACATGAAAGCTGTGGGTCTAATGTTTCTCTTCAAAATGGTATATGGCACGCAAAAATCCAGCAATTGGAGCGAGAGTTATACCAGAACCAAGGAAAAGTGCTCCCGAAGCTATTGAATTCTTTAAGGCTGAAAAGATTAATTTACTGGCACCAGAGCTTTGAGAATTGGGCTTCGATCCCTTCATGAAAGTTGTAGGGCTTTTTTGATACAAGACCATTGAAAAATAACAAAGTGGTTTTGACATTGTATGAGAGAGATATACGTAATTTACTACAAACTAATCTAAGAAAAATGTGAACAATAATTCCCTAAAAACAATTATTATTCTGTATTGATTGAGCAAGAATTAGCTTTCAAGTCCTTCATGAGAATTATAAAATGCTTCGATACAAGAATTATAAAATTAGAAAGAACTGATTCTGAGCTTGTATGAGGAAGATATCATTTTTCTTGTAAACTAGTGTGATTTAATGGGATTAACAAACAGGGTTTCGGAGTACAAATCCTTGATCCTCAAATTGGGGATGATTGGTTGTGAATCGGCATTCGAGGCTAGAATTAAAGATTGTTAGGTTTTCATAACAAAGAAACCAAGATAAGAATATCTTGATTTGGATGTCATATGGAGGAGTTTTGCTTAAAACACTAAAGGTGTTCGAGATGAACTCGAGGTTTATGATCTAACGGGGTGATTTCTCATGAAACGAGGTCGATAGGGTTCGAATTATAGTTGGGTCCCTTTAGAAAAAGTTCTTAGATCGTCAAAATAGTTCATTAAATATTGATCATGCTGTTATCAAATATCCAGAAGTGCTTACATGGCCAACTGTGGGCTCATTTTGGGTATAGGCCAGGTGTACGGGAGTTGATCTAGTTTTTTCTCATTTTATGAGAATTATTGTACTAGTTTGACTAGTTTCTTATAAGGGTATTAATTATGGGCCCGGATAGTGAATTCTTGACTACTTGTGGGGTCCCTTATTTACTCCCAATATTGTATTATTTTATTATAAATATAACTATATCATTATTATTGATCTGACCAGTGTACGGTGTATGGAGTACGTCCTGTATAACTGGTGTCTAAAGTACCTCTCTCTCTATTTTACACCGTCCCAGTGGAGTCTGGTATTACACACACAGGTCCAGTGGGAATTTGTGCTCTTCACATTTAGGTGAGGATTTGCATCAATTCCACATCGTGGTTGATACGACACGTCGGAGGTGCACTTTTCAAAAGATTCTTCGATGCCTAAGTTAGTATGGTTACTACAAGAAATAGAATGATTACGGAGGTTCATAAGTATTATAAATTTGCCCTGGAGTTAATAAATGAGTTGTATTTATAGGACTTCCCTGAATAAAAGAAATGATGTGACCCTCTTCCTAAAATACTGTAGCTACAATCCTGGTAGGGACATGCTACCCATACCTTGTTGACTCACACTCAGATGTCAGTTTTCCTTACTGAGGTCATGTTTAAGAATCTGTACTTAGTCAATTGATCGCATCGGTCCTGATGCACCCCGTCTGGTGTTAAAACGTAGATTAGTTACTTAGTATTGTAGGGATAATTATGCACTTCGTTCATTGTTTATAGGGTCTGGTATGCACCCCGAATCATTTTCCCCTTAGTTTATTATTGTGATGACATCGCAATGATAAACTACTTCTACTCCAGACCTGATCTCATGCTTCTATACACACCCTTAACCATGGTAGCAAACTCTTGACCGTGACGATAATCCTTTCGATTGAATATTTGACCGAAATAACTTTTTTACTTAATCACTTTAAATATCTGGATTAGCTTTAACTAATCGAATTAGGTACCATATTTATTGCGTGCTACTTGAAATTCCCTTGAAAAGTTACATTGCACACTGATTGCTTACATGGCGAACCATGAATGGTGCGTTCTGGCTACGCGCCATCATGTTAGCACAAGCATGTCCTTAGAAATTGAAGTGACGTTGACTTTATAGGCCACGTCGTTTCACCTTCTACCTCGTCCATGGGCCACAATGGTTAAACTTTGGCCCATGGGAACCTTGACGCCTATATAAGAAGAGTTGTTTCAGCTGATGCTTCACTTTGTATTTTCTATCCTAAAACTCTGTCTCTCTGGCATCACTGCTAATTTTGACTTTGCCTTGGCCCATACTAAAAGAACCACTAGAACCATCTATATAGGTAGCCCTCTACACCAGCCTTTTACTTACTTTATTTACGATGTCTTATTTTTCTTCTAACAATGGTCAAGGAAGAGATAGTTTGGTAAAAATCACTTCTAACCCTTCAATTTCTTACGCTCTTATGGTACCTTGGCATGATCCATGGTTTACTCTAGCGGACATACGCAGATGGGTTAGGACGGGTCACTAGGGCATCCCAACTAGGGACGTTAACTTATCAACTGAAAACAATTTACCCTTCAACCTCGGTTCATCTTCTTCTTTCACTCTTCCTTCATCCCAGTCACCGTTGTTGTTCTCATCTCTGAACCAAGATGTAGATTCTAACATAGTACACTACTATGTTAATGATACTGACTTTTACCTGACTGTTCCCTTTTTAGACCATGTCATTGTAATGGATTCTACTGGATCTCCCATTGTCAGGAAAGACCTTGAAGACACATTCATGATCTTGGATAAAGTTAACTAGCTTGCCCGCAAAGCCTGGGATCCTTACTTTTGGGTGGCTAGAGACATTATAGCTACCCTTAGTCGACATACTAATACCAACGAAGGCGTGGAGCTCGAGGCCGACTCTTTCTGGCATTTTAAGAAATGTAAGAAATTTTTCCTTTTGTATGCCCCAACATTTACGGAAAGGATTTGCCATATCCCCCATGACAAATTCTTGTTTTTAATGATTTCACTTTGAGGAAGGAAGGAGTCCGGTTCCCCTTAATAATTTTGAGATAGGGGTGTTGCGCTTTTTGGACATCGCCCCTAGCTCAACTGATGGGCACTGATCTTTGCCCTTGAGCTCCTAGGAAAACACTTAGGCCTCACCCCGACCATTGCCATTTTCTTTTCAATACACTCGAGTGATGTGTAAAGGTGCCTTCAGAATGGGCTTCGTCAACATACAATGTCAAAGTGACATCGTTAATTTTGAGGCCTTCGTGGATTCTTGCAAGATCGTGGGAGCCTCCTTTAAAAGCTCTTAATTCAAGCTTTTTGCAATAGGGATCGATCCCTTATTCTTGAAAGATGAGGAAGGTCAATTTTTGTTTCACACTAGCTGGACTCATAAACATTTTCTCCTAGACAGTTCAACTTACGCTGTGGACGAGCACCATCTCTCCGTTTGCTCAAGGGCCATCATGGACACCCTTCATACTATTTCCTGGGGTACACCCATTGAATGTCGCTCTCTCATGGGATCCACAAAGACACAAAATAAGTATCTTGCACATTTAGGTATTCGCTCTCTTCTACTTCCTTTTACTTTAATTTTTAACACACCAGTTATAACCATTCTCAATGTCATAAATTTCAGGGAACATAAGTAGTGACATTCTGGACGCCCTTCATGAGCTTCTAGAGAACTCTAAAGCTGACGTTTTTGGGGAAAATAGGGCCACCCCCAGATGAAGGAAGCCCATTCCCTCCAATTCTGGGTGGAACTATCCTGGTTGAGGCTGCCGCTCCCTCAAAGAAGAAGGGGAAAAGTAAGCAAGCTGGAGGTCCCACTAAGAAACAAAAAACTAACCCCGGGCTAGAGGTTACTGATAAAGGAAAAGCCGTCACAGCTGAGGATGATGTCGACTAAGAAATCTCCTTGTGTGACCCCGACATGGAAACTATCAATGAGCTTATTGTAAGGACCACCTCCCAAACAATTAAGTTCCTTCTCCTATTACGGCTCAAGGAAGGGCTTAATGAAAATGACCTCAACTTTTCCCTTGAAACAGCGATGTGGGGTCATCTGAAGACTCTCGCTGTTATTTACTTTGTCACCTCTGATGGACCAAAAAGGGAGATAGAGCGGTTCAAAGAAAAGAACTCCCGCCTTTTGGAGGATCAATCTTGGGTCCATTAGATAATTCAAAAGCTGAATGAGAGTAATCAGGCTCTTCAAAAGTCTGAGGGTGAATTAAAGACTGAGAACGATCAACTCTAATAGGAGGCAGACAGCCTGAAGGAACAGATGGCTTAACTTTAGAAGAGAAATGAAGATCTTTCCACGACGGTCCAAAATGAACAAACGAAGTATCGCAAGGACATGACACTCTTTGTTAGGGCTGTTATGGATGCCTTTAGTCATGTAACTATCAGGTTATCTTTTACAACCAGAGTACTGAGTTGAACCTGAATAGAATTAGCTTTTTCAATTAATTCTGTGATGGGGAGCCAGTCACTAAGGTTAATGGTGAGTCATTCGTTCCAACCGATGTGCCTTTCAAGTTCACACCCTTAGCTGTGGGTGAAGATGACACTCATCGGTCCTTTCTATAAAGGACTTTAACTAACAATCAAGAAAACAGGACCAGGGAGAATGAATAGCCTGGTAATGAAGAGGAGGGCGGAGCTGTTCATAAGAAAGAGGAGGATAGCGGCAATGTTGACCCTTGAGCTTTTATGACTTTTGTTTGCTCTATAGACGGGGTGAGCTCCGTCCATTTTGATTGACTGCTTGACGTGGCCTTAGTGCCCTTTGTTTTTGTTTAGGGTGTGGCCACCCATTTTTGACTACCTTTCTTATTTTTGTGTGATTGGTCCCTAGGGGCAAGTATATTATTTTTTTGCTAAGTTTTGGAAGAATTTAAAGAGTTAAGGTGATTATTTTCAATTTAATTGTGTGAAAAAATAATTAA
The DNA here is from genome assembly GCA_037962975.1 of Clitoria ternatea. NCBI lineage: Eukaryota > Viridiplantae > Streptophyta > Magnoliopsida > Fabales > Fabaceae > Clitoria > Clitoria ternatea. Next base: position 113,182,930 of record CM075671.1, read on the forward strand.
TTAATTAAGTTGAGAAAACTTAGTAATTAAATGAAAATATTTAAGTAGTGTTATTTTAAATTATTAATTTTGTGTGTATCCCGTGGTTCTGGCCAAAAGGTTATTTAGAGCATCTGAGTCAGGTCATTTCTATCTCAATATGTACCTTATTCCATGTCTTATGACTTTCGTGAAAGGCTCAAGGCCCACTTTCCGTAACTTAACCCTCCGGGGACCTATCTTCAAGTTAACTGTATAAGCAAATATGTGCACTAGTACGTATTTTAGGCATAATTTCTTCTCCTTTTATTAGAATGGAGTCGTTCTTGTCCTAAACTTTTCGTATTAAAATTATCTACAAGTTTTATATTGACCACAAAAGCCCATTCATGCTCAATAAATCCCAGAATTTAAAATACCATACTGATTTACGTTTTCCTAGAGACAGCTTGCACTATGTTCAGTATTTTCTACATTTCTTATTCATATGACCATGAAATCAAATGATTCTTTTGCCAAAATTTTATAGACTCATTCCTTTACAACTTTCATGCAGGGCACGAAAGCTAATTCCTTACCCATTTGTCCCAGAAAATTATTATTTACAGCCAACTTAAATTCCACAACAGCCTAGGAAAGTTTTCAAAAATAGGCCATATATCCCTCGTCTGATATTGGATTTTTAGGTACAATATATGGTTTTAAATAGGACAAGCAGATTTACAATTTTCATGTTTTGTATTTTTTCTAATTCACACCGTAACATCCTCTAAAAAATGAAACAAGTTGCTGCCTCTGGTGGTGACACCACAGCCATGCAAGGAAGTGGTCCAATAATATTACAACAACCATAGCACACTTGCCTTACGCTTGATAACTCCTTCTTTTATACTCCATTAGCTAAGCGAGTCACTTAGAGAACATGTATCACTTCCCTTCTCTTCCAAACTACCAAGACTCCTTAGCCAACAAGGAGATCTATTTGCATAAAATCTATTTTCCAAAAACACACCAGAATTTTCCTAAGTACCAAAGAAAACAAAACAACCATTCACTATTCTTCTTTCTCTTCACGTTAATTTCCATTCCCTAAACACTCATCATCACTCTTAATTCTCATGCAAGAAGATGATCAACCCCTAAACACATCACTTTTCTAAACACTTTCTCCAGAAACATAATTTGTGCACTACTTTTCCTTCTTCATTTCATAATCCTACATCAATAAAAAGCCTTCATTTTTACATTGTTTCTTGGAGCTGCACTTTGGGAGTCAAGAGGCCAAACCTTGCATTTTCAAGAAGCCAAGGACCTTGCACTTTTTCCTCTCTTGTCCGTGAACATTGCCTAAGGTAGGGGGAGTATGTGCTCACTCTAACTCTTTATTTCACATTCATGGTGTAGTGTGGATATCCCTAAAATCCTCACCTTGGTACCTCCTTTAAAAATCTTTATTTTATGGCCTTGGTCATGAAAATCACTTGCAAAAATTTATATGATCTTGGGTGGTACCATGGCTGCACCATCATCATGCTAAATCTTTAAATTTTATGAGCTTAAAATTATGAATTGTTCAATTTTAAATGGTCTTGCTGCTGCAGATTTTTTCAGTGCATGCATGTTTAATCCACTAAGTAATAAGCCATAAAATCATGGTTCCTTAAGGCTTAAAGTAACGTGACCCTTCCCCATGGTTTAGTACAAATTTTAAATGCTTGAAATATGAATTTTGATGCATAATAATCATTTCTTTAAATTTGGACAGCCTTGATAAAATTGCCAAAATCACTTGCATGTTGTTAAAAATGTTAAAAGAATGAGTTTTTCTTTTATATTAAGTTGTTGCATGTTATAACTTTTATTTCTTGGCATTTAAATGGACCAAAATGCTTGAAAATGACTTATAGGAGTTGTAATTTAAAGTGGACGTTGCTGTTGGAAAAGTTACCTTAGACTTAATAACTTTAACTTAGAGATTTTCACATGAAAAATTTATTCTTAGTAACTCAGAAATGATGAGGAACCTGCCTAATTAAATCTTTAATCATTAATAATGAAAATAAGTTAAAAATGATTTTATTCAATTCTGGAATTTTTGGTGAATTAAGTGATTAAATGCTTACATTTGTGACAATTATTTTATATGCTTAAATTAATGAAATTAGCTTATGGATACATGGAAAAAATATGATTTTCAAGTGGCATGTTATGATTGCTGTTTGGTATGTTTATAATCATGAGAATGATGATAAAAAGGTATATAAAATGTTGTGTTGGAAAATAATTAAAAAGGGACCCGAGTATAGACGCGAACGATAGTTAGAAACAGTTAAAAACATATTTATGTGAGCAAACAAGGAAAAATGGCCAAATTTTTTGAGATGTGTATTTTATGAGATATGAGGTGAATTTTGGAGTAGTGGAAATTACCCAAGTGAGGAAAATGGATTGCAAAAATATTTTACACGTTGCTTGTCCTTAAACGAGTTTTTACAAAAGCAAAATCGATGAAATTTGGCACCTTAGTGCATTTTCATGTAAAACTAGTTGTTGGGCAGAATTATTATTTCATTCTATTGTAATTAATTAGTATATAAAAAGCTAAATATTTTTGGCTTTGGAATCACCCAATTTGGAGTTTTCTAGATAAAATACGACAAAAACAAAGTTTTTGATTAAAGGATGACAAATAGTGATTTTATGACTCTTATTGACTTATAGAAAAATGTCCTCTCTCTAATAAAGTTTAGAATGGATTTTATTAGTTGAAATAAATTATTTTTAAAGATTTTAGTAACTCTAAAATTTAAAGCCAATATATCAAAGTTTCATCGTAAATCAATACGACAGGACAATATCGTTAAAAGGGTCAAAATGTTATAAGGAATGCCAAGCATTTTTATTTTCAATTTTCTCTAAAAGAAACCTAGTATTTTCAATGTAATGAATTATTGTAGAAGTGAAAATAAAAATGGTCAAAGAATTATTAAACAATTATTTTTACAAAGTTTTCCTTAAAAAGAATTTAGAAAATTAGATGACTAGAGTCTTGAAAAACTTTTTGTACAAAACATATGGTTTAGGTCTAGCCTCAGTGCTCCTAAAGAAAAATTTTTAGGTGGCACCTAGACACTGTCATGTAAGAGTACTTATTAGAAATTTTCATGATAATTGGTTTTTAACGTTTTAAGGACAAATACATTGGATAAATGAGATCCTGCCTAGTACTCGGGCACACTCATGATGAAATGAGTAGATTGCATATTGCATATGGAGTATCAGGAGGGATGATAGAGTGATCCCCTAGAGTATAAAGTGATGGGTACATTGAGGAACCTTGCCGTTCCGACCCTGTGGGAGGTCTTGGGAGTATACCAGAGCGGGTTGACACGCTGTCGTTGTCGGGTCAAATAAAAAGTTAAATTAATATAGTATAAGGTGAACAACCTTAGTCGTCTCTCGAGGACCTTAGTTCAATTAGTTACACTCAATTTAGTTATAATAAAGGGGGGGGGTTTGTGTTGAGCTTGAAAGGAAAATTAAGTGATTATATGATAGTGCAAAAAGTAAATTTATGAGTAGGAATAATCAAATTTAGAAACAACCAACCCAAGGAATTAATAAATCTTTAGTTAACTAATCATTGTTCACAAATATGATTAAATATAATTAATTTCTCAATCTTGAATCATTTGGAATCCCTAAATGATTATATTCTAGAAAATCTTCTAGAATTGAATTAATGAACTAATAAGAATAATCAATCGATATATTCTTATTAATTACTAAAATAACTTTAAGACCATAATTTGATTGAGTTAAGAAACTAAATAGAAATCTCTTATTTAGTAACTTAATCTTTGTTCTCAAATTGATTATTGATTAACCAACCAACATCAGTTTAGATTATAGATTGTTTAATTATATACCAATCGGTTATACACTTAAATAATCTACCATTATAAGTGCTTGAGAAACAAAGAAAAGTAATTATCTTTAATCAAAATATTAAGAGCAAGAACTCAAAGTTAACATAAAGAAAAATTAAATTCCTTGAGTTGATTTTAAAAGATTAAGCTTCCATGATAATTTTTAACAATGAAAGCTAATATTAAATTTACTAAAACTTTGATTATAAAAGTAAATAACAAATAATAAAATTAACTTACTTGATATTGAGGAAGGGAAATGAAAACCATAACTTGAAGGATGAAATATAGAACAAGGAGATAAAGCAAAAGAAAGAACTAAAACTTAAGAAGCTAAAACAAAGATATAGAATTATAATGGAAACTAAAGCATGTATTTCTTATGTATTTCTTGTGTATCTTCCTTACAACTTCAAGCATCTATTTATAGGCAAGATATGATGATACTATACATTCATTTTCTGATTATTAATGCATTTTTTCAACATTGGTGGGCTTGAAATTACAATAATTCAAAAGAAGATAATGGTAGGTGTTGAAATGCATTCTCCTCTTTATCTTCTCCACCTTGCGAGTCCAATATGACCTTCTAGATGGCCGAATTTTGAAAAACCTTCAACATGAAAGTTGTATCTCTCTGTCTTATTGAGAATTTGGCGCAAGCATGAGGTCATTTGGACACCTAGAGCTCCAGATATGTGTATTTTGGTGAACTATGTCAATGCTGGTGGGACATATGAGGGCTGATTGATTCAAGCTCCATTTCTTTATTTTTTCCAGATGTAAAATAACCAAATTTGATCATCATGATGTAGCCCTCTGTCTTAGCTTTCCATGGGCTCCAAGATTAGCCCATTTGGATTACAAAAGCCCAAGTTATGGCCAAAATAAGGCAAGATACTCAAGATACATACAAAAAACGAAAATTGAAACATATATACATAATACTTCAATTTAACTAAACAACATAAAACTTAATTAAAATACTATTATTAAACATAGTAATTATATAATAAACCCCAAGTGTAAAACTATAATAAGTGTATTAAAATTGATTTATCAAATTCCCCCACACTTAAGCTTTTGCACTCCAGGGCAAAACCAAACCAAAAACTAAAATGAGAAACAACAGAAAAAAGTTTTTTTTTTTTCAAATTGATTTTTTTTTTGAAGTCTAAAATAATAAGTAATGCACATCATCCCTTATATCAAGAGGTCATGATAAGTGTGAATAAGAAGCATTACATACTAGTTTCACAAATTGAGTGATCAAATCAAAGAGTGGATGAAAATGTGATAGATGTTCTCTTTATGCTCTCTATATCTCAATTGCTTGGGTTTGTGTATACTCTCAGAAATCACCCAAATAAATTAGCACTACCATAGGCTTGACAAATTTCTAATTTCCATATTTGAACACATATGCATGCAGAGATCAAAAGGACTTTATTAAGGTTGTAATGGGGCCAAGGTGATATAGGGTGGATAAAATGAAATAGTATGGCTAAACTTAGGGTTGAAAAAGAGCAATGGAGTAAGTGATTTAGTGATTGTGGAAGTACATTTTGAAACTCAATACTTAGCAAAATGAAACATGATGGAGGATAAAACATGAGAATAAATCCTCCTGATTATTTTCATACATATATTCACCACTTCTTCTTTTTCTTCTTTTTCTCTTTTTCTTTATTATTTTTTTTTTTACTTTCTTTTTGAACAATGAAACAACAACATATATATCTTGGGTACATTTCCACAATCATCAAAAATCTTTATTCATAGTAATTCCAAAACTCCTAATCAATTCCTAAGCAAAGGTGATCATGTTTTTTTTTTTGGGCTATTGGCAAATTATGTGGCTGAATCAAGAAATGGATATAGGCTCAACGTGGGTAACAATGGAAAGTATGTAAGGTAAGGCATATGGCTAGTGGCTAGTTAAAAAAATGGCCTTAATCACATCAAAGCATGCACATGGAACATAATACATCAAAAAGAAACAAGTCAAGTTCTAGAGTACTAATAAATAAGGGTTAATCAAGAAAAAGGAAAGATGGCATAATATGATCCATCCAATTAAGCTCAAAATCTCACCGAGGGTGGTCAATCTATCACAATTCATATACAATTTGATCTTCACAAACAACTTATTAAATTAATATGCAAGGAAATTATTCATAACATGTCATGAAATATTGGACAAGGGTGATGCAATTACTCATTACTTAGACAAATTTAAAAAAACAAATTTAGTGAAAAGCATGTAGAATTTAAAATAAAAAACTGGAAATGATGATTTTTTTTTTGTGAACAAGAAACAAAAAAGGAAAAATAAATCATAACTAAATATTGGTGTCAAGAACCGGTTCCTTATGCTTCTTGCTCTGTACTTTTTTTTTTTAAGGGCGCTTAGTAACAAAGATACCTACAACAAATTGGTCAGTTCAATTGCATGTGAAATGATTAGTATAACTGAACAATTTGATTGTGTCATACAACCAAGTTTCATAGGCCTTGTGTTAGAACCCATAAGAGAAATATCATCAACACAACCATGAGTAGCATCAAGAGCAATAACATACATCTTAATTCATTCGTATGCCTATAGAAAGACTCTGCTATATCATCCATTAAGAGAAAATAAAGAACCTGATGATTGACTAGTGGTGAGGTATGGCTCCGATCTGAAAGAAAAGGATGAAGGCAAAGTGTGGCGGCTGAAGAATGATGAAGAGGATGTTTATGGTTGCAGAATGGTTGATGTCGAATAGAAATGATTCGGGTGAAGGTAAAGGCAAAGGTGCGGCACTAAAGTAAATATAGTGGCTATGTGTGTGTGTGTGTTTTTATTTTTTTTATTTTTATTTTTTATTTTTTTATTTTTTATTTTTTATGAAAAATGGTTTTGATAAGGAAGGTAAACGATTGTGGTAATCCGAGTGAGATTTGTTATGAGGATGCGTCTCAAGAGTTTGGACTCTTTACTCAGCCCATCCCAACAAAAGTACTCATGAAAGAAAAGAAAAAAAATTATTTATTTTTTTATTTAAAAAAAAATTAAACAAAAGTAATACTGACACTATATAGTGAAGGATACGTCTCAAGACTTTGGTTCTCAAAGATGCATCTTTATGACTTTAGATACAACTTTCCCAAATTAATCTTTACTCTGTCTATCCCTCACAAAAAAAATAATAAAATATATATATATAACTTAGACCATATATATAACTCAGACCCCCCCACACTTATTCAAGACATTGTCCTCAGTGTCTTATATGATTTCCACAGTCTATTTTTTTTTCTTTTTCTTTTTCTTTTTTTTTATGATTTTTTTTAAAATATAGATAAAGGTGAGAAAGAAGTTATAACCGAAGGGTGGTGTCTGGTTCTGGATTCTTTCGCTTGTGTGTGTGATCCTTATCTTGCTTCAAGAGGGGTTGAGGTTGGGGTAAAAAGCTCTGCAAAATATCAATCAATTCATCTGCATCTGATGAAGCATGAATGAATGATCGATCATCTTGAGTTATAAGGCCCTGTTCCACAGCTTTATCTAAAAACATTAACAAACTGTCATAAAAACCATTAATATTTAATAATCCTAATGGCTTTTTATGAAAGTTCATGCTACACCATGATAAAATGCAAAATATTTCCTCAAAAGTACCAAAACCTCCAGGAAGTGCGATAAAGGCTTCAGCACCTATAACCATACGAGCCATTCGTTGATAGAGGCTTGTAACTTTTACCTCAGTTCCTACAACAATATCTGGTGTAATACCAACATGATGTAGGATGATACTAGAAACGTTGCTTCCTTCAACTAGTGCAGATAGTGCCATGGGAGCCTCTCAAACCCTGTACTCCTCCTCTATACAAGACCTTTATTTCTTTCGCAGCCAATAGTTTTCCCAACTTAGTAGCTGCTATTAGGCACTCCTTACAATTACCATTGTTAGATCCACCAAGCACACAAATGGATTTGATTTTTTTCATCTCTTTTTTTTTGTGTTTTCCATATAGAGTTATGCGCCCTTATATAGATAAAAACTGAGATGAAATAATTGATGAAAGATAAAAAGTTTACATAATTATTATTATATAAAAATAAATGACGGTAATGAAGAAATTTGAAAAGACATGATTGAAGAAAATAAAAATAGGTAATTTTAAAAGTCAAAGTGAATTCAGAAAAGTAAAACATTGAAAACAACAGTAAATATGTACAGTAGTTATGATTATGGCTCACATCTTCCTCTGGTTTTACGTCCAGTAACGGCTTAAACGCCTTCTATGAGTCGAGGTTTTTGCTACCCATCCAGTTTTCTTATAAACTGGCAAACAGGGTCGTTTAATGCCAGATTCCCAAGGCTATAGTTTTCTTTTTGTTGAATGAATAGATCATATAATTTCAGAAGGACTCCTTGAACCGTTCCACATGGATGCGTCTCAAGAGTTTGGATTAAGTTATCCAAGTTCTCTTTACTCAGTCCATCCTTTATAAATTTAATTTTGTCCTCCCGATTTATAGATACCATTCCAGGGTTCCTACAACGTGTATCACAATTCCATCTTGCACACTTATGGCAAACTCCCATCCTTTTAGCTCTTCGTTTCTTAGAATAAGAACTACGTCCCATACCTGGCAAATGTTTTATATAGGACTTATGTAATTCACCAGAGAGACGTACCTTTGCTTCAATAAGCCAACGAACATCCTCTGGAATGCCAAAATATGTGAGTAGTTTTAACCTTTGAACTCGAGCTTTGTAAATTTTTACAATCACATCGCATGGAAGTGTAGGGAATCTTTCCTTAAGTTTTGCAAGGGTTTGTTCCATTGTCAGATTACTTTGAAGTTGTGGCTGTTTAGAAAAGAGAGAATAGAAAACGAGGTTATAGAGAATAGTAGAGATGAAGAAGGTGAAAAGGTGATAGGTTGCCTTCTATCAAGCGCTTGTTTAACGTCACGAGCCTGACGATGACCTTTTAACTACTGCAAGAAAATGTTAATAATGCCAAAACAATAATAGTAATAATGATTAAGACAAGTGTTACCACCGAAAAGAATGACGATGTAATTAATTGATATCTATTATTTATTTATTTATTTATTTATTATTTATTTATTATTTTTTTTTATAAATATTGTTATTAGGAAAAATTAGTCAAAATATTTGGCATCACACAAATACACCTCCGTATCTATGTGCTCTTGGAACCCTTGAAAGAAAGGTTTAAGTCGGTGCCCATTTACCTTGAAAACCTTGTTTGTCGCTTTATCTGAAATTTCAATCACACCATAAGGAAAGATATTAGTTATTTCAAATGGGCCAGCCCATTTAGAGCGAAGCTTACCAGATATGAGCTTTAGACGTGAATTGTACAACAAAACTTTTTGTCCAATGAAAAAGTTTTTTCTCAAGATCTGTTTTTCATGAAAGGATTTGGCTTTTTCTTTATAGGTTTTAGAACTTTCATAAGCTTCCAAACGAATTTCTTCCAGTTCCTGTAGTTGGAGTTTCCTTTCTTTACCGGCCTCATTTAAGTCCAGGTTACATTGTTTTACTGCCCAATAAGCTTTGTGCTCAATTTCTACAGGTAAGTGACATGATTTTCCAAAAACAATCCTATAGGGGGACATTCCAATAGGTGTTTTATAAGCTGTTCTATAAGCCCAAAGAGCATCTTCTAACCTTTTGCTCCAATCTTTCCTATTTGGTTGTACTGTTTTTTGAAGGATCATTTTTAATTCTCGATTAGACACTTCAGCCTGCCCATTTGTTTGGGGGGGATAAGGTGTTGAAACCTTATGCATAACTCCATATTTTTTAAGAAGGGACTCCATTTTACGGTTACAAAAATGTGATCCTTGATCACTAATGATGGCTTTAGGAACACCAAACCTGCAAAATATGTGTGATTTAACAAAATCTGCAACAACTTTAGAATCATCAGTTCGAGTAGCTTTAGCTTCAACCCATTTAGACACATAATCGACCGCAAGTAGTATATAAACAAAACCAAAAGATACAGGAAAAGGTCCCATGAAATCTATGCCCCAAACATCAAAAATTTCACAAAATAACATAGGTTGTTGAGGCATCTCATTTCTACGAGATATGTTTCCCATTCTTTGACATCGTTCGCAAGATTTACAAAAAGTATATGCATCACGAAAAATTGTTGGCCAATACAAACCAGATTCTAATACTTTCCTTGCTGTACGTTGAGGTCCAAAATGTCCTCCACATGCATATGTATGACAAAATGTAAGAATGGAATGAATTTCATTTTCAGGTACACACCTTCTAATGATTTGATCACTACAAAGTTTCCATAAGTAAGGATCATCCCAAACATAGTATTTAGAATCACTTTTTAGTTTTATTATTTGTTGTTTAGATGCATGTATGGGAGTAACAGAAGCAACTAAGTAGTTTACCAAATCAGCAAACCATGGAGTGGAATCATGTATTCCCATAAGTTGTTCATCAGGAAAATCATCTTTAATGGAAATTGGGTCAAGTTCTTTTTCAATTCTGCTTAAGTGATCAGCCACCAAATTTTCTGCTCCAATTTTATCCCTAATTTCAATGTCAAATTCTTGGAGCAACAACATCCACCTGATCAATCTTGGTTTTGCATCTGGTTTCTTTAAAAGGAACTTTAATGCTGCATGATCTGAAAATACAACTACTTTTGAACCGAGCAAATAAGATCTAAATTTGTCAAGTGCAAACACAATAGCAAGTAGTTCTTTTTTTGTGGTAGTATAGTTTATTTGTGCAGTATCCAAAGTTCGTGAGGCATAGTAAATAACATGTTGTACTTTACCTACTCTTTGAGCAAGAACAGCTCCTAATGCATAATTTGATGCATCACACATAAGTTCAAATGGAAGTGACCAATCTGGTGCCTGAATGATAGGAGTGGTAGTTAAAGCTTTCTTTAAGCAATCAAAAGCCTCTTTACATTTGTCATTAAAGTCAAATGTTATATTTTTTTGTAGTAAGTTAGACAACAGAAGGGCTATCTTACTGAAGTTTTTTATAAACCTTCTATAAAAACCTGCATGACCAAGAAAAGAACGAATATCTCGCACACAAGAGGGATAAGGTAATTGAGAAATTACAGTAATTTTTGCAGGATCTACTTCTATGCCTTTTTTAGATATCACATGGCCTAAAACTATTCCTTCTTCTACCATGAAGTGACATTTCTCATAATTAAGAACAAGGTTAGTTTCAATGCATCTATGTAATACTTTATCTAGACTATTTAAGCAAGCATCAAATGATGAACCATATACTGTGAAATCATCCATAAATACTTCCATGCAATTTTCAAGAAAATCAGCAAAGATACTAATCATGCATCGTTGAAAGGTACCAGGGGCATTGCATAAGCCAAAAGGCATCCTCCTATAAGCAAAAGTGCCAAAAGGACATGTAAATGTTGTTTTTTCTTGATCTTCTGGTGCAATATAAATTTGGAAGTAACCTGAAAATCCATCTAGAAAGCAGTAATGTGACTTACCTGCCAGTCGTTCCAACATTTGATCAATGAAAGGTAAAGGAAAGTGATCCTTTCGAGTTGCTTTGTTAAGTTTCCTGTAATCAATGCATACTCGCCAACTATTTTGGATTCTGGTAGGAATTAGTTCATCATTTTCATTTTTAACCACTGTGATTCCAGACTTCTTGGGAACCACTTGTACAGGGCTGACCCAAGTGCTATCTGATATAGGGTAAATAATGCCAGCTTGTAATAATTTTGTTACCTCTTTTTTAACTACATCAAGGATCTGAGGATTAAGTCTTCTTTGTGGTTGCCTTACTGGTTTAACTTCTTCCTCTAATAGAATTCTATGCATACACATGGAAGGGCTAATACCTGGGATATCTGCCAAAGTCCAACCAATTGCTTTCTTATGCTTCTTAATAATCTGCAACAACCTTGTTTCTTGATCAACATTTAATTTGTTAGAAATAATCACTGGAAGATTCTTATCTTCCTCTAAATATGCATACTTTAAATGTTCAGGAAGAGGTTTTAACTCTAACATAGGAGGCTGCATTATTGAAGGAATCAACTTGGTTGAATTTGTCTCAGCAACTTGTACTTCAACATAATCAGATGTATTTGTAACTACTTTAATTAAATTATCACACTCTGATTCTTTTGAAACAACATCTAGAACTATATTTTCTGTTTTAAGGAAGTTTGGATCATTATTATCATTAAGTAAATATTTCTCAATTTCAGCACACACATTGCATTGATGAGAATCCATGCATGAATCACAAACAAATGAATCATAAAAATCAGACAATACAGGAAAATTAACATCATCAGACAACTTAATAATATTATCCTCAACTAAATCAGTTATTAAGTCAATTTGAAAAACAGAATGATCCTCAGTAGGATGCTTCATAGCATCTAAAATGTTGAATCTAACCACACTATCTCCAAATTCCATAGAAAGTGTTCCTGCATGTACATCTATCTTTGTTCTAGCTGTTTTTAAGAATGATCTACCTAAAATTATTGGAGCTTTATTGGTGGAATTCTCACTTTCCATATCTAGAACATAAAAATCTGCAGGAAAAATTAAATCATTAACTTTAACAAGGACATCTTCAATAATTCCTGCAGGATGTGCAGAGCTTCGATTTGCTAATTGTATAACCACACCTGTAGTTTGCAAAGGTCCAAGGGAAAGTGAAGTAAATACAGTCATAGGCATAACATTAATAGATGCACCTAAGTCTAGCATGGCATTTTCAAATTTGTTATTGCCTATTATGCATGGAATGGTAAACGTCCCAGGGTCTTTACATTTTTCTGGTATATGTGACAAAGGTTTTTCAATTAATGCAGACACATTTCTACTTATATTAATCCTTTCATTGCCTTTTAGTCTTCTTTTATTAGTGCATAGTTCTTTAAGGAATTTGGCATATCTTGGGATTTGCTTGATGGCTTCTAATAAAGGTATATTTACCTCTACTTTTCTAAATGTTTCCAAGATCTCCTCATCCATTTTCTTATTTTGTATAGATTTTTGTCTTTGTGGAAATGGAAGAGGGATATGTTGCTTATCAGGACCAGCTGCAGAAGGAGGATTTGTAAGAGATATATCATTACTATTATTACTTGAACTATCTAAAACTTCTTCTGCATGTTTTTCTGTGACAATAGTAGTTTCAGTTTGTTGTTGTTTTTCTGGTCCATGGATAGCTTTACCAGATCTTAAAGTAATTGCACTTACATTTTTAGGATTGACAATTGTCTGAGCGGGCAACTTATCTGAACCTTGAGACTGCAAATGGTTTAAAGATGTAGCCAATTGACTAATCTGATTTTCAAGAGTCTGAATTGTAGCCTCAGTTCTTTTTTGGAAGTTCAGATTATCTACTGACATTTGCTTTATCAATTCCTCCAAATTTGATTTCTCAGTGGAAGGTGCAGCTATTTGTGTAGCTTGTTGTTGTACATGAGGAGGTTGATATGGTCTGTTTGGTCCAGTATTTGCCTGAAAAGGTGCATGAGGTTGTTGTGAGGAATTACCCCATCTTAAATTAGGGTGATTCCTCCAACCAGGATTATATCTGTTAGAAGAAAGATCATAATTATTTTGTTGTTGTGGCGGTCTGTTATTGTATAAGTTGGCAGCACATACTTAAGGATTTTCATCTGGAATTTTAGCTTCCTGCAGTGAAGGACAACAATCGGTATAATGATCTGATGAAGTACAGATAGAACATACCTTAGCAGGGGTTACAGGTTGTTGTTTTTGAGACATAATAATATTTTTCATAAGTGTTGCTAGTTCAGCAAATTTACTTTCCCATTTTTTATCTCCATCATTAGTAGTTTCAATTTCATGGACTCCTCTAATTACTACAGAATTATTTCTAGTGGCATGTTGTTGAGCATTAGCAGCCATGTTCTCAATTAAAGTTTTTGCTACATTTGTAGTTTTATTTTGCAAAGCACCACCACTAGCTGCATCAACCAAAGTTCTATCCATTGGATTAAGACCTTCATAGAAATATTGTATGAGAAGTTGATCCGTAATTTGGTGATGGGGACAACTAGCACACAATCTTTTAAATCTTTCCCAGTATTCATAAAGATTTTCCCGGTCATGTTGCCGGATGCCACATATTTCTTTTCTAATTGAGGAAGTTCTTGAAGCGGGGAAAAATTTTTCAAGAAACATTTTTTTTAAGTCATCCCAACTTGTAATAGAGCCAGGAGGAAGGTAAAATAACCAATCCTCAGCGATATCTGCTAGGGAGAAAGGAAAAGCTTTAAGTTTTACATGTTCTTCTGAAACCCCTTCAGGTTTCATGGTAGAGCAAAGGATATAAAATGCTTTTAAGTGTTTATGAGGATCTTCACCTGGACGACCATGAAACTTTGGTAACAAATGAACTAAACCAGTTTTAAGCACAAAAGGAACATCTTCCTCAGGATATAAGATGCATGATGTTTGATTAGTGACATCTGGTGTAGCTAGTTCTTTTAATGTCTTTTCAGCCATGTTATGCAAATATTCAGAAGTTGAAGGTTTAGTTTCACTATTTATGCTATTAGCTAGAATATTATTATTATTATTATTATTATTATTATTATTATTATTATTATTATTATTATTATTATTATTATTATTGTCTAATAGTTTTTTAGATGATCTAACTAATTGATGAAATGTTCTATCTATTTCAGGATCAAAAGAATATAGTGTCTCAGGATTAGATCTAGTCATGCACAATACATCTACATATATTGTAACAAAATACTGTAACTATGTAATAAAAGGAAAAATTTATCATTTTAATTATGAAATGCTTAGAACATATATTTAAAAATTCAAAGATTTTTTTTATATTTATATTTTTTTTCAATGGTTGAAAATGAGATTACTAGAAAATGAATACGAATATAATAAAGTGGATTTTTTTTTATTTTTTATATGCTCACATTCAACCAAACCTTAATATCTTCAATATACCTATGAAAAAAATGTAAAATAGATTAGATAATTGAATGTAAATAATTAGGACCAAAGGTCCCGACAACGGCGCCAAATTTGACACGCTGTCGTTGTCGGGTCAAATAAAAAGTTAAATTAATATAGTATAAGGTGAACAACCTTAGTCGTCTCTCGAGGACCTTAGTTCAATTAGTTACACTCAATTTAGTTATAATAAAGGGGGGGGGGGGTTTATGTTGAGCTTGAAAGGAAAATTAAGTGATTATATGATAGTGCAAAAAGTAAATTTATGAGTAGGAATAATCAAATTTAGAAACAACCAACCCAAGGAATTAATAAATCTTTAGTTAACTAATCATTATTCACAAATATGATTAAATATAATTAATTTCTCAATCTTGAATCATTTGGAATCCCTAAATGATTATATTCTAGAAAATCTTCTAGAATTGAATTAATGAACTAATAAGAATAATCAATCGATATATTCTTATTAATTACTAAAATAACTTTAAGACCATAATTTGATTGAGTTAAGAAACTAAATAGAAATCTCTTATTTAGTAACTTAATCTTTGTTCTCAAATTGATTATTGATTAACCAACCAACATCAGTTTAGATTATAGATTGTTTAATTATATACCAATCGGTTATACACTTAAATAATCTACCATTATAAGTGCTTGAGAAACAAAGAAAAGTAATTATCTTTAATCAAAATATTAAGAGCAAGAACTCAAAGTTAACATAAAGAAAAATTAAATTCCTTGAGTTGATTTTAAAAGATTAAGCTTCCATGATAATTTTTAACAATGAAAGCTAATATTAAATTTACTAAAACTTTGATTATAAAAGTAAATAACAAATAATAAAATTAACTTACTTGATATTGAGGAAGGGAAATGAAAACCATAACTTGAAGGATGAAATATAGAACAAGGAGATAAAGCAAAAGAAAGAACTAAAACTTAAGAAGCTAAAACAAAGATATAGAATTATAATGGAAACTAAAGCATGTATTTCTTATGTATTTCTTGTGTATCTTCCTTACAACTTCAAGCATCTATTTATAGGCAAGATATGATGATACTATACATTCATTTTCTGATTATTAATGCATTTTTTCAACATTGGTGGGCTTGAAATTACAATAATTCAAAAGAAGATAATGGTAGGTGTTGAAATGCATTCTCCTCTTTATCTTCTCCACCTTGCGAGTCCAATATGACCTTCTAGATGGCCGAATTTTGAAAAACCTTCAACATGAAAGTTTATCTCTCTGTCTTATTGAGAATTTGGCGCAAGAATGAGGTCATTTGGACACCTAGAGCTCCAGATATGTGTATTTTGGTGAACTATGTCAATGCTGGTGGGACATATGAGGGCTGATTGATTCAAGCTCCATTTCTTTATTTTTTCCAGATGTAAAATAACCAAATTTGATCATCATGATGTAGCCCTCTGTCTTAGCTTTCCATGGGCTCCAAGATTAGCCCATTTGGATTACAAAAGCCCAAGTTATGGCCAAAATAAGGCAAGATACTCAAGATACATACAAAAAACGAAAATTGAAACATATATACATAATACTTCAATTTAACTAAACAACATAAAACTTAATTAAAATACTATTATTAAACATAGTAATTATATAATAAACCCCAAGTGTAAAACTATAATAAGTGTATTAAAATTGATTTATCACGGGTGTCCAACAGTTCGGAGTCGTGCGTGAGACCAGATAGTCCATGGCAACTCTGGGATACTTCGACTAAAGAGCGAAGGTTTTCGTGACCGTGGAGTGCCCGTTCTGCTGAGATGTGATTAGCCATTGTTGATGATAGGACTGCGTGCCCTTATCCTTTTGTGGAAACAAAATGAGGCGGCTCCAGTCACTCTAGTTAGGCATGAGGATAAGGTGGGATTGTTATGCACATGGACATTGATATGTGATGTTGATGAACGGGAGTTGGGCCCCATTGCATACTAGAATTTAATCAAGATAAATCATAATGAATTGAGCATATACATAGCATCTACAATTGTGTGACAAACTTTGTTAGTGTATGTTATATTCGTGTATGCTCCGAACTTTGGTGACTATATTAATATATGTTGTCTAAATTTCTTTGTATATATTTAATTACATATCTGTGGTTACCCTTGCATGTAAAACATGTGGGTGAGAGCTTATACTCACCCCTCTTGTGTTGTATGTCTACTTCCCTTTTTTGTGATCATCAGCTGAAGGTAAGGGTGAGCACGAGCAAGACCTGAACTACCTGCAGTAGTGGACCTTAAGCTGTGGATGTAGGCTATTTATACGCGTTGTGTAACAGCCCTGATTTTTTGAGAATAGGAAACCAGGCCCTCAGGACTTTGAGGATACTCTGTTGTGCTTATGGTAAGAAGCTTGAGGCTTCGGCCTGTTCCCCGAACAGTTTAGAATAAGAAAAATTGAGAGAAGCGAAGTTTAATTTAAAAGATAAGAATACCGAGAGGAAGTGACGAGTGGGAGAAGCAGAAATAAGAAAATAATAAATAATGTTCAACGATACTATTTAATTAAAAATAATACGTTAACGATAATTATTTTGAGTTCTAATTAATTTATAATTATATAAGTTGATAATTATTTCCTGTCAACAATACTTAATAGATAAATAATTATAATAATTTATTTTGAAATTATATATTTTAAATTGTTTATTTATTTGATAATTATATTTAATAATAAAATATCGTTCGGTTCCTCGGATTTAAACTATGGGACCCAACCTGAGCTCAGTCTGACCGTTTTGTAACATCCTTAATTTTCTTAAGAATGCTCTGATACCAAAATGAAACATCCTACAAATTTTTAAAACCAAAACCGAGGCAGGGAAATTTTTCCCAAAAATAATCCATAAAAACAACCGGGAAATTTTTCCAAAAATAACATGCAATCCGAGGGAAAGATAAAATGAATGGAAGGGCAAGGGATAGCTTTCCAAAATAAACCATAAGCAACTGGCAGCCCATAAAATAACCGAGCAAAAGAAGGGAAGGAAAGGGAATAAAAGCAGAAGACCAATCAGCCCAGCGGAAGCACAAGAGCATTCAAGCGAAACTAGTACAACGTGCACTCGCTCGAGCGAGATCCAATACGCCTGAGCGAGATAGCCCAACACGCCTGGGCGAACACCCATTCACTTAAGCGAATCCAACTCGAAAGCCTTCCATGCACCCACACTCGCTGGAGCGAACACGTAGTCGCTAAGGCGAGTAACACACTCGGTAATTCCCATCACTCGGAATATGGGGTTCCATCCACTCGGGATTGACCCCCAACGTATTATACTTAGTCATTTATTTTTATCCATAAGGGTCACATATACAATCCACTCGGAGTATCATCATTTCTCTCACTCGGGAAACACGTAGACCTTCCTTCATTCAGAAGGGGTCTCCATAGTCATACATCACTTGGAATATTCCAGTCAGATTCACTCGGTATACATCATCATATTCACTCGGGGAAAATCAAGAAGTTAAGTCCCACTCGGACTTATTCAAATCTTAACCACTCAGGATATGGATCCTCGTTCACTTGGATTATGTATAGATCATACACTTAGAATTTATCTCAATTAAACCATCATAACAACTCTTCCCTCGGAAGAGGTTCACTCAGCATCTCCACTCGGGCATACCTAGATCTTTCCCCACTCGGGGTTATACTTATATTTTTCACTCGGTAACAATCATCCCTAACATTACTCGGCAGATTCTCCCATTAAATCCCACACAGAATAGGTTCATCAAAGGGGTTTCTCTTAGAATCCTTTTAAGTATTCTCCACTCGAAAAAGAAGCCCAAACACTATAGTCTCACTCGGAATCATCAACTTAACACTATTTCATCCATCAACACTTCTCAAATAATTCAACAACACTTTACAACCAATACAGTGTATATTACTAATATAACCACACACATATATATATGCAGACATACACTCGGATACTTATTATCCTAACATCATTCGTTCACCAACACTTATTATTCGATGTAATTAACACCATACCCATGTAAAATATTTATATATATGTATACGTGTACTTGTCTACAATTCGGATAGGCATTGCTCATAAACAATATGTTAATTATCCTATTACATGAGAGCCGGCCAAGGCTACACTGACTAAATATAATAAATACAATATAAGCACTCAACAGTCGGAGTGCACCTCACTCGGACTTGAGGCCTTATCATCACTTCCGAGTCTGACCTACACATACTGAAAAATGGTGTAGGGGTGAGCTTTCACATATTGAATGATAGTTATTGACTCGGATTATACCTCACTACTCAACTATACAAATTACATGGCTTAATCCACGATAAGATACACTGCTATTTAATATAAGAGTCATACAACATCATCCGATCGGAATTTACACAATAACATACATTCTCAATCATAACATCACATTGCACTCGGCAACAGTATCAATACATACATATTCATTCAATCAGAATTCACTCATACGACATCATCCAGTCGAAATTTACTCAAATCATTCAGATCCATGCAAATCATGTTATTCTCAATAATAATGCTCCTATATACATGCATGCGGATCCGATTCAAACAATGATGGCAGATACAGATTCCTTCCCGGCCCCCCGTCCACTAGCCCTTTCCGTGTGGTACCGGTCACCTCGTGACGTCTCGAGACTTAACTCTAGCTCCATCGGCTACCATGGGTCCTCATGGATCTAGCCAAGAATCTGTCCTACACACAAGCACACGGATCCGTCTTACACAGTGATTTCAGTCCCAGATTCCTTTCCGGCCCCTCGTCCACTAGCCCTTTCCGTGTGGTACGGGTCACCTCGTGACGTCTCGAGACTTAACTCTAGCTCCATCGGCTACCACGGGTCCTCATGGATCTAGCCAGGAATCTGCGGCTGAAATCATCTCATAGGACTCCTGACCTTCCACGGGTCATCCTCTTCTCATGTATACAATTTCATGCAATTTCACAACAAGCATCCAAGCTTACCAAGTGCGTCTCACGCAGCCATTAATAGCTCACCACCGATTCAACACGACATTTAGATTCACTCGAAATTCCACAGTTCCATTACAACATCACATGCATTTAGTCATAGTAACTTATAACAAGCAAATCAGGGTAACAATACTACAACACATCCACTCGACATCTTTAATGAAATCAGCATGCATTTTAACACAACATTCCAAATGGAAATCACGTATCATCTCACATCTCACGCACTCAGCAATTATAGTAACACTTTTATTTACAAGCATTCAGTCAGCATTTGCAGAAATATTAACATGCACTCATGGACGAAGTCACACAACACTAAACAGTTCACAGATACCACAAATCTGGGAGTTGCATGCACTATTACTTAATCACAACACAGCTATCAACATATTTCACACATAACACATCACATTTAAACAAACACCCGGAACCCGTCCATAAACCATGCATTTGACATGCAAGGCGCCCCTTACCTGGAATGAAGATCCCATAAGCTCCTTTGACTCACAGCTCTGATCGGCTGCTCTCCGATCGATCCTTCAGTCACCTTCCTTCACTGAACGCTCCCGTCGTCGTATTCTGCACAGCTTAAAGGAATCAGAGGCTGTCTCACATCCTCAAGCAGTTCAGCCACCGAGACACTTAGTACATCTGCATGCAAGGACAGGGGAGGCCATTCGAGCCTCCATGACACCCAGCTCTCTGCTCGCTCTCTTGAGCAGCTCCATCACGACGCTGGTGAACGCTCCAACCTCCCCGAAGCACTTCGTAGTGCAGATCTCCACTGAGACTCAGGCAGCTTCAAGCAAAGGAGAGGGAGAAGGAGAGAAGTTGACGAAGGGAAATGAAGGAACAGAGTGCCGTCCCTGAGTCGTCAAAGGAGAAGCTCTCAACTCAATGTCTTCACTCTCATGCTCGACGAAGGAAGAAGAAGAAGAAGAGATAAAGGAACAAAACAACGTTTTTGTCTTCCTCGAGGAGAACTTCCAACTCTCACTCTCTCAATCGTTCCTAACATTTCATGAAAAATGAATAGGTAGAGGAAGCTGAACCTTTTTATACACCCGGGGCACATGCGTAAATTCAACCTGGCCACTAACATTAATTTTTCCATTAGTTCTTAATCTGTAATTAGCCCTTAATTTATTAACTAAACTCATTCGGTATTTAATTTTAAGAAATGGGGATGTTACACTTAACCGGGACAAGTCATCTAGTAGGGAAACTAGTCTTATTAGGATCATTTCATAAAGGATCAAGGGTGTCTGACTTAGCCTGACTGACCCAATCAAAACCTTTAACGTCTCCTACGTTTGACTGTTCATATACCTCAGGATATCCGATGGTGGCACAGTCTGTCTCTGGTGACTCATTTCAACATTTTAGGAACTTTTCCTGAAGAGGCCAAAGGTTGATTCAGACTCTATCATCCCTTTTTTTCCATAAGTTGGTTTCCTCAGAAATCGCTTTAAACCCCGACCCAAGCACCTTCAGTGTTTTGGACCCAACTTTAGCATACGACCTTAGAATCAAACAATTTTGGTCTCAATATCTTTGTTTTGAAAAGATCTCCAATCTCCATTTCCTGCCCCGAACTCTAATTCTCAATCTATCAACCCCAAAATCGAAGATTAAGTATATTCGTCTATAAATTCCAACGTTTGGACGTTTTTCCTAGCACATGGTTCAGAAAAAAATTCATAACTCTCTCATACGACCTTTGATTTGTGAAAACTTGGTGTCAAAATCTCCTTAACAAAATTATCTACATTTTTTGTGCGGACATCAAAAGCCAAATCTTTCTAGATCGGTACAGTTTATAGATCTTTGGAACCTCTTTGTTGTTTCGTTTCAACGCTGGCAATCTTCATTAAAATTCACATATCTCTTTCGTACGGTGCTTGAATCACTCTATTCTTTTTTCTATGGATCCGTATCATAGTTCTCTACAATGTTAATGTAGAGCATAAAACAAAATTCTCAAAGGATAATTAATGGTGAATTTATTTACAAAGACATAGCTGATCTAGAAAGCTCCTGGAGCACCCTGTTGTAAATCGGGTATATCTCGGGCTACTGATCTTGGATCGTCACAAATGATATATCAAATTATAGATAAAAATAAGATCTACAAACTTCATGAAGGACTTGAAATCCAATTCTTAATCCATAAATCCCAGAATTTAAAATACCATACTAACTCACATTTTCCTAATGGTAGCTTGCACTATGTTTAGTATTGTTCATATTTCTCCCTCGTATGACCATCAAATTGAACGATTCTTTCGCTAAAATTTTCTTAACTTAGTTCCCTACAACTTTGATCAAGAACACAAAGCCCAAATCTTCACCCATGTTTCCTAGAAAATTAATCATTACATGAAACAATAATCCCGTCACAGCCTTGCACTACTTTCGTGTTTAGGCCATAACTCCCACATTTCTTAATGATAATTTTTTTGCCATATACTAAATTAAAGATAACAAAAAGATCTAAAACTTTTATGTTTGGCCAATTTTCAAATTCAGCCCATAAAAACCCTTAAACCCAATGACTCCCCAGAAAGTAGACACATCAGTCTTCATGCAACAAGAACCAATTAAACCTTTCCACCTAAGGGACACTTGTATAGCTCTTGAAAACCCTTCCTCCATGCATCTCTACAGCTTGCCACACACCTCCACCTCATGCCACCAGTCCTCCTAATGTGGCACTCCCATAATCACTCCTTGTTCAACAAGGAAATTAGCATGCCTTCCAAGTGTCTAACTCTTGTTAAACAAGTTGTTAATTTGCAAAAAATCAAAATGTCATGTGCTAATGCCCTTTGCCTTCCACGTTACTTGCTGCCCATTTCCATCAGATTTTACTCCTTATTTAGTAAGGAATTATCATGTCATGGCCATGCTTCCATGTCATCATATACCATGCCACCTTGCTATTCCTATTTCATGATCACTTAATTTATTTCCTTTCTCTTGGCAGCATAACATATATGCTTGCTCCTCCATTAATTTTCCTTTATTCCAGCAGCTAAACTCCCTTCTTCCCACCACTCTCACATCACTAACAACCACCACACCTCCGCCATTACCTCCTCCACATAGCCTTGCCATCCATGGCCACCACTACTTGGCAATTTCAACTCTTCCTCTTCCATTTTTTTCTATCAAGCCCGAGACACTCTCTGTGGCACCCCAAATCCACTATTTGGTAATATGGCTAATGACATATAGTTAATAAAAAGTAAGGTAAATTTTTTTCATGAATAAGTCAATCCTTAGATAAGGCACACCACAAATTAAGATTCATAATGACTACCCTAGATCTAATTAAAAGCCATCTTATATATGAAGATATGAGAAGGTGAATGTTTAAGCAAGAGCCTAATTGATTTTCATTAATATATAAGATTGTCATGCACTAAGTCCTCTACTACTCATATTGAACCTTAAACATTCAATCTCAAGGGTACTTTCCCACAAACCTTACTTAAAGTCTAATAGTCCATATTCATAAGTAAATTCAACAAGATCTTTCCAAGAGTCTACTTATATAACAATACCATTCACACATACTAAATAAGCATCAATCTTTACTTCTCACTATTCAGTCCTTTTGATGGAGTCATAACCAAGGTCAAATCTACTCCATAACTATATTCATATACCATACACAATATCATGACATAATTTCAACATTCATCCATAATAGCCATAATCACAAGAGTCCCCTTTCTCTAGGTCCATGTACCAACACAAATTTTCCTAAACACTATCTTCCATCATACTAACAAAATCACGAGTCAATCTCCATATCTTAAATATAACAACAAATAATTTAACAACCTCCATTCATCAATTCAAAACTTAGGCATTTACACAAATAGTCAAGCTATACAAAACAATGCCTAAATACAATAATTTCTATAAAAGAATTCAAGTCATTCAATTCCAAAAATTGTCGGCCAAGGCAAACCGTTATATCCTCTTTACACCAAGTTGCCTCTTCAAAAAGTATCAACTCACAATGCCGTCCTACATCACAAAGCTAAAATGGACAACATGGAGAGTGAATATATTTTCTTAATGATGAACAATTCAAATTAACATGATAACATACAAAATAGAAAGGCAACTATACTCATTTTCCAATAATCAACCAATCACATGAACTTAGTAGTATACATACTAAGAAAACACTAACATCATCTCTCAATTAAAGACACACATAAGTCACAAACATTTTAGTTCCTCAATTCCAATATCATGACCTTAAAATTAATGCATATACTGTCCAAACAAACCATGCATATGCAATGGATTCGATTTTCCATAATTCAATTCCTTTTCATGTGCACGCAAAGTTGCTTTAACATTTAACCCACGCAAGGTTTCTTTCTTATGATCCCGCAAGATCATCAATTTTGTCACAAACAAAACACCGCAACCACACATTGTCGCTTACATAATCAACCCACGCAAGGTTTCTTTCTCAAGATCCCGCAAGATCCAAGTAACATACGATGGAATATGCTATGCATGCCATGAGATGCAAAAGATGCATATAGTAATCTCAATTCTCACAAGAATTCCACCAATTCATATCTAGTGTCATCACACACATATTCAAACTTTAGGCAAGGCATGCACTTTATCATGTCATCTCCCAAGGCAAACATTTAATTATCATCTACTTTGAAGCATCACTCTACTCCATTTTACACAAAAGCTAAGGAGACACCTCTTAATATAATCATACATGAATTCAAGTGGCACATCAAAACCAAAACAAGGACACACAACCAACCCATTTACCAATCTATCATCAATTTATTCACAAAGAGACACTTCACATAAATCTCATATATAAGTAAAACCATTGCCACTCAAGCCAACAAGCAAGCATACACCTACACATGCATATATTATCAATACCATAGTCATACATTTAGAAAATAAACTCCTCTCCTACATCAAGAGAAGTATTTCGTTGGGTTGGATGAGTTGGATGGTCGCACCTCACAAGAATGGTCGAAGCCTACATTTTAATTAAGCATAAGGCCACATCAAACATTACTCTATAATTAAGTCAATGTTAACGACTAAGTCTCTTTTAGAGGCATATATGTGTATTCATATAAACAAAACTTTGTTAGGTTTATACCATTACCACCTTGGAGGTTTGGAACTTAAGTTATCATTCTCACTCTTTTCCAATGTCCTAAGGATTTAAAAATTACTATTTGTAATTAGACAAGAGTCAAAGGGTTATTCATTAAGCTTCCCAAAACTTTAATCAAATTGTTCACCTCATTATTTTCACCTTTAATGTTTTTCTCTTAGAAGGTATCCAGTTCTTCATTACTCAACAATTATAGTCAATTTTGTTCTTTATTCTTTTAAGACACCTAATTGTCACTAATGGTTTTAAAATATCAAAGTATCTTATTACAAGTCTTTGGAATCACCCTTTTATTCATAATGATTTCCTATCATTACTAATCACTACAACTCATCTATAGTCCATTTCCAATCACTAGTAACACTCTTAAAAGCATGATCATCTCTAATTCTAAATCATGACTTAGGTTCTTTAATTCACCAATATGTCAAAGTCACCCATCACCTACAACAACATTCTCTAAGCTCAACTAATAATCTTTTTATGCCTAACATGTTCCAATAATATTCTCTAGGCTAACAATCCTTTTATTCTACCTTAATGATCCATGTTCTTCATCCAATTCACCATCAACATTACACTTTTCCTACTTCAATTACCTAACAACCATTCTAATTCTTGAACCACATTTAATATTACCCTTTTAGCATATTAACCAAACCAAAATAAGTTGAAGACACTTACAACATTTTTTAACCCAATGAATACTTTCTTAGTTCTAATATGTCCCAATAAAGTTCTCTAGATTAAGGCACATTTATTTCCTATAAATCTTGCATGTCCTTCATTAAAACCACCAAGAATGCTATATTTCTTAACCAAATAATTATGTACCAACACCATAAATTTTAACCTTCCTCCAACCATATTTTCACAAGTACACTAACTAGACTAAGTTATTTATGGAGCCATTTGTGACATTTTGACACCACTTTCCTACTTCAAACGTCCTTTAATACTTACTAACAATTCCAATTTCAATGTTAATAATGTCAACGACATCAATCAACGATATTTATTAGCATCTATACCATTACTAAACTACCAAGCCAATAATATTCAATTTCCCAGTAGCATTTCAAATGGTCATCTATCCAAGGTTTTCTCTAAAGGTTTCTCCCAAAATCATATTAATAATAATAACAATAATACTAATAATAATTATCATATTATGAATAATGATAATATTGTTAATAATAATAATTATAATTATTTCCCCTCTATACCTCAACGTAGCAGTGGTAGCCAAAGGGAGAGGAACAAAGGAATTTGGTTGTTGAAATTTTACCCCTGGCTGTCAACAAAGTTGCGTGAAGAAGCAAGCCAACGCCATTGTGGAAATCGAAATTGCCAAAGAAGATAAAGTCCCAGCGATTAGAAGATAAGCTTTAGCAATTGTGTAATTGCCAATCGAAATGAAGAAGAAAAAAAATTGAAGGTTCAGAAGGGTGCGGCGGAAGAAAGTAAGAGGAGTTCTTTTGATTTTATGTTATTTTATTATTATCACTATATATATATTAAGTACCGTTTGTCGCTTTGCTAACAGCGTGTATAGCTTTTCACTATACATATTATTTAAAGGCACCCCCTTATTATTATATATATAAATTTAAAGCTAACGTAGCTTTTCATAATATATATTATTTAAAGATAGCGTGCATTAATATATATTTAAAGGCAAGATGCATTGTTTTATAATATATATATAGATATATATATATATATATATATATACATTTATATGTCTATTTATATATATGTGTATGTATAGATGTTTGAGTCTGATAATTGTCCTAAAATTATTCCAATTATATCATCATGGTCACCATAATTATTTAACTGATCCTCACCATATAATGCCCAAAAATGAGTCACTTGATCCAACATCATTGGTTAAATTGATTTGGTTTGATAAATTTTATTTCACCAATAATTCATGATTGATATTTAATTAATTTTACAACATAATTTGGGTATCCAATAATTAATCATTCTCTGCTTAATAATTTATTTTCTAATTTTTTTGGATGTTACACTCTCTTTAACCCCAACCTTTAAATACTTCACTCCTCATCATCTAGGATCTTAAATTATGTAGTTTTTCCCTCTTGCTTGGCCATCCTTGACCGTGACTTCTCTAGGCCTCTAAGGGTAAGATTTCAAATTTAAACTCTTAGATCCTTGTCTCTTTCTTTCCTTAATATTTTTCTAGCAACTTGGCATGTTTCTTGATCATTCTTTTCTATTTTTAAGTCCCAAAAACCATGGCTTTTCTTAGCTGTTTGGAGTTACATGACTTGTCCTTAGGTTCACTGAAACAATCGATGTTGAAGCGGCAAAGAATCCAGAAACCAATGGTAAATTAAATAGTAAAATCTTCTCTTTATTTTAGCAAATATCTATGTTGTTTGATGGTTGTCCACAACCCTTTAGGTGCTTAAAAATTTTTGCATGTTCTGTTTTTAGCAACGTAAGGACGGCCGACAATGATCGGTGGACGTTTTGGAGTACTTGACAAATTTTCAGCGAGCGAATCATTTTCCTTCCTCCGGGCAGTAGCTATTCCATGTGGTAAAGGGGTTTTCTGCCTCATTTGATTGTGTTTTAAATTATCGTTTAAGTTTAGGGTTTAGGGTTTAGGGTTTAGGGTTTTTTGCCTCATTTATTCCATAATATCGTTTAAGTTTCCGGGGACCTCCATTTTAATTTTCGTCGCGATCCAACGGCTAAATCTCAAACCTCAAAAATTTTCATAACCGACCGTTAAAATTACTATGTTTTTAATTTTGTAAGAGTTTCAAAAGATTAATTTGGCATAAATAGACGTTCACGTGTTCGAAGGATTTTATCGCGATTAGACAAGAAAGTGGAAATCCAGAGATTTAGTGTTTCGACGTGCTCGGTTTTATTCGATATGGTTGTATTCATTACTTTTATTTGCGATGTATTTATGTAATGTGTAATTTAATTCCCCGGTAAGCCCTGCTATTTGAATTTAATTGATCGTTCAAGCGTCACCGGAGTTGCTTTAAAAATATCACACACGTCGAGAAGAATTATCGATCGGGCAGTTAAAAAAATTATTCCTTTTATAAAAAGCGATATTATATTTTAAAGACAAATATAATAAATAAGTTCATCAAATAAATTTATATTTTGTTAGAAAGTTTACTCAAAAGAACTTTAATAAAATATTTTTATAACTTAGGCCAAATAAGGTTTTATAAATTAAGTAAGGATAACAATAATAATAATAATATTAATAATAACAATAATAATAGTAAGTGGAGATTAGAGTAATAAATATTAGGAGATAGAAGAAAATCTTTGGTGACAATTTTAGCAACCACTTTTGTGACCACTTGAAGTAGAAAGGAACAATAATTTAAGGAACTTAGGTTAGTTCAATAAAATGAACAAAAGAAACTTAACTAGAAAATAAAGTTTGGAGTTAAATATTTTAATAGACTAAAAAGGCCAAGAACAAAAAGAAATGGACAATTAGATATTAATTTGAAGTAAGATAAAGGGAAGGATCCTAATAAATTAGGGAACAAAGTTATTCATCTAATGAATCTAGAATTTAGAATCCTAATGAAAGAAAATAAGGTTAGAAATTTAGGTAACCATTAAAAGAAAGAGAAAAAGAATTAAAAGAGTTTTTATATCTAGAAACATTAGTTGAATAAGAAAGGATTTGTAGACTTAGATCTTAGAGTTATAATAAAAAGAAACAAGATTTTACTAGGGAATGAATTTTGAGTTTAAGCATTTTAATGGGCTAAGTATGCAAAATAGAAAAAAAGGGAAAGAAATAAAAAGGAATTTTATGATCATTGAGAGAGGACTTTAATAAATTAAGAAAAAGGTGCCTAAATAAGATAAATAAAATCATTAGGAGTCGAAGATAAGAAATAAGATGTTATGAGTTGAAAATTTCAGTGGTTAATAAAACAAGTGACAAGAAATTTGGGAGATCTTTGTATGATGCATGACATATATAATTTACTAAGTAAGAATGATTTGAGGACTTGACATATACAAAATCAACGGTTAAGCTTTAGAACATTAGTCGCTAAAAAGGGGTAAAAGATATAGGAAGAATTTTAGAATTTAAACCTTGAACTAGTAATAAAAAGAAGTAGAATGACTTATAGATTAACTAGTAATTTTCGTGGCTAAACAATATTTGACTAAGTCCATAATATTGGTGTGGATTCTAGATTTCTAGGCAATAATTTAATGTTATAAAGAAAATAAACTCTAGTTGACTAAAAGAATGCAACTAAGGAAACTAATATGTTAATATAATTAGAGCTCATGGGAGCAAAGGAAAAGTACAATAGCTAGTAACTAGAAATTCAAGAATAGTACTAAGTACAAAGGATTAGTAACCCATTTTGTGACCAAGGAAATAAGGAAGTAATCATGCATGATTAAATAGGTAAGAGGCAAATGACTTAACAACGTGCAAAAGAATAAGTCAAGTACATATATTACAAATATTAGGAATTATTGAAGAATAGAAAATGATAATAGGGTAATAACAATAGACGCTAAGGAAGTTTAACAAATGTAGGAACACCAATGTCAACAGGACCTAAGCATTGTCTTAAATGACATACAAGTAAATCAAGGATGAATAAAACCAATAGCAGTAAGTAAGAAACAATGAAGGAAAATTAGACATCTTAAATAAATCAAGATAAATAGTCTGATAAGATACGAGCAAGAAACCAAGATTAAAACACTTATAAAGAGATATCCATGAATATGCTTGTATGTATGATCCTCTCATGATATGTATAATGATTGTTGTATAATACTTGTATGATAAATGCTGTGTTTGGTGACTGTTATGTAATTATGTGCCTAAATGAATATATGTTAATTATATGTGATAAGTATGTGTAATGAAATATGTGATAAGTATGGGATGATGACATGTGTATTGAATATGATGTTTAACAAAATGACATTTGTATGATGTAATGAATGAATATATCGAAACAAATAAGAAAAGGATGAATAAAGAAATGTCTCGATAGGGATCCTAAGATGAATGAATTGTGAAAATGATGTAATGAGATTAGATCGGATCCAATGTGATGGTGGATGTTGTAGCGCCAATATACCCCGTGGTTTTCTGGAAAATGTGAAGTCTCATTTCATTTCTAAGTGTCAGGTAAGACCATTATGGATTGGGAAATTTTAAGAAAACAAAGAAAGGATTAATTGAAATAGACCCAACGTTAGAAATGAAATGGAGTCATTGGAAGGACCCTATTGATGACTGGTAAAAAGAAATTATGTGTTGTGTGCATCATACATGGAGGTAAAGGGTGATGGACGAGAAACTCCCAAGAGCATAACGGTGAGGGGTACACTGAAGAATCTGCCGCGCCTTGATACCTAAGGGCAGTCTAGGGAGTATATCGGAGGTGGGAATTCCAATGGCTCGGATTCGCGCCTGTCGTTGGACAGCTCATGGAAAACTCTGGTATACTTTGGCAAGAGGCGGGATTTTCTATGGCTATGGAGTGCCCGTTCTGTGGAGATGTGTGATTGGCCATTATGATGATTCGACTGTGAGTCCTTACCCATTTGAAAAACTAGAATGAGGAGAGCTCTGGTCGCTCTAGTGGATAAGAAGGATAAGGCTGGATTGGTACTGATTGAGATTGAAAAGGAAGAGATGGGCCCACATGCATCATGATGATTAATAAAAGATTTAAAATAATGGAATGAACTCACGCATTACACAATTGTATTGATATTGTGACTGCTTGTTGTTTGAATATGATTGTATAGATCTTAGTAATCTTGGAAGGTGAATGGGAAAATAAGAATGATCAACTGAGATCAAGAGTGGTGGGATGACTTAAAACGTATCATAGGGAGCCCAAGGAGAGTGGGAGGGATTTGATCCTGGATTGTTTGTGTTGTATCTAGGCAAGTGTTGATGAGACACCTTCCTGATTGTTGTGGAGGTGAAGACTCACCCTTACACTAAATTTTTCTAGACATCGTGGGAATGGACAAACACTTCGTATCGAGGATCAGGCAGGCTCTTCTTGGAGTGAGGACAAGTAGAATAGGTTAAATTTTGTTTTCATTTATGGGAGCCTACGTGCCCCTTTTCTTTCAGTATCTACAGTTACTGTCACGACCATGTATTATATATGAATTTGTTGTATATAAAGTGTATCTGTTACACCAAGCTTTCTTGTATAAAAAAAACTTCCACATTTTTCTAAAACACGTAACCTCTCAGTTGACCATGATAATCTAATGGAAGAGATTGTCCTAGTTAACCGAGGGTTTTACATGCCATTTGTGTCAAGACTGTTATAGGTCTCGACATTTAGTTTTATGTTATGTTATTATTATAGTTGTTTTGGGAGCCCACGAGCCCCGTACCTTTTGAGTACACTATCGTTATGGAGAATCGATCTAAGTTATAATGTTTATTTGAACTGTGTTGATGATCACCAATAAAAAAACTCATATTTTTCAAAATAACTTGTGACTCCTTAATTAAGTAGGACATTCCAGTGTGGGAATTAGTCCAAGTTAATCGATGGTGTCACATTGTCAAATTAGAGCTTGGTTGATTCTTCAGCTTGGGGTGTGGACTGCTAAGGTTCCCTCGTACTTAAAAGAGTTGTTCGTGAGGTGTTGGTACTCACACAGTAGAAATTGATTGCTTGTTTGTTTGTATGGAGCCTCCCAATATGGGAAGACTCGTTGAAATTTTGTTAAACATTTCCTTTCTTTCAATCATCATTACGCATCAAAATAATGCAAAATTGAATGCTCTATTAGATACGATGGTAGAAGCTCTGGAGTGTCAGGGGACGAATGCTCCCTAATCCCTGTCAAGGCACGATCAAGGACTTGTCAACTTCCAAAAGAACAACCCTGGACGATTTAAAGGAGGTTTTGACCCTGAGGGAGCTCAATTGTGGATTGAGCAGATGGAAAAGATCTTTTCAGTCATGCGATGAGAAGACAACGATAAGGTAGTCTATGATGTTTTCATGCTAGTTGGAGAGGATGGGCACTGGTGGACTCATGTGTGCGTGAGGATAACTGTTAATGGGGCTGAGGTTACTAGGGAAAGGTTTAAGAATGAGTTCTTGGCTAAGTATTTCCCTGAAGATATCAAGAGGTAGAAAGAGCAAGAGTTCTTCAATCTGAGATAAGGATTCATGTTAGTATGAGAATATATAGCAAGGTTTGATGAGTTAGCTAGGTGTTGTCCTTACTACACCCAGATAAGTGAGGCTTCTTAATGTGCCAAGTTTAAGGGAAGACTATGCCAGGACATTTATCAGACGATCTGTTGTCAACAAATCACTTAATTTCGATTTTACCTGATCCTGTCAAGCCATATAAAGTGTATTATGATGCATCTGGGCAAGGGCGAGGATGTGCCTTGATACAAGAAGGGAAAGTTATAGCTTACGCGTTGCATCAGTTGAGACCTTACAAAGTAAATTACCAGACGCATGACCTAGAATTAGCCGCAATTATTTTTGCCTTGAAGATCTGGAGGCACTACCTATACGGGACCAAGTTTGTAGTTTTAAGCGACCATAAAAGCTTGAAGTACCTCTTCAATCAGAAGGAGCTGATTATGAGGTAGTGACGGTGGATGAAGTTCATTAAGGACTACGACTTCAAGCTTCATTATCACCCTAGTAAAGTGAATGTGGTGGTCGACGCACTCAGTGGGAAAGTGTTGCATTTGTCCTATATAATGATCAAGGAGCTAGAGCTAGTAGAGTAATTTCACGATTTGAATCTCGCTGTGTCGCCCAGAGCAGGGAACATAATGATAGGAATGCTAAAATTCTCCAATGAATTTTTAAATTAAGAAAGGAAGCCTAACAGGCTGATAAGGCTTTATAGAAGTAGTTTGAGAAGGCAAAGATGGGAGAGTTTACACAAGATGGACAAGGGGTGATCATGTATCATGGGAGGTTGTGTATACCTAAGGACGCTGAGTTAAAAAGATCCATCCTCAAGGAGGCTCACAAGAGCATGTATAGTGTGCACCCAGGAGAAACAAAGATGTATCAAGATTTGAAAAAGGTATTCTGGTGGCAAGGAATGAAGAAGGATATTGTTGAATATGTAGCTAAGTGCCTGACCTGTCAAAAAATAAAGGTAAAGCGCAGCGACCGTATGGGACACTTAAGCCTCTGGAGATTCTGGAGTAGAAGTGGGACGAGATTGCTATGGACTTTGTGTCTGGACTCCCAAGAACCCTAACAGGATGTGATGTGATTTGGGTAGTTGTGGATTGATTTACGAAGATCGTGCACTTCATTCCAATCAACATGAAGTATTCCCTAGAGAAGCTTACACAGATCTATATTAGGAAGATAGTCAGATTGCAAGGTGTACCGTCTACAATTGTATTTGATTGAGATCCCCATTTCAATTCATGTTTCTCGGAGAGTTTGCAACGAATCTACTACAGGTGTGTATACTAGAAGATGGTGGAAGTTGGCATGAATATCTGCCACTTATGGAATTTACCTACAACAATAGTTCCCATGCTAGCATTGGGATGACACCATACAAAGCTTTATACGGGAGGAAGTGTCGTACACTCTTATATTGGTTCGAAACAAGAGAAAAAGTTATGATTGGACCAAAGGTTATTTAGAAAACCACAGAGCAAATCAGTGAAATTCAGGCAGCGATGAAAACTTCTCAAGATCGTCAGAAAAGCTACTAGGACAAGCGTCGGAAGCAACTCGAGTTTGAAAAGGGAGACCATGTTTTTCTGTGAGTTACTCTTGTGATAAGAGTGGGGAAAGCATTAAAGACTAGGAAGCTGAACCCCAAGTATGTTGGAATATACCAGATTCTAGAGAGAATTGGGCCAAATGCTTACCATGTGGCCCTACCTCCTGAGTTGTCTAACCTTCATAATGTCTTCCATGTCTCCTAACTTCAAAAATATGTGCCTCATTCCGACCATATTCTGAATCCTGACCAACTTATCCTTAAAGAGAACCTTACCTATAAGGCAGTACCCATGAGGATTGCAGACAACCGTCTAAAGCAGCTTAGAGGGAAGGACGTACCCTTGGTAAAGGTAATATGGAGTCAGTCTGACAAAGGAGACGCTACGTGGAAACTTGAGGAAAAGATGCGAACCTTTTATCCTCATTTGTTTGCTAGCACTAGGTGAAATTTTGAGACAAAATTTCTTAAAGGAGGCAGGAATGTAACAGCCCTCATTTCTATTTTAGTATTTTTATGCTTTTGTAGTGTAGTTGTAAAATCAAAAACAAATGATTAAAGAAGTGAAACTTTGAATTAAGCATAGGTCAGGAATGACTTCAGCTATCAATGTCAACAAAACATAATGAATAAAAAACAATTCCCTAAATCAAAGCATGAACAACTTTACAGATGAATAATCCCTAATTCATTAGGTGATTAATGTTAATCTCAATGCAAATAAACCCTAATCCCTTAGGTGAAAATACACATTGAAACCTAATGTGAAATTTAGAGGATGAACCCTAATTATTCACCTAAACCTTAGGCCTCAATTAATTAGGTAGCAAGG
This sequence comes from Clitoria ternatea, assembly GCA_037962975.1. Lineage (NCBI taxonomy): Eukaryota > Viridiplantae > Streptophyta > Magnoliopsida > Fabales > Fabaceae > Clitoria > Clitoria ternatea. The sequence continues at coordinate 113,217,685 of CM075671.1, forward strand.
AGATTATCTAAGTCCTTAACCATGATTCCTCTCTAGCAAGAACTTCAAGATAGATCTGAATATTCCAATTTAGCAGAGAAACCACTCCTAGTTGTGTTCTTCATGCCTCAAGCTAGTGAATGCTTTCATCATAAAATCAAGCCTCCATGGAAGCTTAGTTATTCCCAACCTTATAGCAATCCATGGAGGGAGAAGAAATGAAGAGAGAGTAAAGGTACATGGTGAATTGCAGAGAAATTAGAGAGAAGAAAAGTTTAGAGAGAGAAATGAATCTGAAGAATGAATTAGCATTATGAATTGTCTTTTCTAACTAACTACATAGATTTATTTATAGCTTTACAATAATCAACAGCTTAATTAACGAAATTAAACTCCTAAATAGCTTAAAAAACAAATAACAAACTTAATTAATTTATAACTGAATTTCAAGTAACTGAGTTTTCCCTCGTATTCGTATGTACGCACGCACCATACCAGCGTCGGTACGCTGGTCCACTGCCTGGGAGTGGCTCCTGAATAAATACTTGCACGTAAGTACGTTCATGGACTAGCGTTAACACACTGGCTTCCTGACTTGTGTAACTGGATCAGAGATCTGGGCGTGAGTACGCTCTGTAGGCAGCATAGGCACACTGGCTTACTGAGTTACTGGTTTTTTCCAATCCTTCATTGCCCGTAGGAACGCTCAGGGTCAGCGGAGGTACGCTGATATTCTGACTTACGTTGGACTCCCTTGTTCTTCAGCGTAAGTATTGGGTGTAGGAACGCTGGAATCTCTGACTTCTCCTTGAAAGTAGTGTAAGTGTGCTTGTAGTCAGTGTAAGCACGTTGACTTCCTGGAATCCTACAAAACTTTAACAGCCCTGATTTTTTTTAACAAGAAACCGAACCCTCTGGACTCCCAAGGACACTCTGTTGAGCTTTTGGTAAGAAGCTCGAGGCTTCAACCTATTCCCCAAACAGTTAGAATGAGAAAATAGAGAGAAGCAAAGTTTAATTTGAAAGATAAGAATACCGAGAGAATGTAATGAGTGAGCAAAGCAGAAATAAGAAAATATTAAATAACATTCGACAACGTTGTTTAATTAGAAATAATACGTAACAGCGATTATTTTGGATACAAATTATTTTATAATTATATTTATTTGATAATTATTTTCTGTTGATAATATTTAATAGATAAATAATTATAATAATATTTTATTTTGAAAGTATATATATTAATTTGTTTATTTATTTGATAATTATATTTAATAATAAAATATCGCACGGTTCCTCGGATTGGAACTGTGGGACCCAGCCTAAGGCTGGACTTTCACTGTTCGACCCAAGACTAGTGATCCAGTAAGGAAACTAGTCTTGTTAAGATCGTTTTGTAAAGGATCATCAGGGGTGTCTGACTTAGCCTACCAGCCCAATCAAAACCCTTAATGTCTCCTACGTTCAACCGTTCATATATCTCAAGATATCTGATGGTGCCACGGTCAGTCTCTAGTGACTTGTTTTGATGTTTTAGGAACTTTTCCTGAAGAGGCTGAAACCCGGTTCGGACTATATCACCCTCTTTTTCCCCTAAATTAGTTTCTTCATAAATCGTTTTCAAACTCGACCTGAATACCTTTGCTGTTTTGGACCCAAATTTTTCATACAATCTTAGAATCAAACAATTTTTTCTCAATCTCTTCGTTTTGAAAAGATCTTCAATCTCCGTTTCTAGCCCCAAACTCCGATTCTTACTCTGTCAACCCCAAAATCCAAAATTAAGTGTCTTCACCTTAAAATTCCAATGTTTGGACTTTTTCGTTGCGCATAATTTAGAAATAAATTCATAACTTTCTGATGTGACTTTTGATTTATGAAAACTTAATGTCAAAATCTCCATAACAAAATTATCTACATTTTCTATGCAGACAACAAAGGCTATATCCCCCTAGATCAGTACAGTTTAATATATCTTTACACCCTTTTGACTATTTCATCACCATGCTGACAGCCTTCAATAAAGTTTGCATATCTCCTTTGCCCGGTGCTTGAATAACTCTGTTATTTTTGCTATGGATCTGTATCGTAGACCTATATAATTTTCATGAAGATTAATAAATCAAATTCCTAAAGGAAAATTAATGGTGAATTTATTTCTAAGACCCTAGCTGATCCGAGGAGCTTCTAGAGCACCTTATCGTAAATTGGGTATATCTTGAGATACCAAACATGGATCATCACAAATGATATATCAAATCAAAGAGGAAAAAAAGATATACAAATTTCATGCAGGGCTTAAAAGCTAATTCTTACTCCATAAATCCCAAAATTTTAAATACTATACTAATTCACGTTTCTCCAACAATAGCTTGCACTAGGTGAAGTATTTTCCACATATCTCTCTCATATAACCATGAAATTGAATAATTCCTTCATAAAATGTTTCTTGACTCAATTCTCCACAACTTTAATGGAGAACAGAAAGCCCAAATCCCTACCAATGTGGCCCAGAAAAATAATCTATGCAAGGAATAAAAATCTCATCACAACCTTACACTAGTTTCATATTTGGGCCATAGTGTTCTCATTTCATAATAGAATTATTTTTGCCATATATCAAATTAAAGATAACAAAAAATTATAAATTTTTGTGTTTGACCCATTTTTAAATTCAGCCCTAAAAGGCCCTAAAAAGCCCTCACAAGTCCACGTCTTTGGAGTGGACACCTCAACCTTTGCTTGGGAGTGGACCAATCACATTGCACATGCATGACACACTTGTCTCCTTAACCTTAACTCTTTCCTTAGCAAGTTCGGACCCCTTGACACCTTATTAGAGAGGTGTCACCACTATGTCTTCCCTCTCTACTCAGCCCACCCACTTCCCACTTTAGCCAAAGAAAATTCATGCAAGCTACACCTACATCAAACCACTCCAAATTACCATCATTTCTTCTAACTCCTTTACCTTTTCCTTCTTGGTGGTTCACAATACTCCTCCATCTATTTCCTCTCCCTTCTAAGCTCAATTCAGCCACCACAACAACCACCCTAGGCCACCAAAGTCACAGCCACACCAAGAGCTACCACCATCCACCAGTACAAAATCCTTCCTCCTCTTTTGTTTCCTCTAACCCGGGACCATTCTTTACTACCCAACCAACTTCTTCCACTCTCTCCTAAGCTTTGGATCTTAAAAAAATCTCAACTTGGCTCCCTTGTCTTAGTCTCCAAACCGTGGACTCTCCTTACTAAAGTAAGGTAGGTGCTTGAATTTCTAGGTTCTCAAAATTCTTGTTCTCCTTTCCTCTAAGTTTCTTCACTTACATGCATATATTTTGAGCTTTTTTCTTGCTGTTCTAGAAGCCCAAAACCATGACTCCTTGCTCCTCCTTGGTGTGCATGTCACTTTTCCTAAGGATCGAGGACGATCGGTGGCGAACGATGACGAACGGTGGAAAATTACAGAATAAACGACAAATTTTTGGTAAATGATCTTTTGGTTTTAAATAATTTCATGGTTGTTTGTGATCTTCCTTGGCTGTCCACAACCCTCTAGGTGTCTAAAAATTTTTGCATGTTACGTTTCTAGCGATGTAAGGATGACCGACGATGATCGGCGGACGTTTTGGAGTACCCGACAAATTTTTGACGAACGGATCATTTTCCTTCCTCTGGTAAAGGGGTTTCGCCTCATTTTAATTTGATTTTGACTCCGCTATATTATTCCTCATGTAATTAGGAACTGTTATCTTGAGTTTTGTTGCGATCTGACGGTTAGATCGAGAGATACATGATATTCTTTGTCGTTGCGCATTTGGGCATTTTAGTATGTTAAGTATTCTGATAATCCTCGAAGAAAAGAAAAGAAAAATAATAATATACACGACTCGCTAAAAAAAGAATCATAAAATAAAATTTTTACACGATTTTGTCAAACTTTTTGAAACGATATGGGCATAGTCAAATTATTCGATATGGTTGTAAATAATTATATTTGTTTGTGACTTGATTTGTATGATTTTACCCGGTAAGTCCCATTAGATTTAATATAAATTAATCTACGAGTATATCGCGAATAATTGGTCGTTTACACTTGAGAAAATAATTTTGACTTAATATTGTCAAATTCTATATTTAAAAAAATTGATGTAATCGATAGCTTAGAAAGTTAAACAAGAACGGTTCCTATAATAATTTGTTTTTGAGTTATAAGAATTTTTCAGAAAGTAATTAGACTTAAAATAATGTTTCTAGTGTGTTAAAAAAAAGGAAAAAAAAGAATAAGTCCTTAGAATAAAATGGATAATTTTATGAATCGTATTACAAGGAGATCTTTTCCCTAAGGTGAAATAAATTCAAAATTCTAATAAAAAAATATATCTTCTCTTAAAAAAATAGGCGACTTTATGATTTTTAGTAAAAAGAAAAACTAAGTACCTTAGAAATAAATTAGGGACTCAAAATATAAGGAATGTTATCTTAGTACAATATATATATATATATATATAAATAGTGTTAAAAAGTCATATTAGTAAGGAGAATTAAAATAGATTAAATTATGAGTTTATGAGAATTAAAGGTACGTAAGTAGTAGTGATAGCACTAAGTTGAATAGAAGAAAAGAAGTAATGTTGGTTAGTATCAACATAGATCATAATGAGTAAAGAGATAACATCGCAAGTAGTAACAAAAGTTATAATAACCAAAAAGATAATAATATTAGCGAGGAGTAATATAGGAATGAGTGTTATTGACGGGAATATGGACTAATAGTAAATAGAGAACTAAAAGGATATCACTGAGAATAAAACATACAAGAAATAAATTAGAAACCGATGACAATTATTTGCTATAAAAGAAACAGAGGCAAGTAACTTAAATGGTAGAACTAATTTAGTTAAAGAAGAAAAATAATAACTTTCTTAGTAAAGAATTAAGTCCCACTTAGGAATAGAAAAAATTGGACACTTAGAAGTATAGTCATACACATGAGTATAATGAGTAAAGAAATAATAATGTTAGTGGGTAACGAGGGAGATTGTAGTAAGTACAGGAACAATATTGGTGGTTAGTAGTAGTATAAATCATGATAAAGGAGTATACTAGAAATCAATTAACTAATATAGGAAATAAAAAGGGTATACTATCAAAACAGGTAAAATTACTTTAAGTAGAAAATAGAAATTAGTGGCAAGTTACTAGTATGAATCTAAGTCTCACATTGAGATAGAACTTGGATATGTGGGGATCTGAATATGATATAAATGGATGATAAAAAGATATATGGTCGAAAGGTACATAAAGATTTAAATCATTCCATAAGATACCCCTAAATCAGTAGGCTAAGTTAAAATGTATATATATATATAAATAATTCAACGACTAGATTGATAGTGGCGTAATGATGTATTGAGAGTTAAATGTGAATGCTTACACTTAATTTCTCCATGGATTGTTGATTGAATGAAACTAAATGTGTAACGACTCTTTAGTGCTATAGACGTTAATTGTAAGGTAGTACTTACTATACGACTGATTGTGTGTTATGATTAAATCTGTAATTATGGATTGTTATGATTAATTCTATATTGACGAATGTTGTGTGATATGATAAAATTTGTATTTGTGAATGATGTGTATAGATTGGATGAATTACCATGTGAACATGATATGATGAACTGTGTTGTATGATGCATTGATGATTAAATAAAGTGAAAAGTGTTGAATAGAAATGAGAAAGATAATGTAAAGGCGGTATCAGTAAGGGTTCTGAGAATGACTAGATTGTGAAAATGTAGAAATTGGATCAAGAATGAAGAGTGGGTGATATAACGCCAATATACCCCATGATTTTCTAGAAGATATAAGATCTCATTTCATTTCTAAGTGCCAGACAAGATTATTTTTGAAAAAAAAACCTTGAAAAAAAATACTTACGATTTAATGAAATGAAATAGAATGACATTAGAAATGAAACAGAGTCATTGAAGGAGCCCTACTGAGGACCAATAAGATGATTGACTGAAATTTTGAATTATGCATCATTTATGGAGAATAAGGAGGGATGTCAGAATAATCCCCTAAGGCATACAGTGATGGGTACATTGAAGAATCTGCCAGCGCCTCAATACCTGAGGGCAGTCTAGGGAGTATAACCGAAGGTGGGAATTCCAAGTGGCATCAGATTCGCACCCGTCACTGGACAGCCCTGTGAACACCTCTTTTGGTCCGGTCCAAGTGGAATAAATATTTTTTATACTAAATTCCAATTCAGAGTGGTCAAATTCAAGTAGAATGGCTCCAGATTAATCAGAACCGAGCAAAATAACTCAGAATGAAGCTTTTCTAAGTGAAATGCAGCCCTGTTGGAGACAAATCCGATTGGAATGACTAAAAAATGATCACATCTGAACAAGATGACTCAGGTTAAGGCATTTCCGAGTGAAATACAGCCCTGGTAGAGATAAATCCGAGTGAAAAACTCAAAAAATGGTCAAATCCGAGTCAAAATGAAGCATTTCCGAGTGGAATGACTCAAAAATGATGAAATTCGAGTGGAATCACTCAGAATGAGTCATTTCCGCGTGAAATGCTCCCTGTTGAAGTTGAATCCGAGTAGCATCACTCAGAATGAGTAAAATTCGAGTGAAATATGCTCCTGTTGGATCAAATCCGAGTGGAACTACTCAGAATGGAGCAAATCCGAGTAGAACTACTCAGAATGAGTCAATTCCGAGTGGAAAGCTTCCCTGTCAGAGCCATTCCGAGTGAAGAAATTCAAATTTCTAATACTGAGTGTGAAGAAGTTTATTTCCGAGCGAAAAATAGCCAAAATTCCAATTTCCGAGCCATTTCAGTCGGTTCTGTGTCAATGGTCACTCGGATTGTGGAGAGGAAGTGAAGTCCGAGCCAGGTACTCTCCCAATCAACTTCCGAGTCTTTCTCTTCGATTCTCAGTCGGCTCCGAGTCATCCTTTAGCAAACTCCGAGACCCTTTACACTCAACTTCCGTGTCTTTTTCTTTGATTTTTCAATCGGCTCCGTGTCCTGTTTCCCGAGTCAATTTTTATCAACACCAAATCCCCTCCGTGTCATATTTCACACCTCTCCCGAGCCAATTTCCAGTCGGTACCGAGTGAGTCATTTCTCATTCGGTTCTGACTGAATGTTCCGGTTGGAATTTTCTTTGATTAACATGATTGTTCCAGTCTGAATGTTCCGAGTCACACATTAAGATGATTTCACTCGGTTTTTTGCAAAATGAACCTTTTCCACTCGGATCCAGGAGGCAATATGAGGTCTGACCCCTTCTCTCACTCGGAATTGATTCCAACCATGGTTGAACACTGAATGAGGGATTCATCCGAGCCATTTCACTCAGATTTACACCATTTTAAACCATCCTCACTCGGATTTGACTCCCAATGTGGAGGAATACCTACTGAGAGGATGATCCGAGTGATTCTCACTCGGATTTCACCATTTTACACCCGGAGTTCAATATTTTTAACTCGGTTTTCCACCATTTCACTCGGTTTCCACATCCTCTCTCAGATTTTCAACATTCCTCTCTCAGAATTTCAAAATCCCACTCGGATTACAATATTTTCTCTTAGTTTTCTACATCCTCTCTCAGATTTCACCATGTTCACTCGGATTTCACCATTCTAACTTGGATTTCAATATCCTCACTCGGAATACCACTATCCTCACTTGGATTTCCAACATTTTCACTCGGATTTCCACAATTCTCACTCGGAATTCTTCCATTCTCATTCGGATTCCCACCAGGTCCCCCTGTTAGACCGTGCTGACTTGGATTCCACCACCCAAGTGGATCCAGGAATCCTGGGGGTGGCAGACAAGTGGGAAACAGGGGTGGAAGTGGGGGAAATTAAAAATTCCCACCCAGCCGTTGTCCCCCACTTCACTCTGAGTGGAGGCCTGAGCTGGCATTCCACTCGGAAGTGGAAGCCTGAGCTGGCCTTCCACTTAAACCAGCCTATAAATAGGCAAGGGGAGGCATTCAGAGGAAGAAAAACTCTGCCAAAAAGTCCTTCGTGCTCTCTTCTCTCTCACACCAATTCTTTTCTTCTTCTCCTTCCATCACTTCTCCCACCATACTCTCCCTTTCCTCTCCCCCTCTAAAGACCAAACCATACACATACACCGCCCAGCTTCCTTTCTCTTCTCCTTCCAACCCACACCACATCGTCTAAGCCAGCTCCACACCGTCCAGAATCCCTCTCCTCGGTCAGTCTCACTCGGCAGTCCACTTCTCACTCGGTAAATCCTCTTTCCATTCAGTTTCCTTTGTTTCCACTCGGATTTGCACCGTTTCACTCGGATTTTTACTGTTTCAGTCAAATTTTCACTGTTTCACTCGGTTTATGCTATTTCCACTCGGTTTTCCTCAATTTCACTCGGAATTCTTCCATTCCACTCGGTTTTTACCTTTTTTTTACTCGGTTTTCCTCAATCTCACTCGGTTTTATGCTTTTCTCACTCGGTATTTCATTTTTTACTTGATTTCTTCCATTTCCACTCGGTTTTTCCCATTTTCACTTTTTTTTTCCCTCTTTCTCACATGGTTTTCTCTTCTTCCCCTTAGTTTTTGCTCATTTTTCCTTTGTTTTACGAACTTACTGTGGAAAATAAATGCTTTCTATGTTTTCTTTCAAATCTAAATAAAATTAAAAAAAAGGGAAACAAATCTTTTCTGAAACAGTGTCGTACGGGAGCACTCCCGTCTACACAACCTCTTTAGGATTCATACACGTGCGAAGAACTTCGCCTTGTATGAGTTCCCCATCTCAATGACATCCACCATCATTTCCCAAGTCTTTTCCTAAAAGAACAACACTCAGAACTACGTAACCCTGATTTCTTGATAATTCAAGAATACGTAGAAGCAGGACTTTAACTCCTGTCGGGCCCATCTTTATTATTTCCTTTTACTGATTTATTTCCTTGCTTTTTGTGTTTCTTTCGTGTTGTTACTTTTTTGTCATTTCCGTGAAAATCAATTTAGACGTGACGTCTTGTTGATTTCCCCCTAGTTTTTGTTCAAACCTCGCCATAATTCATAGGGAAGGGATACTTAGGACAAGACGTCCCGCTTATCTCTTTCCTATCCCTATCCTTTTTACCCGAGGATGTTTAATTTAGACGTGACGTCTTATTGGCATTCTCTCACCCTCTCTGTCTCATATCGAAGTCGAGCTTAATTCGGACGAAAAGTCCCATTGACCTCGCTTCGATATTCTATGTTTGTACAGTTCTCTCACCCCATTCTGTCATTTTTTAAAATAAAAAATACAACAATAAAAGGGAAGAAATAAACCATCTTTTGTAAGGCTATTTATATTGTGCTTTCAATCTTGGTACTGTCTTTGACAGGCGATGTAGGGTGCTAATACCTTCCCTACTTGTAACCGACTCCCGAACTTGGATTTCAATTTTTTTAACCAGTGCTTTACTGAACCTAGTTTTTTCCAATGTTTTTCCTATAAATAAAAACGTTGGTGGCGACTCCCTGTTTCATTCCATTTTTTTTCTCTCTCTCTCGCCGCGCCATCGCGATCCAGGTTGCGACAGATGGCGACTCCACTGGGGACATTTAAGAGAGTCAGGCCAGTTTGATTGAAAGCGCATGTTCTTTTTATATAGCCTTTGTTAGCTTGGATTTCTTCTCTCTTGTTTTATTTTCTGTTAATTGTTGTGAAAGTTTGTTCTTGTTTTAATCGTATATTGTTATTTGTTTCATTATCTATGTTTGCATGCTTGTTGAACCCTAGGGTAGAGGACCATGTTACTTTCCTGTAATTATTGAACCCTAGGGTAGATGACTTTGCATATTTGTTCTGTGTTTGTTCTTTGTGCAGAATGGGGTAAGGTAAAAGGTATGGACTGCCCTTCCACACACTACACTCACAATTACTTGCACACACCTATGAGTGGCGCCCTATACCCGGGCCCCAAATGAAGCTTAAGTTAGGAGAGGTTGGTAACGGAATCGTATGGGATGTACTTCCTATCCGGTGTTCGTGAGAACCTCAACCAGAGTTCGACCTCTCATGATATACGCACCTAGTGGTTCCCCACTGTTGCGTCCCTGTCATGGGTAGGATCTTGGCTCTGGTGACCTTCTAGAAGTCTAGAATAAGCCACCTGGTGTGAAGAGCCACTTTTAGACAAACCATAGGGCCTAGAGAAAACTTTCAGCAAAACCTGACCTAGGCCACAAAAGGGCAAACTTTACTTTACTTTACGTCATTTTTGCTTTCCCCTTTTATCCAAGAAAATGAATTATCTACCACCCGCAGATTTACTGAGTTATTGAAATAATGGCTCGTTTTGAAACACACAGTATTCTTCGGGTGAATAGATAATCCTCTTTTGGTCGTGTACCCTTTGAATATCTATGGAAATTGACATGGGATTAAACTTAAGAAATAAGGGCTGTAATTGCCCGAAGAAGATGTCTGGGCTAGAGGCTCCCGCCTCAGGATGAAAGATTTCTTCTGTCTTCACAATTATCCCATATTAATTTCTATGATTACCATACCTAGTACTAAGGAATGGTCAAAGGATACTCGCCAAAGTCTGTGATGGTTTCCCACAACATTTTCCTTCTTTCTATTTCCACCTAACATTTTTTTTTCTTCTTCTTCTTTTTTTTTTAAAAAAAAGAGACACCAACGTCACGGGTAGGCATCCTTACCAGACCCGGCTCCAAAAGAAACTCATGGCTGAGGCAGAAGCTGTTGAAGGAAACTTTAGAACCGAGTTCGATCAGCTGAAAGAGCGAGTCGCGGAGTTAACTAAACTCTTAGAAAAGAAACTTACCGAAGGAGGCTCCTCTGCGGGTGTTGAGGATGCCCAACAATAGCCTGCCACTACGCCACCTCCCCTTGGTTCTGACCCAGCAAGAACCCAACTCCCTAACACAACGACACCCCCTCTCACCATTCATGTTGGGAGACCTAACCCTGCCATTGAGACCCAGCCACCTTACGGCCAGTCTTACGCACAGCATACATTTGTCGGTCTAGACGGTAACCCAGTACCCTTTCCACTTTATGGCCTACCCCCGGGGTACTATCCCCCGCTCACCAACCAACAAGACGCCCACAACCAGCAAGCGGTAAATCCTCATGCTTCATACCCCACACAACCAAATATGCCACCACTCCACCAAACCCAAAACACGCAAACCCATGACCCACAAGCTCACCAAACCCAAAACACACAGGTCCATGACCCACAAACCCACCAAACCCAAAATACACAAGCCCCGATGGCCCAGCCAACCTACAATGCCCAAGCCCAAAATACACAGGCCCAAATAACCCAGCCGACTTATGCTGTGACCCATCCTCAAGGCCCCTCACCAAATACAGGCCTAGTAAACCAGTCCCATGTGTTGCCTCCATACAACCAGTCATTCGGCTATCCGTATGGATACGGAACCCCTTATGGGACCAACCTCCAAGATACAACCCGCGCGGTCGCGGCTCCTCGAAGGGAAAGGATAGAGATCTTAGAAGAGCGTTTAAGAATGATGGAAGGCGCTGGAGGTTTTGGACTAATAGATGCTTCGGAGCTATGTTTAGTCACAGATGTTGTTCTCCCACCCAAATTCAAGATGCCAGACTTTGACAAGTATCGGGGAATGACTTGTCCAAAGAACCATCTCACGATGTACTGTCGAAAGATGGCATCTTACTCTTCTAACGATCAACTGTTGATCCACTGCTTCCAAGATAGTCTAGCAGGGGCTGCTCTTACATGGTATGCTCACCTTGATCGGAACCATATTCGTTGTTGGAAGGACCTGGCAGATGCCTTCCTTAGACAGTACAAGTATAACATGGATATGGCACCCAACAGGGTTTATTTACAAAATATGGTGAAGAAGGACAGTGAAATGTTCAAGGAGTATGCTCAACGATGGAGAGAGACAGCGGCGTAAGTGGATCCCCCATTGTCAGAAAAAGAAATAGTCGAGATGTTTATCGACACGCTCCCATCACCTTTCTACGGCAAGATGATTGGTAGTGTTTCAGCCAACTTCTCTGACATCGTGACTATTGGGGAAAGAGTGGAGAGTGGAATACGAACGGGTAAGCTCACTCAGGGCTCGTCTGGGGCAAGCATGACAAGAAGGCCGGCGCCTGGGAAAAGGGATGAAGAAACTAATTCCATCTCTTCTAATCAAAAGACGCCTTCGCCAAGACCATTCTTTCCTACTATGATTCAAGCTCCCAATCCTTATGTGGCCGCAGCCACTGGTGGCCCAGCAGCTCATACTCCTCATTTCCGTCCACCCATGGTAAGAGCTCCAATACCGCAACCCATTCCATACCATCACCCCCAGCAAGTAGCTCGACCACCCAACCATAATCAGAACCCAAGGAATCCCAACAATGAGCGTACCCCGGTGCAGTTCGATCCAATTCCCATAACATATTCCGAACTTTTTCCAATCCTCATTCAGGAAGGTCTGTTGGTTTCATGCCCCATGAAGCCATTGCAACCTCCTTATCCAAGGGGATATGACCCAAACGCTCATTGTGATTACCACGCTGGGGCACCGGGGCATTCCACAGAAAATTGCATGGCTCTGAAATATAAAGTGAGATATTTGATCAAGGCCGAATGGATCGATTTTAAAGAAGGAAGCCCTAACGTGGTCAAGAATCCCCTGCCTAATCATGGAAGCTCAGAAGTTAATGCCGTGGTGGTTGATAGTTTTGATAACAATGTTGATTTGGTGGCCGCTTGCCCGCCGGGACGAGAGCTCAGTAACTGGGAAGCTGTCAAACTCCCTACAATTTTAAATGATTCACCAAAGTAATCTGTCATTGCCTTAAAAGTCTTGTTTATCCCTCTGCTATGCCTAAGGCTTTGGGACTTTCCATGTAATAAGGGCGAAAAAAAAACTTGTTTTACCAGTCAATCAATAAATGTGTATCGAAATTCTAAAAAGATTTTTCTCATTCCTTTATCCTTGCTTTGATCCATTGTCTTTACTTGTTTGTTCCTTTTTTTTTCTCTCCATTTTTATTTCTTGCCATAAAGCGCTAAATTTGAAGATCCGAAAATGATCCTCTTGAGACTAATGAAATCACAATCCCATTTTACGACCTCAACTACCCGGTCAATTGTGCTGACAAAGAAGGTAGGAAAGCTTGTGAGTCACCACACAAGTTAACCAGATTGTTAGGATAAGAGGTCAAGGAATACCCCTAAGTCAAGAACAATTGAAGGAATCACAGGGGCAACCTATCAGAAGGCATGGAATGACAATATGGGCAAGTCCCGAATTGGACAAGTGGTAGGCCAGTCATTTAAGGAAACCTCAACAGTTGAATAGGGGGAAATCGCTTATGTCTATAAATATAGACACAACTGAGGAAGACTTTGCCAAAAAAAAAGAGAAAAAAAAACAAATAATAAAAAAAATGAAAAAATAAAAAAATAGAGCCAAGCTCAAAGTCCAATGCACCTACCAAGCAGGGAAAGCTGGTTACGTCCAGATCATCAAGCAAGCTGTCATTTTCTGTATTAGGGGAATAAATGTCACTAGACCAAGGACTTGTATTCTTATCATCATCAACACCTCAAAAGGTACGCTATTCCTCATGCTCATGAAACCAAGGAAATAGTCTATCAGATTGAGTTATTGCATCATCAAGGGCATAAAAAACAAAAAAAAGGTGGCAAACAAAAAATAAAAAAAAATGAAAAATCCAAAAAATGAAATAAAAAAAAAGAAAAGAAAAAAAAAGGGGACCAAAATGATGACTCAGAGTAATTCTCTCATTGATGCCAAAAGACTCACCAGTATTTCCTTGGGTACATGGCATAGGAGTAGAGTCTCCTATTTGAGATGACATCTGTTCCCCAAAGGATCCGAACTAAATTTGGAAAAGGTTAAGCAGACTCAACTGGAGTGTGATCAGTTTCAACTTTTTATTGTGAAGGATGCAGCCAAAAAAAAAACAAGAACACATTATAAAGAGAATGAAAAGCTCGCTAGGCTGAAAACCTGAAAAGGCGGCCTAGGCAAAAGTTAGAGCAACCCGGTGAGTCGAAAACCTGAAAAGGCGGCTCAGGTAAAATTAGGGTCAAGATTTTGGCAGAGTAGCTAAAGCTCCCAATACAAAACATGCAAAATGAGGCATCAGGAACATGGTCAAACTACCCTCTCAAAGGCAGAATTTAGCGAGGTACTTGAGGTTTTGACGTGGGATTAAGATTCTCGCTAGTCTCAGGAATTCACTGGAGGATCTTTGAACCTTTCCTATTTCCCTTGGCCTTGACCTGTCCTACGAGGCTTCACTTCATCCCCTGTATTTTCCCTGTTGTCCATTCTCTGTATTCTGTTTGACCTACATGAATAAAATTTATCCTTTTTTCGATACGTGTTATGAATTGAATTGATCTGATAAAACATTGTGTTTTTTTATAAAAATAAATGAAAGAATGGTGAACATTTAAAGTCGTAAGGGACAAGACACTCCCACTACCTGACCTCGCCTTACACAATCATCACAAGGATTCAGCCTGGCATACGCTTCGAAGCTATGATCGCCTCTTTGATTCTCCTCTGTCCATGAGTTATCCCAAGGGCCGCGGTTTCACAGGACCTACCCAGTTTTTTTGAATGAATCTTTGCACTACTTACCTTTTTTCTGCAGGTTATTATAACGGACAGTCATGTCAAGCTCTGACGCCTCAATCAAGACCTTTTCCTTAATGGAACCGCAGCTGCCAAAACCAGGATCATTAAAGTCTCCTCCTTAATCGCCAAAGTTGGCACTCCTCAAAGCCCTTCCCCAAATCACCAAAGTTGGCACTTCTTGAAGTCTTCTCCTCAACTGCCAAAGCTGACACTTCTCAAACTCCCTTCCAGGGAATCTACTTGATACACTCCAGCAGTCAAGCAAGAAGAATTCTCCCCAAAGAGCCCCAGCACGTTTTTCTCGGTAAATCTACACATACTAGGCGGACCCCAGATTTTACCTTCCCAATCTAGGAGTGATGTTCAAGCCATCAATCCTTCTCCAGTGGAATTACACTTCCCAGACAAATCGAACTGGGGCATCACCCCAGGATCATTTCCTTCTCGCTCAAGGGGCAGCTCCCTGAGGTTTCAAAGCAAATAGTTCAAATTGGGGCATCACCCCAGGTTCATTCTCTTTCGCCTAAAGAGGCAGTACCCCGAACCATCAATCCTCCTCTAGTAGAAATACATTTCCTAAACAACTCAAACTGGGGCATCTCCCCAGATTTCTTTTGTTCATTCAAGGAGTAGTTCCCCAACAACCTCCAAATCACCCCCAAACTGGGGCATCTCCCCAGATTTCTTTTGTTCTAGCCAATTTCCAAGAATCCCTCCAATCATGTCAAACTGGGGCATCACCCTATGTTTCTCCTTTCTTAATCGAGAAGACGATTCCCCATGTTCCTCCTCTTACCGTCAAGGGGACGATTCCCCAAGATTCTCTAAAATCATGTCAAACCGGGGCATCACCCCATGTTTCTCCATTCGCAATCAAGGGGGCGATTCCCCATGTCTCTCCTCCTACAGTCATAAGGGATGATTCCCCGAGATTCTCTCAAGGACCTTCAAACTGGGGCATCTCCCCAGATTTCTTTTATTCTGGCCTTCCCCAAGATTCCTTCAAACCATCTCAAACTGGGGGGCATCTCCCCAGGTTCCTTCTGTTCCAGTCAAGGGGCAATTCCCCAAGAACCTTCAATTATGTCAAACTGGGGCATCGCCATGAACCTTGAAGCCCAGTAAGTTAAGGTTGGACGAGACGTCCTGTTAGCTCCCCCAACCTTTGCATTTCCTGCCAGCAGTGAGTTAATTTGGACGAGACGTCCTGTTAGCTCCCCCAACCTTTGCATTTCCTGCCAGCAGTGAGTTAATTTGGACGAGACGTCCTGTTAGCTCCCCCAACATTTGTATTTCATGCCAACAGTGAGTTAATTCGGACGAGACGTCCTGTTAGCTCCCCCCTAATCTTTACTTTCTATTCGCCTATTTAGGCATTCTTTCCCGTCTGATAGCCTATCAGGGCACCCTTTCCCTTCTTGCCGCCTATTAAGGCAACTTTTCCTCTCCAGGCACCCCTTTTATCTTCCAGCCGCCTATCAAGGCATCCTTTACCTTTCCAGTCGCCTATCAAGGCATCCTTTATTTTCCAGTCGCCTATCAAGGCATCCTTTATTTTCCAGCCGCCTATCAAGGCATCCTTTACCTTTCCAGTCGCCTATCAAGGCATCCTTTATTTTCCAGTCGCCTATCAAGGCATCCTTTATTTTCCAGCCGCCTATCAAGGCATCCTTTATCTTTCCAGCCGCCTATCAAGGCATCCTTTATTTTCCAGTCGCCTATCAAGGCATCCTTTACCTTTCCAGTAACCTATCAAGGCATCCTTTATTTTCCAGCCGCCTATCGAGGCATCCTTTATCTTCCAGTCGCCTATCAAGGCATCCTTTATTTTCCAGCCGCCTATCAAGGCATCCTTTATTTTCCAGCCGCCTATCGAGGCATCCTTTATCTTCCAGTCGCCTATCAAGGCATCCTTTATTTTCCAGCCGCCTATCAAGGCATCTTTTATCTTCCAGTCGCCTATCAAGGCATCCTTTATTTTCCAGCCGCCTATCAAGGCATCCTTTACCTTTCCAGTAACCTATCAAGGCATCCTTTATTTTCCAGCCGCCTATCGAGGCATCCTTTATCTTCCAGTCGCCTATCAAGGCATCCTTTATTTTCCAGCCGCCTATCAAGGCATCCTTTATTTTCCAGCCGCCTATCGAGGCATCCTTTATCTTCCAGTCGCCTATCAAGGCATCCTTTATTTTCCAGCCGCCTATCAAGGCATCTTTTATCTTCCAGTCGCCTATCAAGGCATCCTTTGTTTTCCAGCCGCCTATCAAGGCATCCTTTATTTTCCAGCCGCCTATCAAGGCATCCTTTATTTTCCAGCAGCCAATCAAGGCATCCTTTATCTTCCAGCCGCCTATCAAGGCATCCTTTATCTTCCAGTCGCCTATCAAGGCATCCTTTATTTTCCAGTCGCCTATCAAGGCATCCTTTACCTTTCCAGTCGCCTATCAAGGCATCCTTTATTTTCCAGCCGCCTATCGAGGCATCCTTTATCTTCTAGTCGCCTATCAAGGCATCCTTTATTTTTCAGCCGCCTATCAAGGCATCCTTTATCTTCCAGTCGCCTATCAAGGCATCCTTTATTTTCCAGCCACCTATCAAGGTACCCTTTACTTTTCAATCGCCCACGAGGGCAGCCTTTACTTTCCAGTCTACTGGGGGTCAATCCTGATCTCATTACCTCCTGTTAACTAAAAGACAATTTTTCCCTGTCCAAAAAAAAAAAAAGAGAAGAGAAGAAGAGAAACAGAAGTGGAGAATGCTCGTTTTAAGAAAAAGAGGTCACACAGATTCGTGATTGCCCATACCATCAGTTGCCATACCGATCAAGAGGTCCCACTTGGCCCCCTACATCGGTGTTCATATCTTTACTTCCTTTTCACTTCAAAAACACAGAAGCTTCGTGTTTCTTTTGTGAAAAAGAAGTAAAGAGGGGCATCTGTGAACACCTCTTTTGGTCCGGTCCAAGTGGAATGAATATTTTTTATACTAAATTCCAATTCAGAGTGGTCAAATTCAAGTAGAATGGCTCTAGATTAATCAGAACCGAGCAAAATAACTCAGAATGAAGCTTTTCCAAGTGAAATACAGCCCTGTTGGAGACAAATCCGATTGGAATGACTAAAAAATGATCACATCTGAACAAGATGACTCAGGTTAAGGCATTTCTGAGTGAAATACAGCCCTGGTAGAGATAAATCCGAGTGAAAAACTCAAAAAATGGTCAAATCCGAGTCAAAATGAAGCATTTCCGAGTGGAATGACTCAAAAATGATGAAATTCGAGTGGAATAACTCAGAATGAGTCATTTCCGAGTGAAATGCTCCCTGTTGAAGTTGAATCCGAGTAGCATCACTCAGAATGAGTAAAATTCGAGTGAAATATGCTCCTGTTGGATCAAATCCGAGTGGAACTACTCAGAATGGAGCAAATCCGAGTAGAACTACTCAGAATGAGTCAATTCCGAGTGGAAAGCTTCCCTGTCAGAGCCATTCCGAGTGAAGAAATTCAAATTTCTAATACTGAGTGTGAAGAAGTTTATTTCCGAGCGAAAAATAGCCAAAATTCCAATTTCCGAGCCATTTCAGTCGGTTCCGTGTCAATGGTCACTCGGATTGTGGAGAGGAAGTGAAGTCCGAGCCAGGTACTCTCCCAATCAACTTCTGAGTCTTTCTCTTCGATTCTCAGTCGGCTCCGAGTCATCCTTTAGCAAACTCCGAGACCCTTTACACTCAACTTCCGTGTCTTTTTCTTTGATTTTTCAATCAGCTCCGTGTCCTGTTTCCCGAGTCAATTTTTATCAACACCAAATCCCCTCCGTGTCATATTTCACACCTCTCCCGAGCCAATTTCCAGTCGGTACCGAGTGAGTCATTTCTCACTCGGTTCTGACTGAATGTTCCGGTTGGAATTTTCTTTGATTAACATGATTGTTCCAGTCTGAATGTTCCGAGTCACACATTAAGATGATTTCACTTGGTTTTTTGCAAAATGAACCTTTTCCACTCGGATCCAGGAGGCAATATGAGGTCTGACCCCTTCTCTCACTCGGAATTGATTCCAACCATGGTTGAACACTGAATGAAGGATTCATCCGAGCCATTTCACTCGGATTTACACCATTTTAAACCATCCTCACTCGGATTTGACTCCCAATGTGGAGGAATGCCTACTGAGAGGATGATCCGAGTGATTCTCACTCGGATTTCACCATTTTACACCCGGAGTTCAATATTTTTAACTCGGTTTTCCACCATTTCACTCGGTTTCCACATCCTCTCTCAGATTTTCAACATTCCTCTCTCAGAATTTCAAAATCCCACTCGGATTACAATATTTTCTCTTAGTTTTCTACATCCTCTCTCAGATTTCACCATGTTCACTCGGATTTCACCATTCTAACTCGGATTTCAATATCCTCACTCGGAATACCACTATCCTCACTCTGATTTCCAACATTTTCACTCGGATTTCCACAATTCTCACTCGGAATTCTTCCATTCTTATTTGGATTCCCACCAGGTCCCCCTGTTAGACCGTGCTGACTTAGATTCCACCACCCAAGTGGATCCAGGAATCCTGGGGGTGGCAGACAAGTGGGAAATAGGGGTGGAAGTGGGGGAAATTAAAAATTCCCACCCAGCCGTTGTCCCCCACTTCACTCTGAGTGGAGGCCTGAGCTGGCATTCCTCTCGGAAGTGGAAGCCTGAGCTGGCCTTCCACTCAAACCAGCCTATAAATAGGCAAGGGGAGGCATTCAGAGGAAGAAAAACTCTGCCAAAAAGTCCTTCGTGCTCTCTTCTCTCTCATACCAATTCTTTTCTTCTTCTCCTTCCATCACTTCTCCCACCATACTCTCCCTTTCCTCTCCCCCTCTAAAGACCAAACCATACACATACACCGCCCAGCTTCCTTTCTCTTCTCCTTCCAACCCACACCACATCGTCTAAGCCAGCTCCACACCGTCCAGAATCCCTCTCCTCGGTCAGTCTCACTCGGCAGTCCACTTCTCACTCGGTAAATCCTCTTTCCATTTGGTTTCCTTTGTTTCCACTCGGATTTGCACCGTTTCACTCGGATTTTTACTGTTTCAGTCAAATTTTCACTGTTTCACTTGATTTCTACTATTTCCACTCGGTTTTCCTCAATTTCACTCGGAATTCTTCCATTCCACTCGGTTTTTACCTTTTTTTTACTCGGTTTTCCTCAATCTCACTCGGTTTTATGCTTTTCTCACTCGGTATTTCATTTTTTACTTGATTTCTTCCATTTCCACTCGGTTTTTCCCATTTCCACTTTTTTTCCCTCTTTCTCACATGGTTTTCTCTTCTTCCCCTTAGTTTTTGCTCATTTTTCCTCTGTTTTACGAACTTACTGTGGAAAATAAATGCTTCCTATGTTTTCTTTCAAATCTAAATAAAATTAAAAAAAAGGGAAACAAATCTTTTCTAAAAGAGTGTCGTACAGGAGCACTCCCGTCTACACAACCTCTTTAGGATTCATACACGTGCGAAGAACTTCGCCTTGTATGAGTTCCCCGTCTCAATGACATCCACCATCATTTCCCAAGTCTTTTCCTAAAAGAACAACACTCAGAACTACGTAACCCTGATTTCTTGATAATTCAAGAATACGTAGGAGCAGGACTTTAACTCCTGTCGGGCCCATCTTTATTATTTCTTTTTACTGATTTATTTCCTTGCTTTTTACGTTTCTTTCGTGTTGTTACTTTTTTGTCATTTCCGTGAAAATCAATTTAGACGTGACGTCTTGTTGATTTCCCCTAGTTTTTGTTCAAACCTCGCCATAATTCATAGGGAAGGGATACTTAGGACAAGACGTCCCGCTTATCTCTTTCCTATCCCTATCCTTTTTACCCGAGGATGTTTAATTTAGACGTGACGTCTTATTGGCATTCTCTCACCCTCTCTGTCTCATATCGAAGTCGAGCTTAATTCGGACGAAAAGTCCCATTGACCTCGCTTCGATATTCTATGTTTGTACAGTTCTCTCACCCCATTCTGTCGTTTTTTAAAATAAAAAATACAACAATAAAAGGGAAGAAATAAACCATCTTTTGTAAGGCTATTTATATTGTGCTTTCAATCTTGGTACTGTCTTTGACAGGCGATGTAGGGTGCTAATACCTTCCCTACTCGTAACCAATTCCCGAACTTGGATTTCAATTTTTTTAACCAGTGCTTTACTGAACCTAGTTTTTTCCAATGTTTTTCCTATAAATAAAAACGTTGGTGGCGACTCCCTGTTTTATTCCACTTTTTCTCTCTCTCTCTCGCCGCGCCGTCGCGATCCAGGTTGCGACAAGCCCGTAGCAAACTCTGGTGTACTTTGACAAGAGGCGAGATTTTTTATGACCGTAGAGTTCCCGTTCTATGGTGATGTGTGATTAGCCATTTGATGTTGGGACAGTGGGTTCTTACCCATTTGTGAAAACTAGAACGAGGAAAACTTTGGTCGCTCTAGTTGGGGAGGGGAGATAAGGGTACCGTGGTTGTGCACATGGATATTGTATACGAGATTGTTGAGGAGGAGATGGGCCCACATGCATCATGATGACTAGTAAAAGATTTGAAATAACAAAATGAATTCATGCATTAAATCATTGTATTAAGATTGTGATTGCTTCTTGTTTAAATATGTATAGATATTAGTAACCCTGAGAGGTGATTGGGAAAATAGGAATGGTTAGCTAAGATGAAAAATGGTGAGATAAGAATGTATCTTAGGGACCCCAAAGAGAGTGGGAGAGACTGGATTCAGGATTGTTTATGTTGTGTGTAGGACAGGTGTCAATGAGATACCTTCCCGATTGTTATGGAGGTGAAGACTCACCCTTACACTACATTTTTTCAGACCTCATGGTGATGGACATCAACTTCGCATCGAGAATCAATCAGGCTCTTCTTAAACCGAGGATGAATAGGATAAATTATTTTATTTTCTTTATGGGAGCCTGCGTGCCCCTTCACTTTTAGTTTGTACAGTTACTGTTACGACCATGTATTATATATGATCATGTTGTATATAAGGTGCATTTGTTCCACCAAGTTTTATGTACAAAAATAAACTTCCACATTTTTCTAAAAATTGTAACCTCTTAGTTGACAAGGATAATCTAGTGGAAGGGATTGTCCTAGTTAATCAAGGGTGTTACAAAAATCATAAGTACACCCTAGCGTGGGCACACTCAAGGGAAATGTTAGCACGCTTAAACAAATATCAAGTCAAAATTCACTCTTTCCTAAGATACATTTGTATATGCTTAATTATACCTATAATTACTCAAATAATGAACAACTACTCCTTTTATTCAATTAATAATTATCTTCTAAATACTTATTAAACCTGCTAAATAAATCTAATCTTTCTCTTAAAACAAGGTTAAATATTACTGAATACATAAGTCTTTTCAAGACTTATCATATCCGCAAACTTAAGAATTTGCTTGTCCCCAATCAAAACTCAAATAATCAATGTACTAAGTTTATCTTCCATACCAAGCCAAACTTGTACAAGTCCAACTGCACCACACAAGTGATAACCTTTTCAGTTGATCCACAATAACCTGAATACAAAGCTTTAAGAAAGGAAGTCATGATGATAATGCTTTTATTCTCATAGGTTAAGTGTATCACTCTCACTCAAGTGTACCTAGTTCATGCATAAGCATACTCACTTGCAAAGCAACATATAAACATAGGCTTGAAACCTCTAAACATCATACATATAAACAAGTGCAAATGGATCAACAAGGACTTTATTTGGCTTGTAATAAGGTTACGTTATTGGCTCTATTTTTGTTTTTCTGGTCAGTGTAAAGTATGAGATATATATCATTGAAGTTTGCCTTTCCTTGACCTTATTGCTTTTGCTTCAAAATAATATAAATATTATATTTTTTCTTTAAGCATATGTAAGGTGCTTATTCTTTCAACTATTCAAAAATTTTTTAGAGCTTTGCTCTTTTTCAGACTTTCTTTTGTCCTTTGGACTTTCCTATTTCTTTTTCACATTCTTCTTCTTCACATTTTTCTTTTTTTTTCAGAGTATCATTTTTTAGAGTGTGCGTATTTTGGTGTGGGGGTACACTCTACATCCCTAAACGTAAACGTTGCTAGTCCCTAGCAACTAGTCAAGGAGAAACATCCTAAAATATTGCATACCAAGGTTAAAACATGGTTTTTCTATTGGAAAATCAAAGCTTATAATGTAGGGTATTAGCGTAGAACAAAAAGGCTTAGGCTTAAAAATTCAGGGTCAATTGGATAAATATGCACAAGGAAGACTTATTTGGCTTTAGTTAAAACTTGAAACATAGCCTTCATCATATCCATAAACACATCGCAACATGCATAAGCAAGAAAAGAAAGAAGTTTTGCCATATAATTGCCAGCAAGCACACTTTCAAATAAATTTAAAGCCCAATTCTCACAAAATACACAGGTAAGCATCATGCATCATATCCCCAAACTTAAGACAATGCAATAATATCAAGTTAACTTCCCAGGCAATTACAAGTGCATTGCAATTAAATCATGGCAAGTCTGACAAAATACTTCTAATAAACTAGCACAATTATTATCAAGTGTTGCCTCAAAACAATCTATCTCACCATTTCAGGATGGAAATGCCTTATGCTTTTTCTAATGATGCCTACACATAAAATTATTTCAGTTTTCTAAAAGGGAAAAGGGATAAAGATACTTCCCTTTATTTGCTTTACCTGAGGCATAGAGAACATGCTTATTCGAGCCAAATGAAAAACCAATTACGTAATTATAATCGAAATGAAATAAGCAACAATAAACAAAAATTGAAAAACAAGAAACAAGAATTAAAGCAAGAATACAAGTGAACAAAACAACTACAATACTAAATGTCATGAACAAAAAATTAAAATTCTTTGGAATACATCAAAAGAAATTAAACATTACAACTGAAATTTGTAAGTAACAGAAATTAAAAATAGCCCTATGACTACTCATCATCTACATCCTTCATGGTATCATCTTCAGTGTTTGGAAATTCAGTCTCTAATGGTGTGTCATCAGGGGGCACAATGAATCCTTTTGACGCCAACCAAAGGTCCTTGTCAGTAGGAACCCCCATTTCTTCATTAGGGTCCAAATTCATGGCAGTAGCCATCTTCCTCAGTATCCCATCATGGCTAAGAACCAGGTCATATGTCCCTGCTTGTATCTTCTTAATAGCTTGTAATTCACACATAATAAGAGAGAAGTCTGGTGTAGAGGATTGTGAGAATGAGGGCTGATTATCTTTCAACTTTGGACGCTTGGGCTTTGGAGTAATGAAATGATCAATACGCTCCCTCACCCATGCTGGATCCATATCCTTCTCAGGCTTCACCTTGGTCAGTTCTTGATCCTACAACCTCACACCATTTTTCTTTGCAAGCAATGTAATAATGGAGCAATAAGGAAGTTGGGCATGTTTGTCATTTTCTCTTACCATTTCAAACAATATTAATTCACCCAAATCAATAAATATGTCCTTCATCAAGCAATAGATTAGCACTAAATGGTTAATAACCACCTCAGTAGAATGAGCAACAATTTGTAAGGATAAGAGAAGGTAATAACACCACGGGCGAGGCAGATCATTTAATTTACTTTTCTTTACAAACTTGGGTGCACCACCTATTGTGGTCTCACAGGCAGCATTTCTTACACAATAAATTTTTAGGACATCCTACCTCAAGTCTGCATTGTCTTTCCTGTTGAATCCATTCAGGATCCTTATGTACTGGCACTCCTCATTACTAATTCATTAATAATTTCACCTAATAAAGGAATAGGATACCTCTCAAGTAGGAGGTGTAGGGTGCATCTTCCTTATCATCATTGGCCCTTCGATTGGCATACAACTCCCTTGTGAGTTCATGGTAGCCATGGCCTAAAACTTTATTAAAATATAGCAATCCTCTTGTAATCATGGCTGCAGGCACAAAATGGTCCAGGCATCCTTCTTCCTCCAATGACATAATTCTGTCACGAATTACTCCTCTCTTTTTGAACTTTCGTTCATAATCCTAGGCTGCTATCAAATCATGGAAATGCTTCCAATCAAAGTCCTCTTGCCTCTTGGAGCATTTCTTTCATTTCCCTCATACATTCTTAGTCTTTTTCTGTAGGGGAGGGGTAGGATTACTAGAAAAGCCACCCCCCATTTCCTTTCCACTCTAAGAAACTCCTTCACCTACTATTTCTAAAGTTTTCTCTGTTTTCTTAATCAATCTGGGTGGTCTAGATGCCATGAAGAAACACACACAAGTATTTATAGAACTAAAATGAGAGAATCAATGGGTGCAGGTGAAAAGGCAAGATGAAAGGTTAGAATAAATAGCTACGATTATTGGAAATTAAAACATGCAATTAATGAAATCAAAAGTCAAGAAACATTACCAATGCAAGAATTAGAAGGGTTGCAACCCTTGGGTTCCAAAACATTTCCTTTCCAACGTAAGAACACCAAGTTAGGGTTTGGGTACGCTGGGCTGCATATATATATATATATATATATATATATAGATTGCAGCCAGCGTAAGCACGCCCTATCTGAGCGTCACCACACCCTTTTACTGGAACTGGAACTTTTCACATGCTTGGAGTGTACGAAAGCACGCTCACTCACTATTTCCACCTCAACTTTAAATTTGCATTGCGCGTTGGTACGCACAAACTGAATGTAAGTACACTATATCAGAAAACAAGTACCTGATCCTAACAGCTGATATCTGTAGGTATCCAAAATGAGCGTAAGCTCACTTTCACACTGGATTATTCACTTATTAAAACAAAACATACGCGTAATGACGCTCAAGCAAGCACAAGCACGCTTATTAGAAAACAAAACCCAACACATGAGCGAAGCACGCTTATTCTCTAGCGTAGGCATGCTTATCAGATGAATAGTGCCAAGTGGGCAGTGTCTGCACTGAGCGTAGACACGCTCAACTATCAACGTAAGGACGCTGAGCTACTGGTTATTCAACACTCCTACGCATAGGCACGTACGGAGATGAGTGTAGGAACGCTCATTATTCCCAGACCAAAACAAAGCAAGGTGAATTTGCGCATAAACATGCTCACCAGTGGCATAGACATACCAAGATTCTAGTGGATATCACAAACTGTACATGTAAGAGTGCTCATCCTAAGTGTAAGCACGCTCAAGTACTGTTCCATTTAAAGATTTTCACAAAGAAAGGGTGTAGGTATGCCCAGTCACCTGCGTAGGCACGCTTCTCATCAGCGTGGGAATGGCCAGACACTAGATCTTATTTTAATCATGAATTTTAAGTGCGCAAAAGCACACTAGGAACCAGTAAACACGCTGATCATTAAGTTCCCTGCACTTTTTTACTTTTTTATTTACCTACACTTCTTTTACCTCTTTTTCATTTTATTTTCATTATGTTTATGCATTTCTCAGTTTCATTATGATTATTCAAAAGCAATGAAAATAGAAAACAAAGGGTTGCCTCCCTTAAGCGCTTCTTTAATGTCATTAGCTTGATGATTAAGCTCCGAGATAAGAGCATGTAAATCAAGAGAGGCCTTTTGCCTCTTAAACTCACCTCCAAAGTAGAGTTTGAGTCTTTGACCATTCACTTTAAACATCCTACCAGTGTCTAGTTCCTTTACCTCAATTGCACCATGAGGAAACACTTGGGTAACTATAAAAGGACAAGACCACTTAGATTTAAGTTTGTCTGGAAAGAGTCTCAACCTAGAGTTGAAAAGTAAGACCTTATCCCCTCCTCGAAACTCTTTCTTTGCTTGCTTTCTATCATGCCATCTTTTTATTTTTTCCTTGTACAGGGTGGCTCTATGAAAAGCTTGCAATTTGAATTTATCAAGCTCATGGAGCTTTAAGACTCTTTCCTCTAGAGAAATGGTAAATTCCATATTTAACAGCTTTGTAGCCCAGCAAGCCTTATGTTCTAACTCCACAGGAAGATGGCAAGTCTTACCATACACAAGTTGGTGAGGATACATGCTAATAGGAGTTTTAAAAGCTATGTGGTAAGCCCACAAAGCGTCATCCAATTTTCCAGACCAATCTCTCCTAGATTTCACAACAACTTTCTCAAGGATTCTCTTAATTTCCCTATTAGTCAATTCTACTTGTCGACAAGTCTGTGGATGATAGGGAGTAGAGATCTTATTGAGCACTTCATAATGTTTCAGGGTTTTTTCCATCAATTTGTTACCAAAATATGACCCTCCATCACTTATAATCACCCTAGGCACACCATACCTTGAGAAAATATTTTTCTTGACAAACCTCAACACCACATGTGCATCATTTGTCCTAGTGTGTATAGCCTCAACCCACTTTGAGACATAATCTACTGCCATTAAAATGTATTCATAGGAAAAGGACTTTGGGAAGGGTCCCATGAAGTCAATTCCCTACACATTAAATAACTCCACTACCAAGATGTTAGTGAGAGGCATGCCAGCTTTAGCAGAGAGTCTCTACTCCTTTGGCATCTATCACACCTCTGCACATACCCTTTTGCATTTGGAAAAATTGTTGGCCAGTAAAAGCCATTTTGGAGCACTTTGGCAGCAGTTCTAGAGGAACCATGGTGCCCTCCATAATAAAAATCATGGCAATGCCAAAGGATTCTCTTTTGTTCACTCTTAGGCACACACCTCTTTATGATTCCATCTAGACCAACCTTATATAAAAATGGATCATCCCAAAGGAAGCTCTTACTATCATGGAGGAACTTTTTCCTCATTTGGGATGTTATTCCAATAGGGACCATGGCTGCACTTTTAAAGTTTTCCATGTCCGCAAACCATGGACTCTGCTCAATCATCATCAAGCTATCATCTAGAAATTCTTCCTTGATAGGAACAATTTCAGCATTTCTTCCAGATGAGACAATTGATTTGCTACAAAGTTTTCTATGCCTTTTTTATCTCTAATCTCTAAGTTAAACTCTTGTAGCAACAGAACCCACCTAATCAACCTAGGCTTTGATTCTTTCTTGGCAAGCAAGTACTTAAGTGTTGAATGGTCAGTATACACTATCATTTTAGCACCTATTAAGTATGATCTAAACTAATCAAATGCATATACCACAACAAGCATTTCTTTTTCAGTGGTAGTGTAATTAACTTATGCCTCATTCAACACATTACTTGCATAATAAATCACATGATTCAAATTCCCTTTCTTTTGTCCTAAAATAGCCCCCATAGCAAAATCACTTGCATCACACATAAGTTCAAAAGGTAATGACCAATCAGGTGCAACAAGAATAGAGGCTGAGATCAATTTCTCCTTAAGAATTGCAAAAGCCATTTCACAATGCTCATCAAATTTAAAAGGAACATATTTCACAAGTAACTCAATTAATGGTTTTGTAATCTTTGAGAAATCTTTGATAAACCTGCGGTAAAAACCCGTACAACCTAGGAAACTTCTTACTCGCTTGACATTAATAGGAGCAAGAATCTTTTCTATCATCTTAATTTTTACCCTGTCTACTGCTATTCCCTCAGCAGAGACTTTATGACCAAGAACTATCCCTCCTCTTACCATAAAATAACATTTTTCCCAGTTGAGAACAAGATTAGTCTCTTGGCATCTCATTAAAGCTTTGGCTAAATTATTGAGACAGGTATCATAATCACTTCCAAACATAGAGAAATCATCCATGAAAACTTCTATGAATTTCTCTACCATGTCTCCAAATATAGCTAACATACACCTTTGAAAGGTGGCAGGTGCATTGCATAACTCGAAAGGCATGTGCCTATAAGTAAATATTCCATATGGGCATGTAAAAGCAATTTTCTCTTGATCTTTTAGGTCAACCATAATCTTGTTATACCCTGAATACCCATCTAGGAAACAGTAATACTCATGGCCACACAACCTCTCTAGCATTTAGTCCACAAAAGGCAAAGGAAAGTGGTCTTTTTTAGTAGAATCATTCAACCTCTTATAAGCTATACATATCCTCCAACCCGTGGTAGGCCTGGTTGAAATGATTTCCCCTTTTTCATTTTTAATGGTGGTCATACCTCCTTTTTTAGGTACTACTTGAATCGAAATGATCCAAGTACTATCTGAAATAGGATATATGATCCCTATATCTAAGAGTTTTACCACTTCTTTTCTAACAACCTCTTTCATTATAGGGTTTAATTTTCGTTGTGGTTAGACAACTGAAGAATCATCCTCTTCCATCAAAATTTTATGTATACAGAATGATGGACTAATCCCTTTTAAATAAGAAACTTTCTAACCTATAGCAGATTGGTGCTTCAGCAAAACCCTCATCAGTTTTTCCACATCCTCATCACTAAGTTTAGAATTTATGATAACAGGATGTGATTCATTCTCTCCTAAAAAAGCATATTTCAAATTAAAAGGCAGAGGTTTTAAATCATGTTTCTCTTCTATTACCTTTCTAGGCTGCTTTTTCTCTTTCTCTTTTATTTCCTCTTTTTCTTACATCACTTCTAATGCCTCAAGTGATTGCAACAACTCTACTTCCTCATCATTCAACTCTTCACTTTTAGAGTCAAACTCCTCCTCAATGAAAGCTCTTAAAGCTTTTTCTTCAACTTTTAATAACATAGAAGTTTTAAAAGTAAGAATTTCCTCAATCATGAAGCAATCTAATGTCTCGGTTGAATGCTTTATGGCATTAAAAACATGAAAAACCACCTGTTCTTCCTGAACTCTTAGCATCAATTCACCTTTTTCGATATCTATTAAAGCTTTACCTGTTGCTAAAAATGGTATTCCTAGAATCAGAGGTATTTCCTCATCTACTTCCATATCTAACACAATAAAATCTGCTGGAAATATAAATTTATCCACCTTGACTAACAAATCTTCAGCATGCCATGAGGGTATTTAATTGATTTATCAGCCAACTGTAAGGACATGCGAGTTGGTTGAAGATATTCTATTCCTAACTTCCTCATCAAAGATAATGGCATTAAATTTATGCTTGCTCCTAGGTCACACAAGGCACTCCCTACATGTACATCACCAATTGCACAAGGTATAGTGAAAGAGCTTGGATCCTCAAGTTCTTATGGTAATTTTTCTAAATAATTACACTGCATTCTTGAGTGAGGGCAATCATTTCATCACCTTTCAAGTTCTTTTTTTACAAAGAAGCTCTTTCATAAAAATTGCATAGGAATGCATTTCTTGCAATGCCTCCGTAAATGGAATGTTAATATGGAGTTTCTTAAAGACATCTAGGAACTTGGAAAACTTTTGCTCCTTTATTTGTTTCTTAAACCTCTGAAGAAAAGAAGCATGTTTCAATTTTTCAGGTGTTATTTTTGTTGCTTCTTTTAATTCAATATCTATTTTTTCTTTTTCCTAGTTTCAGTTGACTTTTGTTTTTCATTTTCTATTGGTTTTCTACTTTAATTTCACTGTTTTGGTTCTGTTTTTTTCTTTCTCACATCTATTTTTACTTGGAGTAGGATCATCCAATGTCTTTCCACTCCTTGTCATTATAGCTTTGTGATGTTCTTTTGGATTAATTTGTGTCTGCTGGAAAATTTCCAGCTTGCCTCTCATCCAATTGCCTTGACAATTGTTCTACCTGATTTTCTAGGTTCCTAATAGAGGCTTCTTGGTTCTTAAAGCTAGCTTGAGTAGCTTGTATGAATTGAGACAAGACACTTTCTAATTCAGATTTTTCTTTTACAGAAGTAGGTTGAGCTTCTGGTCTATTCATAGGTTGCTGTGATAATGAACTTTGATTCATGTTTTGATTTAAATGAGGTCTACTCTGCCAAGAAAAGTTTGGATGATTCTGATAGTTAGGATTAAATGAATTTGATGGGTAACTACTCTATTGCCTCATGTAATTCATGTGCTCAGCTGAACTATTAGAATCACACAAGCCATTCTCATGGTCTCCCCTACAAAAATCACAGCTCAGCATACAGACTTGACTAGACTTTTTGAGTTCAAAAATTTGCACACTTAACTTTTCAAAAGCCTGAGTCATTAGCTTATTTTGTGCCAAATATGCATCTTGCATATCTAATTCCATAACTCCTCTCTTAGGAACACTACTCCTCTCTCCTACCAGACATTCATTCAAAGCCATGACATCTATTAATTCTATAGCTTTATCAATAGTTTTAGTGGTGAATCAACCTCCAGCTGAGGCATCTATTAAGACTCTAGTTACTGACCTGACTCCATTATAAAATATGTTAACCTATTGCATTTCAGGTATTTGGTGATGAAGACACTTCCTTAAACTCCCATTGTACCTATCTCATGCTTCTAACAAAGACTCACCCTCTCTCTGTTGGAAACAAGTGATTTTATTTTGCAGTCTAGCATATTTCGAAGGAGGGAAGTATTTAATCAGAAATTTTTTAGTTAAATCATCCCAAGTAGATATACTACCCCTAGGCTGACTCTGTAACCATGCTTGGATCCTCAACCTCACTTCCTTCAAACTGCTCATTTCTTACCAATGGTTTAAGTTCAAAATTGTTCACTACAATTGGAGGCCTAAGGATGCTAGATTTCATTCTCTTATCAGTTGGCCTAGAATACTCTCCTAAAGTAGCTCTTCTATTTTCCATTTCAGCTTTTTCTTTTAACTTCTTTTCTTTTCTTAACTTTCTTTCAAGCAAATTTATACCACGATCGAAGAAGAATGTCTCCTCTTTATCCCCTGACTGCATATACTAAATCACACTAAAAACAGAATGATAACTATCTAAGAATTGAAACTACTTAAAATAAAATACAACAAAGCTAATCAATAGAATAAAAATAGTTCAGTCTAGTACCAGTCCAAGGATTGTTGATATTACTCAACAATCCCCAACAACGGCGCCATTAACTTGATGATTTCTCATTGGATGATGAATTTTCTGGAAAGCGCACCAATCGTTAAAAAAATAGTATATTTGTATCGTTCTCACAGGGATTGAGGCAATTACCACAACCAAGGACTGATACTAGCTGAACCAAACCAGATGTGTAAACGTTTCATGAAAAATTCTTTAAGTTTCTATTTTAGTATTTTTGTGCTTTTGCAGTGTAGTTGTAAAATCAAAAATAGATGATTAAAAAAGTGAAATTTTGAATTAAGAATAGGTCAGGAATGACTTCAGCTATCAATGTCAACAAAACATAATGAATGAAGAGCAATTCCATAAATCAAAGCATGAACAACTTCACAGATGACTAATCCCTAATTCCTTAGGTGATTAATGCTAATCTCAATGCAAATAAACCCTAATCCCTTAGGTGAAAATACACATTGAAACCTGATGCAAAATTTAAAGGATGAACCCTAATTATTCACCTAAACCTTAGACCTCAATTAATTAGGTAGCAAGGAGATTATCTAACTCCTTAACCATGATTCCTCTCTAGCAAGAACTTCAAGATAGATCTGACTCTTCCATTTCAGTAGAGAAACCATTCCTAGCTGAATTCTTCATCCCTCAAGCTAATAAATGCTTCAATCACAGAATCAATCCTCCATTGAAGCTTCAGTTATTCCCAACCTGATTTAGCAATCCATGGAGGGAGAAGAGATGAAGAGAGAGTGAAGGTACATGGTGAGTTATAGAGAAATTAGAGAGAAGAAAAGTTTAGAGAGAGAAGTCAATTTGAAGAATGAATTGGTATGATGAATTGTCTTTTCTAACTAGCAACATAGAGTTATTTATAGCTTTACAATGATCAACAACTCAATTAACAAAATTAAACTCCTAAATAGCTTAAAAAATAAATAACAAACTTAATTAATTTACAACTGAATTTTAAATAACTAAGTTTTCCCTCGTATTCACGCATAGGCACACCCCATACTAGCGTCAGTACGCTGGTCCACTGCCTGGGAGTGTCTCCTGAATAAATACTTGCGCGTAAGTACGCTCATGGACCAGTGTTAACACACTGGTTTCCTTACTTGTGTAACTAGATCAGAGGTCTGGGTGTGGGTATGCTCAGTAGGCAGTGTAGGCACGCTGGCTTACTGAGTTACTGGTTTCTTCTAATCCTTCCTTATGCGTAGGAGCGCTTAGGGTCAGCGGAGGTACACTGACCTCCTGACTTACATTGGACTCCCTTGTTCTTCAACGTAAGTACTAGGCGTAGGAACACTAGAATCTCTGACTTCTCCTTGAAAGTAGCGTAAGTATGCTCGTAGTCAGCGTAAGCACGCTGATTTCCTAGAATCCTGCACGCTCAAGGGCAATGTTAGCATGCTCAAACAAATATCAAGTCAAAATTCACTCTTTCCTAAGATATTATCTTTATATGCTTAATTATACCTATAATTACTTAAATAATGAATGACTACTCCTTTTACTCAATTGATAATTATCTTCTAAATACTTATTAAACCTGCTAAATAAATCTAATCTTTCTCCTAAAATAAGGTTAAATATTACTGAATACACAAGTCTTTTCAAGACTTATCAGCCAACTTGCTTGTATGATATGTGATTAATATTTTGGAAGAATTTAAAGAGTTAAGATGATTAATTTCAATTTAATTGTGTGAAAAAGAATAATTAATTAATTAAGTTGAGAAAACTTAGTAACTAAATAAAAATATTTAAGCAGTGTTATTTTAAATTATTCATTTTTTGTGTATCCCGCGGTTCTGGCAAAGAGTTTATTCGAAGAAAATGATTCAGTTCAGTTCTATCTCAACATTTATTTCATACCATGTCTTATGACTTTTGTGAAGGGCTCGAGGCCCATATCCTGAATTTTATAAAAAAATGATTCAATATAAGGAATAAATATTAAATAATTATAAATGGGACGATAAATGTCCTAAAAATATTGAAATGATAAAATTGGGATTTATTATGGTTAATTATAATTTATTGAGACTTAAGGAGATGAAATTATACCCGATTTAAAATATGGGTGTCAGACCAAGTATCTTCGATTGAGATGCCATTGGTCAGGGTTGTTAAGAATATTATTGGGAATTTGAATATGTCTTCAAAATAATTTTTAGATATAGTATTGAGCCCAAACAGAGATCCTGTATGTTGTAAAACGGTAAAAATTTAATGAAAGGATTAAGTTAAACATTCCATTTTCTTCTTCTTTCTCGGCAGCTTCTCCTTCCTCTCTAAACATTCCATTTTCTTCTTCTTCTCCATTCCTTTCTCTTGCCAAATGTGACCACCACCACCCATGGCCATTTCCACCTAATATCAGGAGGATCCCTTAGGTTTATGAAGATTGTATTGGACATAGAGGCAAAGCTTGGCTCATCTCCTCTTCTCTTCCACTTATTTTCGTATTCACCTTGGGGCTTAGAGGAGAGGTATGATTTTTGACCACCCATGGCTTTTATTGATAATTTTTGAGTTATTGAAGTATTGTAATGATAGGTCAGATGTTGTTTTGATGAAAGGGGGTATGTTGAACCAAACCCTAGGTGGGATAACCATTAGGGATTGTTATTGATGTTGATAATGATTGGAATCTAATGTTGTTAGCCTATGGATGTATATAAATAGTTAAAATTGATGATTGTGGATTATTGGTGAAAACCCTAGGCTTAAATGCTTAGAAATGGAACCCTTAATTTACGGTTTTGTGTTATATGAGATTGAGAGGTTAATGAGGTTATTATGATTAAATGCAATGGTTGTGAATGATGGTTGTTGGGTGATTTTAGAGGAAACCCCTAAGTATAGAAATTGTGGTTTTGGCTTAATTGATACTTAAAAATGATTTAGGCTCTTGGAATGAGTTTTGGGAAGGATGAGATTGATTATTGGTTGATAATGATGTATTTTAAACTAAGATAATGATGTTGTGCTTGTGATGGTCATTGATAGTGGGATGAATGAAATAAACAGTGGGTTGATGAGTTATTGGGCCATGATAAATGACATGAAATTATTGATTGATGATTGTTTGGAAGGAGCTAAGAGGCTCATGATGAATTTGAATGGCAAATGGATAGTTTAAGTAATGATGGGAGAGATGTTGTTGCTGGGTATGATTGGCCCTTTTAGACTTGGAAAATCTTAGTTTTAGAAAAGGAATCTCCCTCTCATTTGTGATTTAAATACTATTGGAGGGTAATTTCCCCTATTGAATTGAAAATGTTTGATATTAAAATGTGATTGTTATTATTGAAGCTTGTTATACCTTATTAGAGCATAAATACTCATTGATGAATTTTGAAACACCCCAAAAACTGGGGGGTAAATTTTTCATGATTTTCGCATCATTAATTAATGAAGTCATAAAGTAGTGAAACTTTAATTCATCACCCCGGATCTATGAAAGATCTATCTCATATATGGAGATATGAGAAGGTAAGTTAAAAATGATTAATGAGGAATCCTCAATTAGGAATAGCGGAAGGAATTATTTAAATTGATGCTAGATGATTGGATTTAAAGAGGTTAAACATCATGAGGTTTAATGACTTCATAATATGTCCAAAGTATTTTTAAGATGATTCGAGAAGAAGATTTGATACAAAGGAAAAGGAAAATAATCAAAACAATGCAATTTGTAGAATCAGGGCACCACTCACTCAAGCGAGTGCCACTCTCGCTTAAGCGAGTCCGCAGGGTACGCTTGAGCAAGCCAGGAGAACACGCTTGAGCAAAAAAAAAAGAGAAGCATCAGGTGCCCATCTCGCTTGAGCAAGATTGCTCCAGTAGCCAATCCCATTCCCCCTCGCTTGAGCGAGCCTCCAAGAACACAGGCCATTCTCTCAAGCAAAATTAGTCCAGTAGCTAAGTACCTCGCTCTTGCTCAGGCAAGACCTTACTTGCCTGAGCGAATTTCCTCCAGTAGCTAATACCTGATACTCGAGCAATATCGCTTGGATGAGACACCAACTCGCCTAAGTGAATCTCATCCAGAACAACTCCTACACAACACTTGCTCGAGCGGAGCCGAGCCTGCCCGAGCGAAAATTGTCAATATACACACACCTGATGTAGGGTCATCTCGCGTAAGCGAGGACCACTCTCGCTTGAGCAAGAATTGGCCAGAGGCCATATAACTGATGCAGGGGATTCTCACTTGAGCGAGAATCCATCTCGCTCAAGCGAGATTATCAGTACACACGCAGAAACATGTAATTTTTCACAACTCAACATATGAAAATCTATTCAAAGCAAAATTGAACAAGTTTAATGTATCCCATACAGTATATTAAGTATTTAGAACTTGTTCCAAGTATCATATTCTACAATTCTCTTTTTAATTCATTAATCACATCAAAATCAAGCCTATCATTTTGCATACTCTATAAAACACAAAATATAGATAAGTATCTATTCATTCCTCAATTCTAACAGCATATCACATATTTTCATTATCCAACCATTATCAAGGTCACTAATGAAAATGAGCCATAAACACAAGGGTCTCATTTTCGTACATGACCTCCCAAAATTAACATCCATATATCCATCTTCCTTACAAGTTACTTACATTAAATTCATTGCTATACAAAGTATTCATCATGCATATTCATTACAAAAGATTACATATAAGCCATAAAATCAAAACAATTGCCGGCCAAGGCATTCTTTACCCAAAATAACTTCCTTTAAACAATTCCTCCATACATGAGCTCCACAGTCAAGTCCTACAACACAAGAGCTAAAAAGATAGACCACATGGAGAGTGAGTATACTTTCTCAATGATGAAAAATCCAACAATTTGTGATAATATACATATGAATGCAAGTTAAACATCTCCTAAAAAGGAGTTCAAATGGCACTAAAATCAATCAATCACCCAATTCATAGAACACTTATATCCATAAAGATTCATTGAGCCACACCAAACCAATAACACAATTATAATTAGTGATCAAGGGGATTCTACTTACACTTCACATCACTTCCTCATTGGGATATCACTCAATGCCATGCTTCTATGGCTAATGCATATGCTGGTGTTTAAAGATGCATATGCATGGATCCGATTTTATTTCATCAGGTGATCACAACCACTATAATCATTCATTCATTCTCATTGGTTTCCCGGCTCACAAGGGGTACTCCCTCTAACAGCCTCGCAAGGTGCTTTCTCATGATCGCAACTACATTCAATAATTCATAATGGTTTCCCGCCTCACAAGGGGTACTCCCGCCTTGTGATCACAGGGCCTTTCATTTCAAACACCAGGTGATCGCAACCACCGGCTCAATATCATAGGAACTCGCAAGCCCTTTATATCTCAAATCTCAAGTGATCGCAACCACTTTTCATGTATCATGTTATGCATGCCATGCTATGTATGCAACAATCCTCATGCATGCCTTAACTTCATAAGGATTATCTCACCCTCTCATCTAGGGGTGCCACTTATTCTCAATCACAATATTAATCCCACATAATCAAATATATATATACCATTTCACAACCAACCATCGCAAGCTTCAATCTCTATTTCATATCACACACATAAAGCACTTCATCCATTCAAGGAGCAACATGCAACATGGCATCAATACATACATTATCAACATACAAGGTTTCATGCATTTAGAAAATATACCCCTCTCCTACCTCAAGAGAGGTAGATTTCCGGGTTTGATGTTCCCGCCTCACAAGTGTTATTAAATCCTACATCAATCAATTATAGGATCACATCAATCATCCATTCAAGTATCATTATCAATATGTACACACACATATATACATGATTCTCATCATGTAGAAACTATTTACAAGTTTTATTCATTGCCTAATTAGGTTTCGGGAATTCCTTCCCTTGAATAAAAGCTCATTATAATTAGAAACAATAACTCCAATAACTAGGTTACTCACACACACTAATTTCCCACCAACACCTTGGGTGAGTTTTCATTTATGGCTTCCAACCAACATCATAACTCATCATTAAATGACCATACCCTATCATTAATAACACATCTCCATCAATAAATGCCAACCCCTTCTACATTACACATTTCCCCCCAATTTTATAGATTAGGGTTTTATTAAAAATCCAACAAACATCATAAATACACATTAATCTTCTTCATCCTCCAACACCATTTTTGTGTTCCCCAATAAATGCTCATAAGAGTCCATATTTATTTCACCCCACCTTAGGTTTTTCTTATTTAATGGTTCCCTTCAACACCCATATGCATTTAATACTCTCCCAAGCCTTAACCATCTATTTCCTAGGTTCTAAACACAAGAAAAGTGGTAAGAAGCTTACCTTGCTCCAAAAACAAAATTGGAAATCAAAGAGGGAGAGATATATGATGAAAATGAAGAAGAATGAGAGGAGCTTCAAGCCACAATGGTCTCCTTCAAGCTCAATGGAGATTCCGAAAATGGAGAGGGAAAATGCACAAAACCTTCTCTAGGTTTTTGAGAAGAAGAAGATGAAGAGATATGGGAAAATGGGAAGAGAAGAGAATAAGTGTGTTTTGCCTTTGAAGAATAAGGTAACGTGAAAAATGAGAGAGGAGAAGGGAGTTTAGTTTTAATTTTAACTTTATTTATTTAAATTTTACCATTTTACCACAAATAGGATCCCTGTTTGGGCCCAATACTTTGTCTAAAAATTATTCCGAATTCATATTCAGATTCCCCATAAGATTATCTACAGCCCTGACAAACGACATCTCAATCAGAGATACTTGGTCCGACACCTATATTTTAATTGGGTTCATTTTCAGCTTATCCAGTTCCAATAAATTATAGACAGTTCCCAAAAATCTTGATTTAATTATTTCCATTATTTTGGGATATTAATTCAATCACATATAATTATTTAGTACTTATTCCCAATATTTAATCATTTATATAAAATTAGGGATGTTACAGATTTACTTGATTTGTAAGACTGAACACATGTGAATGGGTTATTCAATGTGATTAATATGTTTGTTTGTGTAAGTCCGGCCAAGTTCCTTACACTATTTCCTTTAAATGATGAATACATAGTTATTGTGCATTGACATTGATACATTAAGTATGACTTGAATTGATGATGAATCTATACCATGTGTCATCATGGATATAATATATTGAGTATGAATTGATTTAATGATGGACCTATGCCATATGTTGATCATGGATAGGTAGTATTGAAATATGAATTAATGTGGTGATAGACCATGGATGTTGAGACCTTAGCATATATATTAAAATTGAATCTTTTGGTTGGGTCTCTCTTGTGTGAATGATGTTGCGACTCATAGCCATGGTATGACCATTGAATGTGAGTGGTGCACATGCTAGAGTTGAATAAAGGAACGATAGATAAAGAATTCCCTAATATGAGTTATTATGGGGTAAAGTAATTGATTGTGCTATTTTTGAAGGATGGATTTTATATCCTTAGACACAAAAACTTTATATATTATATGATACAATTAATTTATTGTATCTCCCTAGATTGGGAACATGAATAAGTGATAAAATGATCAAATGTGGAATTGCATACGCACCTAATTGGGGTTATGTCTCGGTTTTGTATGTGAAAACCAAATAAGTAGTTGAATTAATTTTGACCCACTAGATGTGGTAACCCCTATTGATTTGGTATGATCTCGCATGATCAAACTTTATGGATGATTGATTTAATTAGACCCTATGGTGGTCTAGGCTCTATGTTATTTTTATGAGCCATGTCTAATGACGTTGTGTATTATGGGAGTATCCTACGATGGATGCTAGGTAACCCCTTGGACTTTCTAAGTTTGATGAACTGTTAAACCTTTTGGTTAGTTGATCCATACTAAGATTTATTGTGTGATGAATTATTGAGGCTAGAGCCAACATGAGATGGAA
Source organism: Clitoria ternatea (assembly GCA_037962975.1). NCBI lineage: Eukaryota > Viridiplantae > Streptophyta > Magnoliopsida > Fabales > Fabaceae > Clitoria > Clitoria ternatea. Next base: position 113,257,188 of record CM075671.1, read on the forward strand.
TGTGAATGATGAATGTGACCCTGAATAGTGGATGAATAATAACGGTGAATTTGGGGTATGATTTGGCATTGATGATGATAGGTGATTTTATGGTATGGTTTGGCGATAAATTGTGTGGCTTTGACCTTATGATCATTAGAAGAGTTATGGGCTATGATCAGACATTGACATAACATATGTGATTTTGCATTGGTAAAGGAAATTTGATCATGTCATTACCTTTCCTTTATTCCAAAAGGGATATATTGATGATAGAAACCACATAGTGATGTGATAAGATATGAGTTGTACGTCTAGTTTATGGGCTTTCGTTGTGATCTATGAGGAGAATCCCTAATGTGAAATCTTGTTATACGATTTGGAACCCTATTTTAACCTCAAAGTTACGTACTTCATGCGAGTTTAGTGACTCACGTAGGCTTGAATTGATTTATAGCCAATAATGTGTGAATCAGACAAAGGATTATTAGGCGATTTGATCATGACTTTGGGATGGATGAAGCCCGATGATGGGGTATTCACCCTGCAATGATTGGAAACCTATTATTGGTATACCAATTTATGGTGATGTTAATTAATATTTAATGATTGGTATGGCATGATTTATGCTAAATTATTTGTATAATGACGATGAGATACGAATATGATGGTTATGGACTTGTGAGAATTGTCACTAAGTCTCATGTGATTTGATGTTATTTGAGTAAGTATGATTGATGTGAGCAATAGGAATACGAACTACTTGTCCTGATATGACTCTATATATCACAGGTATTGTGGCAATTTGTACTTATGCATCGACCTCATGTGTTTGTGGTAACCACTACGGGATTAGGACACCTTACTGTATGTCGGATACAGCAACACCTAGGTTGGGCAGGTGTAAGGTTGTAACTGTTCATGGTGAATGTACTGAGCCTATCAGGTCGTACTGAGTATGAACATGCGAACTATGTTGGATGAGTTGTGATTGATTATATGTGACACACTTTGGATATAGAAACTCTTATTTTTGGGTAAAAGAAATAATGATGATCATGTTTTGTTGGACTTTGGGAAGTATACTATTTTATGATGACGTTATACCTTGTTGGTGTGCAGCCTGAAGTATGGCCTTATGATATATGTGTCGAGGTTAAATTTCAAGGACAAAATTTCTTTTCAGGTAAGGTGGATTGTAACATCCTGAATTTTATAAAAAATGATTAAATATGAGGAATAAATATTAAATAATTATAAATGGGTTGATAAATTTCCAAAAATGTTGAAATGATAAAATTGGGATTTATTATGGTTAATTATAATTTATTGAGACTTAAGGAGATGAAATTATCCCCGATTTAAAATATGAGTATCAGACCAAGTATCTCCGATTAAGATACCATCGTCAGGGCTGTTAAGAATATTATTGGGACTCCGAATATGGCTTCGGAATAATTTTTGGATATAGTATTGAGCCCAAACAGAGATCCTGTATATTGTAAAACGGTAAAAATTTAATGAAGGGATTAAGTTAAAACAAAAACTCCTTTTTTCCTCCCTCTCATTTCTCGACAACTTCTCTTCCCTGTCTAAACATTCCATTTTCTTCTTCTTCTGCATTCCTTTCTCTTGCCAAATGTGACCACCACCACCCATGGCCATTTCCACCTAAATCAAGAGGATCCCTTGGGTTTATGAAGCTTGTATTGGACATGGAGGCAAAGCTTGGCTCATCTCCTCTTCTCTTCCTCTCATTTTCATATTCACCTTGGGGCTTGGAAGAGAGGTATGATTTTTGACCACCCATGGCTTTTATTGATAGTTTTTGAGTTATTGAAGTATTGTAATGGGAGGCTAGATATTGTTTTGATGAATGGGGGTATATTGAACCAAACCCTAGGTGGGATAACCATTAGGGATTGTTATTGATGTTGATAATGATTGGAATCTAATGTTGTTAGCCTATGGATGTACATAAATAGTTAAAATTAATGATTATGGATTATTGGTGAAAACCCTAGGCTTAAATGCTTAGAAATAGAACCCTTAATTTATGGTTTTGTGTTATATGAGATTGAAAGGTTAATGAAGTTATTATGATTAAATGAAAAGGTTGGGAATGATGGTTGTTGGGTGATTTTAGAGGAAAACCCTAAGTATGGAAATTGGCGCTTTTGGCTTAATTGATAGTTAAAAATGATATAGGTTGTTAGCATGAGTTTTTGGGAAGGATAAGATTGATTATTGGTTGATGATGATGAATTTGGAACTATGATAATGATGTTGTGCTTGTGATGGTCATTGATAGTGGGATGAATGAAATAAATAGTGGGTTGATGAGTTATTGGGACATGATAAATGACATATAAAATTATTGATTGATGATGGTTTGAAAGGAGCTAAAAGGCTCATGATGAATTTGAATGGAAAATCGGTAGTTTAAGTAATGATGAGAGAGATGTTGTTGTTGGGTAAGATTGTCCCTTTTAGACTTGGAAAATCTTGGTTTTGGAAAAGGAATTCTTGAAGCCTAATATAAGAGTATAAATTGATGTTTTGACAAGCTTAGGACTTGTTACTAAGCTTGATGATGTGGGAGTAATTATTTAGAATTATAAAGAAAGCCTTGTGATGACTCATGATTGAATGAATGCGTATATGTTTGATGTGTAGATTGTGTTCTGGATGATGATGTAGCGGAACATTTGGAACATGCAGATCATTACCGTTCTTCTCTCGAGGTAGGAGGGGAGTTTTACATTCCAAATGCATGAGTAGAATAATTAGTGATGTATGTATATCATCATACTCATGCTTGCCTTGCCATGTTTATAGTGAAATGATATGAATGACAAATTATTGGCTATTGATAATAATATATGTGTATATATGTTGATGAATAACCCATGAAAGGTTGAATTAAGTGCATGTTAATGAACCATCCTTAAGGGAATGAAGTATATGCCTTGTGAATTAAGGATTTTATATGAATGCTTGGCATTGAATATTATAGCCATTATGATGTTGGTGATGATAAGATTGAAGGATAATGCATATTGAGGAACTCATAAAGTCAAATTGAGTTTTATGTGATTTTGATGGCATGTGATAGTTCCAATAGCCCATATATGTGGTTTATGACTTGTAGGAATTGGAATGGGCTAATTCTAACGAGAATAGGCCCTTGAGTTGCACAAAAGTGCCTTAAAATGGGTAAAATGCATTTATGCGCATAAGTCCCTCATTTTTGAGAATTTTTGAGTGTGGCCAGTGGGCGCACGTCACAAATAATATATATAAGTTGGTGTTAAAATTTAGTGGGCATTGGAATTCATATGAAAAAATTAGGGGGATTAAAAGTTCAAAAATATGGCTTTTTTCTGCATAAAAAGGGGTCTGCGCTATCATGAATCAATTCAAAACAGTGTTTGAATCGATTCAGAACACCCTGGAATCACTGTTCCTTAATTTCACATGCTTGAATGAATTCATACAAAGGCTTGAATCGATTCAAGACTCACTGGAATTACTGTTCCCCAATTTCTTAATGCTTGAATCGATTCATATGGGGTTTGAATCGATTCAAGGCTCCCTATTTGTCAATTTTTGGACTTCAAGCACGCATGGATCAATTCAAAGCCTTGTTATGGCCACTGTTATGCTGTTTTACCAACTACTGCAATTCCTTTACTATTTTTGGCCCGTTTGGGCATCTTAATGACATTTTTGGCCTCCGACTTCTGCATGAAAGTTGTAGATAATTATGTTACAAAGGTGTGAAAATTTTTCTTACCTCAATTGGAGTTTGCTAACTCTCATGAGGCATAAAATACCAGACCCACTACATTGTAAAACTCAAGTTTAAGAAGGTTTGTGAACACCTATTTCGGTCCGACCCAAATGGAAAGGACACCGGTCCCAAATGTAAATATAACTGGTCCAAATTCCAAAAGGAGGGAACACCGGACCAGTTGTTGGAGTCCCTTGATGGCCGATGTCATGCACCTGGCAACGGAAAGATTGGTCAGTCCGGTCCCAAATGTAAATATAACTGGTCCAAATTCCAAAAGGGGGGAACACCGGACCAGTTGTTGGAGTCCCTTGATGGCCGATGTCATGCACCTGGAAGGATTGGTCAGTCCGGTCCCAAATGTAAATATAACCGGTCCAAATTCCAAAAAGGGGGAACACCGGACCAGTTGTTGGAGTCCCTTGATGGCCGATGTCATGCACCTGGCAACGAAAGGATTGGTCAGTCCGGTCCTAAATGTAAATATAACCGGTCCAAATTCCAAAAGGGGGGAACACCGGACCAGTTGTTGGTCCCTTGATGGCCGATGTCATGCACCTGGCAACGGAAGGATTGGTCAGTCCGGTCCCAAATGTAAATATAACCAGTCCAAATTCCAAAGGGGGGAACACCGGACCGGTTGTTGGAATCCCTTAATGGCCGATGTCGCGGATCTGACAACAAAAAGACGAGTGAGTCCGGCCCAAGTAAGAAACGACGATCTCGTGGGCGAACTCAGGTCGAAATATGTGCACACCGGCCGAGACAGTAGATCCGGACTAGGAGGAAGAACATCGCCCCTGTGATACTACCTTGAAGAGGCTCAACCGGTGTGAAGACACAGGTCCAGGTTCTTAAGAGGCCACATCGGATCAGTGGGGACTCCGTCCAACCGATGTCTTTGCTAACCGATGTCACAAATTTGACAACGGATAGACGAGGTAAGAAGTTTGTGCATGATGACCTGGAATCGCACTCCCCAAAAATAGCAGACAGGGAGGCGAAAGTGGACAATTAAAAAATGCCACACTGAAATCCTGCTCCCCACGAACAGTTAATGGCCAGGTTTACACACCACTACGCGTATGGGTGAGTGGGAGTTTTGGCTGTCCCAAACCCTCAGCCCATGACCTCAAGGCCCTATAAATGCCCCAGCCATAGAAGCTACGGGGGTTGCGTTTTCGAGGGGCTGGTTGGCAAGGAAACTTTCCTCAAAATTCTCTCTGATTTCTTCGAAACCTTCTGAAGATCCCTCCTCACTTGAAACCAGTAATCTGCCATAATCACCAATATAAGTCCTTTGGCTTTGGGAAGCTTGGAAATTCTCAGTACTCAAAGCTATTGCCCTTTTCATCGCCCCTACCCCGTACTCACACCGTCCTCACACAGAGTCCACCCCGTTCCAGTTCTTCACTGCCTCGCCCTGTTACTGCCTTCATTGCTCTTCCACATCGTCTTTACACAGTATCCAGTAACTTCGGATCAACTTCCCACAACACCAGTCGTATTTTCAGTTTTCAAGATTTGGATCCAACACCGGTCCATTGTTCCCGTCAGCGTGCAAGTCCGGAATCAGTCAGACACCGTCGCCACATTTTCAGTTTTCAAGATTTGGATCTAACACCGGTCCACTGTTCCCGTTAGCGTGCGAGTCCGGAATCAGTCAGACACCATCACTGCGTTTGACTCGCACATCGGTTCTGAGCCCATCACACCGGTTCCACCTTGTTCCTTATTTCTTTTACTTTCAGTCTTTTATTTTCCTGTCAGTTCGCTGTTTGTTGGTTATGGTTGTCTGTGTGCCATAGTTTACAATGTTAATATTTTTGTCCTTTTCCCTAACAAGCACATATAATAAAAATAAGTGATTTTGTATATGTTTTATTTTCCAGTCTAAAAATCCTTTTTTCTTTTTTTAAAAAAAATAGTGTCGTACGGGAACACTCCCGTCTACACAACCCTCTTAGGATTCGTGCACGTGCGAAGAATTTCGCCTTGTACGAGTTTTCCACTTCAATGACATTCATCAACATCACTCAGATTTCTTCCTAAAAATAATAATACTTAGAACTACGTAACCCTGATTTCTTGATAATTCAAGAATACATAGGAGCAGGACTTTAACTCCTGTCGGGCCCATCTTTCTTATTTCTTTTTTTTTTTTTGATTTATTTCCTCACTTTCATGTTTCTTTCATAAATGTTCTTCTTTTTGGTCGCTTCTGTGAAAATCAATTTAGACGTGACGTCTTGTTGATTTCCCCCTAGTTTTTGCTCAAGCCTCGCCATAATTCATAGGGAAGGGATACTTAGGACGAGACGTCCCGCTTATCTCTTTCCTATCCCTGTTTTTTTTTATCCGAGAATGTCTAATTTAGGCGTGATGCCTTATTAGCATTCTCTTCCCCTCTCTGTCTCATATCGAAGTCGAGTTTAATTTGGATGAAACGTTCCATTGACCTCGCTTCGACATTCTATGTTTGTACAAGTTCTCCCACTCCATTCTATCGTTTTCAAAATAAAAATAAAGGGAAGAAATAAACCACCTTTTGTAAGGCTATTTGTGTTGCGCGTTTTCAATCTTGGTACTATTTTTGACAGGCGATGTAGGGTGCTAATACCTTCCCTACTCGTAACCGACTCCCGAACTTGGATTTCAATCTTTAACCAGTGCTTTACTAAACTTAGTTTTTTTCCAATGTTTTTCCTATGGATAAAAACGTTGGTGGCGACTCCCTGTTTCATCCATCCTATTCTCTCTTTTTCGCCGCGCCGTCGGGATCCAGGTTGCGACAGATAGCGACTCCACTGGGGACACTTAAGAGAGTCAGGCCAGTTTGATTGAAAGCGCATGTTCTTTTTATATAGCCTTTGTTATCTCGGGTTTCTTCCCCTTGTCTTATTTTTTGTTGATTGTTGTGAATGTTTGTTCTTATTTTAATCGTATCTTGTTATTTGTTTCGTTGTCTATGTTTTGCATGTTTATTGAACCCTAGGGTAGGAGACCATGTTACTTTTCTGTAATCATTGAACCCTAGGGTAGACGACTTTGTATATGTGTTCTGTGTTTGTTCCTTGTGCAGGATGGGGTAAGGTAAAAGGTATTGAATGTCCTTCCACACACTACACTCACATTACTTGCACACACCTATGAGTGGCGCCCTATACCCGGGCCCCAAATGAAGCTTAAGTTAGGAGAGGTTGGTAACAGAATCGTATGGGATGTACTTCCTATCCGGTGTTCGTGAGAACCTCGACCAGAGTTCGACCTCTCATGATATACGCACCTAGTGAATTCCTCACTGTTTGCGTCCCTATCATGATTAGGATCTTGGCTCTGGTGACCTTCTAGATGTCTAGCGGAAACCACCCGGTGTAGAGAGTCACTTTTAGACAAGCCATAGGGCCTAGAAAAGACTTCCAACAAAACCCGACTTAAGACACGAAAGGGCAGGTTTTACTATACCTTATCTCATTCTCGTTTTCCCTTTAAATCCAAAATTGATGAATTGCTTACATGTTCAAAGGATTACTTTATCCAAAAAAAAAGGGTGAATCATTTTTCTTTCTAAAAAAACTAGTAGTCCTTTAACAAGTAAGCAGTCCCCTCTCTTTTTGTGTACTTACGAGCCCTGGGTTATAAATCTTCCTAGTTGTCAAAACAAAAATGAAAACAAAAATTCTCTTCAAAGCAGATATTGACGATGTTAGGAAGATCCATAACCCACGTGACTTTAGTTTCACATGAGTTTTGCCGATCGCTACTTCTCAAACTGAAAGTGTTTTCCAATAAATTAATAAAGAAGTAGTGGTTCACAAAACATGACAGAAACTGATTTTATTTTTTTTTCCCTCTCTCTTTGCTCTTGTAGGAAGCTGTTTGGAACTCGGCGAGTACCTTTGAGCAATATGGAAATTAACATGAGATCTGATAGTTGTGACACAAATGTAACCGAGTTAAGGAAAGTATTACACCTTAAGGCCAAGAAGATTGACATGGGTAGTCTGCAAATAATGGGGAGAAAATTAAACCTGACACAGAAAATGGCTTTTACAAGAAAGTATGGAAGGATTCTGAAGTTGTTAGAAGTGGAAGTGCAAACTGAGGCGATCACTGCCTTAGCACAATTCTATGACCCACCTCTCAGATGTTTCACATTTAGAGACTTTTAGTTGGCCCCATCTATTGAAGAATTTGAACAAATCTTGGGGATGCCTTTGGGAGGACAGATACCTTATCGTCATCTTGACCATCATGCAACTATTGCTTCCATCGCCCGTGTTCTGAAGATCCGTCCCGATACCTTAAGGGATGTACAACTAAATAGAAATCAGATCCCCGGATTCACTCGGGAATTTCTCGAGAAACATATGCAGGTCCTGGCAGAAAAAGAAGATTGGGAAGCCTTCATGGATGCTCTAGCTATTACCATCTATGGTGTTGTTTTGTTCCCCAACATTGATAACTATGTGGATTATGATGCTATTGCTGTATTCCTAGCCCGCAAGCACAGGCTTGAGAATCCTGTCACGGCTGTATTGGCAAACGTGTACTGCACTATGGATTTCTGCCACACCCAAGGTGGAAAAAGGGTTGTTTGTTGTTTACCTGTTTTGTATGTATGGCTCACATCGCATGTTTTCCACCAAGTCTGTAAGGCCGAATGTCCGGTTTCTGATCTGAAGCTATGTCAATTAGCAGTGAAAAGTGGGCGTGAGTGGGCCAATCACCTTGTAGGGCTCACAGCTGAGAAAGTTAGATGGTATCCCCAATGGTTGGAAGTTGAATCAATTGTTCATCACTGTGGAAATTACCCAAATGTTCCCCTTATTGGTACGCAAGGATGTATCAACTATAATCCCATCATAGCCAAGCGTCAGCTAGCTTATCCTTTGCTTGGACCACCTGATGAAGAGTCTCTCACTCCTTTCATCTCATATTACTCGAAGGGAAGCTATGTCTTTGTCATTCGGGATATAGCGAATGCATGGAAGAAAGTCCACCGAAAGGGAAGAGAGCTGGGGGCCCGAAGCCATGCTGTCAGAGAAGAATATTATGAGTGGATCCTGAATAGGGTCTCTATTATTAAATTACCCTTCAGAAATCCCCCTCATCTCCAGGGAAATCCTCCTGCTCCATCACTTGTTGCGGAGGATGAAGCAACCAAGGCGCTAAAGACCAAAATAGAAGAGTTAGCTGCCAAGAACAAGAGGCTAGAGGAAGACTTATTGAGAAGTCAGTAAGAATACACCCTTCAGAAAAAGGAGAACCTGAAGAGCAAGCAAGCCGTTGAGGAGATTAGGAAGAAACGAAAGATTGATGAAAACTACATGATAAAGCAAGACCAATGTCTTTAAGCGGCCAATTCTCAACTAAAAATGAAAAACAAGCAAAGTGATACCATCCTGGCTGAGAAACATCTTCTGAAGGATATGTTGGCACAATCAAAAGAAAATGAGCAGAATATCATGATGCAAAAGGAGCTCCTACAGACACAAGTCCACAAATTGGAACAACAGCTCAATGAAGTGGTAAAAGCTTGCGAGCAGGAGATAAATAGGGAGCGACAACGCGCCATGAACATTGAACAAGATTGTCAAGAGACCATACGCCTCTTGGAAGCTGAACAAAATGAAACTGTTCACTTATGGATGGATCGCTTTGCTAAGCTGGCGTGCTTGGCTAATGGGACTCTAGAAGATCTCCCGTTTTTACTCAAACAAGCGGAAGGAATTGCCAACCCTGTCAATACTCCTAGAGAAATTGCAACGTTCCTAGATTACTGCAGAGGACGGATTTGTAAAATGAGGGAAATGATTGCCCGAGCTAGGAATGACTGATTTATTTTCCCGCTTTGTAACTCAGCACTTTATGGCAATAATGTACTCTTTTCAAGATAATGGATTCCTTTGTCTTCACAACTATCTCATGTTAATTTCCATTCAATGCTTTACTTAGTACTTTTGAACGTGACGTTCTGAGGAACGGTCGAAGGATCCGTCAAGTTCCAACATTGCTTCCCGCGTAATCTCATTTCACTTAATTTTTTTTAATTTACTTATCTTTTCTAAATTTTTGTGTTCCTTTCTAAAGGCAACACGAGGACGCACCCTTACGGAACCCGACTACAGAGGAAGCTCATGGCTGAGACAGAACAAACGAATAAGAACCTCAAGAATAAGAATAATCAGCTAAGGGAATAAATTGCAGAACTAACGAAGCTCTTGGAAAAAGGGGTCACTGAAGGGGGCCCTTCTGCGGGAAATGAGGGTCCAACATCAAGCCAGGTTGTAAATCCCACGGCAGTTCCCCTCACTATTAATGTTGGGAATCCCAATCAGCCTACTGATTCCCACGCCAGGCCTTATGGCTATACGCCACCACACATTTTCATTGGCTCAGACGGTAGCCCTGTACCCTTTCCACCATACGGCTTACCTCCAGGATATTTCCCTCCTCTATTAATCAATTCTCAAGATGGCAATACCCTACAGTGGACAAGCTTCCAAGTTCCAAACCCTACCCAAACACCCATTCCGCCAGTCAACCAAGCCCTAGGTCCTCAAACCGCCCAAGCTCAAACCACCCAAGCTCAAACCACTCAAACTCAAACTATCCCAGCTCAAGCAACCCAAACTCAAACCGCCCAAACAGCTCAACTAATTCCCATTACCCAAGCAACAGCCCAACCACAGGAGCCAACGCAAAACACTAATCTGATGAACCAAGCTCATTCGACAATGCCTTACTACCCATACTACGGCTACCTGTATGGATACATGAATCCTTACACTGCCAACCCGCGAGATGTGACCCAAACGATGAATCCAGTTGTTGATCATGGCACAACCACAGAGTCCCAGCAAAGAGGGAAAATAGAGATCCTGGAAGAGCGACTACGAATTGTGGAAGGTGTGGAAGGCCTTGGCTTAACAAGTGCTTCTGAACTCTGTTTAGTCCCAGATGTCATTATTCCACCAAAGTTCAAAATGCCAGACTTTGACAGATATCGAGGAATGACTTGCCCTCGAAATCATCTTACGATGTATTGCCGAAAGATGGCTTCCCATGCCTCTGATGACAAGCTGTTGATACACTGCTTTCAAGACAGCCTAGCTGGGGCTGCACTCACTTGGTACACTCATTTGGAGCGAACTCGTATTCGCTGTTGGAAAGATCTGGCGGATGCCTTTTTGAAGCAGTACAAGTATAACTTAGACATGGCGCCCGACAGAATTCAACTCCAAAACATGACAAAGAAGAACAATGAGACATTCAAGGAGTATGCGCAGCGCTGGCGTGAGGTAGCCGCGCAAGTAGATCCGCCACTCTCTGAAAGAGAGGTAGTAGCCATGTTTATTGACACTCTCCAATCACCTTTCTACGATAAGATGATCAGCAGTGTTTCATCCAATTTCTCTGACATTGTAATTATTGGAGAAAGAACAGAGAATGGTTTAAGGACAGGGAAGATTTCTAAAAACCCATTTGGGGCCCCCACTGCAAAAAGATCAGCACTAGGTGAGGTAAGAAAGAGAGATGGGGAAACCAACTCTGTCTCTTATGACCAGGGGAGAGCTCAGCCCAGACCATTCGGCTCTACCACTTTTCAACATACCAATCACTTTCCTCATGCTCCATACCTCCATATGGCAGCCTCTACCCATAACCAGATCCCCTATCCCGCATCTCCATAACCCCACGTCCGTCCGCCCATTGCCAGGGCACCGAATCCACAGCCAGCCCAGTACAATCCTCTACAACAATGGCCGCAACCACTTAATCCCAACTAAAACCAAAGGAGACCAAACAATGATCGGACACCAGTCCAATTTGACCCTATTCCTATGACATACACTGAACTTCTACCTCACCTTATTCGATACTCCCTTGCAGTCCCTTGTCCTGCTAGGCCAGTGGAACCTCCATACCCTAGGGGATACGATCCAAACGCCCGATGTGATTATCATGCTGGGGCACCTGGGCACTCCACAGAAAATTATATGGCCTTGAAATATAGAGTGCGAGATTTGATCAAAGCCAATTGGTTAAATTTTAAGGAAGGAATGCCAAATGTGACTACAAATCCCTTGCCTAACCATCAAGGTCCTGAGATTAATGCTGTGGAAGGAGGTGAAGAGCTTGTGGCGAATGTCTCTGATGATGTAAACATGGTACATGGGGAAACAGGAATGTCCGTTCCTAAACCGTTGGTAATTTACTACACCAAGAACACCTCAAAGACTATAAGCCCTACGCATCAGCCTGTCATAATCCAGACACCCGCTCCTTTTGCATTTAAAGATTCTCACGCTGTTCCATGGAAATATAATGTGGAGGTAACAGCTGAAAGCCCAAAAATGAATGACTCATTTCTGTCAAACATATCAGGGATAGGAGGGGTGACCCGGAGCGGTCGAGTTTACTATCCACCGGAATCAAGGAAAGAACCGACTCCAGTGAGTGGAACTAGTGGTAGTGGAAAAGCCAAGATAGTCAAAAGGGGCATTGATGAGGAAATCAAAAGAGCTGTGACTGATGAGGAAGCTCAAGAGTTTTTGAAATTTATTCGCCAGAGTGAGTACCAGGTGATAGACCAGTTGAACAATACCCCTGCGAAGATTTCCCTTTTATCACTTTTGCTGAATTCTGAGCCCCACCGAAAAATTTTGATGAAAGTGCTTAATGAGGCTCACGTCACTCACGATATCACCGTTGATAAGTTCCAAGGAATAGTGGGGCACATCGCTGCTGATAATTATCTGTCATTCACAGATGATGAGATACCCGCGGAGGGAATGGGGCATAATAAAGCCCTCCATATCTCAGTGAAGTGTCGAGATCACATATTGGCAAAGGTGTTGGTCGACAATGGGTCGTCATTAAATGTCATGCCAAAATCTACATTGGCCAGGCTCCCTTTTGATGGAACCTATATGAAACCGAGCTCTATGGTGGTAAGGGCATTCGATGGCACTAGGAGGGAGGTGATAGGTGAAATTGAGCTTCCAATTCAAGTAGGGCCATGTACTTTCCAGATCCTCTTCCAAGTGATGGACATTATGCCTGCCTACAGCTGTTTGTTGGGCCGTCCCTGGATCCACCCAGCTGGAGTGGTTCCCTCTACTTTGCACCAAAAACTAAAGTTTATTATTGATAATAAACTAATTATCATTTCTGGTGAAGAAGATTTTCTGGTCAGTAAACCCCTGTCTACCCCCTACATCGAAGCTGCAGAAGAAGCACTTGAAACTTCATTTCAAGCGCTAGAGATTGCAAATACCACATATGTTGGGGAAAGAAATGTAGAAATGAAAGCCCATATGTCAAGTGCATCCCTTATGATGGCTAAAATGATGCTACAAGGGGGATATCAACCTGGGAAAGGCTTGGGGCATGGTTTAAAAGGAAGAATGGAATTGCTGCATCTGCCAGACAATAAAGACAGGTATGGTTTGGGATACCAGCCTTCAGCTGCTGACAGGAGAAGAGTAGTAGAAGAAAAGAAAGAGAGAAGGATTGCCCGTCTAGAGGGTCGAGAGCCCCGCATCGCTAGAGTCCCCCTATGTGACCTCTACCAGAGCTTCCGAAGTGCTGGTTTGGTACCTCCTGATCAAATAGCTGCTATTGAAGATAATCCCTATGAGGGTGGAGGCTTTGTGATCCCGTGCTCATCAAGCAGAGATCTTTGTAACTGGGAAGCCATCGAGCTACCCACAACTTTAAATGTTCTATCAAAGTAATTGACAAAGACTTTAATGAATTGTTGGCCTCATTGCTATGCCTAAGGCTTTGGGGCATTTTTTTGTAATAAGGGCAAACACATGTTTTTATCATTTTCAGTCTTCATAAATAAATGTGTATTGAATTCCATTCCTTCTTGCTTTCCCTATCTTTGCATCGACTTCTTTACTTATTTTTTTTATATATTCACCGTAATAACCTGAATAAACGTAGATCTAAAGATGATCCTCTTGAGAATAATGAGCCTACAATCCCTGTTCATGACTTTGACCACCCGGTTGACTACGCTGATGAGGAATATGAGGAAGTTTGTGATCCTTCGCCTGAATTAACAAGGTTATTAGAACAAGAGGACAGAGAAATTCAGCCTTATTTGGAGATAGTTGAGATTATTAATTTGGGGAATAAGGAGGATAAGAAAGAAGTCAAGATTGGTACCTTTTTGAATAAGGAGCGGAGGCAAGAACTAATTAAACTATTAATAGAGTTCTGTGACATCTTCGCTTGGTCTTACCAAGACATGCCCGGCCTGGATACTAGCATTGTTGAGCATAAATTGCCACTGAAGCCAGACTGTCCCCCGATAAAGCAAAAGTTGCGCAGAATGAAGCCCGAAATGCTCTTGAAAATCAAAGAAGAAGTTAAAAAGCAATTTGATGCCGGATTCTTAGCAGTGACAAAGTATCCTCAATGGGTAGCAAATATCGTCCCTGTCCCGAAGAAAGATGGAAAGGTACGAATGTGCGTAGACTATCGGGACTTAAATAGGGCTAGTCCCAAAGACGATTTTCCTCTGCCACAGATTGATGTCTTGGTGGATAACACAGCCCAACATACAATCTTCTCGTTCATGGATGGTTTCTCTAGGTATAATCAGATTAAGATGGCACCCGAAGACATGGAGAAGACCACATTTATCACCTTGTGGGGCACCTTCTGTTACAAAGTGATGTCTTTCGGTTTAAAAAATGCTGGGGCAACCTACCAAAGGGCAATGGTGACCCTTTTCCATGACATGATGCATAAGGAGATAGAGGATTATGTGGATGATATCATTGCTAAATCTAAAACTGACGAAGGGCATATTGTTGATCTGAGAAAGCTTTTTGAAAGATTAAGGAAGTATAAGCTCAGGTTGAATCCGGCCAAGTGTACTTTTGGCGCAAGATCAGGCAAACTGTTAGGGTTCATTGTAAGCAAGAAAGGAATAGAGGTAGACCCTGACAAGGTTAAAGCGATCCTCGAAATGCCTCCTCCCTGTACAAAAAAGGAAGTCAGAGGATTCTTAGGAAGGTTGAACTATATTGCTCGGTTTATCTCACAGCTGACGGCAACTTGTGAGCCGATCTTTAAGTTACTCCGTAGGAATCAACCGACGCAATGGGATGAAGATTGTCAAATGGCTTTTGAAAAGATAAAAGAGTATTTACGGGAGCCACCGATCTTGGTACCACCGACCCCTGGAAGGCCCTGATCTTGTACCTGACAGTGTTAGATGAATCTATGGGTTGTGTGTTGGGGCAGCATGATGAGACTGGAAAGAAAGAGCATGCCATTTACTACTTGAGCAAAAAGTTCACTGACTGTGAAATGAGATATTCGGCTTTAGAGAGAACTTGTTGTGCGTTAGCATGGGCAGCCCGACGTTTGAGGCAATATATGTTAAGCCACACCACTTGGCTTGTTTCCAAAATGGATCCTGTCAAGTATATCTTTGAAAAACCGGCCTTAACAGGAAGAATCACTCGATGGCAGGTCCTATTAACGGAATACGACATAATCTATGTCACTCAGAAAGCCGTAAAAGGGAGCGCTTTGGCTGAATACTTAGCCCATCAACCTATAAGTGACTACCAACCCATGCACTTTGAATTCCCAGACGAGGATATCTTGGCATTGTTCAAAGAAGAAGATACCCAGAAAGACAAATGGATTTTGAGATTTGATGGAGCTTCTAATGCACTGGGGCATGGGATTGGTGCCATCCTAATTTCGCAGATCGAGAATTCATCCCTGTATGCGCTAGGCTCTGTTTTGACTGTACTAACAACATAGCCGAATATGAGGCATGCTCTTTGGGGATCCAAGCCGTATTAGGTGCAAAAGTGAAGAAGTTAGAAGTCTACGGGGATTCCGCCTTGGTCATTCACCAACTGAAAGGTGAATGGGAGACTAGGGACAGCAAGTTAGTCCCTTATCAAGCTCATATCGTGGAACTAATCAAGGAATTTGATGATATCTCTTTTCACCATGTCTCCCGAGATGACAATCAAATGGCTGACGCTTTGGCCACCCTTGCCTCAATGTTTAAATTGAGCAATGACTGTGATATGCCTCTCATTGAGGTAGAAAGGCACAACAAGCCCGCATACTGTCAAGCAATAGAAGAAGAGTCGGATGGGAAACCATGGTACTATGATATCAAAAAATATATACAGACTCGGGAATACCCTGAGGGTACCACAGAGAATGATAAGAGGACCTTGAGACGACTTGCAATGGGTTTCTTTTTGAATGGTGATGTGCTTTACAAGAGAAATCATGACTTTATCCTCCTCCGTTGCGTCGATACTGTTGAAGCAAGCAAGATCATGGCAGATATTCATGAAGGATCCTTTGGAACTCATACCAATGGACATGCCATGGCGAGAAAGATCTTGAGAGCTGGATACTATTGGATAACCATGGAGACTGACTATTTCTCTTATGTTCGAAAATGTCACAAGTGTCAGATATACGCTGACCATCTTCATGCACCCCCATCATCCTTGAATGTCTTATCGGCGCCGTGGCCCTTCTCGATGTGGGGCATGGATGTTATTGGACCTATTGAGCCAAAAGCCTCAAACGGTCATCGTTTCATCTTGGTTGCCATTGATTATTTCACCAAGTGGGTGGAGGCAGCTTCATATACCAATGTGACAAGAAACATTGTAGTCAAATTTGTTAAGCGAGAACTGATATGTCGGTTTGGCTTGCCAAGCCAGATCATTACTGACAATGGCACAAATTTAAATAACAAGATGATGAAAGAATTGTGTGAAAGCTTTAAGATTCGTCATCACAATTCCTCTTCGTATTGGCCGAAAATGAACGGGGCAGTCGAGGCGGCCAACAAGAATATCAAGAAGATTATACAGAAAATGGTCCTAACTTACAAAGATTGGAGCGACATGCTCCCTTTTGCTCTACACGGGTATCGCACCTCAGTTCGAACTTCAACAGGCGTGACCCCTTTTTCACTGGTATATGGTATGGAAGCAGTTGTACCTTTTGAAGTAGAGATTCCATCCCTTAGGGTGATAATGGAGGCGGAGCTAAAAGAGGCTGAATGGGTCCAAGCTCGATATGACCATTTGAACCTGATAGAGGGGAAGAGACTGAACGCCCTCTGCCATGGACAGTTGTATCAGAGGCGTATGAAACGAGCGTTTGAAAAGAAAGTATGACCTCGACAATTTCAGGAAGGAGACTTAGTCCTCAAGAAAGTTTTGCCAATCCAAAAAGACAACCGGGGCAAATGGACACCTAACTATGAAGGTCCTTATGTAGTGAAGAAAGCCTTTTCTGGAGGAGCCTTGATACTCACAACCATGGACGGTAAAGACTTGCCAATGCCCATAAATACGGATGCAGTCAAGAAATACTTTTCTTAGGAAGATAATGTCAAAAAAAAAAGAAAGAAAAAAAAAAGAAGAAGAAGAAAAGAAAAGAAAAGAAAAAAGGACGCTCGCTAGGCTGAAAACCTGAAAAGGCGGCCTAGGCAAAAATTAGAGCGACTCGGTGAGTCGAAAACCTGAAAAGGTGGCTCAGGCAAAAATTAGGGTCAAAATCCTGACAGTATGACTGAGACTTCCCATGCAAAAAGTGCGGGTACAAACCGGGACACAAAGATCGTGACTGAATCGCTTTTCTTAGAAGTAGAGTCGAAGGGGGAGCTTAAAGTCATGATATGGGGTTTAAGATGTGCGTTATCCTCAAGAATTCACCAAAAGATCAGCAAGTTTTCCCTGTTTCCTCAATTATCAACTTGTGTATTAGACTTCTTTTGTTTTCCCTACTTCCCTCTCCATGTACTTACTCAACTCGTAAATAAATTTCACCTCTTTTTCGATACGTGTTTATATCGTGAATGTCATGAATAAGATAAGGCATGTGTTTTCCTTTATCAAATAAAATGAAAAAAAATTATTTAAAGTTGTGGGGACAAGATGATCCTATTGCTCAATCTCACCTCAGGGGATTGTTATGAAGACTTGAACCCAGACACACTCTTTGAAGTTAGAGTTACTTCGTTCGTTCTGATCGGTCATGAGTCGCCTCGAGAGATCATGGTTCCGTGGGGAGCCTCCTCAGTTTTCTATTTAATTTGCCATTGCTATGCTTATCCCTTTTCTGCAGGTTGTTATAACAAGCAGTCATTTGGAGCCTCAAATTCTCATCCCCAATGGAACCCCAAATGCCAAAGCTGGCACTTATCAGATTCTCTCCCCCCAGTGGAACCTTCCTCGCCAAAGTTGGCACTTCTCGGAACTCTATCCTTAGATCGCCAAAGTTGGCACTTCTCAAAGTCTCCTCTTCAATCTCCAAAGCAGGCACCGTTCTAAGCCTCTTTCGCCAAAGTTGGTAATCTTCAAAGTCTACTACTCAACTCCAAAATCAGCACCTCTCGAATTCTCATCCCCAATGAAATCAATCGCCAAAGCTGGCGCTTCTCAAGATCTCTTCCCCAATGAATCCCAAACTTTACGTTCTCAATTAAGGGGTAGTTCCCCGAATCATCCAAGACAACTTGAACTGGATCATCTCCAGATTTCTTTCCCCTAGTAAGCCCACCATGCATCCCTAGTAGACCCCAAATTTTTCCTCTAGTCAAGAAACAGTTCCCTGGGGTCCCTTCAATCTTCCTAACTAGGGCATCTCCCCCAGATTTCTTCTATTTTAGTCAAGGGATAATCCTCCAAGATCCCTCTAAACCACCCCAAACTGGGGCATCCCCGCATTTTATTTTCCTGTCAGTCAAGGGGCAATCCCCCACCTTTTATCTTTCTGCAAACCAAGGGCCATACCCCACATTTATTTTCCTGTCAGTCAAGGGGCAATCCCCCACCTTTTATCTTTCTGCAAACCAAGGGCCACACCCCACATTTATTTTCCTGTCAGTCAAGGGGCAATCCCCCACCTTTTATCTTCCTGCAAACCAAGGGCCACACCCCATATTTATTTTCCTGTCAGTCAAGGGGCAACCCCCCACCTTTTACCTTTCTGCAAACCAAGGGCCACACCCCACATTTATTTTCCTGTCAGTCAAGGGGCAATCCCCCACCTTTTATCTTTCTGCAAACCAAGGGCCACACCCCACATTTATTTTCCTATCAGTCAAGGGGCAATCCCCCACCTTTTATCTTTCTGCAAACCAAGGGCCATACCCCACATTTATTTTCCTGTCAGTCAAGGGGCAATCCCCCACCTTTTACCTTTCTGCAAACCAAGGGCCACACCCCACATTTTATTTTCCTGTCAGTCAAGGGGCAATCCCCCACCTTTTATCTTTCTGCAAACCAAGGGTCACACCCCACATTTATTTTCCTGTCAGTCAAGGGGCAATTCCCCACCTTTTATCTCTCTACAAATCAAGGGCCACCCCCCATGTTTTATCTTCAGTAAAGGGGCAACTCCCCACTCTCGCCTTCCTGTCACCCAAGGGACGGCACACCACTTTTTGGAAAAAAACAGCTCTCTTGATTCTTCAAAAAAAAAAGGTGTTGATCCGATATGGACGCTAGGTAGAGGTTCACTCTATTCCAAGACATGGGTGGTAGTCCAAAGGGCGGTGTCATGACCCTCAAATCGAGTAAACTAGGAACCGTGAATTAGGTCACAAGGGACGGTGTCCCAGTGGTTACACCGGTTACTACTTTGGGGCGTAACAAACGGTATCATGAAACCTACCTCGGATAGAATTGGATCCAGGGTTTAAGTTGCTAAGGCCGATGTCATGCACAATACACCGGCCATTCAAAAGGGAACAAAAGTTGAGGACGGGGTGGTCATGATGCACTAATCCGAGGTTCTATACTTTGCAAGGACGATGTCCGGTTGATGGGTCCCATTTATCCCCTACATCGGTGTTCATGTCTTTACTCCCTTTTCACCTCGGAAATACGAAGATTCCGTATTTCTCTTGTGAAAAAGGAGTAAAGAGGGGCATCTGTGAACACCTATTTCGGTCCGACCCAAATGGAAAGGACACCGGTCCCAAATGTAAATATAACCGGTCCAAATTCCAAAAGGAGGGAACACCGGACCAGTTGTTGGAGTCCCTTGATGGCCGATGTCATGCACCTGGCAACGGAAGGATTGGTCAGTCCGGTCCCAAATGTAAATATAACTGGTCCAAATTCCAAAAGGGGGGAACACCGGACCTGTTGTTGGAGTCCCTTGATGGCCGATGTCATGCACCTGGAAGGATTGGTCAGTCCGGTCCCAAATGTAAATATAACCGGTCCAAATTCCAAAAAGAGGGAACACCGGACCAGTTGTTGGAGTCCCTTGATGGCCGATGTCATGCACCTGGCAACGGAAGGATTGGTCAGTCCGGTCCCAAATGTAAATATAACCGGTCCAAATTCCAAAAAGGGGGAACACCGGACCAGTTGTTGGTCCCTTGATGGCCGATGTCATGCACCTGGCAACGGAAGGATTGGTCAGTCCGGTCCCAAATGTAAATATAACCGGTCCAAATTCCAAAGGGGGGAACACCGGACCGGTTGTTGGAATCCCTTAATGGCCGATGTCGCGGATCTGACAACAAAAAGACGAGTGAGTCCGGCCCAAGTAAGAAACAACGATCTCGTGGGCGGACTCAGGTCGAAATATGTGCACACCGGCCGAGACAGTAGATCCGGACTAGGAGGAAGAACATCGCCCCTGTGATACTACCTTGAAGAGGCTCAACCGGTGTGAAGACACAGGTCCAGGTTCTTAAGAGGCCACATCGGATCAGTGGGGACTCCGTCCAACCGATGTCTTTGCTAACCGATGTCACAAATTTGACAACGGATAGACGAGGTCAGAAGTTTGTGCATGATGACCTGGAATCGCACTCCCCAAAAATGGCAGACAGGAAGGCGAAAGTGGACAATTAAAAAATGCCACACTGAAATCCTGCTCCCCACGAACAGTTAATGGCCAGGTTTACACACCACTACGTGTATGGGTGAGTAGGAGTTTTGGCTGTCCCAAACCCTCAGCCCATGACCTCAAGGCCCTATAAATGCCCCAGCCAAAGAAGCTACGGGGGTTGCGTTTTCGAGGGGCTGGTTGGCAAGGAAACTTTCCTCAAAATTCTCTCTGATTTCTTCGAAACCTTCTGAAGATCCCTCCTCACATGAAACTAGTAATCTGCTATAATCACCAATATAAGTCCTTTGGCTTTGGGAAGCTTGGAAATTCTCAGTACTCAAAGCTATTGCCCTTTTCATCGCCCCTACCCCGTACTCACACCGTCCTCACACAGAGTCCACCCCGTTCCAGTTCTTCACTGCCTCGCCCTGTTACTGCCTTCATTGCTCTTCCACATCGTCTTTACACAGTATCCAGTAACTTCGGATCAACTTCCCACAACACCGGTCACATTTTCAATTTTCAAGATTTGGATCCAACACCGGTCCATTGTTCCCGTCAGCGTGCAAGTCCGGAATCAGTCAGACACCATCGCCGCGTTTTCAGTTTTCAAGATTTGGATCTAACACCGGTCCACTGTTCCCGTTAGCGTGCGAGTCCGAAATCAGTCAGACACCATCACTGCGTTTGACTCGCACATCGGTTCTGAGCCCATCACACCGGTTCCACCCTGTTCCTTATTTCTTTTACTTTCAGTCTTTTATTTTCCTGTTAGTTCGCTATTTGTTGGTTATGGTTGTCTGTGTGCCATAGTTTACAATGTTAATATTTTTGTCCTTTTCCCTAACAAGCACATATAATAAAAATAAGTGATTTTGTATATGTTTTATTTTCCAGTCTAAAAATCCTTTTTTCTTTTTTTAAAAAAAATAGTGTCGTACGGGAACACTCCCGTCTACACAACCCTCTTAGGATTCGTGCACGTGCGAAGAATTTCGCCTTGTACGAGTTTTCCACTTCAATGACATTCATCAACATCACTCAGATTTCTTCCTAAAAATAATAATACTTAGAACTACATAACCCTGATTTCTTGATAATTCAAGAATACGTAGGAGCAGGACTTTAACTCCTGTCGGGCCCATCTTTCTTATTTCTTTTTTTTTTTGATTTATTTCCTCACTTTCATGTTTCTTTCATAAATGTTCTTCTTTTTGGTCGCTTCCATGAAAATCAATTTAGACGTGACGTCTTGTTGATTTCCCCCTAGTTTTTGCTCAAGCCTCGCCATAATTCATAGGGAAGGGATACTTAGGACGAGACGTCCCGCTTATCTCTTTCCTATCCCTTTTTTTTTATCCGAGAATGTCTAATTTAGGCGTGACGCCTTATTAGCATTCTCTTCCCCTCTCTGTCTCATATCGAAGTCGAGTTTAATTCGGATGAAACGTTCCATTGACCTCGCTTCGACATTCTATGTTTGTACAAGTTCTCCCACTCCATTCTATCGTTTTCAAAATAAAAATAAAGGGAAGAAATAAACCACCTTTTGTAAGGCTATTTGTGTTGCGCGTTTTCAATCTTGGTACTGTTTTTGACAGGCGATGTAGGGTGCTAATACCTTCCCTACTCGTAACCGACTCCCGAACTTGGATTTCAATCTTTAACCAGTGCTTTACTAAACTTAGTTTTTTTCCAATGTTTTTCCTATGGATAAAAACGTTGGTGGCGACTCCCTGTTTCATCCATCCTATTCTCTCTTTTTCGCCGCGCCGTCGCGATCCAGGTTGCGACAAGGTTTTAAACCCAACTTTTTATAATTGCCAAATTGGGACTAATAGGTGATATTTATGACATGTCCCTCTATTCTCGAGACTAAAAGTAAACCTTTCTCATGTCTTAATGTTGAAATTGTTATAGGCTCATTATTGCCCAAAACCCTTTTTATTATGTAAAAACAAGAGATGGTATTAGGGGTATGTGATTTGTGGTGTGTCTTGGTGGTGTTGATGTTGATCTCATATATTGAGAAAATATGTATATGCCTAAATCATGTTAGGAAAACATGAATGTCCACCACCATTGATGTGATATAATAACTTATAATGAAAAGCAAATGTTGTGGTTATATGACACACCTTGTGTGATAATGAAAATAATGGGGGGATAATTGAATGGCAATAGGTTACGTAAATTAATGAATTTGATATGATGTTGATGAGGATTAAAAGTGATGATGCCACACGTATTGAATGATAAATGTTAATGATGAATGAAAAGGGATGTTGTTATAAACATGCCCTTGAATAAGTGATGATTATCATTGATGATTGTGATAACATTATGATTAATGCAAGTATTGACTTGTATGTGTGAGATGTAATGATGAGTTGCTGAATATATGTTCTAAAATTCCTTGTTGGCTTCCATGCATGGATTAATGCTATGATACTTGATATGCTTTTAATTACCATACGTGGTTTGATGTAAATGTGAATATTGAGCCTTGAGGGGCCTTGTGGGTGATTGTATGCCAATGATAACAAAACTAAATATATAATATACGCCTAAATGAGAGGGTGAGAAATCCTTGCAAGCTTAAGGTTTGGCATATGCATTATTACATTTTGTATTCATGGCATGGCATAACATTGATTATGTGGTTGCGATCATAGTGAATCATCTTGCAGGACAATATGAGAGGGAGTACCCCATGCGTGGTGGCAAACCAATATATGAGTAAAGGTGGTTGCGATCACCAATATATTGAGAATGATGAACGTGATTGAGATCACGAGTATATTGAAAGGAGAAAGATCCTACAGGATTCTATGAGGGGAGTACCCCATGCATGGCGGGAAACCAATATGATATGATGAAGGTGGTTGTGATCACCAGTATGTGGAAATGAAATTGGTCTTGTGGGACTATGAAGCGAGTACCCCATGCATGGTGGGAAACCAATGTGAAATGAATGAAACGTGGTTGCGATCACAAAGAAAGCCTTACGGGGTTATGAAAAGGGAGTGCCCCATGTGTGGCGGGAAACCAATATGAATTGATTGATACGTGGTTGCGATCACGAAGAATACCTTGTGGGGTTATGAAAAGGGAGTACCCCATGCGTGGCGGAAACCAATATGAGATTGAATTATAAGTCGTTGCGATCACTTGAGATACCATGTGCGCATGGGTGATTGAAATGGATCCATTGCATATGCATTAAACAATTGACATATGCATTAGCCATAGGTATATGGCATTTGAGATGGAGATGACCCAAGAAAGATGAGAACCTCTTGAGAGAGTGTTAATTGAATAAAGATTTAATGACTTGATGTTGGTAATTGCGAATGCCCATAATGATGTAGGGCTATATGAATGTGTATGTGCTTGTGCTTGTGTTTGACATGAATTGTGAACAATGAGGCTTGTATGCCTAAATATGATATTTTGATAATGGTTTAATGAGGAATTTATAATTTATAGCAAAGCACCCATGTTGGTTGAATGCATGTACACATAATCACAATGTATTTATATTCATCATTTTGAATGTATAACTCACTCTCCCATGTTGTCTCCTTTTTAGCATTGTGATGCAAGATTATCATGGGATGAGATCGTTTCTTGGAACTAAAGCTTTCGAGGAAGGTAAATAGTTGTAATGGGAAGCCTTGGCCGACAACGACTATTAATTATGTTGTGATGAACGAATTGTTTACTGTGATAGTTGATAACCATTGATTTTATGATATTGTATCGATGACAATGTATATGGATGATGTATTGATATTTGGGGTATTGAGACTTATGCCCATTTGATAGATGAAATAATGCTGGATATGTAGTCCCTTTGTATAGGTACAAGTATTGATAATGCATAAGTTAAGGTTGAATTTCATGATAGACAATGAATGATATTTGGATGCTTGCTTGGTTGTGGCCTAATAGGCTTATATTATGAAATTGCACAATTGCTTGAGCCTTTTTCCATATCTTCATATATGGAACTAGGCGGTTGCCCCGTATACATATTCTTCTTTCGCTGTAAACTCAAATTATTTTGTATACATATGTGGGCGTTTTGATTAGCGATCTAGTTTATAAATTATTAAATCTCACTCTTCGATTATTTATGGTTCGGGTCTTGGTGTAATCTTTGTGGTGTTTTTGAAATTATTTTAAACGCGAAAGTTTACTCGCATTTTTATTAATTATTATCTTGATTACATCGGGATTCAGGTCCAGAAAATCGGGGTGTGACAGCGTATATCAAGAAGAATTATCGATCGGACGGTTAAAAAATGATTTCTTTTATAAAAAGTGACATTATCCTTTAAAAAGAAATATAATAAATAAGTTCACCAAATAACTTCATATTTTGTTAGAAAGTTTACTCAAAAGAACTTTATTAAAATGTTTTTATAACTTAGGCCCAACAAGGATTTATAAATTAAGTAAGAAGAAAAATGATGATGATAATAATAATAGTAATAATAATAATAATAATAATAATAATAACAATAATAATAAGTGGAGATTAGAGTAATGAATATTAGAAGATAAAAGAAAATCCTTGATGACAACTTTAGCAACCACTTTTGTGACCGCTTCAAGTATAAAGGAATAATAACTTTAGGAAATTAGGCAAGTACAATAAAATGAACTAAAGAAACTTAACTAGAAAATAAAGTTTGGAGTTAAATATTTTAATAGACTAAAAAGGCCAAGAACAAAAAGAAATAGACAATTGGACATTAATTTGAAGTAAGGTAAAGAGAAGGATCCTAATAAATTAGAGAACAAAGTTATTCATCTAATAAATGTAGAATTTAGAATCCTAACAAAATAAAATAAGGTTAGAAATTTAGGTAACCATTAAAAGAAGGAGAAAAAGAATTAAAAGAGTTTTTATATCTAGAAACATTAATTGAATAAGAAAGAATTTTTAGACTTAGATCTTAGAGTTATAATAAAAAGAAACAAGATTTTACTAGGGAATGAATTTTGAGTTTAAGCATTTTAATGAGCTAAGTATGCTAAATAAAAAAAAGGGGAAAGAAATAAAAAGGAATTTTATAATCATAGAGAAAGGACTTTAATAAATCAAGGAAAATATGCCTAAATAAGATAAATAACATCATTAGAAGTCTAAGATAAGAAATAGATGTTGGGAGTTGAAAATGCCAGTGGTCAATAAAACAAGTGACAAGAAACTTAGGAGATATTTATATGATGCATGACATATACAATTAACTAAGTAAGAATGATTTAAGAACATGACGTATATGAAATAAACGATTAAGCTTTAGAACATTAGTCGCTAAAAAGGGTAAAAGATATAGAAAGGATTTTAGACTTTAAACCTTGAACTAGTAATAAAAAGAAGTAGAATGACTTATAAATTAACTAGCAAATAAATAACATTTGAGTAAGTCCATAATATTGAAGAGGATTCTAGATTTCTAGGAATAATTTAATGACATAAAGAAAATAAACTCTAGTTGACTAAAAGAATACAACTGAGGAAACCAATTTGTTAATATAATTAGAGCTAGTGAGAGCAAAGGAAAAGTAAAAAAGCTAGTAACTAGAATTTTAGGAATAATACTAGTCACAAAGGATTAGTAACCCATTTTGTGGCCAAGGAAATAAGGAAGTAATCACACATGATTAAATAGGTAAGAGAGGAATGACTTAACAGCGTACAAAGGAATGAGTCAAGTACATATTACAAATATTAGGAACTATTGAAGAATAAAAATCGATAATAAGGTAATAAAAATATACGCTAAGGAAGTTTAACAAATGTAGAAACACCAATATTAATAGAGCCTAAGAACCAACTTAAATGACATGAAAAAATCAAACGACAAATAAAACACTTTTCCTTCTAAACACTTTCTCCAAAAATAGAATTTGTGCACTACTTTTCCTTCTTCATTTCATAATCCCACATCACTAAAAGGCCTTCATTTTTACATTGTTTCTTGGAGCTGTACTTTAGGAGTCAAGAGGCTAAACCTTGCATTTTCAAGAAGCTAAGGACCTTGCACGCTTTTCCTCTCTTGTCCGTGAACACTGCCTAAGGTAGGGTGGTATGTGCTCACTCTAACTCTTTATTTCACATTCATGGTGTAGTGTGGATATCCCTAAAATCCACACCTTGGTACCTCCTTTGAAAATCTCTATTTTATGGCCTTGATCATGAAAATCACTTGCAAAAATTTATGTCATCTTGGGTGGTACCATGGCTGCACCATGGTCATGCTAAATCTTTAAATTTTGTGAGATAAAATTATGAATTGTTCAATTTTAAATGGTCTTGCTCCTGCAAATTTTTTTTTAGTGCATGCATGTTTAATCCACTAAGTAATAAGCCATAAAATCATGGTTCCTTAAGGCTTAAAGTAACATGACCCTCCGCCGTGGTTTAGTACAAATTTTGGTCAGCCTTGATAAAATTGCCAAAATCACTTACATGTTGTTAAAAATGTTAAAAGAATGAGTTTTTCTTTTAAATTAAGTGGCTGCATGTTATACCTTTTATTTCCTGGGATTTAAATGGACCAAAATGCTTGAAAATGACTTTTAAGAGTTGTAATTTAAAGTGTATGTTGTTGTTGAAAAAGCTACCTTAGACTTAATAACTTTAACTTAGAGATTTTCACAGGAAAAATTTATTCTTAGTAACTTAGAAATGATAAGGAACATGCCTAATTAAATCTTTAATCTTTGATAAAGAAAAAATAATTTAAATATGATTTTATTCAATTCTGGAATTTTTGGTGAATTAAGTGATTAAATGCCTACATTTGTGACAATTATTTTATATGCTTAACTTAATGAAATTAGCTTATGGATACATGGATAAAATATGGTTTTCAAGTGGCATGTTATGATTGCTTTTTGGTATGTTTATAATTATGGGAATAATGATAAATAGTTGTATAAAATGTTGTGTTGGAAAAGAATTAAAAAGGGACTCGAGTATAGGCGTGAACAATAATCAGAAACGGTTAAAAACGTATTTACGTGAGCAAACGAGGAAAAATGGCCAAACTTTTTGGGATGTGTGTTTTCTAAGATATGAGGTGAATTTTGGAGTAGTGGAAAATTACCCATGTGAGGAAAATTGGCTTGAAAAATATTTTACACGTTGGTTGTCCTTAAACGCGTTTTTATAGAAGCTAAAACAACGAAATTTGGCACCTTAATGCAATTTCGTGTAAAATTGGTTTTTGAGCAAAATTAATATTTATTCTTATTGTAATTAATTAATATAAAAAAGTTAAACACTTTTGGCTTTGGAATCACCTAATTCGGAGTTTTCTAGATAAAATACGACGAAAACAAAGTTTTTGATAAACGATAAGAAATAGCAATTTTATGACTTTTATTGACTTATAGAAAAATTTCCCCTCTCTAATAAAGTTTAGAATGGTTTTTATTAGTTGAAATAAAATATTTTTGAAATATTTTAGTAGCTCTAAAATTTAAGGCCAATATATCAAAGTTTCGTAATAAATCAATACGACGGGACAAACATCGTTAAAAGGCCCAAAATGTTATAAGGAATGCCAAGCATTTTTATGTTCACTTTTCTCTAAAAGATACTTAATATTTTCAAAGTAATGACTTATTGTAGAAGTGAGAATAAAAATGGTCAAAGAATTATTATAAAATTATTTTTACAAAGTTTTCCTTAAAAAGAATTTAGAAAATTAGACGAATAGAGTCTTGAAAAACTTTTCGTACAAAACGCATGGTTTAGGTCTAGCCTCAATGATCTTAAAGAAAAATTTTTAGGTGGCACCTAGACTCTGGAATGTAAGAGTACTTATTAGAAATTTTCATGATAATTGGTTTTTAGCGCTTTAAGGATAAGTACATTGGATAAATGAGATTCCACCTAGTACTCGAGCACCTTCAAAATGAAATGAGTAGATTTCATACTGCATATGGAGTATAAGAAGGGATGATAAAATGATCCCCTAAAGCATATAGTGATGGGTACACTGAGGAACCTCGGCGTTCCGACCCTGCCAGAGGTCTTGGGAGTATACCGGAGTGGGCGTCCAACAGTTCAGAGTCGCACCTGAGACCGGATAATCCATGGCAACTCTGGGATACTTCGACTAAAGAGTGAATATTTTTGAAACCGTGGAATGCTTGTTCTGCTGAGATGTGATTGGCCGTTGTTGATGATAGGACAGCGTGCCTTACCCTTTTATGGAAATAAAATGAGTCGAGCTTCGGCCACTCTAGTTAGGCAGGAGGATAAGGTGGGATTGTTATGCATATGGATATTGATATGTGAGGTTGATGAGTGGGAGTTGGGCTCTATTGCATGCTAGAATTTAATCAAGATAAATCATAATGAATTGAACACATACATAGCATCTATAATTGTGTGACAGACTTTGTTAGTGTATGTTATCTTCATGTATGCTCTTAACTTTGGTGAGTGTATTAATATATGTTGTCTAAATTTCTTTGTATATGTTTAATTATATATCTGTGGCTACCCTTTCCTGTGAGACATAAGAGCTTATACTCACCCCTTTTGTGTTGTGTGTCTACTTTCCTTTTTTGTGATTATCAGCCCAAGGTAAGGGTGAGCACGAGTAGGACCTGGACTACCTGCAGTAGTGGACTTTAAGTTTTGGACATAGGTTGTTTATACGCACAGTTTGTGTTAAGACTGTTGTAGGTCTCGACATTTAGTTTTATGTTATGTTATTATTATAGTAGTTGTTATTGGGAGCCTGCGAGCCCCATACCTTTTGAGTACACTATCATTATGGAGAATGGATCTATGTTATAATGTTTATTTGAACTATGTGTTAATGATCATCTGTAAAAAACTCCTATTCTTCAAAATAACTTGTGACTCCTTAATTAAGTAGGACGTTTCAATGTAGGAATTAGTTCTAGTTAATCGAGGGTGTCACAAACTTATTGTTTGCTTGTATTTTAGCTTGATTTATTGTGGTCCCGATTTTTCTATACCAACTTTATTCTTTGCTTATTACAACCTCGGATCAATTTTTTATTTTCATAACTTAGAATTTCTTTGCTTTCTTCGTTCTTTGTAATGATATCCGAACTTCATTTCTTCGTATAATGTGCATAAAGTGTTGACTTGCGTAACCATATTTCCTATTTGATTTTAAAATACCCGCTCTAGAGGCTTTGATAATCACTTTAGAATTTAGCTTTAAGTAACCACACTTGGGGCTTAATAACTTCTCCAGGGTTTTTCAACCACTCCGGGTTTTAAATTTAATAACCACTCTAGGGTTTTTCAACCACTTTGGGGTTTAAATTACTTAACTACTCTGGGGTTTAAATTACTAAACCTCTCTAAGGTTTTTCAACCACTCCGGGGTTTAGATTACTGATTATTTAGATAGTTTAACCAAAAATAAAATAAGAGACTTTTTTTCTAAATTGATTTTCTTTATAGATGAGCACCCCGGCTACAAGCCTCGTTATAAACCTCCTAGGTAAAACCATGTGGGAAAAAACCTCAGTAGGGAAAGGGAGTGTATGGCTTATGATGTCGGTTAGATATAATATATACGAAGGTTCTTCACATACCACTTGTTTTTAAACACTTTGTCTTATGTTTCCAAAAGATAAGCTTCTCTTGGGGTGACCTCATTCACTCGATATGGGCTTCCCATGTAGGTGTGAGTTTTCCTTGATGTGCCAGATGGTTTCCAACTTATGCTTTTCTCAGGTCTAAATCGCCGACGTTAAATATTTACTTCTAAACCTTCATATTGTAACATACTACGACTCTAGCCTTAATTGCTTGATCCAGGATAAAGGCTGCCTCTCAAACTTCGTATAACAAGTCTAACTCATTTCTCAGTCTTGAATCGTTGTTTTCTTTATTAAATTGGTGAAGCCTTGGTGAGATTTGGTTGATTTCAACCGGTATTACTGCATCTACACCATACACCAATCGGAATGTGGTCTCTCTTATAAATAAATAGGGAGTGGTACGATAGGCTCAAAGGACATGGCATAGCTGATTGGCCCACTCTCCTTTTGCCTCTCCAAACCGCTTCTTTAATCCTTTCAAGATTTCCTTGTTTGCCACCTTGGCTTGCCCATTTGTCCGAGGATGTTCTACGGACGAAAAGACTTGTCAAATTTGGAGTCCTTCAAGGAGACTTTTGAACTTAGCATCTGTAAACTATGTTCCGTTGTCAGTAATAACCCTACCTAGAATACCAAATCTAGTAATCATATTTTCATACAAAAACCTACGAGTTCAGGCAGATATAATATGTACTACTTCCTCTGCCTTAATCCACTTAGTAAAGTAATCCACTATAACTATCAAGTATTTAACTTCTCCTGGTGCCTTTAGGAAAGGACCTAGGATATCTATCCCCCATTGATGGAAAGGCCATCGGGCAGCTGATGTGAAAAACTCTTCTGCTGGAACGTGATGTTCGTTGCTGTTCTTTTGACAAGCGTCACACCTCTTAACATATTTGATGACGTCCTTAGTTAAAGTAGGCCACCAATATCCTTCCCGTAGTATCTTCCTTGCTAAACTCCTTCTGCCATAGTGGTGACCATACGTTCCTTTATGCACCTCGGCCATTACTTTATCTATCGCTGCTTCATTTAAACATTTTAGGTATGAAGCCGATATTCCTCTCCAGAACAAGTTTCTATCAACTAAAACAAAATTTGGTAGCTCTTTCTTTAAGTTTTTCTTCGCCAATGGATCTATTGGGAACTGTCCGCTCACCATGTACTGAATGATTGGTATCACCCAGGAATTATTAGGACGGGCCTGAACTTGATGGCACAGACTTTTATTAGAGCCGATATACTTGGCGTGGCCAAGGTACTTTGGATAATCGTTATTATGGATCCTACCTTCTTGGTGCTTACCAAAGAAGACAAGATATCGGCTCTGACGTTGTCCTCCCTTGGTACATGCTTGTACTTAATCTTGATAAAATTTCCCTCTAACTCTTTTACCTTAAGAAGGTACTACTATAGTAGTGGTTCCTTAGCTTGATTGCTACCGTTATTTGTGATATCACTAACTATGAATCATTGTAAAGGATGACGATTTTGGCTCCTATATCCAAGGCCACTCTTAGTCTTACTAAACAAGCCTCGTACTCCGCCTGATTATTTGATATCTTGAAATCAAATCTGAGGGTGATCTCCATGCTTACTCCATCCTCACTTTCAATGACCACTCCAGCCCCATACCCTTTTGCATTCAAGGAGCCATCTACATAAATTATCCAGTGCTCTTGTAGTGGTGTAGGTGCCTCACCAGTTAGCTTTGTTACAAAATCTGCTAGGAATTGTGCCTTTATAGTCGTTCTAGGTTCATAAGAGATGTCAAACTCTGAAAGTTCAGTAGCCCACTTAGTCATCCTTCCTGCTAAGTTTGTTTTGTCAAAGACTTCGTAGGGGAAGGTCATTCCAGACTATAATTGGATGTGCATGAAAATATTGTCTTAAACATCAGGAAATCCACATTAAAGCCAAAGCAGCCTTTTCCAGCTTCTGATACTGGTTTTCTGACCCTTGAAGCACCTTCCCCACAAAGTACACCAGCTGCTATCCCTTCATCATCTATTTTATAAGTATTGATCTGATGGTTTCGTCAAACACAGAAAGGTAGAGGAAAAGCTGCTCACCGAGGTCAGGCTTTGTCAACACCGATGGGTTTCCCAAAACTTCCTTTAGACTTTGAAAGATATTCTCGTGTGCTTGTCCCCATTCAAACACTTCATTTTTCTTCAACACCTTATACAACAGAAGTGACCTGTGTACCATTTTTGGTATAAACCGGGATAGCACAACAACCTTCCCATTTAAAGATTGAACCTTTCTAACATTTGTTTGACTCTAGAGTTCTCAAATCACTTTACACTTGTCTGAATTAGCTTTGATTCCTCTCTAGTTAACATGAAGCCTAAGAACTGCCCTGCGGGAAGTGCATTTTAGTGGATTTAACCATATATTATACATCTGAATTCTTTGGAACACCTTTCTTAAATCTTCGACGTGTTCTCCACCAACCGGGGCTTTTGCTCTAATATCATCTACACATACTTCCATTATTTTGGACCTCATTCTTTCAAAATCTCTATTCATCATTCTTTGGTATGTGGCTTCAGCATTCTTAAGCCCAAATGGCATGACTATGTAACAAAATACTCCCTTGTCATTGATAAAAGCAGTCTTCTCCACATCATTCTTCCACATCAAAATTTGATTGTAACCAGAGTAGGCATCCATAAAAGATAGGAACTGGTATCTCGAAGAGTCATCCACCATTTGATCAATACTAGGTAAAGGATATAGGTCTTTTGGGTCACACTTGTTTAGATTTGTAAAATCTATATAGATCCATCACTTGCCATTAGCTTTCTTCACTATAACCACATTGGAGACCCGAGAAGAATATTGAACCTTTATAATAAAACCGGCTTTCAACAATTCTTCTGTTTGTTCACAGGCCGCCAGTTACTTTTTGGGCTCTAACCTTTTCTTCTTTTGAGCCATTGCCTTTGACTCTGGATACATTGCCAGCTTTTCGCAATAGAAATTAGGATCAATGCCAGGCATATCTGTCGTAATCCATGCAAATAGGTGTTTAAACTCCCTCAACAATTTTACCAACCGCTCCTCCATTCCATCTTCCGAGGAATCATTAATTTCAGTACTTCTGGCGGGGTCTTCCTCTAGTGGAACCTTTTTGACTCCTTCCTCTTGCGTGGGCCTTTTAGGGTTTATTAGATCAGCTATCAATTCCTCCCTTGGATGTAGGTCAATTAAATTTACTGACCCTAGCACGGTTCCTCCGTCATTCAACCTTTTTCTCTTAATCGATTCCTCTACATTGGTTATTTAGACATTGAGGTTGTAACAATACCTTACAATTTGTTGATCTCCTATGATAGAAGAAACTTGGTTGTCTTTGTTAATAAACTTTATCAATAGATGAGGTGTTGATACTACTGCTTCCAAAGCGTTAAGAGAAGGTCTTCCAAGGATCTCATTGAAAGAGGACTTTATATCAATGACCAATACTCGAGTCTGTACTATCCTGGACCCCAACTCTCCTTCAGATGTCAATCTCGTATCCAAATAGTCTTTTGTGGGCTGCTTGGCTCCATTGAATGCCGTCAGATCCTGAGTGTAAGGTTGCAAATTGGAGTCTAAAAGTCCCATCTTCTTAAAACACTCATAAAAAATCACATCACATGAGCTTCCCTGATCCACTAAAATCCTCTTGATTGTTTTGTTGGCAATAACAACTTCAATTACTACTACGTCATCTCCCCCTGGAATGGTTGGACCGTAGTCATCATCTGTGAATACGATAAACCCTAAACCCTGAAATGTTGTCTCTTTTATTGGGTCTTATTTATAACAGCTTCAATTTTTGAGAGTAGGATGACAGACTCTTAGAGTTCCAGGAGAACTTTCATGATCTCTTAATATAAAGCTAGGAGCTTTTTTGCCCGTTCCCTGATAGTAGATATGGGAACATTAAGAGGTTAGGAGGAAAAGTTTAGTCTAAGAAAATATTAAGGACTAGAAGGAGGATAAAGGATGTGTCAGTGATTAAAGAAGGACAAAGATAGATTAATAAGAGAGAGAGGGTTATTTAGATCTAGTGTGAATAACTGGTGTTATTTTCTACTTCTGATAATTGTGATTAAAAATGGATAATGATGATTCATGGTGATTGAGGCATGAACTGAGTGATGATTTGTTTAAGTGTTTAATTTACATTTACATCCTCTTAATATTTATGTGGCTTGATTTAAAAGATGATTTATTCTATATTTATATAAGTTCAAGAACATTTAGTTGTCTGATGATTAGAAATATTTAGTAAATTATTAGAACAATTGTTTAATTATTATCAACAATCACTTAATTATTAATAAATTGCTATGCAATAAACAATTTCTTAAATATTAGCTATTCGACTAAGAATCAGTCCATAACTAATTATTTAATGAACGGTTAGCTAATCAATAATTATTCAATAGATGTTTATTGATTGATCCTTTAAAAATTTTGATTTACCAATTTTCTGATTTTTAGTGATTAATTTTTAGTTAATTTAGTTAAAGGATAAAATATTGTCAGGTCCCCTGATATGAATTGTGGGACCCGACAGATGATTTAGCTTTGATATTTTAACTTTAGATTAGCAACCCAGTAGGAAGATTAATTCTATCTGGGCCTCATAATAAATCGAGGATGTCTGACTAAACACGATCGATCGGCCTGAACCTCGACCATCCTCCATGCCCGATCGTGGGTATATTTCAGGATACCTGATGGTGTAGCAGTTAGTCCTAGCAACTCATTTTAGCAAAATAAAAATCATATTGAAGAAACCAACCCTAACTTAGACCTCCTCAACTTTGTTTCTCAAAGAAATGATTAATTCAAATTAGATTTATAATCCTGGTCTAGACACCTTTAGTGTTTTAGGCCTAACTTTTTTGTATAAGCTTAGAATTAAATGATTCTGGTCCCAAATTCTTTGTTGTAAAAAGATCTACGATCTGTATCTCTGACCCTGAACTCAAATTCCCTCTCTGTCACCCTGAACTCATATCCGGTTCCTTTGGAAATTCATAATTTATTCATACGACCTTGGATTTGTGCAAACCCAATCTCAAAATCTCTGTAACAAAATTCTCTACATTTTTTGTGAAGGTATCGTAGACAAAATCATCCCCAAATGGTACATTATTCATAATGTACACTTTTAAAAAAAAATTGTATCTCCCTCATACGGCATCAGAATGTCTCTATTCTTTTTTCTATGGTTCCGTACCAAGGATATCTATAAACTTCATGAAGGGCATCAAAGCTAATTCTCTACCAATTTTTCCTAGGAAATTTATTTTCCTCACAAATTTATTTCCATCACAATCTGGAGCAGTTTTCACGTACCATACCTTGTTTTAAAGAGGAGATATAGATCTACAACTTTAATGTTGATTATTTTATTCAATTTGTTTCAAAAAAGTATCCAAAAATTAACGCTAAAAGGAGCATGAAAATCTGTCCAAGTAAAAAAGCAAGATACCATGCCTAGCTATACCTCCCCCAAGACCTTACTTCACTTCATCATTATTCTGCCTCCTCTAACCTCACCACTCTAGCAGCCAATTAAAATACATGAAAAGTATTCTCACCTTACCTAGCACCATCCCTCTCTATCATTCAAGGCCAAAGCTCCCATAAACCACTATCACACTTCAAAAAATTTCCACTTCTCTTCCATTTTCTTAAGCTAGTTGTGAGCTTCCTCCCACCATGCAGCCCTGTTTCTTCTCTTTTCTCATTATCCAAGAAGTGCACCCCTACATCTAAACTCCGTAGATATTCCCTCACTTGGTCAAGACTCTTCTTGGCTCAAGAGGTAAGACTTTTACCTTAAACTCCTAAATCCGTATCCATCTCTTTTCCAATCAATTTTCTAGCAACATGTATATCCCTTGATCATGTTTCTTTTTCTGGTTTGGGTCCCAAAAACTGTGACTTCTTGGTTGTTTTTGGGGTTTGCATGTCGACTCTTAGGTTTCATGATGTAACACCCTGAAAATAGGGGTAAATTTTTCATGATTTTAAAAATAATTATAAGTAGAAGAAAATCAATATATACATAGTATCAAGTAATTACCCCGGATCATTAAATGACCTATCTCATATATGACGATATGAATAGGTATCAGAGTGCTCCTTGGACGATTAGACTCGAGACCGTCACAAGGGAAAAGCGAAAGATGTAATTAAATTTAAGAGTTATTAAAATATATACAAAAAAGGATGAAAGATGCCTCATCAATTTGTTAAACATTAGAAATATGATTTCATAATAATAATTCATTTCCATGATTTAAGGGTTCCAAAACAAGCAAGAAAATGGAACAAAGAAGCCAAAAATGAGAAAACTGGGTTCAGAGGAACTTGCTTGAGCGAGTCTCCATCTCGTTTGAGCAAGATCCACAGGGGTCGCTTGGGCAAGGCAAGTGATCGTGAGCGAAAACGCCCTAGAACCAAAATCACGCTCACTCGCTTGAGCGAGTGCTACTCCAAAGACCATTCGCTTGAGCGGAAGTGGTCCAGAACCATTCTGCCTTAATTTCGCTTGAGCGAGGCGAAGCTCGGCTGAGCGAATTGCTTCCAGAAGCACATACCTGATACATAATCATCTCGCTTGGGCGAGATACCAGTTCGCCTAAGTGAATCTCGCCCAGAAACGATTTTATACAGCTCTCGCTTGAGCGAAGATGAGCCCGCTCGAGCGAGAAACATCCAAAATGAATATACCAAGTGCAGGGTCATCTCGCCTAAGCGAGAACCAGTCTCGCTTCAGCGAGATTAGGCCAGAGGCCATATAACTGACACAGGGGATTCTCGCTTGAGCGAGATTACCAGACCATGCGTAGAAACAGGTAAAATCTCATAACTTCACATACCAAAACCCATACTAAGCAAAATTGATCAAATTTAACATATCATATACATCATCTTAGGCATTTAAAACTTATTCCAAGTAATCATACTCAATGATCTCTATTCTAACTCATGAATCATATCATAATTAAGCCTATCACCTTATATACTTTATAAAACTAAGATTCTCATATAATACTTCATTCATTCATCAAAATTAGAAGTAATTCACATTATATTTATCATTCGTACATTGACAAGGTCACTAATGAAAATAAGCCATACACACAAGGGTCTCATTTTCCTACATGACCTCCCAAGTTCATTATTCGTCATATCTAATTACAAAATTGAGCATATGTACACCATATACTCTACAAAATGACAATATACCGGCCAAGGCTCACCCACTTCCCTTCCACATTTACCTTCATCAATACTCGACCTCCAAAAGAGAAGGGTTTACATCCCACCTACAATAAACTTAAAATGGCAACTAGGAGGTGAGTAACAAAATCCAAATGTATCAAAGTCATACATTATGATGATATCCATACATACTCACATATGATACACTTCACACGAAACATCATAGTTTCACTCATATACTATATTATTCATAGTAACATATTACATACTCAAGAAATACATCCACAACGCACATATTCAAATCATTGGTATTCTCAACAACATCATCATACACATAATGTTAGTACCACATTTTTTCCTTCTTTATTTCTCAATCATCCATCGCCACTACGGGCTTTCAACTAGGTATATCTCTGGCTATATGCAAATGCTCTTATAGCTAATGTATATGCACAAAGGAATTATTATCAAATGCAGATCCGACTGTGGGAAACAACAACATACTAAATATGGGACAAGCATAGGTGTGCTGCTATGCCCCTACTACAGTAGAAAAAATTGTGTACACATATACCTCAATCCATGCATGCTCAACAACATACTTTTACTGGTACCAAACCACTCTCGCCCATCTGTAGCACTAGTCACCCTGTGAGTTGCGGATCTATAATCGTGGCCTTACTTGCCACAAGTGCTACGGGCCCCTCCCAAACACACATCGAGAAAGCCGTGTCCCATCGGACACTGAGGTAACTTGCTCATCACAGAGCCGCCCGCCCACTGGGCCCGCCATAGAGGGTGCCTCATCACCAAACTATGAAATACAATAATATACCCGTGCACCAGGTCGCCCTCCCACTGGGCCCGCCTAGTTGAACCCCTAACATTCCACATAAACAGCGTATGATATGCCATGGATGCAAATACCAATCAATGCATTCTCACTCTATGCATCCTATCATGCCACTCCACATTCAACAGTTTACCACAACCACTTAGTGGATTTTATATACTTATCATTTTCAACCATCACCAATTCTTATTGGATTTCATATACATCAGTAGTTAGTGGCAATCATTCTTTATCAATTCATACATCATAGGATGTTCAATAACATATCAATCAATACAACCATGGTCATCAAGCCATTCACAACAATTCTCATCAACATGAGTAAAGTTTCATCACAAACAACATCCCAAAACACATGTCACATAGCATCAATTACTCTAAATGCATTTTAATCATATAATCATCAAATCATCCATTCAAGCCAAACTATCAATACACAATTATATACACACATCACTAATGGATGAAATCATGCATTTAGAATAGTTACCCCCTCCTACCTCAAGAGAAGTAGTAATCAACGCGGTCCGATGGTTCTGCCTCGTCGATGGAGTTGTTTTCTATATTGTACAATATACCACACAATCATTTTCTATTCAATCACCAAGACTAAATGTTTATATTTACTTGGTCTTTATATCACTTTAAATTCTTAAACCTCATTTATTTCATTAATTCCACCACAACCACCATGGGTTAGGTGTCCAAACTCATTATTATGCATTATTAATATCAAACCCATTATTAGGTTCCCACACCAATGGTTCCCAACAACCATTATCAATTATTCACCATCATTAATGGTCATTACTCGTCCTAAATAACGTATCCCATCAATAATAAATACACATTACCCATATTTCTCATTCCCCCAATTTATAGGGTTAGGGTTTCATTAAAAAACCCAACAACCATCACAAATGTTCATCATTTCCTATCATCTTTATGCCATTTTTGTGTACAACATTATGCCCTCATAAAACTCACATTAAAATACCCCACCTAGGGTTTCTAATCATAAATGCTTCCCATTCATAACCCACATGTATTAAACTCTCTCCCAACAACCATTACCCAAAACCTAGGGCTAGAGCTCAATAAAAGTGATGAGGAAACCTTACCTCAAGCCAAAAGAAATGAGCTCCAAGAATGGGGAAGGAAGGACATGAAAATAGAGTGGGAGA
Source organism: Clitoria ternatea (assembly GCA_037962975.1). Classification (NCBI taxonomy): domain Eukaryota; kingdom Viridiplantae; phylum Streptophyta; class Magnoliopsida; order Fabales; family Fabaceae; genus Clitoria; species Clitoria ternatea. Next base: position 113,296,723 of record CM075671.1, read on the forward strand.
GGGGAAGCTTCAAAGCACCAATTATCTCTTCTAAGCTTAAAGCAACTAAAATGGATGAAGGAGGAAGGGCACCCATACTTGCTAGGGTTTTCTTTTTAGAAGAAGAAGAAGATGAAGTGGTAAAGAGAAAAGAGAGTGTGAAGGGATAAGAAGAGGTAACATGAGTAGGAGAAGGGAAAGGATTTTTGGCATTTCATTATAGTCCCTTCACTTAATATTCTCCATTTTAAGTCTAACAGGATCTCATTCAGGCTCAATACTTTATCTAAAAATTATTTCGAATACATATTCGGACTCCTAATAATATTCTTAACAGCCCTGACCAATATCACCTCACTCGGAGATACTTGGTCCGACACCCATATTTTAATCGGGCTTAATTTCAGCTTATTCGGCTCTAATAAATTATAAATAATCCTCATGATCTAAATTTAATTATTTTCAATATTTTGGGACATTTATTAATCCCACGTATAAGTATTCAACATTTACTCTCCTTATTTAATTATTTATATAAAATTTGGGATGTTACACGTGAAAGGATTAGTAAAAAGCAGCTTCAAAACGGAAAATGATTCGGAGGTGAATGAGGAATAAATGATAAATTATCCCCTTAATATAGATAAATCCTAGGCTGTTTGGTGGCTGGCCGTGACCCCTCTAGGTGACTAAAATTTTTGCATGTCATTATCTAGAGATGTAAGGATAATCCATGGCAATTGGCGATGAGTTTAGTAATCGGAAAAGTTTTTGGACAAGCCACCTTTTTCCTTCTCCCAAAACCTTGAGGGAACCATGAGGTACAGGGGGTTCTGCCTCAATTTGGTTCAGTTTTAATTTTGCTATATTATTCCTTTAGTGTTCAGAATCGTTATTTCAAGTTTCGTCACCATCCGGTGGTTAAATTAGGAAATAAGCGATTTTTATTCTTGCTGCAAGTTTCAATCTTATTTTGTGCAATTTACGCGGTTCGGTAACTCGCGTAAAAGGTGTAGAAAGATTGTTAACTTGCTAAAAGAAAATTTCTAATATAAAATTTTTACGTGAATTGTTGAACGTTAAAAAGTGATTTAAGCGCGGTAAAGATCTTTGATATGGTTATATATAAATATATTATTTGTGACTTGATGTAATTTGTATAGTTCTATTCGGTAGGTCTCACTAGCTTTAGGAGAGATTGATCGACTAGTGTGTCAGAAAATAAATGGGCTAAATGTATTCTGACTTAATATCACTAAGTTTCATATTAAATTTTCTAATGCCACCGATAACTTAAGAAATTATCAAAGGGATTTTCTTTGTGATTAACAAAAATATTTATAGATCAATATAGTTAATTCAATGATTTAGTTTTCTTAATCACAAGTAATTAAATTAAAAATGACATGTTAGTGTATTAGAGAAAAAAAGAGCTTTTTCTTGAAGAAAGAAAGAATTTCTTTTCTTAAAAAGAAATTAGTGACCCTATGAATTATAATAAAAAGAGAGATTAGTTATCATGAGAATAAATTAGAAATTTAATACTATAGAAGATTTTGTATTAGTGTAATATAAGAAAAATGATGTTAAGAAGTAGTATCAAAAGTCAAGAAAGATTAAAGTGGAACAAGTTATGAATGAGAAATATTTATAGGCAAATACGGCATTAGCATTAAATGAAAGGGGAGAGAAGGAAATGTTATTGGTTAATAGTGATATAATAAATGAAGAACTAAAAGGATATTACTGATGATAAAATATATAAGAAGGAAGCATATTAGAAACTCATTCGATAATTATTTGATGTGAAGAGAATAAAGGCAAGTTACTTAAATGGTGGAACTAATTTAGTTAGTTAATGAAGAAAAATGATAACTTACTTAGTAAGGATTTAAGTCCCATGTAGGAGTAGGAGGTTCAGACACTTAGAATTAGAGTAATACATGGATGCATAAATAGGTAATTAGTACTTGAAAAATAGACAATTGAGAGGCACATAAAGAATTAAATCAATTGATAATATACTTTTAATGATGAGCTAGATTAAGGAAAATGTGTAATTATGTGGACTAGATTAATGGCAGAGTAAAAATAGATGGACTAGTATGTAGAATCATAAGGTGAGTGCTTACGGCTAGTTGTCTATATAAGTTTGATTTCAAGTGAAATTAGAACGTGTAACAATTACTAAGACACAGAAGATAATGAATATTATGTAGTGTTGCATAATGATTGTTGTGTAATGATGATTTAAATTTGTGAATATAGATGTATATGTGTAGATTGTGTGAAATATTTGGTGAATGTGACGTGATAAATGATAAATTGTATGATGCATTAAGAATCAAATAAAAAGAAATAGATTGAACAAAATATGAGAAGGAATGTATGAAGATCGGTATCGATAAAGGTCCCGAGACGACTGAATTATGAAAAATATGAAGAAAGGATCTGATAGGATCGATAGGCGCTGTGGTGCTAATATACCCCATGGTTTTCTAAAAATGTGAAATTTTGTTTCATTTCAAAATATCGGGCAAGACATGCTATGAATTAAGAAAATGTGAAAAAAAGAAATATCAATAAAGAATACATCTAAGACTTAATGGAAAGGACCCAATGTTAGAAATGAAAAAGTCATTGAAAAGACCCTGCCGAGGATCAATAAAAAAATAAATGAAACTATGAGTCATGCATCATACATGGAGGATAAGGGTGGAAGGCTGAGTAACTCCCTGAAGCATATAATGATAGGTACACTAAAGAACAACAATGTCTCGATCCCCTGAGGGTGGTCTCAAGAGTATACCGGGGGTGGACCTTCAATGGCTCAAATTCGTGCCCAAGACTGAACTACACGTGGCAACTTTGGTATACTTTGACTCAAGACGAGTGTTACTATGACCATGTAGTGCCCATTGTAAGCTATGTTTTGGATCCATGATTGATAGGGTTGTGTGTCCTTACCGTTTTGTTAAAATAGAACGAGGCAAGCTTTGGTCGCTCTAGTTGGACAGGGGGATAAGGTGGGATTATGGTAGATGTTATATTATGGTTGATGAGGAGAAGATGGGCCCATGTGAATCATATTGGCTAAGGATGCTAAATCAAAGAAATTAAACTCATGCATTACATTGTTATCTATGAAAAATTATGACCCCTTGTTATTGGACTATGATTATATAAGTACCAGCAATTTTGAGAGTGGAGTGAAGGGTGGTAATGGTCAGTTAAGATTAAGAGAAGTGAGACAACTTAGAATAAACTTACTAGGGACCCCAAAGAAAGTGAGAGATTTCGATTCTAGACTTGTTTAATTTGTGTGGGGGTAGGTGTTAGAGATGACACCTTCCCAATTGTTATGGAGGTGGAAACTCACCTTATAACTAATTTTTCAAATTCCCAGTTAAACACGCTTACAGGACGAGAAGTTCCTTACACAGATAGGACCAACCGGGTCTGAGTCACTTACCTGTGATCCTCGAGGCACCCGATGAGATCCCAGTGGAGTTACCTCCCCAGCACCTACCAGAGCTAGAGCAACCTTACGATGAGGATCTTGAGGTCATTGAGAGTATAGTTTGTCAATACAGAGACCTTCCACGTTCTCTTAGTGTGGAAGTGTTAAAGGAGATTGGTGGGAAAGGAACAGCCCTCGTAGCAGAGCCCTAGAGTTTTCACCCATTACTAGAGCTACCTACAGTACCTAGACCCTTTCTACGGGATGAGGCACCTCTAGTCACCAATTCCAGAGTACGTGCCATTACTGATGGTGATGACTCCTATGGAGCGATACTTAGCACGACATCGATGGGATCATTCTCAAGGATTCCTTAGTTACGTGCTCAGGAGTTACATGTACGGGGAGATGGAGATCATTGAGGATATGTCAGTAGATGCTCAAAGCTTATTGGCGGAGGCTTACGAAGCTTACAATAGTCGAGTACATGAGCCAATTCAGTCAGATAACGATCAGTTGCCTGACAGGGCTCCGCAAACGCACAGGTTATGTCGAGTAATATAAAAGATTATCGTATTCACAGGGACTGTTTTCAAAGTATCGACATATTGAAATTTAATTATCCACACAATTGATTTTCAATGTTTTTGTAAAATAAAGCACAGAATAAAAATAAATATAGAAACTAAATTTACTTGATACTTAAAAATCAGAGTTGAGAGTATCTTGGGATTTCGGGGGATCAAGACTCTATTTTATGTTAATGAATTGGCTTTCCATAAATAAGAATCAAATTAAGTTTTCCACGACAGATTTTCCTTAAGTTGATTAATACGTTCCTCTCGTAATCCTATTAATGTACCTAATGTATGGAGAACCACGTTCAATCCTTAAGAAAAGCCCATTATCGTTTTGTGAAAATCCCTTGTTATTCCTCAAAAGATTTTTGATTACTTTCACGGTTTTACCGAGGTCACAAAAAGTATTTCAAAACCTTAGGTTTAGTTCAAAAGCTTTCTAGTAACAATAAATCTCTCGATTCTATTAATTACTTAAACTTACTAATATACCCGCAAGTATACAGTTTTATCACTTAGGTTCTTATTAGGAATCACTAAGAGCATTGAGCATGATTTGAACTAAATGGAAAACAGAAATTTATTTAAATCAAAGTCAAAATAACATTAACACAATATATTGTCACACCCCCTTTATCCAAAGATAATTAATTTAGTTACTCATGATGTGATTAAAATTCATACACATAATGGAAGAAAAATAAAACATACAACACATGGTAAAAATAATGACTTACGGGTTTCTCCAAAAGCCCAAAAATACTTTCACCAATGTATTTCCTTGTTGCAAATTTTTCCACTATATGCAAATTTGAATCACTCAATTTCACAACTCTCCTAAATTTCTGACCACTAAAATTTCCTCTATTTTTCTCCTTGGCCTATAGGAACTCTTCCTATTTCCTTCTATTATCTGTGCTTCCTGTTTCTGACTCTCTATACATTTTTTCTCTGATGCCCAAAGGCTTGCTTTTATACTTGATTTTCTCTAATTCTTTTCCTTAAAACCGTGGCACTTTTCTTAGTGGTTGTATTGCAATTTTAGGTGGCCAATTGCTTCCCATTTCTTGCCGTGAACTTATGAGACCATAAGAAGTGGATTTAACTAAAATAGCAATGTTGATGGGTTTACTTGCTCTTTAACGTGATGTGCATTAAAATAATAGGAAATAGGAGACCATGTAGGACTAGGGACCATTGTGTTTGATTAAAATAATGATGAAACTTGTTTGTGCATTGCTGTAAATCACTTGCTTCTTGGAACCATTTTAAGTCTAATTTTGACCAAATCAAAATTGGATTACCATGACTTCACATGAATGAATTTAGAAAATTAGCAATTTTGGAAATTTGGCAAATTAGGTGCTTTAAGTCTTGTCCTTTGTTAGGTCCTACTAAAAGAAGAAAGCATTCAACATTTTTGTTCAATTTCCCATCAGCTTTCACGTAAATTATGCTTGTTGTTACACCAATTGTTGAATAAAATATGCAAAGGGAAATTATGTTATGCTTTGACCATTCAAAAAAAGAATAAAAAATTAAAACATGACAATCAACCTTGTTTTTACATGAATATGCCTTAAGAAAGTGAAAAACTTTGGATATTTATGATGTATGTATATGAAGTCATGGATGGATGTATGATGCATAAATAATTGCCTTTTCTAGTGCCTTTCAACGTGAAATGGGAGAGAGTGATTACAATTGTTGCCTTAAAATATTAAAGCAAAGGGACCCCTTCTTGTAGCTTTTCACGTTAATTACATAGTGGAAAGAGGAAGCAATTTTTTTTTCAATGAAGGATACATGGTAACGTGAAACATGAAAGGTGAAGGAAGCAAATTAACATGATTTTAAAAGAGTATAAAGGGATATGAATTTTTGTATTTTTAGAAAAACAAAACCTTAATTAATTTAAGTGGAACATTTAAAAATTAATTTTTATAGAAAACGAATTATGGTTTTGACATTTTGAAATACTAAATTTTAGCACTAATCCATAATAATTTTCCAATTCTAAAAAATATATTTAAATGTTCTATTTAAATTAATTCATGCAAAACACAACACTTAAACAGAAACAATAAAAAGAAAACAGAAATTATGAAATTCGGGAAAAATTGATACTGTAAACATTTAATTTTAAATAAATTAAACAGTGAAAAAATAGTGTTCTAAAACACTTATCAAAATACCCCAAACCAAGTCATTGTTTGTCCTCAAGCAATCACCATATTCACACGATAAGATACAGAAAACACTTAGCTTAGTAAATTAAGGAACCCAAAATAGAGAAATAGATTTATTCAAATGCCAAAATTAATTTTCTTATGTGGTTCTATTTTCATTGTCAAGACAGAGGATACTCTTCTCGCAATTTTTCACTCAAGTGTTTTATGGTTTGTGTATCACTTAAATCATCATAGTCGAAAATATTACCATAAGCTTGTTCATCAACTAGAAACTCCACAGTTTAGATAGAAAGCATCTCAAAGTCAAAAGGTCTTTCAAAAGGGTTGTAACGGGGCCACGGGTCGTATTATCAGGGTAGGAATTTCAAGAAAAATGGAGTACAAAAAGGGCTTAAACAATCATGAATGATTCAAATTTCATCATAAATTTAGAAACTAACAAAGTAGATTTTTTGAACCTTTATCGACTTTTTGAAATTCATTCAATAACATCCTTTTGATTTTCTTTTCTTTTTCTTGCTTTTCTTTGCATCTCATAACATTTTTTTTTCTTAAGTCCTTTTTATTTATTTGCTCCACTAGATTTCCAACTTTTTCACCATTAAGAATATCAGTCAATGAAAAGCTTCAAAGAAAAATTTTCACTTTCAGGCTTAAAAGGGGCAACTAGGGGTCAAATTGTGCAAAACTTTCGGGGCTTAAGAATAAGACCTAATTGTGCCTTTATCATCCTAAGACATATAATCAAAAACTATTTTGAATCGGTTGAAAAACAAGTTCTAGAATATTAATGACTATGAGATTCACTCAATCAAGAAAATATGGGTTTGAAAAATTGTTTGATAAATTACCCATTTTGGCTTAAGTCTCACTATGGAAAGTCTTTTCAAAGAAAATTTTAATCACATAAGGTTCGTTTAAGCATTTATTTATCATTTAAACAATCAAATTTTGAAAAATTTTACTCAAAATTTTGGGGTCCTTAGATACTTTAGCTTTATGTTCAAAGTTGATTATCATGCAATCATGGTGAATTACAGGATGACAAACAAAACAAGGAAAACACACATGTATGAAAAACATAACATTCACACAATGCAAACAAAATAGTTAAGTTTTCTTATCTACCACCCCAAACCAGGAATTTGACATTGTCCTCAATGTTAAAATAGATGATATAAGGATAAGAAAACTTACCTGTAATTACCCCAAACCAGGATTTGACATAGTTTATTTTAAATGGAACAACAAATATAGGGTTACCTCCCTATCAGTGCTAAGTTTTAAGTCTTCAGCCAGACTTTTCACCATTTGGATTCACTCATCAGGTATGTCAAATAAGTCCAAGTCACTTGCTTGTTGTATGGGTTGACCTTTCATGTAGGGCTTTACTCTCTATCCATTTACCTTAAATGTTTCAGTCTTTTCACTCTATAACTCGACAGCTCAAAAGGAAAAAGCCTTTGTTACCTTGAATGGTCTCGACCATCGGGATCTCAGCTTGCCTGGAAAAAGCTTCAATCAGGAATTAAATAGTAAAACCATATCACCTAGCTTGAATGTTCTTCGTAAGATGTTGCGATCATGCCATTGTTTGGTTTTTTCATTATAAATTCTGGCATTTTCATATGCATCTAAACGGAGCTCCTCAAGCTCATTTAATTCCAACAACCTGTATTCACCTGCAGCCTTATTATCAAAGTTAAGAGTTTTAACAGCCCAAAAAGACTTATATTCCAGCTCAACAGGTAAATGGCAAGGCTTCCCATAAACTAGCTTAAAAGGTATGGTTCTAATGGGAGTTTTGTATGCGGTTCTATACGCCCATAAGAAATCGTCTAACTTAATAAACCAATCCTTACGTGACGTATTCACCACCTTTTGAAGAATGTTTTTAATTTCCTGATTGGATATCTCAACTTGTCCACTAGTTTATGGGTGATAAGGTGTAGCAACCTTATGCCTAACTCTATATTTCTTTAGGAGAGTCTAAAAAGTTTTCTCAATAAAATGAGACCCTCCGTCACTTATAACACATTTTGGGACCCCAAACCTTGGAAATATTATTTTCTTGAAAAGTTTAATAACAGTTTTAGCATCAGAATGGGGTGAAGCAATGGCTTCCACCCATTTTGATACATAGTCAACTGCTACTAATATGAATTGATTTCCAAAAGAAGAGGGAAAGGGACCCATAAAATCAACACCCCATACATCAAACAATTTAACCTCTAAAATGCTATTATGTGGCATTTCATGTCTCTTACCAATGTTACCTGTTCTTTGGCAAGCATCACAAGTCAGAACATACTTATGTACATCCTTAAAAAGGTGTAGCCAATAGAACCCAGCTTGCAAGACTTTAGAGGTTGTCTTAGAGGTGCTCATGTGTCCTCCACAAGAAAGAGAATGGCAATGGTCTAGGATTGCATGGACCTCACTTTCTGGAACACACCTCCAAATCAAACCATCAGCACATTGCTTGAATAGGAGGGTTCATCCCAATAGTAATGCTTGACATCTGCAAAGAACCTTTTCTTTTCTTGAAAGCTAAGATCAAGGGGTAAGATGCCACATGCAAGAAAATTTACAAAATCAGCATACCAAGTAACAAGTTGGGTACTAAGACTTAAGAGTTCTTCATCTGGAAAAGATTCATTGATGGGAATATTATCTATTTTTGCTTTTTCAGATGTTAACCTAGATAGGTGGTCAGCAACCAGGTTCTCGGTACCCTTCTTATCCTTAATTTCTAAGTTAAATTCTTGCAATATTAAAACCCACCTAGTTAGCCTAGGCTTTGCTTCCTTTTTATTCAATAGATACTTAATGGCAGAGTGGTCAGTGTAAACAGTAATACGTGAACCTAGCAAGTAAGATCTAAATTTATCAAAAGCAAAGACAATGGCTAACAGTACTTTTTCAGTTGTGGTATAGTTTACCTGGGCATCATCTAGCGTTCGACAGGCGTAATGAATTACATGGAGCTTCTTGTCCTTCCGTTGCCCAAGCACAGCCCCCATGGCGTAATCACTCGCATCACACATCAATTGGAATGGGAGTTCCCAATCAGGGGGTTGCACGATGGGAGTAGATATCAAAGCCTGCTTAATCCTGCTAAAAGCCTCTATACAAGATGAATCAAAATTAAAAGGCATATCCTTACCCAAAAGAGTCGTAAGAGGCTTTGTGACCTTGGAGAAATCTTTAATGAACGTACGACAAAACCCTCCATGTCCAGGAAAACTCCGGATACCTTTCACATTTGTAGGTGGGGGCAATTTTTCAATCACTTCCACCTTAGCCTTATCAACTTCTATACCTCTCTTAGACACCAAGTGTCCAAGAACTATGTCTTCTCTTACCATCAAATGGCATTTTTCCCAATTCAAGACCAGATTGGTCTCTTCACAATGCTGTAAGACTTGGCATAAATTTGTTAAATAGTTATCAAAATCCAAACCATGCACTGAAAAATCATCTATAAAGACTTCCATCACATTTTTAATAAGATCAGAAAAAATTGCTTGCATACACCTTTGAAAAGTCGTAGGTGCATTACACAGACTAAAAGGCATATGCCTGTAAGCATAGGTCCCATAAAGACAAGTGAAGGTAGTATTTTCTTGATCAGATGGGTGAATGGGAATTTGATGAAAACCTGAGTACCCATCCAAATAACAAAAATAAGAGTGTTTCATAAGTCTTTCAAGCATCTGATCAATAAAAGGAAAAGGGAAATGATCTTTTTTTGTAGCGCTATTTAACTTCCTATAATCAATACACATACGCCCACCAGAGACAACTCTAGTAGGAATCAATTTATGTTTATCATTTTTAATCACAATTATTCCCCCTTTTTTAGGCACCACATGGACAAGACTTACCCATTTACTGTTAGCAACAGGATATATGACTCCAGCATCAAGCAATTTCAAAATTTTCTTTTTAACCACTTCTTACATTTTTGGATTTAATCTCCTAAGTGGTTCTACTGTGGGCCTACTTTCATCCTCTACAATGATCCTGTGCATGCAAAGAGAAGGGCTAATTCCTTTGATATCATCCACTGTATAGCCTATTACCTTCCTATACAACCTAAGTTGGATCTAATTCAGCATTAACAATCACAAGATATATGGAATTAGGACCAAAAAAATCATACCTCAATGAAGCCGATAAAGGTTTTAATTCCACATTGGGACTTACCACTTTGTCATACATGACCTCAGTATCATGTTTTAGTGGGGTCTCAAAGCAATCAGATGTTCCTGTAGGCTCAATTATGAAAACAGTTTCAAGTGGGTCATTAGGAAGGGTTGTTTCCTTCACCACTTGTTCAACAAAATCCACACTACAGTAAACATCATTATGAAAAGGTTTTTTTAAAGTATTTTTCAAATTAAAATCAACCTTTTGGTCTCCAACAGTCAGAGACAACTTACCATTCTTGACATCGATCACAGCACCCACAGTTGCTAAAAATGTTCGACTTAAAATAATAGGAATCAAAGAATCTTCATCCATTTCTAGCATAACAAAGTCAGCAGGTCTAAAAAATTTTCCTACCTTAATAGGAATATCCTCTAAAATTCCTACAGGATATTTTACAGATCTATCAGCCAACTGTAAAGACATCCTAGTAGGTTTTAGCTTACCCAATCCTAACTTTTCAGCAATAGATAATGGCATTAAGCTCACACTAGCTCCTAAATCACACAATGCTCTATCTATATTCATGTCACCAATTATACAAGGAATAGAGAAACTACCTGGATCTTGGAGCATGGGTAGAAGCTTCCTTTGAATTAAAGCACTGTACTCCTTAGTAAGTGCCACTGTACCATCTTCCTCTAGCTTTCTTTTGTTGGACAAAATGTCCTTCAGGAACTTCGCATATGTGGGCATTTGCTACAAAGCATCCGTGAAGAGAATATTGATGTACAATTTCTTTAAAACTTCAAGAAACTTACCAAATTTTTTGTCCAACTTTCCTTTAGCCAAGCGTTGAGGAAATGGAATGGGAGGTTGATATGGCTTAACCTCCTTCTTCTTTTCTTGTGGTTTCTCTTCTTTAATCACTGAGTGAGATAAAGATTCATCCACTTTCTTTTCCTCCTTTGCAGTCTAGCCAACTGGACCATCATATTGAGTACCACTACTAAGAGTGACAGCCATGGTATGGTTGGATAGTCCAGTTTCAGGTTTTCCAGGAAATGTTCCTGGTGTTCTTGTAGAATAAGAAGCTTGTTGGGCAATCTAATTCTCCAGTATTTTGTTATGAGTGGCAAGAGAGTCCACCTTTGAAGCTAATTTTGTTATTACCTCAGAGAACTCATCATTTTGTTTAAGTTAAGTAGCTACAAATGTCTCCATCAAGGATTTTAGCTTTGATTTTTATGGATGTAACACCCCAATAATAGGGGTAAATTTTTCACGATTTTAAAAATAATTATAAGTAGGAGAAAATCAATATATATATATATATAGTACCAGGTAATTACCCCGGATCATTAAATGACCTATCTCATATATGAAGATATGAATAGGTATCAGAGTGCTCCTTGGACGATCGGACTCGAGAGCGTCAAAAGGGAAAAGCGGAAGATGTAATTAAATTTAAGAGTTATTAAAATATATACCAAAAAGAAGATGAAAGATGCCTCATCAATTTGTTAAACATTAGAAATATGGTTTCATAATAATAATATCATTTCCATGATTTAAGAGTTCCAAAACAAGCAAGAAAATGGAACAAAGAAGCAAAAATGAGAAAACTGGGATCAGGGGAACTCGCTTGAGCGAGTCCTCATCTTGCTTGAGCGAGTCCTCATCTCGCTTGAGCGCGTCCTCACCTTGCTTGAGCGAAAACGCTTTAGAACCAAAATCACGCTCACTCGCTTGAGCGAGTGCTACACCAAAGACCATTCGCTTGAGTAAAAATGGTCCAGAACCATTCTGCCTTAATTTCGCTCGAGCAAGGCGAAGCTTGCCTAAGCGAATTGTCTCCAGAAGCACATACCTGATACATGATCATCTCGCTTGGGCGAGACGTTGTTTTGCCTAAGCGAACCACGTCCAGAAATGATTTTACATAGATCTCGCATGAGCGAAGGCGAGCCCGCTTGATCGAGAAAGGTCCAGAATGCATACACCAAGTGTAGGATCATCTCGCCTGAGCGAGAACCATTCTTGCTTGAGCGAGATTAGGCCAGAGGCTATATAACTGACTCAGGGGATTCTCACTTGAGCGAGAATCTATCTCGCTGTTAGGGAATCCCTAGTGAATGAGCAGCGGAAATACAAGGATTCCTATAGGATTTTCAAAGCGTCGTGTTTCAAAGCATAAGACAAACACAAAAAAAATATTGTCTTTTAGGATTACCTCTTGAAGAAAATCGAATCGAAGCAGTCATAGCCTTGTCCTTTAGGAGTCCACACGAGTACTCCCACCAGAAATGCTATACCTTCCAAATGCTAGTTTGACGGCGTGTAGCTTTTACAACTTTTGCGTATTTTGTGTCTCTTTTTAGTTTTTTGCCGCCTATGAGCATCTTATTCTCTATTTATATGCTTAGGTTTGACCTAATTTGCTCTCTAAAGAGTGGGCTCCCTACTTATTCTAAATGAGTTAGGCCCAATAGTTTTATTTTAGTCTAACTAAAATAAAAAGCTATTTTCTGACGGGCTTACTCTATGTGTGTGACCCTATAGGTAAAATACTCAGTTATATCAATAATAAACTATTTTATTATTAATATAAAATAAGAGCGGCATCTAGCAATGCATCATTATGTCCGAATATTATTTATTATCAACATAACCTATAAGTGATAATTATTTTATATGTTTGCTCCTTTTGTCAAGATATCCTAATTAGGCCGAAGGCATGGTCACGTCATCCTTGTACGGTCCAATTTATTTTACTTGATACCGGAGTAGACTTTATCTGAATAAATATCTAACATTTATTCTTTCTAACATGGCCATGCATTTCCTTAGTCTCACTCCATCAAGTGGCCTATAGATATCACTCCTGTCACATAGGAGAGACAAATCCTATCTACATCACTCACATCCCTCTACATAATTTGTTCATTGCCTAACCATAACCTTTATAGTCCTCTTGTTACAGAAGACGTTTGATTGTATTAAAATAACAAACTTCTTATGTAGGAATCGTAGTGACTTCAAGTCAAAGGACTCCATATACCATTATCACATTGAGAATCGTTTAAGACATTCATGTAACGATCCATGTAATGTTCTCATGGTGGGTCTGTCCAGTACATCATTACTCTTAATGTGTACCCGTGTGAAGACTTGATATCATTTATATCTATGATCTGTGAGATCAGATCATCAGTACACTCATACACTAGTCTTAATGTATTTACATTTCCCCATGTAAATACTTGACTAGGGACATTTTAGGAATAACTCTCATATGACCTATTACTCCAAGGATAAATAAAGGTTGTTAAACTATTTAACAAAAATAACTTATTCAAAATGATGCGTCCTATATAGGCTTTTAGTGCATATTTCCAACACTCGCTTGAGCGAGATTATCAGCATATGCATAGAAAATGTGAAAAATCTCACAACTCAACATGCCAAACTCATTTCAAGCCAAATTAATCTAATTCAACACATCACATACATGTTATTAAGTGTTTAAAACTTGTCTTAAGTAATCTTACTCAAAAATTTTCAAAAATTGCCATTCCAATTCATTAATCACAACAAAATCAAGCTTATCATCTTATATGCTTTAGAAAACACAAAATCTAGATAATTATCCATTCATTCATCAATTCTAACAGCATACCATATTATTTTGTCATCCACACATTGTCAAGGTTGTTAACCAAGTGACCTCAAGTACTCAAGAGGGGGGTGAATTGAGTATTAAAAAATTTTACTTTGAATGCTTTTGAAGTTGATTCTTTAGTTACTATGTTTATTGAAGATGATAAACTTAATGGCAAGTAGTAACAATTTGTACACAAGACAAAATAATAAGCACTTAAAAGGTCTAAGTAATATTCAAGAAATGGAATCAAATTAATCACAACACTATTTATGGTTCTTAGAAAGATTTCAAATTAATTCAAGAATATTACTTAAAGCTAATTTCAACAATGTTAATCGAAATAATTTACAACTTAATATAACATGCACTTAGTCCAAATTAATTGGCAATGATACAATAAATCAAGCAAGTTAAGTGCACAAAATAAATGAGTTTAGGGAAGAGAGATTTGCAACCCGATATATACGAGTTCCACCACACCGGTGTACGTCTGGCCTCTAAGCAACCCACTTAGAGGATTTCCACTATTGGAGATTAGAGATACAACTTTGAACAATCGCGGCTTCCTAGTGTCCCACACTCAAGAACCCAATTCTCACAAGTACAAGGGCACCCCACCCAATCTCTCAATCTGACAATTTACAAGGTTGAAACCCAACCCACAACTCTAGAAATTTTGGTGTTTAGAATACAAGAGTAACTCTCCAATAGAGTGGATATACAAATTAAAGCTCTAACAAAACGGTAACTCTCAAAGAGAGGATATGCAAATTTTAGCACTTCAAAAAATAATTTTCTCTCTCAAGAAATAATATGCAAGTTTAACTCTTAAAATAATTTTGCTCACAAAATTTTACTCTCGAAATAATATTCAAATAAAATTAAGCAGAGAGTAAATTGGCCAATAGAGAAGAAAGTGACGCTGGAGAAGAAGAAGGAAGCAAGAAAATGTTTCGTTGCTGGGATGATTTAACCCTTCATTTCCTTCCTCTATTTATAGTAGCTGAAGGTATGATTTTTGCAATTAAAGAATCATAGTGGAGCATGGTGTCATTGCATTCTTAATTCCCTGCAGCATGGAGTGGTTTGGTGGAGCATGGTTCTTCGAATATGAAATTGGTAGTGCGATCCATAATTTACGTAGTGCGATCTGTGTTGTCTCTATTTGAATTCAAACTGAATGAGTCGTTCAATGAATTAATTCCCAGCGTGAATTTTGCCCCCGATACAACATGTGAATCGATTCCTTGAAGGAATGAATCGATTCCTTCATGAAATAAACAACAATGAATCGATTCTTTGTGCTTTGAATCGATTCCCCTTGTTTTTCTAGCAAATGAATCAATTCCTGGGCTTTAAAAATGACATGAATCGATTCCCATGCAATATGAATCGATTCTTAAGCTTATGAATCGATTCCTAGGGTTAATGAATCGATTCCTAGGCTATTTATACTCCATGAATCGATTCCCATATGTGGTGAATCGATTCCCATAGCTGTTACTTGCGTTTTGATGCATTTTGGGCCCTTTTTGATACTTAATTGCATATGTTTTGTTTCCTTTGATTCTTGGCACTTTTGTTGATCATTTTTCACTCGATTTAGATCTTTATGAATGTCTTGGCTCAAGTCCTTTGTCGTTCATCAAATTTAATCCTTATGCATTTAACTCTTGAATCCTTGACCCGTTTTGTTTGAACTTCATGATTTAATTTATTGCTTTGCACAACGTCTTTAATATATCTTCATTTGTTATGTCATTATCAAAACCTACATCAACATATATATACATTCTCCCCCTTTTTGATGATGACAACAAATGTTCATCTCTCGGGGTGTTAGTTTCATAACAATTCAAACATATGGCATAACTGACTATCCCTTACACATAATTTGATACCACGTTATACATATAATTGAATACCACTTTGTCATTTATGCATATAATTTCAACAAGGATAGATAGTGATGTTGATTCTAGATGTTATTCCCTACTTTGACATTTATACAATTATAACATCACGATATTCTCTCCCCTTTGTAAAATACTTTATGCCACTTAGAATGTATATATAATTTTCTCCCCCTTTGGCATCATCAAAAAACTCCCATTTGAGATCATCAAAAAACATTGAAGAATATATACCACTTTAAGACAGATACATTTTGTAGAGATAGATACCATTTGCATATAAAACTCCCCCTAAAACATGCAACATATATCACAGAGTAATTCGAAGCATGTAAGCAATCATAATGATGTTTTCTCCTTCTTTTGGATAAGCAAAGTTAGAGGTTATACAGGTTTAAAATTTTGCAATTTGCCAATGATTTTTATTGCACAAGAGAGTCAAGAAAATCAAAGGTTGTTTGCCATTTATGTTTGAGAACCATGTGGTACATAGGAGATTATTTTTGTGTCAAAATATGTTTAATTAAGTATATGCTTCCTGAGAACTTGAAATAAAACAAGAGTTTTTGTGGAGTATGTATTTACTTCAAAAATTGTATGTATATCACAAAGTAAAGTATTATGTTCAAAGAAATAAAAAACAATTGAAAATCTTTAAGTTAAAGATTTTCAAAATTATGTTCAAGGAGTAAGAAAAAGTGATAAGAATAAATTTAAACAATTTCAAAAATTCCTAATTCCCTTCTAATATTTATAAATTGTTCTTTCGGAAGGGGTTTTGTAAAAATATCCACCAATTGTTTTGAAGTTTCAACATATTCAAGAACACAATCTCCTTTCAAAACATGGTCTCTTATAAAATGATGTCTTATTTCAATATGTTTAGTCTTAGAATGTATGACAGGATTTTTAGAGATATTTATGGCGCTAGTGTTATCACATTTAATAGGCACTTTGTTTAAAACAACACCAAAGTCAAGAAGTTGGTGTCTCATCCAAAGAATTTGAGCACAACAACTGCCAGCTGCTACATATTCTACCTCAGTTGTCGATAAAGCAACACTTACTTGCTTCTTGCTATGCCAAGAAACAAGGGAACTACCAAGTAAATGACATGTGCCACTGGTACTCTTTCTATCAAGTTTACAACCAGCAAAGTCAGAATCAGAATATCCTATGAGAATACATTCAACGCCTTTGGGATACCATAAACCAATATTTTGAGTACCCACAAGATATTTCAAAATTCTTTTTACGGCAGTGAGATGTGATTCTTTAGGACGTGCTTGATATCTAGCACACATGTGTGACGTCCCGTATAATTTTCCGAATAAATTTTTCGTGTTTTTAAAAGATCATTTTAAAATTCATGAATTAAAATCAGAGTTCACATAAAAGTCGATAATAGCGGAATATTATCATGCATACTAGTCGTGAATAATAAAATTCAAGGAATAATTACGTAGCGGAAACGATTTTAAAAATAACAGTACATAACACGTTGTATTTATTACAAATCATAAAATTAGAATAAATTCGAAATCCAAGCAATAATTCACATAGGCATCAACCATAGCATCACTCTTTATTCTGGGTGGCATTCACTGTAAAAATTAATGTAAGAGTGAGACAAAATATAGAATAAATATAAAATATATAGAATTGCACAAACACAGTCAATAATACATAATGATATGATGAATATGCCAAACAAGTTCATTTAATAAGTCTTTAATTAGTCAAATGATGTCATGCTGGATCCATTTGGTTTGGTGGGAATACTGCAGTAAAAGGTCTCATAGAGACACCGGTAGGAATTAATACAGTCATGGATCCCTACAGCCCCATGACCAACACATTGGTAGGAATTAATACAGTCATGGATCCCTACAGCCCCATGGCCAACACACCGCAAAAATAGAGCTTTAACTCATCATAGAGTAACCCCCCACCAGGGTAGGCAATCATGGAACCCCTAAAATTCCATGGTGCGTCCAAATGCTTATGATGCATGAATACCTTTAATTCTCTTTATCATTTAACATACCATGATATTAATATTTCCAAAACCACTTGGAAAACCACAAGTCCTCAAAGGACACATCACATATAATAATTTTCAGAATCATGGATTTACTGTTTCAACCACATGTAACAATAACCACAAGGCATTCATGTACATATATATTAATTATGTCATTCATAATTATTCACCACCAAAATATACAAC
This sequence comes from Clitoria ternatea, assembly GCA_037962975.1. Lineage (NCBI taxonomy): Eukaryota > Viridiplantae > Streptophyta > Magnoliopsida > Fabales > Fabaceae > Clitoria > Clitoria ternatea. The sequence goes on from CM075671.1 coordinate 113,314,891, forward strand.
CATATGATACTCATTAAACATGCAACAACATCAATAATAAATCATAATCACTCAAGAGTTTAATAATAAATTGTTACTCATAGAGAAAATATCATTTTCATTCATAATAACCATTATAAATAAGTTTCAGCATGTCCAACAGCAACATACTCTAGTACATCAGCCATAACTTGAACAAATCAAATCCTTTTCATGTGATTCCACTTTCTATAGCTCAATAACATAAATATCTACAACTTTCATGAAGACCATAAATTCAAATTCTAAACAGAAACATCACTTATTCATAGAATACAAAACTGCCTCAAAGAGGATTTTTAAAACATAGACAGGTTAGTATTTTCAACGTTTCTGGAGCTACAAAAACAATTTTGGCATGAAACCAGTTCTAAATTATTCATATCACCAATATCTACAACTTTCATGAAGGCACCAACCACTAATTCTCACCACAAAATTCCCAGTTTTAAAAATAAGATTCGGATTTCATAGTTAACAGATTTTCATCATGAACGTATTTTGAGCATATCTAGAGCTACAAGAATCTTTTTAACTCACAACCACTTTCTATAGATCCCTAACATAAATATATACAACTTTCATGAAGACATCAAAGTCTAAAAACGTATGTATAATTCCCAGAATATTCATATATGCACAAAACACAAGATAAGTATTTCAATCGGACATGCTGTAGTATTTTGATCATAACTTATGCTATACATATCCAATTCAGTCAGTTCAGGTCTCAAAATTCACATAACAAGAATATCTACAACTTTGATGAAGACACCGATCACTACTTCTCACCACAAAATTCCCAGTTTTAAAAATAAAATACGTATCTCAAGTTAACAGATTTACAGCTTGAACACACTTCAGTATTTTAGGCATAACATGAGCTACAAAAATCATTTTGACTTGAAACCACTTTCTACAGATCCATAACACAAATATTTACAACTTTTGTGAAGACATCAAAGGCTGATTATGCTTGTAAAATTCCCAGAATATCAATATATACACAGAACATAGAACAAATATTCCACTCGGACATGCTATAGTATTTTGGCTATAACGTTTGCTATACATATTCAAATTAATTGATTCAGGTCTCAAAATTCAGATAACAAAAAGATCTACAACTTTTGTGAAGAAGTCAGAATCAAAAGCACACGTTTTCAATCTCAAAACTGAGCAACAAGATACGAAATTAAAACTGGAATCCTAGAACAGCATACAATTCTACCCATTTCATAGTTATTCACAACCCTGTCCCCTCTTACTTGTTTTGCCGACTGAAAATGGCTTCCTGGTTATCCTCCTGGCTTCTGTTCGAAGGGTCTTGAGAAAGGAGAGTAAATGAGAGGTAGAAGGTTCACTATCTTTTCTGTTTCTAAGAGTTTCAGAAGGGATAGTGCTTTGTTTAATAATGCAAGGCAGTGGGAGACAAGCTCCTTGTGAGTGGATCGTAGTGCTGTTAGTGCGTTGATAATGGGGATTAAAATAAGAAAGTGGGCTTATAATGGTCCACTTCTGGCCGTCCTACATACTAGGGGTGAATAATGGGGTTAGATGTATTAAACTATGCATAAGAGACAAGAAAGGAGTCAAAAAGTTACTCCTGCACTGAATACCGACTGGAATCCACTCGGTTAGCCTCGAAGCCGACTGGAATCCTACCCATGCTGACTGGAATTTGTCAGTAACATGAAAAGAAGGAAATCCGAGTCCTTCTCACTCAGTTTTCACTCGGCACGAGCCATTCTTCACTCAGTTTTTCACTCAGCAAAACCGAGTCAACTCTTAATCTGTCTACTTGGCATCATCACTCAAGTCCGAGTCATCTCACACTCGGCTTCCCTCTTGGCATAAGAGTTTAAACCGATCCATTTTCATTCAATTAAGTCAGTCAGAGCCAACTCATACCCACCTAATCCATCACTCGGCTATTTATCTTAAATCCGAGTCAATACCTGATCGGTTCTTACTGGGAAATTCCTTACAACACCGACTCAATTCCTAAATAGTTCTCACTCGGTGAATTCCCTCAAAGCTGACTTATTCTACTCGGCTGTCCACTCGGTAAATCAATTAAAACCGATACCTAACTCTTTAAGTCTCTGCTCGGTAGAACTCTTCTGAAACCCACTCATGCACTCAAGTTTGTCACTCAGTAAAGTAATCTTTATTGATCATCATTTAATCATTCTTCCCTCGGCAAAATAATCTAAACCGAGTCCCCTATTCACTCAGTCTTCAACACTCGGTTCCTCATTCCAAATCCGAGTCTCCACACACACGGTTCCACTCGGTAAAACTTTTTAGAAACGGATTTTCCCTCCACAATTGTTCACTCATTCGAAATCTTATTCTGGATTGACACATCACCTGACCAGTTTCCACTCGGCATCTCATCCCTAAGACTAACTTCTCTTCTTCATTCACACAAAGTTATTCCAGTTCACTCAGTCAGAACTCTGACATTCAGAATTACATTTTCCTCTGTACTTCACTCGAAAATGAAGACACTCAGTGAGCTTTCACTCAGAATTACAACGTCTGACTATGATTGACTCGAAAACGAGTCATTCAGAAGTATTTGACTCGGAAACGAGTCTTTGGAGAGTACTTGACTCGGAAATGAGTCTTTCTGAGGTGTTTGACTCTGCAGTGAGTCACTCCAAGGTGAGTCACTCGGATTCTTTCACCCAGAAGTGGTTCTGTCAGTCCACTTCACACAAAAGTGTCTCTGGGGCAAGAATTCCACTCGGAATAAACCCTCTCGGCCATGTTCCACTCGGAAAACACAACCTTCACTCGGTATTTCCATTTTTCACTCGGAATTTCTCTTAGTCACTCGAAATTTTCATTCTTCACTCGGAAAAATGGATATTTTCAATAAGGATCTATATAAATTCCATAATTTTACTCAAAAATGGAATTTTTGAAGTAATACAAGCCATCCATTGGATGTTCTATTCATTGATTATCCCTTACAGACCTTCCATACTTCATAATTTACAAAATAGAGCTATTATTAAAAGTAGGATGTTACAACATGCATACAGTAAACATAATATCAGGCCTACTAGATGTTAAGTAAAGTAAGGAGTCAATCATACCTCGGTATTTAGTTATTTTAACATCCTTACCCTTCTCATCTTTGTCTAAGTAGCAAGATGTACTCATGGGTGTAGCTATTTCTTTTGCCTTATCCATTTCAAATCTTTTGAGTAGTTCTTTACAATATTTCGTTTGACTAATAAAAGTCCCTTCATTTGTTTGTTTGATTTGTAATCCAAGGAAGAAGGTGAGTTCTCCCATCATGGACATTTTAAATTCATCTTGCATAATCTTAGCAAACTCTTGACAAAGAATTTTGTTAGTAGCACTAAATATTATGTCATCAACATAAACTTGTACCAAAAAAATGTCATTGTTTTTACGTTTTATAAACAGCGTAGTGTCAACCTTTCCTCTTTCAAAATTATTTTCTAAAAGAAATTTACTAAGTCTTTCATACCAAGCTCTTGGAGCTTGTTTCAAACCATATAAAGCTTTTCTCAATTTAAAAACATGGTTTGGAAATTTGTGATTTTCAAAACTGGGAGGTTGATCTACATAAATTTCTTCTTGAATATAGCCGTTTAGAAAAGCGCTTTTGACATCCATTTGATAAAGCTTAAAATCCATATAACAAGCAAAAGCTAACAGTAATCTTATGGCTTCTAATCTACCTACGGGAGCATACATTTCTTCATAGTCTATTCCCTCTTCTTGATTATATCCTTTAGCAACTAATCTAGCTTTATTTCTTGTTATTATTCCATTTTCATCTAGCTTATTTCTAAAAACCCATTTAGTACCTATTATTAGATGGTCATTGGGTCTTGGCACAAGTTCCCAAACTTCATTTCTTTCAAATTGATTCAATTCTTCTTGCATGACCAACATCCAATGTTCATCAATAACAGCTTCATTGATATTTTTGGGTTCTATTTGTGATACAAAAGCTAAGTAATTGCATGCATTTCTAATAGCGTTTTGAGTACTTACACCTTTTGTTATTTCACCTATGATATTGTCCAAGGGGTGATTCTTTAAGGTGATCCACTCCTTTTGTTGAGGTTCGTCATTTTGTGATGTATCTCCTTCATTTTTGTTTTCTTCTTTATCTTCCAAGTTCATTTCTTGGAAGGTACCTACAAGATCATCAATTTCCTTTCTCGGAGGATTTTGGTTAAGTTCATCAAATTTGACATGTATAGACTCTTCAATTGTACATGTTCGTTTGTTAAAGAGTCGATATGATTTACTAGTAGATGAATAACCTAAGAATATTGCTTCATCAGATTTTGCATCGAATTTGCCGAGATTATCCTTTCCATTGTTTAAAACAAAACATTTGCATCCGAATATATGAAAATAAGAAATATTTGGTTTTCTTCCTTTATAAAGCTCATAGGGGGTTTTCTTTAATATAGGCCTTATCAAACATCGGTTCATAACATGGCAAGCGGTATTTACCGCATCGGTCCAAAAATATTTTGAAATGTTACTTTCATTTAACATAGTTCTTGCAAGCTCCGCTAAAGATCGATTTTTCCTTTCAACTACTCCATTTTGTTGTGGAGTTCTTGGAGCCAAAAAATTATGATCAATGCCAAATTTTTCACAAAACTTTTCAAAAGATTAGTTTTCAAATTCTCCCCCATGATCAGTTCGAATAGATGCAATTTTCAAATTTTGTTCATTTTGGATGATCTTGGCAAGTTTTTTAAATGCATGATATGCTTCATGTTTATGAGTAAGAAACAATGTCCATGTATATCTAGAATAATCGTCCACAATCACAAGACCATAATAGTTTCCACCAAAACTTTTAATTTTTGAAGGTCCAAATAAATCCATATGTAAAAGTTGTAAAGGTCTAGTTGTTGAAACAATATTTTTCGCTTGAAAAGAAACCTTTACTTGTTTTCCCTTTTGACAGGCGTCAACAAATTTATTTTCGAATTTCAATTTTGGTAAACCAATTACTAAATCTTTCGAAATAAGTTTATTTAAATGGTCTATATGAATGTGAGCAATTCTTCTATGCCATAGCCATGATTTATCCTCTTTAGTTATGAAACATTGCACATCATTTGAAGCAAGACAATCAAGATTAATCATATAAATATTATCAACTCTTTGACCAACGAATTTTATTTCCTTGTTTAGCTTATTTTCAATTATACAACCGTTTGATTTGAAAACAATTTTATAGCCCTTATCACATAATTGACTAATGCTAAGCAAGTTATGTTTAAGTCCCTCAACATATAATACATCATTTATAGAAGTGGAAGAACTTTTACTAACATTTCCGATTCCTAGTATTCTTCCCTTTATGTTATCTCCATATGTAACGAATCCATTACTTCGTGGAGTAAATGAAATGAACTTACTTTTATCTCCCGTCATGTGTTTTGAGCACCCACTATCCAAATACCAATGGGTGCTATTTGCTTTAAAGCATACCTACAAAACATGTCAAGTTAGAGAACTTGGTACCCATTTTATGTTGGGTCCTTGTAGGTTAGTTTGAGATAATGTTCCTTTAGGAACCCATACTTTTCTCACAACCTTTGGCCCTAGTTTTCTAACATTACAATTAGATGCATTATGTCCTTTAAAACCACAATGATTACATTTCATGAAAGGTGATGAAGTTTTACTAGGTGGTATAAAGAAGTTCTTATAATTCTTTTGTTTCTTAACGGCATTGAAACCTAAACCCGTTTTATCAAACATACACCGTTGTTTACCAAGTAAAACATTTAAGTTGTCTCTACCATTTGTAAATTTTTCTAGAGTTCTATTCAAGTCCAAAACCTTAGTAAGACTTTTTAGAACTTTATGGATAAGTTCCATAGGTTTTTCAACTTGTTTATTATTAATAATATGCATAGGTACAAAAGGACCATTTTCAATAGCATTCCATACTTTCAAGTCAATTGATTGCACAAAAATTTTCATCCTTGCTTTACAGAAAGCATAGCCCTCACCATTGAAAGCGGGAGGTCTATTTATGGCACCACCCTTGGGAAAAAGGTTTAGAGAATTTGAGGCCATTTGTTCTCTTGAAGCTGTTAAGCTTGATCTACCAAGAGTCAAGCTCTGATACCACTTGTTAACCAAGTGGCCTCAAGTACTCAAGAGGGGGTGAATTGAGTATTAAAAAATTTTACTTTGAATGCTTTTGAAGTTGATTCTTTAGTTACTATGTTTATTGAAGATGATAAACTTAATGGCAAGTAGTAACAATTTGTACACAAGACAAAATAATAAGCACTTAAAAGGTCTAAGTAATATTCAAGAAATGGAATCAAATTAATCACAACACTATTTATGTTTCTTAGAAAGATTTCAAATTAATTCAAGAATATTACTTAAAGCTAATTTCAACAATGTTAATCGAAATAATTTACAACTTAATATAACATGCACTTAGTCCAAATTAATTGGCAATAATACAATAAATCAAGCAAGTTAAGTGCACAAAATAATGAGTTTAGGGAAGAGAGATTTGCAAATCGATATATACGAGTTCCACCACACCAGTGTACGTCTGGCCTTTAAGCAACCCACTTAGAGGATTTCCACTATTGGAGATTAGAGATACAACTTTGAGCAATCGCGGCTTCCTAGTGTCCCACACTCAAGAACCCAATTCTCACAAGTACAAGGGCACCCCACCCAGTCTCTCAATCTCACAATTTACAAGGTTGAAACCCAACCCACAACTCTAGAAATTTTGGTGTTTAGAATACAAGAGTAACTCTCCAATAGAGTGGACATACAAATTAAAGCTCTAACAAAATGGTAACTCTCAAAGAGAGGATATGCAAATTTTAGCACTTCAAAAAATAATTTTCTCTCTCAAGAAATAATATGCAAGTTTAACTCTTAAAATAATTTTGCTCACAAAATTTTACTCTCAAAATAATATGCAAATAAAATTGAGCAGAGAGTAAATTGGCCAATAGAGAAGAAAGTGACGCTGGAGAGGAAGAAGGAAGCAAGAAAATGTTTCGTTGTTGGGATGATTTAACCCTTCATTTCCTTCCTCTATTTATATTAATTGAAGGTATGATTTTTGCAATTAAAGAATCATAGTGGAGCATGGTGTCATTGCATTCTTAATTCCCTGCAGCATGGAGTGGTTTGGTGGAGCATGGTTCTTCGAATATGAAATTGGTAGTGCGATCCATAATTTGCGTAGTGCAATCTGTGCTGTCTCTATTTGAATTTAAACTGAATGAGTCGTTCAATGAATTGATTCCCAGCGTGAATTTTGCCCCTGATACAGCATGTGAATCGATTCCTTGAAGGAATGAATCGATTCCTTCATGAAATAAACAACAATGAATCGATTTTTTGTGCTTTAAATCGATTCCCCTTGTTTTTCTAGCAAATGAATTGATTCCTGGGCTTTAAAAATGACATGAATCAATTCCCATGCAATATGAATCGATTCTTAAGCTTGTGAATCGATTCCTAGGCTTAATGAATCGATTCCTAGGCTATTTATACTCCATGAATCAATTCCCATATGTGGTGAATCGATTCCCATAGCTGTTACTTGCGTTTTGATGCATTTTGGGCCCGTTTTGATACTTAATTGCATATGTTTTGTTTCCTTTGATTCTTGGCACTTTTGTTGATCATTTTTCACTCGATTTAGATCTTTATGAATGTCTTGGCTCAAGTCCTTTGTCGTTCATCAAATTTAATCCTTATGCATTTAACTCTTGAATCCTTGACCCGTTTTGTTTGAACTTCATGATTCAATTTATTGCTTTGCACAGCGTCCTTAATATCTCTTCATTTGTTGTGTCATTATCAAAACCTACATCAACATATAAATACAAAGGTCATTAATGAAAATGAGCCATACACACAATGGTCTCATTTTCCTACATGACCTCCAAAATCATTATTCATCATATCTAATTACAAAATTGAGCATATGTACATCATATACTCTACAAAATGACAATACGCCGGCCAAGGCTCACCCACTTTCCTTCCATATTTACCTTCATTGACACTCGACCTCCAAAAGAGTAGGATTCATATTGTAACACCTCAGCCGCTTTTCAGGAATGAACGACTCTCCCCACAGACCAACACGAGACCTTTCCAATGTGCTTTTGTCCTCACTCACACACTTCCCAAGAACTTCCTAGGAGGTCACCCATCCCAGAATTACTCAAAGTTAGAGTTCTTAAGTGATAGGCCATTGAAAAGGCTAATCCATTTATTGGTATAGGTAGTACGAATTCATTTCTTTAAGTTATCCTCGACTGTATAGTCCTATACCTATACAGTCTTTGGATCCCTCTCATTCTAGTATGTATTTAGTTCGTTCATGTGCCCCTCCCACTAGAAGCCTGCCAGGAGCCGCTCCTTGCCTGTGCCTATGCACCGGCAATCACTCCCTGCCCTTAACAGTGCTTGGGATATCACATTCCCCACTGGAAGCCTACTAGGAGCCACTCCTTGTCCGTGCCCATGCACCGGCGATCACTCCCCACCCTCAACAATGTCAGGATGTCACATGCCCACCAGCTTCCACCTGGTTCGTCCTCGAACCATACCGTACTAGGAGAGGCTAGGCTCTGATACCATTGTAACACTCCAGCCGCTTTTCAGGAATTAACGAATCTCCCTACAGACCAACACGAGACCTTTCCAATGTGCTTTTGTCCTCACTCACACACTTCCCGAGAACTTCCCAGAGGTCACCCTTCCCAGAATTATTCCAAGTTAAGCACGCTTAAGTTTGGAGTTCTTAAGTGATAGGCGACCGAAAAGGCTAATGCATTTGTTGGTATAGGTAGTACAAATTCATTTCTTTAAGCTATCCTCGACTGTATAGTCCTATACCTATACAGTCTTTGGATCCCTCTCATTCTGGTATGTATTCAGTTCGTTCATATGCCCCTCCCATTACAAGCCTGCTAGAAGCCGCTCCTTGTCTGTGCCTATGCACCGGTGATCACTCCCCGCCCTCAACAGTGCCTGGGATATCAAATTCCCCACTTGAAGCCTGCCAGGAGCCGCTACTTGTCCGTGCCTATGCACCGGCGATCACTCTACGCCCTCAACAGCGCCGGGATGTCACATGATTGTAACATCCTGAATTTTCTAAAAATAATTACATGTGAGGAATAAATAGTAAATAATTATAAATGAGTTAATGAGTGTCCCAAAAATATTAGAATAATTAAATTGGAATTTCTTATGGATATTTATAATTTATTGAGATTTTAGGAGATAAAATTTTACCCGATTAAAATATGGGTGTCAGACCAAGTATCTCCGATTGAGATGCCGTTGGTCAGGGCTGTTAAGAATATTATGAGGAATCCGAATGTGTCTTTGGAATAATTTTTGGATTTAGTATTGAGCCTGAACAAAGATCCTGTATGTTGTAAAACGGAAAGATTTTAATGAAGGGAATGAAATTTAAAACAAAATCCCCTCTCTCTCAATTTTTCATGCCACTTCTTCTTCTTCTTCCTCTTCTCTTTCTCTTCATTTCTTCTTCTTCTCTCCTCCTTCTTCTTCTTCCATTCTCCAAAATCCAAGTATGGTGTGCCCTTCCTCCTTCTTCCATTTTGTTTGCTTCAAGCTTAGAGGAGATAACAATGGTGGTATGGAGCTCTCCCTCTCCCACTCTATTTCTGTGCTCTCTCTCCCTCTCTTGGCAACCACTTCCTTTTCTTAGCTTGAGGTATACCCCTCACCATTTATGATGAGCCATGACATTGGCTATGATTTTATTTATAGGAAGGATGTATGGTATGCATAGGAGTTATGAGTGGAAGTATTTATGATGGAAACCCTAAGGTGGGGTGTTGTTATCATGGCATTTATGATAAGTTGTTATGGGTGTATAAAATTGATACTTGGATGGGTGGAAAATTGATGAGCATTTGTGATGGTGATGGGTTCTAGTGAAACCCTAACTTTATTATATTAGGGGAAATGTAAAATATAAGTAGAATGTATGTTTAATGATGTTAGAGAATGATGTTAATGATGAGAGATAGCCATTGATGATAAATTGATGAATGTTGATAATGGTTGTTGAGTTTTGATGAAAGCTCGCCCTAAGAATGTGGGGAAAATAGATATATTGAAGCTTGAGAGGTTGAATTGAATGTGAATAGATAATATTTAATGGACAGAACACCCCAGTTAGTCCCTGTCTCCAACAGAGTCAGACATTTAGGTCCCCGACTTAGCAAGTTAGACACATAAATCCCTCACGTCCAGTATCGTCGGACATATTAATGCTGGTGGGTCGCCACAACGGCAACGGAGCCGTCGTCGACCTTGGCTGGATGAAGAGGATGACGATCCCTGGCTTCGGTTTTGACTCATGGTGGATTCCTTGAAGCATCAACAACTCGCAAATGGTGAGGGAGAAGATAAGGTGAGACACTAAAGTGGAGAAGGAAATGGGATACCCATCGGAGTTGTAGATCAAAGATGGGAAGACAATTTGGTTAGGGTTAAGCCCTAAAACGGTGCTGTTTAATCACCATTGAAGGCTCTGACGTGTGTAGCCAAAACGTGGTCGTTTGATGCGTACCTGGCAGTCCTAGTTGGCACATAACGACCCACGTCACCCTAAACCAACGGACGCCTAACGGTAGGGATCTATGTGTCCGACGATACTGGACGTGAGGGATTTATGGGTCCAACTTACTAAGTCGGGGACCTAAATGTCCGACTCTGTTGGAGACAGGGACTAACTGGGGTGTTCTGTCTATTTAATGTGTGATTTGTTATTTATAATGATGGATAATGATAGTAATGACAAATCCTAGAGAATGAAACTCATGGATGAGTGTTGTTATGAAATATGTAGAATTAATGTTTGAAGTGATAGGCATTGCTTATTGTTGTTGATGTGTTGGGGTATAATGTTTAAGTGGTTGTAATTGAGGTTGTAGATTGATATTGAAATATTGTATTATCATAAGGGATATTAGAATTTTGTATATGAGAAAATAAGGATTATTGGATTTGATGGGATCTTAATCTCAAGATTAGGGACTATATATGTTGTGGTAAGAAGGATTGAGTTTGAGGATGAATATGTGATGTTTAAAGTGAGGAGTTGTTGTTGGGTATAGTTGGCCCTTTAAGATTTAGAAATTCTTGGTTTTGGGAAAGGAATTCCCAAAGCCTAACACAATTGCATAAATTAGTGTTTTGACAAGTTTAGAACTTGTTCATAAACTTTACAATGTGTAAGTCATTTTTTAGAATTTATGAGGAATGCCTTGAGATGGTTATTGATTTTATGAATGCATATGTATGTGATGTATAGATTGTGTTCCGGATGATGGTGCGAAATGGTTGGAGCATTCAGATTTCGACTCTTCCCTCGAGGTAGGAGAGGAGTTTACATTCAAATTGCATGAGTTATATAATTGATGATTATTGTATGTCATGATACTCATGCTTGCCTTGCCATGTTTATAGTGAAATGATGTGAATGGTAAACTGTTGGCTATTAATGATAATATATGTGTATATATGTTGATGAATAACCCATGAGGGGTTGAAATATGTACATGTTAATGAACCATCCTTGAAGGGATGAAGTATATGTTTTGTGAATTAAGAATTTGTGTGGATGTTTGGCATTGAATGTGATAGCCATTGTGATGGTATTGGTGATAAGTTTAAGGTTTATGCATAATTGACAAACTCATAGAGCCAAATAGAGTTTTATGTGGTGTTGATAGCATGCGGCAGTTCCAATAGCCCATATTGGTAGTTTATGACTTGTAGAAATTGGAACGAGCTAATTCCAATAAGAATAGGCCCTTGAGTTACACAAAAGTCCCTCAAAATGGGTAAAACACATTTATGCGTATAAGTCCCTCATTTTTGGGAATTTTTGTGTATGGCCGGATGCCACACGTCACAAATGATATATATAAGTTGGTGTTAAAATTTGGTGGGTATTGGAATTTGTATGAAAAGGTTAGAGTGATTAGAAGTTGGAAATTGGGTAATTTCCTGCGTAAAATGCAGCAGGGGTCTGATTTGCCAAGCTTGAATCGATTCAAGAAAGGCTTCTAATCGATTCAAAGCTTGCTGGAATTACTGTTAAATTGGGCAGGAACGTGTAAATCGATTCACATCAGGGGATGAATCGATTCATACTCCTCTATTTCACTGTTTTTAGCATTTGGATGTATAAATCGATTCATGGGGTATGAGAATCGATTCCCACCCCTCTGTAAGTCAATTTTGGGACTTTTGGACGTATGAATTTATTCACCAAATATGGGAATCGATTCATGGCCCTGTTATGGCCACTGTTACACTGTTTTTCCAATAGTTATGATTCCTTTGCTGTTTTTGGCCCGTTTGGGCATCTTAATGACATTTTTGGCCTCCGACTCCTTCATTGATAATTATGTTATGGAGGTTTTAAGATTGGTTTCATATCAATTAGAGTTTTCTAACTCTCATGAGGCCTAAAATACCAAACCCACTACAGTGTAGAACTCACATTTAAGAGGGTTTTGAACCCAACTTTTTATGGTTGTTGATGTTGTTCAAGTGGCCTCAATACTCAAGGGGGGTGAATTGAGTTTTAAAAACTTTGATTGGAATGCCTTTGAACTTGATTTTTATATCCAAGTTTACAGGAATATGCAAGTGAAATCAAGTTAAAGATAGTATGCAATGCACCACAAGGATAAATATAGCTGAAGCAATTTAACAAACACTTGGTGGGCAGTATTTGAAATGTATCAAATTTGACAAGCTTAAGTATGCAATTCACAATCAATCAACACAAATCAACCAATTGCAGTATATGAAAGTAAAAGAGTAAGGGAGAGGAGCTTGCAAACCAATATAACGAGTTCCACCAACACCGGTGTACGTCTCGCCTCTAAGCAACCCACTTAGAGGATTTCCACTATTGAAGTTTAGAGATACAAGCTATGAGCAATTACAGCTTCCTAGTGTCCCACACTCAAGAACTCAATCCTCACTAGCAAAGGGTAACCCACCCAATCTCTCAAACTCTCAATACCCAAAGGTTGAACCCCAACCTTTGTGACCACTCAATCTTAGAGTGAAAAACCTTTGTGTTTGTTAAAGTGTTTACACATAATTGACTTATGCTAAGCAAGTTATGCTTGAGTCCTTCAACATACAACACATCACTAATAGAGGTAGAGGAATTTTTACCAATATTTCCGATACCAAGTATCTTACCCTTGGTATTGTCTCCATAAGTGACACTTCCTTTCCTTTTGGGAGTGAATGATGTGAACTTGCTTATGTCTCCCGTCATATGCTTTGAACACCCACTATCCAAATACCAATGGGTGTTGCTTGCCTTGAAGCATACCTACAAAACAAAATCAGTTTAGAGAACTAGGTACCCATTTTATGTTGGGTCCTTTAAGGTTAGCTTGTGGTAATGTCCCTTTGGGAACCCACACCTTTCTTATAACCTTTGGCCCTAATTTTCTAACACTACACCTATAAGCACTATGTCCTTTGAAACCACAATGATTGCATTTCATAAAAGGCGAAGATAATTTGCTTGGTGGTACAAAGAAATTTTTATAGTGTTTTTCCCTTTTGTGATTGCTATGTTCTTGATCATATCCTAACCCGGTTTTATCAAACATGCATCTTTGTTGGCCAAGCAAAATATTCAAGTTGTCTCGTCCATTAGTAAACTTTTTTAATGTCCTATTTAGGTCTACAACCTTGGCTTCTAACATAACGCATCTTTTTGCAAAGTCACATGGTTTATCCTTAGAACATGCTTGAACATTTTCTAATTCTTCTTTTAAGCTTTCATTTTCTTTGCATACTTCCATAAGATGCATTTCAAGGGTATCACTAGTTTTCCTAGATGACTTAAGCCTATTAGAGACTTTTATAAATTTATCATATAACTCCTCAAAAGCATCTAGTAGTTCATTCTTATCTAAGTCAAGAAGGTTTACCTCATTATCTTCTTCTTGGTGATTGGCCATTAAGCAAAGATTTGCTTCCTCATTGTCTGAATCGTCGGAACTACTTACATCGTTCTCATCCCAAGCGATGTAAGCTCTTCTTCTTCCTCGTTTATCCTTGCCCTTCTTTTTAAGATTTGGGCAATCCACCTTGAAGTGCCCTTCCTTGCCACATTCGAAACAACTAGGTGAAGAAGAAATTTCATTTGAAGTTGGCTTTTTACCTTGGGGCTTGAAGTTCTTTTGGAATCTTTTGTTCTTCATGAATCTTCCAAATCGTTTTACAAACAGCCCAAATTCCTCTTCTTCATCCATGTCACTGCATGATTCTTCTTCATGTATAGAGGTGGCTTTGAGAGCTAAGCCTTTCTTCTTGGAGGATTTTTCTTCTTCCTCCGCTAGCTTCAAGACTTTTAGTTCTTGCTCTTGCTCTTGTAGTTTCCCAAAGAGTGTTGCAAGAGACATCTCATTGATGCTTGGACATTGTTTTATGGCTGTGACAAGTGGTTGCCATTCCCTGCTAAGACTTTTTAAAACTTTATGCACAAGTTCTTTGTTAGTGTAAACTTTGCCAAGAGTAATGAGATGGTTAATAATAAGAGTAAATCTCTTCTGCATTTCTACTATGGTTTCCCCAGAGTTTATTCTAAAACTTTCATATTGACTTGTCAAGGTACTAATCTTGGAGTCCTTCACATCGCTAGTACTTTCGTGAGTTACTTGTAGAGTATCCCACATTTCCTTGGCGGATTGACAAGTCATTATTCTAAAAAATTCATCTGGACCTAATGCCATAGTGATGAGATTCTTTACCTTATAGCCATATTGCACTTTCTTTTCTTCATCAGTAGTCCATTCATCTATTGGTTTTTCAACATTTTTACTATCAATAGTATGCATTGGTATATAAGGACCATTTTCAATGGCATTCCAAACTCTCAAATCAATAGATTGAATGAAGATTTTCATTCTTTCTTTCCAAAACGCATAGCCTTCCCCATTGAAAGCAGGAGGTCTGTTTATAGCACCACCCTCGGGAAAAAGGTTGTGAGAACTTGAGGCCATCTAGTCTCTTGAAGCTGTTAAGCTTAATTTACCAAGAGTCAAGCTCTGATACCACTTGTTGTTCAAGTGGCCTCAATACTCAAGAGGGGGGGTGAATTGAGTTTTAAAAACTTTGATTGGAATGCCTTTGAACTTGATTTTTATATCCAAGTTTACAGGAATATGCAAGTGAAATCAAGTTAAAGATAGTATGCAATGCACCACAAGGATAAATATAGCTGAAGCAATTTAACAAACACTTGGTGGGCAGTATTTGAAATATATCAAATTTGACAAGCTTAAGTATGCAATTCACAATCAATCAACACAAATCAACCAATTGCAGTATATGAAAGTAAAAGAGTAAGGGAGAGGAGCTTGCAAACCAATATAACGAGTTCCACCAACACCGGTGTACGTCTCGCCTCTAAGCAACCCACTTAGAGGATTTCCACTATTGAAGTTTAGAGATACAAGCTATGAGCAATTGTAGCTTCCTAGTGTCCCACACTCAAGAACTCAATCCTCACTAGCAAAGGGTAACCCACCCAATCTCTCAAACTCTCAATACCCAAAGGTTGAACCCCAATCTTTGTGACCACTCAATCCTAGAGTGAAAAACCTTTGTGTTTATTGAAGTGTTTACAAGGAAATGACTCTCTTAATAGAGTAGATGTACAAGTGAAAGATCACACAAACTTTAACTCTCAAGATGAGAGGATGTACAAATTTAAACTCAGAATATGCAAGAAAGATAGCTTACTAAGCACAAGAACAAGTAAAAAATGATAGTTTCTAGTTGTGTGTTTTGTGCTTGAGTTCCTCTTGAATTTATAGAGCTATTTGAGAGCTTGGGGAGTGCCTTTCTTGTTCCTAGCCGTTGCACATAGTGGATATCTGAAGAAGTAATGGAGAAATGTGCTGGTTTCCCACTAATATGTGTTTTCCCACTATCGTAATCGATTATCCCTTAAGCTGTAATCGATTACACTTCGAATTTTCCATCTCTGTTCGCTATGTAATCGATTAGCTTCACTTGCCTAATCGATTATCTTCAAGTCAGAAGCTTGATAATCGATTTCCTTTTGCCTTGTAGTCGATTAGTAGAGATGCCTGATGCATTTAATTTGGCTTCGTAGCTTTGTAATCGATTATATAGTCATAGTAATCGATTAGCTTAATTCCAGTAGGCTTCTAATCGATTGTCAGAATTCTCTTAATCAATTAGCTATTATACTTGATGCTTTTAAACCCATTTTTGGTTTTGGTAATCGATTGAGCCATTCATGTAATCGATTAGCTTAATTCCAGTAGCTCTGTAATCGATTATTTCAATTGCTGTAATCGATTAGCTTATGCCCTGTTGCAGTTGTTCCAAAGACAGAATCACTCTAATCGATTAGACTGGGCTTCCTAATCGATTAGCTTCACACTGTTTCATGTCTTCTTTGTTTTTGTAAGACTTTCTTCAAGAGTGTTTTATCATTATCAAAATCGTTGTACCTGTTACCACATTCAAACACAGTTGATTTGAGACTAATAGGTGACATTGGTGACATATCCTACTATTTTTAAGACTAAAAGTAAGCTTTTCTCATGTCTTAATGTTGAAATTTATCATGGGCTCATTATTTCCCAAAACCCCTTTTTATTATATAAAGACAAATGATTTCATTAGGGGTACATGGGTGGTGGTTCTTAGTAGTGATTAAGGAATGGCTTAAGGCCTTGGTAAGATATGCGTATGCCTATGTTAGGTTATGAATACATGTATACTTCACCACTATGGATATATTATGAAGCATGATGGGAAGTAAGTGATATGGCTACATGACACACTTTGTGTGATGACGAAATTAATGAGAGGACATTTAAATAGCAATGAGGGTATAAATTAATGGATTTGAAATAGTATTGATGATGATTAAAAGTTGAGGATACCACATATATTGAATGATAAATGATATTGTTGAATGAAAAGGGACATTGTTGTTGAACATGCCCTTGAATAAGCAGTGTTTTCTATTTTGGATGAGTGTGGTGCTAATATGATTAATGCAAGTATTGACTTGTACATATGAGATGCAATGATGATTGCTAAATGTATGTTTTGAAATATCTTGTTGGCTTCCATGCGTGGATAAATGCTATGATGATTGATATGTTATGATTGCCATGTGTGGAGTTATAAAAATGTAAATGTTGAGCCTTGAGGGGCCTTGTGGTTGATTGTATGCCAACGATAATAAAAACCAAATATATAATATACCCCTAATTGAGAGGGTGAGATATCCTTGCGAGGTTGATTGGCATTTGCATTATTGCATTCTGCATTCATGACATGGCATAACATTGAATATATGGTTGCGATCACAATGATGAAAGATCCTGTGGGATTCTATGAAGGGAGTACCTCTTGCAAGATGGGAAACCAACGTCATGATGATATAATATCGAGCCGGTGGTTGTGATCACCTAGTTGTTGAAATGAAAAAGGGCTTGTGAGTTCCTATGATGCCCGTGGTTGCGATCAGGAGGCGGGAGTACCCCTTGCGAGGTGGGAAACCAATATGAATTATTGAACGTGGTTGCGATCACGAGAAAACACCATGCGAGGCTGCTAGAGGGAATACCCCTTGTGAGGCAGGAAACCCATGTGAATAAATAATATAGTGGTTGCGATCACTTGATGAAATAAAATCAGATCTGTGCATATGCATTATTAAACAATTGACATATGCATTAGCCATAGGTGTATGGCATTTGAGATGGGATGACCACGAGAGATGAAAGACCCTTGCGAGGAGGAATTGAATAAAGATTTAATAAATTGATGATGATGATTATGAATGCCCTTGATGATAAGTGGCAATGTGATTGTGTATGTGCTTGTGCTTGCTTATGATATGATTTTTGATTTATGAAGCATGTATGCCTATTTATGAGAATGTGATTACGAATTAATGATGATTAAATAATTTTATAGCAAAGCACACATGATGAATGAATGCATGTACACTTAATCACAATATATTATATTCGTCATTTTAAATGTATAACTCACTCTCCCATGTGGTCTCCTTTTATCATTGTGATGCAGGTTGCCCCGGGATGAGTTTGGATTTTTAAAGTGGAGTTTTTGGTGAAGGTAAATAGTGGTAGTGGAAGTGCCTTGGCCGGCATCAATTGTGAACTTTAATGTATTGAATAAATTGTATAGATGATATTGAGGATTTAGTGAATTTGGATATGTATAAGATAATCATTTTTGAATTTGTGAATGGTGAATATATATTTAGTATGTAAGTGATGATTTGATGAGTACTAAAGGAATTAAAAGTTTGAATATTGTATATTGATGATGGTGGTGTTTGTATTAATGCCAATAGGTGAATAAATAGGCCAATTATGAGTTATGGGCAGAGGTAATAGTTTGGGCATGACCCAGATGCATATGTATATTTATAGTTATATCTTAGGCAATGCATGTGTATGTTGTAAGCGCATAAATGGGTTATGATCTAACAGGTTTATGTTGGGGGTTTGCATGCTATGCCGAGCCTTTTCTCATATCGTCATATATGGGACTAGGCGTATACCCGGTATACACATTCTTCTTCCGCTGTAAATGTAACATCCCGGATTTTTAAACAAAATAAATTTATTGGATGATGATAATTGATTGTTTATGGTCAAATAATTATGGGAGATGTTGTTAGATATTAGAGGTGAATTATCGGTAAACTAAGATTTACCAGAACCGGGTGAATTAACAGATGATGTGGGACCCACTTGGTCAAATTGAGTATTTGATGGGTCTAGAATGTTTAGAAAATTATTATGGTTGAGATGGTGTATTTGGAATAATTTTTAGTATTAAGGGACTAATTAATTGGACTCGATGTAGGATATGAAACGGGGAATCACGAACCAAATTGGATTAAAAAGAAAATGAGAATTCCCTTTCTTCCCTCCATGTTTCAGCCGTCCACTTCTCCTTCTCTCTCTCCCCACTCACTTTACACTCTATTATACAATGGTTAGTAGATTAAATGGCACATTGGACAATGTATCATAATTGCACAAAAATTCCTCTTTCCTCTTTCTCATTTTCGGTGGAGACCTCTTCTTCTCCTCCATTCTTCTCTTGCCTAAACTGTGGCCACCCCTCTCCCTTGCCACTCCACTCAAAAATTAAATGGTTTCCACGGATTTGTGAGGCTTGAATGGCGTCTATGGAGCATTGGAAGCTTGTGGGGTCATCTTCTTTCTCTTCTTCACTTTCATTTTCGTTTTTAGTGGAGCTTGGATTTGAGGTAAAGATCTTTCCCTTTCTTCCCTCCATGTTTCAGCCGTCCACTTCTCCTTCTCTCTCTCCCCACTCACTTTACACTCTATTATACAATGGTTAGTAGATTAAATGGCACATTGGACAATGTATCATAATTGCACAAAAATTCCTCTTTCCTCTTTCTCATTTTCGGTGGAGACCTCTTCTTCTCCTCCATTCTTCTCTTGCCTAAACTGTGGCCACCCCTCTCCCTTGCCACTCCACTCAAAAATTAAATGGTTTCCACGGATTTGTGAGGCTTGAATGGCGTCTATGGAGCATTGGAAGCTTGTGGGGTCATCTCCTTTCTCTTCTTCACTTTCATTTTCGTTTTTAGTGGAGCTTGGATTTGAGGTAAAGATCTTTCACCCCTTCCTTGTCTCATTATGATTTTGGGGTATTGGGTTGAAGATGGTGATGTTAGAAACCTTGCATGTGGGTGGAAATGGAAACCTAGGCTTGAATGTTTGGAAAGGGAATCCTAAGTATTAATAATTTGGGGGTTTTGACCCACTTGATGATTTTGATGATTTTGGTACCTTAGAATGATGTTATACATAGGAATGAATATTTGAAGGATAGGAATTGAATATTGATGTTGATAAAATGGTGAACTAAGTCATGAGTTGCAAATGAAGATATATGCATGTATATAGGTATGTTGATTTGAGGGATTAATCTTAAGTGTTGATGTTGTTGGATTTGTTTAACCCTTAAGACTTGGAGAATCTTAGCTTTGGGGAAAGGAATTCCCAAAGCCTAACATGGGTATATGGAATTGGAGCTTAGACAAGTCTAGGACTTGATCATAAGTTAAGAGAAGTGATGTTTTGTGATGATTTATTGATTTACATGTGTATGTATAATTGTTGATAGGATTGTATTCCGAACAGTGATGCGGAAAGATCGATGTAATCGCGTGGCGGTTCTTCTCTCGAGGTAGGAGAGGAGTTTGCATTTCAAATCGCATGAGTGGATTCATTGTTAATTATGTATATGTTAAACTCACGCAATGCCTTGCCATGAATGTTTTATATGATTAATTTGATGAAGTGATGAATAATGGCTTGGCTTATGTTGAATGCTATAAAAATGTATGTATTTATATCATATTGATGACAAGTGGTTGATGGTCCCTTGGTTGTACGTGAACTAATGATGGTGAAAATTTATGAATGAACGAGTTAAATTATAGAGGATTGTTTTGAGATGAGTGATTATAGCTGATGAATTAGAATTTAAACGAGTAATTGATGAGTTGGAATGAGAATTCCTAAGTATGAATGGTTAGAGCGAGCTTTATATGCCTCATGTGATGAGTATGATGTATTAGTGGTGAATCAGTTGGCCTAGAGTGAGATTTCAGGTGTTAAGTTGTAAGAATTGTTGATTCTGCTTATGTCCGAGTGGTCTCACTCAAGCGAGAAGGGATCTCGCTTAGGCGAGACTCCCCTGTATTGGTATAATGGTCTCTGGACCAATTTTGCCTAGGCGGGTGAGGTTTCCGCTCAAGCGAGCTGCATATTATGCAATCAGGGGAGTTACTAGACGAATCTCGCTCAAGCGGGCATGGCCGCGCTTGAGCGAGCTAGTGAGAAAATGGTCACTGTACATTTTTCGCCCAAGCGTGTGTGAGTGGCTTAAGCGAAAGTGTGAAGTCTGATGCTGGGATGGTGCTCACTCAAGTGAGTGACTGGTCTGGTTGTGTCTTAACCGAGCGTGACGAGTGAATAGTGAGCAAGTAAGATTCTGGATGAAATTCCACTCGAGTGGGAACCTTAGAAAATAATTTCATGATGTGGTAAATTTCCGAGTGAAATCCGAGTGAGCTATATCCGAGTCAGGATCTTCCGAGTGAGGAAGTGGACATAATCCGAGTAAGAAGGCTCTTGAGTGTGATGATCTGTGTAGTGGAATCCCGAAGGGGAATTTCCGAGTTCAGTGTAACTCATTCTGAATAGAGTGCCTTCGAATGTGCAATTCCGAGTGGTAGGATACCGATTAGGGTTACTCGGTGTGAGTTTGTCCAGAAGTACTCTGGAATAACTCTGTTTGAGTGAAAAAGAAAGGAAGTCAGATTTGGAACGAAATGCCGAGTGAGAACTGGTCCGGTGATGAGTCAGTTTTGAAATGAGATGCCGAGTGAGTGACTAATTAGGTGGTGAGTCGGTCTCTGGAATGTTTACCGAGTGGAACCCTGTGTGAGTGAAGACTCGGATTTAGAATGAATTTACCAAGTGGAAGACTGATTGAGATGACTCGATTTTGGAATGAAATTACCGAGTGAAAGACTGATTGAGAGATGACTCGGGTTTAGAATTAATTGGCTGAGTGAATGATAGGTCGGTCAGGATTATCTTGCTGAGTGGAAAACCTGAGTGCTTTGAGCCGGTTTCAGAGAAATTCTGCCGAGTGGAAACCTGAATGTTGGTAGTCGGTTTTGATTGATTTTACTAAGTGGACAACCGAGTGATATGAGTCGGTTTTGAATGAATTGCAGAGTGAAAACCGAGTATTGGTAAGGACGACCTCTGGTCGAATTTTGCTTAAGCGAGTGGATTCCTCGCTCAAGCGAACGAGTGTGGAAATGACTACTGGTGTAATTTCGCTTGAGCGAGTGACCGAGTGTGATGGTGCTTCGCTCGAGCGAGTGAGCGTGAAAATGATACTGGAAGTTTTTCGCTTACGCGAAAAGAGGTCGCCCAAGCGAACCTGGCCTGTCTCGCTCAAGCGGATGTGAATCTCGCTTGAGCGAGTTTCCACCAGAATAGAATTTACTCAGTTTTAATTGTGGCAGGCTTATGTTAGACCCCCCTTCTTGGTATTATGAGATAGATATGAGACGATTATGGGGGATGTATGAGGGATAATGTAATGACGATATAACATGGTGGTGATTGAGGTTGAATGGTACATGGGGACTAATTAATTGTGATGTATTTTCCACCTGAAATAGAATAATGAAAGGGTGATAATGAGATTATGATGGTAGGATTATGAGATATGTTCTAGAGCAAATTTGAAATTAATGAAAGGATAATTAAATGACATTAAATAATGATAGATGGTGATGTTGAGCACTCTCTTGCACAAAGAGGTGTATATTTATATTGAAAAATTGTTGTGTACCATTGTGTGTGATACAAGCATGGTCTTGTATGTGTGGTATGAAATATAAAATTGAAAATGTTGTAAATGCCACACAAATATATATACTTATAAAGGTATACATGAGATAATGGTAATGAATAATGAGATGAAAGCCCACTAAATGAAAGTGAGGTATTATTGATGAATATTATATAATATTGTAATGCCGTTATGGTTGATTGCAAGTGTTGACTTGCGTATATGATGTGGAATGTATGTGAAAATATGTTGAGATGAAAATGCCACATTAAAACTTGAAAGCTATGACTAAGAAACAAACAATGATGAAATCCACTAAGGTGTATGGTGGTGTTGGTGATTATGATGATGATGTTTGATGAGTGGCATTTAGGATGCACAGAGTGAGAATGCATTTGATTTGCATTGCATTACATCCATGGCATATCGATCGCTGTCTATGTGGAATATTAGGGGGTTCCACTAGGCGGGCCCAGTGGGAGGGCGGCTCAGTGCACGAGCGTAGTGTTGTTTTCCCCTGTAGCTCAGTGTGTGAGTCACAAAGCTGTCCATAGTTTGGTGACAAGGCACCCTATGTGGCAGGCCCAGTGGGCGGGCGGCTCTATGGTGAGTGAGTTACCTTGGTGTTCAACGGGGCACGGCTTTCTCGATGTGTGTTCGGGAGGGGCCCGTAGCACTTTTGGCAAGTGAGGCTATATTGTTGATCCGCAAGTCATGGGGTGACTAGTGCTACAGATGGGCAATAGCAGTTTGGTACCAGTAAAAGATGTTGTTGAGATGCATGCATGCTTTGAGATATGTGTACACATTTTACTACTGCAGTAGGGGCATAGTAGCACACCTATGCTTGACCCACAACTTGGTGTTTATTCCCACAGTCGGATCTGCATTTGTTGTCTATTCCATTGTGCATATGCATTAGCCATAAGAGCATTTGCATATAGCATGGAGATATGCCAGAATATGATGATGATTAATGATGATTGATGATGATTGAGATGATGAGATGGTGTTGATGAGAAGGGTAATTAATATCGCGAAAGACCATATAAAAGTAATAAATAATATGAATGAATGAAATGATATGGATATGACGATATGTATGATATGGCCCAATGTAATGAAGGGCATATTTGTTTATGATTGATAATGATTATGTTAGCCTGTGGTGGCTTTGATGAAAGACCAGAATGGTCTATATTGATGTGTTGGCCCATTAAGGCGACGTGAAAGATATGTGTTGGCCCATTGTGGCGGTGTGACAAATGTGTATATGCTTGCTTTGCTATGATTTGATGAATAAGCATGAAATGAATATATATTGTTGAATTAATAATCTATGATGATTGTTGATGGGTTTAGCAAAGCATACATGATGTTGATATGCATATGCACATAATTTCAATTGTATTCATATCGTCATTTGAAATGTATAACTCACTCTCCCATGTGGTCTACTTTTTAGTATTGATGCAGGAATGCCATGGGAAGAGGATGTTTTTAAAAGTAAAGCTTTTGGAAAGGTAAATAGTTGTAACGGAATGCCTTGGCCGGCAGCTTTGTAATGTAATGTGTTATGTATATAATGGATAGCATGATGTTGTAATTATTGATATTGATGGACGAATTGTGAATATAATTATACATTTGGATGATGTACTAATAGTGGAGATATATGAATTGAGGTTTGGCTGGTTATGGTCTATTATAAATATGAATATTGGAGATGTATGACGCATGACCATATAGATAAGTATATACTTATATCTTAGGCATTGTATGCTTATGTGATTATGTAAAATGATGATGGTTGTATATTAGGCTTATGATATGCCATTGCATTCTTGCTAAGCCTTTTCTCATATCTTCATATATGGGACTAGGCGTGTGCCCGGTATACACATTCTTCTTCGCTGTAAACTCTGTTATTTTTGTATACCGAATGGGCAGACTACTTATCGATCCAGTTATAGGTTTCTAAATCTCACTCTTTGGTTTTCTGTGATTCGGGTCTTGATGTGATCATGGCGGTGTCTTGGAAATATTTTCAAACACGAAAAATTTATTCGTATTTTTATTAATTATGACGATTACATCGGGATTCGAGTATAGAAAATCAGGGGTGTTATAGTAAACTCTATTATTTTGTATACTATTATGGGCAAATTATTTATCGATCCAGTTATATGTTGATGAATCTCACTCTTCGGTTTTCTATGGTTTGGGTCTTAATTTAGTCGAGATGATGTTTAGAAACTATTTAGAACACGAAAAATTTACTTGCATTTTTATTAACTATTACATTGATCACATCGGGATCCGAGTCCAGAAAACCGGGGTGTTACAAAAGGTGGTATCAGAGCATCGTCTGCTCTGTATAAATGTTATTGATTTTGCTAGAACATGTTTGCTAGTATAGAAGCCATTAATCATTGTCTGAGCAAGGTTGCTCCGTATTGAATTGATATTATGGTTGATTGGAGCATAGTTGCTCAATATTGAAAGGTTTTGGTGATGATTAAAGCTAGATGCCCATTGTTCAAATGTGGTTCCTTAGCATGGATTTAAGGGTGATAATTGACTAGTGAGTGATATTATATCAAAACATTGATGGCCTTATGAGGATTTATGAATGACTAATTGATTGGGAGTTATAAATTGACTATTGGGGCATTGTTTACCTATTTTGGATTCTTTGTAAATTATTGATAATGGGCTATGATTAATGTTTATGGAAATGTGCCCAATTTGTTGTTAAGGATGTTAAATGCATTAGTAGAGCCTAGTCGCTTATCGATAATCATGAGTGAATCATGATATTGAATATGTGGGGGATGAATCCCTCAACATGATTGATGTGTTTATTTGTGTAAGTCCGGCCAAGTTCCTTACCCTATTTCTTTCAATTGATGAATATACTGTGATTATGTATTGATGTTTATGTATTGAGTATAAAATTGATTTGATGGTGGATCCGTGTTGGATGTTAATCATGGAAATAAAATATTAAAATTGATGAATGTGAGATATGAAATATGAATTGATATGGTAATAGGCCATGGGTGTTGAGACCTGGTTATATGTGAAAATTAAATTAATTGGTTAGGTCTCTTGTGTGATTCATGCTTGTGACTTATGGCCAAAGTATGTTTGTTGAATGTAAGCACTTCATGTGCTTGAGTTTATTGAATAAGTGAGGGTGAAAGAATTCCCTAGTGTAGGCATTTTTAAATTTTAAATGATGGGTTGTGCCATTTGTGAAGGGTGGATTTTATATCCTTTGGCACAAGAACCTTATATGTTATATGATACAAGTGATTTGTTGTATCTCCCTAGATTAGGAATTTGAATATGTCATAAGGGATTAGATGTGAAATTGTGTACGTGTTAGATTGGGGTTAAGACTTGATTTTATATATGTGAGCACCGAGGGAATGATTTATTCAATTATGACCCACTAGATGTGGTACCCCAGTTTAACTCGGCATGATCTTGTATGATCAAACGTTGTAGAGGATTGATTTAATTGGACCCTATGGTGGTCTAGACTCTATGCTATTTATGAACCATACTTAATCATGGGTGTTGTGGAAGTGTTCCATAATAGGTACTAGATGACCCTTAGACTTTCTAAGTCTACTGACCGGTCAAATGCTGTGATTAGCTGAGCCCTAGTGGAATTAATTAGGTGATGAATTGTTGAGGCTAGAACCGGTACGTGCAATGGAAATATGAATAATGAATGTGACCCCTGAATAACTTATGAATAATAATGTTGAGTTCGGAGTATGACGAGGTATTGGCAATGGTATACGATTTTGCGGTATGACTATGGGCTAAATTGTGTGCCCTTGAGGTTATGATCATTAGATTAATTATGGATTGTGATATGACTTAGAAATGATATGTGTGATTACGGGTTAGTGAAAGGAAATTTGACCCTGCTATTACCTCCCTTTTAATTTAAAAGATGTTATATTGATGGTAGAAACCATATAGTGATGAGATATGATATGAGTTGTACGTCAAACTTATGGACTTTGATTGTGATCTGTGAGGAAATTCACTAGTGTGAGAGCCTATTATACGATTATGAACCCTATTATGGCATTGTGATTACATGCTTGATGTGAGTTTGGTGACTCATTTAGGCTTGAATTGAGTTATAGCAGACAATGTGTGAATGAGACAAATGGTTATTGATAAATGCTAATCAAGCCATATATTCATATGATTATTTAAAGCATCTTTGTAAGAAAATCAAGTGAATGGATGGAAACAAATAATTTATGAACATAAATACAAGTTTTGAAAAATAAAGAGATTAGCTTGAAATCCTTTAAGAAATGCAGGAAAAGCTACCAAATCAAAGAAAGGTCAAAAGAGAAATCATCAAAGACATCATGCTTAAGCGTGTCCTACGCTCGCTTGAGCGTGATCGAGCCAAGCATCAGACCTCATTGAAGCTTAAGCGTGGATCAAGCGTAATCTAAGCGTGACTTGACAGGATGATCTCGCTTGAGGTTGGCTTGAGCGTGGTTGGTGCACACCAAAAATCAGCATCAGGACCCTCCCACGCTCAAACGTGGAAATGGGGCACTCAAGCGTGAGCCAGAGCTCGCCTAAGCGTGGATCAAGTGTGAATCATACATGTGGACAGGAAGGGCATGCTTGAGCGTGGTTAAGTTGGCTTGAGCGTAAGATAACCAGTGAGCATCAGGACCTTCCTCGCTTGAGCGTGAACATTAAGCTCAAGTGTGACTCATGCAGTATGGGATTTTTAATTTAATATTAACCAATGGTGCGATGTCAACTCAACCACTTTGAGGTGTTTCTGCATGTTTCTGCACATTCCTTCATGGGCATTATGCAAGTGGGAAAAGAAAGCTGAAGCATAAATCCTATAAATCAGGCAAGAACATCTCCTTCAAATCATCAATCATCCCCTGCATCTCCTACAAAATCCAACCTCTCCATTATTCATTTTACCTTCTGTATTCATTTCAAAATTTTCTTGAAGTGAAAATGCAAAGCATGAGTAACTAATTTTCCTTTATTGGGATTGGTTGTAATCAATTCAAACCTAAAGTAATGTTGTTGTAAGATTTTATGTATGTTAATGAGATTTGATACTTTCTGTATTTCATTCTACCATTAATGCCTGAAGGTACTTGATGACTATTTTCTTGTTTTAAGTTTTCTTAAGTATACTGAGAAGTAACTTTTGAAAGCAAATCTGAATGAAATACTCGTTGTGAGTAGCTGACTAGGGATGGCATCTAACGCAATGAACGTCAAAACAATCGATCGCTAATGTTGGAATGATTTCAAAGTGACCATGGGATCAGCGGTTTGAAATCATTCTTATGAATTTTGTAGTTGAGGGATCGATACAAATAACTTTGATTGTGACGTAGAAATTATCATTTCAAATTGCATACATGCAATTTATTCAGTTTATGAAAGGTGAGATGCGATGAAACCAATCCCAGTTTTCCAAATCTGATTTTTACCCAAACACTTTACTGTTATTATTTTTACTCAACATTTGCTGTTTCTTTTGTATTCAATCTTTTACACAACAAAATCAAAACAAATCTTTTGTCAAAATTAATTCAAGGACTAAGATCTTCAAACCAACAGGTGAATATATATTTTGTATGTAAGTGATAATTTGATGAGTACTAGAGGAATTAAAAGTTTGAATATTGTATATTGATGATGGTGGTGTTTGTATTAATGCCAATAGGTGAATAAATAGGCCAATTATGAGTTATAGGCAGAGGTAATAGTTTGGGCATGACCTGGATGCATATGTATATTTATAGTTGTATCTTAGGCAATGCATGTGTATGTTGTAAATGCATAAATGGGTTATGATCTAATAGGTTTACGTTGGGGGTTTGCATGCTATGCCAAGCCTTTTCTCATATCGTCATATATGGGACTAGGCGTATGCCCGGTATGCACATTCTTCTTCTGCTGTAAATTATTATTTTGTATACCGTTATGGGCAAATTATTTATCAATCCAGTTATATGTTGATGAATCTCACTCTTCGGTTTTCTATGGTTCGGGTCTTGATGTAGTCGAGATGGTGTTTAGAAACTATTTAGAACACGAAAAATTTACTTGCATTTTTATTAACTATTACCTTGATCACATCGGGATTCCAGTCCGAAAAACCGGGGTGTTACACATATCACACCTACATCAAACTTAAAAATGGCAACTAGGAGGTGAGTAACATAGTACAAATGTATCAAAGTCATACATTATGATGATATCCATACATGCTCACTTATGATACACTTCACAAGCACATTATAGTTTCATTCACATACTATATCATTCATAGCAACATGTTACATACTCAATAATACATCCACAATACATATATCCAAATTATTGGCATTCTCAATAACATCATCATACATATAGTGTTAGTACCATATTTCTTCCCTCTTTATTTCTCAATCATCCATCGTCACCACAGACTTCCAACTAGGAATATCTCCGGCTATATGCAAATGCTCTTATAGATAATGTCTATGCACAAAGGAATTATTTTCAAATGCGGATCTGACTGTGGGAAACAACAACATACTAAATGTGGGACAAGCATAGGTATGCTACTATGCCCCTACGGTAGTAGAAAAATGTATACACATATATCTCAATTCATGCATGCTTAATAACATACTTTTATTGGTACCAAACCGCTCTCGCCCATCTGTAGCACTAGTCATCCCGTAACTTGCGGATCTATGATCGTGGCCTTACTTGCCACAAGTGCTACGGGCCTCTCCTGAACACACATCGAGAGAGCCGTGTCCCTTCGGACACCGAGGTAACTTGCTCATCACAGAGCCGCCCGCCCACCGGGCCCGCCATATAGGGTGCCTCGTCACCAAACTATGGACAACTTCGTGATTCCCAGAATCACTAGGGAAAATACAATAATATACCCGTACACCAGGTCGCCCTCCCATTGGGCCTGCCTAGTGGAAACCCTAACATTCCACATAGACAGCATATGATATGCCATGGATGCAAATGCCAATCTATGCATTCTCACTTTATGTGTAACATCCCGATAGAAAAAAAAAAGTTAATTACCGAACGAAATTAAGCCATTAAAATAATAATTTCAAAGTAGGAAATTACTTGTTAATTACAATTAATTTAATTAGTTAACTTAAGAATTTAATTAATTATGATATGTAAGGCACGTGTGGGACTGCTGTACACACTCTCCCATCCCACTTCCGTCGTTCTCTAGTGCACATATATATGCCCAAGGTCACTATTGTTATTCATTTTCCTTCAGACTTCCTCTTCCTCTACTGCTTCGTTCTCTCTTTTTTTCTCTTCCTCGTTCTTCATCTTCTTCTCTTCTCCCCTGTCCTCTGTTCTCTATTTCTGGAAACGCATGGCGACAGTACTGCAGAAGACTCAGAGCTTCCTTCTGACGGTGAAGAACGATTATTGAAGTGGAAGACAAACAGCTTCCTGCTCCCCGGTGCGACTGCGCTCAAGGAAGCCTGAACGAGTGTGAGCCCTGGACAAAGCAAACTGAGAGATGACCAACGTCAAAACAGAGGAGCTTCTTGGAATCTCTTAGTTGGTAGAGGGGTATCTTATATCTTAAATGCATGGGTTATGGATGGGTTCCGGGTGTTAATGGCTTGCTGTTTCTGTGTCTGATTCTGTGTTTTATTTGCATGAAGAGTATATGACACCCGGATGCATGATGTTTATGAATCGAGTGTTGCATGTTTAGTTCTGTCCATGGATTACAGGTTAATAGTCTTGAGAAATGTTGAATGGATGCATGAAAAGAATGTGCTAAGGTACTGCTGATGATTACCGTATGACTTATGTGTCATGCATGTTAATATGACTTTGAATGTCGTCTGTATGTGGAAAAATGTTTAGTGAGTCTGATGGTATATCGTGCCGATTGCATGTGATGCATGTATTGCCGAATGAAAGTTGTGTATGAAATCTGTGTTGTGTGTTGAATCCGCGTGTGGCGCATGGGATGCGTTAATGCTGAGAGCATGTAGTGTAGGACACTACCATTGGTTGTAAAAGCGTGCGACGCTGATAAATCCTTGAGTGGGACTCAAGGTAGCCATTGAGTGGGACTCAGGCTACCCGTGAACACCGTCGTTGGCACTGAGAGCGTTGGTGTCACATGTGTGGGGAAACGGTTTGGTACCTGTAAAATGGCCAAGTCAGCTGGGAGCTGAATAAAAGGCTGGGAGCCTACGTTGCAACGAATGAAAACCGATTACACACGGATGCGGAACCGAGTGAAATAACCTGTGTACATGTACAGTTGATGTGTATGAAATTTGGTTGTATGTGTTAATATTATTGAGATGGTGCGTGCGTATAACCGAGTGATAATTGATGGATTCTGATCGGTAAACGTTTTTATGCATGTCCTGATTAATTGGCATTGTTATATTATTGACTGTTATGTATGAACATATTTATACTGCTGCATAAATGAGGAATAATCCGAGTCAGTATCTATCATTTAATATCTAAGATACTTACCCCGTACTGTGGCAATATTTTACAGTGAATGTCTCTCGGAACGATGAATGAAGGTGGAGCTGCATGCCGAGTGGAATGTTTGTGCACTATGGAAATATATGTATATATGTAGATACTGTGTATAAGGTTTTGGTTAAGCCTTGGTCGGCTCGTATTTCAATCTTAGTCTCTTTAAATCAGAATTTGAACTCTCCCGGGTTGAGAGTATGATAATGTGCTTGTAATTATTTATATACATTCCTATATATATATATATATATATATATATATATATATATATATATATATATATATCTTACTGTATGTTTATTCTATGTTGTGCGTGAAATCCGAGTGCTAGATATACATACTTTCCGAGCGTGGGAGGTTAGTATGAGTTTAGGTAAAAATGGAACTAAGTTATTATTGTGGGAAGCGAGATAGTGACTTTACCCCGAGTGAAGAAAGGTTTAAATGTTTCCGAGTGAATAAGGTCGTATAAACTGTTAGGATTTCCTCGAGTGGAGTATAACAATATGCTTCCAAGTGAGAACCTTCTGAGTAAGTGTCTTCCGACTGAAGAGTGACCTATAAGATCCGGAGTGAGGCCTGTTGTAGTAAACTTATTGGAAGCTAGAAGATTCTTAGGTAAGGCTTGATTTGGTAAGGGAACTTGAGTAAGAAGGATTATATGTGCTGAGTGAAATACCGAGTGATAAAAGACCGTGAAGAATATTCCGAGGGAAATGTACGTGTGGAATCCGAGTGAAATGACTATGGGAATCACCTCCCGAGTGGTCAACATCCGTGGCTGAAGGAATGAAGTTATGAAGTGTGTGGAAAACTCCCGAAAGGAGCTTGTGAGTATAAGGGGTTAATCTGAATGAATCGTGAGTAAAGACTTTCCAAGTGAACATAGATTCTGAAATCCAAGTGATGGGGATTCCGAGTGGAGTTACTCGCCTTAGCGGCTAAGTGCTCGCTCCAGCGAGTGTGAGCGAAAGGGAGGTCTCTGATGGGTTACGCTTAAGCTATGTGAACTTCGCCCAAGCGTGTTGGGTTGTCTCGCTTGAGCGATATTGAATCTCGCCTGAGCGAGTAGGCGCTGTTGGGTTCGCTCATGTCCTGCATCTTCCGCTGATTGCCTTGTGGATGGTTGTATTCCTTTCCTTTCCTTCTTCTCCTAATTCTACCCTCCTTAACTCTCCGCTAATCATTTTGCCCTTGAATCCCCTCTAATTTTGGAAAAAATTTCCCTGGTCTCGGTTTATTCCCTAATTGAATTTAGGTGTTACATTTTGGTATCAGAGCAGACCTAAAAGGTCCAAGGCCAAGGTATTCTTACCAAGTGTGAGCGGTCGTGTGCATTATGACCGAGTGGTCATCATTATTGCGATAACCTGTTGAACATGGTTGATGTGAGATGTTGATTTGAGGATAGGAGATTATTTTCCTACTGGTCCGAATAATTATATGATGTTTAAAGAATTTTGTGATAATGTGCTGTAGTTGAAGGATAGGTTTAAATCCGATCGGTAGTATGAAACTTGTAAACTTATCCTTGAAGGGGTGTTAATTTCAGGATAAGTCATGGCGAATCGTCAGAGCATGGAAGCCATAGTCGTGGCATTCCAACGTTTTGCTGACGTGTTTGAGAGGCAGGGCCAGCCTCGAGCTGAATATGGCCAAGTGTTGGATCGCTTCCTGAAGAGGAAGCCGAGTGAGTTTCAAGGGGGATTTAATCCCGAGGCAGCGTATAAATGGATTCAGGATTTGGAAAGAGTTTTTGGGGGCCTACACTGTACTGAGGCCCAGAAGGTCGAGTGCGCAGTATACATGCTGCGAGATGAAGCGGAAAACTGGTGGAAAATCGCCAAGAACCGACTGACTGACGCGAGCATCCAACTAGTCTGGGAGAATTTTAGAGCGTGCTTTCTGGAGAAGTATTTCCCCGACACGGTGAGGAGTCAGAAAGAATTGGAATTTATGGAGCTGAAGCAAGGTTCCATGTCTGTAGAAGAATATGCTGCAAAATATGAGGAATTGTGTTTGTTTTATCCGCCTTTCCAACAACCCGGAACCGAGAGTTCCAAATGCATCAAGTTCGAGAGCGGACTGAGATCAGATATTAGGCGAGGCTTCAGGCACCAAGAAATTAGGAGCTTTCCTATGCTGGTGAATAAGTGCAGAATTTTTGAGGAGGATGATAAGGCCCACTCGAGCCAGAGTAGCAAAGCAGACCATTCCTTGAAGCCCCAGCAATCTCGCTTCAAGAGACCGATTAACACTGGTAGAGGCAGATCTTTCTCCAGATTTGGGGGTCGGAGTCAGCAAGGAGGACGTCCAGTTCAGAGTATGGGAGATGAAAAATGTTTTAGGTGTGGAGGAAATCATTACGCTCGGGATTGTAGCAACCAAGGTGGAATGGTATACTACCATTGTAATGAGAGAGGGCACATTCGCCCTGATTGCCCTCAATTACAGCAAGCAGATGCCAATGTGCAACATAGAAATTTTCGAGGGAGAGGCCGTGGAAATGGTGGCCAAAGAACTGGGGGCAGAGGTAATGGAGCCAGACGAAATATGATGTTTGCTCCAAACAACCGAAAGAGAAATATCGACCAACCAGCTGCTGGGAGAGTATACGCCATCAACGCTGAGGAGGCTGCACAAGCGAATGACTTGGTGCAAAGTAAGTGCTTACTTGGTAGATATACACTTAATGTAGTTTTTGATTCTGGAGCTACCCATTCTTTTATAGCCGATGAGTGTGTAAGACGTTTAAAGTTGTCGACTGTGTATATGGATCGGACTTTGGAAGTAGCCAATCCGACTAGTACTAAGGTGTTGACATCGACGATGTGTAAGGACATAACCTTTGTGTTGGACGATCGGAGTTTCACCTATGACTTGGTATGTGTGCCTCTAAAGGACCTCGACATTGTACTTGGCATAGATTGGCTTTCAGCCAACAAGGTGTTGGTGGACTGTCGAAACCGAAGAGTAATTTTTCTGAGGCAGAGCAATGAGGACTACACGGTACAAGGTATAGCTCAGTTGTTTATGATGCTTTGTTTAACTGAGGGAGAGAGTAGAGCCCGAGTGAGCGATATTCTGATTGTTTGTGAATTCCCTGAGGTGTTTCTGGAGGATGTGCCAGGTGTCCCTCCGACTAGAGAAGTTGAATTCCCTATAGACTTGATTCCTGGAGCCGAGCCAGTCTCCAGTGCACCTTATAGAATATCCCCATTAGAATTGGCTGAATTGAAAAAGCAAGTGGATGAGTTACTCAGGAAGCAGTTCATTCGACCGAGTGTATCGCCATGGGTGCACCTGTGTTACTTGTTAAAAAGAAGGATGGCAGCATGAGATTATGCATAGATTACCGACAGCTAAACAAGCTCACGATTAAGAACCGATACCCATTGCCTAGAATCGACGATTTGATTGACCAACTGCGTGGTGCTTCAATTTTCTCAAAGATCGATTTACGATCAGGATACCACAAAATCCTGGTGAAGGACTCGGATATTCCAAAGACTGCCTTTAGGACTCGGTATGGGCACTACGAGTATGTAGTGATGCCGTTTGGTGTGGCAAACGCCCCTGCTGTATTCATGAATTATATGAACATCATATTCCACCCATATCTAGACCAATTCGTAGTAGTTTTTATTGATGATATCTTAATCTATTCTAAGACCCCTGAAGAGCATGAGGACCACCTCCGAGCGGTACTTCAAGTATTGAAGGAGAAGCAGTTGTTTGCAAAACTTTCGAAGTGTGATTTCTGGATGGATAAGATCCACTTTCTCGGACATGTAATTTCCATGGAAGGTGTCTCGGTAGACCCATCAAAGGTGGCAGCTATAATGGCATGGGAGAAACCCAAGTCGGTCTCGGAGATAAGAAGCTTTATGGGCCTAGCTGGCTACTATAGAAGGTTTATTGAAGGTTTTTCTAAGCTTGCTTTGCCACTGACTAAATTGACTCAGAAAAATGTCCCTTTTGTGTGGAGTTTCGAGTATGAGAACAGTTTTCGAGAGTTAAAAGACAAGTTGACAACCGCTCCAGTGTTGGCATTGCCAAACTTGCAAGAGAGCTTCGTGGTCTACTGCGATGCGTCGGGACTCGGACTGGGGTGCGTGCTAATGCAGAAAGACCGAGTGATAGCCTATGCCTCTCGGCAATTGAGGCCTCACGAACAGCATTACTCGACCCATGACTTGGAATTGGCAGCTGTGGTCTTCGCATTGAAGATATAGAGGCATTACTTGTATGGTTCTAAATTCGAAGTGTACAGCAACCACAAGAGCCTCAAATATTTATTCGACCAGAAAGAGCTGAACATGAGGCAGAGGAGATGGATAGAATTTTTAAAAGATTATGACTTCGAGCTGAAGTATCATCCGGGTAAGGCGAACGTTGTTGCCGACGCGTTGAGTCGGAAATCCCTCCATATAGCAGTGATGATGATGAAAGAGGCAGAGTTATTGGAGCAATTCCGAGTCATGAACTTGCATGTTGACGTTCCTTCGTCTCGGAAGATAACGCTTGGTACATTGAAGATTGCCAATGAGTTCCTAAAATTGGTGTTCGAGCAGCAGAAGTCAGATCCCTACTTGGCTGAGAAGAAGAAGACTCAGGCCAAGGGTAAGGACTTGTCCTTGACCGAGGGATCGGATGGAATTTTCCGAGTAAAGAATAGGTATATGTACCGGGTGGTGGAGAATTGAGAAAGATGGTGCTTGATGAAGCCCACAAGAGCCTGCTAAGTATTCACCCGGGTGCCACGAAGATGTACCATGATCTAAGACTACAGTTCTGGTGGCCCGGATTAAAGAGAAATGTAGCAGAATATGTGGCTCGGTGTATCACCTGCCATAAATCGAAAGTCGAGCACCAGAAGCCGTATGGTGCATTACAACCCCTGGAGATCCCCATCTAGAAATGGGACTCAATTGCCATGGACTTTGTCATGGGATTACCTAAAACTTGAGCGGGGCATGATGCCATTTGGGTCATTGTTGACCGATTGACTAAGACTGCACATTTCTTACCTGTGAACATGAGATACCCATTGCATAAGTTAGCCTAGATTTACATCCGCGAAATTGTCCGACTGCACGGTGTGCTGACTTTTATCGTATCGGATAGGGATCCTAGATTCACGTCTCGGTTTTGGACCAGCCTGCACCAGGAATTTGGTACGAAACTTTGGCTAAGTTCCGCCTACCACCCCAATCGGATGGACAATCCGAGCGAACGATACAAAGCTTAGAAGACTTGCTGAGGGTGTGTGTGTTGGAGCATGGTGGGTGTTGGGAGCAGTACCTTCCCTTAATCGAATTTACGTACAACAATAGCCACCACAGCAGTATTGGTATGGCACCCTATGAAGCATTGTATGGACGAAAATGCCGAACCCCTTTCTGTTGGTCGAAAACGGGCGAAAGTTTACTATTGGGGCCGGAAATTGTGAAACAAACCTCAAAACAAATCCAAGGAATAAGGGAAAGGTTGAAGGCGTCTCAGGACAAACAGAAAAGCTACTACGATAAATGAGCCAAACCACTAGAATTTTCAGTCAGAGATAGGGTGTTTTTGAAAATTTCACCGAGTAAAGGAGTCGGGCGAGCCTTGAAAAGTGGGAAGTTGAACCCCCGATACATTGGGCCTTATGAGATATTAGAACGAGTCGGTTCCATGGCATATCGAATAGCGTTACCGATTCACCTATCCCGATTGCATAACGTATTTCACGTATCTCAACCAAGGAAATATCTACATGATTCCACTCACACAATGCCGGATGATGAAGTGGAGATTAAGGAGGATCTGACCACTGTGACGGTACCGACTAGAATCGTGGAGCGATCGGTAAAGCGTTTGAGGAGCAAGGATGTACAACTGGTTGAAGTGGAGTGGCAGCAAAACGGGTATACCTCTTTTACCTGGGAATGCGAGGATGCCATGAGGCAACAGTACCCCGAGTTATTTAATCAAGGTGAGTTACCGATTGAATTTTGAGGACGAAATTCTTTTGGAGGGGGAGAATTGTAACATCCCGATAAAAAAAAATTAATTACCGAACGAAATTAAGCCATTAAAATAATAATTTCAAAGTAGGAAATTACTTGTTAATTACAATTAATTTAATTAGTTAACTTAAGAATTTAATTAATTATGATGTGTAAGGCACGTGTGGGACTACTGTACACACTCTCCGATCCCACTTCCGTCATTCTCTAGTGCACATATATATGCCCAAGGTAACTATTGTTATTCATTTTCCTTCAGACTTCCTCTTCCTCTACTGCTTCGTTCTCTCTTTTCTTCTCTTCCTTGTTCTTCGTCTTCTTCTCTTCTCCCCTGTCTTCTGTTCTCTATTTCTGGAAACGCATGACGACGGTACTGCAGAAGACTCGGAGCTTCCTTTTGACGATGAAGAACGATCATTGAAGTGGAAGACGAACAACTTCCTGCTCCGTGGTGCGACTGTGCTCAAGGAAGCCTGAACGAGTGTGAGCCCTGGACGAAGCAAACTGAGAGATGACCAACGTCAAAATAGAGGAGCTTCTTGGAATCTCTTAGTTGGTAGGGGGGTATCTTATATCTTAAATGCATGGGTTATGGACGGGTTCCGGGTGTTAATGGCTTGTTGTTTCTGTGTCTGATTCTGTGTTTTATTTGCATGAAGAGTATATGATACCCGGATGCATGATGTTTATGAATCGAGTGTTGCATGTTTAGTTCTGTCCATGGATTGCAGGTTAATAGTCTTGAGAAATGTTGAATGGATGCATGAAAAGAATGTACTAAGGTACTACTGATGATTACCGTATGACTTGTGTATCATGCATGTTAATATGACTTTGAATGTCGTCTGTATGTGGAAAAATGTTTAGTGAGTCTGATGGTATACCGTGCCGATTGCATGTGATGCATGTATTGCCGAATGAAAGTTGTGTATGAAATTTGTGTTGTGTGTTGAATCTGCGTATGGCACATGGGATGCTTAATGCTGGGAGCATTTAGTGTGGGACACTACCATCGGTTGTAAAAGCGTGGGACACTGATAAATCCTTGAGTGGGACTCAAGGTAGCCATTGAGTGGGACTCAGGCTGCCTGTGAACACCACCGTTGGCGCTGAGAGCGTTGGTGTCACATGTGTGGGGAAACGGTTTGGTACCTGTAAAATGGCCAAGTCAGCTGGGAGCTGAATAAAAGGCTGGGAGCCTACGTTGCAACGAATGAAAACCGATTACACACGGATGCGGAACCGAGTGAAATAACCTGTGTACATGTACAGTTGATGTGTATGAAATTTAGTTGTATGTGTTAATGTTATTGAGATAGTGCGTGCGTATAACCGAGTGATAATTGATGGATTCTGATCGGTAAACATTTTTATGCATG
Organism: Clitoria ternatea; assembly: GCA_037962975.1. NCBI lineage: Eukaryota > Viridiplantae > Streptophyta > Magnoliopsida > Fabales > Fabaceae > Clitoria > Clitoria ternatea. Next base: position 113,353,424 of record CM075671.1, read on the forward strand.
TCCTGATTAATTGGCATTGTTATGTTATTGACTGTTATCTATGAACATATTTATACTGCTGCATAAATGAGGAATGATCCGAGTCAGTATCTATCATTTAATATCTAAGATACTCACCCCCCTACTGTGGCAATATTTTACAGTGAATGTCTCTCGGAACGATGAATGAAGGTGGAACTGCATGCCGAGTGGAATGTTTGTGCACTATGGAAATATATGTATATATGTAGATACTGTGTATAAGGTTTTGGTTAAGCCTTGGCCGGCTCGTATTTCAATCTTAGTCTCTTTAAATCAGAATTTGAACTCTCCTGGGTTGAGAGTATGACAATGTGCTTGTAATTATTTATATACATTCCTATATATATATATATCTATCTTACTGTATGTTTATTCTATGTTGTGCGTGAAATCCGAGTGATAGATATACGTACTTTCCGAGCGTGGGAGGTTAGTATGAGTTTAGGTAAAAATGGAACTAAGTTATTGTTGTGGGAAGCGAGATAGTGACTTACCCCAAGTGAAGAAAGGTTTAAATGTTTCCGAGTGAATAAGGTCGTATAAACTGTTAGGATTTCCTCGAGTGGAGTATAACAATATGCTTCCGAGTGAGAACCTTCTGAGTAAGTGTCTTCCGACTGAAGAGTGACCTATAAGATCCTGAGTGAGGCCCGTTGTAGTAAACTTATTGGAAGCTAGAAGATTCTTAGGTGAGGCTTGATTTGGTAAGGGAACTTGAGTAAGAAGGATTATATGTGCCGAGTGAAAGACGAGTGAAATACCGAGTGATAAAAGACCGTGAAGAATATTCCGAGGGAAATATACATGTGGAATCCGAGTGAAATGACTATGGGAATCACCTCTTGAGTGGTCAACATCCGTGCCTGAAGGAATGAAGTTATGAAGTGTGTGGTAAACTCCCGAAAGGAGCTTGTGAGTATAAGGGGTTAATCCGAATGAATCGTGAGTAAAGACTTTCTGAGTGAACATAAGTTCTGAAATCCGAGTGATGGGGATTCCGAGTGGAGTTACTCGCCTCAGCGGCTAAGTGCTCGCTCCAGCGAGTGTGAGTGAAAGGGAGGTCTCTGATGGGTTACGCTTAAGCTATGCGAACTTCGCCCAAGCGTGTTGGGTTGTCTCGCTTGAGCGATATTGAATCTCGCCTGAGCGAGTAGGCGCTGTTGGGTTCACTCATGTCCTGCATCTTCCTCTGATTACCTTGTGGATGGTTGCATTCCTTTCCTTTCCTTCTTCTCCTAATTCTACCCTCCTTAACTCTCCGCTAATCATTTTGCCCTTGAATCCCCTCTGATTTTGGAAAAAATTTCCCTGGTCTCGGTTTATTCCCTAATTGAATTTAGGTGTTACATTATGCATCCTATAACAATTCACCACAACCACTTACTGGATTTTGTATACTCATCATTTTTAACCATCACCAATTCTTATTGGATTCCATATACATCAATAGTTAGTGGTAATCATCCTTTATCAATTCACACATCATGGGATGTTCAACAATACATCAATCGATACAACCATGGACATCAAGCCATTCACAACAATTCTCATCAACTTGGGTCAAGTTTCATCATAAATAACATCCCAAAATACATGCCACATAGCATCAATTTCTCTAAATGTATTTCAATCATATATTCATCAAATCATCCATTCAAGCCAAATTAACAATACACAATTAGATACACACATCACTAATGGATGAAATCATGCATTTAGAATAGTTACCCCCTCCTACCTCAAGAGAAGTAGTAATCAACGCGGTTTGACGGTTCTGCCTCGTCGATGGGGTTGTTTCCTACATTATAAGATATACCACACAATTATTTTCTATTCAACCGCCAAGACTAAATGTTCATATCTATTTACTTGGTGTTTACAACACTTTAAATTCTCAAACCTCATTTATTTCATTAATTCCACCATAACCACCATGGGTTAGGTGTCCAAATTCATTATTATACATTATTAATATCAAACCCATTATTAGGTTCCCACATTAATGGTTCCCAACAACCATCATTAACCATCAAACTTCATTAATGGTCATCCACCATCAATAACATCACTTTACTTCATTAATAACATTTTCCTAACATAATAATTGCTTCTCCAATCACAAATCATACTTTCCCCAATTCTTAGTGTTAGTGTTTCTCTAAAATCCAACAACATTCATAAATGCATCATTACTCTTCATCACCTTCCCACCATATATTCTTCTACCTCATTTATTTCATTTAAGTCTTGCATTTATGACAACCTATCCTAGTGTTTACATATTTATGGCTTCTCCCAACAACCCATACACTTTAAATACTCTCTTAACACCAAAAACTCATAACTAAAGGTTCTTACTCTTGAGAAATAGCAAAAATCTTACCTCAAGAGAAGAAAAGAGAGAAACTTCAAGGGAGAGGGAGTGCTGCACGAAAATAAGAAGAAGAAGGGAGAGGGAACTTCAATCTCCAAGCCTTCTTCAAGCTCTCCACCCAAAACGAAAATGGAGGAAGAATGGGTCACACCTTTGCTAGGGTTTAGGGAGGAAAAGAGGTGAAGAGAATAGGAGAAGAAGAAGGTGAATGTTTAGTGTTTTAGAGGAAGAAGTAACGTGAATTGCCAAAGGAGAAAGGGTTTAGTGTTTTAACTTTTGACCCTCCATTAAAATTTCATCATTTTATGACAAATAGGATCTCTGTTCGGGCACAATACTTTATCTAAAAATTATTCTGAATACATATTCATATTCCCAATAATATTCTTAACAGCCCTAACCAATATCACCTCAATCGAAGATACTTGGTCTGATACCTATATTTTAATCGGGCTTAATTTCAGCTTATTCAGCTCCAATAAATTATAAATAATCCTCAAGATCTAAATTTAATTATTTTCAATATTTTAGGCATTTATTAATCCCACATATAATTATTCAACATTTACTTTCCTCATTTAATCATTTATATAAAATCTGGGATGTTACAATCCACCCACCTAAAAAGAAATTTTGTCCCCATTCGAACGTATCAGGGTATCGTGCTCTTATATCATCTTCATGTTCCCATGTGAACGTCTTCATATTTCCATGCTTCCATGCAACTTTCACCAAAGGTACCAATTTTTTCCGTAGTTTCTTTACGGAGTGTTCAACAATACGAACGGAAACAGGAGGGATAGTCAAGTCGTCTCGCACATCAACGTCATCAATCGGGATTACAAGTGAGGGATCAGGAACATACTTCCTCAACTGCGACACATGAAACACATTGTGCAGATTTGCAAGGTGCAGAGGAAGTGCAATCTGATAAGCCACATCACCAATTCATTCAAGAATCTCATAAGGTCCAATAAACTTAGGACTTAATTTCTTGCTCTTCAAAGCTCTTCCAATACCCTTATCTTGACACTCTCAAAAACACGTAATTGCCAACTTGAAACTCAAGTGGCTTCTGCCTTTTATCATAATATCTCTTTTGACGATCTTGGGTAATTTTTATCTTTTCTTGTATCATCTTAATCTATTCATTTGTCTCCGTAATCAATTCCGGCCCCAAAGCCAAATTCTCACCAGTTTCAAGCAAACACAACGAAGTTCTACATTTTCAACCATACAACGCTTCATATGGAGCCATACTAATAGAACTATGATAACTATTGTTGTTTGTAAATTCAATTAGTGGTAGGAATCTTTCCCAACAACCATCATGCTCCAATACATAAGCCCGCAATAAATCTTCAAGGCTTTGAATTGTCCGTTTGGATTGTCTATCCGTTTGTGGATGATACGCCGAACTAAGCTTCAACTTGGAGCCCATTGCTTCATGCAAACTTCCCCAAAATCAGGAAGTGAATCGCGGGTCATGATCCGAAACAGTACTCAAAGGTAGACCATGTAGCCTAATGATCTCCTTAATGTACAACTGTGCCAATTTCTCCAAAGAACTCTTCATGTTCATGGGCAAGAAGTGAGCACACTTTGTCAATCGATCCACGATTACCCATATAACATCATTTCCAGTACGTGTCTTGGGCAACCCATAAACAAAGTCCATAGCGATGTCATCCCACTTCCAAACAGGGATATCAAGAGGTCTTAAGTAACCAGATGGTTTCTGATGCTCAACCTTAACCTTTTGACAAATAATGTAAGAGGCTACACAATTAGCCATATCCCGCTTCATACCGGGCCACCAGAAATTCTTCTTCAAATCCTAATACATTTTTGTGGAACCAGGGTGTATGCTCAACACACTCTTGTAGCTTCTTCAAGTACCAGCCTCCTTAAATGACTACTAGACGGAACATAAAATTGGCCTTTCACACGCCAAATGCCATCATGATCTTCCATCAAAAATGAATTCTTCCTATTAACTTGAGCTTCCTTCATCTCAATCAAGTACTCATCCTTCGGTTGTTGTAATTTCACGGTTTCAAGGAACATATTTGCTACCGTCAACACCTCAAGAGACATATTCTTCGGAGTAGATATTTCCACACCCACGTTCAAGTTTCTGAATTGCTTAATTAGCTCCATTTCTTTCACCATCATAGCAAAAACATGCAATGATTGCTGACTCAAGGCATCGGCAACCACATTTGCCTTTCCGGGATGGTATCTCAATTCAAATTCATTATCTTTTAGAAACTTTGTCCATCTTCGTTGGCGCATATTAAGTTCTTTTTGATCAAACAAGTACTTAAGGCTCTTGTGATCACTAAAGACCATGTAACATGTGTAACATCCCGAATTTTAAAATGAGAGAATTAAATACCGGAATAAATATTAGAAATTAGTATGCAGAATATTTAATGTCCCAAACTATTGAGAATAATCAAATTGATAATTTTGAGGACTGTTAGAAAATTATGGAGATCGGTTAAGCTGAAATTAAGCCCGGTTGAGATATGGGTGTTGGACCAAGTATCTCGGAATGAGATGATATTGGTCAGGGCTATTGAAAATATTATCGGGAATCTGAATATGTATTCGGAATAATTTTCAGACGATGTATTGAGCCCGAACTGAGAACCTGTTAGTTATAAAACGCTGAAGTTTTAATGAATGGGAATTAAAATAAATCAAAAACCCAAATTTCTTTCACTATTCACGTATGTTTTCGCTGAAGGCAGTAAGCATTTACATTTTCTTCTTCTTCTCATCATCATCTTCTCCATTTTCCTCTTTTCTTCTTCCAAACCCTAGCAAATTAGCTTCATCTTCCATTTCCTCTCATTTTTGTTGGTGGGAGCTTGAAGGGAGTTGGTGGGGCTGCTGTTTTCTCCTCCTTTCCCTCCATTTTCGCAGCTTTCTCTCCCTCTAGTGAACCCATTTTCGTTTTTGGGTGTGAGGTAAGAAATACTCACTAGTTACTTGGGTTTTTGCCATAGTTGTATTTAATGCAAGAGTTTAATATGGGTTTTTATAAGAGTAAGAATTTTTGGAGGTAATGAAAGTGGATGCATTTATTGTTGGTAATAAATGTGAGTTATGATGCATAAGGGTCATTGGTGATGGTATTTTGTTGATGGAAGTTAATAATGGAGAAACCTATGAAAGGGTTTGGTTGTTAGTGCATAATAATAAAGGATAGTACCTAACCCATGGTGGTTATGGTGGATAAAATGAAATAAAAGGAGTTTGAGAGTTAAAATAATACAAACATGAAGTTATTGATATATATATATATATATATAAGTATTGAAGTCTTAATGGGTAAATAGAAAGTTGATTGTGTAATGTGTTGTGATGTAGGAAGTGACCCCATTGACGAGGCGGGACCATCGAACCGCGTTGATCACTACTTCACTTGAGGTAGGAGGGGGTAACTTTTCTAAATGCATGATTTCATCCATTGATGATGTGAAAATATGTATATGTGAGTATTTTGATGGTTGTTGAATGGATGATGTGATAATGTTATGATGGGAATGCATTTAGTATGATAATTATTGTGTGGCATTATATTTGGGATAATATTGTGATGTGGTGATGATACTATGTTAATGAAGTATGATGATGGTTTGAAACCATGTGTGGATTGGAATTGTGATATGAATATGTGTATGCCACTAACTATTAATGAGTATAAGTATTGAGGAGAATTGGAAATAATTAAGGATGATGAGAATATTGAATTCCACCAAGTGGTGGTGGTGAATGATTGATTGTGGAGTGGCATCTAGGATGCATAGTGTAAGGATGCACTTGATTTGCATTTGCAATGCATCCATAGCATATCATAGCTGTCTATGTGGAATATTGGGGGGTTCCACTAGGCAAGCCCAGTGGGAGGGCGGCTCAGTGCACGAGCGTATTGTGATTTTCCCCTGTGACTCGGTGTATGAGTCACGAAGCTGTCCATAGTTGGTGACGAGGCACCCTATGTGGCGGGCCCAGTGGGCGGGCGGCTCTATGGTGAGTGAGTTTACCTCAGTGTCTGACGGGACACGGCTCTCTCGATGTGTGTTCGGGAGGGGCCCGTAGCACTTGTGGTAATTGAGGCCACGATGTTGATCCGCAAGTCACGGGGTGACTAGTGCTACAGATGGGCGATAGCGGTTTGGTACCAGTAAAAATTATGAGGATGTAAGCATGCATAAAATTGAGATATATGTGTACACAATTTTTTTTTCTGCTGCAGTAGGGGCATAGTAGCACACCTATGCTTGTCCCACAATTGAATTAATATGGTATTTTTCCCACAGTCGGATCCGTATTGTTTTGATGAGAAATTCTTGTGCATATGCATTAGCTTTAAGAGCATTTGCATATAGCTGGAAATATGCCTAGGTGAAAGCCCATGGTGGCAACGGATGAATGAGAATTGAAAAGGGGAAAGAGTTGGATGCTAACCCTATGTGTGTTTTAGGCAATCCAAATGAATGAAATTGTGAATGTATACTTGAGATTATGAGATGTATTGTGTATGATGTATGATGTGTTGTAACGATTGATATGTGAGCAAGTATACATGTATTTCATCATAATGTATGACTTTAATTCATTTGGATTATGTTACTCACCTCCCCGTTGCCATTTTTAAAGTTGATGTAGGTATGATTTAAATCCTACAGCTTTTGGAGGCCGAGTTTGGAAGGAGGTAAATATGGATAGGAATGTGTAAGCCTTGGCCGGCATGAAATCTGTTTTGGTAGAGTATATGAGGTTTATATACTCAATTTTTGTAATGTTGATAATTTTGGAGGTCACGGGAGAAAATTGGACATGTTTGTGTAAGGCCAATTTTCCTACATGACCCAAATGATGTAAAGAATGGATTATGAAACTTAACTTTGATGAATTAATGGATGCAGTATTTTATGTTAATTCATGGATTTTGTGAGATGATGTTGAATTTGGATTAAATGCATAGAGTTAATGTTAGCATAATGACATGTATAGCATTTGATTCAATGAAAGAATTATGTAGTCTTCAATGGTAGTGTTGTACGAATTGGTGCATGCATAATGTGGTAAAATATGGTCTTAGGAAAGACCAAAATAGAAGGAGTTGATGTTTCATGTGCTAAGTTAAAGGAAATTTTCGTTTCTGCTGAGTTTCTGCAGAACTCGCTCAAGCGAGTGAGAATCTCACTTGAGCGAGATTGTTGTGAAACAGGGGATTCGTTTCTGCCCCAAATTCGCTCAAGCGGATGTGTGTTTCGCCCAAGCGAAATTGTCACAGAATCAGTGTTTAGCTTCTGGACAATTTCCGCTCAGGCGTGGGAGTGGGCGCTCAAGCGAGGGAGAAGGAGATTTGATTCTGGACGATTTTCACCCAGGCGAGTGGTGCCTCGCCCAAGCGAAAATCGACCAGAGAGTTACTGATGCTTCTGGAACGATCTCGCTCGAGCGAGTCATGATCCGCTCAAGCGAGATTGATACCTGATACAAACTCCTTCCTTCGCTCAAGCGTCTCGCTGCCTCGCTCAATGTTTTCTTTTGCATCTCGCTCAAGCGAGACAGGGCTCGCTCAAGCGAGCTGAGCCCTGATGCTCATTCCTTCCTTTCGCTCAGCATCACTCAGCGATCGCTCAAGCGTGGGTACGCTGGCTCGCTCAAGCGAATTGATTCTCGCTTGAGCGAGTGGCACCTGATGCTCCACTAAAATTTTTATTTTAAATAGAGTTTATTCCTATGCATTATTCCTTCTTTAAACATTATTTTGAAGCATTGAGGAGTATATATTGAATCTCTAGGCTATATAAATTACATTCCACATTTTTATGAAATTCCTGCTCTTGAAAATCAATCAGTCAATAATTGAATTAAATGAATCTTCCGCTGACTCTGATTGAAAAATTATCTTTTAATTTCACCCTCTCATATCTTCATATATGGGAGTGGTTTACATTAGATCCAGGGGCTTGGTGAAAAATACTTCACCACTCTAATTATTTGAATTATTAATATTTTCAAAAACACAAAAAATTTTCCCCTATTTTATTTGGGGGTTTGGGGCGTCTCAGACCACAAACTTAGAACCATATAAGTAATGTCGCTACAACTTTAAGGCAAACACCACCGCCACTAATTCAAGATCATGTGTGGGGTAGTTAACCTCATGCGGTCGCAATTGACTCGATGCATAGGCTATCACACACTCTCTTTGCATCAACACGCAACCAAGACCAAGCTTAGAAGCGTCATAGTACACCACAAAATCATCCAATAAGTCTGGCAAGGCTAACACTAGAGTAAAAGTGAGTCATATGTTCAACTCTTGGAAACTCCTCTCGCAGTCAAGATTCCACATAAATGGCTGATCCTTACGGGTTAGTTTCGTCAACGGCAAAGCCAAACGGGAGAAACCTTCAATAAATTTCTGGTAATAACTAGCAAGACCAAGAAAACTCCTTATTTCAGTCATCGGTCTTTCCCAAGCCATCACAGCTTCAATCTTAGATGGATCAGCAGCAACACCATCTTTGGAGATAACATGTCCAAGAAATTGGACCTCCGACAACCATAATTCACACTTCGAAAGTTTCGCATACAACTCTTTTTCTCGAATGATATTCAAAAAAAGACGAAGGTGTTCTTTATGTTCTTCGTGGCTCTTGGAATAGACAAGGATGTCATCGATAAACACCACCACAAACTTGTCAAGATATTCATGAAAGATGCGATTCATGTAATCCATGAAAATTGCACGTGATTCATCACACCAGATGGCATTACCACATATTCATAGTGACCATATCACGTACGAAAAGCAGTTTTAGGAATATCTTCGGTCTTCACCCAGATTTGGTGATATCCAGAATGCAAGTCAATCTTAGAAAATACAATGGCATCCTTCAGTTGATCCAAAAGATCATTAATACGAGGTAAGGGGTATCAATTTTTGATGGTCAACTTATTAAGTTGTTGGTAGTCCACACATAACCTCATACTCCCATCCTTCTTTCTCACCAATAAAACAGGCGCACCCCAAGGAGACACACTTGGGCGAATAAACTCTCATTCTAATAACTCTTCAACTTGTCTCTTTAACTCAGTTAATTCCATACGAGACATCCAATATGGCACTCGGGAAACAGGTTCCGCACCCGGAACAAGATCAATAGAAAACTCCACCTCTCGTGGAGGAGGTAAACCCGGTACCTCATCAGGAAATACATCCAAAAATTTGGACACAATGGGAATATCAAGGGATTGAATAGTATTTCTCCATCCACCATGCATAGCATAACAAAAATTTAAGATATACCTTGTGATATAGGATCTTCTTCTATCTCCTTGAAGAAGGGTGGATCTAGGGCTCTTTTCTTCTTCTAACCTCCATAACCCTTTGTTGGAGCTTCTTGCTTTTGAAAACCGAAATGGAAAAAGAAGGAAAGGACTCTAGACTACATAGATTTTGAAGGGAAAAAGAGAAAGAAAAGGTGAAAGATGGAAGGGAGAAATGAGAGGGATGGAAGATGGAATGGAGGAGGTGAATAGGAGGCCACTCCTAAGGGAGATAACTCCCTAGAACTCACCACCAAGAAGGAGGAGACCTATTGGATGAGAGCTTACTAGATCTCACTCTAACCTAGAGAGAAGGGAGAGCTTCTCTCACTAAAAACTCACTCTTGAATGTGTGAAATCTCAAATGGCATTAATATGTGTCAAAATAGAAAGGGAGAGCTCTTTATATAGAGCTTAGGGAATTTCGGCCAAGTGCCTCCTAAATGGGCCTCTCCATGATGCCTTGGCCCAATAGAGCTTCTAGAGAAGAGTATGGCCTATACATGGCCCAAAATGACAGTACATGGCCCAAAAGTGGCCTAATTGACCTTGCAAGGCCCAAATGAAACCTATAAGCCTAGAGAATCTAACTAACAAATATATTACAAGTAGAGTATGAATAGATCCTCAAGAAGTCTTCATTTTGCTTGGGCCCACTCAAGGAGAGGAAGGAAGATAAGGCCCGATGGATACTCTCTTTGGCCTTTTTGGTCTTGGCCCTTGTGAGAGGACCTTTGTAAGCTTCAAGTCCTTTCTCTAGGGTAGTGTGAGGGTCCTCCCTTAGTGTGTCCTCATTATGCTCCCCCTTTTTGAAAGGATTTGTCCTCAAATCTAAGGCATCATCCTCTTCATCTAAATCAAAGGGAGACAAGTCGGAAATATTGAAGGAATTACCCACACCATAATCTCCTGGAAAATTAAGGACATAAGCATTATTATTCATTTTCTTTATGATTTGGAAAGGTCTATCACCTCTAGGATCAAGTTTGGATTTACGTAAGTTTGGAAATCTCTCTTTTCAAAGGTGTAACCAAACCCAATCTCCAAAATCAAAGGTGATATCCTTTCTCTTCTTATTGGCACAACAAGCATAGTGTTTATTTTTAGTTTGAATTTGGTTTTTAACCTTCTCATGAAAATTATTGATAAATTTGGCCTTTGCCTCTCCATCCATATGAAGGATAGAATCAGAAACCTTAATAGGCAAAAGGACCAAAGGAGTGAGAGGGTTAAAACCCTAGACAACCTTAAATGGACTATTCTTGGTTATGGAGTGTTGTACCCTATTATATGCAAATTCAATGTGAGGATGAAGATTTAACATTTTTAAGCACTAAGACCCTAAGAAGTTGAGAAAGGGTCCTGTTTATTACCTCTATTTGTCCATCCGTTTGAGGATGACAAATGGTGGAAAAGAGAAACTTTTTTCCTAGCCTTGACCAAAGAGTTTTCCAAAAATGGCTAAGGAATTTGGTGTCCATATCAGAAATTATGGTTTTAGGAACACTATAAAGTCTTACAATCTCTTTAAAAAAGAGTTTAGCAATATAACGAGCACCGTCTACCTTGTGACAAGGGATGAAGTGAGCCATCTTACTAAACCTATCCACAACCACAAAGATAGAATCCATCCCCCTTTGGGTCTTAGGCAATCCCAACACAAAATCCATAGATATATCAATCCAAGGTCTAATGGGTCTTGGTAAAGGAGTATATAAACCACTAGGCGAAAGTTTTGATTTTGCTTTTCTACACACAATAAACCTAGCATAGTGTTTTTAAACATCTTTTTTCATTTTTGGTCAATATAAGTGTTCATGTAATATGGATAATGTTTTATCTCTTCCAAAATGGCCCATTAAGCCTCCCTCATGGCTTTCTCTAAGTAAAAGATCTCTTAAAGAAATTCTACGAGTGCAAAGTCTATTAGCTTTAAAAAGATAGCAATCTAAAATGTAGAAGCCTTTATGAGATGAAGAAGTGGAGGATGAGTTAAAGATGTTAGAAAAATCAAGGTCACTTGGGTACAAAGACCTAATCTCATCAAGCCCAATAACTTTGGCTCCTAGGGAGGTAAGTAAAGAGTGCCTCCTAGATAAAGCATCAACCATAGTATTGGTTTTTCCATTCATATACTTGATGACATTGGGAAATTGTTCCAAGTACTCAACCCACTTAGCATGCCTTTTATTTAACTTATGTTTCCCTTTAATGAATTTTAAGGGATTAATGATCACTATGTATAACAAACTCTTTGGGAATCAAGTAGTGTTCCCAAGTTTGTAGGGCTCTAATTAAGGCATAGAATTCTTTATCATATGTGGGGTAGTTAATGGCTGCCCTATTAAGCTTTTCACTGAAGAAAGCAATGGGGTGACCTTCTTGCAATAAAACAACTCCTATACCCACATTAGATGCATCACACTCAAGCTTAAATGTTTTGGAAAAATTTGGAAGTGATAAAATTGGAGCATGAGTGAGATGATCTTTGAGATCTAGAAAGGCTTTTTCTTGCCTTGGCCCCCATACAAAAGGAACATTCTTTTTCACCAACTCATTTAAAGGGGAGGCTAAGGTAGAAAAATCTTTCACAAATCTCCTATAAAAACTTGCTAGACCATGAAAACTTCTTATGTCACTCATATTTTTTGGGTGTGGGCCAATCTTGGATGGCCTTAACCTTTGAGTGATCTACCTTTACACCTTTTGAACTAACTACAAATCCAAGAAAGACAATGCTATTCATGCCAAAAGAACATTTTTCAAGGTTTGCATAAAGATTGTTTGTTCTTAGGGCAAGCATAACTTGTCTAAGGTGGCTTAGATGAGAGGTCATGGTCTTTGAATAAATTAAAATATCGTTGAAATAGACCACAACAAAATGCCCAATAAATTCCCTTAAAACATGATTCATTAATCTCGTGAATGTGCTTGGTGCATTAGTCAAGCCAAAGGGCATAACTAACCACTCATATAATCCAAGTTTGGTTTTAAAAGCGGTTTTCCATTCATCTCCCTCTTTGATTCTTATTTGGTGATAGCCACTTTTAAGATCAATCTTGGAAAATACTGTAGAACCACTAAGCTTATCAAGCATATCATCAAGTCTAGGTATTGGATGCCTATACTTGATGGTGATGTTATTGATGGCCCTACAATCGGTGCACATTCTCCATGAACCATCCTTTTTGGGAAGAAGTAAAACAGGTAAGCACATGGGCTTAAGCTCTCTCTAATCCACCCCTTAGATAATATTTCATTCACTTGATTTTCAATTTCAAGGATTTCCGTAGGATTACATCTATATACAGGCCTATTAGGTAAACTCGCACCAGGAATTAAATCTATTTAATGTTCAATGCCCCTAATAGGAGGTAAGCCTTTTGGGATGTCTTTTGGAAAGAGGTCTTTAAATTCATTTAAGATATTTTGAATCCCTTTGGGCAAAGAAGGAGGAGAGTTGCCCATTGAGCACAAGGAAGTGCTAGGGATATTTTTAGCATACATGATCAAGCATTGTTTATGTAAAAACATAGCATGTTTTACATCATGTTTATTGGCCAAAAGGTTGACACTAGAGTCGTCATAGATAACAACTCTTTTTCCTTTATCTTCTTTTTTATTTTTCTTAATTTTTCCTAGATGAGTTGAAGAATATCCTAACTCTCTATCTCTTTTAAGCTTTATTTGTAGTTGATCTTTAGCTACTTGTTGTGGAGTTAGGGAGTGCAAAACTATCTTCTTACCATCTAGTTTGAAAGTGAAGGTGTTAGTGAACCCCTCATGGATGACCTTCCTATCAAATTGCCAAGGTCTTCCTAGCAAGATATGAGTTGCCTCCATAGGCACTACATCACAATTAACTTTATCTTTATATATGCCTATGGTGAAATTTATTAAGACTTGCTTATTAACTAACATCTCTCCCTTTTCATTTAACCTTTGTAACTTATAAGGTCTAGGGTGATCTATTAGTTCTAAGCCCATCTTATTGACTAGTCTTTGGCTTACTACATTAGCACAACTCCCACTATCCATAATGAAAGAACATAATTTGTCATTTATGTAACATCTTGTATAAAAGATGTTCTCTCTTTGTGTAGTATCATCTAGCTTAACATGACTACCAACCAATCTTCTAATCATGTAAAGCTCACCATCATCCCCTAAAATATGCTCACTGTAATAGGAATCACTACTTGAGTCATCACTTGAAGAGTAAGAATCAGAATTAGACTCTGATTGACTTGAGTAGGTTCTATTAGTTTTCAAAACCATGGTTCTCTTTATTGGACAGTCAGAAGAAATATAACCTCTACCAAGGCATTTAAAACATTTAATGGTAGATGATCTAGAGGATTATGGTTTAGATGTGGATTCATGCTTTTCTCTTTGATTCCTAAAATGTTTTCCATTTTTATGCAACTCACTTTGAGGTTTGGAAGATGAAGTACCCACTTCCCTCTCCCTAGGGTTTCTATCAAACCTACCCTTGTTATCTTGTCCTACCCATTTAGATTTATAGGCTTTATTTCCCTACTATAGGCTTCTCTTTCTTTGAATTGGCTCTCTACCTTAGTGCATTGGTGAAGTAATTCTTCAATGTCTACGTGTGGAAGGAGTTCTACTCTATTCTTAATGTTCCTATTAAGGCCATGTAAGAACCTATGTATTAGGGTTTCCTCATCTTCCTCTAGGTTTACCCTAATCATAGCTATCTCTAATGACTTGTAGTAGTCTTCTACACTCTTTGACCCTTGGGTGAGTCTATTTAGCTTTGCTAATAGCTCCCCTCTATAGTAACTAGGAACATAACATTTTCTTAATAGAGCTTTTAAGTCTAACCAATCATCTATTGGTGGAAAATTATCTTTCTTTCTCTCCTCACACACCTGAGACCACCATACTAAGGCATAGTTTTGAAATGAGAAGGTAGCTATCCTAACTTTCTTTTCATCTTTTATTTAATGAGAGTTGAATATTTGTTCTACTCTCATTTTCCACTCTAGATAAGCCTTTATGTCACTCTTGCCATTAAATGGGGGTATTTCTAATTTGACTTCTCTTAAGCCTATGTCTTCTCTTTTATGCTCATAGTGTCTTCTTTGTCTAGGCTCCTCTTCACTATCACTATTGTTGTGTCCATGATTTCTTTGATTTCTATGATTTCTATGTCTAGTTCTAGGGTTTTCATTATGCTCAAGATTTGTTAGCCTAGCATTGATGTTATTCAAGCTATCCATTATGTTATGAAGCATGGTTTTATTCTCCCTATCACTAGAAGACATCTTTTAAGGTTGTCAAAGAATTTCAAGACAAAAACAAAGAATGTGTATACAAACTAGTCGAGGAGGATGAATGCAAAAGAAGTGAAACAAAACACACAACAATCCTAAAATATCAATACTAGGTTTCTAACCTAAGGGAAAACAAGATCCTAGGTTGTCTTTTACTAGGTTAGTCCTATGTTGCTTATGTAAGTCCTAGGTTTGGCTTTAACCTAAGTTGATTATGATTGTCCTAGGTTGTTTCTAACAATTGACTAACCCTAGACAAGCTTAACTAATTTGGTTTACTAGTTAGTTACCCTAACAAAATTAGTTCAACTAACTATCCAACTCCTAACAAACCCTAACTAGAAGTAGTTATTTAGTTATAGAAGTTGCAACTAAGTCTAACAACCTTAACTAACAACTAATTCGGTTATAATTTAGTTAAGACCTCAAACTAATTTCGGTTATGATTAGTTATAGTAACTAAAATTAGTTCCAACTACTAACTAATTAACCTAATTAGTTAAGACAAGCAACTAACTAACAACTATTAGTTATAACCAACAACTAACTAACTAAAAGTAGTTAATAACCAAATGCAAATGCTCTACTAACTAGCCGAATTTACCAATTGAAAAGGAAAGTTAATAGTGTCTGAAAGTCCAATGTCCAAAGGTGTATCCAAAATACAAGACAAAACTTAATACACAAGCCCTAAGAATTGAAAATTTGCCTAAGTTCTACTAGGTACAAGGCTTTTGCTTCCTTTACAATTTTCTTCAAGCTCTTCCTTGATGTGTAAGCTCCACCTTACCTAGCAAAACAAGACAAGAACACACTCTAAACGAAATTTGTTAATGAATCCAACAAAGATTAAACCTCACAAGTGTATCTCTCAAGTGTATCTTTATAACTCTTACCCTTTCTTTTGGTGTCAAGTTTACCCAAGTAATTTATACTCTCACCTCAAGTGTTCCAATATGCTACCCTCATTGGTATTGAAAAGGGAATTATCAAGAAGTTTGAAGGAAAGACAACTTCAAAGACAAAACTTGAGAAGGAAAAATGACAAACTAAAAATGCTTAAGAAGAAAGACTACTCAAAATGGAAAATGTTTTTGGATTTTTGATTGACAAGACAATAAAGCAATAAATGTTCAAAGAATAAAAGGCTACACTATGGAAGGAATTCGAAATTGGAAGACAAAACTAGACAAACTAGAAAACTAAAATGCAACAATAAAAGGAAAGTACAACCTACACTTAGAGACTCTAAAGTTGCAATCACAACTAAGCAAGTAAGATTCAAATGAAAGTGTATTGAGATCTAATAAGAAAACAACTCACTTCAAGTAAAAGGAAAATTCGAAATTAGTCTTTTGGTTTTGGTGTCTCTCTTTACAACTTTTCTTAATGAGGCTTCTTTTTCTTTTCAACATCCTTTTTTAATATTTGTAGTATAGGGTTTTGTATTTCTTTTTCTCTTTTTAATACTTTCTTTTTCTTATCTTGCCTCTTGAATTTTCAATGTAACAACACCACAATGATATCCCAAAACCGAAGTGAGCTAAGGCTAAGCAATTTCAAATGTCACTTTCTTGCTTAAGGAAAAATAATGCAACCTTCTTCCAAAGAGAATGGAAGGACTATTTCAAAACTTTTTTGACAAACTTTTCCTCTATGCAACAAGATGAAAACCGAAGTATAATATGCTCCTAATGTACATTCACAAACAAAATTAATCCTAGAAAGAAACTAAGAATGAATACTAACAAGCCTACTAATGAGATGACCTTTGGAGAGTCTTAAAGTGAGACCTCCTAACAACTCAAGAATGGAACCTTTGGGAGATTAGTCAAGATGCTTGAACTAACTCCACCCACATGGTAATGCACTCTCTAGCAATGGAAAATCAACACAAAAACCTAGAATATTAGACAAAGGTTTCACATGGCACAACTAACAACTAACTTGGCTTTAACTAATACCTAACAAGTAACTAACTTCTAACTATCAATCTAACAAACTAACAACCGAAATAACATGTGCCAAATTATGAATTTTTGAAGGAAAAAACAATACCAAACCGAAAATACAAAGCAATATGCAAGAAAATTGAAGAAATGGAACAACTAGTACAAAAACTCAAAAGAACAACAACTTTTTATGAGTTTTCTATTTTAACATGGCATCAACAAAGCAAGTATAAGGCATAATAAAAAATTATAGCCAGCAAAAAGGAAAGCAAAACCGAAATCTAGATGAAGAAGAAGAATAGAAAAGAACCTCCCAAGCTCAAGTGATACCAAATAATGTAGGATCTTCTTCTATCTCCTTGAAGAAGGGTAGATCTAGGGCTCTTTTCTTTTCTAACCTCCATAAGCCTTTGTTGAAGCTTCTTGTTCTTGAAAACCAAAATGGAAAAGAAAGGAAAAGACTCTAGACTACATGGATTTTAAAGGGAAAAAGAGAAAAAAAAGGTGAAAGATGGAAGGGAGAAAGGAGAGGGATAGAAGATGGAATGGAGGAGGTGAATAGGAGGCCACTCCTAAGGGAGATAACTCCCTAGAACTCACCACCAAGAGGGAGGAGACCTCTTGGATGAGTGCTTGCTAGAGCTCACTCTAACCTAGAGAGAAGGGAGAACTTCTCTTACTAAAAACTTACTCTTGAAAGTGTGAAATCTCAAATGGTATTAATGTGTGTCAAAATACAAAGAGAGATCTCTTTATATAGAGCTTAGGGAATTTCAGCCAAGTGCCTCCTAGATGGGCCTCTCCATTGGGCTTGGGCCCACTCAAGGAGAGGAAGGAAGATAAGGCCCGATGGATGCTCTCTTTGGCCTTTTTGGTGTTGGCCCTTATGAGAGGACCTTTCTAAGCTTCAAGTCCTTTCTCTAGGGTAGTGTGAGTGTCCTCCCTTAGTGTGTCCTTATTACCTTACACATCAAAGCCCTCGGTATTCAGAGAAGGAAGAACGATCTTCGACTCTAACAATCTACCAAGACCTTGTTGGCAGACAACCAATCCATCCCTAGAATATCTTCCAAGTCCTTCATGGGAAAGCAAATAAGGGATACGACAAATCTTTGATCCTCAAGAATTATTTCACTATCATCACACCGAGTGACCTCCCGTAAACAAGTACCGGTCGGTATAGACACCATGATAGAACCTTTCATCATGCTTATCGGTAATTTTAATCGCCTCACATAATCTTCTGAAATAAATGAATGTGTTGCACCTGAATCAAATAAGACATCAACACAATTACCAAGGATTTGGCACTTACTTTACACTAGATCATTGGCTTGAGCAGCTTCTTCACCCATCACGGCGAAGAGTCTTCCAGCAGTTTGTTGGTTAGCACCATGATTGTGACCATTCTAGCCACCATTACCATTACCTCGGCCATTCCCATTACCATGACCGTTGACACCATTTCCATTGTCATTACCATTATGACCACCATTGCGGCCGCCATTGCCGTTTCCACGACCACGGCCTCTAAAAGCACCATAGCCTCAACGGTTTCCATCATTGCGAACCACCACGTCCCTAGCATTCAAGGGATAATCGGGACGAATATGCCCTGGTTGGTTGCATCTATAACATACCACCGTCTCTTCATGATTACATTCACGAGCCATATGGTTTTCGCCACACCAAAAACAATAAAGACCTTGGCCATTACCTCGGCCACCATTGGTACCATGTCTTTCACCATCACATCCACCTCTAAATGAAGATGAGCCACACACAACATGTCTATTACTCTTAAAGTTGCCTTTCTTCTTGAAGCTAGAAGATTGGCCCTTCAATTTATGATCATGTCCCGAATAATTCTTAGGAGCCACATCATTCTCTTCAAAGATTCGACATTTGTTCACAAGAGTAGGAAAACTCCTAATCTCTTGATGACATATGGCCTTCTTAATCTCCAAACACAATCCATTCTCAAACTTAACACATTTCGAAACCTCGGTACCTTCCTGTTGGAAAGAACGGTAGAACACACATAATTCTTCAAATTTTAAGGCATATTCCGTAATATCCCGAATTTTATAAGAATGATTAAACATGAGGAATAAATATTAAATAATTATAAATGGGTTAATGAGTGTCCTAAAAATATTGGAATAATTAAATTGGGATTTATTATGGATATTTATGATTTATTGAGGCTTTAAGAGTTAAAATTTATACCGGTTAAAATATAGGTGTCGGACCAAGTATCTTCGATTGAGATGCCGTTAGTCAGGGCTGTTAAGAATATTATTGGGAATTCGAATGTATAATTGGAATAATTTTTGGATAAAGTATTAAGCCCGAATGGGGATCCTGTGTGTTGTAAAATGGAAATATTTTAATGAAGGGAATGAAATTTAAAACAAAACCCCTCCCCCTTTCTCTTATTTTTCATGTTGGTTTTGCCCTCCTTTGGCAAGGCACTCTTCTTTCTTCTTCTTCTTCATTTTCCTCCTCATTCTTCCTCTCTAAAAACCTAGACAAGATTGGAACCCATCTCCTTCTCCATTTTCATTTTCATTGGAGCTTGGAGGAGAAGCTTATGGTTGGAACTCCCTCTCCCTCTTCTCTCCCATTTTCATGTTGCTTTCTTCCTCTCTTGGGAGCTAACTTGTTTCTTGGTTTAAGGTAAGATTCTCACCATTTTTAATGAGTTTATGCCCTAGGTTTTGGGTAATGGTTGTTGGGAGAGAGTTCAATGTATATAGGTATGTTAATAGAAGTCATTTTTATGCAAAGCCCTAATGTGGTGTGTGATAAATGTATGGTTTTGTGAGGGTGTGCAAGGATACACAAAAATGACATTCTAGATGATAAAAAATGATGAGTGATAACTGTGATAGTTGAGTTTTGAATGAAACCCTAACTTTAGGAATGGAGGGAAATGAGTGATGATGATATGAAAAATGATTTTAAGTGTAAACCCATGATAAATTTTGTTTGGGTGTTGTTAATGATGATGTTTGTTGTGTGATTTTAGAGGAAAACCCTAAAGATTTGGGATTTGGGGCTCTATGACAAATCTTGAAAACATGGTGATGATTTTGGTGTTAGAGTGATTTGGTATGTAAGAATGAGTTTTTAAGTGTGTGACATTGATTATTGATGATAAGGATATGTGAAATAAAGAGAATTGTGATGATGACTCTAAGTTGTTAAGTGTGTTAAAAGTTATGATATTGTTGTGGAGAGCTTGAGTAATGATGAATGATAGTGAAAATGGTAGATGACCATTAATGGTGGAATCAATAAGATATACATATTGGTAGGTGAATTAATAGGCCATGATTTGTGCCATTAGAGTTTGTTAATTAAAGATGGTTTAAAAGAGGCAAGGATAGCTTATGTTAAGCTCTAAGTGACAATGATGATATTTGAAGGATTAATGTAATATGGGATTGCATTATGTGATGGATGAGATGATGTTATTGGGTTTGGTTAGAATTTAAGATCTAGAGAATCTTGGTTTTAGGAAAGGAATTCCTGAAGCCTAACACAATGGTATGAATTGGTGTTTTAGCAAGTCTAGGACTTGATATTGAGCTTTATGGTAAGCTAGCATTTATTTAGAATTATGATGGTGCCTTGAGATTGTTTGATGATTATATGTATGCATATGTATGTATGTTGGCATAGATGATGTTCTGGGCAATATGGCGGAGCATTTGGAGTGTGCATTTGGTTGTGGTTCTTCCCTCGAGGTCGGAGAGGAGTTTGCATTTCAAATTGCATGAGTGAATAATTGTTGAAATATGTATATGTATGAACTCATGCATTGCCTTGCCATAATTATGTTGAATGTTGAATTGATGATGTGATGAATGATAGGCTTGGAAAATTGTTGAATTTTGGAAATTTTATATATACATATGAGATGGTGATGAATGTTTAGTGGTCCTTTGATGGGAATTGATACATTGTAATGAAAGATCCGTAATGAAATGAACTATGAATGGTTTAAGTCATATTGTAGTTCATAAAGTGCATTTTAATGCATAATCATGGAAGTGAAGAGGTCAAATGGAGTTTTATGTGGTTTTTATGACACAGGGTAGTTCCAATAGCTTTCATGTATGAATTAAAACTTGTGGAAATTGGAATGGGTCAATTTAAGTGAGAAATGACCCTTGAGTTGCATTAAAATGGCTTAAAATGGGTAAGATGCATTTATATGCATAAGTCCCTCATTTTAAGAATTTTTGAGTGAGATCAGTGGCCACGCATCACAAATGGTGTAATTTAGTTGGTGTCAAAATTTGGTAGCATTTGGAGTTGATATGAAAAATTTACAGGGGTTAGAAGTCCCAAAATCATGCATTTTCTGCATAATTTCTGCATTCTGTTATGGTGTAATCGATTACGCTTCGTAATCGATTACAGGAATTTTGTTTTAGGAAAAATTGATTAGCTTCAGGTGTAGTTGATTACAGAGGTGAGCGTAATCAATTACAAGTGTTCTGTTTCAGCTGTAATCGATTATTGTAATCGATTATGACAAGATTACGTAATAGGCATCCTTTGCTATTTTTGACCTGTTTGGGCATTTTAATGACCTATCTCATATATGAAGATATGAATAGGTATCAGAGTGCTCCTTAGACGATCGGACTCGAGACCGTCAGAAGGGAAAAGCAAAAGATGTAATTAAATTTAAGAGTTATTAAAATATATACCAAAAAGAAGATGAAAGATGCCTCATCAATTTGTTAAACATTAGAAATATGGTTTCATAATAGTAATATCATTTCCATGATTTAAGAGTTCCAAAACAAGCAAGAAAATAGAATAAAGAAGCAAAAATGAGAAAAGTGGGATCAGGGGAACTCGCTTGAGCGAGTCCCCATCTCGCTTGAGCGAGATCCATAGGGGTCGCTTGGGCGAGGCAAGCGAGCATGAGTGAAAACGCTCCAGAACCAAAATCACGCTCACTCGCTTGAGCGAGTGCTACACCAAAGACCATTCGCTTGAGTGAAAATGGTCCAGAACCATTCTGCCTTAATTTCACTAGAGCAAGGCGAAGCTCGCCTGTGCGAATTGTCTCCAGAAGCACATACCTGATACATGATCATCTCGCTTGGGTGTGAATTACCAAAGGAGAAGTGGTTTAGTGTTTTAACTTTTGACCCTCCATTAAAATTTCATCATTTTATGACAAAGAGTGTCTTTGTTCGGGCTCAATAATTTATCTAAAAATTATTCTGAATGCATATTCAGATTCCCAATAATATTCTTAATAGCCCTGACCAATATCACCTCAATCGGAGATACTTGGTCCGACACCCATATTTTAATCGAGCTTAACTTCAGCTTATTCGGCTCCAATAAATTATAAATAATCCTCAAGATCTAAATTTAATTATTTTCAATATCTTGGGACATTTATTAATCCCATATATAATTATTCAACATTTACTTTCCTCATTTAATCATTTATATAAAATCTAGGTTGTTAGAGTGGAATATAGGGTCCTTGTTGGGGTTTGTAGTTACTTTGATTACCTTGGAATGGAGGTGGCATGTTTTGCAAACCAAGTGGACCTTATGGAGGTCTGTAGTTATTCTGATAATTTCCACCATAGTTTTCAATAGCATCCACCTGATGCATTTCTTGTTCAGCATTTTCAGTTACTCCAAGTTGACAACCTAAGATATTATGACCTGAAATACCACATAACTTATAGACAATATTAGTAGCCCCTGCTCCAAACTTATCAAATTTTACAGATAATGCCTCAACCTTAGCGGTAAGTAAAGAAATAGCATCAACAGTATACTTATTGGGAGTTTTTAAAGGTAAAGTCCTTTCAGAAGACCACTGAAAGGTATTTTGGGTAATTTCTTCAATTAGGTTGGTTGCTTCCTCCATATTCTTACTCATGAAGGCTCCTCTAGCTGCAACATCTAAAGAGATCTTTTGTGTGGAAGTTAGTCCATTATAGAAAATATGAACTGTCAACCACCTCTCTGTCCCATGGTGAGGACATTCTCTCAGCATCTCCTTGTATCTTTCCCAAGCTTTATACAAGGATTCATCATCTTTCTGTGTAAAATTTATGATTTGTTTTCTCAACAGATCAGTCTTGTTCCTTGGGTTCCATTTGTTGATAAAAGCACTGGACAATTGTTCCCAAATCATGATGGATCCTTTTGGAATAGAGTATAACCATGCCCTTGTTTTATCTCTTAAGGAGAAAGGGAAGAGTCTTAAGCGGATTACATCATTGATAGCTCCATTCATCTTCAGCGTGTCACAATATTCAAGAAGGATTTGGAGGTGAAGATTGGGATCTTCAGAAGGTAATCCTCTGAATTGGTTCTGCTGAACCATAGAGAGTAGTGAAGGCTTCAATTCAAAATTATTAGCCTCCACTGTGGGTCTAAGGATGCTAGACCCTCTTCCATTTGTACTGGGAGCAACAAAATCTCTCAAGGCTCTATTTTGCTCTGCCATTTGTTTTAACTTTTGTTGTTTTTGTTATTTTCTTAAAGCTCTAAGGGTACGTTCTATCTCAGGGTCAAATCCTAAGTTTGGATCGATGCTATGGCTTCATCGCATAAAAAGAAAAATAAATGACAAATAAAACAAATAATCAGAAAATAAATAGATTTTATAATTAAGCAAGTTAGAATTCATATTTATAACTTTTGTTTGTTTAATTCTTTGAACAAGAACTACATTCAAATTTGAAGCAAAAACACAATCTAGCCTTGCATCATGTAAAGATGCATCAAAGAGACTAATGGACTTAGATGTTTATCTAGAGAGAGATACATTTTTAGGCCATATACATGGATTAGATCATGGTTTAGAGGTTTATGTTGACAATACTACATATGCTTTAACTTTTCAGGTCACAGGTACTTGCAGCGATAAAACTATGATAAAGACAGAGGTTACAACAGTTGTAAATGAGTCAATGTCATTATTAATTCAAACCCAACTAGTCCATTCACTCTCTAGGATTCCAGGCTTCCAAGTACCAAATATTGCATTAGAAAGGCAATCTAAAAGTAATGTTGCTAGAGAGAATGACCTAGACCTAGATAATGATAGCTTAGACCTTACTTGATCTTTCTTTCTGATTAGATACATTATAACCTTAGTAGAATATTAGTAGTGTATTATTGAATGACTTGAGAATCGTGTTATTTTTATGTTCCTTAAGTGTTAGACATATTAACACTTGATCACATTATTAGCAATTTATTTTTATTGACTTCCAACTTTATAATATTTTTACCTTCTTAGATCTTTTGTATGAGTGTTAGACATATTAATACTTAAACACATTATTAGTAGTTTCTCTTTATGGACTCCTAACTTTTTAATATTTTCATTTTCTTAGATATTTTGTATGACTTCCTTTTTCATTTTTAAAATGTCATAAAATTTGAATTTCATTTTTTATAGATATTTCCTTTTGAAATATATGTATGTTTTACATGGATTAATATGCTCAGTAAAATTATTTCAAAAAATAAAATGATATCCTATATAGAATGAAGAGAGAATACATCAAATTGAATCCTAAAAAGGAAATTTTGTTAAGGTTGTTAGTGACATATTACTTGGGATTTGCTGATGAGGTCCATGGATAAGCTTGGATTTTACATCTTTAGGACTTTATTTGGGCCTCTTTCATTTGTACACTCTTATGTTTAGCTCAATGGGATTTTGGATTCATTGTATCTCATTATTGTTAGAAGCTCGTTAATAGTTAGTTTTGGGCCTGTCATGGCTATATTTTTCATTTTGGGCCTTGTATGGTCATATATATGCTTTAAGCCACTTTTAGGTTATATATCTTTTAGTATTGAGCCTTGTGTGAAGCTTTAAAAGGCCCACCAAGGTCAAATCCAAAAATTACTCTTGGACTAGAAAAGAGGTCTATATAAACCTCTCTCCTTTGTATTTTCCTTTAGTTTTAGTTGTTTGAAGGAATTTAGTAAGATTGAATGTGATTCTTATTCCAAACTCAATAGTTCTTAGAATTCTCTCTCATTGAATCTAACCTTGGATCCTTCCAAGGTGGTGACTGACACTTTCGGTTTATATTTCTCTAAGAGAGTGACACTTTTCATATTCCTCTCCAAAAATCTCTCTAGAAATCCATTTGTGTTTTCAATTTTAGTGAGTTTTCCATATTATTCTCCCTCAAAGTTCAATTCAGCCTATTCATGAAGTGAAGAAGAAATTGTTTTAAAGTTAATTCAAGCATAAAGATGACTTATGGGTTAAGAAACTCAAGACCTAGGCATAATCTATGAAGGAAATCCTACATCATTTATGATGAAAAAGTCTTAGTTATTTTGCTAGATAATTTTTCATTATTTTTCCCATACACCAACGACTAAACATAGTGAGAGAAATTTCCTTGCTAACTAAAATTTAGTGAAGGACTAATGTCCACATAAAAATGGTAGCTAATTAGCTATCCGAAATTCATGACACTTTATTTAGTCGTTGTTTCCTTGCTAATCTTTCGCTAATCTTAATAGCGAGGGAATTACAATGGTTTAACGATTTTTTCTTTCTCAGCTGACATGATAGTTTCTTGTAGCATATCTTACTTTTATCATTTTCTATCCTATCTTATTTGTTTATTCTTTCATATCCTTTTTTATCATGTCAACTAAATGGACCCTAAAAGTATAAAGAATAATAAAAGTAAC
The DNA here is from genome assembly GCA_037962975.1 of Clitoria ternatea. Taxonomy (NCBI): domain Eukaryota; kingdom Viridiplantae; phylum Streptophyta; class Magnoliopsida; order Fabales; family Fabaceae; genus Clitoria; species Clitoria ternatea. Next base: position 113,379,151 of record CM075671.1, read on the forward strand.
AAATAAGAGACATACAAATACAAAAATTATTTTATAAAAACTTACAATTTTAATTACATTTTCTAATAGATGTGTTTTTTCCTCTCCGAGTAATTAAAAAGAATAGAGAGAGTGTTTACTTTGAACTTTTGAATTTATTTTGGTAAATGTTAAATGAAATCATTTTAGAATGCAATAATACATAATATATATATATATATAATATAATGAATTTACAAATGTATCATGTTGTCATTTCTAGACAAGTTTAGTCATGCCTAATGTAGAGTTCTTTTTTATAGTGTCCAATGTAGAGTTTACACTACAACAAAATGCATTTGTATCTTGAAAATGTTGTATTGGATCACAACTCTTACGCAACATTACGTTGGATGTTTTATGTATAAAGTAAGCTACAATATGATGCAATAACCAAAATGGATCGAGGATTTTAAAAAATGAAAGTTATGTGTTGTGTTCAAAGATTTAGCATAAAGTGTGGGACCTCTATGACATAACTTTTGCATCAAAACATAACGCATCGCCCTTCCCCCTTTCATCTCTTTTTCTTCCTTTCTTTCTAAATGGTGGGAGCAATACCCCCTTCTCTCTCAACATTTTTATCTTTCAAACACTTCATTGAGTGCTTTATTTCAAGACAAGAATATACCATTGTGCTTTATTTCAAACACCTTAATTTACATATATTGTGCTATTTTTTGACCCGTATAGGCTGGCTCGAGCCCACTAATAAAAATGTACTACATGGGCCTACAAATGAAATTCAAAATTAATAAACCAAAAAAGGCCTGATCCTAGAAAAGCCTAAAAAAATGGGCCAAGTGCGAGCTAGCCTGTGATCACCGCAGGCAAAACGAGTATTTTAGTTTTAAAAAAAGAATTTTTGGGAGGCGGGCAAAGGAGGGAATGCGGTGTTGTTCATAAAATTTATTTTAGTGTTAGGGTTTCTAATCTCTATTTCTTCTCCCTCTCATTGACTCCCTTGTGCCTCCCTCTCACTCACTCTCTGTCACCCCCGATGCCTTATTACTAGTGCCTTTCTCTCACTTCCTTAGGGCCTCTATCTCACTCCCTCGACGCCTCCCTCTCATATTTCACTCCCTCGGTGCCTCCCTCATTTTTGGCTTGGGCCATTCTCTTGTCTCTCACCTCTAGCAGCTGCAAGGTTTGTCTCTCCCTCGACTCACTCACTATACTCTGTTTTTCTCTATCTATACTCTGTTGATTTAGCGCAAGAAATGTTCTGTGATCTAGATTATGTCCTTTGAAATTGTCCTTGTTTTTGTAATGCTTTCTATAGTTATGATTGAGTGAGTTTGGATGGCCTTTGAGGTGAATGAGTTTGTGTCATTTTAGAAAAGACTTGTGTAAAACTAAGTTTCCTGCATGTAAAACATTACATATTGTGTTTATGGTAGGAGTCTAAAACTTATAATATAATGTCAGTTAATAAGAATTATAATATAAGCTAATTATAGAATAATGCCAGTATCAAATATTTTTATAGTAACACAATCACTTAGAGCTTTAATTAATCAGACAAAGTTAACTCTTCATCTTGTTTTCCCTCCCATAATTTTTTATAAATATTTATGAAATGTTTTAAAAAAATTTATAAATGTTATGTAGTTTTAATTTTTTTACTTAGAGTTTTAATTTTTTATAGATTTTTTAAACATTGTTTTTAAAATAGGCCGCCCGATCAAATCCATAACTTGTTAAGGCCGAGCTAGGGCCTTTAATTTCAAGGCCTGAATTTTTGTGAGCCTTTTTTGGTCTGGCTCTAAGTGGCCTGCAGCTCGTTAAAGCCTGACACATTTAGGGCTGCCCACCCGAATCGCTAGCTCTACTTAATCGGTAGGGATATTTGGAAAGGTTTATCAACCAAGGAATGGAGAAATTATGAGAAGTAGGGAGAAAGCAAGAAAGGGGATTGTCGAGATAGGTAGAGTTGCAGTTATAAGAACAATGCTCTCGAACTCTAAAGCAGGAAAACATAAAAGGTGATGGAAAAAGAATCATACACATAATGACTTAATCAAAAAATAGTATGGCCTTGATGCCTTTAATTCTTTTTGTAAGTGATGAAAAGAATTGGTGTGTTTGAGAAAATGATTTTCTCCGCTATTTATAGATGAGGAAAAGTCTTGAAAAGTCATGAGTCTTGAAAAGATACCTTTACAAAGGGATGCAATGATTCATGGGTTTGTATGAAAAAGCATGACTTTTCATGCAAAATGTAAGTTTTCAGTATTCTGACTTGAGTAATTGATTACTATAATTTTGTAATCGGTTATATAGGTTTAAAAATTTAAATGATCTCAACATTTGAAGATGTAATCTTTCCTGAAGACATGCCACTATTCAGCCATCAAGCAATTTCAACGTGAAAAGGTGTAATCGATTACACTATTATTGTAATTGATTACTTGATATTTAAAAATTTCAACACTTTTAATGTTTGGCTGTGTAATTAATTATACAAATAGTGTAATCAATTACTATGAGTCATAAATTAAAAAATGATGCAAGGTTCATTATGTTAATTTTTTGGGCCATACTAAATTTCATTAAGTCTTACATTTTATTCTAGGCGTGAATTTTGGATTCTTCATTGCCTTGGACTTTTGTTGCTTGTAATCATTCTTTCTCATTATCAAAATATCGTCAACCTGTGTCTTCAATCTCTCCCTTTTTGATGATGATAATATATATGTCCTAAAAAATGACAAGCAAACGCCTACAGGAAAGATATACTTTTCTTTTTTTGAACTTATTTTAGATTAAGACTTTAAGTTTAATTTGTGTTAATTTCAACTGTGAGCTAATTGAATCAATGGATTACAAATTTGTTGAATTTCTCTTTTGGTGTATTCTCCCCCTTTATTTTTAGTGTATTCACGCCCCTTTGTCATTATCAAAAATAAAACAAACACTAAAGGAATAATATAATTATTTATATTATGAACAGAAAGGAAACATAAGGTTTAGAGTAGGATAACAAAAATAAAAGAAACCAAAAACATAACCTAATGAAATTAAACTAAAATAACTATGTAGAGTCACGTGGGGGAAACGAGATAGCATAGTCTGCATGATGGCATCAACATGATCGAAACGATTACGCATATAGGTGTGGAGAGACTATTTCAGTGGCAAGGTCAGTCATGGAAAAAGAAGTAATGTTCTTTGAGACCTATTCAATGTCTTCATTTTGCTTGTAGTGTATTTTGAGACTCATTCACCATCTTAATTTTGCTTATAGCCAAAGGAGGAAAGAGCAATTTTACTAATAAAAGATGAGTGTTGGGGCTTGATGCATAGTTCCTTACTAAGAGGCACACTGAAGTGATGAATGATGTGAGTAATGAGTGCAGCATAAAGAAGAAGGGCATTAGGTTTGAGAGCTTTCTTCATGCAGTAACGGATGAGAGAAGCCTAATTGAGAGGGAGAACGGTGATAAAGGACCAAATAAGAACAATGTCCTCTTCTGTCAATTGAGCCACACTGGTAGTGTAAGGGATAACAATGCAAGCGATGATGTAGTGCATATGATAATAACTGAAGGTGAGAGAGCCAATAAGGAGATGTCTACTAAGATCAGCCTTTTCATTACAGGTTAACTGACGAGCCTCAAGGTTATTAAAGTCAATTTCATATGCCTTCATAAGAGATTCTTTAAAAATGTTGCTGACGGAACAACGTTTAGTGAGTTGGTAAAATAGGTTTGCATCAATGACAATCGGGACTTTCTTAATCTAAAAAAAAAATACAGTCATCGTTGATTTTGAGATTTGAGTAAAAAAGTCACACAACATCAGAGTAGTGGTTTTCCTTCATGGATAGAAAATGTAAAAGGGTTTGAATGTCAAAGTGGTGGAAGCACTCAATATTGTTGATGTACCAATCATCAATATATTTAGGATCAATAACATCCCTTGAATGGAAGAGGGAGTAAAAACGTTCTTGTTGAAAAGGTGTTGAAAAGAATTCCACAAATGTGTGTAGAGTGGGGTTGCGAGGTACAGGTTCAGAGGAGGTGGAGGTATCGATTCGTGGGGTTGATGGAGAAGCCATGGAAGAGGGTGTGAATGGTGTTGGTTATCCAAAAGGGGAGAAAGGGATAAGGATAAAAAGTCTAGAAGATGAAAAGGACACGACTTTAAAGAGATATTCTTGTGTTGTAGTCAATTACAAGATGTGTGTAATCGATTATAAAAATGGTTTATGAGGGGTTACAGGAAGGAGAGAGAAATGCGTAAATCAAAAGGAGATGTGGAAAAGTGATTAAATGATAGTTATTTGAATGTTAAAGAAAAGATAAAAATAGAATAAGAATTTTGAATTTTTAATTATGGTTAAGAAATCAATTAAGAAGATGTTAGATTTTAAAATTTGAACGAATTGTAGTTGGTCAATGATAGGGAACATGCGGATAACATATAGCAGGTGAGAGGGGATGATAAGAGACGTGATAGTTCAGCTTCTGACAATATTCAGAAATGTCAAGGTAATCGATTATTGGTATGGTGTAATCAATTTTAGAAAGACTTATGTAATCGATTACCGGTATGGTGTAATTGATTACTTGAAGGACATGAGGTGTTTTTACTGAGTTTTCTTGATGCTTTAAGAGCTTATGGAGGGTTAATCATGCCTAGTTCTGTTCTTATATGGAAAAATTTATCTTTGGGCGAGGGTTTAGTGAAGACATTAGCTAATTATTTTGATGATTCTACCAATTCTAAAATACAATCACCTTTTTGTAGGTGGTCTTTAAGGAAAGGTGTCTAATTTTGATGTGTTTTGCTGTAAAATACAGGATAGGGTTTTTAGATAGATTTATGACACTTATTTTATCACACTTAATAGGGATGTGGTCTATGGTGATACCATAGTCTAGAAGCTGTTGTTAGATCCATAATATTTTAGCAGAACATGTCACACCCCGATTTTCTATATCAGAATCCCGATGTAATCAAGATAATTAATTAATAAAAATATGAGTAAATTTTTCGCGTTTAAAATAATTTTAAAACATCACAACGATTACATCAAGACTCGAACCATAGAAAACCGAAGAATAAGATTTGATAATTTATAACTAGATCACAAGATAAATGCCTATAATTGTATACAAAATAATAGAGTTTATAGCGGAAGAAGAATATGTATACAAGGCACACGCCTAGTGCCATATATAAGGATATGAGAAAAGGCTCGGCAAAGCATACAAATACATAACATAAGCCTATTTGGCCATAATTATTTTTTACCCATAAATCATAATCATGCATTGCCTAAAATATGTATATATATATATATATGGTCATGCAACATACATCTCAAATGGGCAACATGACCAACACATTTCATTCATCAGATGAGTATAAATTTCAATACCCTAAATATCAATACATCACTCATATGCGTTGTTATCTATACAATATCATCAAATCAATGATTATCAACTATCATCTTATACAATTCAATCATCACATCATAATTATCATTCATTGCCGGTCAAGACATTCCATTACAGCTATTTACTTTCTCCAAAGCTTTAGTTCAAAGACTTAATCTCATCCCATGACAACCCTGCATCACAATGCTAAAAATAGACAACATGGAAGAGTAAGTTATACATTTCTAATGAAGAATATGAATACGACACAAGGAAAGAGTGAGCAAAGAAAAGATTAAGCATCAGGGGCTCCTCTCGCTTGAGCGAGCCCTACCTCACTTGAACGAGATTCGAGAATCCCCCTTAGGCGAGCCAGCGAGACGCTTGAGCGAGAGGGAGGTTTGCATCAGGAGCCCATCTCATTTGAGCGAGCTCCATCTCGCTTGAGCGAGCTCCATCTCGCTTGGGCGAGATTGCTCCAGTGACATTAGAAACTCTCTGCCCGATTTTCGCTTGGGCGAGGCATGTCTCGACTGGGCGAAAATCGTCCAGTGTCTAATTCCCTTCCTCCTCGCCTGGGCAAACCTCAAACCTGAGCGAAAATGGTCCAGTGACTAACCTCTGATTCCAACCGAGTCTCGCTTGGGCGAGTAGGCCATTCGCTTGGGCGAGTTTTTGCGAGTGGCCACACTTCTGTTTCACAAGCATCTCGCTCGAGCGAGATTCCCACTCGCTTGAGCGAGTTCTGCAGAACTTGTGCAGAAATGTGGATTTCATACAACTTAGCACCTCAAACTTCAATTCATGCCATCTTAGCCTATTCTAATGCATTATATCCATATAACCATGCATGTATAATCTCATCCAAATATCTATACATTTCAAATCAATCACCATTCATTCGATGCATATCGTTTGAAATCATCTTCTCATAAATTCCATAAAATACTTGAAATCATAATGCACATCATTCATTCATAAGAATTAACATCATTAGACATCATAATTCATCATCTTACATCATTTGGGTCATAAATCAAAATTGGCTATACACACCAAGTTCCAATTTTCTTACATGACCCTCAAAATCATCATCTACAATCTAGATAACAAAATAAGCATACATACATCTTATATGCTATACAAAAATGTAGATTTTGCCGGCCAAGGCACTTCCTATACAACTATATAGCTCCTCAACCAAAATGTACTTCAAAATGTCCACTCTCCCCACAATTGCCCTGCATCACAAATCTAAAAAGGGACAATATGGGAGAGTGAGTCATACATTCCAAAGGAATGAATATGAATACCATGTGATTATGTACATATGCATCAAAACATGTATACTTTGCACATACATATTATTCATCATACTCTTTATCATCACAACACCATCATATATACATCACAAGTAACATTACAATTTAGACAAAGTACACCGCATATACATAATCAAGTCCCACCACAATTTGGCTATTACACAAACTTTTATTGGGTATTCATATCTTTTATGTTGTCTTAGTATATCATTACATCCTCAACACATCCATCATCATATCTCATCACCTTCGGCATACTTCCTTGCTATATGCAAATACTCTTAAGCTAATGCATATGCACAATGGAATATTTCAATAATTGTATATCTGACTGTGGGAATACAAACACCGAATGTGGGACTCAAGTATGACCATCTTACCATACCCCTACTGTAGTAGTAAAATGTGTACACTTATTCTTAAATTTGCATACATTTCACCAATTATTTTACTGGTACCAAACCGCATCGCCCATCTTGCAACACCTTGTCATTTTCACTATGACCGCGATATACAACATATTCAACATATAGTGTTGCAGGCCGGCCAGATATCAAATCATGGCGGCTGTGATCCCAAGGACCACCGAGGTCACCTGCTCACCAAGAGCCACCCCACAAGGGTCGGCCACATGTAGCTCCCCGAAGCAATACATGGGTGGCTTCGTGACTTACACACCGAGTCACAGGGGAAATAAAACTTACTCGTGCACCGAGCCACCCTTCCACTGGGTTGGCCGAGGGAACTCCTCTAATGTTCTAACAACGGCGGCTATGCAGTATGCCATGAATGTAAATGCAAATCATACGCATTTCTCACTCTATGCATCCTATACATGTCACTTATCATACATCATCATGAACACCATTACCAACATTACCACAAGGCTTTTAGTGGATTCGTTATTGTTGGTTATTCTTATTAATTTAAACATTTGTGTGGCAGTACAATAGTTCTCAATCAACATCATCAACAATCGCATTACATTCATGATGGATACAAGCATAACTTCATATCATTGATCATTCTACACCACCATATAGCACACTATGAATATTCTAAATGCATCAAAGCATGTTGCCAACACATTATCTACACTATACACCATATTACAATTTCTCATATCATTTCAAGCAAGGCTAACATGCATACCAATACATATGGCAATCAAATAACATTCAAGTTCATGTATTTAGAACATAAGACTCCTCTCCTACCTTAGAGAAGAATTCCGATTGATAAGATGCACCCGCCTCGTCGCTCGGAATGGATCCTACATAATCATACATATAGAATCCTAATTAATCAACCATTTAAGGCACCATTTCAACTCTTAATTAATTATTATTATACCTACCAATTCTTAACATGTACTAGACATGTTATAGACCTTATTTTTATTATTTATTAGGCTTTAAGAATTCCTTCCATTAGATTCAAAGGCTTTAAGAATTCCTTCCATTAGATTCAAAGGCTACAAAACAATTATAGCCCAAACTTTCCTGTAACTTCATTTATCCACATCCCTATTCATTAATGTCATGCATATTCTTCATAAAACATTCTCTTAGGTTAACATTAACCATTTTCCCCAAACCTCAAAGTTAGGGTTTCACCAAACCCAACAACTCTCATTAATGCCTCATCAATCTTCATCTCCATCCTATCATAAATGCACCTACCATCATTAACCTTCATAAATATTCATATTTATGGTAACCCACTCTAGGGTTTAAGCATTAAATGCTTCTAATAAATACCCACTTATATGCATTACTCTCCCCAAACCAAAATATATCAAAACCAAGGCATTAACCCATCCAAAAATGGTGAGATGAGCTTACGTCACCCACAAACAAGAATGGGTCCAAGGAGGGAAAGATACCACACGAAAATGGAGAAGGGAAAGAAGAAATTTTCAATTCCAATGATCTCCTTCTAAGCTCCTTGAAAACGAAAATGGAGGGGAGATGATCACCTCTTGGCTAGGGTTTTTGGAAGAGAAGATAATGAAGAAGAAGTAGAGAAGAAGAAGAAGAACCAATGGGTTTGCCAAGGGGAAAAGAAACCAACGGGAGTTTAAGAAGAGAAATTGGGTTTTTGCTTTATTTTTAATTCCATTCATTAAAATTTCATCGTTTTGCCACTAACAGGCTCTTTATTTGGGCTCAATACTTTATCTGAAAATTATTCTAAATATATATTCGGACTCCCAATATTATTCTCAACAGCCCTGACCAGTATCATCTCAATCAGAGATACCTGGTCTGACACCCATATTCCAATCGGGTTTAGTTTCAGCTTAACCGGTCTTAATAAATCACCAATAGTCCCCAAAAATCTTAATTTAATTGTTTTCAATATTTTGGGGACATCAAATAACTTACATTCAATTTGTCAATATTTATTTTCCTTGATTTAATCCTCTATTTTAAAATTTTGGGATGTTACAATTGAGATTATGTGCATATGCATATTAACATCATGTATGCTTTGCTAAAATCAACAATAATCATCATAATTGCTCATTTCACTAACATATACATATAACATATTCATCAATCATTTCATAGCAAAGCAAACACATCTACACATCTTTTCTCAATGCCACAATGGGTCAACATTATTGTCAATAACCATAGACAAACAAGCCCTTTATCACATTAGGCCATCACATACAACTTCATCACATTCAATATCTTTTTGTTGTATTCATATTTTACATGTTGTCTTTTAGGTATTCATTTACCCATCTCATCATCATATCTCAATCTCAATCATCATCAATCGTCATCACCTTTTGGCATATCTCCATGCTATATGCAAATGCTCGTAGGCTAATGCATATGCACAATGGAATTATCAACAACAAATACGGATCCGACTATGGGGATAAACACCAAATGTGGGTTCAAGGAAGATCACATAACCATGCCCCTACCGTAGTAGTATAATGTGTACACATATCTCATAATGCATGCATAATCACCAATTTTACTAGTACCAAACCGCATCGCCCATTTTGCAACACCGGTCATTTTCACCATGACTGCGGTAAACAACATAATCAACAATATAAGGTATTACGGGCCAACCATGACTCATATTATGGCAGCTGTGATCCAAAGGACCATCGGGGACACTTGCTTCTCAAGGGCCACCCCCCACAAAGGTCAACCACATGTAGCTCCCTATAGCTTAGCATGGGCAGCTTCGTGGCTTACACACCGAGTCACAGGGGAACAACAAGAATGCTCGTGCACTAAGTTGCCCTCCCACTGGGCCAACCGGGGGAATCCCCTAATATTTCAATACCGACAACTATGATATGCCATGGATACAATGCAATACAAATCAAATGCATTCTTATATTATGTATTCTATTATGCCACTCATCAACCATCATCATCAACACCAACATCACCATATAATCTTTAATAGATTTTATCATTGTTGGTTTTAGCCTTGTTTCAAGTCTTAAGTGTGACATTTCATTTAAACATATTTTATATGATACATGCAAGTCAATACTTGCAATATTCACAATGGCATCACAAACGTCAATAACATTTATCAATCTTTCATCAACATCACCATATAATTTATTAGTGGATTTTTCATCTTATTGATCATTACAATTGTTTCATATATTGGTGTGGCATCACAAGAATTCATCAATATAATTCAAACCACACATACACAAGATCACACTTGTATTCATCACAATGGCATTCAACAATCATTAATAATAACAATCATTCTTTTATTTAAGGAAATGATCAACAATCATCATCCATCATTATCCATTATCGACATCATCTTCGATTCATCGATTATAATAAACCCATTGTCATGCAATCATTCCCTCATTATTTTTATCATCATACAGGGTGCCATATAACCATATAATTTACTGTTCATTATCACCTTATCAAGTCATATTATTAGTGGTGGAATATTCATGTCTTTCATGATATATATTAGGCACACACACATTTTGCCAATCTATAACTCAATCTCAAAACACCACTAAAACACACCACAATCACATACCTCTAACACATTCACATGTCATTGCATGATGAAACAAAATTAGGATAATAACAAGCTGAATTCATTTTCAATGTCAAGGTATGTGAGAGACATGACAATGCCATCGTGTTTCGATTGTCAAAACGTATTAAAAATGGGTGTAATCAAATGTATAAACATGCCATGACTCAATCACATCAATCAACATAATAACATAGTGCAACTGCACCAAAAATACACCATGAATCAATTTAGGAGGGTCCTTGAATCGATACATACAATTCTGGAGCACCAAACAGCCAAACATGGGGCTTTGAATCGATTCAGGCCACCCTTGAATTGATTCACACGTTTAAAAAGGCACTCCCACACAGACAACAAGCTTTGAATCGATTCATGCATTTGCGTAAATCGACTCATGGCCCTAGAAGTCACCCATTTTGAAAATAGAATGTCATGAATCGATTCAAGCTCAGGCATGAATCGATTCATGCAATTCTAGTAGCCTCTAAATCGATTCTTAAGAGCATGGGAATTGATTCAGGAGTTGGGAAAATCATCAGTAACCTTTTTAATTTAGGAAACACCATCCTATAACCCCATTCATCAAACCCAAAATCCATTATGCTTAAAACACACCTTCTCATGAGATTTTAACTCAATAAATCATGTATCTATATACACACATACACATTCCATTTCATTATTGATTATTCACCAAGAATTACATCATTTCCTTTAAAGGGATTCAAAACTCTTAAGGCCATCTCACATATATATTCATATCATTTTCGAAGCCAATGAATTACTAATCTTTTTCATTCAACAATCATCACTCAACTTATCATATTAACACAATCATGACAAGGCAAACATGAGTATAAATCATATACATCAATCACCAATCATTCAACTCATACAATTGAAATGCAAACTTCTCTCCTACCTCGAGAGAAGAACCACAACTTGAATGCTCTGATTGTTCCGCCGTATTGCCCAGAATACAATCTACACACACATACATACATTAAATCAATGAGCCATTATAAGGCATCTCACAATTCTAATAAATTGTTAACATCATATAAGGCTTGTATCAAGTCTTAGGTTTGCAAAAACACCAATTCATATACTTGTGTTAGGTTTCAGGAATTCCTTTCCCAAAACAATGATTCTCTAAGCCTCAAAGGGGGCCAACCACACCCAACGACAACCATATCACATCCTTTATCCATAATGCATTCCAATGTCCCATAAGTCATCCAAATTCCATCATTGCCATCCAAAATCATCATAACCCTTTTAGCTTTTTTTTACTCACCATCAATCAATAATTTCAAATATTAAACTATCATGGTTCAACACCTCACTAAATCACATTCTATTTCATTATTCCATCATCAATGGCCATTACCATTACCATCATCATCACAGTGACAACATCCCATATTAAACATCTTATATTTATTCTCAAAATCAACTCTTTAAATCATTATTCTGACATACATGCATATATCCTCTAATTCTCAAGATTAGAACCTCATGAAAATCCACTAACTTCAATGATCATTACCAATCATTCTAATTATCTTTTCTAAACCCAAAAGTCATTCTTATCACAACCCAATCATCAATTTCACCATCTATACCAAAAGTCCTAAAATTATTAATTCTTAAAGGTGCACATACAAATTGGCAAGCATAAATTTCAACAATTTTCATACATCATCATAAGCTTATTATCATCATTAATGTACCAATCAATGGTAAATAGTAATCAATGTTCCCAATGGTCTTCTAACCTATGGTTTGGGTTTCACATGCATAAATCATCATACACAACAATATGAACTTAGTTTAAATTTTCATCAATATCAATAATCAATCCCAATCCTTCTAACATTTCATTTTCCTCATATAAATCATTCTAAAGGCATCCAAACCATTAATATCACCAATTTGGCCAAAACCCCCAAATTCCAATACTTAGGGTTTTCTCTAAAAGTTTCCAACAACAATCAACATCCACCATTTTCCATGATTCATCATAAACACAATAACCCACATCCATATTTAGTACAAAACCATAATCAAGAATCATATCTCAAGTCATTCAAGCATAGGGTTCATCATTTTCCTCATCACCATAAAACCCAATATTAATATTTCAAGTTTAAACATCACAAACCATAAATAAAACAACAAGGAGGCAAGAAATCCTTACCTCACATCCATGCTAATTCCAAAATAAAAATGGGAAAGATGGAGAAGGAGATGACCCAAGCAAAGCTTCCATGCTTGGATTTTAATTTTGGCAATGAATGGAAGGAGAAGAAGGTGGGCGGTTTTGGCATGGTGGAGGGATAAAGAAAAAGAAAGAAATGAAGATGGAGATGGAGATGGAGTGAAGAAGAAAAGAAGCCAACGGTGATGAGGAGAGAATGAGGAAAAGATAACCAAAATTAGTCATTAACCATTGGACAAAAAGGTACCATATGTTGCTTTTCCCATCAGTCAATATTTCTCTTTGTCCAATGGACAAAAGAGAGTAGAAAAATAGAGAATAAGCCACATGGTTATGAGAAGGGAAAATGAGAAATTTTCATTTTCTTTTAATTCCATTTAGCTCGTATATTTATCGTTTAATGTCATTCACTATGTCTAAATAATTATCTCCTCAATACCAAAAATTATTTTAACTATATGACCATAATCACAATAATTTTCCAAGTATTTTAGACCCATCAAATATCCAATTTGACCAAGTGGGTCCCATATCATCTGTTAAATCATCTAGTTCTGATAAATCTTAATTTACCGATAATTCACCTCTAATATCTAATTAATTTTCCCATAATTATTGGACCTTAAATAATTAATCATCATTATTCAATAAATTTATTTTCTTTAAAATTTGGGATGTTACGCAACAACTACTAGCAACAACATAGTCTACTTCGACAATGGATAAGGCTACTCTATTTTGCTCCTTATTGTGTCAGGAGACTAGAGCAGAACCTATCATATGACATGTTCCACTAGTGTTTTTCCTATCAGTTTTTCAGCTGGTAAAATCTAAATCAAAATAACCTATTAGACTACAAGATGTTCCTCTAGGGTACCAAAGTCCTAGGTTTGTTGTTCCTAATAGGTAACACATTATTCTTTTAACAGCTGTTAGGTGAGACTCTTTAGGATTGACTTGAAAACAACCACATAAGCATACATTAAGCATAATATTTGGTCTACTAGGAGATAAGTAAAGTAGGGATCCAATCATACCTCGATATTTTTAACATCAATGGATTTTCCCGCTTCTTCTTTTTCCAAGTAGCATGTTGTGCTCATTAGGGTAGAGATTTGCTTAACATTATCCATGCCAAATCTTTTGAGTAATTCCTTGTAGTATTTGGATTGATTTACAAAGATCCCATCATCAGTTTGTTTGATTTAGAGTTCGAGAAAGAAGTTAAGTTGCCCATCATTGACATTTCAAATTCACTTTACATAATTTTAGAAAATTCACTACACAAATATTCGTTAGTGGCACCAAATAAAATCATTAACATAAATTTGAACTAGAAGAATATCATGTTTATGCCTTTTGATGAATAATATAGTGTCAACCTTTCCCCTCGTAAATCCTTTTTTATGAGATATTTGCTTAATCGTTCATACCAAGCCCTAGGAGCTTGTTTTAGACCATATAAGGCCTTTTTCAGTTTGAACATGTGACTAGGCAAATCAGTATTTTCAAACCCAAGAAGTTGATTTACATATACTTCTTCTTGAATTAAACCATTTAGGAAAACATTGTTTACATCCATTTGATAAAGTTTAAAATTCAATATAGATGCAAATGCAAAGAGCATCCTAATAGCTTCTAATTTTACTACAGGGGTATATGTTTTTTCATAATTTATTCCTTCTTCTTGGTTATATCCTTTGGGCACTAATCTAGCTTTATTTCTAGTTATTATACCTTTTTTATCTAATTTATTTCTGAAAAGCTATTTAGTGCAAATGATAGGATGATTATTAGGTTTAGCCACTAATTCCCAGACTTGATTCCTTTCAAATTGGTTTAGTTCTTCTTACATGGCAATGATTCAACGTTCATTTACTATAGCTTTATTTATATTTTTAGGTTCAATTAATGAAACAAAGGCCATGTTATTGAATGTATATTTGAGTGAGTTTTGAGTTGTTACCCCCTTTGATATATCACTAATTACATTGTCGATTGGATGATTTCTTAAAAATCTTCATTCTTTTTGTAGTTCAGAAACATTTTGTTCTATATTATCTTTCTTGGCATCTTTCTCTTAATGTTGGTTCTTTCTCACTCTGATGTTGGTTTTCTTCATTAAATCCATAAGATCATCAATAACCTTTTCTCTTGGCTTCAAGAGATTAGTTTCATCAAAAGCAACATGGATAGATTCTTCTATAATAAAAGTCCTTTTATTAAATACTCTTAACGCTTTGCTATGTAAAGAATAGCCAAGAAATATTCTTTCATTTGACTTAACATCAAATTTTCCTAGAGTATCTTTACCATTATTGAGCATGAAGTATTGGTAACCAAATATGTGAAGATGAGCAATGTTGGGCTTTCTACCTTTGTATAACTCATAAGGGGTTTTCTTAAGGATTGGTCTAATTAGAGCCCTATTCGTAACATAATATGTAGTGTTTACTACATCTGCCCAAAAATATTTAGGAATGTTTAGGTCATTTAACATAATTCTAGCCATTTCTATTAAGGATCTATTTTTCCTTTCTACTATTCCATTTTGTTGTGGAGTTCTAGGGGCAGAGAAATTATGATCTATTCTATGTTTTTCACAAAAATCATTAAAGAATTCATTTTTAAACTCACCACCAAGATCACTTCTAATAGAGATTATGTTTTTATTTCTATCATTTTGAATTATCTTTGCTAGTTTTTTAAAAGGCATGAAATGCATCATGTTTATAAGTAAGAAATAGAGTCCAAGTATATCTAGAATAATCATCAACAATCACTAAGGCATAGTAATTACCACAAAGCTCATTGTTCTAAATGGTCCAAAAAGATCTATATGTAATAACTGTAAAGGTCTAAAAAATGATACAACATTTTTGGATTTAATGGAAACTTTTACTAAGGAAAACATCACATGGTTTATCTTTTTCAAACCTGAGATTTGGTAGTCTTGTAACTAGATTGTAGAAACCAACATCTTTAGGTGATCCATATGAATGTATGTTATCCTTCTATGCCATAGCCATGAATCATCTTCTTTACATACAAGACATTATAGGTTTGTAGATGACTTATTTTCTAGATCAATCATGTATACATTATTAACTCTATGTCCTACTAGTTTTATTTGACTATTATTTTTATTTTCAATTAAGCAATGATGTGAGTCAAATATTACTAGAAATCCTTTGTCACATAATTGACTGACACTTAAAAGACTATGCTTAAGGCCATCAACAAGTAAAACATTTTTGATGGAGGTAGAAGTTTTAGTATCAATTTTTCTGATTCCAAGTATTTTTCCCTTGTTGTTGTCTCCATATGTCACATGTCCATTTTTCTTGGGAGTTATATATGAGAATTTTAAGGCATCTCTCATCACAAGTTTCGAGCATCCACTATCAATGTACCAACTTTGTTTTGAGATATCCTCATCATCGCTTTCGTGATCCTTGGCCATAAGGCTTAGGTTGACTTCCTTATTTTCTGAGTCGCTTGATGAGTCTATGTTATTTTCTTCCCATGTGATATAGGCCTTCTTTGGCTTTTTATCTTTGGAGTTTTTCCTTTTAGCTTTTTCTATTTTCATCTTATATATGGGACAATCCATTTTCATTTTTCCCAGTTGGTTGCATTTAAAGCATTTTGGAACATTGGAGGTTTCCTTATTCTTCTTGAAATTCCTTTTTGGAGTGAAGTTTGTCTTTTTTGATTTCCTCCCTTCTTTAAGAACTTGTTAAATTTCTTAGCAAATAAACTAAATTCATTAGTTTCATTTGTACCTTCTTGATCATCTTTAGTTTCTTCATTACTTTCATTGATGGTAGATAGAGTAACCTTGAGGGTGATTCCTTTCTTCTTTTTCTCATTTTCCTTATGTAGATTTAACCTTGCTAATTCAAACTCATGTTCTTGGAGTTTTCTGAACAATGTGATAAAGGATATGCTTCCTAGATCTCTTGATTCTGTAGTAGTTATTTCCTTTGGATTTCATTTCCTGTTTAAACATCTTATAACTTTGTTGATTAAATATTTGAGAAGACTTTTCCTAGAGATTCAAGGTGATTAACAATATGTGTAAATCTCTTGCATGTCTTGGATGTTTCCATTGTTGTTCATCCTAAATAATTCATATTCTTGTGTTAAGGTATTGATTTTAGATCTCTTAACTTTACTCGTACCTTCATGTGTTACTTCTAATGTGTCCCACATTTCCTTAGCACTTTTGTAGGTAGAGATTCTAAAATACTCATCAATTCCTGAGACAAATGTGATGATATTTTTAGCTTTAAGATTATATTAAACTTTTCTCTTTTCTTCTTCACTCCACTTATTTCTAGGTTTCTATATGGGTCTACTATCAACTATTTTAGTAGGGATAAAAGGTCCATTTTCTATGGCATCCTAGATATCTAAGTCTATTACCTCAATAAATATTTGCATTTGTAACTCAGTATTAGTATCTTCACCATTATGTTTTTATTCATAATAATATATTAGAAAGGGGGAGTTTTTATAATAAGGATTTCTATAATTTGAGTTTTGATGATTCCAACAATGTGTTTCAAAAATATTAAAGCATTGAGAATCTAAAATTAGTTTTTGTAATCAAATAAGGTATTTGATTAGGAGCAAGGTAATCAATTAAGGTATTTGATTAAAGCTCATAAAACAAATTTTGAAATTATTTGTAATAGAGCTAATCGAATACCTTCGAATAAGGTAAATCTGGACAAGTTCTTATTAAACCAGAACAGAGCTAATCGAATAAGGTATTCGAATAAGGTAAATCTGGACAAGATCTTATTAAACTAGAACAGAGCTAATCGAATAATGTATTTGAATAAGGTAAATTTGAACAAGTTTTAATTGAAACAGAACCTTGCTAATCGATTAAGGTAATCGATTAAGACGATTCTAGAATTTTCAAAATCAAATCAGAACATTGTTAATCGATTAAGGTATTCGAATAGAATGAATTTGAACCAATATTTAGTGAAGTAGAACTTTGCTAATCGAATAAGGTATTCGAATACACTGGGTAAATTTGATTGATTCTCAGCTTTTGCTAAACTTAAGGGATATTTTAAGGGAATCAAATTTAAAAATAATTAGATTACAACGGCTAGTTATCTCTTGAAACACTATAAATAGTGGCCTAAGTCCTCATTGAAAATCATACTCATATGCATTAAGTTTTCTTATTCTTTCTCACATGTTTTCAATAAGCTAAGTTTGGTTATTTCTTCCGTATTTTTAAAATTCTGATTTTGCTCTTGAAGAGAGCTACATTTCTGTGAGTAAGTTATTCTCTTTGTGTTTACAATTTTAAATTTGCTTTATCAAACAAAATTCCATTTTTGATCAACTTTTTCTACGCTTAAATTTTCTAAAACCGCTCTATCAAAAAGAGAGCTACATTCTTTAAAGTTGATCATACTTGATTTGCGCTTAAAAATTTCTATTCTACTCTATCAAGAGAGTTTTTATTGTTGCTTTTAATTTGCAAAATATGCTCTACAAAGAGAGATACATCTCATGATTATTATCACATTACTTCTTCTCTTGCTTTGTTTAGCATTGTAAAGGGAGTGGAAAAGGTTTTGTTTTTACTCATACACAAATTGAGTTGAAGCATTGTAACAAAGGTAAGGTTGTAGCCTTTGAGGTTGAGTAAGAATTGTAAGAAAGACAAAAGTGAGGGATAAACTTCTTGGTAGGGAAATCAAGAGACTTGTATTGGCTTATCTTGTAAATCTCAAATTCTTAGTGGAAAATCTCAAGTAGTTTACTTGGGGCCTAAACGTAGGGGTTTGCGAACCAGGATAAAATTTGAGTGTGTCATTCTCTCTCTTCCCTTACTCTATTTAATTTCAAGTTATTTACTTGCTTTACTTTCTTGCTTTAATTGTTATTACTTATTTATTATGATAATAATTTCTTCATCTCTTTAAGTAAGGTAAAGTAAAATTGAAATTAAGTTTTAAAAGGTAACTATTTTTAAGACTCAATTCTGCCCCCTCCCCCCTCTTGAGTCATTGAGGCCACTTGGTTAACACATTGCATACAGATGGTCTATTGGTAGAGTTTCCCTCGAGGAAAAGAAAATTAGAAAAGGCCATTCATTCTTTTTAAGGTTGCTAATTCTTAGATAAGAAGCTAGCTTTGATACTACTTGTTAGTCAAGTAGCCTCTAGAAAATTCAAAGGGGGTGAATTGAGTTGAAACTTATTGCCAATGAGTATCTCTTATTGAAACTTATGATGCAATGACAATTAATTTAAATCAAATGCAATAAGATATGTTGAGATAAAGGATAAGATGGTGAAAACTTGATTTTATACTGGTTTTACCAAACACTTGCCTATCATAAGAAATCACTTGAGAATTCCTGTGGAGACCTTAACTCACTAAATAGTATTAAAGATATTAATATTTAGATAATGAAAATTAGGATAAATTTTTCATGATTAAAAACAACCGTTGGAAGAAGAACACCATAATTAAACTTTTAATAATCACCCTGAATCTATATAAAGACCTATCTCATATATGATGATATGAGAAGGTATGTTATTTAAGTTAATGCCTACTTAGGATAATCATTCACATAATTACAAATCACATATTTACGAAATATTTAATATTAGTCTAAAGGCAAGTTTGATTTTTTTTAAGAATGGGTTCCAAAAGGGTCACATTAGTAACACTTGCTTATTTTCCTAAATTTGCATGACACTTTAAAGATTTTAAATTGCATAATCATGTCTCATCACATTCATAAATATACATTTAGGTGCAACACTACCATGTCATTTTTAAAGTACAATCCAAAATCACTTTAGTATATCACTAGGTCCATTATTAATAACCTTATGTTTTAATTACACAATCTTATGTGTGTTTTTTACATGTACCTAACTTCAAGTATAGTAATCTAAATGCACCTATAATTTGCTAACCAGCATCTTAATACTTACTTATAGAATGATTTCACATATTCATGTCGATAATTTCCAAAATTTAATTCTTAACATCAAAGTATCACCATATGTCACTAACCAAGATTAATAATCTTTCTACAACTCATTCTTCACAACATTCATCAAGTTGTAATAAAAATTCAGCATGTATTATCAATAATTCAATCTCAAAAACCATCAGCATGATCCTAATTTAATGCCATGTGCTATCAATTACCATTTGTGATACAAAAAGATCACAAGTCCATCCCAATGATCCTAGTATATCAACAATGTCTCAAATATCTCAACCATCACCATAAACATAAGGCAACACATAATAGTAAGTTTATACAAAATAATTGCCATGTACTAGTGATTTCCAAAAATAAATGTCATAGTCAATAAAATTCAAAACATGCTACACAAGGCATTTAGGCATTTCCTCCTTCACACTATACCTTATCTCTTCAAAAAAAACACCAAGTCCATAATCGTATCTTACATCACAAAAGCTAAAAAGTAAACAACATGGAGAGTGAGCATATTTTCTCAATGATGAACAATTAAACAAAATATGATAATATAATTATGTAAGTGCAACTAAACATATTCTCCCATCAAGGACTTAACTTAATAATTAAAGAAATAATCCATAACACTTATCACCAAGCACAAACATAAATAATTTTTAATATCCATATCACATTATGAATCCATTCATTAATTCAAATACATATATAGTCCAAGGTAACGCTAACAACAACAACAACACAAATCTCAATTCTTATCATCAATAGATTTCAATCATTCTTAGGTACCTCAAGGTCATATGCCATGTCCCTATGGCTAACGCATATGCTAATATAATAACGCATATGCTAATATAATAACGCATATGCAATGGATCTAATTTTCAATAAATTATTCATAAGACATGTGTACAAATTCATCAAGTGATCGTAACCATGCATAGTCATTTAAATATTTGTCCCCCACGTAAGGGTCCCTTTCAAAAGATCCTATAAGACCTTAAATATTTCAACATGTTAAGTGATTGCAACCATGCATAGTCATTTAAATATTTTTCCCCCGCACAAGGGTCCTTTTCACAAGATCCCGCAAGATCCTAATCCATTAATAATATGATATGCTATGCATGCTATTAAAGGCAAGAATGCATATGCTAGCCTCGGCTTTATAAGAATCTCACATCCTCTTATTTAGAGATTTCATTACATTTTAAGATTTATAGTCAAGGCATGCAACTAATTATACTATCCTCCAAGGCATACAATCTATCACAAAAATTCTCTAAGGCATTATTTCGCATCATCCATAACATATTAGCCAAGGAGTCATATCAATATCAATCCACACATGGAAGTCCAGAAAGCATATCACATAAGTATATTCCAATGTATATCATCATCATATTTGCCAATCCAAAATCCAACCAATAACAAGAATCAATCTTATTTAATTTCACACTTAAGAGGTAGGATATCCACTTAAGGCAATTATACAATTACACCCCAAAATAAATATATATCATCAATAAATATTGCACATACATTTAGAAAATACACTCTTCTCCTACCTTAAAAGAAGTATTTCATAGAGTTAGATGGTCCCACCTCATTTAAGTGATCAATTCTTACATTAAATGAATGTAGAACTACATCAACATTAACTAAAATTATTTTGATGTTAACAATTATGTATATCACGTACACAATGTTACATTAGGCTTATACCATTTCTATCTTTAAGGTTTTGGAACTTTGTTCCCATTTTCAATCTTTTCCAACACTTTAAAGGCCTAGAACATGGTCTATAATTTGCCAAACTTTCAATAATTATCCATTAAGCTTCAATAAGATTTTTAAATAGTTTTCCACATCATTATATTTTGCTTATAGTATTTTTATCCAAGAAGCTAACAAGTCTTTCACTACTACACTTCACAAACGTCATTCCTTAATAACTAACATTATTCAATCTCTTTAATAATTATCCTAGTGTTGTATTGACTTATCCTAAGTCATTAGAAGAAATTATCATTCAACCAACACTTAGTTTTTACTCAACATCATCATGAGCACTAAGTTGTTCCTTTAAAACAATTATTCAATCATAACTAAAATGATAATTAAATCCTCTAAATGATGTTGTTCCATTACTAAGAATAATTTGCATACTTGTTCTAACTTACCTTATGGTTTCCAATACTATGTTCCCTTCACTTAATTGCTATTAGCTTTATATTCCTTCAATCATAATTATTCACAACTATATATAATTGTTATTCCTCTTTAAATAACTCATTTTTAGTCACTAACATCATGCCTAAGGTAAAGGGTACCTTTAGCTCTAAAATTATAACTTAGGTTCTTTAACAAATCATCATACTAAAATTACTAACCACTTCTAATAGCATTTCCTAAGCTCAATAATTATTCTCTTAGGTTCTAATATGCTCCAATAAGGTTCTCTAAACTAGAAACACATTTATTTTTTATAAATCATCCATGTTCTTCATTTAATTCACCATCAATACTATACTTTTTCAACCAATAATTATCCAACATCCATCACAAATACTAAACCACATCCAACAATAATTTCTAAGTACAATAACAAGGTCAATATATTTATAGAACCATTTATGTCACCATTTCCTACTCCAAGAAGCAATTAAAGCTTATTAACAATTTCATTTTTCATGCCAATAATACCAAATCAATTTAAAACACTAATCTAAGTGTCATAATTATTTTAAAGCCACTAATAAACCATTCAAAGTCTTAAATAGAATTTTTTTCCCTTTATCTCAAAGTAAGCTTCCAATTTTAATTTTTGCAATTAATGCATTTTCAACATCAACCAACTTGATTTAACAATATTTAATTGAATTCCCACAACAAATTCCAATCAAATTCAAGTCTCTAACAATATTCTAGCAACAAAAAAAAATTCCAATGGTCTCCTAACCTAGGGTTTGATTCCACATGCATTGATTCATCAAAACAACACCTAATCTTCCATTATAACACTTTAACAACCTTAAAACTACCAAGAAAAATCAACAATTGCTAAGAACACATAACTCTAACTCCAAGCCTATATGAAAAATGAAATATAGAGGGAAAAGCAGAAACACCCAAATATTTACTTCAATGTCCCATTAGAGTTTCATGAATCATGAGTTTATGTTTGATTTTTACAAGAAATGGCTATGGTGAGGTGGTGGACAGTTTCGCACATGGAAGAGGAAGGAGAAAAAGAAAAATGAAGAGGAATGGTGGTGGAGAAGTGAACCACCCAAAATGCCAATTAGGAGAGGGACAAATGACAAAATTTTGAGTTATTACCCAATGAACAATAATTTACCTTTTTGCTTTTACCATGGGTCAACAAATCCCCATTAACCAATGGATAAAAGTGAGTGAATGAGAGAGAGAAAGGTGCATATGACAATTAAGAGGGAAAAGAATAAAATTTTCATTTTTCCTAAATTCTATTTCATTCGTAATTTCACCGTTTATTAATATATGCTGTGTCTGAGTAATTATCTCCTCAATATCAAAAATTATCTCCTTAATATATGCAACATACCTTCTGTAAAATTATCTGGTTTCAGTAAATTTTAATTTTCTGATAAATCACAATTAGTGTCTAATTAATTTTCTCATATATACTGGACCACAAATAATTAATTATCGTCATTTAATAAATTTATTTCTCTAAAATTTGGGATGTTATAGTTCCATTATAATTGCAAGGTGATATAGCTGCTGAGCACTCCAACACAAAAGATTCCTTTCCCTTATATAGAGCCTCCAAAGCTTCCAAGAGAGAGCCTTTTCTCTAGTTTCACAACACCTTGGGATCACACCCAAATACAACACTTCACTTAAGGATAAGATAACTGGACCTTCTTAAAAGTAGATAAACAACTTGAAGAGCTAATGACGTAATCAAAAGATAGTATTAATGCTTTTAATTCTTTTTGTAAGTGAAGGAAAGAATTGGTGTGTTTGAGAAAATGATTTTCTCCTCTATTTATATATGAGGAAAAGTCTTGAAAAGAGGCATTTGAATAGCGAAGAGTCTAGAAAAGACACCTTTATAAAGGGATGCAATGATTCATGGGTTTGTATGAGAAAACATGACTTTTCAGGCAAGAGATGCAACTTTTCATCCATTCTAACTTCTGTGTAATCGATTACTATAATTCTATAATTGATTACATGGATTTAAAAATTTAAATAATCTTAATGTTTAAAGATGTAACTGACTACATTATTGTTGTAATCGATTACTTGATATTTTAAAACTTGCCTAAAGAGATGTGACTATTCAGCCATCAAACAATTTCAACATTAAAAGGTGTAATCGATTACATTGTTATTGTAATCGATTACTTGATATTTAAAAATATGAATACTTTTAACATTTGGCTGTGTAATCGATTACACAAATACTATAATCAGTTACTGTGAGGTAAAAATTAAAATGATGAATGGTTTATTATGTTTTGTCAATTTTTTAGCCATACTAAATTTCATTAAGTCTTACATTTTATTCTAGGCCTGAATTTTGGATTCTTCATTTCCTTGGACTTTTGTTGCTTGTAATCATCCTTTGTCATCATCAAAATATTATCAACATGTGTCTTCATTCTGGGTATAACTAAGTACGAATAGATCTGAAAGATGATGAAAAAACTGTAATGTCCCAAATTTTAAAAAAATAAATTATTTAAGTGATGATGATTAGTTATTTGACATCCCGAATTTATAGGATAATTAACTTGACATTAATTATGGATTATCAGTAAATTAGAATTTACTGAAACCAAATGAATTAACAAAAGGTGTGTGAGTCATTTGAAATTTTGGGACATTTGATAGACTTGGAATGATGAGGATTTATTAGTGGTTTAGGTGGTTTGAACACAGCGTAAGTTAATAAACAACAAAATAATGAGTTATATGAATTTAATAAAATTGTAAAGGCTCATTTTTCTTTTCTCATGTGTCGTAACCCCTCTTTCATTTTCCCTACTACTTATTAACCAATGGATAAAAGCTTATTGGGTGTGTGTTGGACAAATTTTTACACATTTCCCTCTCTTTCTCTTTTTCATTTTGAGTGCCTTCCTTCTCCTCTTCACTCTCACTTGCTTTTCTACTTCTTTCTTATGCTTCAAAATCGTCCCCTCCCTCTAGCCTCTCTTTGTGCAATTTCCATTCAAATTAATTCGTGCTTCTTGATAATGGAGCTTTGAAGGCAATCTTTGACAAGTTATGAACCATCCTCTTCTCTCTCTACTTCATTTTCATTTTCCCTCTTGAGCTTGGGTGTGAGGTATGAACCCATTCTCTTTTATTGACTCTATTCAATATGTTAAGATTTTATAAGCTTTATGGTGATGGATTGGGTATTAATATAAGGAAGTATACATGTGTGTGTATAAACCCTAGGTTGGAGAGATTTGAACTTAAATTTTTGGTGATGGCATGGTACCATACAAAAATTTTGGGTGATGTTATACATGGATTTATGATTGGAATTAATGAGGATATTATTTAATGGAAACCCTAAGTTGGGAATTAGGGTTTTTGCTAAAATTTGAGGGAATTGAAGGAAGTATTATCATGAGAATGATTATTGTGTAAGGAATAGAATTGTTGATAATGGATATTAATTATTGGTGTAGGAAATATAAGGAAGCCAAGAAAGTGTGGTAATGCCATGAGTGGTTAAGTTTGGTCATTTAGACACCCATTATGGATTACGGGTGAGGTGTTTGGTGTGTTATAAGCCCTTAGATTATAGAAAATCTTGAATAATGGGAAGAAATTCTTGAAACTTAATATGTGAAAAGAATTCATGTTTATAACATGTAACATACATATTGAAAATCTTAAATATGAAATTAATTGTATTTAAATGTGTGTGAATGTAAAATAAATTTTGAATGACGAGGCGGGACCATCGAATCGCTCGGATTACTTCTCTTGAGGTTGAAGAGAAGTTATATATTCTAAATGCATGAATTAAAAATATTGATGATTGTTGTATGATGATATGGATCATATTTTTCTTGTATTAATCCTTGTGTCTGATGTATTGGTTATTTGATGACTGCTTTAATGGAAAATTTGTTTTTTGCATTTGGAACATATGTGTGGTGTTATTGTGGTGAATTTGTATATGTGTTATTAAGTATGGCAATGTGTAAGCCTATGAAGTGGTGTGCAAGACCTTGTACTTCACCACAAATGTTGATGATGTTTATTGATGAGATTGATGATAAGATGTTGTGCAACACAACTATGAATAATATTGAAAGTTGATATGTGTTGTCGTGATGCCATTATGGTAATAGATGAAATCGTGATTATGTAAATGCTACATAAAAACCTTAAAATAATGACAATATTCTTAAAATCCACTAAATAAAGGTAGTGGTGATGATGATAACAATGGATGATTGATGATCGGCATGGTAAGATGCATGATGATAGATTGCATATATATTACATCTGTATTGCATCCATGACATATCTGCATAGCTTCCGGTCTGGAATGTTAGGGGTTCCTCTTGTTGGTCTATTGGGAGGCCGGCTCTATGCATGAGCATTTGTTTACCCTAGTGATTCAGTGGTGGAATCATGAAGCTGCCCATGCTTAATCACGAGGGATTGCATATGGTTGACCCTTGTGGGGTAGCTTTTTGAAGAGCGGTTATCCTTGGTGGTCCTATTGGATCAGAGCTGTTGTGGCTTAGTTCGTGGTTGACTCACAACACCATTTTATTATTGATGTTGCTTCCGTTGTGATGTTGAAAATGACAGGTGTTACATGATGGGCGATGCAGTTTGGTACTAGTAAAACTAATATTTATGAAGATAAATGTACATATTTTATTACTACAGTAGGGGCATGATTATATATCTATGCTTGAACCTATATTTGTGTTATCTTTCCACAGTTAGGTCCCCAGTGCATTATTGTAAATTGTTGAGTATTTCTTTATGCATATGAATTAGCCTAAGAGCATTTGTATATAGCCTTGAGATATACCAAAATGAGATAGAGATACTGGATTGGTGATGATTGATGGAAAAATGAAAACTTTAGATACGATAATTAAAAATGATGGAAACTTTAGTATGAGACTTATGGTGAATTGTTAAAATACACATTGGGTGGTATTGGAGAAATGATTAATTGGGTATATGTATGTCTTGGCTATGTGTACCTATGAATATAGGATGATTGTTCGGAATGCGTTTTTGTGCTTATGTTACAAAGTACAAGATGATTTGTATGCATATACACATGATCACAAATGTTTCATTTTTGTCATTTTAAATATGATGACTCACTCTCCAATGTTGTCTCTTTTAAGCCATTTGATGTAGGACTGTCATTTATGAGATGATCTTTTGGAAATTGAAGTATTTTAAAAGAAGGTAAATTAGTTGTAAGTGAATACCTTGGCTGGCAACATGATGACATTGTGGATGTTGTATAAGATTGATGCTTTTGTTTATAACATTGTGTATATGGCTTAATTCACTTTGTAAACAATACCTTATTTTTTGGAAGGATTGACTTGTGGCCATGTGCTTTTGTAAACAGTGATGCATGATGTAAAAGTTGGGTTTAATTGTCATTTCAATAGTACGCTGTCGGTATATGTTAACCCTCGGTGTAAACGGGTTTTGTCAATTGGCAAGCGCACCAATCGTTTGTAGTTTTTGAAATTTAGATATCGTTCCACTG
This sequence comes from Clitoria ternatea, assembly GCA_037962975.1. Lineage (NCBI taxonomy): Eukaryota > Viridiplantae > Streptophyta > Magnoliopsida > Fabales > Fabaceae > Clitoria > Clitoria ternatea. The sequence goes on from CM075671.1 coordinate 113,406,920, forward strand.
GGATTGAAAGTCCAATAACAACAGTAATTTTCTACTTACTATGGTAAATGTGAAGGAAATTATAAACAAAAGAATGATTTATATACAGTTTATACAGTATTCACAAGATAGCATGATTAAGTGATTCATAAGATAAAAGAAAATAAAAATCTATCTAAAAAGTTGAGTTGCAATCTAGAATAGGTAAGATACTTGAGAATAACACAGATAAACAAATTATGTTGGAAATTGGATCCCTAATCTAGAATAACAATGAGGACTCAAGACATGCATATTTAATCATCAAGTTTCATGTCATTGCAGCTTAAAATCATTATAACCGATCCCTCGTGATATAAATTCTAAGAATTCACCGTAAAGTCCGATCCCTCGTGAGCTTTCTCAGTAAAAACTTGCATTAAGACCTGGCCTTATGGCAACAATGGTTAACAACCCCTATAGAATTGAGATACCAAGGGTATTCCAACTTTTTACTTTCGTCAAAACTAGTTTTAATACGGCATAAATAATCATTCTCCCGTTTGACATTTACACTAATAAAACCAGTTTCGATACACATGAAAATCATTCTCCCGTTTGACGTTCATATTAATAAAAGGTTGAAATACTAACATGGACTTGAATCATAAACATGCAGAGGTCGAATTCACAACATTATACTCAATAGATTAGTTCACCAATTCCAACATAAACAAATTAGTTACACATGGTAAAAGTAAAGACAACACTTACAGAGTTTGACATTACGAAGACGATGGAAACTTCACGATACAACGATCACAATACACCGAAACACACTCAAGTATCTAGAAAACTATTCTAGAACTACAACTCACAAAAGAAAGTACTCAGAGTCGAGCACAAGAGAGAAGAGAAGAGAAGTGTATGGAATGGGATGCTATGAATGGTGTTGGATGGCCCTATTTATAGGGCTGAGCAAGGGTGCTGACGCTACGCGTCCCTGTGACGCTACGCGTCAGACTCCTGACTCAGCCTCCATTAAACACTTGATAATGGCCACTTTCAATAATTAATCTTGATCATGCCTGGCCACTTGGACATGTTTCCACGAGTTTTTGGCCATTTATGCTGATTGGGGTGGCCCTTGGGCTGAGTGGGGTGCCCATTATTGAGTCCAAGTGGAGTGGTTGGCCAAAGTGGGAGTGGAGAACACGCAACACTGACGCTACGCGTGGCTTTGATGCGTAGCGTCAGCATCAAAAGTAGCTCTTGATGCTATGCGTTGTGACGCCCCAAACCCCCAATTGAACTAGGGGAAAATTTTTCGCGTCTTTGAAAATATTAATAAATTCAACAATCGAAGTAGTGAAATATTTTTCACCAAACTCCTGGATCTAAAATGAACCACTCCCATATATGAAGATATGAGAGGGTGAAACTAAATGTAAATCTTTCAATCAAAATCAGTGGAAGGATTGTCCAATTTGACTTAATCATTGGCTAATTGATTTTCAAGAGGAGAAGTTTCATAAAAATGTGGGATACAATTTATATAATCCAGAAGGCCTAAATATACTCCTCAATACCTTTAAAATAATATTTAAGGAAGAAATAATGCATAACATTTTAAAAATTTAATTTAAAATAACAAAATGAGAATCAGGGGCATACTCGCTCAGGCGTGACTAAAGTCGCTTGAGCGAGCCAGCGTGCACACGCTTGGGCGAACGCTGAGTGGCTTTGAGCGAGAGAGGAAAATAAGTATCAGGGCTCAACTCGCTTGAGCGGCCCAAGGCTCGCTTGAGCGAGATTGGTCCAGAAACGTTGAGGACTCTCTGGCCAATTTTCGCTTGGGCGAGGCACCACTCGCCTGGGCGAAAATCCTCCAGAATCAACTCTCCTTCTCCCTCGCTTGAGCGCTGCCCTTAACGCCTGGGCGAAAATTGTCCAGAATCAAAACACTGATTCTGTAGCAATCTCGCTTGGGCGAATTGCTCGTCCGCTTGAGCGAATTTGGGGCAGAAACGAATCCCCTGTTCCACAACAATCTCGCTCGGGCGAGATTGCTACTCGCTTGAGCGAGTTCTGCAGAAACTCAGCAGAAAACGAAAATTCAATTGAACAACACACATACAACATTAATTCCTTCTAATTTGGCCTCACATAAGACCCTATCTCATTTCTTTGTGCATGTACCAACTCATACAATAATATAATCTAAAACTACATAATCCTTTCATTGAATCAAATACCACCAACATCATCATGCTAATATGGATTCCATACATATAATTTAAATTCATCATCAAATCACATGCATTCCCTACATACATCTATCTTCCACATCATTCCACAAGCTCCATAATATAGCATGAAAACACAACATCCATTCATTTAACAAAGTCAAGAATTCAGATTCATTCTTTACATCTTTTGGGTCATGAATGAAAATTGTCATTACTCAAACATGTCCAATTTTCTCCCATGACCTCCAAAATTATCAACATTACGAAATTGAGTACATGAACCTCATATACTCTACAAAACAGATTTCATGCCGGCCAAGGCTTACGCATTCCTATCCATATTTTACCTTCTTCATACTCGGCCTCCAAAAGTTGTAGGATTTAAGTCATACCTACATCAACTTTAAAAATGGCAACGGGGAGGTGAGTAACATAATCCAAATGAATTAAAGTCATACATTATGATGAAATACATGTATACTTGCACAAATATCGTTCATTTTACCACATCATGCATTATACACAATACCTCTTATACTCACAAGTATACATTCATCATAACTAGTATTTGGATTGCCATACACACACACAAGGTTAGTATTTCACTCTTTCCCTCATCAATTCTCATTTATCCGTTGCCACCATGGGCTTTCAACTAGGCATATCTCCAGTTATATGCAAATGCTCTTAAAGCTAATGCATATGCACAAGAATTTCTCATCAAAACAATGCGGATCCGACTGTGGGAAAATATATCATTAAATCAATTGTGGGACAAGCATAGGTGTGCTACTATGCCCCTACTGCAGTAGAAAAATTGTGTACACATATATCTCAATTTAAGCATGTTTATATCATCATAATTTTACTGGTACCAAACCGCTATCGCCCATCTGTAGCACTAGTCACCTTGTGACTTGCGGATCAACATCGTGGCCTCAACTACCACAAGTGCTACGGGCCCCTCCCGAACACACATCGAGAGAGCCGTGTCCCGTCGGGCACCGAGGTAAACTCGCTCACCATAGAGCCGCCCGCCCACTGGGCCCGCCACATAGGGTGCCTCGTCACCAAACTATGGACAGCTTCGTGACTCATACACCGAGTCACAGGGGAAAATCACAATACGCTCGTGCACTGAGCCGCCCTCCCACTGGGCCTGCCTAGTGGAACCCCCTAATATTCCACATAAACAGCTATGATATGCCATGGATGCAATGCAATTGCAAATCAAGTGCATCCTCACACTATGCATCCTAGATGCCACTCCACATTTAATCATTCATCACCACCACTTGGTGGATTTCAGCATTCTTATCCAATCCCAACTTTCTTTGACTTATTCTCATCAATAGTTAGTGGCATACACATTCAATAAATCATACACACATATTTGGGATATTCACATCACAATCTCAATTCACATATGGTTTCAAACCATCATCCTACTTCATTAATATGGTATCATCACATCATTAGTATTATCCCAAACACAATGCCACATAACAATCATCCTTCTAAATGCATTCAAATCACACATATCATGTCATCCATTCAAACAACCATTAACATAATCACATATACATATTTTCACATCACCAATGGATGAAATCATGCATTTAGAAAAGTTACCCCCTCCTACCTCAAGTGAAGTAGTGATCAACGCGGTTCGATGGTCCCGCTTCGTCAATGGGGTCACTTCCTACATCACAATACATTATACAATCAATTTTCTACTTACTCATTAAGACTTAATTACTTATATATATCAATAAATACTTACTGTTTTTATTAGTATAATTCTCAAAACTCTTTTATTTCATTTTATCCACCATAACCACCATGGGTTAGGTGCTACCCTTTATTATTATGCATTCAATAACCAACCCTTTCATGGGTTTCTCCATTATTAACTTCCATCAACGAAATACCATCACCATTGACTCTTAAACATCATAACTCGCATTTATTATCAACAATTAATACTCATCAACCTCCATTATGCATTTCCCCCAAATTCATGAAGTTAGGGTTTCACAAAATTCCCAACACCTTCATAAATACTCTTCTCCTTCCAACAATAAATACATCCACTTTATTACTTCTCAAAGAAACCTTACTTTCATAGAATCCACATCAAACCCTTGCATTAATTACTCTCCTCAAGAACATCCATACACATGCATGGTTTCAAAACTCATATTATCATATAACCATGGCAAAAACCCAAGTAACTAGTGAGTATTTCTTACCTTACACCCAAAAACGAAAATGGGTTCACAAGAGAGAGAGAGAGAGAGCTGCGAAAAATGAAGAGAAAAGAGGAGAAGACAGCAGCCCCATAAGCCTCCTACAAGCTCCCTTCAAACGAAAATGAGGAGGTGTGGAAGATGAGCTCAAGTTGCTAGGGTTTTAGGAGGAGAAATGAGAGAATGGAGAAGATGATGATGGAAAGAAGAAGAAGAAAGTGAAGTGTAATGTCCAACACCATCAGCAATCCCACGTGAATAGAGAAAGGAAAAAATGGGGTTTTTGATTTATTTTAATACCATTCATTAAAACTTCAACGTTCTATAACCAACAGGTTCTCCGTTCGGGCTCAATACATCATCTGAAAATTATTCCGAATACATATTCGGATTCTCAATAATATTCTCTATAGCCCTGACCAATATCATCTCATTCCGAGATACTTGGTCTGACACCCATATATCAACCGGGCTTAATTTCAGCTTAACCGGTCTCCAAAAATTACCAAAAATTCCCAAAATCTTAATTTAATTATTCTCAATAGTTTGGGACAGTAAATACTCCATATACCAATTTCTAATATTTATTCCGGTAATTAATTCTCTATATTTTAAAATTTGGGATGTTACAATCCACCCCACCAAAAAGAAAATTTCGTCCCCGAAATTTCACATACCGGATTCAAATGCGTCAGGATACCGTTCTCTGATATCGTCTTCGCGTTCCCATGTGAACGTTTCAGTATTTCCATGTTTCCAAGCGACCTCCACCAAAGGTACCAACTTGTTCCGCAATTTCTTCACGGAACGTCCGACAATGCGAACAGAAACAGGAGAAACAGATAGGTCATCTCGCACCTCAATCTCGTCCATCGGGATCACGTGTAAAGGATCATAAACATATTTCCTTAACTGCGACATGTGAAACACGTTGTGTAGATTAGCAAGATGCGGAGGGAGTGCTATCCTATAAGCAACCTCACCAATCCGCTCCAACACCTCGTAAGGTCCGATAAATCTAGGGCTCAATTTCCCACTCTTCAACGCCCTTCCAATGCCTTTGTCACGCGAGACTTTCAAAAACACATGGTCACCCACTTGAAACTCAAGGGTTTTATGCCTCTTGTCATAATAACTCTTCTGTCTATCTTGAGCAATCTTCATATTCTCTTGGATCTTCTTAATTTGCTCTGTAGTTTCCTGAATGATCTCCGGCCCTAAAGCCAAGTTTTCACCAACTTCAAGCCAACACAAGGGAGTTCTACACTTCCTTCCATACAACGCCTCATACGGTGCCATACCTATACTGGAATGGAAGCTGTTATTGTATGTGAATTCGATCAATGGGAGGAATCTCTCCCAACATCCACCGTGCTCAAGTACACAAGCTCTCAACAAATCCTCCAGGCTTTGTATAGTTCTCTCCGATTGCCCATCGGTTTGAGGGTGATAAGCGGAACTAAGCTTCAACTTAGAACCCAACTCATCATGCAAACGTCCCCAAAACCGAGAAGTAAAACGAGGATCACGGTCGGATATAATACTGGACGGAACACCATGCAGCCTAACAATCTCCTTGATGTATATTTGTGCCAATTTCTCCAAAGAACTCTTCATATTAATGGGCAAGAAGTGAGCACATTTTGTCAATCTATCAATAATCACCCATATAGCATCGTTTCCAGCACGAGTTCTGGGTAGTCCAGAAACAAAATCCATAGCTATACTATCCCATTTCCAAACAGGGATCTCCATTGGTCTCAAATAACCAGATGGTCTCTGGTGCTCGACCTTCGCCTTTTGACAAACAAGGCAAGATGCTACAAAATTCGCCACATCACGTTTCAAACCGGGCCACCAAAAGTTCTTCTTCAAATCTTGATACATCTTAGTGGAACCAGGATGAATACTCAATATGCTTTTGTGAGCTTCCTCAAGTACACGTTTCCTCACATCATCGCTTGAGGGAACATAAATTCGGCCTCTAACACGCCAAATGCCATCTTGACCTTCTTCTATGAACAAATTCTTCCCTTTTTCTTGAGACTTTTTCATCTCAATCAAATACTCATCATTGGGTTGTTGCGTCTTCACATATTCAAGAAATTCATTTGCAACATTCAACATCTCCAACACCATTTTCTTGGAAGTGTAAGTCTCCACGCCCACATTCAAATCTCTAAATTGTTCAATCAACTCCATTTCCTTTGCCATCATCATGGAAACATGCAATGACTTCCTGCTCAATGCATCAGCAACTACATTTGCCTTACCGGGGTGATACTTCAATTCAAATTCGTAGTCTTTTAGGAACTCCATCCACCGTCTTTGGCGCATATTCAACTCCTTCTGGTCAAATAAGTACTTAAGGCTCTTATGATCACTAAAGACCACAAATTTGGAGCTGTACAAGTAGTGTCGCCACAACTTCAATGCAAACACCACTGCCGCCAATTCAAGATCATGTGTGGGATAGTTAACCTCATGCGGTCGCAACTGCCTCGACGCATAGGCTATCACACGCTCCTTTTGCATCAATACACACCCAAGACCAAGCTTAGATGCATCGCAATATACCACAAATTCATCCATTAAGTCGGGCAATGCCAACACCGGTGCGGTAGTAAGCCTTAACTTCAACTCTTGGAAACTCTCTTCACATTCACGGGTCCACACAAAAGAGTGATTCTTCCGAGTCAACTTCGTTAGTGGCAAAGCCAAACGGGAAAACCCTTCAATAAATCTCCGGTAGTAACTGGCAAGACCAAGAAAACTTCTTATCTCTGTTACCGACGTTGGTCTTTCCCAAGCCGTCACAGCTTCAACTTTAGATCTATCCACAGCAACTCCATCATTTGAAATAACATGTCCAAGAAATTGGACCTCAGACAGCCAAAATTCACACTTAGAGAGCTTCGCATACAACTCCTTTTCGCGAAGGATCGTCAACACAAGACGAAGATGTCTTTCATGCTCTTCATGACTCTTGGAATACACCAAAATATCATCGATAAACACCACGACAAATTGATCAAGATATTCATGGAAGATGCGATTCATATAACTCATGAAAATCGCAGGGGCATTCGTCACACCAAATGGCATCACTACGTACTCATAGTGTCCATATCGCGTTCGGAAAGCAGTCTTCGGAATATCTTCGACCTTCACCCAAATTTGGTGATATCCAGAACGCAAATCAATCTTCGAAAACACAACAGCACCCTTCAATTGATCCAATAGATCATCGATGCGTGGAAGAGGGTATTTATTCTTAATGGTCAGTTTGTTGAGTTGGCGATAATCAACGCACAATCTCATGCTCCCATCTTTCTTCTTCACTAGCAATACGGGAGCACCCCAAGGAGACACACTTGGGCGAATAAACTCCCGTTCAAGCAATTCTTCCACTTGCTTTTTCAACTCAGCTAACTCCATAGGAGACATCCTATAAGGAGCTCGGGAAACAGGTTCTGCACCCGGAATGAGATCGATAGCAAATTCCACTTCTCGTGGAGGAGGTAATCCGGGAATTTCTTCCGGAAACACATCGGGAAATTCCGAAACAATAGGAATCCCACAAGATTGGGAAACATCATTCCCATCAACAAAACAGAACATCACGAAAAGTTGAGAGATACCTCGCACATCAAAGCCTTCAGTATTAGAGGTTGGGAAAATCACTGTCTTGCTATGACAATCCACCAAAACCTTTTTGGCGGACAACCAATCCATGCCTAGGATAACATCCAGGTCTTTCATAGGTAAACACACGAAGGATACAACAAATTTTCTACCCTTCAAGTCCATCTCGACATTATCACATCGAGTCACCGATCTTAAGCAAGCACCAGTTGGTGTAGTCACCAGTATTGCACCTTTCATCATACTTACAGGCACTCGCAGGCGCCTCACACAATCTTCAGAAATAAAAGAGTGCATAGCACCCGAATCAAATATCACATTAACAACATTACCATATATTTGGCACTCACTTTGGACAAGATCCTCAGCTTGTGCTGCTTCTTCACCGGTCACGGCAAAGACTCTTCCAGCCATTTGTTGATTAACACCACGATTTGGGCCATTCCGACCACCATGAACATTACCTCGGCCGTTTCCATTACCACGACCGTTACCACCATTTCGGTTTCCATTCCTTCCGCCATTACCGTGTCCACGACCACGGCCTCTAAAAGCACCATAGCCTCCACGGTTTGCATTATCACGTGGTACAACATCTGCAGCATTCAAAGGACAATCAGGGCGGATATGCCCCGGTTGGTTGCATCTATAGCACACCACTATTTCTTCTTGATTGCACTCTCTGGCTAAGTGATTTCCACCACATCTGTAACAACGGAGCCCTTGGCCATCACCTCGGCCATCAACTGCACCATGCCTTCCGCCACCTCGTCCACCTCTAAAAGAAGAGGACCCACGCACAAATCGTCTATTGTTTTTAAAGTTGCCTTTCTTCTTAAAGCTAGAAGATTGGCCTTTCAACTTGTAATCATGCCCCGAGTAGTTCTTTGGAGCAATATCATTCTCTTCAAAGATTCTACACTTATCCACAAGGGTAGGAAAATTCCTAATCTCTTGGTGACAAATTGCCTTCTTGATTTCTTGGCGTAGTCCATTTTCAAACTTAACACATTTCGAAACTTCAGTGCCCTCTTGCTGAAAGGGAGGATAAAACACACATAACTCCTCAAATTTCATAGCATACTCTTCAACTGACATGCCTCCTTGCTTGAGTTCCATGAATTCAAGCTCTTTCTTGTTTTTGTAACTCGCAGGAAAATATTTCTTAAGAAATTCAGCTTTGAAATTCTCCCAAGTCAAAGGAGTGTGGGCAGCAGTCATACGCTCACGGGTAAGGATCCACCAAGATTCGGCCTCATTCCGAACCATAAACACCGCATACTCTACTTTCTGAGTTTCGGTACACTCCATACTAGCGAATATCCGCTCCAAGTCACGGATCCAGACATGAGCATCTTCTGGCTTATAGCCTCCATGAAATTCAGAAGGCTTCCGCTTAAGAAATTGGTCAAGACCTTGATTCGGCTGACCAATTGGTTATTGTTGCTGCGCAAGTATGTCAGCAAAGTGATTGAAGGCCTCAATCATAGCAATTGTATCAGGATTGCGCCTATACGCCATCACTCAATCTATATACAACAACATGAACATAATTAGAAACTTGAAGTTTCTTCACCCAATGTGTATACATATCATTTATCGTTAATTTGCTTAACACAAGTATCATCATAATATATTTAATAATTAGAAGGTAAATATGAGAAAGGAATTGCCTGGCCGGGATTAACAACAATCATTTAATAATCTCATTTCAATAACTACCTTCATAACTCATCCATATAATTCACAAATCAATCAGCCATAAGTAATGTATACATCGATAACATCATTTATAATCATATCAAGAGCAATGAATGCTCTGATACCAGGTTGTGACGCCCCAAACCCCCAATTGAACTAGGGGAAAATTTTTCGCGTCTTTGAAAATATTAATAAATTCAACAATCGAAGTAGTGAAATATTTTTCACCAAACTCCTGGATCTAAAATGAACCACTCCCATATATGAAGATATGAGAGGGTGAAACTAAATGTAAATCTTTCAATCAAAATCAGCGGAAGGATTGTCCAATTTGACTTAATCATTGGCTAATTGATTTTCAAGAGGAGAAGTTTCATAAAAATGTGGGATACAATTTATATAATCCAGAAGGCCTAAATATACTCCTCAATACCTTTAAAATAATATTTAAGGAAGAAATAATGCATAACATTTTAAAAATTTAATTTAAAATAACAAAATGAGAATCAGGGGCATACTCGCTCAGGCGTGACTAAAGTCGCTTGCGCGAGCCAACGTGCACACGCTTGGGCGAACGCTGAGTGGCTTTGAGCGAGAGAGGAAAATAAGTATCAGGGCTCAACTCGCTTGAGCGGCCTAAGGCTCGCTTGAGCGAGATTGGTCCAGAAACGTTGAGGACTCTCTGGCCAATTTTCGCTTGGGCGAGGCACCACTCGCCTGGGCGAAAATCCTCCAGAATCAACTCTCCTTCTCCCTCGCTTGAGCGTTGCCCTTAACGCCTGGGCGAAAATTGTCCAGAATCAAAACACTGATTCTGTAGCAATCTCGCTTGGGCGAATTGCTCGTCCGCTTGAGCGAATTTGGGGCAGAAACGAATCCCCTGTTCCACAACAATCTCGCTCGGGCGAGATTGCTACTCGCTTGAGCGAGTTCTGCAGAAACTCAGCAGAAAACGAAAATTCAATTGAACAACACACATACAACATTAATTCCTTCTAATTTGGCCTCACATAAGACCCTATCTCATTTCTTTATGCATGTACCAACTCATACAATAATATAATCTAAAACTACATAATCCTTTCATTGAATCAAATACCACCAACATCATCATGCTAATATGGATTCCATACATATAATTTAAATTCATCATCAAATCACATGCATTCCCTACATACATCTATCTTCCACATCATTCCACAAGCTCCATAATATAGCATGAAAACACAACATCCATTCATTTAACAAAGTCAAGTATTCAGATTCATTCTTTACATCTTTTGGGTCATGAATGAAAATTGTCATTACTCAAACATGTCCAATTTTCTCCCATGACCTCCAAAATTATCAACATTACGAAATTGAGTACATGAACCTCATATACTCTACAAAACAGATTTCATGCCGGCCAAGGCTTACACATTCCTATCCATATTTTACCTTCTTCATACTCGGCCTCCAAAAGTTGTAGGATTTAAGTCATACCTACATCAACTTTAAAAATGGCAACGGGGAGGTGAGTAACATAATCCAAATGAATTAAAGTCATACATTATGATGAAATACATGTATACTTGCACAAATATCGTTCATTTTACCACATCATGCATTATACACAATACCTCTTATACTCACAAGTATACATTCATCATAACTAGTATTTGGATTGCCATACACACACACAAGGTTAGTATTTCACTCTTTCCCTCATCAATTCTCATTTATCCGTTGCCACCATGGGCTTTCAACTAGGCATATCTCCAGCTATATGCAAATGCTCTTAAAGCTAATGCATATGCACAAGAATTTCTCATCAAAACAATGCGGATCCGACTGTGGGAAAATATATCATTAAATCAATTGTGGGACAAGCATAGGTGTGCTACTATGCCCCTACTGCAGTAGAAAAATTGTGTACACATATATCTCAATTTAAGCATGTTTATATCATCATAATTTTACTGGTACCAAACCGCTATCGCCCATCTGTAGCACTAGTCACCTTGTGACTTGCGGATCAACATCGTGGCCTCAACTACCACAAGTGCTACGGGCCCCTCCCGAACACACATCGAGAGAGCCGTGTCCCGTCGGACACCGAGGTAAACTCGCTCACCATAGAGCCGCCCGCCCACTGGCCCCGCCACATAGGGTGCCTCGTCACCAAACTATGGACAGCTTCGTGACTCATACACCGAGTCACAGGGGAAAATCACAATACGCTCGTGCACTGAGCCGCCCTCCCACTGGGCCTGCCTAGTGGAACCCCCTAATATTCCACATAAACAGCTATGATATGCCATGGATGCAATGCAATTGCAAATCAAGTGCATCCTCACACTATGCATCCTAGATGCCACTCCACATTTAATCATTCATCACCACCACTTGGTGGATTTCAGCATTCTCAGCATTCTTATCCAATCCCAACTTTCTTTGACTTATTCTCATCAATAGTTAGTGGCATACACATTCAATAAATCATACACACATATTTGGGATATTCATATCACAATCTCAATTCACATATGGTTTCAAACCATTATCCTACTTCATTAATATGGTATCATCACATCATTAGTATTATCCCAAACACAATGCCACATAACAATCATCCTTCTAAATGCATTCAAATCACACATATCATGTCATCCATTCAAACAACCATTAACATAATCACATATACATATTTTCACATCACCAATGGATGAAATCATGCATTTAGAAAAGTTACCCCCTCCTACCTCAAGTGAAGTAGTGATCAACGCGGTTCGATGGTCCCGCTTCGTCAATGGGGTCACTTCCTACATCACAATACATTATACAATCAATTTTCTACTTACTCATTAAGACTTAATTACTTATATATATCAATAAATACTTGCTATTTTTATTAGTATAATTCTCAAAACTCTTTTATTTCATTTTATCCACCATAACCACCATGGGTTAGGTGCTACCCTTTATTATTATGCATTCAATAACCAACCCTTTCATGGGTTTCTCCATTATTAACTTCCATCAACCAAATACCATCACCATTGACTCTTAAACATCATAACTCGCATTTATTATCAACAATTAATACTCATCAACCTCCATTATGCATTTCCTCCAAATTCATGAAGTTAGGGTTTCACAAAATTCCCAACACCTTCATAAATACTCTTCTCCTTCCAACAATAAATACATCCACTTTATTACTTCTCAAAGAAACCTTACTTTCATAGAATCCACATCAAACCCTTGCATTAATTACTCTCCTCAAGAACATCCATACACATGCATGGTTTCAAAACTCATATTATCATATAACCATGGCAAAAACCCAAGTAACTAGTGAGTATTTCTTACCTTACACCCAAAAACGAAAATGGGTTCACAAGAGAGAGAGAGAGAGAGAGCTGCGAAAAATGAAGAGAAAAGAGGAGAAGACAGCAGCCCCACAAGCCTCCTACAAGCTCCCTTCAAACGAAAATGAGGAGGTGTGGAAGATGAGCTCAAGTTGCTAGGGTTTTAGGAGGAGAAATGAGAGAATGGAGAAGATGATGATGGAAAGAAGAAGAAGAAAGTGAAGTGTAATGTCCAACACCATCAGCAATCCCACGTGAATAGAGAAAGGAAAAAATGGGGTTTTTGATTTATTTTAATACCATTCATTAAAACTTCAACGTTCTATAACCAACAGGTTCTCCGTTCGGGCTCAATACATCATCTGAAAATTATTCCGAATACATATTCAGATTCTCAATAATATTCTCTATAGCCCTGACCAATATCATCTCATTCCGAGATACTTGGTCTGACACCCATATATCAACCGGGCTTAATTTCAGCTTAACCGGTCTCCAAAAATTACCAAAAATTCCCAAAATCTTAATTTAATTATTCTCAATAGTTTGGGACAGTAAATACTCCATATACCAATTTCTAATATTTATTCCGGTAATTAATTCTCTATATTTTAAAATTCGGGATGTTACACGCGTGGGGTGAGGCTACGCGTCAGCTCCTCCAGTGTAATTTTCTCTTGATTTCTTAACTTTTTTGCTGCAAAACTAGAGAAAATTGATCAAGGGCAGATTTATTTCCAACAACATCCATTTATTGAATTTAAATCCTAATTTTCTAACAAATTAAACTTATTTTTATAATTTTTATGAAATTTTTATTTAAGCTTTTATTGAAAATTTGAGGACTAACAAATACCCCTAACTTGAGACATTGCTCGTCCTCGAGCAAGAGAGAAAAATAAAAATAAAAATTTGAAATCAAATTTTTAAGTTAGTCCGAAAATTTACCACAAAAAATAATTACACAATTTTAACTATTTTGTAATAATCAAAAACTGATTCAAATATAACAAAGGTTTAATGATAAAATTATTTACAATATTCTATTAATAATCAAGCAGAATTTCAGGCTTACCTCACAAGTGTTTATCTCTATGCAATTGGTAACCTGTTTCACTCAATCAATCATAAAATCAAACAAATTTAACTTTGTTTGTCATCTAATCAATGGTTATTTATACAGAGTTAATTCGGAAATCACGAGGTCTTTTTACAGGTTGTAATGAGGCTTGGTTTACAAGAATCAATGGTTTTTCTTGGAATTCAAAAACCTGAAATCATAAAAGAGCATTTTACAATCCTTAGGCTTTCTCTTGACCTAAACTTCTCATTTTCTTTTATTGATGAAAAATAAATACCCCAAACTTGATTCTTTTCACTATTTTTTTTTTGACTTTTCTTTTCCATATTTTCTTTTTGAAAAGAATCAAGTTGCTTATTTTCACTCCCTATTTTTGTGAGAACACTCAAAATATTTTTCATTTATTTCAACTGCTCTTTTAATCAATCAAGTATAGGGATTGGTAGAAACAAATTTAGGCTTTAAGGGTACCAAAGAATTTTATTTTAGGCTCAAATTGGCTTGCAAAGGATAAAAGACTTTTTACCAAGGTAAGTTGTTTGGCCCAAGGTTTCGTTTCACCAATAAATGTGCCTTGATCATTTTCCCGAATTCTCTGTACAACAACACACATCAGAGATTAAAGCAAAATCAATTCGAATTGAAAATATGCCGATTAAACCCTCAAGTGTTTTAAAAGGATCTCTCAACTCACCGGGTTTTTGAAATTTGCTTGATGGTTAATAAACTTATTGTAATTAAATTTATAAAAATTCCTAAGTTATAAAGAAATTGATAATTGATTTTACAAAATTGGTTTTATTGTGTAAAAACTCTAAGTGTATAAACTAACTTACTAACGAAAATTTGATTCATTTATTTAAAAGAAGAATTATTTTTCGAAAAAAATGAGCAAAAACGAATAAACACACCACACAATGATAAAATGTCATAATATAAAATGTAAATGTAAATCCAAATATAACTAAAAACAAATGTACTCAATATAAATGAAGATGGCATCCTCAATCTTCCATCTGATCATCATCATCCTCCTCCTCCTCCTCCTCATCATCACCATCAGAGTCATGATGTGCACTAGAAGATCCACCAGTCTCAGGGTAGGTGGGTAAATCTCCGGGCCAAGCTACATGTGCTGCAAACTCGGCTGGGGTAACATAAGGTGCTCCCTCTCCCTGTAACCTGTACTGATAGAATTCATCGTGAAGATGAATATAAGCTCTGTGAGTGGCAGCCATCATCTGCATCATATGCTGATGCTCAAGTGACATCCGGGCAAAGCCCTGTGTAACAGCATCAGCAGATAGAGGCTGCACTGGTGGTCTCCTCCTCTGAGGTCGGGGCTGAGCCTCCTGCTCTAGTGGTGGAAGCTCGCACTGCTGCACAAAATAATCTCTGTTTACTAGAACTTTAGGGACTCTCCCTGAAGAACTAGTAAACTCTGGTGAAGGTATAATGACTCCCTGCCTCCTCAGTAAGGCAGATATGATGAGAGGAAAGGGTATGGGGCGATTCACTTTATACCCGAGGGCATAAAAGTGAATCTGCTCGGAGATAAGTTCGGCGATATCAATGGTGTGGCCCTGGAGGATGGAATAAAGGAGGCAACAACGCTCCACTGGAAGGGAAGAAAGATGGGTGACAGGAGTGATATTATGGAGCATGAGGTGTGACCACGCCTGGGCTATGGGGGTAAGCTGGGTCTTGAGGAGGTTAGATGGACTCCTTCCAACCCTACTCAGGTTGAAAAAGATTCCATCCTTGCTCAGAAAATGAGCAACCTCCTCGAGGGAGTATCCTAACTCTCCCTCAGCAAGAATCTTGTTTCTGTTTTCTTTCCAGAAACAAGTATCATCCTCGGGAGTAGGCTCCCAAGGGTTACCCAATAGGGTACTGATGGTGTCCCGGTCATAAGAGATATGCCGGCCTCTAACCCAACTCGTCCGCTGCTGCCCAAGATTCGGTGCGTCCTGACGGGTCCTATAAGCATTTGCGTAAAACTCCATCACTAAGATGGGGTCCCCCTCAGTAGGTAGGGAGAATAGAGGTCCCCATCTCCTCTGCTGCACTCTATCCTGCAGCTCAGGATAGTCTCCTGCACTCAGATCAAGGACCCTCTCCCAGATAAGTCTCTGGCCCTTGATCTGATGAAACCGTGCCCATTTAGCATCCGTGCGAAATCTAGTAGGATCCCTCGGTCCTAACACCTCCTGTCTCTGAGAATCAGGATCCTCAGAAGTGGTGTCGGTGTCTGTGGACTTCCTCTGTCTTTTAGAGGGACCGGCTGTGGGAATTGATTTCTTAGGTGCCATCTGCAAAAAAAAGAAAATATTTAAAATTAAACACACATTAAAACATAAACCACACACAAGCAAACAATTATTTGTAAAATATTTTTGGGTTTTTCTAAAATTTTTCACAAATAAAAATGCAATTCAACAACATATTTTTGAATTTTTAAAATTTAAAGAAATTAACATACATATATTCAAATAATATACAAAACAAAATACAATTTATTCATACAAAGTTACAAGAAAGTATAACAAATATAAACTAAGAAAATTTATTAATTCAAAAGAAAACAGCAAACAACAAACAAACATCAAGAATTAAAAACAGAGGCTGACGCTACGCGTGGTGTGACGCTACGCATCAGCCTGTTCTTCCCACGCTACGCGTCAGTGGGACGCTACGCGTGGGCTTACAGTTCATCCTCACGCTACGCGTCAGTGGGACGCTACGCGTGGGATGCGTAGTTTTGAAAAAAAATAACAGGGGTTGCACAGCAGCAACCCCTTTCCAAACCACATTATATCCATTCATTTTCTAATTCCTAACAGCAATCAATCCCAATGGTCTTCTAATCCTAATCCTAACCACATTTATTTCTAAAATCGAAAATTAAAACAAAAAGCTAAAGAGGATGGATTAGAGTACTTACTTGTTGTTCCTTGAGCAATTTAGGAATGAAGAGGTTTGGAAGAGAGAAAAGGAGGTTTTTGAAGTTTAGGTTTGAAAACTAAGTGAGGCAGAGAGGAAGTTTTAGGTTTAAAACCCTAAGATGGGCCTCTCTGGTTCAGTTTTTAAAAACTGAACGTGGGCTCTGACGCTACGCGTGGGTGGGACGCTACGCATCAGAACCAAAATTCAGAGTCCACGCTACGCGTCAAGTGAGCGCTACGCGTGGCTTCTATTTTTTATTTTTTTTTTCAAAAATTTGGATTTTCAAAAACCTTCTCAGTTTAAAATCCTTTTTCTTTTAAACAAGTTAAAAAAAATTGTTTTGTAGTTTTTTTTTTTTATGTAAAACAACCATAAAGACAAAAAGAAAAGAATGGGTTGCCTCCCATTGAGCGCTAGGTTTAATGTCTCCAGCCAGACATTACCTCTGATTAATCAGGTGGTTTCCCAATATTCTTTGAGGAATCACCTGTCTTTTTCTTCCTTCTTCTTCTTTTCCGATGCCTAATTACCTGTTTTTCATCATTCAAAGCATCGGTTAATTCAAAACAATTTAATTGATTGGGAAGAGATATACCTGGTTTGGTTGAAGGGTAAACTTTTTCCTCATTACTTATCCTGAGGTGTTCATGAGCACTGAAGCTTACTTCTTCTCCATAAACTTTGACTGTAACCATACTTTGATCAACATCTACTTTGATTTTTGCAGTCTTCATGAAAGGTCTTCCTAGGATCAGGGGGATCTCAGTATCCTCCTTCATATCCAGTACCATAAAGTCAACTTTGAAATGGTACTTGTCAACCTTTACTAATACATCTTCCACAATCCCAAAAGGCTTTTTGACAGAGCGATCCGCAAACTGTAATTCTGTCTTTGCTTCTTTTAGCTCATATTCACCAATGCGTTTTATTAAATCTAGGGGTATCAAGTTGATGTTAGCCCCTAAATCTAATAGCGCATTCCTGATGTTGATATTTCTGATTGTTACAGGAACGGTGAAACTCCCCGGATCTTTACATTTTTTCGGGGTTATACAGTTTGTTTCTTGCTCTGTATCTCTTTGCATATTTTTTTCTTTTTCATTTTTTTCATTTTTTTCTATTTTTTCACTTTCTTTTTCTTCTTCTTCTTTCTTTTTCTCACTCTTTTCTTTACAATCAATTTTTACAACATCAATAGAAACAGCATTACATTGTTCCCTTGGGTTTTGAGTGTTTGCAGAAAACCCAGAACTCTTTAATTCGGCTATCTCTTTTGCAAGCTGACCCATTTGTATGTCTGATGCTTTTTGGGCAGCTTCATTTGTCTCCACAAACTGCAATAACTGTTGAATAGCTTCCTCTATTCTTGTCAACCTTGCATTGTCAGTTTGTTGTTGCTTGAATTGATTGTTAGGAGGTCTGTTGGAAGGTCCAGTGTCCTGTCTCCAGCCAATATTCTGGTTTTGCCAACCCTGTAGGTAATTGTTAGGAAAAGAGTTTCCATGATTGAAAGGATAATTACCTAAGGGTGCTCTTTGATGGTTCATGAAATTGGCTTGCTCTTGCTCATTTCCACAGTAACCACATGGTTGTTCTCCCATGCAGTGCGTACATGCTTTAAGTTGAGCAGGGGGTGGTGATGCTACTTGAGCAATTTGAAGTTTTTCCAATTGCTTGCTTATAACTTCAATTTGTTGGGTCAATAATTTTTGCTGAGCCAACACTGCATCATTTACTCCCAATTCGAGCATTCCTGGCTTCCTTTGCATATTACCTCTTTCATGCTTTGCTTGTCGGTCACTAATAGCCATTGATTCCAATATTTCTATGGCTTCCTCCACAGTCTTGTTCATTAAAGAACCACCTGCACAAGCATCTAACATCATCTTGAACTGAGGCAATAAACCATGGTAAACGATTCTTACCTTTTCAGCATCATTCAGGTTGTGGTTTGGGCATTTTCTCAAGAGTGCCTTGAATCGTTCCCATGTTTCTCCTAATGATTCATCATTATTTTGAGAAAAAGAGTGTATGGCTGTCATTGCTTCAAAATATTTTGAAGGAGAATAAAATCTTTCCAAAAAGTTTCTTTCAACATCGGACCAGTTTGCAAAACTACCCGGTGGACAAGATTTAAACCATTCTTTTGCTTTCCCAATCAATGAAAAAGGAAAGAGTCTCATGTAAACAGACTCTTCTTGATTGGGTTCAAAACCAATTATGCTGCATAATTCATAAAAAACAGTTAAATGTTCATATGGTTCTTCATGATTTAAACCAGCAAATTGGTTGTTTTGAATAATATTTAAAGTGGCAGGTTTAATTTCCACTGGTAAAACTGGTCCTTGAAACATTCCCGAAACTCGGGGTGGACCATTTATAGCAGCAAACTATCCCAATGTTCTCCTTTCAGTAGCCATATTTGAATTTTCAAAAATTTTTGAAGTAGAAGAAGAATTAGTTTGTGTTTTAGATTTCAAAGACTTGATTTTCTTTACAAACTTTTCTATCTCAGGATCAAAATAAATTTTACCTGCGGTAGATCGAGTTTGCATACACAAACTAGACAAAGAAAGTTAGTGTAATAATGATAAGAAATAAAAAAAAATTATCTAAGGTAAAAAAAATATTTACCACGGTAATTAAAATTTTACTGTTTTACTGAAACAATTCAATCCCCGGCGACGGCGCCAGAAAACTTGTTAACCCCGTTGTAAACGGGTTTTGTCAATTGGCAAGCGCACTAATCGTTTGTAGTTTTCGAAATTTAGATATGGTTCCACTGGGATTGAAAGTCCAATAACAACAGTAATTTTCTACTTACTATGGTAAATGTGAAGGAAATTATAAACAAAAGAATGATTTATATACAGTTTATACAGTATTCACAAGATAGCATGATTAAGTGATTCATAAGATAAAAGAAAATAAAAATCTATCTAAAAAGTTGAGTTGCAATCTAGAATAGGTAAGATACTTGAGAATAACACAGATAAACAAATTATGTTGGAAATTGGATCCCTAATCTAGAATAACAATGAGGAACTCAAGACATGCATATTTAATCATCAAGTTTCATGTCATTGCAGCTTAAAATCATTATAACCGATCCCTCGTGATATAAATTCTAAGAATTCACCGTAAAGTCCGATCCCTCGTGAGCTTTCTCAGTAAAAACTTGCATTAAGACCTGGCCTTATGGCAACAATGGTTAACAACCCCTATAGAATTGAGATACCAAGGGTATTCCAACTTTTTACTTTCGTCAAAACTAGTTTCAATACGGCATAAATAATCATTCTCCCGTTTGACATTTAAACTAATAAAACCAGTTTCGATACACATGAAAATCATTCTCCCGTTTGACGTTCATATTAATAAAAGGTTGAAATACTAACATGGACTTGAATCATAAACATGCAGAGGTCGAATTCATAACATTATACTCAATAGATTAGTTCACCAATTCCAACATAAACAAATTAGTTACACATGGTAAAAGTAAAGACAACATTTACAGAGTTTGACATTACGAAGACGATGGAAACTTCACGATACAACGATCACAATACACCGAAACACACTCAAGTATCTAGAAAACTATTCTAGAACTACAACTCACAAAAGAAAGTACTCAGAGTCGAGCACAAGAGAGAAGAGAAGAGAAGTGTATGGAATGGGATGCTATGAATGGTGTTGGATGGCCCTATTTATAGGGCTGAGCAAGGGTGCTGACGCTACGCGTCCCTGTGACGCTACGCGTCAGACTCCTGACTCAGCCTCTATTAAACACTTGATAATGGCCACTTTCAATAATTAATCTTGATCATGCCTGGCCACTTGGACATGTTTCCACGAGTTTTTGGCCATTTATGCTGATTGGGGTGGCCCTTGGGCTGAGTGGGGTGCCCATTATTGAGTCCAAGTGGAGTGGTTGGCCAAAGTGGGAGTGGAGAACACGCAGCACTGACGCTACGCGTGGCTTTGATGCGTAGCGTCAGCATCAAAAGTAGCTCTTGATGCTACGCGTGGGGTGAGGCTACGCGTCAGCTCCTCCAGTGTAATTTTCTCTTGATTTCTTAACTTTTTCGCTGCAAAACTAGAGAAAATTGATCAAGGGCAGATTTATTTCCAACAACATCCATTTATTGAATTTAAATCCTAATTTTCTAACAAATTAAACTTATTTTTATAATTTTTATGAAATTTTTATTTAAGCTTTTATTGAAAATTTGAGGACTAACAGTATACTTGAATTCAAGGTGAATAATAGATGATGTCTTTTATGTCCAATTCTATCTAGTGTTGCGAATTGGTTGACATTTTATATGGTATATAATTTTGGGCATGAATTGTATGATTGACATTGTGGCTCGGAGGCATTAGCATTGTGTTATTGGCATTTAGATTCTGAAATCTAATAATCTCACTCAAGCGAGAAGAATCTTGCTCAAATGAGAGTGGCATGATATTAGTGTTATACTCTCTAGTCTATTTTTGCTCAAGCAAGGGTAACTTCACTCAAGCGAGAACTAAAGTGTTGATTCTATGTGATTCTCGCTCAAGCGAGTATGAGCTTGCTCAAGCGAGAATGGATGGGTGTGATTTTGTTCATTATTTGTTTAAGCAAGAAGCGTCTTGCTCGAGCGAGTGTTCGAGGTGTTGATTCTGTGAGATTTTCACTTAAGCAAGAAAGGGCTCGCTCAAGCGAAAAAGCAGGGTGAGATTCTGGAAGATTTTCACCTGAGTGAGAGGCATGTCGCTCAAGCAAATTTAGGGTCTGATTTTTTGATCCTGCTCGCTCAAGCGATGGTCGGGGTCTCGCTCAAGCGAGAAATTCCTCACTTAAGTGAAACTGTCAGGATTGGTTTTCTTCATTCTTCCTCATTATTTTGGGCCTCTTCTCATATCTTTATATATGGGATTAAGCATTTGCCTTGCATACACATTCTTTCTTCCATTGCTCATGCAATTCCTTTCATATAAATGATGGGGCATTTATCCTTCGATCCACTTCTCTTTTTCTCTTTTAAGCGTGGCCTCTAGTTTTCCACGGTTTGAATCTCAATGTAAGCAGGTAGTTATGAAGCTTATAAAGCACAAAACATTTATTTGTATTTTCATTGGTTATGTGTGTTTACATCAGGATTCGGATCCGGGGAATCGGGGAGCCTTAAAAACTGCTTTTATTATGGAAGAAACATATTATTGCCACTGAGTGATACCTTTCAGGGTAAAGAACATAGGGGCCACATTTCAACGGTTAATAAACAAAGTTTTTGATAATCAAATTGGCAGGAACATGGAGGTGTACCTGGATGACATGGTAGTGAAGACTAAAGATGCCAAAGACTATACCAAAGATCTAGAAGAGACATTTGCAGAACTAAAGAGACACAACGTACACCTCTACCTACATAAATGTTCCTTCGGGGTTCAAGATGGTAAATTCCTAGGACATTAATAAGGATACACTAAGGGACGACTTTCACAATGCCCTAGAGAAAGGACTTGAAGCTAATAAGGGTCCCCTCATAAGGGTTAAGACCAAAAAGGCCAAAGAGAGCATTCACCAAGCCTTATCCTCCTTCCTCTCTTTTAGTGGACCTTCACTCCTTAAGGATCTATTCATATTTCATGTGTAATATACTTCTTAGTTAGATTCTCTAGGCTTATAGGTTTTATTTGGGCCTTGCAAGGTCAAATGGGCTACTTTAGGGCCACGTACTCTCATTTTGGGCCATGTATAGGCCATACTCTTCTCCTTTAGCATCATATAAGGAGCTCTCTTTTGTAAAATCAAGACACATTAATGCATTTGAGAATTTTCCACTTCAAAAGTGAGTTTTTAGGGAGAAAAGCTCTCCCTTCTCTCTAGGTTAGAGAAAGCTCTAGTAAGCTCTCATCCAAGGGGATTCCTCCCTCCTTGGTGGTGAGATTCTAGGGAGTTATCTCCTCTAGGAGTGGCCTCCCATTCAACCAATGCTTTCATCCCTTCTATTCTCCTCCTTTCCTTATTCATTTTTATAATTTCTCTCCTTTTCCTTCCACCAAATCCATCTAATTCTTAGAGTTCATTGCCTTTCTTTGTTCCGGTTTTCATCATCAAGTTGCAACCAACATTGGCTTTGAAGGTTAGAAGAAGGAGAATGTCCAAGATCATCCTACATCACATATGCTAACTCAAAGAGGCATAGAAGGCAATCAAGATCAATTTTAAGCCATCTTGCAAATACGGAGCCCACAAAATGTCAAGGAAGTACAACGCCTCATTGGGAAGATTGTATCGATTCCTCTCCAAGTTAGTAGAAAGATTCATTCCCTTCTATCAAGTGCTAGAAAAGTCAAAAAATTTCTAATGAACCCAAGAATGTGAAAAAGTCTTTGAAGACTTGAAAGCATACCTAGCCTTTGCTCCGATCCTTAGAAGGCCAACCCTAGGGGAGAAACTCATTATTTACGTCCCAGTCAAGGAAAATGCCATCAATGTGACGTTAACACGAAAAGATAGGATAATCCAATGACCAGTATACTTTACTAGCAAAACCCTACAGGGAGTCAAGACACGATACCCAAAAGTAGATTAGATTACTCAGGGAATTCCGTGATATCTTCGCATGGTCATATCAAGATATGCCAGGTTTGGATAACAATATCGTGGAACATAGGTTGCCTTTAAAGCCAGAATGTCCACCGATTAAACAAAAGTTACGTTGGATGAAACCCGAGATGCTCCTTAAAATTAAGGATGAATTCAAGAAACAATTTGATGCCGGTTTCCTAGCCGTAGAAAAGTATCCTTAATGGGTGGCGAACATAGTCCCCATTCCAAAGAAAGATGTGAAAGTAAGGATGTGCGTGGACTATCGAGATTCGAATTGGGCCAGCCCTAAAGATGATTTTCCTCTCCCACAAATCGACGTCTTAGTCGATAACACGGCTCAGCATTCTATCTTCTTATTCATGGATGGATTTTTAGGGTACAATCAAATCAAAATGGCGCCTGAAGATATGGAAAAAACCATATTTATCACTCTTTGGGGCACCTTCTGCTACAAGGTGATGTCTTTTGGATTGAAAAATGCTGGGGCAACCTATCAAAGAGCGATGGTAACCCTCTTCCATGACATGATGCGTAAGGAGATCGAAGTATATGTGGATGATATCATTGCTAAATCCAAAACAGAGGAAGGGCACATTGTCGATCTGAGAAAACTCTTCGAACGGCTAAGGAAATTCAAGCTTAGTTTAACCCAGCCAAGTGTACCTTCGGCGTGAGATCTAGGAAGCTGCTCAGGTTTATAGTAAGCGAAAAAGGGATAGAGGTTGATCTCGACAAAGTTAAAGCCATTCTGGAAATGCCTCCTCCCCACACAAAGAAGGAAGTTCGAGGATTTCTGGGGAGACTAAACTATATCACCCGATTTATTTCATAAATGACACTGGAAAAAAGTAACACACCATTTACTATCTGAGCAAGAAGTTCACCGAATGTTAAATGAGGTATTCCTCCCTTGAAAGAACCTATTGTGTGCTAGCTTGGGCCGCCCGACGGTTAAGGCAATACATGCTTTCTCACACATGGTTGGTTTCCAAGATGGACCCCATCAAGTACATCTTCGAAAAACCTGCTTTGACCGGAAGGATTGCTCGATGGCAAGTACTGTTAACCGAGTGTAACATAACATATATCATCTGAAAAGCCATAAAGGGTAGCGCTTTAGCAGACTACTTGGTGCACCAGCCCGTTAATAGCTACCAACTGATGCCAAATCACCGAGTCATTGTTTTAATAAGTAATTCTCAGAAGATTTACGCTTTGGCAAGCGCACCAGTCATTAAAATTGTATTATATTTGATCGTCCCACAGGGATTGTGGTAAGTACCTCAATCTTGGACTAGTACAAGCTGAACCAACACAAAGCACAGGAAGTTCATTCGGTTTTTGGTTGTTTTAATGTTTTATAGTTGTTTTTGCATTTCTAGAAACAGTGTTAAGATGAAATGTGAAAGGTGATTAATAAAAAATAGGTCAGGATTGCTTCGGTTCACAAATTCATCAAGAAACATGCAATTAAAGTATAATCAAACTTCATAATCCAGAGGACAATCCACTTGTGGTTATTCCCTAATTCCTTAGGTGAAAAACACTAATCCTTAAGCATCGAACCTTAATTCCTTAAGTGCTCAATTAACCTAAGAATCTAATGTGAAATTGGAGGTTGAACTCTAACTATTCACCTAAATTGATTAGGCCTGAACTAGTTAGAAAGCTGGAAGTTACCTAAGCTTCAACCATGATTCCTCACTGGCAAAGTTCTTCATCAGTTCTGGATTTGTCAATCTAGCAATTCAGATCCACTCCTCAGCTTGTTCGCCTCAGGATCTAGAAGTTGATTTCCTCGCTCACAGCTTCAAGATTCCATTGCTAACCTTCACAATCCTAACCTTAGGAATTTAGAACTCCATCGACTTCGGTTCCATCGAAGGATTGTGGAACGTCATGGAGGAGAGGATTTAGAGAGAGAAAATGAAGTAGTAAGATGTTTGAAGTGTTGAATGAATTGTGTTCGATGTATTCTATGTGAATCTGTCTCTCTTTTTTTACAGAATATGTACAAGCATATATATATGCATCTACCTAACTAACTAACTTAACTAATCACTAGGAAAACTAAGTTAATAATTAAACTAACTAACTAATTACATAATTACAGAATAACTAACTAATTACAACTCAGCTCTTAATAAATTACAGCTCATCATTAGCTAATCACAGCGCAACACTACTAATAACAGCTCATTACTTAAATTACTAAGGTGCAGAAGTAGGAGAGAAGGCAGCAGAAAACAACACTGCTGCCAAGTGTCTTCTGGAGGGAACAATCAATGTTTTAAATATCAGCCTTTACGCTTGAGTGAACTGGGTTCTCGCTTGGGCGAGCTCGAGATATATACTGCAGTATTGCTTTCTCGCTTTAAGCGTTATGGAGAAGCTTGGGCGAGGGGTGATGTTTTGGAGTCACGCTTGAGCGACCTTGCTCGCTTGAACTTTTGACCCTCACTTGAGCGAATTTAACTCTCGCTTGAGCGAATGGATTATTCAATCAGCATTTCTGAAATTGACGCTCAGGTTCTTCTTTTTATCTTTGGTTCCCTATTCTATTTTGGAGTCGGTATCTTTTGGACTCTTTTCAGTCGGATTTGTGAAGTCTCACTCGGATTTTCCAAATCTCGCTCGGCTTTTTCCTTTCAGCTTGAGCGCTCTTTTTCCTGCACCAATAAACAACTAATTTGCCCAGCGTTTGTTCATTGATTGTCCAGTATTTGTATGCTGGGTTAATGATATTATAAATAAACTCAATTTCTTAACTAATTAATGTTTTTAATAAGCTTCTTACATAAATTAAGCACTTTTGAAATAATTAAATAATTATAATTTATTAGCAATTAATTAAATAATAAGGCTAAACTAATCACTAAACAATGAATTAAGTCAACTAAAAGGCAGAATAATTAAGTCTTTTCAAGACTTATCACCAACCAATGCAACATGACTTCTCGGACAAAGATATCTTAGCCCTTTTCAAAGAGGAAAATGGTCGTGACAATAAATGGGTCATGAGATTTGACGGAGCTTCTAATGCACTAGGGCATGGGGTTGGAGTCATCTTGATTTCGCCAGACAAGGAGTTCATCCCTATTTGCGCTTGGCTATGTTTTGATTGTACCAATAACGTTGCTGAGTATGAAGCGTGCTCTTTAGGGATACAAGCCGCTTTGGATACAGGTGTAAAATCCTTGGAAGTCTACGGGGATTCAGCTTTGGTTATTCATCAATTGAGAGATCAATGGGAGACTAAGGACAACAAACTAATTCCCTATCACGCTGATATCAAGGAAATGGTCAAAGAGTTTGATGAGATCATCTTCCATCACATTCCCCGGGACGATAACCAGATGGCGGATGCCTTAGCCACTCTAGCTTCAATGTTCGAAGTAAGTAGTGAATACGAGATACCTCTTATTGAGGTAAAGAAGCGACAGGACCCGTACATTGCCAAGTCATAGAAGGAGAGCCAGATAGCAAGCCTTGGTATCATGATATCAAGAGGTACCTCCAATGCCAGGAATATCCCAAAGGCGTCACAGACAATGACAGGCGAACTCTGAGAAAGCTTGCTATGCGTTTTTTCTTTAATGGGAGTATACTGTACAAAAGAAACCATGAGTCTGTCCTCCTCCATTGTGTTAACGCCGCTAAAGCAAATCAAATCATGAAATACATCCATGAGGGATCCTTCGGAACTCACACAAACGGGCACGCCATGTCGAGGAAGATCTTAAGGGCCGGATACTACTGGATGACTATGGAAGTAGACTATTTAGCTTATACGTGGAGGTGTCACAAATGTCAGATATATGCTGATCACATCCATGCACCTCCATCATCTTTGAATGTCTTGTCAGCTCCATGGCCTTTTTCAATGTGGGGTTTGGACGTCATTGAGCCCATTGAACCAAAAGCTTCGAACGGTCACCGCTTTATTTTGGTTGCTATCGATTACTTTACTAAGTGGGTGGAAGCAGCCTTATACACTAATGCAACCAAGAACATCATCGTCAAATTCATCAAGAAGGAGCTGATACGTCAGTACGGCTTGCCGAGATAGATGATTGCCGACAATGGTACAAATCTAAACAATAAGATGATGAAAGATCGCTATGAGGATTTCAAGATATCTCATCATAATTCCTCTCTATATCGGCCAAAGATGAACGGAGTAGTCGAAGCAGCCAATAAGAATATCAAAAAGATATTGCAAAAAATGGTGGTAACTTATAAAGATTAGAGCAAAATTCTCCCTTTCGTGTTGCACGGATATCGAACCTCAGTTTGAACCTCGACTGGGGCAACCCCTTTCTCCCTAGTCTACGGAACAGAAGCAGTATTACCTTTTGAAGTGGAGATCCCATCCGTTCAGGTTATAATGGAGATAAAACTAGAAGAAGCCGAATGGGTCCAATCTAGAAATGACGGAAAAAGGTTAGCCGCCCTCTGCTATGGTCGGTTGTATCAACAACGCATGAAGTGAGCGTTTAAAAAGAAGGTGCGGCCCCGAAAGTTCCGAGAAAGAGACTTGGTCCTCAAAAAGATCCTGCCAATTCATAAGGCTAACTGAGGAAAGTGGATGCCTAATTATGAAGGGTCGTACGTCGTGAAGAAAGATTTTTCTGGAGGAGCTTTGATACTTGCCAACATGGACGGGGATGACTTGCCAATGCCTGTAAATGCGGATGCGGGTAAAAAATACTATGCCTAAAAAAACGCTCGCTAGGCTGAAAACTCGAAAAGGCGGCCTAGGCAAAAGTTAGAGCAACGACTCAGGCAATAGTCTAAAGTTTTGGCAGTGCGGCTGAATTTCCTGAGCAGAAACTACAAACTGGGGCATATGCATCATTGTCAAATTACATTCTTAGAGGCAGGGTCACAGGGTGAATATGAGATCGTGATAAGAGATCAAGATTCTCGTCCCTCTCAGGAAATCGTTGAAGGATCCATGAGCCTCCCTTGTTCCATTTACCTTCAATCCCTTACATTTTATTCTATACTTTCCATTTGTTTTACATTGCTTTCCTACCACTGTACATAGTTGATATCCATAAATAAAATTCCTCCTTTCCTTCTATATGTGTTCATGACTGAATAATATAACAAAACAAGTTTTCCTAAAATGTTTTGGAAGTGATAAAAGTTCAGAGTCACAAGGAACGAATGACTCCCAGTATCGGGCCTTGCTTCAGGCGATCATGACCAGCTCAGCCAGGCACGCTTAGCAAAGTCAGGAATTGTTTCTATCTTGTCTATGAGTTATCTCTGGGCCTGCTTCCAAAGAAATTTACCCGTAATTGTCAATTTGTTTATCTCTGTACTACTCATCTTTTTTCTGAAAGGCTGTCTAAGCTTCCTAGTCCAGAAGCAAAAGGTTGCCGAGCGGTTCCTCCAGCAGGATTACAGTCCACCACAAAAGAGTACAAATCTAGATTAACTCCCGAGTGAAGCCAACACAGGAGAAAATCTTGGCTAAGATGCGATGTTATCAGTCTATTCCACACCGGCTATGGGTTTCAATGGATGATGTGAATGAACAAAGAAGCGATATTATTGTTATTAACTCGTCTAAGAATTCAATTCCCTTGGTTTGATTTGGTAAATGGTTAGAATGGATGATGTTGTATCAAGTTGCATCATTAGATAAACATCGGTTGTGTTCAATGGACGATGTTGTTTCATATTGTTTCATCAGTTAGACATCGGTTAAGGTTCCAATTTAACTTACCAAATTACGGAATTAAGGAGAAGCAGAGAAGTGTGAAAAAAAGTCATTTCATTAAAAAGGGAGGCGCACTACGGCCTTATAAAATTTTCAAAATTCAGAGCCTATCCCGGAACAAGGCGAACAAAAAGAAAACTAATCTAGACACTGGTGGTAGGGGAGTCCGGTCTGACGACGGTGGCTGTTCTCTCGGAATCTTCTGACACTGTCCTCAGCTCCATACTTTGGCCATCGGGGAGAGGCAGAGGTACGTAAGGGACGTCCTTAGGTTCCATTGCCTGACCCCAGTCCATAGCATATAGGTGTCCATCATGAAATTCATAGTAAACACCTATACCGTTCAAGTTGAGCTGAACAGCGGAATTCCGATGTACAACTTGACGAACGGCGGTGCTGAAGGCAATGTCGGCTAACTCTGAAAATTCATCCATTTCCTCCTCCCTCTCCTGCTGCTCCTGAAATCAAGCCTCCTTCACAGACACAACCTCAGCTGCAAGCTCTTCATTTTTCTTCTCTACATCAGCCCGTCCAGTAAGGGCTTCATCTAGTTTTGTTTAAAGAGCTTTAAGGGCATCCTCCGCGACCTTTTGTTTGACCTCGGCCTCCTTACCCTGTTAGTAGCCGAAGTGTACGTCGCTGTGAGTTCAGTCAGATCCTCCTCCTTCATGGGCAAGGCCATCTGGTGTTGTTCAAGTGGCCTCAATACTCAAGAGGGGGGTGAATTGAGTTTTAAAACTTTTGATTGGAATACCTTTGAAATTGATTTTTATAACCAAGATTGTGAGATTATGCAAGTGAAATAGAATGGAGGATAACAAGCAATGCACTACAATGAGAAATATTGCTGAAGCAATTTATCAAACACTTGGTGTGCAATATTAGAGGTATAACAAATTAAGCAAGTTCAAGTGAGCTCTTCTCAACCAATCAATACCAATCAACAAATATGCAGTAAATGAAAGTAAAAGAGTAAGGAAGAGAAGCTTGCAAACCGATATAACGAGTTCCACCCAATCCGGTGTACGTCTCGCCTCTAAGCAACCCACTTAGAGGATTTTCCACTATTGTAGACTAGAGATACAACTTTGAGCAATTGTGGCTTCCTAGTGTCCCACACTCAAGAACCCAATCCTCACAAGTATAAGGGCAACCCACCCAATCTCTCAGTCTCACAATATCCCAAAGGTTGAATCCTCAACCTTTGTAACCACTCAACCTAGAGTGAACAACCACTCAACCTAGAGTGAATAACTTGTGTGTTTGGTGTTTGTTTATAATCAATACACTCTCTCAATAGAGCAGATATACAAATGAAAAGCTCTCCCAAATTCTAATCTCTCAAGGTGAGAGGATATACAAGTGAAAGTACAATATGCAAGAAATAGGCTTACAAAGCACAAAATAGAGCTATGAATTGTTGCTTCTTGGTTATTGTTGGTTTGCTCTTTGTGCTTGTGTTCTTCCTCCATTTATAGAGCCATGATAGCAGTTGAGGTGTGCCCTAGTTCATCATAGCCGTTGCACTTAGTGGGAATTTGAAGAATGGTGGAGACATGAGCTGGTTTCCCACTTAAATCTGTTTTTCCACTAGTGTAATCGATTACACCTTCGCGTTGTAATCGATTAGCTTCAAGTCAGAGAGTCACTAATCGATTATTCCATTTCCTCTAATCGATTAGCATCTTGTACCTGATGCATTTAATTTGTTTTCGCACCATCCTAATCGATTAGCATGTCTTGCAATCGATTACCTTAAATCCAGTGACTCACTAATCGATTATATGGTTCCCTTAATCGATTAGCTTTCATACCTGATGCATTTTGTCCCATTTCTGATTGTTGTAATCGATTAGTCTCTGGTGTATAATCGATTACCTTAATTCCAGTGAGTACCTAATCGATTGTTCAGCTCCCTAATCGATTAGCTTTTATACCTGATGCAATTTCTTCCAAAACAGAAAGCTCCTAATCGATTAGCATCTATGGCCTAATCGATTAGCTTCGCTGTTACTTCAATTCTGATTTCATGTCTTTGTTTTTGCATCGGTTTCTTCAAGAGTGCTTGTCATTATCAAAATCTTTGCACATCTTTGGACCTGTTAACATATTCAAACACATTCTCCCCTTTTTGATGATGACAACTATGTTCATCTCTTGAGGGTTGTTAGTTTAAATAATATAGACTTATCTTTTATCTTTTTGCAAAAACAACTCTGCTACATTATCTCTTTTTCAAATAGCAGATGACCAGTTTCAAAAATCAGAGTAATCACATTCAGCAGCCAATGTCTTATCTCATTTGATCTATTGTCTATTATCTCTTATCTATAACTCTCCCCCTATCAAAAGGAATTTAACAAACAGATAATATTTTTCAAATATTGTTAACAGAGCATCTATTATCCATATTCTTAGTATCAGAGCATATTCAAAATTGTAGTGTCAGAGCATCTATCAATATTATCCATATTTAATTATCCAAATTTTTTATATCAGAGCATTATCCAACATATGAACATATATTCTTCTCCCCCTTTGTAATCATCAAAAATAATTAGAGCAGTGAAGAGAAATAATATAAACTGAAATAAGATACTTTTATTGAATTAAAAAAAAATGGGAAATACAAGAAGGAAAATTATTCAAAATTCAGAAAACAACAAAAAGAAACCAACAGCGAAACAAAACATAACGAAAAATCTAATTATCCGGGTTGAAGAAGCGGATTTCTGTAATTTTGTGAGCCAGCTCTTCATAACGCTGCTGCATCATCTTAAAGTGTTGCTGCTCGGTCATTGAAAACTCTTGGAGGGAGTTTTCAAGTCGATCGAAGCGGCGATCAAGATGGGCGTAGAGAGATGCAAATGGGTCTGCTTGGGGTGCAGATGAAAAGGCTGATGGTGCAGCTTGTGGTTGAGGTGGAGGAGGAGGAGGAGCAGCAGGTTCAGCAAAGGGGTTGGCACCATGTTCCCGGTCACTCCTTAGAATCCACATTTCAGCAATGTTGACCATGCCCATTTTATTGAGGTGGGAAGTGCCAATGCAAGCTCTTGGGGGCACTTTTTCAGAGAGTTCCCCTGCCAAATCAACACCACAGAATTTAAAAATTTTGGTGAGGAGGATACCATAAGGGAGCTTTTGCTGGTCCTTGGCATGGCGCATGTGGAATTTGATCAACTGAACCCAGTTGATCTCTTTGTGGTTCAGCATGGCCCACATTAAGAGGACATCATCCTCTTCAACCAGAGCATAGTTCCCACCACGGGGAACAATCATCTTGACTAAGAAGAAGTGGAGCAGGCGGTTGTTCATGGTCAAGTGGCCAACTAGTTTGTGGTTGCTCATGGGAGGAGCCGGCTTCCACAAAGAACGGCGGGCAGTGATGGGATTAAAACCCTATTCATCCTCGGGTTCGCCTCCATTAAAGTCAGCATTGTTGAGGGGCAGTTTGGAAATTTCTGCAAATTGGGCATTTGAGAGTTTGATGGTGGTGTTTTTCACCTTGGATTCAACCATCCCATTGACAAGGCGGAGGTTGCAGTAGAATACTCTCATAAGCTCAGGATAGTATTCTTCTTCTTTGAGGGATAAGAAGGGGAAGAGGTTGTAGTGGTTGAGGCTTTGGGTGAAGGTAAGGCTTGGGTTATCAAAAGTGTCAGCAACGGTGTAATGAGGGGTCATAATCTCCCTTTCAGAAAAATTCTTCATAAAATTTTGAAGTTCTCTGGGAGAAGAGAAGAACCTTGAGAAGTCAAGGGGGTTATGGGCTTGAGCTGCAGAGGACCTAGCTCTCTTGATAG
This sequence comes from Clitoria ternatea, assembly GCA_037962975.1. Taxonomy (NCBI): domain Eukaryota; kingdom Viridiplantae; phylum Streptophyta; class Magnoliopsida; order Fabales; family Fabaceae; genus Clitoria; species Clitoria ternatea. Next base: position 113,440,240 of record CM075671.1, read on the forward strand.
TTCTAGAAGTAGACATGGTGGAAAATGCAAAAGAAGGAGATGAAGAGAGATGAGTGCTAGAGAGTTTTAGAGAGGTTTGGGAGGAAGGAGGTAGTGTGAGATGAGAAGGTGAATGAAGGGGTATTTATAGTTGAAAATTAGGTTTAGGAAGGAGGAAAGAGAGTTTAGAAAGGAGTGAAGTGAGTTAAGAGAGGGAGTTGTTCGAGTGAGCCTAGGAAATTGGAGTTTTGACTCATCAGAACGCGCGCTAATCGATTACGAGACAGGTGGTAATCGATTAGGTCATTGTTTCTGGGGAATTTCAAACGTTTCATACAGAGGGTAATCGATTAGAGGCTTAGGGTAATCGATTAGTTTAGAAACAGAATCGTCCTAATCGATTGGAGCAATGTGGTAATCGATTATGAAGAAGAGGAAACGTTTTGAACCTGAAACAGAAGCTTTGTAATCGATTGTGGATTAGTGATAATCGATTACCTTAGAAACAGAATGGTTGTAATCGATTATATGTAGGTGCTAATCGATTATCTTAGAAACAGAATGATAGTAATCGATTGTGAGTAGCCATGTAACCGATTATTGAGTCAAAAACTTCAAATTTTACATACAGCAAAGTTCCAATCATGAAATATGATATATACCATGCATCATGCCATTCAACATAGTTCTTATTAAGATATCCTATCATTCAAACACAACTAGACATATCAAGAATGCCTAACTCTCTTCTTATGTGAATGAATTGTTCTCTAGCCAAGGGTTTTGTGAAAATATCAGCTAGTTGCCTAGAAGTTTCTACATGTTCAAGTACACAATCCCCTTTTAACACATGATCTCTAATAAAGTGATGCCTAATCTCAATGTGTTTGGTCCTAGAGTGCATTACTGGATTCTTGGAGATGTTAATGGCACTAGTATTATCGCATTTAAGAGGCACATGGTTTAATACAATTCTAAAATCTAGAAGTTGTTGTCTCATCCAAAGGATTTGAGCACAACAACTACCAGCTGCAACATATTCTGCCTCAGCTGTTGATAGCGCAACACTTACTTGTTTCTTGCTATGCCAAGAAACAAGAGAACTACCAAGTAAGTGACATGTTCCGCTAGTACTTTTCCTGTCAAGCTTACAACCTACAAAGTCCGAATCAGAGTAACCAACTAAAGTACATTCAGCCCCTTTGGGGTACCATAAACCAACATCTTGAGTCCCAACTAGATATTTCATTATCCTTTTTACTGCAGTGAGATGAGATTCCTTAGGACAAGCTTGGTATCTAGCACACATACACACAGCAAACATGATATCCGGTCTACTAGCGGTTAAGTAAAGTAAGGATCCTATCATACCTCTATATTTTGTGAGTTCAATATCCTTACCTTTCTCATCCTTGTCCAAATAGCATGAAGTACCCATGGGTGTGGCTATATCATTTGCTTTATCCATATTGAATTTTCTGAGTAGTTCTTTGCAGTATTTAGATTGGTTTATGAATGTGCCTTCATTGGTTTGCTTGATTTGTAGTCCAAGGAAGAAAGTGAGTTCCCCCATCATGGACATTTCAAATTCTTCCTGCATTAGCTTGGCAAACTCTTTGCACATTGAATTATTAGTGGCACCAAAAATTATATCATCAACATAAATTTGTACCAATAGTATGTTGTTCTTATTGTGCTTTATAAATAAAGTTGTATCAACCTTCCCTTTTTCAAAATGATTTTCTAAAAGAAATTTGCTTAACCTTTCGTACCAAGCTCTTGGAGCTTGTTTCAAACCATACAAAGCTTTCTTTAATTTGAAAACATGATTTGGAAATTGATGGTTTTCAAAACCTGGAGGTTGATCAACATATACTTCCTCTTGAATGTATCCATTCAAGAAAGCACTTTTAACATCCATTTGGTACAATTTGAAATCTCTACAACATGCGAAGGCTAATAGTAGTCTAATTGCTTCTAATCTAGCTACGGGTGCATACGTCTCTTCATAATCAATGCCTTCTTCTTGATTATAGCCTTTAGCTACTAGCCTAGCTTTGTTTCTAGTGATTATTCCATTTTCATCCAATTTATTCCTAAAAACCCATTTAGTTCCTATTATTTGGTGATCATTGGGTCTTGGCACAAGCTCCCAAACTTCATTTCTTTCAAATTGATTTAGCTCTTCTTGCATGGCCAACATCCAATGTTCATCAATAATAGCCTCATCTATGTTCTTGGGTTCTATTTGTGATACAAATGCTAGGTGATTACAAGTATTTCTAATAGCATTTCTAGTACTTACACCTTGAGTCATTTCACCTATGACTTTGTCTAAGGGATGATCCTTCAAAGTTACCCATTCTTGTTGTCTCTCAATTTGTGCTGTACCTCCATCATTGTTGACTTCTTCTTCTTTGTCTTGCAAGTTCATTTCTTGAAAAGTACCTACAAGATCATCAACATCTTCCTTTCTCGGAGGGTTATGGCTATTTTCATTAAACTTAACATGAATAGACTCTTCAATAGTATTTGTTTGTTTGTTGAAAATTCTATAAGATTTACTTGATTGAGAATATCCTAGGAATATTGCCTCATCAGATTTTGCATCAAACTTTCCTAGATTATCCTTTCCATTGTTGAGCACAAAACATTTACATCCAAAAATATGAAAGTATGCAATGGTGGGTTTTCTACCCTTGTAAAGCTCATAGGGGGTTTTCTTTAAAATAGGCCTTATCAAACATCTATTCATAACATAACACGCGGTGTTTACCGCATCGGCCCAAAAATGTTTTGCAATATTGTTTTCATTTAGCATGGTTCTAGCAAGCTCCACTAAAGATCTATTCTTTCTTTCAACTACTCCATTTTGTTGTGGAGTTCTAGGAGTTGAAAAGTTGTGATTAATACCATGTTTTTCGCAAAACTTTTCAAAAGATTGATTTTCAAATTCTCCCCCATGATCGGTTCTAATGGATGCAATTTTTGAATTTTGCTCATTTTGGATAATCTTTGCAAGTTTCTTGAATGCATGATATGCTTCATTTTTATGAGCAAGAAACAATGTCCATGTATATCTTGAATAGTCATCTACTATAACTAGACCATAGTAATTACCTCCAAAGCTTTTGATTTTGGATGGTCCAAATAAGTCCATGTGCAAAAGTTGTAAAGGCTTTTGAGTAGAAACAATGTTTTTGGTTTGAAAAGATGCCTTTACTTGTTTTCCTTTTTGACATGCATCACAAAATCTATTTTCAAATTTAAGCTTTGGTAGACCAATTACTAAATCTTTAGAAACAAGTTTGTTCAAGTGGTCTACATGTATATGAGCTATTCTTCTATGCCATAGCCATGTTTCATCCTCTTTTGAAATGAAGCATTGTTCATCATTTGTAGATAAACTATCCATATCAATCATGTAAATATTATCAATTCTTTGGCCTACAAACTTAATTTCCTTATTAGTCTTATGCTCAATTATGCAATAATTTGATTCAAATAACACTCTATATCCTTTGTCACATAATTGACTTATTCTAAGTAGATTATGTTTGAGGCCTTCAACATACAATACGTCACTTATGGAGGTGGAAGAATTCTTACCTATATTTCCAATGCCTAAGATTCTTCCTTTAGTGTTGTCTCCGTAGGTGACACTTCCTTTCCTTTTGGGAGTGAATGATGTAAATTTGGTTATGTCTCCCGTCATATGCTTTGAACACCCGCTATCCAAGTACCAATGGGTGTTGCTTGCCTTGAAGCATACCTACAAAACAAAATCATTTTAGAGAACTAGGTACCCATTTTATGTTGGGTCCTTTAAGGTTAGCTTGTGGAGATGTTCCTTTGGGAACCCACACCTTTCTTAAGACCTTTGGTCCTAGTTTCCTAACACTACACTTATAAGCACTATGTCCTTTGGTACCACAATGATTGCATTTCATAAAAGGTGAGGAGGATTTTCTTGGTGGTGCAAAGAAGTTTTTATAGTGCTTCTCCATTTTATGATTACTATGTTCTTGGTCATATCCTAAACCGGTTTTACTAAACATGCATTTTTGTTGCCCAAGTAGGATATTCAAATTATCTCTTCCATTAGTGAACTTCTCTAGTGTCCTATTTAGGTCTTCAACCTTGGTTTCTAACACAATGCACTTCTTTGCAAAATCACATGGTTTATCCTTAGAGCATGTTTGAACTTTCTCTAGTTCTTCTTTTAAGCTCTCATTTTCTTTACATACTTCCATGAGATGCAATTCAAGGGTATCACTAGTTTTCCTAGATGCTTTGAGTTTACTAGAGATTTTTGTAAATTTATCATATAATTCTTCAAATGCATCTAATAGCTCATTTTTGTCTAAGTCAAGAAGATTTACCTCATTATCTTCTTCTTGATGATTTGCCATTAAGCAAAGATTGGCTTGCTCATCTTCCGAGTCGTCGGAGCTGCTCACATCGTTCTCATCCCAAGCAATATAGGCTCTTCTTCTTCTTTGTTTGTCCTTGCCCTTCTTTTTGAGGTTTGGACAATCGGCTTTGAAGTGCCCTTCCTTGCCACATTCAAAACAACTTGGTGAAGAGGAAGTTTCATTAGAGGTAGGTTTCTTACCTTGGGGCTTAAAGTTCTTTTGGAACTTTTTGTTCTTCATGAATCTTCCAAATCTTTTTACGAATAGCCCAAACTCTTCTTCTTCATCTAAGTCACTGCATGATTCTTCCTCATGCATGGAGGTGGCTTTGAGGGCTAGCCCTTTCTTCTTGGTGGATTTCTCCTCTTCCTCGGCTAGCTTCAATGCTTTAAGTTCTTGCTCTTGTTCTTGCAATTTTCCAAAGAGTGTTGCAAGAGACATTTCATTGATGCTAGGAGATTGTTTTATTGCTGTGACAAGAGGTTCCCATCCCTGCTAAGACTTTTCAAAATTTTGTGCACAAGCTCTTTGTTAGTATATACTTTGCCAAGAGTAATAAGATGGTTGATAATAAGTGTAAACCTTTTCTGCATATCTACAATAGATTCTCCTGAATTTATCCTAAAGCATTCATATTGGCTAGTCAAGGTACTAATTTTGGAATCCTTTACATCATTAGTACCTTCATGGGTTACTTGAAGAGTATCCCACATTTCTTTAGCAGTTTGGCATGTCATTATCCTAAAAAATTCATCTTGACCTAAAGACATAGTAATGAGATTTTTGGCCTTGTAGCCATATTGGACTTTCTTTTCTTCCTCGCTTGTCCATTCATCTATAGGTTTTTCAACATTCTTGCTATCTATAGTATGCATTGGTATATAAGGACCATTTTCAATGGTATTCCATATTCTCAAGTCAATTGATTGAATGAAGATTTTCATTCTCTCTTTCCAAAATGCATACCCTTCCCCATTGAAAGCGGGAGGTCTATTTATCGCACCACCCTCGGGAAAAACATTTTGAGAACTTGAGGCCATTTAATCTCTTGAAGCTGTTAAGCTTGATCTACCAAGAGTCAAGCTCTGATACCACTTGTTGTTCAAGTGGCCTCAATACTCAAGAGGGGGGGTGAATTGAGTTTTAAAACTTTTGATTGGAATACCTTTGAAATTGATTTTTATAACCAAGATTGTGAGATTATGCAAGTGAAATAGAATGGAGGATAACAAGCAATGCACTACAATGAGAAATATTGCTGAAGCAATTTATCAAACACTTGGTGTGCAATATTAGAGGTATAACAAATTAAGCAAGTTCAAGTGAGCTCTTCTCAACCAATCAATACCAATCAACAAATATGCAGTAAATGAAAGTAAAAGAGTAAGGAAGAGAAGCTTGCAAATCGATATAACGAGTTCCACCCAATCCGGTGTACGTCTCGCCTCTAAGCAACCCACTTAGAGGATTTTCCACTATTGTAGACTAGAGATACAACTTTGAGCAATTGCGGCTTCCTAGTGTCCCACACTCAAGAACCCAATCCTCACAAGTATAAGGGCAACCCACCCAATCTCTCAGTCTCACAATATCCCAAAGGTTGAATCCTCAACCTTTGTAACCACTCAACCTAGAGTGAACAACCACTCAACCTAGAGTGAATAACTTGTATGTTTGGTGTTTGTTTACAATCAATACACTCTCTCAATAGAGCAGATATACAAATGAAAAGCTCTCCCAAATTCTAATCTCTCAAGGTGAGAGGATATACAAGTGAAAGTACAATATGCAAGAAATAGGCTTACAAAGCACAAAATAGAGCTATGAATTGTTGCTTCTTGGTTATTGTTGGTTTGCTCTTTGTGCTTGTGTTCTTCCTCCATTTATAGAGCCATGATAGCAGTTGAGGTGTGCCCTAGTTCATCATAGCCGTTGCACTTAGTGGGAATTTGAAGAATGGTGGAGACATGAGCTGGTTTCCCACTTAAATCTATTTTTCCACTAGCGTAATCGATTACACCTTCGCGTTGTAATCGATTAGCTTCAAGTCAGAGAGTCACTAATCGATTATTCCATTTCCTCTAATCGATTAGCATCTTGTACCTGATGCATTTAATTTGTTTTCGCAGCATCCTAATCGATTAGCATGTCTTGCAATCGATTACCTTAAATCCAGTGACTCACTAATCGATTATATGGTTCCCTTAATCGATTAGCTTTCATACCTGATGCATTTTGTCCCATTTCTGATTGTTGTAATCGATTAGTCTCTGGTGTATAATCGATTACCTTAATTCCAGTGAGTACCTAATCGATTGTTCAGCTCCCTAATCGATTAGCTTTTATACCTGATGCAATTTCTTCCAAAACAGAAAGCTCCTAATCGATTAGCATCTATGGCCTAATCGATTAGCTTCGCTGTTACTTCAATTCTAATTTCATGTCTTTGTTTTTGCATCAGTTTCTTCAAGAGTGCTTGTCATTATCAAAATATTTGCACATCTTTGGACCTGTTAACATATTCAAACACATCTGGGCCTCCAGTCTTTGGGCTTTGGCCTCTTTCACCCAGTCTAGGCATTGTTTAGCCTCAAGACCGGAGGAGTAAGACTGCCCCAGAGAATGAAGGACCCCGACAGCCTCAATCAGATTGAAGATTGCTTCCTTGGCAACACTCCTCACCTCGGTCGTAGGGAGATCCTTCTTGAGCTTAGAGGGGATTTGGAACCTCACCGGAGTCTCCTCTATGTAGTCCAAAAACTCCGAAATGCTGGAGTTACAGTGGGGGGCGTTGGCATCGGCTGGCTGAGTATGGTCCAGTGCGTTATTTACATCAGCAGTAGCCTCCTCCTCCTCGCCATGAGCCTCCACCCTGGCCTTTGTGCTTTGGGCCTTGTGCCTTTTTCCTTTGGAACTTTGGCCAGAGTGGTTGCGCTTCTTCCCCTTATTTTAGGCCCCATCCTCCGAAGTCAGGGCCAAGTTACCAATTTTGTCAGCAGGATGCTGACCACTTTAGCTGTTGTCCGCTTCGGAGCGACCCTGTTCTCTGCATCGGCTGTAGCAGCGTTCCTGGCCTCAGCTTGCTCCTGGAGTTTCTTCAGGGTATAAATCTGAGCCATTTCACCTGAAAAAAGGAGAAGTCGTTGTTAACACTGGTAAAAGGACGATGTCAAAAAAAAACCTACTTAGATAGCCATCCGGTGAGACTTCTCCGCTAGGAGGATTTTACAGGAGATCTTGGAGAAGGTGAAGTAAGCCTTCAGGGCGTCCAACACCTTCTTAGACTCCGTCGACAAAACACTCTCATTGACGGAGTATGCATTACTGGCCAGGAGGAAGTGCTCGTGAATCCAGCCGGTGTAGAACTTCCTGGAAAAATCAGAATTCTCCTAGAACACCAGTCTTTCTAGATTAACTTGGACCTTGACATAAGAGTGCCTGAAGCTCACTCCGTCTGTCTTGGCCGATTCGGTGAAGCTTTCGAAATTCACCACCTTAGCGTCATTCCAAAGATTGATGAAACCGAGGCCACCACCTTGGTTACCCCGGCGCATCACCCTACAATAAGTGAAGAAGAGAACCACGGTAGGGACGGAGTGGAAGTATTCCCCCAATACCTCTAAAGCCTTCACCAAGCCCCAGTCGTTGGGGTGAAGTTTGCTGGGAGAGCAGTCCATGAACCGGAGTACGCCCATCTCGAACTCCATCAAGGGGAAGCGGATGCTAACCTTCGAGAACAATGTCTCATGCATAAAGAGATATCTAGACCCCGGCTGATGGTAGATACACTCCGAGGTCAATGGGTAAAGAACTGTAAAGTAATCTTTGTACTCCTCGCTGGAGAGGACGACGACGTCTTCGATGGTCACATCGATGACATCTTCAGCGTAGCGGGAGACAATGTTCCTTAGCTCATCATGAACCCAGAAGTAAGGGTCCTTGGCCTTCTCAGCGAGCCAGTTGAACCGATGTGCGATAAGTTAGTCTTGACGGCGTTGGTTGCAACTATAGGGATATGAATACCGGAGTTTCCATCAGAAGCCATGTGGATGGTGTGGCAGAAAAATAGAATGCAATTGTAAAAAGCCATATCATCAGATAAGTAAAGATCGGCACTACTGCCACGTTCACTAGCAAAGCCCAAGTTAAAAGAGGACGATGTGTGGGTGCCAGACGATATGTCTAGCTCCCTTATTTCCCACAAAGGCACTGTGGAGAAATGATTGGATACTGAGGTTCTTGGCCGGTGTGAAACCCCAGAGGTAGCTTTACCATGGTGACCCTGACCCCGGCTCATGACTCCTCCTGGTTGACGCCGAGATTGGATTGAAGGTCCAGACAAAACCTCGACGGAGTCACTGCTTGAGCCGTTTTCCCCCATACCCTATCTAAAATTGAAGAATGAAAAGGCAAGTATGGAGGTACTTGTTGAGATGATACGAGCTGTTCTACGAGAGCGAGCCAGAATTATATGAAGACACCGGAGCAATTGAATGTCGGAGCAGTAGAACTTCGGTACAAGGAAACGAGTGAAAATGACTGACCCCCGTGCATGCTTTTAAAGGGAGTGAAGGAACGGGAATCTAGGATGTTCTACATTCTGGCCCAAGCCCATGAAAAGAGGCCCATTAGCAGCGATGGTTTGCATTCCTGCCAGAAGGCGCGAAAGGGCAAAAATGACACGATGAATCGGTTGGTGACACGTGTAAAGGTTTAGTAACACTTCGAAAGAACACCATCCATTCAGAAGATCACTACGGCTTAGAGTTTGTTCACATCATCGTTCATCACATCATTGGTTTCCCATGGGCAGCGTTATTTACTTGACCCCGACATTGGTGTTCACGTCTTTACTTCCTTTTCACTTCAAAAACATGAAGAGACTTCATGTTTTTCTCGTGAAAAAGAAGTAAAGAGGGGCATCTGTGAACACCTATTTTGGTCCGGCCAGTTTTAATGCCAAAAACACCGTTAGCAGCTAATGGGTAGCAAGAATGGAACCCCGTCCCTAACACCATCCTATTCCATAAAGTGACACCGTCCCACTCTAAATCCGGTGTCATGACATGATGAAGTAACAAGGATGGACCTCGTCGACCACATCGGTTTAGTGCCACCAGAAGAGACACCGTTTCCCTAAGAAAATTTGGTCAAAGCAATGATCGGTGTCACATATTGTCTGATGTGAAGGTCTCATGGAACCTAACATTAGACTCTTGTGACACCGTCTACTGAGTCTAGTTACCCATGCTGTGACTTGAAATCACACTAGCAGATTCGATCCAGAAAATTAGGAAATGGCAGACAGGAGATAAAAAATGATAACAATAAAAAACTCTCCACTCGCCACTATTCCCCACTGCTGTTAGTTGCCAAGCTGTCCCTCCACTATGTGTATGGCTTGAGTGGAGCCATGAGCTGTCTAAGCACTCAGCAGCATGAGAGGGGTTCAAGAAACCTCTATAAAAGCATCACTTGAAGAGGTCCAAGGGTCTGAATTTTTGGAAATCCAGGAGCCCCTAAAGAATTGGTCCGATCCCTGAACCTTTAAACCCATCAAAACAGAGAGCTGGCCTAAATTTCTGAATCTGATTCCTGAAGAGAAATCCTAACCTTGTTCCTTGATTTTCCTGAGAAAAGCCTTCCCCTGTTACCTAGACTCCGTCCAGATTTCCCCAAAATTCCCTCAGCATTACAACTTGGTGGGGTATCAATTCCCTCTTCGCGAGTGACTCTTTGTTCACCAGCCTTACATCGGATCCACACTGAACCTCCACATCGGATCCCCACTAAGCTAAGCACATCGGATCTACGTTGAACCCCCACATCGGACCCAGTACTCAATCAATCTGGTCTTGTCGCTGTCACTCCAGTTGCTGCTGTTCCAGCCCACACTGGTACTTCTGTGGACATCGGCTCTCCCAGTATCTACGCCTACGCTGGTTACAATCCCTTTATCACTTCTTTTTGTTGTTCTATTCATTTTGTTTCTTTACTGCTCTTCCTTTTTACTATTCTTCTTCCTTGTTAAATTTTCCCTTGTCCTTATTCATTAAGCAAAATAACAAAAATATGTATTTTTGATATCTCTTTAAACTGTTATAGAAGAGATTTAAGTTAGTGTCGTGTAGAAGTACTTCTGCCTATACTATTCCTAAGACTCATACACGTGCAAAAAACTTCGCCTTGTATGCACCTTTTTTGTAGACCTTATCCATCACTGATCCCATAAATTCATTCTAAGAACATTCCTTATCAAGAACTACGTAACCCTGATTTCTCAAAAGCTTGAGAATACGTAGGAGCAGGACTTAACTCCTGTCGAGCCCATCTCTCTTCCATTCCCATCCTCCTTTTAAAATTAATTTCATTTTCACGAAAATCAATTTAGACACGACGTCTTGTTGATTGTCTCCCTTTCCCCCGGCCGTATCACTTTTCATAAAAATCGAGTTAATTTGGACGCGACTAATTTGGACGAGACGTCCTATTAGCATTCTCTCCCCTTTTATGTATACCTCCTCTAAAAGCCAGGTTTAATTTGGACGTGACGTCCTGTTAACCCCTCTTTTCCAGATCCGGTATCTAGACGAAAGAATGACTAATTTAGACAAGATGTCTTATTAGCTTTCTTTCCTTTTTTTTCACATTTTTCCTATTTAAGCCAGGATTAATTTGGACCAGACGTCCTGTTGATCTCACTCTTAGCTTCTTTTACTCACTTCGTCTATCTCCTTCATTTTTTTAGAAAGAAGAAATAAATACAATTTTAAGGCTATTCATAATGCATGTTTTCAGCTTTGGTACTGTTTTTAACAGGCGATGTGGGGTGCTAATACCTTCCCCACTCGTAACCGACTCCCAAACTCGAATCTCACTTTTTACCAGTGCCTTGATCAAAGTTTTTTCCAATGTTTTTCTTGTGGATAAAAATGTTGGTGGTGACTCCCTGCACCGTTTCAACTTTTACCTCTTTCGCCGTCGCCGCGATCCTGGTCGCGACATTTGGTTAATAGGAATATCCTAATTTATATCTTTTTATCCTCATTTGATAATTAAGAATGAAAATGGCCAACCGTTAATCTTTGTCCTTCACTGGCTACTTTCCATCATCTCATCACATTACCACATCCATTTGTATCACATCACTCCTCATTGCATTGGGACTTTCTACCGTGACTTATACCTATATTTCCTCAAGCTTTTTATCTTTTTATGAGTTATCAATGCATCATACCAAGTCTATCATGCATCTTATCATGCCCATTAATATATAACATTTTATAACTTCACACAGTCATTCATATCATAATCAACAAGCAATTCATACGAGTCAAACAAACACGCTGTATTCAATCAAGATATTCATCCATTGAATACACACAGATTACTTTGTCTAGTCGATTCCATGGTGTGTTTCGATTACATTTATTTTATTAAGACTTCATAAGGTATTATGGTTTTCTACAAATACCACTTTCACATTTAAGAATATTCTTATGAATTTATTCTATATATGACAACTCCAAGTACCTAGAGGTAGTATAAATTTATTTATAAACTATAGGTGTAAGTGTACTTACTAAGTACTTACATCTAAATATTATCCCCTTCAAGTAAGTTACCAATCCTGTTAACTATATACTAGTCCTCTTGGGTATACTAATTTACTTAGATTTTATGATCATATATCTATTCTTAATAGTCTAAATTTAACTAACTATACTTAGTTATTTCATATATAAACAGTTCTTTTCTATTTCCTAATATAGTCTAGTTTTTATTTAAGGGCTAGTTTAGGTGCCTAACTTCTAAATACACTATAACTTGTTTTGTCAAGCTTATTTATTCTTAGTCCTACTTTAATTTATTACTATTTTAGGTAGATAATTTATTCTAAATTTTAGGATAACTTTATTTTTATCTAATTATAACTTGTTACTAATAGTGTACCCTGATTTACAATTTTTACATTAATTCATTAATAATTGCACTGGTTATATCTTTCATGGGTATACTCATTTAATTAATCCTATACTGATTTGGTTCATTTAGAATTGAATGACAAAAGAACCTAGTGACTATTCCAAACCACTAAGTCTTGAACTTAGTTAGAAGTATAAAATTTCATTACAGAAATTATTGCCCAACTTATATACTACACTAGTTTCTTTTGTCATTCAATTCTAAATCTAGATTCTAAGATCTATTTTTGATAAACTTTACCCTTTATCTTAAGTTCTTAAATTGCTTCTATTTTATTTAGTTCTTTATTTTATACTCTAATTAAATCCTTAAATTTCTATAATTTATGGAAAACTTTATAATTTGAATGATTATTTTCCAAACTTGGTCGGTGAAACTTCTCGAAATACGCACTTTTCTTGAGATTGCTTCTGAGATACTTAGCGATGAATCTAACCTAATTTAGCGGGGCTTACTAGAAAATTCTAACAAATTACATAATATTTCTCCAAAAATTATAAAATAATAATACAACCCAATTGAATCACAACTGAGCCTGCCTAACTCTTAAAGTTCCTAATTCTTTGTAAGGACTCCGATTGTAATAAAATCTTCACCAAACCCACGACCACTGAGACACACTTTAAGAGATTTATAAAAATGCTTACTAACATAAAATATATTAAAATTTATTATCGGTAATGAAAAATCATGTAGTTTAAGATCTAACCATCGGAGTACAATGAAACTCGAAGGGGTTATCCCCGGATGCTAGATGAATATTATACAACAATTTAAAATGCAACAAAATGAAGTGAGGTTCCCCTTACCTCATGGGCCAATCATGGTTTTGAAAGGGAAAGAGGATGGGCTAGCCAAAAATTCACCGAACACAGTAAATCGCTTCTGATCGTCGCCGATAGCTTTCACCCTTAAAGGAACACAACATGCATTATATTTAGAGAAAAGAGGGCCACGACCTTTGCTTTCAAAACAGGGGGAAATGCTACAAAATACATGCTATAAAAATATAATCTTAAGAAGAAAGCAAAAGAATTACACCAAAGATCAAAGGCCAAATTCTTACCTTACTTGTCCAAGGAGGTCACGACTAGAAGGAGATGGTGAGGCTTGGTGGATGAAGCTTGAATGGTGGATTTTGGAAGATGGGTAGAAGCAAGATTTTTGGCTGATTAGGGAGGGGGAGGCCGTGGGTTGAATGAAGAAGAGGAATTTTTATGAATGGTGGTGGTGTGATGTAGTGTGGCCGTGAGGAGGAAGAGGGGTGATGGGTGTTGGTGGTTCTAGGGACCAAGAAGGGGAGCTATAAGATGAGGGGGAGGGGCTGGTTCTGGCTGTGAGAGGAGGGAAGAGACTTAGTTGAAATGGTTTGGTAAAGGAGAGCTAATAAGTTTCGTAAGTGTAGATAAATTTTGCATGTAGTTTTTTAGCTTGTAGACAAAGTTTCTTAGCTCTCGATTTAGGGAATGACAGAGTGAGAATTAAGGTATGGTACAAAAATAGAAATTGAAGATCTCTTCGAAACGAAGGAACCAAGACTGGAATTACTCGATTCTAGTGTTGTTTGAGAAAGTTAGGCTCAAAACACTGAAGGTATTCAGGCCGGCCCGAATTAGAATTACACCAAACGATCAAAACCTAACTGCTGGCTGGGTCCCACAGTCCAAAACTGGGGAACCCGATAATATTTTATTATTTAAATATCAATAAACAATTAAATAAATATTATCCTCATTAATTATACCTATATATATTTTCAAAACTATTATTAATAACATAATTAAACATCAAAATAATTAGTAATCAGTTACCCTATATAATTTAATTAATCCAAATACAGAAATATTATAAAGGTCATTAGCCACCAAATTAAAATAAAGTAATCATCATAAATCATTTTCTATCATTCGCGTATTATTCCTATTTTATTGGTATCATTGAACACTTATTCTTTTATTATTCCTTTACACTGAATCTTTTCATCTATTACTACTCATGCTAGTCTCTCTACTAATCTCTGCATCCCTATGTACTAAGTCCTCTTACATTTTTCAGTATTTTGATATTTCTTATTTGCAATTCTACTGACTTTCTTTGTTACTATTTCCTCATACTTAGAACAAGTTAGGGTTCAGGCCGAAGCCTCAAACTCTCTTCAAAAAGCTAAATAGGACACCCTCAGGGTTACTGAGGGTCTGGGCTCCTATCCCAAAATCCATGGCTATTACAAAAAGAAATGGACTCATTCACAAAAATAGACTTAGACAGAGAAAAGAAAAAGATGAAATTAAAGAGAAGCTTATGATGGTGGTGTTGGTGGCCGTAGATAGAGGAGACAGTAGAGGATAGTGGTGGTGTGGTGGGTGATGGAGGCTAGTGTGGTGGCTGTGTGGTGGTTATGGTGGTCACGGGAGGGAGAAAAGAAAAGAGATGGGCCGAGAATGTTAGAGAAACCGAAAGGGAGAAGTGGGATTTTTTTAAGAAAATGAAGTAAAGAGGAAGGACGACAATGTAACATATATATATACAATCATATGATGTAATGTCGATGGTATGATGGCATGATGCATGACATGACGATAAAGTGGAGCACGTATGAGAAATGAAGAGCGTGGTGAAGGCTAAAAGATATTTGCCATTCTTTCTCTCGGCCAACAAGGATACATATGTATAAGCAATCTTGTTGCCTAAGTTCATAAAAATTTATGGACAATAATAATGACATGTGGTGGTTGAAAACAACGTTGTTATGTTGGTGGGGAGCAAGGTGGTAGAATATGGCAATTTAGGTGGCAAAAGCGAGTGAACTCATGGAGCATGAAGGACACATTGCTTGGTGTTAACAAATTTTTATGTCCTATTTAATGTAAATTTTTTGATGTTTTAATGAGAATTAGACAAAATGGTCAACACAAAAGTTGTAGATCTCTTTTTTTTATTTAAAAAAGCTAAAACACGTCAAAATCTGACATCAGGAGTGGGAGTTATGGCCAAAATACAAAAATTGCATAAATTTGAGCGTGAATCAGGTATAGCGTTTTAAAATAAAAACTAGGACTAAGCAGATTGAAATTAATTTTTGGTGTCTTCATAAGAGTTGTAGATAATTAAGTTAACAAATTAATAAAAAAAGAACGGATCAATTCCAATCAAGAACGAAGAAATTATGATCAAAACACTAACAAGTGCACAAGAAATCAGGTGTGTCGATAACCAAAAATTGTAACTAGTTTTAATAAACTCTTACTTTATTCTGGGGTGAGAATTTGAAGAGACGCTCAACACAAAAGTTGTAAAGCTTTCTTCCTCCTTCAAAACGAGATAAAGAATGAGTAATTCCAATATCGTTAGCAAGAGTTATGGTTGAACCAAGGAAAAGTGCTCTTGGGGCTCCTGAATATTCAAGTGTTGAAAAGAGGTAGTTGGTGAGATGAATCTATTAGGAATTGGCTTCCAAACATTTCATAAGAGTTGTAGGGTTTTTTTATAAGAGTTCATAAAAATAAGAACGAACAGATTCTGACATGAATAGATAATGTTATGTGTGAAGTATTAGGACCTGGTGTGGTGACCCTTCTAATTTATTAGGACTAAGTCGCCCAATTATCTTAATTAACTTTAGTTTATTCCATTTAATTTGATACAAGTAATAAAATAAAAACACAAATCAGAGATTTTACCAGAAAATTTTTTTCAACAAGCGTCCAGATTAAAATACGATAACTCTATAAGATAACAAATATTTTAGTACACCAAGCATGCTCTCAAAACTTAACCAATGAACACAAGGGCCCCAAAATCAAACACCAATTAATCCAACATGGTGAGGAAAAGCAAAACAGGCCCATTTTGCTCAAGTAAGCTCAACTCGCTTGAGCGAGAATGCAACAGAAGCAAAACACACGCTCTTGCTAAAGCAAAAACCATTCACTCAGGTGAGAATGAGCCAGGGAACAGAGGTGCCATATTCACTCAAGCAAAGCCAAATTTGCTCGAGCAAAAACAAGGAAGAAGCATTTAATGCAGAATTCTCCCAAACTAGGAGTACCTACTAAAGTAAAAATCAAACAGAATCAATTTCGAATTAATTTGCTCAAGCGAGGACATGCTCGCTCAAGCGAAATCACCAAAGAACTAATTTCGAGTTAATTCGCTCAGGCGAAGGATACTCGCTTGGGCAAAATCACTCCAGTAACAATTTCAAATTTAATTTGCTCAAGTGAGTCTTATCTCGCTTAAGCGAAAACACACCAGCAATAGACCCTGAAGTAAGGGAAGGGACTCGCTGGAGCGAAATTAAACTTGCTCAAGTGAAATCTACAGAGATGTCAAAACTCCCAACTTTTAAGATACTTAACTCACTCAATTGGACTCCGAATGACACCAAATTTCACAGGCAACATGTTTTCACCATTTCAGAGCTATTGGAAAAGTCTGTTTGTCAAAATTCCAACATTTGAAAGAGATATGCAGAATAATGCAAGTTAACTATTTTAAGTGTAATTTCAAGACATCCCTATGCATAAATCTACATTCTATCCACTCTAAACATATACACAAGTCTAATGCACAAGCATGGGTCCAAAGAAACCCTCTAGGGAGTCTAACTCCAACAAATTCAAGATATGGCCTGCCCAATTCAATTTAATTCTCTAAAATCCCCTATGTGTTGATGCCAATCATAATAAACTACCAATCCATCATATACATCAACCATTAAGATTTCATATCCCTTCATAAAACCTGCCCATATTAATGTAAAGCTATTCAACCTTGGCTTATTGCCCGCACAAATAAATAACACATTCACCTGGACATCTCATGTAATTCCTCGTCACATATCACTATACATAATTCAACATTAAATCATCACACAATTCATAACCCTAATTAAATCAAATCAGCGACCCTTATTATCATGAAAGCACAAAACACCAACATCAATATATACATATATATACACATCAAAATGTTTATCAACATATATATAATAATTAGTACGAATATATTTCTCTATCGCTTTATGAAGAATAAAAATGAAAATGAAGTAATTATGGGAATAACATGGAGAATCAATTATTATATATATGTATGTTTCAAAGGGAGATAATAATAGGATTTAATTTTGGTTTATGTTTGATCCTTCAAGAAATTATACGGTGATCCTTATGTGTGTGAATTTTGTTATGATTTGTGAATAGGGGATTCCTGGAACTATGAAATGGAAATGATATGATTTATTTCCTGAATGGCTTATTGTTGAATGATACATTACAATGAATATTATATATACATTCCAAGGAGATGGCTTGTATGTCGAGGGATGGTTGATGATGATGATCAGATGATGATATACCATTGTTATATTTTGTTGATATTCTATTTATTGATTGATTAATTTTATTAGCAATAATTAAATAATCGCCCCTCAATTTAATTATGCTCTTTTAATCAGTAAAGTGATTTCAGGGATGTTACACCTGGTCTAGTTGTGATGATTTTAGTGAAGCTGTGAGAAATTTTTTTTTTTATACTTGTGGGGTGGGAACTAGCTCTTAGAGTCTTCATAAAAGTTGTAAAGGCATTTGTTATGAGAAATATGGGACTAGAATCACGTGAATTGGACATCGGTGGAGAAAGTTAGGAATTTTCTCGTAAACCATGTGCAAATTAACGGGATAACAAATGGGTTTTTCAAGATATAAACCCTTAAATCTCAAATTGAGAATAATCCGTAGGGAATTAGCCTTCAAGGCTAGAAACAAAGGTTGTAAGGTTTTTCGTTAAGAGGAAACCAATACAAGAATTTCTTGAGTTCGATATCATGGGCAAAAGTTACGTTGGAAACACTATTAGTGTTCGGGCCGAGTTCAAGGGTTTCAAGTCAACTAGGTGTTTCCTCAAGAATCGGGATCAATGGGGTCTGAATTAGAGTTGAGTTCCTTTAGGAGAAGTGTTTAGAATTTTGAAACGGATCATTAGGGACCAACCTTGCTGAAATCGGACATTTATGGCGCTTAACTAGCCAACTGAGAGAGGTACTTAAGGTACGGGTCGGGCCTACGGGACCGAACCAATTTTCCTCGATTTACTACATGGCTTGCTCTAACAAGACTAGTTTCCCCATAGGTTCACTAGTCTCAGGCCAGATCATCAACACATGATCATCCACAGGGTCCCAAAGTTATACTCAAGAACCCGACAATATTTTATTATTAAATATTTTTATCCAATAAATAAATATTAATTATTATTATTATATATCTTTATCAATTAAATATTATTATTCAATATTATTAAATGTCACCGACAATATTTTATTAAATATTATTATTAATCATTTTTATTCATTAATTTCATTAACTATTATTGCCGAACATTAATTATTATGATTGAATATTAAATATTATGTCACTACCATTATCGCATACCCTTACTCACTCTCCTTATTCCCCTCACAACTCCTTGCGTTTCTTGACTCGGCTTCTTCTCACTTATACCTTCTTAAGGTCACTACCATTCTATTTCGCGTTAAACCGACTTGACACCCTAGTTTAAGCTCATTTCTCATCATTGTCTTGCAATGAAGACAATCCACTTTGTAGGCCGAACCCCTGTGCTTTCCACAAAAAGCTCGATGAGACACACTCAAGTGTTCTTGAGGGTCTTGGTCATCACTTTAAAATATGGGCTATTACATGGGTCGTAGTGAACATATTCTTTAATGTACCTCGATATTGTAACTATAGTCTCACACCACAACTCATACTTCATATTATCGTCACTGGGTAGGGTCCCTCCTCGATAAGTGCTTTTCCCTTAATGCCAAATTAAAATTCCACAAAAGAATCTTCACTGCATATTGGTTTACACTTATATATATTCCTTTGTTCAATTTACTTATAGCTAGTTAGCTTGATTACTGTTATTCTCTTCAAAATCACTTTTTATCAATTTACATAAATATATTTTCGGATATATATACATATATATATATATACCTTAGTACATATGTAGGATTTAGGAAACCAATGTCTTTTTAAAAATAAATTTTTTATATAATAAGAGAATATCTTTTAATGATTTAGTACTTCCTATATAACTGGGTATCTAAACTATAAAATTAGTCATATACATATACATATACTCATTGTAACACCCTTCATTAACTAGGACAATCCCTTCCACTAGATCATCCTACTTAACTAAGAGGTTACAAGTTTTAGAAAAATATGGAAGTTTTTTTTTGTACAAGAAACTTTGGTGTAACAGAAACTTTATTAACAATACTCTGTGCAACATACATAATCATTATCAATAAACTGTACATACTGTAAACATATGGTGTGTAACACCCTCGGTTAACTAGGATAAACCCTTCTGTTATGTTATTCTACTTAGCTAAGCAGTCACAAGTTTCTAGAAAAGTGAGGAATTTTTTTGTACAAGTAAACACTGGCAGATTAGTGGAAGCAAATATTAAATAATTTACATAGTCATTCATAAACTGTAAGTAATTGTACTCTAAACAGAATGGGGCACACACGCACCTTTAAATATGTACAATCATCCCTGGTTTTGTTATTTAAATATATATATATATATATAACTTTATACATCCTACTTTTGTTGAGCGCTCCCAGTTGGTCCGACTTATTGCTGCTCTTTATATTTAGGTTCCTGGTTTCCTAGCTCTTCTGTTATTATTAAGCAAAAAAAGGTGAGTATATACTCCAGACCCAAAGGGTTCCCAATGCGGACATGCCCAATCAATGGAAATAACCCAGACAATACATTTACAACCTATAACAATCAATAATGTTGTCATGGAATGCATGAGTTAGGTTCATTTATAAATTGTCTGAAGGTTAAGTCTCATGATGCATGTAGGCCTAATAAACCAATCCATTATCATCATCATTATCATGACCACTATCTCATTCACTAGAAGTTATCCTAATCAGGCCGTCCTTGGGCACAACGTTTCCACACTAGAGCGATCAGAGCCTACCAAGTCCCCTAGCCATCACTTCATCATCATAGGGTACGAATGGACTCACTAGTCATAATTAATATGGATCTATCCCTTTTTCATCATTCATAATCATATGGTCATGGGGCTTGGCTCTACATGATCATAGTTACATTCCATCATTTAGTCAAAGTACACCAGGCTTGCATCATCTCACCCAGCTTCAGGTGCGACTCTGATGTCATTGGGTTTCTGTCCTGGTTATATTCCCAAGATTCTCCTCGGAGATCAGACGTGAATGTCCTCTAGCGTACTCTGTGTATACTCTAATTTTAATCCTTCCAAAAATGTATTCATGATGCAAAATGCATTATTTTAATTTTATCATTACTTTGACCCCTAGTTATCTATGTGTTTCTTGCCTCATAATGTTTGTCCTCAAGTTGTTAGGTCCCTCTTGTTTTTCGAATGTTGTAGGTTATTTTTATATTTATTTAGAAAATATATCAGCTATATTTTTTGCATAAAGGACGTCTAGTTTGAATAGTAGATATTGGGTTACAATAATAATAATAATAGTAACTTGCAATTTAATAATTTCTTATACAGGAAAGCGAGGTGGCAGAGTTGACCATTATATTCAATAGTATAGGTAAAAGAAAAGAACATTAAATAAGGAGGCAAGGCCGACCATTATAATATAAATAAAAATAATACAGGAAAAATTAATACGGAGAATAAGACAGCAAAGCCGACCATTATATTCAGTGATATAAATAACAAAAATTAAATAAAGAAAACTTATGAGATAATGCGACGGAGCTGAGATTATATTCAAAAAAATAAATTATAAAAATTAAAGAAAATGTCAAGAGCGGTGGTAGAGCTGACCATTATGCTCAATAATATAAGTAAAAAAATTAAATAAAAGAAAAATGGTAACAGCGGCGGCAAAACGGACCATTATGCTCAATAGTAAAAAATAATAATAACAATATATAATAATAATAATGACAATGATAATAACAATAGTGTTAATGGTAGTAGTAATAATATTTTCTTGATTTTATTTTCTTTAGGCATTAGTGTTATAGTTATCGTGCATTAAAAGAAATTCAGTACTAACATGTTGAGGACAAATATGATGATATGAATGATAGTCGACATTTCAAAAATAATTATTCTAGATGTTTAAACAAAACATGAATTTACATAATAAGGGTCACGTGCCTGTCCATCCTTACATCCCCATTTATCATGCCTTTCGAGATCTATTCACTGAAATCCACATAGACACCCATGACCTTTAATATTTTCATAATTCAAGACCTAACATATTCACTTAGTCATCGCTGTTAGTATCAGTCAACACAGCCAATTAATCACATACATGATAATAAAATATTAATAAAAATTAAGGTAACTTAATTTACAGACAGTTTCTGAACCTACCCTTGGAAAGTTAAGGACCAAAAAGTACCTTAACCTTTCCAAACACGCGGTCCACCCCAGATTTCCTGAGAATATACCCTCTTACCAGAGGTGTCATATTTTCCTTATGTTAGACGAAAGGGCAAAACCTTAACTTTCAATATGTAGCTCCGATCAGCGATCTGTCTTCACCATTGGACTCTACACGACGATCAAAGCTCAAATATGCCAACATGGAAATTATTGAAGGGAGGAAGAGGGTGGTGGCATGGTGGCTGCCAACATGGAAACGATGATCGGAGGTCGCCAGGATGAAGAACGATGGATTTCGGAGGTCATGGAGGTCGTTGGTGGCTCTGGAGGCCACAAGATAAAGGGTTGTTTTGGTGGAGAAGATGGTGGTTTATGGTGGTTTTGGGTGGTGGTAATGGTCACTAGTGCAAAAAAGGCTTTTACACTGGGTATTTTACACCGATTGTAAAAAAACCGATGTAGAAATTTGTGTGGTGGTGTTTTTGTAAATATTTTGTTTCTTTACACTGGTTATTCAAAATAACCAATAACCGGTGTAAAAAATAATAGTTACATAGTTACACTAGTTTATTATGAGACCTGGTGAGAAAGAGGAAATGTTTCACCAGTTCTTTACTTAAACTTGTACAAAGTACTGTTGAAATTCTAAAACCTATTGGAAACCCTTACTTTTTCCCTCTTTTGATTAACTCTCTTCTCCCTCTCTCTATCAAAGTTGGCTCCTTAACCCTCTTCTCTCTCTCTCGTGTCATCGAAGGTTGGCTCCTTAACCCTCTTGTCCCTCTTCTTCGAACAGGTTCTGGTTCCTTAACCATTTTCTCTCTCTCATTCAAAAAGGTTTTGGCTCATTAACCCTCTTCTCACTTTGAATCGAAAGCCATCATCCCCTAGCTCGCACATGGCACTCAAGTAATTCATTCCATCACCGATTTTTATTAGGTTTTGTATCAGTTGTGTCTCTACCATCTAGATCTTTCACATGAAATTTTAGATTCAAAATATTATAATTTGTATTTATATTTTTTGCTGTAAAATCAAAATCCATTTTGCATATTACTGATTACACGACAAATGTTATTGTATCATTTCAATTTGGAAACTAATTCAGCTTGGATCTGCTTTGATCTAACGTTCTTCAATAAAAAATAAGTAAAAATATATATGTGTTCTGGAATTGCATTGTTATATTATACGCAAGTTTAACTACACTATATCTGCATGACTTACTGCAACTCACATGCTTCTTTTCTAAAGCATTTACTTTGATATTCCTTCGACTAAAATAGTGTTTGTGTTGAAATGTCCTAAGTTGGAGATATTTCTAATTGCACAGCCAGGGAGTGATGGTAGCAGTACTTCAATTAATCGTCAATTCCTTTTCTCGGATCTAGAGGTTCGTAAACAGAATCTACAGCACTTGCGAGTTTTTTTATCTTTTCATCTTCAAATCTAACTAATTTGTTTTGTGTTTCATTACTAGGCCATTCCTAAACTAGAGAAAGTAAGACTCGATTAGAAACACACTTGGCTGTTGCAAAAACTTGTGAAAGACCTCTGATGCCAAATCTCTGAGTCATTATTTTTATGTGTAATTCTCAGAAGATTTACGCTTTGGCAAACGCACCAGTCGTTAAAATTGTATTATATTTGATCGTCCCACAGGGATTATGGTAAGTACCTCAATCTCAGACTAGTACAAGCTAAACCAACACAAGCACAGAAAGTTCATTCGGTTTTTGTTGTTTTAATGTTTTCTAGTTGTTTTTGTATTTCCAGAAACAGTGTTAAGATGAGATGTGAAAAAGTGATTAATAGAAAATAGGTCAGGATTGCTTCGGTTCACAAATTCATCAAAAAACATGCAATTAAAGTATAATCAAACTTCATAATCCAGAGGACAATCCGCTTGTGGTTATTCCCTAATTCCTTAGGTGAAAAACACTAATCCTTAAGCATCGAACCTTAATTCCTTAAGTGCTCAATTAACCTAAGAATCTAATGCGAAATTGGACGTTGAACTCTAACTATTCACCTAAATTGATTAGGCCTGAACTAGTTAGAAAGCTGGAAGTTACCTAAGCTTTAACCATGATTCCTCACTGGTGAAGTTTTTCATCAGTTCTGGATTTGTCAATCCAGCAATTCAGATTCACTCCTCAGCTTGTTCGCCTCAGGGTCTAGAAGTTGATTTCCTCGCTCACAGCTTCAAGATTCCATTGCTAACCTTCGCAATCCTAACCTTAGGAATTTAGAACTCCATCGACTTCGGTTCCATTGAAGGATTGTGGAACGTCATGGAGGAGAGGATTTAGAGAGAGAAAATGAAATAGTGAGATATTTGAAGTTTCGAATGAATTGTGTTCGATGTATTCTATGTGAATTTGTCTCTCCTTATAAATGGAATATGTACAAACATATATATAAGCATCTACCTAACTAACTAACTTAACTAATAACTTAGAAAGCTTAAGTTAATGACTAAACTAACTAACTAATTACATAATTACAGAATAACTAACTAATTACAGCTCAGCTCTTAACAGATTCCAGTTCCTCATTAACTAATTTACAGCTCAGCACTACTAATAACAGCTCACTACTTAAATTACTAAGGTGCAGAAGTAGGAGAGAAGGCAGCAGGAAACAGTACTGGTGCCGAGTGTCTTCTGGAGGGAACAATCAATGTTTTAAATATCAACCTAGACGCTTGAGCGAACTGGGTTCTCGCTTGGGCGAGCTTGAAATATGTACTGCAGTATTGCTTTCTCGCTTAAGCGTGATGGAGAAGCTTGGGCGAGAGTGATATTTTGGAGTTACGCTTGAGCGAACTTGCTCGCTTGAACGAATTTTTGACCCTCGCTTGAGCGAATTTAACTCTTGCTTGAGCGAATGGATTATTCAATCAACATTCTGAAATGACGCTCGGGTTCTTCTTTTTATTTCAATCGGTGCTTTTAAAGTCTCGCTCGGTTTGTGCTTTTGGACCCTTTTCAGTCGGATTTGTGAAGTCTCACTCGGATTTTCCAAAACTCGCTCGGCTTTTTCCTTCCAGCTTGAGCGCTCTTTTTCCTGCACCAATAAACAACTAATTTGCCCAGCGTTTGTTCAATGACTGTCTAGTATTTGTATGCTGGGTTAATGAAAACTCAATTTCTTAACTAATTAATGTTTTTAATCAGTTTTTTTATATAAATTAAGCACTTTTGAAATAATTAAATAAATTATAAATTATTAGCAATTAATTAAATAATAAGGCTAAACTAATCACTAAACAATGAATTAAGTCAAATAAAAGGCAGAATTAATTAAGTCTTTTCAAGACTTATCACATCCCCAAACTTAAAACTTGCTTGTCCTCAAGCAAATATTCAGATTAATTAACTAACAAGCTGTTATTTAACACAATCAACCTTTCCTTAACTTAGTTCATGCTATAATTATTGAATACCGACCATGCTTTCTTTTCACAATTTCTAAAAATATAATAACTTACACCTCCTTTGGGAAACAAGCTGTTGATGCTTTCTTTACTGGGTCGGTGTTTCACTCTTCGCTCGGTGTATAGGGTAAATAGAATGCACTCATCACCTGCATACTTGTTAGATAAACATAGGCTTGTAACAGTTCTACACGTCATGCCATATGCCAACACAATCAGATCAATAAGGGCTTTTTTAAGCTTATAATGGGGCTGGGCTACAGGCTCAATTATTGTTTTTCGAGTGAGTGTCGGGTTACAAGATGTATCCACTGATGCCTTGACTCAATTTTTAACTTAACTGCCTCTACTTAGCAAGCTCTATTATTTTCCGAGTGAATGCTAACGTAATAACTTACGGTGCTTTGCACCTTCTTTTTCTTTCAGTCCTTCGGACTTTTCCTTTTCTTTCTTCTTTTCCATCTTTTTCCGATCATATTTTTTTTAATCGATGCTTTGCACCTTTTTCCTTGCTGATTTTTTTCATTTTTCTTCTCGGCTTTTCTATTTCTCCCTTCATTTCTCTATTTATTCATCTATAACCGAGGTCGGAGTGTGTCCTTAATTGATGCTAGGCACACTCTTCATCCCCAAACTTAGAACTTGCTAGTCCCTAGCAATAAATAAGACTACGCAATTCATCAGTGGAACATCTAGGGATAAATCAGTCGGTTTTTTCTAGATAAATAGGCTTGTAACATTAGGTGAATAAACAGAATAAAAGGGTCTCAGGCTCAAACATAATTATTGGTCAAAGGATAATTAAATATTAGGAAGGCTACTTTTTGGCCCTGGCTAAATTAACAAAGAAGGCCTTCATCATTTTCGATTGGCTGGCATATAATCAATTAGCAAGCACTGAAGCAAATTCTGTCTCACTAACTAGCATGCAGGTTCACTCAAAAAAGAATAAAACAGGCTCAAAAGCTACGAATATAACAATTAATCAGCCAGTCATGTCCCCAAACTTAATGTAAGGTCATACATTCAGATTGCTAACTAGCATGCCGAGTAAACAATTAATTAATAATGAAAAATAGTTATGGGCAGAGATCATGAGTTAAGCAAAGCCGATCAATTTAATTTATCTAACTAAAGCCTAAGAATCAGCAAACTTTAACTTATTAAGATGGGTTGGAAATTAAACATAATTAGCATATTTTAGCAATTAAGGAGTCAGAGTAATAGAAGACTTCCCTTTTTACCTGACTGGCAGTGCCTGGAAAGCAAATACTCAGACTGACATGCACGGGTTTTCCGATACAATTGAGAAAAATTAAATAATAACAACAATCTTAATAAAAACATAAAATTCCATTACAACCACAAGAGAATATTCAATATTCAGAAAACTATTAAAATAAATTCAAGTCATTACATAAAAAACAACATAAAACACAGAGCAACAACTTAATCATCCTGATCCTCATTCTCTTCATTCTGCTCTGAAGATGATGGGAGATCAGCTGCTAGGGGTACGTCCTCAGAGGGAATAGTGAATCCAATGGAAGCTAACCATGCATCTCTGTCAAGTGGGGCTCCCATTTCTGCTGTGTGCTTTACCCTCAATTTGGTGGCAATCTTCCTTAGCATGAGATCGTGGTTCAAGACCCGATCATATATTCCAATTTGCATCTTCTTCATGACCTGCAATTCCTGCAACACCATAGAAATATCAGAAGAAGAAGAACCGACTCCTGCAGATTGCCTGGGACGCTCGGGCTCTTTGGTTTTAAACTTTATATCATATTCTTTAGCCGCCTTAGCATCTCTGAACCTGTGCCTGTCAAAACTTTCAACTTCTGGCGATTCGTTCCTCTCAACTGCAGGAGATGCATTCCTTTGAATCGAAGGAGATGCATTCCTTTCAGCTTGATTTTGACTGGGTGCAGGTTCAGAAGAATCATATATACTTATGGTTGCCACTTCCTTTTCGTTATCTGTTTGCTTTTTTCTCATACTTCCTTTTGCAAAATTTGGTCTAGGTTTTTGCAGGAGTCTCTGTGATCTTCTTTTCATGGTTAATGATAAAAACTGCTGATAAACAACCTAAATGAAAATAAGTACAGAAATCCAAAAGAAACACAGCAATCTAAAAATGTGAGATGCATGGCTATGAACAATGGAAGAATATTAACAAAGAAACAGGAAAATACTAAGCATGTACTTAGAAGTGAACGAAATAAGTGAAATAAATGGAAAGATGGTACCTTTCTTAGGAATCAGAAGGTGCCTTTTTGTCTTCAACCCAAGTTTCAGCGTAGGAATTTAGGGTTTGTACGCTGAAAGGTTTTTATACAGTTGAAGTCACTACCCAAGAAACACGTAAGTATGCTCCAGCTTTATTTATTACTTTATTATTATTATTATTATTATTATTATTATTATTATTATTATTATTTTATAATAGGTACTCTCACTCGGCTCATACTGAATAGGTGAAAGATCGAGTGAGTGTGGAAAGAGATGCCGAGTGGATTCACGAAAGATGAGTGACAGTGATGAAGAAGACAAATGAATGAACAAACGATGAAAAAGAACGAACGAATGAAGGCGATAAGTAAATGAAAGAGTGATTGGAAGAACAAATGGAAGAATGACACGTGAATGAATACAGGATCCCGAGTGAATGAAAATTGAATGGAAATGATCCTGAGTGAATGAAGGACGAATGGATACAAGAACGAGTGAAAGAATGGATAGTGAACAACTGCATTAAGATGCGAGTGAACAGAAAAGTGAGTGGGAGAAAGAACAATGAAAGTAAGACCGAGTGAAAAGAAAGAAAGAGTGAAATAAATGACGATTGGAAGAGTGTATGGAAGAACGAGTGGAAGAATGAATGAGTGGGAGATTGACAGAGTGAATAAAGGACGAGTGAATTAGAGTGAACGAATGAATGAAGACCGAGTGATCGAGTGGGAGATAGTGAATGGAAGACTGCAGAGGAAGAGACCGAGTGAAAAGAGTAAAAAGATCGAGTGAGTATGGAGAAAGATACCGAGTGATGGAGATACTGAGTGGTAAAGGACGAGTGGAAGAGTAAACAAAACAACGAGTGCAGAGAAGGAATGAGTAAATAGAAGAACCGATAAATAAAAGACAAACGGAAAAATGAGAGCAAAGCTGAGTGAATGAAACAACAAGTGGAAGAACGAATGGATAAAAGATAGAGTGCGGTAATGAAAGACTGAATGACAGGTGAGGAACAAAAAAGAAAGAGTGACCGAGTGGAAGAAAGGCGAGTTGTAACATCCCGAATTTTAAAGTAGAGCATTAATTACCGGAATAAATATTAGAAATTGGTATATGGAGTATTTAATGTCCCAAACTATTAAGAATAATTAAATTGATAATTTTGGGAACTGTTAGAAAATTTTGGAGACCGGTTAAACTGAAATTAAGCCCGATTGAGATATGGGTGTCAGACCAAGTATCTCAGAATGAGATGATATTGGTCAGGGCTGTAGAGAATGATATTGGGAATCCGAATATGTATTCAGAATAATTTTCAGATGATGTATTGAGCCCGAACTGAGAACCTGTTGGTTATAAAACGATGAAGTTTTAATGAGTTGGGTTAAAAAATAAATTGAAAAT
The DNA here is from genome assembly GCA_037962975.1 of Clitoria ternatea. NCBI lineage: Eukaryota > Viridiplantae > Streptophyta > Magnoliopsida > Fabales > Fabaceae > Clitoria > Clitoria ternatea. The sequence goes on from CM075671.1 coordinate 113,469,134, forward strand.
GTCATTTTCCTCTTCCTTATTCACGTGAGTTTGCTGATGGAATTAGACACTTCACTTTCTTCTTTCCATCATCATCTTCTCCATTCTCTCATTTCTCCTTCTAAAACCCTAGCAACTTGAGCTCATCTTCCACACCTCCCCATTTTCGTTTGAAGGGAGCTTGTAGGAGGCTTGTGGGGCTGCTGTCTTCTCCTCATTTCTCTTCATTTTTCGCAGCTCTCTCTCTCTTGTGAACCCATTTTCGTTTTTGGGTGTAAGGTAAGAAATACTCACTAGTTACTTGGGTTTTTGCCATGGTTATATGATAATATGAGTTTTGGGAACCAAGCATGTGAATGGATGTTCATTTAAGGCATTTAATGCAAGAGTTTAATGTGGGTTTGTATGAGAATGAGGTTTCTTTGAGAAGTAATAAAGTGGATGTATTTATTGTTGGAAGGAGAAGAATATTTATGAAGTGTTAGGAATTTTATGAAACCCTAACTTCATGAATTTGGGGGAAATGCATAATGGAGGTTGATGAGTATTAATTGTTGATAATAAATGCGAGTTATGATGTTTAAGAGTCATTGGTGATGATATTTGGTTGATGGAAGTTAATAATGGAGAAACCCATGAAAGGGTTTGGTTATTGAATGCATAATAATAAAGGGTAGCACCTAACCCATGGTGGTTATGGTGGATAAAATGAAATAAAAGAGTTTTGAGAGTTATAATAATAAAAACGGCAAGTATTTATTGATATATAAGTATTTAAGTCTTAATGAGTAAGTAGAAAAATTGATTGTAAATGTATTGTGATGTAGGAAGTGACCCCATTGACGAAGCGGGACCATCAAACCGCATTGATCACTACTTCACTTGAGGTAGGAGGGGGTAACTTTTCTAAATGCATGATTTCATCCATTGGTGATGTGAAAATATGTATATGTGATTATGTTAATGGTTGTTTGAATGGATGATATGATATGTGTGATTTGAATGCATTTAGAATGATGATTGCTATGTGGCATTGTGTTTGGGATGAAATTAATGATGTGATAATATTATATTAAAGAAGTATGATGATGGTTTGCAACCATATGTGGATTGAGATTTTGATGTGAATATCTCAAATATGTGTGTATGATTTATTGAATGTGTATGCCACTAACTATTGATGAGAATAAGTCAAAGAAAATTGGGATTGGATAAGAATGATGAGAATGTTGAAATCCACCAAGTGGTGGTGATGAATGATTAAATGTGGAGTGGCATCTAGGATGCATAGTGTGAGAATGCACTTGATTTGCATTTGCATTGCATCCATGGCATATCATAGCTGTTTATGTGGAATATTAGGGGGTTCCACTAGGCAGGCCCAGTGGGAGGGCGGCTCAGTGCACGAGCGTATTATGATTTTCCCCTGTGACTCGGTGTATGAGTCACGAAGCTGTCCATAGTTTGGTGACGAGGCACCCTATGTGGCAGGCCCAGTGGGCGGGCGGCTCTATGGTGAGCGAGTTTACCTCGGTGTCCGACGGGACACGGCTCTCTCGATGTGTGTTCGGGAGGGGCCCGTAGCACTTGTGGTAGTTGAGGCCACGATGTTGATCCGCAAGTCACAGGGTGACTAGTGCTACAGATGGGCGATAGCGGTTTGGTACCAGTAAAATTATGAGAATGTAAGCATGCTTGAATTGAGATATATGTGTACACAATTTTTCTACTGCAGTAGGGGCATAGTAGCACACCTATGCTTGTCCCACAATTGATTTAATGATATATTTTCCCACAGTCGGATCCGCATTGTTTGATAAGAAATTCTTGTGCATATGCATTAGCTTTAAGAGCATTTGCATATAGCTGGAGATATGCCTAGGTGAAAGCCCTTAGTGGCAACGGATGAATGGGAATTGAAAGGGGAAAGAATTGAATACTAACCCGATGTGTGTGTTTGGCAATCCAAATGATTGATATTGTGAATGTATACTTGAAATTATAAAATGTACTGTGTATAATATATGATGTGGTGTAATGATTGCTAATTATGCAAGTATACATGTATTTCGTCATAATGTATGACTTTAATTCATTTGGATTATGTTACTCACCTCCCCGTTGCCATTTTTAAAGTTGATGTAGGTATGACTTAAATCCTACAACTTTTGGAGGCCGAGTATGAAGAAGGTAAAATATGGATAGGAATGCGTAAGCCTTGGCCGGCATGAAATTTGTTTTGTAGAGTATATGAGGTCTATATACTCAATTTTATAATGTTGGTAGTTTTGGAGGTCATGGAAGAAAATTGGACATGTTTGGGTAATGACAATTTTCATTTATGACCCAAAAGATGTAAAGAATGAATCTGAATACTTGACTTTGTTAAATGAATGGATGTTGTGTTTTCATGCTATATTATGGAGCTTGTGGAATGATGTGGAAGATAGATGTATGTAGGGAATGCATGTGATTTGATGATGAATTTAAATTATATGTATGGAATCCATATTAGCATGATGATGTTGGTGGTATTTGATTCAATGAAAGGATTATGTAGTTTTAGATTATATTATGGTATGAGTTGGTACATGCACAATGAAATGAGATAGGGTCTTATGTGAGGCCAAATTAGAAGGAATTAATGTTGTATGTGTGTTGTTCAATTGAATTTTCGCTTTCTGCTGAGTTTCTATAGAACTCGCTCAAGCGAGTAGCAATCTCGCCCGAGCGAGATTGTTGTGGAACAGGGGATTCGTTTATGCCCCAAATTCGCTCAAGCGGACGAGCAATTCGCCCAAGCGAGATTGCCACAGAATCAGTGTTTTGATTCTGGACAATTTTCGCCCAGGCGTTAAGGGCAGCGCTCAAGCGAGGGAGAAGGAGAGTTGATTCTGAAGGATTTTCGCCCAGGCGAGTGGTGCCTCGCCCAAGCGAAAATTGGCCAGAGAGTCCTCAACGTTTCTGGACCAATCTCGCTCAAGCGAGCCTTGGGCCGCTCAAGCGAGATCGACCCCTGTTGCTCCTTTCCTTCTTCGCTCAAGCGTCTCGCCTCCTTCGCTCAAGCATTCATTCGTGTCTCGCTCAAGCGAGGCAGGGCTCGCTCAAGCGAGTTGAACCCTGATACTTATTTCTCTCTCTCGCTCAAAGCCACTCAGCGTTCGCTCAAGCGTGTGCACGCTGGCTCGCTCAAGCGACTTGAGTCGCGCCTGAGCGAGTATGCTCCTGATTCTCATTTTGTTATTTTAAGATAAATTTTAAAATGTTATGCATTATTTCTTCCTTAAATATTATTTTAAAAGTATTGAGGAGTAGTGTTTTGGCTCTTGAGATTATATAAGTGTATTTCACATTTTTATGAAACTCCTCCTCTTGAAAATCAATTAGCCAATGATTAAGTCAAATTGGACAATTCTTCCGCTGATTTTGATTGAAGGATTTACATTTTAGTTTCACCCTCTCATATCTCCATATATGGGAGTGGTTCATTCTAGATCCGGGGGTTTGGTGAAAAATACTTCACCACTTTAATTATCGGATTTATTAATATTTTCAAAGACGCGAAAAAATTTTCCCCTAGTTTAATTGGGGGTTGTGGGGCGTCTCACGAGTAGATTGAGGGTGGATGAAAAAGAAAAATTCAGAGAGGTGTAAGAAAACCGAGAAAGAATTTAGGTGGAACAAAACAACGAGTGAATGAATACCGAGTGGACTATACCGGGTGAGAATGAAAAACGAATGAATGAACAATGAGTGGTTGGAAGAATGAAAAAACGAATGAAAGAACACGAAAGAATGAATGACTGACTGGGTGAATAAACACGAGTGATAGACAGAACAAGAAGGAGATAAACCGAGTGGATAAAAGAAGAACTACAGGGGAAACTGAGTGAATGAAAATACTGAGTGGATAATGGATTGAGAAAAACACAGACGAAGTATTCATGAAATAATGAGTGAAAAAGATCGGGTGAATAAGTGACGAGTGGAAGAATGAAAGAGTAACTGAGTGAATGGAGAACGAGTGAAAGAGATCGGGCGAGGGAATGAGAGACTGAGTGAGAAAGATGAGTGGATGAAAAAGAAAAACGGAAGACCGAGTGAACACAAAGAAAATATACTGAGTGAATAGGAGACTAATTGATACCAAACTGACTGTGATGAGTGATGAATTCGAGTGATAAAAGGCTGACTGAAATAAATCACCCTTCATCATCTGACCCGTTTATTAAATCAACGATCAGAAATTATTTATTAAAGTCTCCCTTTTTATTCACATCAAAATTTGGAATTTATTGAAGAATGACGAGTGAAGTTTAGTCGGGAAAAAAAGGGTTAAGAATGAGTAACAGTGATCCAAGTGTACTACTCTCGCTCAAGCTCAGTAAACTTTCGCTTAAGCGTGAAACAACAGCAGCAGCTTCTCACCTAAGCTACAAGTGCTTTGCCTGAGCGAAATGGAAGAATCAGGCTCGGACTCCCTTCTTTAAAACTTCACAAATTTTATTCAAACTTTATTCACTAAATTTTTAGTTTTCTTTTTATTAATTCCGACACAAAGCACAAAATAAAACACTCGAAACGTAGGGCTGCCTCCCTAGAGCGCTTCTTTAAGGTCACTAGCTTGACCTTTTGGCATCTAAGAGGATGCCTGCAGTAACAAGGAGGTTTTCTGCCTATCAAACTCTCCTCCAAAGTAGAGTTTGAGTCGCTGGCCATTTACCTTAAAAATCCGATCGGTGGTCGGGTCTTTCAGCTCAACTGCACCATGAGGAAAAACCTCATTTACAATAAAAGGCCCCGACCACTTAGATCTAAGCTTTCCAGGGAAGAGTCTCAGTCGGGAATTGAATAACAAAACCTGATCACCCTTTTGAAACTCCTTCTTATTGATCCACTTATCGTGCCACCTCTTTGTTTTCTCCTTATAAATGGAGGCACTTTGATAAGCGTTGAGTCGGAACTCCTCCAGTTCATGGAGTTTCAAAACTCTTTCCTCCTGGGATTGGTCACAATCCATGTTTAATAGCTTTGTGGCCTATCACGCCTTATGTTCCAACTCCACAGGGAGATGACAAGCCTTACCGTAAACTAATTGATACGGGGACATGCCAATCGGAGTTTTGAAGGCTGTTCTGTAGGCCCACAATGCATCATCTAATTTTACCGACCAATTTTTCCTAGATTTCCCGACCACTTTCTCTAAAATCCTCTTGATTTCTCTATTTGACAGCTCAACTTGTCCATAAGTTTGTGGATGGTAAGGAGTGGATATCTTATGTAAAACTTCATAGTGACGCAGGGCTTTTTCCATTATTTTATTACAAAAATGTGAACCCCCATCACTAATGAGCACTCTCGAAACTCCAAACCTAAAGAAAATATTCTTCTTTATGAACCTAAGCACCACATGTGCATCATTGGTTCTGGTCGGGATTGCCTCCACCCATTTGGAGACATAATCAACAGCAACAAGAATATATTCGTTGGAGAACGACTTTGGAAATAGTCCCATAAAGTCGATACCCCAGACGTCAAATAATTCCACAACTAAAATGTTTGTCAAAGGCATGCCAGCTTTAGCAGAGAGACCTTCGCTCCTTTGACATTTATCACACCTTTTGACATACACTTTAGCATCCTGAAAGATAGTCGGCCAATAAAAGCCACTCTGTAAAACCTTTGCTGCTGTACGGGAGGCACTATGATGTCCTCCATAATAGGAGTCGTGGCAATGCCACAAGAGCCTTTCTTGCTCGGCTTCAGGCACACATCGCCTGATCACTCCATCTACTCCTATTTTATATAGAAATGGATCATCCTAAAGGAAGGTTTTACTATCATGAAAGAATTTTTCTTCATTTGGGATGTCCAGCCGTCAGGTACCACCGAGGCACTTTTGAAGTTGGCCATATCAGCATACCATGGCCCGGTGATAATTGCCATCAACCCCTCGTCTGGAAATTCTTCTTTTATTAAAACAGAATCCGATTCACCTTCCAGAGGAGACAGTTGATCAGCAACTGAGTTCTCTACTCCTTTTTTGTCTCTTATTTCTAAGTCAAACTCCTGGAGTAACAGAACCCACTGATCAGTCTCGACTTAGATTCTTTCTTAGCTAGTAAGTACTTGATTGCCGAGTGATCTGTATATACAATGACCTTGGCCCCAATCAAGTAAGCACGAAATTTATCAAATGCATACACCACAGCAAGCATTTCTTTTTCAGTAGTGGTGTAATGTATTTGATTTTCGTTCAACACTTTACTAGCATAATAAATTACATGAGTTAATTTTCCTTTTTTCTGACCCAGCACAGCTCCGATTGCAAAGTCACTTGCATCACACATTAATTCAAACGGTAAAGACCAATCAGGTACTGCAAGAATCGGAGCTAAAGTCAAAATTTGTTTTAATTTTTCAAAAGCCTTGACACAGTTGTCATTAAACACAAACACATGATCTTTTACAAGCAAGTCGGTCAAAGGCTTAGCTATTTTTGAAAAATCTTTTATAAACCTTGTAACATCCCAGATGTTTTAATAATAGAAAATAAATTGGGAATGAGTAAATTATTATTTGGCTTATAATGAAAATGGTATATGAAATGTTAAGTGGGGAAAAGCAGTTTTAAATGAAATTTTAAGGAAAATGGCATCAGGACCCTGACGCGTAGCGTGGATGGGACGCGTAGCGTCAGGTGTGATTTAGTGAGCTGACGCGTAGCGCCAGGCTGACGCGTAGCGCCAGCGTCGCGATCTGTTTTATAACAGGGTCACACAGAACAGAACCTGTAAACCCTCTCTTTCATTTTCTCTCTTCTCTGAGGCGATTTGGCTAGGGTTTTGAGGGAAACTTGGATTCTTTGCGGTTTTAAGCAATTTCGAACCAAGGTAAGGCATCTAGGGCCTCTAATCTTTAGTTTCTTCTCCTTCCCTTCATGAAATCCGAGTTTGCATGTGATGATTGGGGTTTTGATTCTGAGTTTCAGTGGCTTGTGAAGCTTGGGTAATGAGTTTGGAAGTATAAGGAAGGTAACATACTAACTAATTTAATGTTTCGGTGACCGTAGGTGCCGGAACGAGTGTTAGGCAAGCGATTGACAAAGAGGACGTCGGAAGCAAAAGAGGAACGGTGAATCCAGCGGCTGTAGGACGCTATCCACCCCTTGAGCAAACTATTGGAGCTCGGGATAGAGGTAAGGGGGGTGTTCGGGTCATAATTAATTAGAATTGATATGAAAACAGATTATGGGAAGTTTAAGAATTTAATAAGAGTTGTCATAAATACTATAAAGTAACTGAATATAGTAGTTGTGAATATATGAGTATGTGGAATGAGATTAAATGGCTGAATATGAAAGAGATATGTTGATTGAATTGATTATATAATGAAATAAAGATTAGAATGATGGAAGTGAAATATATATGTAATATTCCCACTTTGAGTGGTGTATGTATATTTGATTATGAATAAAAATGTGGAATTTTGAATTATTGATGATATATGCCATAGCATTGTATGGATGGGTTTGACAAGTCGGTCGCCCTGTATTATGAGCACATGCCAGTTTCTGGTAGTTGCACATGTGGTTTGTTGATGATATGCTATGATTATGAGATATGATATGTGAATATGTGGTATGGGATGGCCAACGGTATGTATACCCCTCGTTTTCTGGCTCCCGTGGTCTTTGTGCCCAGTTGAGCTACCCAGTGGTCAAGTCGGACCCAGTGGTTGAGGTGGAGAGCCAAGTCGGGCTCGGTGAACCAAGTCGGGTTCACGGGATGTCAAGTCGGACTCCCATCTGAAGGCCAGTCCTTTAGTATCCGGATACTAGGCGTCAAATTACATGAGAGTCAGTTGTGACATATGTGAATCTTATATTGATTGATGATGGAAAATGAATTATGAATTGAAAGTGTAATATGAATGAATGATGTGTATGGATGTAATTGTATTGATGCGGATAAGTGCAGGAAATCGAAAGAGATTATGTAAAAACAAAGAGTAGTAGGTATTGTTAAGCTTAATATTTCGTTCTATATTAATTATGATATTCCAAACACTCACCCTTGCTGTTGTTTAAATTTTAGTGACCAGTGACAGGGAGGATGCTAATGCTGCGGAGATGCGCCAAGAGGAAGTTTGATGCCAAGGAATGAAGATGTATATAATGAATGTAATATTTTGAGTGTATGTGTTTAAGTGTGTAATAAGTAATGTATTAATATAGTGGGTGGTAGATGATAAAGTATGTGTGATGAACTTGCCATGATTATGCATGTTGTGGTTTGATGACTTATTGATGAGGATGCATTATGGCACGGAGCCATTGACATGTGTGAATGTTGAATGTGATGGGCAGGTGTTGCATTGATGCATGATTGATATGTATGTTATGTGATTGATGTTAGGATGATGATTGGATTGATTTAGATAAGTTATGCATATAGTTGGATATTGAATTTAAGGAACAGGATAGGTGAAATTAAGATTCAGTGGGTGTGAGAAACCCCAGAATGCATCAATAGGTCTTGCATGACATTTAGGATTTAGATGCATTGGCTTTTGGTCCATTGGAATCCATGTAGGATGTTTGGTGTAAGGGTTTTGCACCTAATTGGGTTAAAATGCATTTCGCGCATAACTTGCGCATATGTTGGAATTTTGGCGAACGGACAGCGCCAACAGTTCCGAAATGGGGAAAACAGGTGGCCCGTGAAGTTTCGTGGTAATCGGATCTAAAACGGGCCAATTGGACAGGTTAGAAGTTGGTAAAAAGGTTTGAATGTGTAACAGCATCAGGTGCTGTCACTGTCATGCCCACGCTACGCGTGAGGCTGGCGCGTAGCGTGAGGTGCGCAGCAGAGGGCTGACGCTACGCGTGGGAATGGCGCGCAGCGTCAGGCCCCTGTTTCATATTTTGACTGTTTTCTAAATTAGAGGCACTCTAAGGTTTTGTCAAACTATATAATTATTATTTGAGTATGTTTAGTAAAAATAAATATTATTGTGAAATGAGAAATAATTAAATTTTATTAAATGTGAAAAATTTATTGTGAAAATTCATTAAATGGATATAAATAAAGGTAAATTGACGTAGGACGTCACAGGTGGTATCAGAGCGGTTCTTTCTAGAGCCGGGAAAATGGGCTGTTAGGGGATTGTTTGAGTCCTATATCAGGCTGTTTTGCATTTATTGCATTATGTTTGTGATTGTTTACATATTAACAGGTTGACTTGGCATCATTCTCTTGGCACTCCGGGCAGCATCTTGTTATGTGTTTATACATGAGGTAATTTTTGTACTCCCTGGTCAATTATTGGTTATTAATGGTGATGTGTTTTGGGATATTGTAGAACTAAAATATGACGGAAGGAAGTAGTTCTGTTGGTGGTGATGATTTCTTTGAGAGGTTTTCTCAAATGATGGGGAGGACTGATTCTGGTCCCACCCTTGATAAATTTTTGAAGAGGAATCCACCTATTTACAAAGGAGGACATGATTATGATGGGGCGTATATATGGCTGCGTGACATTGAGCAAACATTTGAATACTTTGAATGCTCTGAAGAACAGAGAGTGCAATTTGCTACCTATCAATTGAAGGATGAGGCTCGTGTATGGTGGTCAAGGACTAGAATTCAGATGAATGCGGCGAATGAACCATTAATGTGGATGAATTTCAAGAGGAGATTTCTTGCTAAATACTTTCCAGATAATTATAAAATCCGTAAGGAGATGGAATTCTTAAAACTTGAGCAGGGCAGGATGTCAGTGGCTGAATACACGTCACAGTTTGATGAACTATGTGATTTCTATCATCCTTTCTCTCTTGAAGGAACTGAAGGTAGTAAGTGTGCAAAGTATGAATCCGGGCTAAGAATTGAACTCCGAAGTGTCATTGTTCCTATGGAGATCCGTGACTATCCTACTCTGGTAAATAAGGCCAGACTTGCTGAGGAAGTGCAGTTACAGAGAGCGTCCCAGTCAAGGGACAAGAGACCATTGAAGGCTAAAGGATTCAGTTTTAAAAAGATGGGTCAGTTTTTCTATGGTGGCAAGTCTTCTGCCACATCTTCTTCTCTTCTGGACGTGGATCTACTGGTCGTTCTAGTGGTCGTGCTTGTTATAATTGTGGTCAGGAAGGTCATTTCTCTAGACATTGTCCTACAAATCAAACTGTTTGTTTCCAGTGTGGACAACCTGGACACCTTAGGCCCGACTGTCCACAGAGGCAGCAGCAGGGAGGACGTGGTAATCGGGCAAGTGCTTCTATGGTCCGTGGTGGGAATTTTCAACGTAGAGGCCGAGGCGGCGGTAGCCGTGGAGGCCAACACCCTAGGCGATCTGATGCTCAGTCCAGTGGTACTCAGAATGTTATGGCTGGACGTGTGTTTGCTTTTGATGCTTCTGAAGTCTCAAGAAATGATAATTTAATGCAGGGTAAGTGTCTTATCCATGACTATCTTGTAAATGTTATTTATGACTCTGGTGCAACCCACTCTTTTATTTCTGAGAGTTGTGTTCGGCGGCTTGGTTTGCCGGTGGTATTAATGAAGAATGCTCTTAATGTCTCCACTCCTACTGGTTCTACATTTCGAGCAACTACTATGTGTGAAGAATTACCTATGCAAGTAGAGGACCGATCTTTCCTGGTGAATTTAATATGTATGCCATTGAAGAATTTAGATGTTATTCTGGGTCTTGACTGGTTGTCTGTTAACCATGTTATGGTGGACTGTTATCGCAAGACTATAATTTTCTCTCAGGAATTGGACACTAAAAATGTGGTGAGTGATGTTTCTGTAATTTATGTTATTCTGTTAGCTTCAGAGGGGCGGTATAATCTTAAACCTGCAGATATTCCAGTGGTGTGTGATTTTCCTGATGTATTCCCGGAAGATATTCCGGAATTGCCTCCAAACAGGGAGATTGATTTTGCTATTGATTTGATTCCCGGGGCAGAACCTGTGTCCCGTACACCTTATAGAATGTCTTCAGTAGAGTTGGCTGAAGTAAAGAAACAAGTAAATGAGTTGTTAAGCAAGGGGTTTATCCGACCGAGTGCTTCACCTTGGGGCGCTCCGGTGTTGTTGGTTAAAAAGAAGGACGGCAGTATGAGAATGTGTATTGACTACCGACAATTGAATAAATTGACGGTTAATAATAAATATCCTTTACCACGAATTGATGATTTGTTGGATCAGTTGCGAGGTGCTGTGGTGTTTTCTAAGATTGATTTGAGATCTGGATATCATCAGATTAGAGTAAAGTCAGAAGATATTCTGAAAACGGCGTTCCGGACTCGATATGGACATTTTGAATATGTTGTAATGCCTTTCGGAGTAACCAATGCTCCAGCTATCTTTATGGATTATATGAATCGGATTTTCCAACCTTACTTGGATCAATTTGTCGTGGTGTTTATTGATGATATTCTAGTATATTCAAATTCTGTAGAAGAGCATGCACAACATCTTCAAATTGTTTTACAAGTGCTACGTGAAAAGAAGTTGTATGCTAAATTATCGAAGTGTGATTTCTGGGAAGCAAGTGTGAAATTTTTGGGGCATGTAATCTCTTGTGATGGTGTGTCTGTTGATCCATCCAAGATTGAAGCAGTTATGGCTTGGGAAAGGCCTAAATCAGTGACTGAAATTAGAAGTTTTCTTGGATTAGCTGGCTATTATCGCCGTTTTATTGAAGGATTTTCCCGTATTGCACTACCCTTGACTCGATTGACAAGAAAGGAGAATCCCTTTGTGTGGACGGAAAAGTGCGAACTGAGTTTTCAAACGCTGAAGCGATGTTTGACTACTGCACCTGTGCTTGCATTACCAGATGTGATGAAAGAATTTGTGGTATACTGTGATGCATCTAAGTTTGGTTTAGGCTGTGTACTGATGCAAGATGATAGGGTAATTGCTTATGCTTCTAGGCAATTAAGGCAGCATGAACAGAATTATCCCACTCATGATTTGGAACTCGCTGCTGTGGTATTCGCATTGAAGATTTGGCGACATTACTTGTATGGATCTCGTTTTGTGGTATTCAGTGACCACAAGAGTTTGAAGTATCTGTTTGATCAGAAGGAATTAAACATGAGGCAAAGGAGATGGGTGGAATACCTTAAGGATTATGATTTTGATTTGAAATACCATCCTGGTAAGGCAAATGTTGTGGCTGATGCCTTAAGTAGAAAAGTATTACATGCAGCTTTCTTGATGGGCAAAGAACAAGAATTGTTAGAAGACTTTCGTGATATGAATATTGGGGTTGTCATTCAAGCCCCAAATCAGATGGTAATTGGAATGTTGAAGATCTCCAATGAATTCTTAGAATCCTTAGCTGTGGCTCAGGAGAATGATGAAGAGTTGCTGGAATTGCTTGACACTCAAGCAAGAGGCAAAGACATAGGATTAACCAAAGGTAAGGATGGAATTTGGCGGTTTAAGAACCGTGTAGTGGTACCCACAGAGGGTGATTTCAGACAAGCTATATTAGCTGAAGCGCATAAAAGATCTTTAAGTATCCATCCTGGTATCACTAAGATGTACCATGATTTAAAGAAAGAATTCTGGTGGCCGGGAATGAAGAAAGCAATAATTGAATATGTAAGATCTTGTGTGATATGTCAGAAGTGTAAGGTCGAACATCAAAGACCTCCAGGTTTACTTCAACCTCCGGAGATTCCAATATGGAAATGGGAAAGCATTACTATGGATTTTGTATCCGGGTTACCTCGTACTCGTTTTGGTTATGATGCAATATGGGTAATTGTGGACAGGTTGACCAAAAGTGCTCACTTCTTGGCTATGAATATGAAATGGTCATTGGACCGGTTGGCTAGATTGTACATTACAGAGATTGTAAGGTTGCATGGTGTACCTGTGAGTATTATTTCGGATCGTGATCCTCGGTTTACTTCCAGATTCTGGGGGAGTTTACAGCAGGAATTGGGTACTGAACTGAGGTTGAGTTCAGCTTATCATCCTCAGACAGATGGCCAGTCTTAGCGTACAATCCAGACCTTGGAAGATATGCTTAGAGCTTGTGTACTAGAGCAAGGTGGCTCATGGGAGAGATACCTGCCATTGGTAGAATTTACTTATAATAATAGCTATCATAGTAGCATTGGGATGGCTCCTTATGAAGCTTTATATGGAAGACGGTGTCGTACGCCTTTATGTTGGAATGAAGATAGAGATGCAATCCATTTAGGACCCGAATTAATTCAGGAAATGAATGATCAGGTGATAATGATTCGTGAAAAGATGAAAATTGCACAAGACCGTCAGAAGAGTTACTATGACAATCGTCATAGGCCACTTGAATTTCAGGTGGGAGATTGGGTATTCCTGAAGGTGTCACCTACTAAAGGTGTAGGTCGTGTGATGAAGAGTCAGAAACTTAATCCAAAGTATATTGGACCCTACCAAATATTGGAACGAATTGGTGAAGTAGCATACAGATTGAATCTTCCCCGTGCATTGACAAATATTCACGATGTATTTCATGTTTCACAATTAAGAAAATATGTTCCTTGTGATTCGATGATTGTACCTGAAGATTCCATTGAATTGAAAGAAGATTTGACTGTGGAGATCGCACCTATTTGTATTGAAAGTTATCAAACTAAACGATTGAGAAACAAAGAAGTACCCCTGGTAAAAGTGAAGTGGCAAAATATAAATGGAGTGACGTATACATGGGAACTGGAATCTGATATGAGGCGGTTGTATCCAAATCTTTTCCAATAAGGTACGTTGATTTTGCAGACGAAATCTCTTTTTAGGGGGAGTGGATGTAACATCCCAGATGTTTTAATAATAGAAAATAAATTGGGAATGAGTAAATTATTATTTGGCTTATAATGAAAATGGTATATGAAATGTTAAGTGGGGAAAAGCAGTTTTAAATGAAATTTTAAGGAAAATGGCATCAGGACCCTGACGCGTAGCGTGGATGGGACGCGTAGCGTCAGGTGTGATTTAGTGAGCTGACGCGTAGCGCCAGCGTCGCGATCTGTTTTATAACAGGGTCACACAGAATAGAACCTGTAAACCTTCTCTTTCATTTTCTCTCTTCTCTGAGGCGATTTGGCTAGGGTTTTGAGGGAAACTTGGATTCTTGGTGGTTTTAAGCAATTTGGAACCAAGGTAAGGCATCTAGGGCCTCTAATCTTTAGTTTCTTCTCCTTCCCTTCATGAAATCCGAGTTTGCATGTGATGATTGGGGTTTTGATTCTGAGTTTCAGTGGCTTGTGAAGCTTGGGTAATGAGTTTGGAAGTATAAGGAAGGTAACATACTAACTAATTTGATGTTTTGGTGACCGTAGGTGCCGGAACGAGTGTTAGGCAAGCGATTGACAAAGAGGACGTCGGAAGCGAAAGAGGAACGGTGAATCCAGCGGCTGTAGGACGCTATCCACCCCTTGAGCAAACTATTGGAGCTCGGGATAGAGGTAAGGGGGGTGTTCGGGTCATAATTAATTAGAATTGATATGAAAACAGATTATGGGAAGTTTAAGAATTTAATAAGAGTTGTCATAAATACTATAAAGTAACTGAATATAGTAGTTGTGAATATATGAGTATGTGGAATGAGATTAAATGGCTGAATATGAAAGAGATATGTTGATTGAATTGATTATATAATGAAATAAAGATTAGAATGATGGAAGTGAAATATATATGTAATATTCCCACTTTGAGTGGTGTATGTATATTTGATTATGAATAAAAATGTGGAATTTTGAATTATTGATGATATATGCCATAGCATTGTATGGATGGGTTTGACAAGTCGGTCGCCCTGTATTATGAGCACATGCCAGTTTCTGGTAGTTGCACATGTGGTTTGTTGATGATATGCTATGATTATGAGATATGATATGTGAATATGTGGTATGGGATGGCCAACGGTATGTATACCCCTCGTTTTCTGGCTCCCATGGTCTTTGTGCCCAGTTGAGCTACCCAGTGGTCAAGTCGGACCCAGTGGTTGAGGTGGAGAGCCAAGTCGGGCTCGGTGAACCAAGTCGGGTTCACGGGATGTCAAGTCGGACTCCCAGCTGAAGGCCAGTCCTTTAGGATCCGGATACTAGGCGTCAAATTACATGAGAGTCAGTTGTGACATATGTGAATCTTATATTGATTGATGATGGAAAATGAATTATGAATTGAAAGTGTAATGTGAATGAATGATGTGTATGGATGTAATTGTATTGATGCGGATAAGTGCAGGAAATCGAAAGAGATTATGTAAAAACAAAGAGTAGTAGGTATTGTTAAGCTTAATATTTCGTTCTATATTAATTATGATATTCCAAACACTCACCCTTGCTGTTGTTTAAATTTTAGTGACCAGTGACAGGGAGGATGCTAATGCTGCGGAGATGCGCCAAGAGGAAGTTTGATGCCAAGGAATGAAGATGTATATAATGAATGTAATATTTTGAGTGTATGTGTTTAAGTGTGTAATAAGTAATGTATTAATATAGTGGGTGGTAGATGATAAAGTATGTGTGATGAACTTGCCATGATTATGCATGTTGTGGTTTGATGACTTATTGATGAGGATGCATTATGGCACGGAGCCATTGACATGTGTGAATGTTGAATGTGATGGGCAGGTGTTGCATTGATGCATGATTGATATGTATGTTATGTGATTGATGTTAGGATGATGATTGGATTGATTTAGATAAGTTATGCATATAGTTGGATATTGAATTTAAGGAACATGATAGGTGAAATTAAGATTCGGTGGGTGTGAGAAACCCCAGAATGCATCAATAGGTCTTCCATGACATTTAGGATTTAGATGCATTGGCTTTTGGTCCATTGGAATCCATGTAGGATGTTTGGTATAAGGGTTTTGCACCTAATTGGGTTAAAATTCATTTCGCGCATAACTTGCGCATATGTTGGAATTTTGGCGAACGGACAGCGCCAACAGTTCCGAAATGGGGAAAACAGGTGGCCCGTGAAGTTTCGTGGCAATCGGATCTAAAACGGGCCAATTGGACAGGTTAGAAGTTGGTAAAAAGGTTTGAATGTGTAACAGCATCAGGTGCTGTCACTGTCATGCCCACGCTACGCGTGAGGCTGGCGCGTAGCGTGAGGTGCGCAGCAGAGGGCTGACGCTACGCGTGGGAATGGCGCGCAGCGTCAGGCCCCTGTTTCATATTTTGACTGTTTTCTAAATTAGAGGCACTCTAAGGTTTTGTCAAACTATATAATTATTATTTGAGTATGTTTAGTAAAAATAAATATTATTGTGAAATGAGAAATAATTAAATTTTATTAAATGTGAAAAATTTATTGTGAAAATTCATTAAATGGATATAAATAAAGGTAAATTGACGTAGGACGTCACAAACCTTCTGTAGAAGCCAGCACATCCTAGAAAACTCCTTACTCCTTTCACGTTGATTGGAGAAGGAAGTTTTTCAATGATTTCTATCTTGGCTCTATCCACTTGAATGCCCTCAGCAGAGATTTTGTGGCCAAGGACTATCCCTCCCTTAACCATAAAATGACATTTTTCCCAGTTAAGGACAAGGTTAGCCTCCTGGCATCTCACCAGCACCTTAGATAGGTTGCTGAGGCATGTATCAAAACTACTACCAAAGACAGAGAAATCGTCCATGAATACTTCAATGAATTTCTCCACTATGTCCCTAAAGATTGCCAGCATACACCTTTGAAAGGTTGCTGGAGCGTTGCACAAACCGAATGGCATGCGCCTATAGGCAAAAATTCCATATGGATAGGTGAATGCTGTCTTCTCTTGATCCTTTGGGTCAACCACAATTTGCTTATAACCTGAGTAACCATCAAGGAAGCAGTAGTATTCATGACCCGACAGTCTCTCAAGCATCTGGTCAACAAACGGTAAGGGAAAGTGGTCTTTCCGAGTGAAGTCATTCAACCTTCTATAGTCTATACACATTCTCCATCTTATGGTCGGTCTGGTAGCTATGACTTCACCTTTGTCATTTTTAACAGTTGTCATCCCTCTTTTCTTGGGGACCACTTGGACCGGACTGATCTAAGCGCTCTCCGAGATAGGATAGATGATTCCTGCATCAAGAAGCTTGACCACCTCTTTCCTGACAGCCTCTTTCATTATGGGGTTCAATCTGCGTTGTGGCTGAACTACAGGGGAATAATCATCTTTCATCAGAATTTTATGCATACAAAATGATGGACTGATTCCCTTCAAGTCAGAAATATTCCAGCCAATCGCAGATTCGTGTGTCTTTAAAACCCCTATTAATTTGTCAACATCCTCTTCTTTTAAGTCAGCATTAATAATGACAGGATGTGTTTCGTCCTCTCTCAGGAAAACATATTTCAGATGAGAAGGTAAAGGTTTTAAATCACATTTTTCTTCAGAAACTTCCTTTCCTTTCTCAACTTCAGTAATTTTCAAATCATTTTTCTTTTCTTTTTCAAAATCACCTACTTCCAATACTTCCAGCAGGTTCAGCATTTCCGAGTGAGAGTCATTTAACTCCTCAATCTCGGAGTCAAAGTCATCCTCTAAAAAGGTTCATAAAGCCTCTTCCTCAATTTTTAAAAGCATTGGAGTCTGGTAACTTTTAATTTCTTCAACCATTAAGTAATCCATCCTTTTAGTCGGATGTTTCATGGAATTGAAGATATTAAAAGTTACCTGCTCCTCCTGAACTCTCAGCATGAGTTCACCCTTTTCTACATCAATCAATGCTCTGCCTGTAGCTAGAAAGGGTCTACCTAGGATCAAAGGAATCTCTCGATCAGCCTCCATATCCAACACTATAAAATCTGCTGGGAAGATCAATTTGTCTACCTTAATTAACAGGTCTTCCAGCATCCCCTGGGGATATTTAATGGACCTGTCAGCCAATTGGAAAGACATGCGAGTCGGTTACAGGTCATTAATTCCCAGTTTTTTCATCAAAGATAGAGGCATCAGATTTATACTAGCTCCTAGGTCACAAAGAGCACTTCCTACATGAATATCCCCAATTGCACATGGTATTGTAAAAGATCCAGGATCTTCTAGCTTTTAAGGAAGTTTCTTTTAGATGATTGCACTACACTCTTGAGTGAGAGCAATCATTTCATCCCCCTTAAGCTTCCTTTTCTTAGACAATAGCTCTTTCAAAAATTTTGCATAGGAAGGCATCTCCTGCAATGCCTCGGCAAAAGGGATATTTATGTGAAGTTTCTTGAACACATCTAAGAACCTAGCAAACTTTTGCTCTTCTATTTGCTTTTTAAACCTGTGTGGAAATGGAGCATTCCTCAGTTTCTTAGGAGTCAGCTTAGAAGCTTCCTCCAGAATCAGATCAACCTTTTTCTTTTTCTTTTGGTGGACTTTATTTTCTTTTTCTTTTTCTGTTTCATTTTCATTTTCAGCTTCATTATTAACCTGCTCAGTTTCTTGCACTATTTCTTTTTCTTTATCTTTTTCTAAGCTTATTTCCTAACTCAGAGATGGAGAAAGAATTTTGCCACTCCTAGTGGTTATAGCCTTGCAATGTTCCCTTGGATTTACCTCGGTATCTCCAGGGAAATTGCCTGCTTGCCTCTCAGCTAATTGCTTAGAAAGCTGTCCGACTTGATTTTCTAGATTTCTTATGGATGCTTCCTGATTTTTAAAACTGGCCTGAGTGGCCTGGATGAACTGAGAAAGTACATTCTCAATTTCTGAATTTTCTTTAACAGGAGGGTGAGAAGGTTGTTGTGGTCTATTTGTGGGTTAATTTTGTGGGATGTTCTGATTCAAATGTGGACCTTTCTGCCAGGAAAAATTGGGGTGATTCCTTTAATTAGGATTAAAGGAATTAGAAGGATAATTCCTTTGATATTGTTGCTGCCCCATATAGTTCACTTGCTCGGAAGGCACATTTGGATCACACATTCCATTTTCATGGTCTCCACCACAAAAGTCACAACTTATCATAGAAACTTGACTCGGCTTTTGGAGTTCTAAAATCTGTATGCTTAGTTTCTCCAAAGCCTGAGTCATCAGCTTACTCTGAGCCAGATAAGCATCTTGTGCTTCTAGTTCTAATATCCCTCTCTTAGGGACTTGGCTCCTCTCACTAATCAGACATTCATTCGAAGCCATAACGTCAATCAGCTCTATGGCTTCTTCTACAATTTTAGTTGTTAATGAGCCTCCAGCCGAGGCATCAATCAGGACCCTGGTAGCTGGCTTGACACCATTATAGAAAATAGTCACCTGTTGCACATCAGAAATCTAATGATGAGGACATCTCCTCAAACTCTCTTTATACCGATCCCATGCTTCCATCAAAGATTCACCTTCTCTTTGTTGGAAACACGTGATTTCATTGCGCAACTTCGCATATTTAGAAGGAGGAAAATATTTAATCAAAAATTTTCTTTGCAAGTCCTCCCAAGTGGAAATACTGCCTCTCGGTTGACTCTGCAACCAGGCTTTTGCTCGGTCCCTTAGAGAAAATGGAAACAATCTCAGTCGGATTGCCTCTTCAGGGACTCTGTTCATTTTTACTGTATCACAAATTTGGAGGAAGGTTGCTAGATGTAAATTTGGATCCTCAACCTCACTTCCTCCGAACTATTCATTTCTTACCAACTACAGTAAAGCTGGTTTAAGTTCAAAATTATTTGCTGAAATCGGTGGCCTAAGGATGCTAGATTGCGATCCTTCTTCAGTCGGCCGGGAGTAGTCACCTAATGTAACTCTCCTCTGTTCCATTTCTTTTTCTTCTTTTTGCTTTTTCTCTTTTCTCAGTTTACGTTCTAGCAAATCGATATCAGGATCAAAGAAGAAAGGCTCTCCTCTGCTCCTTGACTGCATACAACAAATGTCAAACAAAAGAACGATTCGACTATAGCTACACGAAAACAACAAACTACTACTAATAAAAACAAAATTCAAACTAGTATTAAATGCAAACAAAAGTAAACGGTTCAGTCTAGTACCGGTCCAAGGATTGTTGATATTACTCAACAATCCCTGGCAACGGCCCTATTAACTTGATGCCAAATCTCCGAGTCATTATTTTCATGTGTAATTCGCAGAAGATTTACGCTTTGGCAAGCGCACCAGTCGTTAAAATTGTATTATATTTGATCGTCCCACAGGGATTGTGGTAAGTACCTCAATCTCAGACTAGTACAAGCTAAACTAACACAAGCACAGAAAGTTCATTTGGTTTTTGTTGTTTTAATGTTTTCTCGTTGTTTTTGTATTTCCAGAAACAGTGTTAAGATGGGATGTGAAAAAGTGATTAATAGAAAATAGGTCAGGATTGCTTCGGTTCACAAATTCATCAAAAAACATGCAATTAAAGTATAATCAAACTTCATAATCCAGAGGACAATCCGCTTGTGGTTATTCCCTAATTCCTTAGGTGAAAAACACTAATCCTTAAGCATCGAACCTTAATTCCTTAAGTGCTCAATTAACCTAAGAATCTAATGCAAAATTGGAGGTTGAACTCTAACTATTCACCTAAATTGATTAGGCCTGAACTAGTTAGAAAGCTGGAAGTTACCTAAGCTTCAACCATGATTCCTCACTGGCGAAGTTCTTCATCAGTTCTGGATTTGTCAATCCAGCAATTCAGATTCACTCCTCAGCTTGTTCGCCTCATGATCTAGAAGTTGATTTCCTCGCTCACAGCTTCAAGATTCCATTGCTAACTTTCGCAATCCTAACCTTAGGAATTTAGAACTCCATCGACTTCGGTTCCATTGAAGGATTGTGGAACGTCATGGAGGAGAGGATTTAGAGAGAGAAAATGAAATAGTGAGATGTTCGAAGTTTCGAATGAATTGTGTTTGATGTATTCTATGTGAATTTGTCTCTCCTTATAAATGGAATATGTACAAACATATATATAAGCATTTACCTAACTAACTAACTTAACTAATAACTTAGAAAGCTTAAGTTAATGACTAAACTAACTAACTAACTACATAATTACAAAATAACTAACTAATTACAGCTCAGCTCTTAACAGATTCCAGTTCCTCATTAACTAATTTACAGCTCAGCACTACTAATAACAGCTCACTACTTAAATTACTAAGGTGCAGAAGTAGGAGAGAAGGCAGCAGGAAACAGTACTGGTGCCGAGTGTCTTCTGGAGGGAACAATCAATGTTTTAAATATCAACCTAGACGCTTGAGCGAACTGGGTTCTTGCTTGGGCGAGCTTGAAATATGTACTGCAGTATTGCTTTCTCGCTTAAGCGTGATGGAGAAGCTTGGGTGGGAGTGATATTTTGGAGTTACGCTTGAGCAAACTTGCTCGCTTGAACGAATTTTTGACCCTCGCTTGAGCGAATTTAACTCTTGCTTGAGCGAATGGATTATTCAATCAGCATTCTGAAATGACGCTCGGGTTCTTCTTTTTATTTCAATCGGTGCTTTTAAAGTCTCGCTCGGTTTGTGCTTTTGGACCCTTTTCAGTCGGATTTGTGAAGTCTCACTCGGATTTTCCAAAACTCGCTCGGCTTTTTCCTTCCAACTTGAGCGCTCTTTTTCCTGCACCAATAAACAACTAATTTGCCCAGCGTTTGTTCACTGATTGTCTAGTATTTGTATGTTCGGTTAATGAAAACTCAATTTCTTAACTAATTAATGTTTTTAATCAGTTTTTTTACATAAATTAAGCACTTTTGAAATAATTAAATAAATTATAAATTATTAGCAATTAATTAAATAATAAGGCTAAACTAATCACTAAACAATGAATTAAGTCAAATAAAAGGCAGAATTAATTAAGTCTTTTCAAGACTTATCAACCTCCAATGCTTACATGATATTCATTTTCATTTTCATTTTCATAGGAATCTAAGTGAGTATATAGAATACTGGAGAGTCATCACGATAACCAATGACATGGAAGAATTAAGATTGAGGGAAGTATCTGACTTGAAATTACAATCGGTAAGGATAGATAACATACTATGCTCAAACAAAGTATTTCAGAAGCTACATAAATTAAAAGTGTTTAGATATAATTAAAAGTATTTAATACCTAAGTTACACTAAAATTTCCTCTATCTTCCTCCTTATCACCATGGGGTGCTTTCTCCCTCCATTCACTCTTTATTTCTTTTCTTCTTCATTTTCCCTTCATTCCAAAACCGCCCACCTCCATTCTTCTTGTTTCTCTTGCCAAAAACGAAAGCTAAGCTTGGATTTGTGAAGCATTTATAGAGCTTGGGAGCTTGTGGGATCATCTTCTTTCTCTTCTTCACTCTCATTTTCGTTTTGGTGGAGCTTAAGCTTGAGGTAAAGATTTCTTACCTACACCTTGTTTTATTTATGGTTTTGGGTTGTTGAGTGAAGTTGTAAATGTTAGAAACCTTGCATGTGGGTGGAAATGGAAATCCTAGGCTTGAATGTTTGGAAGAGAAACCCTTGATTTAGGGCTTTATGATTATGTGAGATTTAGAGGTTGATGAGGTCATTATGATAAGATAAAATGGATTGAAGATTGATAGAGATTGTTGATGGTTGTTAGGTGATTTTGGAGAAGAAATCCTAAGTATTAATAATTTGGGGGTTTTGACCCACTTGATGATCTTGATGAGTGTTGGGTATAGTTAACCCTTTGAGACTTAAAAGATCTTAGCTTTAGGGAAAGGAATTCCCGAAGCCTAACATAGGCATATGAATTTGGAGCTTAGATAAGTCTAGGACTTGATCATACGTTAAGAGATGTGATGTCTTGTAATGGTTTATTGATTACATGTGTATGTATAATTGTTGATAGGATTGTATTCCGGACGGTGATGCGAAAAGATCGATGTAATCGCGTGGCGGTTCTTCTCTCGAGATAGGAGAGGAGTTTGCATTTCAAATCGCATGAGTGAATTCATTGTTAATTATGTATATGTTGAACTCATGCAATGCCTTGCCATGAATGTTTTATATGATTAATTTGATGAAGTGATGTATGATGGCTTGGCTTATGTTGAATGTTATAAAAATGTATGTATTTATATCATATTGATGATAAGTGGTTGATGGTCCCTTGGTTGGACGTGAACTAAATGATGGTGAAAATTTATGAATGAATGAGTTAAAATATAGAGGATTGTTTTGAGATGAGTGATTATAGTTGATGAATTGGAATTTAAAGGAATAATTGACAAGTTTGAATGAGGATTTTTCGAGTATGAATGGGTGGTGAGAGTTTTATATGTCTCATGTGATGTGTATGATGTATTGGTGGTGAATCAGTTGGCTTAAAATGAGAATTTCCTATGTCAGGTTGTGAGAATTATTAATTCTGTGTAAGACCTGATAGTCTCGCTTAAGCGAGATGGGATCTCGCCCAAGCGAGAGTCCTCTGCTTCAGAGAATTAGCTTCTGGACCAATCTCGCCCAAGCGAGCTAGCCTTCCGCTCAAGCGAGACGAGTGAGTGGTGAATGGGTGAGGTGCTGGACGAATCCTGTCCGAGTTGGAGTCTTAATAACTTCATGAGGTGGTGAATTTCCAAGTGAGATCCCGAGCGAGCTATGTCCGAGACGGGACCTCCCGAGTGGAATATTGTTGTGAGCCATTCTGAGTGAGGCTATACCCATTGGGCCTTTTTCCAAGTGGTGAAGGCTGAAATGGAATCCGACAGAAATGTGTTCTGAGAGAAATCCATTTTAATGAACCTATTCTGAGTGGGATTTTAGCGAGAGAGTTCCCCGAGTAATGATAGGTCTAATTATTCCCGAGTGGAAAATCCCGAATGAACCTCTCCCGAGGGGAGTGTGATTATGATGGTTTTGATTGAGGTATTCTAGGAGTCCTCTTCCGAGAGAATAAAGTTATATATTCTGAGTGGACAAGATTTAAATAGGTCCGAGTGAGACAGCTTAGTGAATTCCTCCGAGTGATGGGAAGTCAGAGTAATTCTGAATGGAACTTGATGGTGGAGTCCGAGTGTGATACTCCGGGTGTGTAATTCCGAGTAGGGATTGGCACCGATGGGGACATACTGTGAGTCTGTCCAGATGTATTCTGGAATAGCTCCGCCCGAGTGAAAGGCTTAGTGCTAGGAAACCTAGCCCGAGAGAAAGAAAAAGAAGTTGTTTTGGAGATAATTTCACCGAGTGAAAGCTGGGCGAAAGATGGGTCAGCTTTGTAATAAGTTTACCGAGTGAAAGACTGATTGAGATGACTCGGTTTTGGAATGAAATTGCCGAGTGAAAGACTGATTGAGAGATGACTCAGATTTGGAATTAATTGGCTGAGTGAATGATGGGTCGGTCAGGATTATCTGGCTGAGTGGAAAACCTGAGTGCTTTGAGCCGGTTCCAGGGAAATTCTGTCGAGTGGAAACCTGAGTGTTGGGAATCGGTTTTGATTGATTTTACCGAGTGGACAACCGAGTGAGAAGAGTCGGTTATGAAATAATTCGCCGAGTGAAGACCAAACAGGTGTTGAATCGGTGTTAGAGTGAATTGCCGAGTGAATGACCGATTGAGTGATAAGTCGGTTTTAAAGTAATTTTCCGAGTGAAGGACCGAATGAGAGGAATCGGTTCTAGAATAGGTTCACCGAGTAAAAAATCGAGTGTTGGGAAGGACGACCTCTGGTCGGATTCCGCTTAAACGAGTGGATACCTCGCTCAAGCGAGCGAGTGTGGAATTAGCTACTGGAGTAATTTTGCCCGAGCGATTGGCTGGGTGTGTGGTGTCTCACCCAAGCGAGCAACCTGGAAATAGACACTGGGGTGGTTTCGCCCGAGCGAGTTATATCACCCAAGCGAGATGGGCTATCTTGCTCAAGTGAATATGGACCTCGCTTGAGCGAGTTTCCACCAGAATAGATTTTACTCAATATTAATGGTGGCAGGCTTATGTTTGACCCTACTTCTTGGTATTATGAGGTAAATCTGAGACGAATATGGGGATGTATGAGAGATAACGTGATGAAGGCAAAACATGGTGGTGATTAAGGTTGGTTAGTACATGGGAATTAATTAATTAGGTATTTACCACCTGAACTAAAATAATGAATTATGATGAATTTGCCACCTGAAACAGAATGATGAGAGGATGATAATGAGATTGTGATGGCAGGAGTATGAGATATACCATCGAATGAATTTGAAATGTATGAAGGGAAAAATAAATGACATAGTATGAATTATAAGTAGATAAATTAGAGAAAATGTAATATTAAATAGTGTTAGATGATGGGGTTGAGCACTCTCTTGCACAAAGAGATGCATATTGATATTAATAAATCGTTGTGTGCCATTGTGTGTGATACAAGCATAGTCTTGTATGTGTGGTATGAATTACGAAATTGAAAATGTTGTGAATGCCACACAATTATATATACATATAAAATATACTTGAACAATTGTAATGAATAATGAGATGAAAACCCACTAAATGAAAGTGAGGTATTATTGATGAATACTATATAATATTGTAATGCCGTTATGGTTGATTGCAAGTGTTGACTTGCGTATATGATGTGGAATGTATGTGAAATATGTTGAGATGATAATGCCACATTAAAACTTGAAAATAATAACTAAGAAACCAATAATGATATCCACTAAGGTGTATAGTGGTGTTGGTGATTATGATGATGATGATGTTTGATGAGTGGCATTTAGGATGCACAGAGTGAGAATGCATTTGATTTGCATTGCATTGCATCCATGGCATATCATAGCTACCGGTGTTGGAATATTAAGGGATTCCCCCGGTTGGCCCAGTGGGAGGGCGGCTCAGTGCATGAGCATTTCTGTTGTTTCCCCTGTGATTCGGTGTGTAAGTCATGAAGCTGCCCATGCTGAGCTACGGGGAGCTGCATGTGGTTGACCCTTATGGGGGGTGGCTCTTGAGGAGCAGGTGTCCCCGGTGGTCCTTGAGATCACAGCTGCCATGATATAATTCGTGGTTGGCCCGCAACACCATATGTTGAATATGTTGTATACCGTGGTCATGGTGAAAATGACCAGGTGTTGCATGATGGGCGATGCGGTTTGGTACCAGTAAAAATATGGTGAATATGCATGAATTATGATATATGTGTACACATTTTACTACTGCAGCAGGGGCATGGTATGTGATCATGCTTGAACCCACAATTTGGTGTTTATTCCTACAGTCGGATCCGCATTTGTTGTCTATTCCATTGTGCATATGCATTAGCCATAAGAGCATTTGCATATAGCATGGAGATATGCCAGAATATGATGATGATTGATGATGATTGAGATGATGGTATGGTGTTGATGAGATGGGTAATTAATATATCGAAAGACCACATAAAAGTAATAAATGTTATGAATATATGAAATGATGTTGAATATGACGATATGTATGTGATGGCCCAAGGTAATGAAGGGCGTATTTGTTTATGATTATTAATGATTATGTTAGCCCGTGGTGGCTTTGATGAAAGACCAGAATAGTCTATATTGATGTGTTGGCCCATTGAGGCGATGCGAAAGATATGTGTTGGCCTATTGTAGCGGTGTGACAAATGTGTATATGCTTGCTTTGCTATGATTTGTGAATAAGCATGAAATGAATATATATTGTTGAATTAATAATCTATGATGATTGTTGATGGGTTTAGCAAAGCATACATGATGTTGATATGCATATGCATATAATTTCAATTGTATTCATATCGTCATTTGAAATGTATAACTCACTCTCCCATGTGGTCTACTTTTTAGTATTGATGCAGGAATGCCATGGGAAGAGGACGTTTTTAAAGTAAAGCTTTTGGGAAGGTAAATAGTTGTAACGGAATGCCTTGGCCGGAAGCTTTGTAATGTAATGTGTTATGTATATAATGGATAGCATGATGTTGTAATTATTGATATTGATGAGCGAATTGTGAATATAATTATACATTTGGATGATGTACTAATAGTGGAGATATATGAATTGAGGTTGGGCTGGTTATGGTCTATTATAAATATGAATATTGGAGATGTATGAAGCATGACCATATAGATAAGTATATACTTATATCTTAGGCATTGTATGCTTATGTGATTATGTAAAATGATGATGGTTGTATATTAGGCTTATAATATGCCATTGCATTCTTGCCGAGCCTTTTCTCATATCTTCATATATGGGACTAGGCGTGTGCCCGGTATACACATTCTTCTTCCGCTATAAACTCTGTTATTTTTGTATACCGAATGGGCAGACTATTTATCGATCCAGTTATAGGTTTCTAAATTTCACTCTTTGGTTTCTGTGATTCGGGTCTTGATGTGATCATGGTGGTGTCTTGGAAATATTTTCAAACGCGAAACATTTATTCACATTTTTATTAATTATGACGATTACATCGGGATTCAAGTACAGAAAATCAGGGGTGTTATAGTAGGGGCATAATAGCACACCTATGCTTGACCCACATTTGATATGATGTTCTTTCACACAGTCGGATCCAAAGTTGTTATTGATTCTGTTGTGCATATGTGTAACAACCCTTGTTTTTGTGTGTTAGGTCCTTGAGACCAGTTGCTTGTATTTTGTGATAATTTTATGTATATTGATGATTGGGCTATGACCGACTTGTTTATATGTTTTGTTTTAAAGAGATTTTGTGAGAATGAGGTAAAAAATCTGATTTTAATTATGTGAGTAATAGAGGTAATTAGGATAACAGTAATAATGTGTCTAATAACACTCGTAATACCAAAGATTTATAAAATACAACGTTAAGTGATTTAATATAAATATTTAAGTATTTATTGTAAGTTATTTAAACTGTGTAACTCCCTCGGTTTTGTCCAAGAAATTGTCTGAGAAACTTGAGTCGATTATTTTTATCCCAAAACGTCCCTCATGTCATTCCTAACAACTTTTATGAAGAGCTCAATGGCCATTTCTAACCAACCAAGCCTAAGAATGTTGATTTTAAGTTACCAGGGTAAGCCAAAATACGCATCTATACGTATTTTGGGCATAATTCAACTTATTCATGTCCCAAAATCTGTGTATCAAATTTATCTATAACTTTTATGTTGATCATAAAGGCCAATTCGTATCCCATAAATCCCATAAATTAAAACACTACACCAATTCACTTTTTTCCAACAACAGCTTGCACTAGGTGTAGTATTTTCCACATATCTCTCTCATGTGACCAAGAAATTGAATGAAGCCTTCACCAAATATTTCTTAACTCAATTCTACACAACTTGTATGCAGAACACAAAGCCCAATTCCCTACCTATTTAGCCCAGAAAAATAATTTATTCAGGGAACAAAAATCCCTTCACAGCCCTACACCTCTTTTGTATTTGGGTCATAACAATCTCAATTCTTAATGGATTATTTTGTGATTTATAACAAATTAAAGAGAACAAAAAGTTCTATAACTTTTGTGTTCAGCCCATTTCCGAATTTGGAACAAAAGACCCCTTAAACCCACGAACAAGCTGCTGCCCCTGCACTTGACACCTCAGCTTGCATGCACCACTAACCAATTAAATCACTGCATCACTTGGGAACTTGTCTCAGCCATGCAAAACCCTTCACCACCTCACCATAAGCTACTTGTGACACTTACCAAATGCATGAAACCAAGGTGACACCTCTCTCACTCACTTGCTTGACCGTGTGACTCCTTGGACACCAAGGAAGTTACATGCAAAATTCACCTTTTCCTTACCTTAATTTGTTTTCTCCTTCTTCTTCCAAACTTAGAAAAATTCAGCAACACTTCTCTTTTTTCTTATAGTTCCTTCATTCAAATCATCATCATACACCCATTATCATCTATCCTAAATCACCACACCACCCTACATAGCTTCCAAAATTCAAGCTACTTCTTTCACATGACCATATCTCCTTCTTGAACCTTCTTCAAACAACAAGCTTCTCTTCTCTTATTCACCATAAAATTCACGTTAAAACCACACCCTCCAAGCCTCTAATTTTCTTCTCCTTGATGAAGCAATCCATGGTGATCTAGAAGCAAGCTTTGGAATCCTTATCATCCTTTCTTGGAGACAAAATTTTGGTGGTAAGGGGGAGTACTTTGCTTAACTAGAACCATAAAATAATACATGCATGGTGAAGTATAAGTGTCCCTTAACACTTATACTTTGATGTCTCCTTAAAGATCTTAGTTTGTATGGTTTAGATCTTAAAAAAAAAATCTTTGTGAAAAGTATGGATCTTTAAAGAGATATCATGGCTGCACCATAGTTTAATTAATTCTTTAAATTTTGAAAATTTGATGATAAGTCATTAACTATTGAATTTTATTGTTGTAGATTTTTTTTGGTTGTTGTAACTCCATGCATGTGGTAAACAACTTAAAATGAAGTTTAAAAATAAATAGTGAACTAATATTGCTGCTGGAATTTTTTTATGGTTAGTAAACAACTTAATAGTTTTAGAACCTAACATATAAGCTTGAAAAAAATGATTGTCGTGGTTGAAATTTAGTAACATGACTTGATCTTTGAAAGTTATGTGATAAAAATAAATTTTAATATAAAACTTTAATTCTGGAATTTTTATTAAAAATAAGAACAAGTGATTTTTAGTTATAATAATTAAATAATATGTTTATGACATTAAGAAAGTGATTTACAAGAGTTTTAGAAAGTATTTCTTGATAAATATTTGTGGTAATTGGTGCTGTTGTATTTTAATATATTTGGGCATTATTGTGATTATAAAAAAGTTATGAATGTGCTAAATAATAAAAGAATAAAAAGGGACCCGAGTTTAGGCGTAAACAAAACGTTAGAAATGGTATAAAATGTATTTTTATGGGCAAACAGAAGAAATTGGTAAAAATATTTGGGAGGAGTATTTTATGGCATGAGAAATGAATTTTGAGCATAATAAAAATACCTAAAGATGAAAAATTGATTGGGAGAATTTTTGACGTGTGATTTATCCTTAAAACGTATTGTTATGAACGTTGGAACGACGAACTTTGGCATTTGGTAACTTTTAGTGTAGGGGATGTTTTCTAGATAGAATTCATTTTTAATTTTACTACATTTAATTAGTATTTTCAAACTTAAGTACTTTTGGCTTAGGAATCACCCAAATCAGAATTTTTTAGATAAAATACAATGAAAATGATGTTTTGACAAAGAAATGAAAATTTACTACTTTGTACCTTTACTTTAGAAAAGAGGATTCTTTTATCGCCAATATAAATCTAGGAGAATTACCTTATCATAATGATATATTTCATTTAAGGATTTACAAAAAAAAATTAGAAAGTAAAATCAATCTAAATTCATTTATCATAAGTAACTATGACAAAATGATTTTAGTAATTGAAAAATCAAGAAACATTTTATACCTTATCCTAAATTTACCTAGTAGGAAAACTTAATTTTCTTAAGTCATATTTTAAGAAACAGAATTGGGATATGTTATTCCTAGATAACTATTATGACTTATCAATACATTATATATTTCTATACTAGAAAATTTCCTACAAGATTTGTTTAGGAAATAACTTTGATATTTCTAATAAAATTAATTTTTGGTAGTATTGAATCTTTAAGACTTAGCATCTACAACACGATATGTGAGTTAGGTTCCGTCTAGAACTCGGGCACCCTAGTAATTGAGACAAGTAGATGGCATTTTGCATTTGGAGTTAAGGAGGGATGTTGGAATCATTCCCTAGAGCATATAGTGATGGGTACACTGAAGAATCTGTCGTGCCTCGATAGCCCTGGGCAGTCTAGGGAGTATAACCGGAGGTGAGAGTTCCAAGTGGCATCGGATTCACGCCCGTCGCCGGACAGCCCATAGCAAACTCTAGTGTACTTCGACAAGAGGCGGGATTTTCTATGACCGTGGAGTGCCTGTTCTGTGGTGATGTGTGATTGGCCATTTTAATGATTGGGACTGTGAGTCCTTACCCATTTATGAAAACCAGAACAAGGAGAGCTCCGGTCACTCTAGTTGGGCAAGGGAGATAAGGGTGGTGAATTATGCACATGACTGTTGGTATATGAGATTGATTAATGGAAGTTGGGCCTCATTGCATATTGGTAATGAATTATGACTAACAGTAATTGAATCTAACACATGTGTAACATGCTATCGTTATATGACTAACCCTCTGATTGATTGTTGATATTTGTGTATGCGTAGCTTTATATGTCTATGCTAGGGTATGTTGTATGTAAATTTTCTATAGACTAAAATATTAAGCCACCTTTGTATGTATACTTTATGGGTTGAGAGCTTTGTGCTTACCCCTTCTGTTGTTGTGTGCTCTTTTTCCTTTCCTGTGATCATCAGTTGAAGGACAAGGTGAATGTTGGCAGGACGTGGAATATCTGTAGTAAGAACATCAGACTAAAAATGTCAACTGTGTATATTTTCTGTTTATGTCGAGATCGTTGTAGACTCAACATTTTATTTCTGTTGTTATTTTGTAGTAGCTGTTGGGAGCCTGTGAGCCCCGTACTCTTTTAAGTACATTTGTGTCTAAAAGAATCGATCTATATAATGTATTTATTTAAAAACCGTGTACTGATGATTACCAATCAAAAAATACTCCTATTTTTATTGACTCCTTAATTAAATAGGACGTTCCAGAGTGAGAATTTGTCCTAGTTAATCGAGAGTGTCACATTGGTGGTATCAGAGCATGGTCGATTCTTTAAACGTGGGGGGTAGACCGTTAAGGTTCCCTCCTACTCAAAAGAGTTATTCGCGAGGTGTTGATACTCGCTCAGTAGGATTTGATTGCTTGTCTGTGGGTATGGAGCCTTCCAATAAAGGGAGACTTGTTGAGTTTCTGTTGAGCTTTGCTTTTCTTTTAGTTGTCATGGCATACCGAAACAACACGACGTTGAATGCTCTACTGGATAAGATGGTGGCAGCTCTGGAACCCCAGGGGGCGAATGCCCCCTAAGCTCCACCGAGGCACGACTAAGGACTTGTTGACTTCTGGAAGAACCATCCTACGTAATTCAAGGGAGGTTTTGACCCAGAGGGAGCTCAGTTATGGGTTAAGTAGATGGAGAAGATCTTCATAGCTATGCGATGTGGGGATAACGACAGAGTAGTCTATGCTACTTTTATGCTAATTGGAGAAGCTGAGCACTGGTGGACTCATGCGAGGGTGAGGATGATTGTTGATGGAGCTAAGATTACTTGGGAATAATTTAAGACCAAGTTCTTGGCTAAGTATTTTCCTGAAGACATTAGGAGGCAGAAGAGGCAAGAGTTCTTCAATCTGAGGCAAGGATTCATGTTAGTAGGGAGTATGCAGCAAAGTTCAACGAGTTGGCTAGGTGTTGTCCTTACTACGCCAGATGAGTGAGGCTTCTCGATGTGCCAAGTTTCAAGGTGGACTGCGTTAGGACATTCGTCAGGTAATCTGCTATCAACAAATCACTCAATTCACTACTCTGGTGGATAGGTTCCGTATCTATGAGCATACATCAACACAGAAATCGAAGGGAACTTCCAGTTACGGGCTAGAGCAATGTACCATCGATAAACGGCCTCAAAAAGACTTTAAGTCTGGCCAGCCCTATTCTTGACTAAATTTCAACAGACCTAGTGACAGACCACCTATGAGGTGCTATAAGTGTGGAGGACCCAATCTTTTGAAGGACTGCCATAAGAGAAACTTGACTTGTTACAGTTGTGGGAAGACTGGGCATAAGTGTATCATCTGTCTCGAAAAGAACCTGAATTATCCAAAAAGGAAAGTTAGAGGTCAGATAGGACGTCCTACAGACCATGGGAATAGAGGACTTGGTGAACGTGGCCAAGACACGGAATTTCTGCAGTGAGGACGTCAGACTGAAAACGTCAACTATGTATATTTTCTATTTGTGTCAAGATTGTTACAGACTTGACATTTTATTTTTGTTGTTATTTTACAGTAGCTGTTTGGAGCCTGTGAGCCCCGTACTCTTTTGAGTACATTTGTGTCTAAAATAATCGATCTATATAATGTATTTATTTTAAAATCGTGTATGATGATCACTATTCAAAAAAATACTCCTATTTTTAGTGACTCATTAATTATATAGGACATTCCAGAGTGGGAATCTGTCCTAGTTAATCGAGGGTGTCACAATATGCATTAGCCATAAGAGCATTTGCATATAGCCGGAGATATGCCAAGTTGGTAGCGGTGGTGGCGATGGATGATTGATAAGTAAAGAAGAGGAAATTATGGCACTAACCTTGAATGTGTGTTGGTGTTGATGAAATTATCATTGATTTTGATACATATGTTATGAATATAATTTAGATATGTGTTATGTTAAAATGAAATGATAACATATGCGAATGGAGCTTATGTTTCTCTTTGAGAAATGTGTGTTGTTCACATGTATATATGTATCATCATAATGTATGACTTTGATTCATTTGGTATATGTTACTCACCTCCTAGTTGCCATTTTTAAAGGTTGATGTAGGTATGTTGAGCATCCTACTCTTTTTGGAGGTTGAGCATGGTGAAGGTAAATATGGAAAAGGGAAAGTTTGTAAGCCTTGGCTGGCATCCTTTGTAAAGTAATTAATATGTGTATATTCCTATTTTGTATATGGATATTGGATGACGTTTAGGTATTTATTTTGTGGGTCACTTGTGAAAATTATGCCTTATATGTTTTGGAAGGCTAATTTTTGGTAGTGACCTCAACAATGGTTGTGATTAATTGTTATACAATGATTTCCTTGTTATATTGATGCATGGATGATGATATTTGTGTTAATGGGAGTCCATGGATGGATGAATGGTTCAGAATGTGATGTTATCCTTAAGACGTTTATGCATAATTGAGGAACCAATTGGGTCAAAATGAGTTTTATGAGATTTGGATAGTATATGATGGTTCCAATAGCTTCCATATATAGTTTATGATTTGTATAAACTGGAATGGACCAATTCCATTTAGAATTGACCCTTAAGTTGCATAGAAATGCCTTAAAATGGGCTAAACGCACTTATGCACATAAGTCCCTCATTTTTAGGAATTTTTGAGTGCGGCTAGTGGCTACGTGTCATAAATGATGTGTTTTAGTTGGTGTTAAAATTTGGTGGCCATTGGATTCCTTATGAAAAAGTTAGGTTTGTTAGAAGTTGGAAAATTGTGAAAATTCTGCATTATGCAACAGGGATGCTATCATGAATCGATTCATGAGTCCCTTGAATCGATTCATGGGCCCCTGGGATGGCTTGAATCGATTCAAGAGCTCCTGGAATAGCTTGAATTGAATCACATGAGGCTTGAATTGATTCAAGAGGTTCTATTTTTATTGTTCACCATTTCCAGCTTATTTGAATCGATTCACACGAGCTTGAATCGATTCAAGAGCCTTTGTTTTCACTGTTTTGAGTTCTAGAAATGTATGAATCGATTCATGGAGTTTTTGAATCGATTCATAGCCCTGTTTTCTTAAAAAATTATAAGTTTTGATGTATATTTGGGGACTGTTGAGCCATTGCATGATTGTACGACAACATGCATGCATGATTACCCTATTTTGGCAACTAATTAGAGTATCTTCGAACCTCTTTTCACACCCTTCTATATTCCGTAAAATAACTTATACTTCCATTTTTCCTTGTTGATGATCATGTGATTGATTGTCCATGTAGCACTTTTGATTTAACTTACACACCTTCTCATATCTTCATATATGGGATTGGTTTTAAAATGGTCCGGGGTTGCTTGTTGAACTGTTATTTCGCAGATCTCTCTTCATTCTTTGATTGTTTTAAATTGTGAAAAATTTACCCTTATTTTTATTATTGAATTAATGGTATTTTTAATATTATTATGTAAGGCCATCCGGTCCTTACAATCCTAGGTTCCTTATGACATTGTCCTTGTATTACAAGGTGAAGACTAATTAAGTTTTATTAAGTTATCCATATTTACTAGGGTGTGGGCTATCTTATTCTGAGGGATTATAACTTATTTATGCGTATACTTAGTTGTTGACTAGTTATTAATTATTACCTTGTTTATTTCATATGACTTTTCCTCATAACCTTATAGGGCCTTACCTACTTAGTAGGGAATTAGTTAGGGTAGGTGTAGTTTATTTTAGTGGGATAGTGATGGTATAGATTTAGACTTAGAAGGAGAGGGATTGAATAAGTCTTAAACTCTTTTTCAAAAAGCATACAGACTCCTGAATAGCTTAAATAATTTAATAGACCAGAGAAGAGATAGAGAGTCACACAACAGATTTATCCTGGTTCACTTCCAAAGCAGAAACTACGTCTAGCCCCTTTAGACTATTTTCACTATTGTAAAAAGCACCTTTACAGTATCTTTACCAACCAAGTACCTTAAGTATTCATGACTCCAGCCACTTCTGGCTTATATCCCAAGTATTGTTTCAAAGAGCCACTATTGGCTACAGACACCCAAGTATTATTTCAAAAGCCTCTTTAGGCCACAAGTATTTCCCACACTAACAGATTTTGGTAACACACTAGATCTTATAGAAAGTAGTAATAAAGAGTTTGATGTTACAACAAATAACTCAGTGTACATGAATATGAAATGTTACGACAAGTACACTAAGCTATAGATTACTATAAGTCAAGGCCTGCCAGAAGTAGAACTACAAACAAGAGTTATGTAGTAAAGTATAAGAACTTAGAAACTTTAAGAAAAAGTCTTTTAGACTTTTGGTTTCTGAGAGAGATGAGAAAGTGTTGAAATGATGAGGGCTAAAAAGTCTCTCTTGAATTTGAAAGCTTCTTGTATTTATAGTTTTTCTTGAGATAGTCGTTGGTTCATCTTGAAGGATATTGATCTTCTCAAAGATTGTACTATTAGTGCGTGCGGAGACATGCTTCAGAAATATTTCCTTAAAATGAATTGCCTCGACAGTCTTCTTAAAACGATCCCTTCTACTTAGTCATTTTGAGTAAACAGGTACATCTTCATAGTAGTTAACCTTAGGCTATCTTGACACATTGGAATATGCGAGGCAATTTTCTTGATTCTTGTGAGCAAGCCTTCAACTTTTCCATTAATTGCCTTTTTGATGATAGGCACAAATTTTACATGTGAAAGTCCATACAACTCTATACTTACAAAAGAAAGATCCTTTTCGCAAATTGTATCATGAGAGAGACGACATCATCTTGAAGTCCGTAGCTTTAGAAAGACTTAATTTTTCTTGAAATCTTTAGGGAGTGTAGACTCTTCTTGTCATGAGAGAATTTGAATTTTACGAACTCCCCCTTTGCAATTAGAGTTCTACGGACTCCTATCATACTCGAACAGAATAGTTAGATAACCAAATGTACAGATTTCATTTTAGCTAAAAGTATTGATGTATATTCTTAACAAATCACATGGGGTTCAGACTTCTTAGTCTTGGGTTCAGACTTGATTCAAACAATCTACCCCTATTTGTTGATAACAAACATCAAGTCTCTAAGATAAATTGAGATCTACATTAAAGAGAGAATTGAAACAGTAAATTGCTTGATTCTGAATATCTTGAGTTTTTATATATCAAGGTTTCAAGATGATCAACTTATTCACATATAACAAACTTCAATTATAATACAGAGTACTTGGAAAATAGATTATGCAAACTAAGCAGATTATTATTCATGTAACTTTAAAAGGTATTACATATGACTTTAAAGAAAAAATTACAAACTATACATATACAGATTGCACATTTCCAGACTTAGGCATAACATATACAGACTACTCACTTCTAGACTTAGACTTATTTACTCTTAGACATTTCTCCTCCTTTTGTAATCAATAATAGGAGGGACATTACAGAGACCTAGAAGCTTTGAAAGGTGAAGGAAGACACAGTGAAGCAAAAGTTGAAATTAGCTGAGAAGTGGATGTAGACACTAAAAGTAAACGCCCTATTTAACAACAGAAAAGGAAGGGATAGTTAGTGAGAATAATAAAGGGAACAGAGATGGAGGGATTGATGATCGTTAAGGAGGGATTCTAGAAGGATGGATAAGTCTGAGGAATTCTATCAGCACGGCTCTAAAAATTACAGATATCCACCATAATGTCTCCAATAAAGATACTATGTACTATAGGCTTGGTCTCATTCCCAAAGATAATGAGCCCACAACAAACCTTGAGTGTGGCTTTTTAAAGATCTGTCCAAACAAAGAACCTCTAAGATGTCTGCAGGTAGTCTCTTTGGAGTTCTCATATACCGTTCTGGTGCAAACGAAGCAGAGATCTAGACTTTCTCCTTTAATTTGTTGGTAATAATCCTTTGGTTTTTAGGCATCAGGCAGTTTGGATATTATAACAAGCGAGCCTGAGGTTTGGGAAAAGCTTTAATCCAAGGCTTGTTAGGAAGCTTCAGGTCTTGAAGAAGTTCACGAGCCTCATACTGCATTCGGATGGCTTGGGTTGAGGCAAGAAATTCATGTTTATAGAGGTGGGGGTTGGAAATGAGGTCTTCAGAAGAAATAGGAGGATGGAATCTGTTCTAAGGATAGATGTTGATACCACTTCCAGTGAAGAAGGTCAGCATGGTATAGGAAGGGACAACAGGGAGTTGAAGGATTAAGGTGCAGGTTTTCTTTATAGCTAGGGGTACAGCTGGGGGTTGGTAGAATTCTGCGTGTGGAGAAAAGGTGAGTTTAAGGAAAAGAGGCCTTGGTATAGACGGTATGGGTATGGTAGCCTTAAAAGCAGGGTGAGATGAGGTTGTAGTCTTTTTGAAATTTGGTTTAGGTGTAGTTATTTTTGGTTTAGATGGAGGAGGGATAAAAGATTTGGTTACAGATGGTATAGGTACAGACTGAGGTGGCGGAGTGGAAGGTTTGGATGTAGGTACCTTACGTGGAGGAGAAAATGGTTGAGGTTGAGATACCTGTGGGGAAGGTACAGAGGCTTGCTCTGCAGCAGGAGTGCAGGCAGGTGTTGGGACCAATGCTTGAGCAGGGGTCTTCATAGAAGACATAGACGTCTAGTTCTTCTTAGAGTGAGCCTTCAGATCCTTTTCCTATTCAACAGACTTTCTTTTTATAGAAATGGCTTCTTCTACTTTAGCTTTCTTATTTTCTTTAGCCTTCAAGGCTTCCTATTGAGCCTTATCAAATTTGTACATATCATAGTTCAGATTGTACAGATCTACCCAGTGATACTTAGTCCACTTAGAGACATCTACATCAGGGAACTTACTACAGTGGTAGCGAATGAAATTAACATATCGCTTCTTTGAAGGAATCTTGACATAGTCTTTAAGAGAAATGAAGTCTAGATCGTAGGAGCTCTTGGAAAAAGGAGTTGAGGAAGCAGGCTGAGCTTCTTTATCAGCAGCAATAGTTTGAGCCACTTAAGCAGACTTTTTTTCTTTAAAACTTGCCCAATGGGCACTTTATCATCTGATGCAAATGATATATAAAGGGGTTCAACAGGCTTCTTAGCTGCTGCGTCTTCAAACTTCTTGGAGGGGGTGGATTCAGACTTCTTGTCTATTGGAACAAAGACTTTTGAAACCTTAGGCTTTTTGGCCTTAGGTTATTCCTCAATAGGTTTAGACTTTACTTTTCTCTTCAGAGGAGTCTTCTATACTCCAACAGCAGTTGTAGTGACAGTAGGTTTGTTCAACAGAGGATTGAAGGTAGGCAGCTTAGTGATCAATAGACCACTTATCATCTAGTCTGTTATAAACTTTAAACTTACATTCTCCAGCTTAAAGATTTTCATGAGCACAACTAGGTAAATGACCTTTTTCTGTTTCTTCATAATAGCAGTAGTTATGTAGGTGAACAGGATGTTGGCAAGGTTAACCCTCTCCTTGTTCAACATGTGGTACATATAGAATCTATCCAACTTAGAGACTGTATCCTTAGAAGACTTTTTTTGGGCAAAATACTTGATGCATCAGTACATGCAACATTTTGGTCTTAGGCAACAGACTTCTAGAGGTTGCCTTGTCTAGATGAGCCTTTCCATAGAGAGCTTCATTGATGGTAAAGCTGGAGGCTTTAGTGAACTTGAAGTCTTTAGTGAAGACAGTTCCTCTAAGGTTACACAGTAGTATAGTCACCAAAACATCTTTAGAGATTTCAATTGCTTCCCCCACAGAGTTCCAACAAGAATACACTTCGTCTTGTCCACAGAGACAATTTTCCATAACTCAAGAGCCACTGATGGAGAGAAAGGTTCTTAGTCCAGGAAAAACCTAGTCCAGCCAATGCCTTTAATCTCAATAGTTACATCCCTTCCTTTAACTTTATACTGAGAAGCATTAAGGTATAAAGATTCGATCACATCCATCACAGATAGGGAAATGCTAGCCATTGTAGAGGAAAAAGAAAAGCTTTAGGAAGAAGAAGAGGTTTAGGGCAAAAGGAAGGTTTTGACAAAATAGAGAGAGAGAGAAAGAGAGAGAGAGAGAGAGAGAAAGAAAGAGAAAGAAAGAAAGAAAGAAAGAAAGAAATACAGAAAGAAAAGACGTGAAAGGTTGTAAAGAGTGAAAAGACAACTAAATGGGGGTTATTTAAAGGCAACATGGCTTAATAGA
This sequence comes from Clitoria ternatea, assembly GCA_037962975.1. NCBI lineage: Eukaryota > Viridiplantae > Streptophyta > Magnoliopsida > Fabales > Fabaceae > Clitoria > Clitoria ternatea. The sequence continues at coordinate 113,508,619 of CM075671.1, forward strand.
GGGAAAACAATTTCCAAAAATAGTTGCATTCCAAGTAATAACTGAATGCCACACATTATTAAAAGAGAATTAAATGAATAAATAAAAGAATTTAAATGCGATAACTGAATCGTCTCTTAGTATAGAAGTGAATAAGTAAAAATTATTTTAAGTTAGGAAGTATGCAAACCACATTCATATAGATACTCTAATCATATAATATTACGCATGTTGAGATTATATTTGATAAATGCAAACCTGACTTCTGCAAAGGGTTTAGTGAGAATATCAGCCCATTGATGATCTATATCTACATACTTCAAATCCATAGTGGCTTTCTAGACATAGTCACAAATTAAGTGATACTTGAATTCAATGTGTTTTGCCTTTCAGTGTTGAATAGGATTCTTTGATAGGTTGATGGCACTTGTATTGTCACAGAACACTGGAATCTTTCTTCCTGAATTGAGTAGTCCTCTAGTTAATACTTCATCCACAGAAGTTGTAAACAATAATTGGTTGCAGACAAGTATTCTGTTTTAGCTGCTGAGAGAGCTTTTGAATTATGTTTCGTGTTACTCCAAGAAATCAAGCTGGTTCCTAGAAAGTGACATCCTTCACTTGTACATTTTCTATCAGATCTATCACCTGCAAAGTCTACATCATAAAATTCAGGAAGGGAAAAGGAGTCTGTTCTTTTATAGAACAACCCAAGGTTAGTGGTGTTAGGGAATCCCTCTTGGATACGTAGCAGGAAAAACAAGGATTCCCATAAGATTTGCAAAGCGTCGTGTTTCGAAGCATAAGACAATAATAAATTGCGTTTTAGGATTACCCCTTGTAGAAAAGAAAACCGAAGCAGTTTTAGCCTCGCCCATTAGGAGTCCACATGACCACTCACACCAGAATCGCTACACTTGCCAACTGCTAGTTTGACGGTGTGTAGCTCTTGCAACTTTTGCGTATTTGTGTTTCTTTTGAGGTGAACCACCTATGAGCATCTTATGCTCTATTTATAGGCTTAGGTTTGACCTAATTTGCTCTTTCTAAATAGTGGGCTCCTTAATCATTTTGAATGAGTTAGGCCCAATAGCTTTATTTTAGTCCAACTAAAATAAAACAAATATTTTTTGATGGGCTTACTCTATATGTGTGACCCTATAGGTAAAATACTCGGTCATATTAATAATAAATTATTTTATTATTAATATAAAATAAGAGCGACATCTAGCAATGCATCATTATGTCCAAATATTATTTAATATCAACATAACCTATAAGTGATAATTATTTTATATGTTTGTTCCTTTTGTCATGATATTCTAATTGGGCCCAAGGCATGGTCACGTCATCCTTGTACAGCCCAATTTATTTTACTTGATACCAGAGTAGACTTGATCTGAATAAATATCTAATATTTATTCTTTCTAGGATGGCCATGCATTTCCTTTATCTCACTCCACCAAATGGCCTACAGATATCACTCATGTCACATAGAACAGATAAATCCCATCTACATCACTCATATCCCTTTGCAAAACTTGTTCATTGCCTAATGACAACCTTTATAATTCTCTTGTTATAGAAGAGGTTTCGTTGTATTAAAACAACAAACTCCTCATGTAGGAATCGTAGTGACTTCAAATCGAAGGATATACCATTATCACATTGAGAATCGTTTATGATATCATGTAACGATCCATGCAACGTTCTCATGGTGGGTCTGTCCAGTACATCATTACTCTTAATGCGTACCCGTGTGAAGACTTGATATCATATATATATATATATATATATGATCTATGAGATCAGGTCATCAGTTCACTCACATACTAGTCTCAATGTATTTACATGTCCCTACGTAAATATTTGACTAGGGACATTTTAGGAATAACTTTCATATGACCTATAAAATAATTTTAAACTAAAATACTTATTTTATTGATAAGCAGAAAAATAATACAAATGGAAAAAGCATAAAAGCTCATAGTACATACACCAATAAGTGGTACCAGCAAGATACCTTAGAATCCTCTTCACTGTAGACAAATGTGATTCCTTAGGGTTTGCTTGATATCTTTCATAGACACACACACTAAACATTATATCTGGTCTGCTGAATGTTAAGTATAATAGTTATCCAATCATTTCTCTATAGAGTCTGATCCGCTGATGTACCAGATTCATCTTTGCTTATAATGCAATTTGGGTGTATTGGTGTACTCATAGGTTTGGCATCAACCATTTTAAATTTTATGAGTAACTCTTTGGTGTATTTTTGTTGATGAATAAAAATTCCATCAGCGGTTTATTTGATCTATAGGCCAAGGAAGAATTTGAGTTCACCCATCATGCTCATCTCAAATTCAACCTACATGGTTTTCGCAAATTCTTTATGTAGACTCTCTTTTGTAGCACCAAAGACAATGTCATCCATATAAATTTGCACTATAAGAAAGTATTTGTCTGAGCCTTTTTTAAACAAGGTGGTATCAACCTTTCCTCTAATAAAGCCTTTTGATTTCGAAAAGGAACTGAGTCAATCATACCAAGCTCTTAGTTCCTGTTTCAGATCATATAGTGCTTTACTTAGTTTTAAAGACATGAGTTTCAAAGGATTTGTCTTCAAACCCAGGAGGTTACTGATAAATGCTTTATAACACAATAAATTAGATCTAGTTTGCTTAGGATTTTAATCATTATGCACTGTATTTCCTTTATTTATTATGATTTTTGCTTTCTTTCCACTCTATTCTACTTGGGTATGTTATTTTGTAGGAATTAAGGTAATAAAGGGTCAATAACATGAGAAAAATGACCATAAAATGATAAAGAAACAAGAAGAACAAGCCCAAAGTAGAAAGAACTCTCTTTTTATGCTGAATTCTGACTCAGAATGCTGAATTTCGACTAAGAATGCTGAATTTCGACTCAGAATGCTGAATTCAGACTCAGAATACTGAATTCCGACTCAGAATGTTAAAATCTGACTCAAAATGACCAAATCCGAGTAGAATGACTCAGAAAGGACCAAATCCGAGTGGAATTACTCAGAATGGAGCAAATCCGAGTGGAATACTTCACTGTTGGAGGAGAATCCGAATGGAAAGTTCCCTGTCTTAGACATTCCGAGTGCTAAATGGCTGACCCTGTTAGAAGTTCAATGCTGAAAAGAAATATGTCCCTGTTAGAGGTAAATCTGAGTGGAAGTTGTCCGAGTGCAACTATTCCGAGTGAAAAAAGGGACTGACCTTCAATAAAAACTGCCCAAAGCTAATTCCGAGTGAAGGGATGCTGACTGAAGTAGGTCTGACCAGGGAACAAGTGCTTTTCTGGGCAAAAAGCTGTTCCGAGTGAATGGATTCCGAGCAGAAGAAGCCACAGAATGAATAAACTGTTGAATAAGGAGGTCTCCGAGTGGTTTCATTCAGAGAAGATGGCATTCTCAAGCAGAATAAGGAATTTCCGAGTAGAGTCTTATCAAGCAATGAAAGATCCGACTGGGAATGAATCACACTCGGGCAGACTCTCAAGTTTCACACTAAGCCCGAGTGAGATGTCTCCAAGGAAATCACATCCGAGTGAGTTGGGTCAGGAAGCTACATTTCCGAGCAAAGCAAGGCTCGGACATGGAAGAACTTCTATCAGCCAGATTCCAGAGTCTTTCAAGTCCAAATTTCTGAGTGAAAGGTATATCCGAGTGATTTGATTGACGACTGAAGGCAATTCCTATTGAAAATCAACTCGGACTTCCGAGTGAAGGTGGCCGAGTGTATCATTCACATGAGAAAGAAGGAGGGCATGAACTTGTGCCGAGTGAGCCACTTTTTAGTCGGTTCCGAGTCCCTCTTTAGTCAGTTCCGAGACATTCTTTAATCAGTTCTGAGTGAATCACCTTTCACTTGGTTCCGTATCACTTTTCACTCGGTTACCTGTCCAGCTCTTCTCTCCACAACTCCCCTCAAACCAACACCGACCGGTTTTCTCCTAAACACCGACCCCTCAACTCAACACCGAGCAAGATTTCACTCGGCCTTGTGAACGAACAACAGCTTTTTCACTCGGTCTTATGCACAAAAGGCACCTTTTTCACTCGGATTGTTTCCCACTCGGACTGAGGCACCAAATCCGAGTCAAAAAGGTGAAAACCGACCCATATTTCCACTGAATTCACTTGCTGACTTGGATTTCCACTATCCAAGTTGGTCCTTGACTTATGGGGGGTGTAACATCCCGATTTTAAACAAAGTACCGGGTGAAATAAAGCCATTAAAATAATAATTTCAGAAATAGGAATTGTTTATTAATTACCATTAATTTAATTAATCAAATGGGTGCTGATTAAGTGGGATTAGCTATTGATGGTTGCTGATGGGACTGGGTGACGTGAGCAGACTGCTGCTTCACGTTTTCCCCACCCTACCTTTCCATTCTTTGTGCATGCATATATGTAGTTGGTCGATGGTCTCTTGCCTTTCATTCTTCAGAATTCCCTCTGCGATTTCCCTTCTTCTTCCTTCTTCTCTTCCTCCCTCATTCTTCTTCTTCTTCTTCTCCTTCTTTGCTCTCTGTCCCCATTTCTACTTATGGAGGCCACGTCGACGGTGTTGCAGAGGAGTCGGAGCCCCCTTATATGAGTGAAAGACGATCGTCGGAATGGGAGAAGAAACAGCCCCTGTACCCGAGCCAAGCGCGGAAGACAACAGTGTTCGAGTGGAGGCTGAACGAGCGAATGTGTCGAGCGAAGCAGCAAGGAAGAGGGCCAACACCCAAGCAGAAGAGTCTCTCGGAGTCTCGTAGTTGGTAGGGGGAGTACCTTATATGTTAAACGTATGGATTATGGACGGGTTTCGGGTGTTGATGATTGTTGTTCTGTATTCTGTTTGTGTGTTATACTTGCATGTGGAGTGCGCAATACCCGGGTGCATGATAAGTAGGACTTAAGTGTTGCATGTTGAATGATTGCATGGCAAGGGTGTGCTGTATTGTTGATGATGATAACTGTGTGGTTTTTGTGACTTGTGAGTCGTTATAAATATAAAATGATGACTGCATGTGATCGAGTGTTGGTGTAGTGAATCTGGTAATATTCATATTGATGCATGCGTAGTTGAATCCTGATATTGCTGAATACCGATTACATGTTATGCTTATGTTGAGTGGAATACTTTATTGAATCCTGATATGGGTTGATATCAATTGCATGGAAAGCAAGTGTTGCTGTATTCATCTACTTGAGCAATGATACTGATTGCATGGAAGTATGTGTGTTAAATCAATATATTGAGTTCTGAGAATACGTGTTATCGACTGCATGTGAAGTATATATGACTGAGTGAAAAGTTGTGTGTATGAATTCTGTATTGTGTGATAAATCCGCGTGTGGCGCATGGGATGCGTTGTGCTGGGAGCACGTAGTGTGGGACACTACTATCGGTTAATTGAAAAGCGTGGGACACTGTGAAATCCTTTGAGTGGGACTCAAGGTAGTTTCTGAGTGGGACTCGGGCTGCCCGTGAACACCTCCGTTGACGCTGGGAGCGTTGGTGTCACCTTGTGGGCAAACGGTTGGGTACCTGTAAAATGGCCAAGCAGCTGGGAGCTGAATTGATAGCTGAGAGCTATGTATAAAAAGGCTGGGAGCCTACGTTGCAACGTCGAAAACCGATTACACACGAATGCGGAACCGAGTGAACTACTCTGTGTACATGCACTGACTATGCCGAATGAAATCTGTGCTATGCATGATTGTGATGTCATTGAAAGATTATATGCATGTTTAATACTAGCCGTGTGCATTAGATCTCTGCATGATTAATGATAATCCGAGTCAGTATCTATCACTTAATATTTAAGATACTCACCCCCCTACTGTGGCAATTTTTCAGTGAATATCTCTCGCAATGAGGAGTGAATAAGAAGTTGAATGCCGAGTGAAGTGCTGGTGCACTATGGAAATAGATGTTATGTATATACTGTTATGTATTTTGTTAAGCCTTGGCTGGCTCATGTGTTAGCCTTAGTTCCTGTTATTATAACCTGAACCCTTTGGGGTAGAAAACATGATCTTGATGCCTGTAATTAATTATATTTATTATGTTGCGGGAAATCCTATACTGTGCATGAAGATCCGAGTAGTATATGTACGCGTACTTGTCGTGTGTGGGAGGTTAGTGTAACTATAAGCCTAATTGGAGTCGAGTGTTGACGTGGGAAGAGAGTTAGTGACTCCCTCCGAGTGGAAGGAAGCCTAGGTAATCCCGAGTGAATGAGACAGTGTGATGCCGAGTGAGAGTTTACCGATCAGAAGATGACACCTAAGGCTCTAAGTAGATCCATTGTAATAAATTATTAAGTAGCTAGAGAAGTCCGAGTGAGTCTTAACTTAGTGGGAAAGTCAGAGTAGGAAATACTATGGTTACCGAATGAAAAGTGAGTAAAATGTCCCGAGTGGCGTGATGGACGTGAAGGTTATTCCGAGTGAGAAGTCTTCATAGATTCCGAGTGAGCGGCTTTGGGTATCATTTGCGGATTGCCAATATATATATATATATATATATATATATATATATATAAACCAATCGAGTGGAATCGTGGAGTGTGATATACTGTCTGGAAGAAACTAGGGTGCATTAGGGTCAATCCGAATGAATTAAGAAGTGGACCTTCCCGAGCGAACCATACACTGAAATCCGAGTGGGGGAAAATACCGAGTGGAGTGACAGGATGCCGAGTGTAGTTTCGCTTAAGCGTTTCTTCCCTTCACTGTGCGAGAGTTCATTTCCCTTGTCTTTTCCCCTTCTTCTCCTCGATGGGTCGGATTTGTTAATTTGAGTAGACTATGTACGGTTTATTAACTTTAAAATTTGGAAAATTTTCCCTGTTGATTTTGTTTATTTAATTAAAAATTAGGGTGTTACAGGGGGCGGCTGACAGCATCCAGGCTGTCTCCAAGCTGTGATGGTGGGGCGGCTGAGAAGAAGACAATTACACCGAAAATCTCCAACTGGTAACGTGTTTTCCAAGCTGACTTCTTCCCTTCCTTTGCCTTTAAAAGGGAACACGGACAGCACCACCACAGCATCAATTAGCATTAATTCTCCTTTAATTTCTTTACTTGAATTCAATTCCTTTTCTCTCTTTTCTTTCTTTCGTTCTTTTGTTTTCTTCCTCCGTCCTTTTCTTTTCTTTCTTTCTTTTTCTTCATTTTTCTTCTTCGTTCTTTTTTCTTTCTTTTTCATTTTCTTTCTCTTTTTATTTTCTTTTTCTTTATTTTATTTTAAGAGTTATGAATTGTAAAAGTGAGTTATTTAAATTTGTAATTGGTGGAGGAATATTGCAACAAGGAATTACAGTGGTAAATTATTCTGAGCTTTTGGAGAAACCCGTAAGTTTTTATTTTTACCATGTCTTGTATGTTTTATTTTTCTATTATATATATGAATTTGAATTATTTCATGAGTAGCTAAATTAATTATCTTGGGAAGAAAGGGGTATGATAATATTTTATTGTTAATATTATTTTGACTTGGAATTAAATAAATTTCTGTTTTCCATTTAGTTTAAAAAATGCTCAATGCTTTTAGTGATTCCTAACAAGAACCTAAATGATAAAACTGTATACTTGTGAGTATATTAGTAAGTTTAGGTAATAAATAGAATCGAGAGATTTATTTTTACCGGAAAGCTTTGAACTAAACCTAAGATTTTTGAGATGCTTTTTGTGACCTCGGTAAAACCGTGAAAGTACTCAAAATTCTTTTGAGGAAATAAAAGGGATTTTCATAAAACGATAATGGGCCTTTCTGAGGATTAAGCAGCGCTTTCCATAGGTTAGGTACATTAATAGGATTCCGAGAGGAACATATTAATTAGCTTTTGGAAAATTTACCTTGGAAAACTTAATTCGATTCTTATTTATGAAAAGTTAAAATTCATTAACATAAAATAGAGTCTTGATCCCCTGTAATCCCAAGATACTCTCAACTCTGATTTTTAAGTGCCAAGTAAATTTTATTTATTTGTATTCTGTGCAACTTTAATTTGTTTAATTTTAAAAAAAATATTAAAAATCAATTGTGTGGATAATTAAATTTTAATATGCCGGTACTTTGAACACAGTCCCTGTGGAGAACGATAATCTTTTATATTACGCGACATAACCCGTGCGCTTGCGGGCCCTGTCAAGTTTTTGGCGCCGTTGCCGGGGACTGTTGTCCCTCAAATATCGACAATATTGAAATTCGATTAGATCATACTTGTTAATATTTTTATTGTTATTTTTATTTTGTTTGTAATTTTGTATTTTGTTCTTTATTTTGTGTATCTGTTGTTGTTTTATTTTTGTGATAATTTGTTTTATTTGTCATTTATTTTCTTTTTATGCGACAAAGCTGTATTGTCGATCTAAACTTAGGATTTGACCCTGAGATAGAACGTACCCTTAGAGCTTTAAGAAAACAACAAAAACAACAAAAAGAACAAAAAGAAAAACAAATGGCAGACCAACACAGACCCTTAAGAGATTTTGCCACTCCAAGCACTAATGGGAGAGGATCTAGCATCCTTAGACCCACAGTGGAGGCTAACAATTTTGAATTGAAGCCTTCACTACTCTCTATGGTTCAACAGAACCAATTCGGAGGATTACCCTCTAAAGATCCAAATCTTCACCTTCAAATCTTTCTTGAATACTGTGACACCCTGAAGATGAACGGAGCCACCAATGATGCCATTCACTTGAGACTTTTCCCTTTCTCCTTAAGAGATAAAGCGAGAGCATGGTTATACTCTCTTCCTGAAGGATCCATCACGACTTGGGAACAATTGTCCAGTGCTTTTATCAATAAATGGTACCCAAGGAACAAGACTGATGTGCTAAGAAAACAAATCATAAATTTCTCATAAAAAGATGATGAATCCTTATATGAAGCCTGGGAAAGATACAGGGAGATGCTAAGAGAATGTCCTCACCATGGGATAGAAAGGTGGTTGACAATCCATATTTTCTATAATGGATTAACTTCCACACAAAAGATCTCTTTAGATGCTGCAGCTGGAGGAGCCTTCATGAGTAAAAATATTGATGAAGCTGAGAACCTAATTGAGGAAATAGCTCAAAACACTCACCAGTGGAACTCTGAGAGAGGATTGCCTACTAAAACACCAGGTAAGTATTCTGTTGATGCTCTTTCCCTACTTTCTGCCAAAGTTGAAGCATTAACATTAAAACTTGATAAAATAGGGTCAACAGGTGCTACTAATATTGTTTGTGAAGTTTGTGGTGTTTCAGGACATGGAGCTACAAACTGCCATTTAGCAATGACCCCTAATCAAGAACAAGAAATGCATCAGGTGGATGCTATTGGAAACTATGGTGGAAATTATCAAGGTAACTACAGACCTCCACAAGGTCTACCTGGCTTCCAACATAGGCCACCTCAATTCCAAAGTAACTACAAACCTTAACAAGGAACCTATATTCCATAAAAATCAAAGCTAGAATCCTTGATGGAGACATTTGTAGCTACTCAACTTAAACAAAATGATGAATTCTCTGATGCAATAAAAAACTTGGCTTCAAAAGTGGACTCTCTTGCCACTCATAACAAAATACTGGAAAATCAAATTTCCCAACAAGCCTCCTATTCTCAAAGAGCACCAGGAACATTTCCTGGAAAACCAGAGGCTGGACCATCTAACCAAACCATGGCTGTCACTCTTAGGAGTGGTACCCAATACGATGGGCCAGTTGACAAGACTGCAAAGGATGAAAAGAAAGTCGATTAATCTTCATCTCATCCAGTAATTGAAGAAGAGAAACCACAAGAAAAGAAGGAGGAGGTTAAGCCATATCAACCTCCCATTCCATTTCCTCAGCGCTTAGCCAAAGCAAAGTTGGACAAACAATTTGGTAAGTTCCTTGATGTTTTAAAGAAATTGTATATTAATATTCCCTTCACAGATGCTTTGCAGCATATGCCTACATATGTGAAGTTCCTAAAGGACATTTTGTCCAACAAAAGAAGACTGGAGGAAGATGGTACAGTTACACTTACTGAAGAGTGCAATGCTCTAATTCAAAAGAAACTTCTACCCAAGCTCCAAGATTCAGGTAGTTTCTCTATTCTTTGCATGATTGGTGACATGAATATAGATAAATCATTGTGTGATTTAGGAGCGAGTGTGAGTTTAATGCCATTATCTATTGCTGAAAAGTTAGGATTGGGTGAACTGAAACCTACTAGGATGTCTTTACAATTGGCTGATAGATCTGTAAAATATCCTGTAGGAAGTTTAGAGGATGTTCCTATTAAGATAGGAAATTTTTTTATACCTGCTGACTTTGTTGTGCTTGAAATGGATGAAGATTCTTTGATTCCTATTATTTTAGGTAGACCATTTTTAGCAACTGCAGGTGCTGTGATCGATGTCAAGAATGGTAAGTTGTCTCTAACTGTTGGAGACCAAAAGGTTGATTTTAACTTGAAAAATGTTTTAGAAAAACCTTATAATGATGTTTGTTGTACTGTGGATTTTGTCGAACAAGTGGTAAAGGAAGCAACCCTTCCTAATGACCCACTTGAAACTGTTTTCATGATTGAGCTGACAGAAACATCTGATTGCTCTGAGGCCCCACATGATACTGAGGTCATGTGCGACAAAGTGGTAAGCCCCAATATGGAATTAAAACCTTTACCAGCTTCATTAAGGTATGAATTTCTTGGTCCTAATTCCACATATCCTATGATTATCAATGCTGAATTGAATCTATGTGAAACTGAAAAACTTTTGAAACAACTTAGGTTGTATAGAAAGGTAATAGGTTATACAATGGATGATATCAAAGGGATTAGCCCTTTTCTTTGTATGCACAGGATTACTGTAGAAGACGAAAGTAGGCCCACAGTAGAACCACTTAGGAGATTAAATCCTAAAATGCAAGAAGTGGTTAAAAAGGAAATTTTGAAATTGCTTGATGCTGGAGTCATATATCCTGTTGATAATAGTAAATGGGTAAGTCCTGTCCATGTGGTGCCTAAAAAGGGGGGAATAACTGAGATTGAAAATGATAAACATAACTTGATTCCTACTAGGATTGTCTCTGGTTGGCGCATGTGCATTGATTATAGGAAGTTAAATAGCGCCATAAAAAAAGATCATTTTCCCCTCCCTTTTATTGATCAGATGCTCGAAAGACTTGCGAAACACTCTTATTTCTGTTATTTGGATGGGTATTCAGGTTTTCATCAAATTCCCATTCATCCATCTGATCAAGAAAAGACTACCTTCACTTGCCCTTATGGGACTTATGCTTACAGACGTATGCCTTTTGGTTTATGTAATGCACCTGCGACTTTTCAAAGGTGTATGCAAGCAATTTTTTTTGATCTTATTGAAAATGTGATGGAAGTCTTTATGGATGATTTTTTAGTGCATGGTTTAGATTTTGATAATTGTTTAATAAATTTGTGCCAAGTCTTGCAGCGTTGTGAAGAAACCAATTTGGTTCTAAATTGGGAAAAATGCCATTTTATGGTAAGAGAAGGCATAGTTCTTGGACACCTGGTGTCTGAGAGAGGTATAGAAGTTGATAAGCCTAAAGTAGAAGTGATTGAAAAATTACCGCAGGTTCATTAAAGATTTCTCCAAGATCACAAAGCCTCTTACAACTCTTCTGGGTAAGGATGTGCCTTTCAATTTTGATTCATCTTGTATGGAAGCTTTTTACAGGATTAAGCAAGCTCTAATCTCTGCCCCCATTGTGCAACCACCTGATTGGAAACTCCCGTTCGAGTTAATGTGCGATGCGAGTGATTACGCAGTGGGGGCTGTGTTGGGGCAAAAAAAGGATAAAAAGCTCCATGTAATTTATTATGCCAGCCGGACGCTAGATGATGCTCAGGTAAATTATGCCACAACTGAAAAAGAACTGTTAGTTATTGTCTTTGCTTTTGATAAATTTAGATCTTACTTGGTAGGTTCACATGTTACCATTTACACTGACCACTCTGCCATTAAGTATTTATTAAATAAAAAGGAAGCAAAGCCTAGATTAATTAGGTGGATTCTAATATTGCAAGAATTTGAATTTGAAATTAAGGACAAGAAGGGTACCGAGAACTTGGTCGCTGACCACCTATCTAGGTTGACATCTGAAAAAGAAGAAATAGATAATATTCCCATCAATGAATCTTTTCCAGATGAACAACTCTTTAATCTTAGTATCCAACGTGTTCCTTGGTATGCTGATTTTGTAAATTTTCTTGCATGTGGTATCTTACCTCCTGATCTTAGCTTTCAGCAAAGGAAAAAGTTTTATGCAGATGTCAAGCATTATTATTGGGATGAACCACTCCTTTTCAAGCAATGTGCAGATGGTATGATTCGGAGATGTGTTTCACAAGATGATGTCCATGCTATCTTGGATCATTGCCATTCTCTTTCCTGTGGAGGACACATGAGCACCTCTAAGACAGCCGCTAAAGTATTGCAAGCTGGGTTCTATTGGCCAAATATTTTTAAGGATGTACGTAAGTATGTTCTAACTTGTGATGCTTGCCAAAGAACAGGTAACATTGGTAAGAGACAAGAAATGCCATTGAATACCATTCTAGAAGTTGAATTATTTGATGTATGGGGTGTTGATTTTATGGGTCCCTTTTCCTCTTCTTTTGGAAATCAGTTCATATTAGTAGCAGTTGACTATGTGTCAAAATGGGTGGAAGCCATTGCTTCACCCCATTCCGATGCTAAAACTGTTATTAAACTTTTCAAGAAAATAATATTTCCAAGGTTTAGGGCCCCAAAATGTGTTATAAGTGATGGAGGGTCTCATTTTATTAAGAAAACTTTTCAGACCCTTCTAAAGAAATATGGAGTTAGGCATAAGGTTGCTACACCTTATCACCCATAAACTAGTGGACAAGTTGAGGTATCCAATCGGGAAATTAAAAATATTCTTCAAAAAGTGGTGAATACATCATGTAAGGATTGGTCTATTAAGTTAGATGATTCCTTATGGGCGTATCAAACCGCATATAAAACTCCCATTGGAACCACACCTTTTAAGCTAGTATATGGGAAGCCCTACCATCTACCTGTTGAGCTAGAATATAAATCTTATTGGGCTGTTAAAACTCTTAACTTTGATCATAAGGCTGCAGGTGAACGTAGGATGTTAGAATTAAATGAGCTTGAAGAACTCCGTTTAGATGCATACGAAAATGCCAGAATTTATAAAGAAAAAACCAAACAATGGCACGATCGTCACATCCAACAGAGAACATTTAATCCAGGTGATATGGTTTTACTGTTTAATTCCAGACTGAAGCTTTTTCCAGGTAAACTGAGATCCCAATGGTCGGGACCATTCAAGGTGACAAAAGTCTTTCCCTTTTGAGCTGTCGAACTATGGAGCGAGAAATCTGGTACATTTAGGGTAAATAGACAGAGAGTAAAGCACTATCTGACAGGTCAACCAATACAACAAGCAAGTGACTTGGACTTGTTTGATGCTCCTGATGAGTAAATCCAAACGGTGAGAAGTCTGGCTGAAGACTTAAAACTTAGCACTGATAGGGAGGTAACCCTATAAAAAGTTGTTGTTTTATTTTAAGCTTTAATTCTGAAGAAAAAAAAAACAACTATGTCAAACGCTGGTTTGGGGTTACTCCAGGTAAGTTTTCTTATCCTTTTATCATCCATTTTAACATTGAGGACAATGTCAAATTCTGGTTTGGGGTGGTAGGTAAGAAAACTTAACTGTTTTGTTTTGTTGTGTGATTGTTATATTTTTCATGCATGTGTGTTTTCCTCGCTTTGTTTATCATCTTGTAATTTACCATGATTGCATGATAAAGTTACTTTAAACACAAGGCTAAAGTATCTAAGGACCCCAAAATTTTGAGTAAAAGTTTCAAAATTTGATTGTTTAAATGCCAAATAAATGCTTAAATGAACCTTATGTGATTAAAATTTTCTTTGAAAAGACTTTCCATGGTTAGACTTGAGCCAAAATGGGTTATCTATCAAACAAATTTTCAAAACCCATATTTTTTTGATTGAGTGAATCTCATAGTCATTAATATTCTAGAACTTGTTTTTCAACCGATTCAAAATAGTTTTTGATTATATGTCTTAGGATGATAAAGGCACAATTAGGTCTTATTCTTAAGCCTCAGAATTTTTGTACAATTTGACCCCTAGTTGCCCCTTTTGAGCCTAAAAGTGAAAATTTTTCTTTGAAACCTTTCATTGACTGATATTCTCTTAATGGTGAAAAAGTTGGAAATTTAGTGGAGCAAAGAAATAAAAAAGGACTTAAGAAAAATATGTATTGAATGTAAAGAAAAGCAAGAAAAAGAAAAAGAAAATCAAAAGGATGATATTGAATGAATTCCAAAAAGTTCATAAAAGTTCAAAAATTTGCTCTGTTAAATTTATAATGGTGATTTGAATCATTCATGCCTGTTAAACCCCTTTTGTATTCTATTTTTCTTGAAATTCCTACCTTAACAATACAACCCAAGGCCACGTTACAACCTTTGAAAGACCTTTAGACTTTGACATATTTTCTATCTAAACTGTGGAGTTTCTGGTTTATTAACAAGCTTATGGTAATATTTTTGACTATGATGATTTGAGAGAAACACAAACCTTGAAACACTTGAGTGAAAATTGTGAGAAGAGTATCTCAAGTCTTGACATTGAAAATTGATTCACATAAGTAAATTAAAATTGGCATTTGAATAAATCTTTTTCTCTGTTTTGGATTCCTTAATTTATTAAGCTTAGTGTTTTCTGTATCTTATCTTGTGAATATGGTGATTGCTTGGGGACAAGCAATGTTTTGGTTTGGGGTATTTTGATAAATGCATTATAACACAATAAATTAGATCTAGTTTGCTTAGGATTTTAATCATTATGCACTGTATTTCCTTTATTTATTGTGATTTTTGCTTTCTTTCCACTCTATTCTACTTGGGTATGTTATTTTGTAGGAATTAAGGTAATAAAGGGTCAATAACATGAGAAAAACGACCATAAAATGATAAAGAAACAAGAAGAACAAGCCCAAAGTAGAAAGAACTCTTTTTTATTCTGAATTCCGACTCAGAATGCTGAATTCCGACTCAGAATGTTAAAATCCGACTCAAAATGACCAAATCCGAGTAGGATGACTCAGAAAGGACCAAATCCGAGTGGAATTACTCAGAATGGAGCAAATCCGAGTGGAATATTTCACTGTTGGAGGAGAATCCGAGTGGAAAGTTCCCTGTCTTAGACATTCCGAGTGCTAAATGGCTGACCCTGTTGGAAGTTCAATGCTGAAAAGAAATATGTCCCTGTTAGAGGTAAATCCGAGTGGAAGCTATCCGAGTGCAACCATTCCAAGTGAAAAAAGGGACTGACCTTCAATAAAAACTACCCAAAGCTAATTCTGAGTGAAGGGATGCTGACTGAAGCAGGTCTGACCAGGGAACAAGTGCTTTTCTGGGTAAAAAGCTGTTCTGAGTGAATGGATTCTGAGCAGAAGAAGCCACAGAATGAATAAACTGTTGAATAAGGAGGTCTCCGAGTGGTTTCATTCGGAGAAGATGGCATTCTCAAGAAGAACAAGGAATTTTTGAGTAGAGTCTTATCAAGTAATGAAAGATCCGACTGGGAATGAATCACACTCGGGTAGACTCTCAAGTTTCACACTAAGCCCGAGTGAGAAGTCTCCAAGGAAAACACATCCGAGTGAGTTGGGTCAGGAAGCTGCATTTCCGAGTAAAGCAAGGCGCGGACATGGAAGAACTTCTATCAGCCAGATTCCAGAGTCTTTCAAGTCCAAATTTCTGAGTGAAAGGTATATCCGAGTGATTTGATTGACGACTGAAGGAAATTCCTATTGAAAATCAACTCGGACTTCCGAGTGAAGGTGACCGAGTGTATCATTCACATGAGAAAGAAGGAGGGCATGAACTTGTGCTGAGTGAGCCACTTTTCAGTCGGTTCTGAGTCCTTCTTTAGTCAGTTCCGAGACATTCTTTAATCAGTTCCGAGTGAATCACCTTTCACTCGGTTCTGTATCACTTTTCACTCGGTTACCTGTCCAGCTCTTCTCTCCACAACTCCCCTCAAACCAACACCAACCGGTTTTCTCCTAAACACTGACCCCTCAACTCAACACCGAGCAAGATTTCACTCGGCCTTGTGAACGAACAGCAGCTTTTTCACTTGGTCTTGTGCACAAAAGGCACCTTTTTCACTCGGATTGTTTCCCACTCGGACTGAGGCACCAAATCCGAGTCAAAAAGGTGAAAACCAACCCATATTTCCACCGAATGCACTTGCTGACTTGGATTTCCACTATCCAAGTGAATCCTTGACTTATGGGGGGCGGCTGACAGCATCCAGGCTATCTCCAAGCTGTGATGGTGGGGCGGCTGAGAAGAAGACAATTGCACCGAAAATCTCCAACTGGCAATGTGTTTTCCAAGCTGACTTCTTCCCTTCCTTTGCCTTTAATAGGGAACACGGACAGCACCACCACAGCATCAATTAGCATTAATTCTCCTTTAATTTCTTTACTTGAATTCAATTCCTTTTCTCTCTTTTCTTTCTTTCGTTCTTTTGTTTTTTTCCTCCGTCCTTTTCTTTTCTTTCTTTCTTTTTCTTCATTTTTCTTCTTCGTTCTTTTTTCTTTCTTTTTCATTTTCTTTCTCTTTTTATTTTCTTTTTCTTTATTTTATTTTAAGAGTTATGAATTGTAAAAGTGAGTTATTTAAATTTGTAATTGGTGGAGGAATATTGCAACAAGGAATTACAGTGGTAAATTATTCTGAGCTTTTGGAGAAACCCATAAGTTTTTATTTTTACCATGTCTTGTATGTTTTATTTTTCCATTATATATATGAATTTGAATTATTTCATGAGTAGCTAAATTAATTATCTTGGGAAGAAAGGGGTATGATAATATTTTATTATTAATATTATTTTGACTTGGAATTAAATAAATTTCTGTTTTCCATTTAGTTTAAAAAATGCTCAATGCTTTTAGTGATTCCTAACAAGAACCTAAATGATAAAATTGTATACTTGCGAGTATATTAGTAAGTTTAGGTAATAAATAGAATCGAGAGATTTATTTTTACCGGAAAGCTTTGAACTAAACCTAAGATTTTTGAGATGCTTTTTGTGACCTCGGTAATTAAAAAAAACTTTGTTTAATTTGTTTATTTGTATTCTGTGCAACTTTAATTTGTTTAATTTTAAAAAAATATTAAAAATCAATTGTGTGGATAATTAAATTTTAATATGCCGGTACTTTGAACACAGTCCCTGTGGAGAACGATAATCTTTTATATTACGCGACATAACCTGTGCGCTTGCGGGCCCTGTCAGTTACTTTACAAAAACTTCTTCAATAAAACCATTTAGAAAAACATTTTTGACATACATTGGTATAATTTAATTCCTTTATAAGCACCAAATACAAGTAGAATCCTTATAGCTTAAGTTTGGCTATAGGAGCAAAGGTTTCAGTGAAGTCTATACCTTCCTATTGATTATAACCTTGCGCTACAATCATTTCTTTGTTCCTTATAACTTTGCCTTCTTCATCCAGTTTGTTTCTGAAGACCCATCTTGCTTTTGTTCTTCGGTCATGGAACGAAGGTCCATCCCTTGTTTCTCTTAAACTGATTGAGTTCTTCTTGCATTACTATGATCCACTTAGGATCTTTTAAGGCTTTTCAATGTTCTTGGGTTCAAATTCTAAGACAAGTCCCATTGATGATTGATTGTGAAGTCTTGATTTGGTCTGAACTCCTTCAGCTTTATCTCTAATAATGAGATCTAAAGGATGGTAGGTCTTGAACTTCCATTCTCTATTTTTTCTCTAGTTTAGACACTGTCTGTTGATTTGTTCCTCATTGTTGGTGACCAGTAGAGTCTGATGGTTCAGATTCTTCTTCAGGTTGCATGATTCCTACATCATCACACTTTAGATCTGCCAATTTCTTGTCAGTCTTTGTTTAGTCATCAAATGTTACATGCATTGATTCCTTAATAGTTTGAGTTATTGTGTTAAAGACTCAGTAAGATTTTGATGTATTTGAATAGCCCATAAAAATACCTTTATCACACTTTGAATCAAACTTTCCAAGTTGAACTCTTGTGTTTAGGATATAGCATGTGCATCCAAATGGATGAAAATATGATATGTTGGGTTTTCTTCCTTTCCATAATTCATAGGGAGTCTGTTTCAGTATTGGTCTGATAAAGATTCTGTTTTGAATATAACAAGAAGTACTTACAACTTCAGTCTAAAAATATTTTGCTAAGTCATTTTCGTAAAGCATGGTTCTAGCCATCTCTAATAGACTTTTGTTTTTCCTTTCCACAACACCATTTTGTTGAGGTGTTCTTGCATAAGAAAATGTGTAAGAGATGCTAGTTTTGTTACAAAATTTTTTGAAAACTTTATTTTGAAATTCTCTTCCATAGTCACTTCTTATTGTACCAATACAGACTCCTTTTTCAGACTGGATTTTCTTACAAAAAATCTTGAATACATGTGCAAACTCATCTTTGTGGGCTAAGAAATAAACCCATGTCATTCTAGTGAAATCATCAACAATGACAAACCCATATCTTTTTCTAGCAAGACTTTGAATTTGAGATGGTTTGAACAAATCTAAATGCAACAGTTTAAGTGGTCTGGTAGTGGAAACAACGTCTTTGTTTTTATAAGAAGTTTTATGTTGTTTTCCCTTTTAACATACTTCGTAGGGTTGGGCTTCATTGAATGAAATTCTAGGAAGTCCCTTAACTAACCCTTTTCTATTTATTTTTGAAATATGTTTCATGCTAACATGTCCAAGTTTCTTGTGCCAGATCCATTTCTCTTCAAATGAAGAGAAAAGACAAGTTATATTTTGATTGTCCAGTTCACCCAAATCAACCTTGTAGAGGTTGTTATGTGTGTGGGCTGAGAAAAGAGTATTTTCATCACGATTGATGATTGTACACTTTTCTTTATCAAAAGAAACTTTGTAACGACTGTCATAAAATTGACTTATGCTTATTAGGTTATGCTTTAAATGCTTAACAAAATAAACATTTTCAATTACTGGTGAAGGAATGTTACCAACTTTACCAATCCAATTATTCGACCAAACTGGTTTCCTCCGTAGGTAACTTCTCCATCTTCAAATTGTTCTAGGTTTAGGAACATAGACCTTTTTCCTGTCATGTGATGTGAGCACCCACTATCCAAATACTAGTAGTGTTGCTTTGCTTTTGTCCTTAAGCATATTTAAAATAGGAATAATTATTGTCTTTGTTACCCAGAACTTTTTAGGTCCTATAGGGTTAGTATTCTTTGCATTTTTCCTTTTTCTCTTAACGCAGTCTTGAGTCACGTGACCATGCTTTTTACAACAGTTGTATTTAGCATGCTTATGCTTAGATTGAAAAGATGAAGAGGGAGAATTCTTTTCTTTGAAATTAGTTTCTTGAACATACCCCAGACCAAACCTTTTGGAACTTCCTTTGGATTTACCCATAAGTTTGTACAAATTATTTGTTCCATTTGAAAATTAGACCAAGTCTATAGTAAGCATGCTTACTTCCTATTGAAGAAACTTGATTTCTTTATCTTGAGATATATAATTAGCATCTAAACTGTTCAGTTCAATTTTCAAAAATTATTTTCATTTTTGAGCTTATGTATCTCTTCAAGATGCATCTTTTCTTTTTCATCAAGCTCCTTAAAAAATTCTTGATCTGAATCCTTTTTCTTCAGTTCAGATATTGTATCTTCATATGAAGAAATAGTTTTGGACTGTTTCTTTTTAAATAGTTTATAGTTTTTCAAAAGAATTGAAAAGTCTATAAAAAGAGCTTTATAATTTTCTTTCAGTTCAAACTGATTTACCTCCTCTGCTTTAGATTCATTTGAACTTACTTCAGACTACGAATTTGTTTTGGCCATAAGGCAAATTTGAGCAGACTCTATCTTTTCTTCAGACTCACTTGTGATGGTTGAATCTTCATCATCCCAAGTCATGAGTCCTTTTTACTTTTTAAAGAATTTCTTTTTCTCTCTTCTATCTTTAGGATCTTTATTTAGAAGAGGATATTCTACCTTTATGTGTCCTGGTTTGATGCAGTTAAAACATTCCAAAACAGATTTATCAGTCTTAAACTTAATTGACTTTTATCTTTAGGTTCTTTTCTGTTGAACCTTCTAGCTCCACCTTGATAAGTCTTAAAAAGACTTAATTATTTGGCAATATTTGACTCTATTTTGTTTTAAAAGATTATATTTAATTATCAAGATTGGAAGTAATTAGAATGCATTTATTTAATTTAGAAATTATACTATTTAATTATTTTGTTAGCTTTTATTAAGAAAAACTATGTAAAAAAGGATAAATAAACAATTAATTTATGAAAGCCATTTCTTAGGGTTTAAGTTATCTGAGCGTACTAACGTTTTCTGCCAACTTACCTGTGCTAGACTTTTAATTTTGTTTACTTTTTAGGTTCCAGAAGCTAAGCGTGCCTACATGATAAGTATAAATTAAACATTGATTTCATCAACCAATTGACCTTATTTTTGTAAAGAATTTAACTTGATTGGTGAATAAGTGCAGGAATTTAACCATGAAATCTCTTTTGAAGGATACAATGCATACAAGATATTATTGTGCCAAAATTCTTAAAGAAATGCAGGAATTACAAGAAAACAATCAAGCATACTTAGCCTTGATCATAAAGAAGCATGAAGCCTGAACAATGCATCAAACTCATGCCACGCTTGAGCGTAACACAAGTGGCTCTTGAGCGCAAGGAGTTTTGAAGGCCACGCTTGAAGACGCTTAAGGGAAGGGACATTGGCATCAGACCCCTTCCACGCTTGAGCGTGAGAAGGGGACGCTGGAGCTTGAACCCGTGCGCGCTTCAGTGTGACGCTGGGCGTGGCACAAGCGTGAGAACATGAACGCAAAGGAAAGCATCAGGGCCCCTTCACGCTTAAGCATGGCCATCTTACGCTTAAGCGCAGGCATGCTCAAGCAAGAATATCTCACGCTTAAGCATGTTCAAAGAAGTATGAAGCTTTTAATTAAATACAGGCCAATGGTGCAATACCAGCACACCCACTTCTACATGTCTCTGACCATCTCTATATGGCCACTTAGCAAGTGGGGGTTACGCTTGAGCTTGGGAAAGAAAAGCTCAAGTGTGACTCCTCTATAAATAGAGCAAAAGAACAGAGGATCAAATCATCTTCAGCATTCAATCATTCACCAGCTATATTGAGAAACCATTTCATTTTTAATTTCTTTCTGTATTTATTTCCTTTTGTGGAGTGAACATGAAAGGCATGAGTATCTAAATCCATTCATTAGGATTAGTTAATCATTCAAACCCCAAGTAATGTTGCTGTAAGTTTTTCATATATATAACAAGATCTGATGGTTTTTGTATTTCATTCTGCACTGAATGCTTGAAAGTACTTGATCACTATTTTCTTGTCTTTGGTTTTCTTAAGTATATTAGGAAATAACTTTTGAAAGCAGATCTGAATGAAACACTCATTGTGTGTAGATGACCAGGGATGGTATCAAACGCAATGAATGTCTAAACAATTGATCATTAATGCTGGAATGATTTCAAGGTGACTGAGGGATCAGCAGGTTAAAATCATTCTTATGAATTTTGTAGTCGAAGGATCGATGCAAATGACTTTGATTATGATGTGAAAATTATCATTTTAAGTTATATATGTGCAAAGTTGCATAGCTTACAGAAGGTGAGAAGCGATGAACAATGAATCCCAGTTTTCCAAATTTGATTTTTACTAAAACTCTGTAGTGTTGTCTTTTACATTTGTTATTGTTAGTTAATCATTTCAATCAAAACCTTTTACAACCAACCAAAACAAAACTTCTTGTCAAATCAATTCAAGAACTAAGATCTTCAAGCTAACACCTCCTCAGTGGAACACTTTTACTATAACTTTAGTGTTTAAACTTGGCACTAATCTTCCATTAGATTCATATTATACCAACTTGATTCTTTTATTGAAAACTTCCTTTTCAACAAGCTTCTGTACAAGATCTAATAATATTAATCAAGTAAAAATCTTTACCAAGTTTTGGCGCCAAAACCGAGGAGGTGATTCAAGTTTGAAAATCTAAGCATTAAATTGATAAGGCTTTGTGAATAATTTCTGTTTATTTTTCATTTTTTAATATACGTGGTAATTTTGCTTGAGTAAGTGCTTGATTTATGCTTTTAAGAGGACAGGGATCAAAAGAGCAACTTGCATTTGATCCAGAGATAAGCAGGTTACTCAAGAAGATCAAGAAAGCAAAGAAAGAGCAAAGCTTCCACTAGGAGAAACTTCTTCCTCAACACAAGCTAAGAAAATGGCGCATGACAACAGCAACAATCAAAATCCACCTAGAAGAACACTTGGAGACTATGCATTACAACAAGGACCCAGACATTATTCAAGCATTGTTATTCCAAATACAATAAGGGCCATAGAAATGAAACTTGTTTTTCTTAGTTTAATTAGCTCCCACCAATTCCATGGAATGATAAGTAAAGATCCATATACTCACTTGGCCACATTCTATGAATTAGTTGGAACTATGGGTTTTGAACAAGAAGTAATTGAAGCTACATATCTAAGATTATTTCCTTTCTCTTTAGCAGGAAAAGCAAAAGAATGGCTCCAATCCCATCCAAATCAAAGCTTGAATAGTTGGACACAGTGGAAGAAACATTCTTGCAAAGATTTTTGCCCTCATCTATATTCATCAAGGCTAAGTCATACATAACAACATTCAAACAAGGCCAAGATGAACCTTTTTGTGAGCCATGGGAACGTTTTAAGTCACTACTAAGGAAATGCCCAAATCATGGTTTAGAAGATATTGCCCAACTAAATATCTTTTATAGTGGATTAAGAGCAGATACCAAAATGATATTAGATGCAGTGGCAGGAGGTACCATGATGACAGTGGATGCAGAACAAGCCACAAGAATCATTGAAGCGCTATCTTCCACAGACTACCAAGCCCAGCATAATAGAACTTAAGTCCAAAAGAAAAGAATATTGGAGCTAAATACCACAGATGCCATTCTAGCTCAAAACAAGATTCTGATCCAACAAATTGAAGCTCTCACACAGCAGATGGCAAAACTCCCTCAGCAGTTACATGCAGTACAAACCTCTACAAGTAATCAACAATCATAATTAAAATGTAATTTTTGTGGAGGTAATCATCAGAATGGACACTACCAAGGAGAACAACCTGACCAATCCATCCGCTATATGAACAATCAAGGTAAGTAGGGTAATTTCAATAACAATGCTTATTCTAACAATTTTTCACAAGGATGGAGGAATAATCAAAATGGAGGATGGAAACAAGAAGCAAGCACTTCCAATAGACAACAATAACTGTACCAACAAGTTTCTTCTCTGATGGAAAGAACATCAAAATTGGAGGACACTCTAGAAAAGTTTATGCAAGTTTCAATTACCAACCAGAAAAATACAGAGGCCTCAATCAGGAATCTGGAGACACAAGTGGGGCAATTGGCTTGTCAAATTACAGAACAGCATAATCCCCAATTTGGAGCTAATACCCACCCGAACCTAAAGGAGCAATGCAAAGCAATTACCACAAGGAGCGGAAAGGTCACTGGACAAGAAGAAGAGAAAGGAGAAAAGGTAGAAGAAAAGAGTTATGAAAAAGAACCAATGAAAGAAGGAGTTGAAGAGGAAGAAAATAAAAAGAATGATGGTGTACATATGGAGAAGGAGGATATAGTTAAAAAAATAAAAAGAAAGAAATAAAAGAAGGAAAGAAAAAGGTAGACGACCCAGCACCGCAGCTGAAAAGTTTGCGTTATCCAAAGAATCCTTCAAAGATAGACAAGGAAAGGCAATTTGCAAGGTTCATGGATATTTTTGAAAGGTTGTAGATAAACATACCTGTTGTGGAAGCCATGGAGAAAATTCCAACATACACAAAATTCATGAAGGAGTTATTGACAAAGAAGAAAATATTCTCTAAAGAAACAGTGGAGCTCGAAGCAGGATGCAGTGCTATTATTCAGAAAGCATTACCCTAGAAAACCAAAGATCCAAGGAGCTTCACAATCCCAGTAACTATTGGTACATTAGCAGTGGGAAAGGCACTCTTAGACCTGGAAGCCAACATTAACTTGATGCCTTTGTCAATGGTAAAAAGAATCAGAGATTTAGAGGTAAAACCAACATGAATGACTCTTCAACTAGCAGATCGATCTAAGAAGTTTCCATACGGAATAGCAGAGGACGTGCTAGTAAGAGTTGATAAGTTCGTGTTCCCTGTAGATTTTGTCATCATGCACATTAAGGAAGACACAGAGGTGCCTCTCATTTTGGGTAGACCTTTCATGAAAACAACAAAGGTGCTAATTGATGTGGATGATGGAAAACTAAAGGTGAGAGTACAAAATGAAGAGGTCAATTTCAATGTATTTGATGTAATGAAGCACCCTGCAGAGAAGCAACAATGTTTTAAAATTGATGTTGAAGATATAGCCATTGGAAAGGAAGCAAATAAATAGCTTAATAAAGACCCATTGCAGAAAATACTCATATGTACTTTAGAAGAATTAATCGCATAATGAGCTTCCACATTAGGAATTTTCCTCACGGATCACAACCAAAGTCCATAAATTAAACATATAACTCATATCTTATCACATCTCTATGTGGTTTCTATCATCAATATAGCACCCTTCAAATAAAATAGGGGGGTAATGACATGATCAAATTTCTATTCACCAACTCACAATCACACATGTCATCTTTAAATCATATCATCATCCATAATTAATCCAATGATCATAATCTCAAGGGCACACAATTTAGCCCAAGATCACTTCATAAAATCATATCCCATAATTAATTCCAATTATACCCCAATTTCAACATTATTATTCATCATTCATCAGGGGTTACATTCATCATTCGTATTCCATTACGTATCAGCTTAGCTTCAACAACATATCTCACAATCAATTTCGTTATGGCTCAACCATTCATAAGGTTCCATCAATCAATAGACTTAGGAAGTCTAAAGGTCACCTGCTACCCATTGGGAGTTCTCACATACCATACAACATCATTAGATATAGCTCACAAAACAACATAGAGCCTAGACCGCCATAGGGTCTATTAAATTAATTCTCTACAACAATTGATCATACAAG
The DNA here is from genome assembly GCA_037962975.1 of Clitoria ternatea. NCBI lineage: Eukaryota > Viridiplantae > Streptophyta > Magnoliopsida > Fabales > Fabaceae > Clitoria > Clitoria ternatea. Next base: position 113,533,873 of record CM075671.1, read on the forward strand.
ATCATTCCAAGTCAATCTAGGTCATCACACCTAGTGGGTCAAAATCAAATCAATTATTCACTCGGTCTTCACACACAAAACCGAGACACAACCCCAATCTAACATGTATTCGATTTCATATTTATTCGCCTATCACATATTCAAATTCCTAATCTAAAGGGATACAACAAATCACTTATATCATATAACATATAGGGTTCTTGTGCCAAAGGATATAAAATCCATCCCTTACAAATGGAACAACCAATCATTTAGATTCAACATACCCATACTAAAGAATTATTCAATACCATCCATCTAATCAACTCAAACATATGAGTTCCATTTTCATTTAACAAGCACTCCTTGGCTAGACGCCACAGGCATAATGCATATAAGAGACCTAACCAATAATTTATATTCAAGGTGCATACACACATCAAGGTCTCAACATATATGGTCTACTACCATATCAATTTTTTTCTCAATACCTCCTATCCGTAATCTACATACAGCATAAGTCTATCATTAAATCAATACATAATTAACATATCATATCCATGATCATGCATGGTACAAATTCATCATCTATCAATTCATATCTCATATTTCATATTCATCGACTCATCTTTCATGTCTTATATTCATCAATCCCAATATTTCATTTCCATGATTAATATTCAACATAGATCCATTATCAAATCAATTTGCATTATATATATCAACATCAATGCACAATAACAATATATTCATCATTTGAAGGTAATAGGGTAAGGAACTTGGCCGGACTTACACGAATAAATACATCAATCATATATTGAGGAAATTCATTCACTCATATCTAATTTCATGATTCATTCATAATCATCAATGAGCAACTATGCTCCACAAATGCATCATACAACCTTAATGATGAAGGTATACTCCCAATAGACAACAACCACGTCTTATGAATCACAATCTCATAAAAGTCCTCAAATAGCATCACTCACTACCTAATATTAATGATTCACAATAATCCTCAATAAGCAATAATGCCCTCGTAATCGATCCACAATTCTTAGTCAACTAATCATTCACAATTCTACATAGGGCAATCAATACCTCATCATATCATTATCCTCTAGATAATTTTCACTCTTACTCTATACAAAACAACCATATTCCGATGATCACCAAAAGGTTTCAATACTGAGCTATCGTGCTCCAAACAGTTTGTAATATCAATTCAATACAGAGCAACTGTGCTCCGATAATATCTAATAACGCTAATTCAGAGCAAAATATGCTCTGATACCAGATTATAACACCCCTGATTTTCCGTACTCGAATCCCGATGTGATCGTCATAAGTAATAAAATTGCAAATAAATTTTTCGCGTTTGAAAATATTTCCAAGACACCACCATGATCACATCAAGACCCAAATCACAGAAAACCCAAGAGTGAGATTAAATAACCTAAAGCTGGATCGATAACTAAAATGCCCATAACGGTATACAAAAATAATAGAGTTTACAGCGGAAGAATGTGTATACTGGGCACACGCCTAGTCCTATATATGACGATATAAGAAAAGGCTAGGCAAACATGCAAACCTATTACTTTATCACATTCATGCACATTCCGCAATCGCATGCATTGCCTAAGATAAATACATATATATACATACATATACATCTACATTCGGGGATATTCACCCGACTATCTTAATCATCAATGAACATCATTTAATTTTAATCCTTCTAATACATATCAAATCATCTCTCACATTCTACATATATATTCACCATCCACAATTCAAAGGGATTATCTTTATACATATCCAAAATCTCTAAATTATCTATATTCTCATAAACAATTCATTCACTATACAAGAATCCATAAATAATGTCGGCCAAGGCACTTCCTCTACCACTATTTACCTTCACCCAAGCTTTAATTAAAATCCGAACTCATCCCATGGCAACCTGCATCACAATGCTAAAAATAAGACCACATGGGAGAGTGAGTTATACATTCAAAATGACGAATAATATATATATATTGTGATCATGTGTATATGCATACAAACGTCATGTGTACTTTGCTATCAAATCATCAAATTGTCATTCATATATCATCTCATTATTATAATAGGCATACAAGCCTCATGAATCGTAATTCATATCATAAATAAGCACAACATATACATAATCACATACATAATCTCTTTGCCACTTATCAACAAGGGCACTCATAATCATTATCATCATTATTTCATTATGGCTTTGCTCAATACCTCCTTGCAAGGGGTTTCTCATCACTCGTGGTCATCCCATCTCAAATGCCATGGTCTTAAGGCTAATGCATATGTCAACTGTTTAATGCATATACAACGGATCCGATTTTCAAATTCAACAATAATCACCATCACTTAAATTATCATCATTACTCAGGGATACACCCTTCGTGGCACCCCGCAAGGTGATTTATTCAACAACAATAGGACAACGTCCTCTTCACTCCGGGATATACCCTTTGTGGCACCCCGCAAGGTGATTCACTTCACAATAATTATCATAATACCATCATACTCGGGGATACACCCCTCGTGGCACCCCGCAAGGTGATATATTCAACAATAATTACGATAACATCATATTCACTCCGGGATATACCTTTCGTGGCACCCCACAAGGTAATTCTTTAATAATAATTCAATAACAATAGGACAACGTCCTCTTCACTCCGGGATATACCTTTTGTGGCACCCCGTAAGGTGTTATATTCAACAATAATTCAATAACAATAGGACAACGTCCTCTTCACTCCGGGATATACCCTTTGTGGCACCCCGCAAGGTGTTATATTCAATAATAATGCATATCAATGCCATGCTATACCATGAATGAAACAATGCAATAATGCATGTGCCCAACAATCTTGCAAGGATATCTCACCCTCTCAATTAGGGTTATAATGTAATGTAATTTGGCATCTTCAATAATCATATAATTATTTACAAGCCCCTCAAGGCATATCATCCATATAATTGGCATTCAATGGCCACAAACATCATTCATAACAATCCACACATGGATATAAAAAGGCATGGCAGCCAATCATAGTATTAATCCATACATAAAATTATTCAAAGCATATTCATCATTCCACATAAGGCAATCACACTTATGCCCAACACAATCATGTTCTTGGACATACATCTCATAACTCATCATTAAGCCCTTAACATTGCTTTCGTATGATCATTCTTAGTGGTTAAGATTCATATTCCACATTATGCATATTTTGGGGTATAAACTGTAACATCCCGATTTAAAAATTAATTACCGAATGAGATTAAAACCACTAAACTAAAAATAATTACACAAGCATGAATTACTTATTAATTAATTTTAACTTAAGAATTAGATTAATGGCTAATTGATTGTGATTTGTGTGTGTGCCACGTGAAGAGCTGCTGCTTCACATTCTCCCACCCCACTCTTCTCATTCTGCGTGTATATATGATCAGAAGCTCACTGCTGTCCATTCACTCTAATTCCTCAAGACTTCCTCTTCCTCTACTTCTTTTCTTCTTCGTTCTTCTTCTCCTCTGTTCTCTATTCCGTAAACTCGTGACAACGGTGTTGTAGAGGATTCAGAGTTCTCTTCGGTTAGTGAAGGACAATCATCAAAGTGGAAGAAGAACAGCTTCCTATTCCCAAGCTGAGTAAAAGGGTGCGACTGTGTTCGAGGAAGACTGAACGAGCGAGAGTGGTGAACGAAGCAAACAGGGCAGCGGACCAACGCCAAAACAGAGGAACTTCTTGGAATCTCTTTAGTTGGTAGGGGGTATCTTATATCTTAAATGCATGGGTTATGGACGGGTTTCGGGTGTTAATGACTTGTTGATTCTGTGTTTTGCTTGGTGTACTCTGATTTCGTGTAGGATACGTGATACCGGGATGCATGACGACTAGGAATTGAGTAATGCATGTCTAATTCCGTCCATGAAATGCATGTTAATAATCTTGAGAGTATTGAATGATTGCATGAAGAGAATAGGCTAAAGTGTTGTTGATGATTACTATATGATTTATATGACGTGCAGGTTACCATGATTCTAAATGCTGTCTGCATGTGAAGAAAGCTTTATTTATTGAGTTTTGATAATGTCTAATACTGATTGCATGTGATGCATGTAATGCTGAGTGAAAGGTTGTGTGTGTGAAATCTGTGTTGTATGATCATTCCGCGCGTGGTGCATGAGATGCATTTAATGCTGAGAGCATGTAGTGTGGGACACTACCATTGAGTCAGTTATTAAAAGCATGGGATGCTGTTAAGACCTTGAGTGGGACTCAAGGCAAGCTGACTGAGTGGGACTCAGGGCTGCCCGTAACACCGCCGTTGACGCTAAGAGTGTTGGTGTTACAAGTGAGGGAAAATAGTTTGGTACCAGTAAAACAGCCAAGTCAGCTGGGAGCTGAATAAAAGGCTGGGAGCCTAGTTGCAACGATAAAAACCGATTACACGCGAAGCGGATCCGAGTGAATGAATTTGTGTACATGTACAGTTGATGCTGATTGAAACCTGACTGCATGCGTATGTGTTAATGTTGTCGAGAATGATATGTGCATATAGCCGAGAGATAACTGGGTAGATTCTGATTGGAAGATGTCTTATGTGTGTATTCTGATTAATTGGCACTGTGTATGTTATTGTTTGTTTCTATATATATATATATTGCTGCATGATTGAAGAATAATCCGAGTCAGTATCTATCATTTAATATTGAAGATACTCACCCCTACTATGGCTATTTTTCAGTGAACATCGCACGAGATGGGGAATGATGGAAAAGCTACATACCGTGTGAAGTGTTTGTGTACTGTGGGAATGTATATGTATATGTATATACTGTGTATAAAGTTTTGTCATAGCCTTGGCCGGCTCACATTTTGGTCCTTTGTTTAACTATATTTGAACTGGATTCTCTCGGGTTGAGAGTATGACAATGTGCATGTAAATATTTATATATATATATATATCATACTGTATGTTCATCCTATGCTGTGTGTGAATGTCCGGGTGGTGTACGTTACACTTACTAAGTACGTGAGCCTGTATGACTCTGAGTAAATACGAGTTAAGTTAATTCTGTGTAAGGCGTGACGAGTGACCTTCTTTCGATTGAAAGGTATTTTGATGATCCCGAGTGGAAGTCAACCGAGTAAATGTTTCCCCGATTGCTGCATTGGCAATACGAATTCGAGTAAGCCTATAGTAGTAAACTTACTAGAGGGAGAGTAAGATCTAGATGATAAAGAGCAGATTTCAGTTTTGTAAGGTCCTTTGCATGTAGAGGAATTTATATGTATTCCGAGTGGCGGGAAATGAGAGTATTTTCGAGTGAGTGAAGTTGTACGATTCCTAAGATCTGACTTGGCGAGGAAGCTTTAGTGTGATGTAGACTACATTCCTGAGAGATGGGTACGGAAAACATTCCCGAGTGAAGGGATTGTGGGAGTCAACTTCCGAGTGAGTCTTAATTGTGAGCCCCTAAGAATAAAATAGGGTGTGAGTGAGAGAATGCAAGAGTGAGTCGTGAGTATAAGACTTTTTCGAGTGGACCTAGACTCTGATTCCGAGTGAAGGAAAACCCGAGTGGAGTTACTCGCCTCAACGACTAAGTGTCCGCTCCAGCGAGTGTGAGTGGAGAGGAAAGTCTCTAATTGGTTTTGCCTACGCGAAGGGATGCTTCGCCCAAGCGGGATGAGTGATCTCGCTCAAGCGGATTGGCTCTCGCTTAAGCAAGTGAACGCTGTTGGGTTCGCTTAAGCTTTATGTCTTCCGCTGTTTGCTATGTGATCGGTTTTACCTTCCTTCTCCTTCCCTGTCCTGATTCCTACTCTCCTTAACTCTTAATTGCTTATTTTGCTTTTGAATACCCTTTGATCTTTGAAAAAAAATTTGTCCCTGGTCTCGGTTATTCTCAAATTAAAGGGGGTTGTTTCATTTTGGTATCAGAGCGGACTTAAAAGGTCCAAGGCCAAGGTATGCTTACTCCTAGTAAGCGGTGATATACATTATGACAAGTTGTCATAAATTGTTTGTAATATCTGAGTGCTTTGATGCCTAATTAAGTATCATTGTGTGGCCATGTGTTGATGAGATGTTGTTCTGAGGGTAGAGGATTGTTCCTATCCTGTCCGATTAATTACATGATATTTAAGAATTGTATGATAATGTGTTATAATTGTGGAATGTTGGGCTGAAATCCGATCGGTAGTAAGCAATTCTGTAAACTTATCCTTGAAAGGGGTGTTGATTTCAGGATAAGTCATGGCGAATCGTCATAGCATGGAAGCCATAGCCACGGCATTCCAACGTTTCACTGACGTATTCGAGAGGCAGAGCCAGCCTCGAACTGAAGATGGCCAAGTATTAGATCGCTTCCTGAAGAGGAAGCCGAGTGAGTTTCAAGGGGGTTTTAATCCCGAAGCAGCTTACAAATGGATTCAAGATTTAGAGAGAGTTTTAGGGGGCCTTCATTGTACTGAGGCCCAGAAAGTCGAGTGTGCAGTGTACATGCTGTGGGACGAAGCGGAAAATTGGTGGAAGATCATTAAAAAATGATTGAAGGACGCTGGTATCCAACTGGTCTGGGAGAATTTTAAGACGTGCTTCCTGGAGAAATATTTCCCCGACACAGTAAAAAGTCAAAAGGAACTGGAGTTTATGGAACTGAAGCAGGGTTCCATGTCCGTAGAAGAATATGCTGCCAAATATGAAGAGTTGTGTTTGTTTTATCCACCCTTCCAATAACCTGGAACCGAGAGTTCCAAATGCATTAAGTTAGAGAGCGGACTAAGGTCAGACATTAAGAGAGCGTTCAGGCACCAAGAAATTAGAAGCTTTCCTGTATTAGTGAATAAATGCAGAATTTTTGAAGAAGATGACAAGGCCCACTTGGGCCAGAGCAGCAAGGCAGACCCTTCCTTGAAGCCCCAGCAATCTCCCTTCAAGAGACCGAATAATGCTGGTAGGAGTAGACCCTTCTCCAGGTTTGGGGGTCGGAGTCAGCAGGGAGGACGTCCAGTTCATAGTATGGGAGACGGCAAGTGTTTTAAGTGTGGAGGAAACCATTACGCTCGGGATTGCAGCAACGACGATGGAATGATATGCTACCATTGTAATGAGAGAGGGCACATTCGCCCTAACTGCCCTCAATTACATCAAGCAAACGTCAATGTGCACCATGGAGGCTTCTGTGGGAGAGGCCATGGAAATGGTGGTCGCGGGATTGGGGGTAGAGGCAATGGGACTCGAGGAAAAATGATGTTTGCCCCAAATGACAGGAGAAGAAATGCCGACCAACCGGCTACTGGGAGAGTTTACGCCATCAACGCCGAGGAAGCTGCACAAGCGAATGACTTGGTGCAAAGTAAGTGCTCGCTCGGTAGATATACACTTAATGTAGTTTTTGATTCTGGAGCTACCCACTCCTTTATTGCTGACGATTGTGTGAGACATTTAAAATTACCGACTGTGTATATGAATCGGACTTTGGAAGTAGCTAATCCGACCAGCGCTAAAGTGTTGACATCAATGATGTGTAAAGATGTAACCTTTACGTTGGGCGATCAGAGTTTCACCTTTGATTTGGTATGTGTGCCTCTGAAAGACCTTGACATTGTACTGGGTATGGATTGGCTTTCAACCAACAAGGTATTGGTGGACTGTCAGAACCGAAGAGTAATTTTTCCGAGGTAGATTAATGATGACTACGCGATACAAGGTATAGCTCAGATATTTATGATGCTTTGTTTAACTGAGGAAGAGTGTAGAGCCCGAGTGAACGATATTCCGACTGTTTGTGAATTTCCCGAGGTGTTTCCGGAGGATGTGCCGAGTGTCCCTCCAAACCGAGAAGTTGAATTCTCTATAGACTTAATTCCTGGAGCCGAGCCGGCCTCTAGTGCACCTTATAGAATGTCCCCAACAAAATTGGCTGAGTTGAAAAAGCAAGTGGATGAGTTACTCGGAAAACAATTCATTCGACCGAGTGTCTCACCATGGGGCGCACCGGTGTTACTTGTTAAAAAGAAGGATGGCAGCATGAGGTTATGTATAGACTACCGACAGCTAAATAAGCTTACGATTAAGAATCGGTACCCATTGCCCAGGATTGACGACTTAATTGACAAACTGCATGGTGCTTCAGTTTTCTCAAAAATCGATTTACGCTCGGGATACCACCAGATCTGGGTGAGGGACTCGGATATTCCCAAGACTGCCTTTAGGACTCAGTACGGCCACTACGAGTATGTAGTAATGCCGTTTGGTGTGACAAACGCCCCTGCTGTATTCATGAATTACATGAACAACATCTTTCACCCATATTTAGACTGATTTGTTGTCGTTTTTATTGATAATATCTTAGTCTATTCCAAGACTGATAAGTCTTGAAAAGACTTAATTATTCCACCTTTTATTTAACATAATTTATTAATTATTGTTTAGTTTTGACTATATTATTTAATGATTTGTTAATAATTTGTGTTTTAGTTATTTATTTCAAAAGTGCTTTACTTTTGTAAGAAAACGATTGAAAACATTAATAAATCAAGAGTTTATTACTATTTATAAATTTACTCAGCAGCCAGCATGCAAATGCTAGGCAATTAGTTGTTTATTGGTGCAGGAACAGGGCGTACTCGAGAGAAGAAGACAAATCCGAGGAAAAAATACAAAAATCCGAGAGAGAAATCATAAAGCCGAGCGAGAATTTACAAATCCGAGTGAGTCTTCATATATCCGACTGAAAGGAGTCCAAAAGACTGACTGAGCGAGACTTCCTAAAAGGTTGACCGAAAAGAATTAACAAAAGCCCGACTTGAAATAATTCCAAGATACCGACTCCAAAATAGAATAGGGAACCGAGCGAGGCTAGAAAAAGAAGAGTCTGAGCGTTTACTTCAGAGTGCTGATTGAAAAGTCAATTCACCCAAGCTTCTTCATCACGCTCAAGCGAGAACGAAGTTCGCTCAAGCGTAAAGGCTAATATTTAAAACAGCGATCGTTCCCTCCAGAAGGCACTCGGCACCAATGTTGTTTCTTGCTGCCTTCTCTTCTACTGCTGCACCCTTAGTAACTTAAGTAGTAAGCTGTTAATTAGCTGGTGCTGTGCTGTAAATTAGCTAAGGATGACCTGGATCCTGTTAAGAGCTGAGCTGTAATTAGTTGATCATTCTGTAAACTATGTAATTAGTTAGTTTAGTCGTTAACTTAAGTTTCTGAAGTTATCAGTTAAGTTAGTTAGTTAGGTAGAAGCTTATATATAGGTTGTACATATTCTGTAATAAAGAGCCAGAACAGAGACAAATACAAATAATACAATTCATTCACAACTTCATACATCTCACTACGCAATTTCTCTCTCTAAATCCTCTCCTCCATGACGTTCCACAATCCTTCGATGGAACTGAAGTCAATGGAGTTCTAATTCCCTAAGGTTGGGATTGCGAGGGTTAGCAATGGAGTCTTGAAGCAGTGAGCAAGGAAATCGACTTCTAGATCCTGAGGTGAACAAGCTGAGGAGTGGAGCAGAATTGCTGGATTGACAAATCCAGAACTGATGAAGAACTTCGCCAGTGAGGAATCATGGTTGAAGCTTAGGTAATTTCCAGCTTTCTAACTAGTTCAGGCCTAATCAATTTAGGTGAATAGTTAGAGTTCAACCTCCAATTTCGCATTAGATTCTTAGGTTAACTGAGCACTTAAGGAATTAAGGTTTGATGCTTAAGGATTAGTGTTTTTCACCTAAGGAATTAGGGAATAACCACAAGCGGATTGTCCTCTGGATTATGGAGTTTGATTATACTTTAATTGCATGTTTCTTGATGAATTTGTTAACCGAAGCAATCCTTATCTGTTTTCTATTAATCACCTTTCACATTTCATTTTAACTCTGTTTCTGGAAATACAAAAACAACTATAAAACACTAAAACAACCAAAAACCGAGTGAACTTCATGTATTTTCTGTTGGTTCAGCTTGTACTAATTCAAGATTGAGGTACTTACCACAATCCCTGTGGGACGATCAAATATTCTACAATTTTAACGACTGGTACGCTTGCCAAAGTATAAATCCGAGAGTCATATTTTGTTTTTACTAAGATTTTTAGCACCAAGTTAATGGCTCGGGATTTTAGCATCAAGTTAATGGCGCCGTTGTCGGGGATTGTTGATTAATATCAACAATCCTTGGACCGGTACTAGACTGAACCGTTTACTTTGTTTGCATTGATTACGTAGTTTCAATTTTGTTTGTAGTAGTTGATATTTTCGTGTAGCTGTAGTCGTAGCTGTGAATCGTCCTTTTGTTTGATATTTGTTGTATGCAGTCAAGGAGCAGAGGAGAGCCTTTCTTCTTTGATCCTGACATCGATTTGTTAGAACGTAAACTGAGAAATGAGAAAAAACAAAAAGAATAAAAAGAAATGGAACAGAGGAGAGTTACATTAGGTGACTACTCCAGGCCGACTGAAGAAGGATCGCAATCTAGCATCCTTAGGCCACCAATTTTAGCAAATAATTTTGAACTTAAACCAGCTCTACTGCAATTAGTAAGAAATGAAGAGTTCAGAGGAAGTGAGGTTGAGGATCCAAATTTGCATCTAGCAACCTTCCTCCAAATTTGTGACACAGTAAAAATGAACGGAGTCCCTGACGAGGCAATCCGACTGAGATTGTTTCCATTTTCTCTAAGGGACCGAGCAAAAGCCTGGTTGCAGAGTCAACCGAGAGGCAGTATTTCCACCTGGGAGGACTTGCAAAGAAAATTTTTGAATAAATATTTTCCTCCTTCTAAATATGCAAAGTTGCGCAATGAAATCACGTGTTTCCAGCAAAGAGAAAGTGAGTCTTTGATGGAAGCATGGGATCAGTATAAAGAGAGCTTGAGGAGATGTCCTCATCATCAGATTTCTGATGTGCAACAGGTAACTATTTTCTATAATGGTGTCAGGCCAGCTACTAGGGTCCTGATTGATGCCTCAGCTGGAGGTTCATTGACAACTAAAACTGTAGAAGAAGCCATAGAGCTGATTGACGTTATGGCTTCTAATGAATGTCTGATTAGTGAAAGGAGCCAAGTCCCTAGGAGAGGGATATTAGAACTAGAAGCACAAGATGCTTATCTGGCTCAGAGTAAACTGATGACTCAGGCTTTGGAGAAATTAAGTATACAAATTTCAGAACTCCAAAAGCCAAGTCAAGTTTCTATGATAAATTGTGACTTTTGTGGTGGAGACCATGAGAATGGAATGTGTGATCCGAATGTGCCTTCCGAGCAAGTGAATTATATGGGGCAGCAACAATATCAAAGGAATTATCCTTCTAATTCCTTTAATCCTAATTACAGGAATCACCCCAAGTTTTCCTGGCAGAAAGGTCCACATTTGAATCAGAACATCCCAGCAAATCAACCCACAAATAGACCACAACAACCCTCTCACCCTCCTGTTAAGGAAAAATCAGAACTTGAGAATGTACTTTCTCAGTTCATCCAGGCCACTCAGGCCAGTTTCAAAAATCAGGAAGCGTCCATAAGAAATTTAGAAAATCAAGTCGGACAGCTTTCTAAGCAATTAACTGAGAGGCAGGCAGGCAATTTTCCTGGAGATACCGAGGTAAATCCAAGGGAACATTGCAAGGCTATAATCACTAGGAGTGGAAAAATTATTTCTCCATCTCCGAATCAGGAAATAAGCTCAGAAAAAGAAAAAGAAAAAGAAATAGTGCAAGAAACCGAGCAGGTTAACAATGAAGCTAAAAATGAAAATGAAACAGAAAAAGAAAAAGAAAATAAAGTCCACCAAAAGAAAAAGAAAAAGGCTGATTTGATTCTGGAGGAAGCTTCTAAGCTGACTCCTAAAAAACTGAGAAATGCTCCATTTCCACACAGGTTTAAAAAGCAAATAGAAGAGCAGAAGTTTGCTAGGTTCTTAGATGTATTCAAGAAACTCCACATAAATATCCCTTTTGCCGAGGCATTGCAGGAGATGCCTTCTTATGCAAAATTTTTGAAAGAACTATTGTCTAAGAAAAGGAAGCTTAAGGGGGATGAAATGATTGCTCTCACTCAGGAGTGCAGTGCAATCATTCAAAAGAAACTTCCTCAAAAGCTAGAAGATCCTGGATCTTTTACAATACCGTGTGCAATTGGGGATATTCATGTAGGAAGTGCTCTTTGTGATCTAGGAGCTAGTATAAATCTAATACCTCTATCTTTGATGAAAAAACTGGGAATTAATAACCTTCAACCAACTCACATGTCTTTGCAGTAGGCTGACAGATCCATTAAATATCCCCAAGGGATGCTAGAAGACTTGTTAGTTAAAGTAGACAAATTTATCTTCCCAGCAGATTTCATAGTGTTGGATATGGAGGCTGACCGAGAGATTCCTTTAATCTTAGGTAGACCCTTCCTAGCTACTGGCAGAGCATTAATTGATGTAGAAAAGGGTGAACTCATGCTGAGAGTTCAGAAGGAGCAGGTAACCTTTAATGTCTTCAATTCCATGAAACATCCAACTGAAAGGATGGATTGCTTAATGATTGAAGAGGTTAAAAGTTACCACACTCCAATGCTTTTAAAAACTGAGGAAGAGGCCTTACAAACTTTTTTAGAGGATGACTTTGACTCCGAGACTGAGGAGTTAAATGACTCTCACTCGGAAATACTGAGCCTACTGGAAGTATTAGAAGTAGGTGATTTTGAAAAAGAAAAGAAAAATAATTTGAAATTTACTGAAGCTGAGAAAGGAAAGGAAGTTTCTACAGAAAAATATGATTTAAAACCTTTACCTTCTCATCTGAAATATGTTTTCCTAAGAGAGGACGAAACACATCCTGTCATTATTAATGCTGACTTAAACGATGAGGATGTGGACAAACTAATCGGGGTTTTAAAGGCACATGAATCTGCGATTGGCTGGAATATTTCTGACTTGAAGGGAATCAGTCCATCATTTTGTATGCACAAAATTCTGATGGAAGATGATTATTCCCCTGTAGTACAGCCACAACGCAGATTGAACCCCATAATGAAAGAGGCAGTTAGGAAAGAGGTGGTCAAGCTTCTTGATGCAGGAATCATTTATCCTATCTCAGACAGCGCTTGGATCAGTCCGGTCCAAGTGGTGCCCAAGAAAGGAGGAATGACAACTGTTAAAAATGAAAAAGGTGAAGTCATAGCTACTAGACTGACCACAGGATGGAGAATGTGTATAGACTATAGAAGGTTGAATGACTTCACTCGGAAAGACCACTTTCCCTTGCCGTTTATTGACCAGATGCTTGAGAGACTATCGGGTCATGAATACTACTGCTTCCTTGATGGTTACTCAGGTTATAACCAAATTGTGGTTGACCCAAAAGATCAAGAGAAGACAGCTTTCACCTGTCCATACGGAATATTTGCTTACAGGCGCATGTCGTTCAGATTGTGCAACGCTCCAGCAACCTTCCAAAGGTGTATGCTGGCAATCTTTGGGGACATGGTGGAGAAATTCATTGAAGTATTCATGGACGATTTCTCTGTTTTTGGTAATAGTTTCGATTCATGCCTCAACAACCTATCCAAGGTGCTGGTGAGATGCCAAGAAACTAACCTCGTCCTTAACTGGGAAAAATGCCATTTTATGGTTAAGGGAGGGGTAGTCCTTGGCCACAAAATCTCTGCTGAGGGCATTCAAGTGGACCGAGCCAAGATAGAAATTATTGAAAAACTTCCCCCTCCGATCAACGTGAAAGGAGTGAGAAGTTTTCTAGGATGTGCTGGCTTTTACAGAAGGTTCATAAAAGATTTCTCAAAAATAGCTAAGCCTTTGACTGACTTGCTTGTAAAAGATCATGTGTTTGTGTTTAATGAAAACTTTGTCAAGGCTTTTGAAAAATTGAAACAAAGTCTGATTTCAGCTCCGATCCTTGCAGCACCTGATTGGTCTTTACCATTTGAATTAATGTGTTATGCAAGTGACTTTGCAGTCGGAGCTGTGCTGGGTCAGAAAATAGGAAAATTAACTCATGTAATTTATTATGCTAGTAAAGTGTTGAACGAAAATCAAATACATTACACCACTACTAAAAAAGAAATGCTTGCTGTGGTGTATGCATTTGATAAATTTTGTGCTTACTTGATTGGGGCCAAGGTCATTGTATATACAGATCACTCGGCAATCAAGTATTTACTAGCTAAGAAAGAATCCAAGCCGAGACTGATCAGGTGGGTTCTGTTACTCCAGGAGTTTGACTTAGAAATACGAGATAAAAAGGGAGTAGAGAACTCAGTTGCCGACCAACTGTCTCGTCTGGAAGGAGAGTCGGATTCTGTTTTATTAAAAGAAGAATTTCCAGACAAGAAGTTAATGGCAATTATCACCGGGCCATGGTATGCTGATATGCCCAACTTTAAAAGTGCCTCGGTGGTACCTGATGGCTGGACATCCCAAATGAGGAAAAAAATTTTCATGATAGCAAAAACTTTCTTTGGGATGATCCATTTTTGTATAAAATAGGAGTTGATGGAGTGATCAGGCGATGTGTGCCTGAATCCGAGCAAGAAAGGCTCTTGTGGCATTGCCACGACTCCTATTATGGAGGTCATCATGGTACCTCCCGTACAGCAGCAAAAGTTTTACAGAGTGGCTTTTATTGGCCAACTATCTTTCAAGATGCTAAAGAGTATGTCAAAAGGTGCGATAAATGTCAAAGGAGCGGAGGTCTCTCTGCTAAAGCTGGCATGCCTTTGATAAATATTCTAATTATGGAATTATTTGATGTTTGGGGTATCGACTTCATGGGACCCTTTCCAAAGTCGTTCTCCAACGAATATATACTTGTTGCTGTAGACTATGTCTCCAAATGGGTGGAGGCAATCCCAACCAGAACCAATGATGCACATGTGGTGCTTAGGTTCATTAAGAAAAATATTTTCTCTAGGTTTGGAGTTTCGAGAGTACTTATTAGTGATGGGGGTTCACATTTTTGTAATAAAATAATGGAAAAAGCCCTGTGTCATTATGAGGTGTTACATAAAATATCCACTCCTTACCATCCACAAACTTGTGGACAAGTCGAGCTGTCAAATAGAGAAATAAAGAGAATCTTAGAGAAAGTGGTCGGGAAATCTAGAAAAGATTAGTCGGTAAAATTAGATGATGCATTGTGGGCCTACCGAACAGCCTTCAAAACTCTGATTGGCATGTCCCCGTATCAATTAGTTTACGGTAAGGCTTGCCATCTCCCTGTGGAGTTGGAACACAAGGCGTGGTGGGCCACAAAGTTATTAAACATGGACTGTGACCAATCCCAGGAGGAAAGAGTTTTGAAACTCCATGAATTAGAGGAGTTCCGACTCAACGCATATCAAAGTGCCTCCATTTATAAGGAGAAAACAAAGAAGTGGCACGATAAGTGGATTAATAAGAAAGAGTTTTAGAAGGATGATCAGGTTTTATTATTCAATTCCCGACTGAGACTCTTCCCTGGAAAACTTAGATCGAAGTGGTCGGGGCCTTTTACTGTAAATGAGGTTTTTCCTCATGGTGCAGTTGAGCTAAAAGACCCGACTACCGATGGATTTTTAAGGTAAATGGCCAGCGACTCAAACTCTACTTTGGAGGAGAGTTTGATAGGAAGAAAACCTCCCCGTTACTGCAGGCATCTTCTTAAGATACCATAAGGTCAAGCTAGTGACCTTAAAGAAGAGCTCTAGGGAGGCAGCCCTACGTTCTGAGTGTTTTTAATGAAAAGAAAACTATAAAAATTTAGTGAATAAAGTTTGAATAAAAATTTTTGAAGTTTTGAAGAAGGAAGTCCGAGCTTGAGCGAGAATAGTATACTCGGATAACTGTTACTCACTCTTTGCCTTTTTTCCAGACTGAACTTCACTCATCATTCTTGAATAAAAAGAGAGACTTTAATAAAGGATTCCTGATCGTTGATTTAATAAACGGGTCAGATGATGAAGGGTGATTTATTTTAGTCAGCCTTTTATCACTCGGATTCCTCACTTATCACAGTCAGTTTTGTATCCATTAGTCTCCTATTCACTCAGTATATTTTCTTGTTAGTCTTGTGTTCAGTCAGTTTTCTATTTTTTTTCATTCATCCATTCGGCTTTCTCACTCAGTCTCTTATTCCCTCGACCGATCTCTTTCACTCGTTCTCTATTCACTCGATCACTCTTTCATTCTTTCATTCGTCACTTATTCACCCGATCTTTTTCACTCATTATTTCATGAATGCTTCGTCTTCCGTTGTTCTTTTTCACCCACTCAGTATTTTCATCCACTCGGTATTCATTT
Organism: Clitoria ternatea; assembly: GCA_037962975.1. Taxonomy (NCBI): domain Eukaryota; kingdom Viridiplantae; phylum Streptophyta; class Magnoliopsida; order Fabales; family Fabaceae; genus Clitoria; species Clitoria ternatea. Next base: position 113,550,213 of record CM075671.1, read on the forward strand.
ACTCATTGCTTCATTCCACCTACTTTCTTTCTCAGTTTTCTCACGCTGTATTTCTCTTTTTCATCCACTTGTGTTTCATTCACGATTGTCACACTCAGTATTTCCAGTCACTCAGTTTCCTGTCATTTCGTTTTTCATTCCCCCAGTTTCTCCATTCACTCGGCCCCTCGCTGCATTCGTTTTGTTCACTCGGCCTTTCATTTACTCGGTATTACTTTCATTTGTTCTTTCTTCCAATCGCTCCTGCATTTAGCTCATCTCCTTCATCGACCGATATACACTTCACTCATCTCCTTCACTCAGAATATTCTCATTTGTTATTCCATTCATTCTTTTATCCACTGGTCTTTTTCATCCACCTTCAATCTACTCGTCTTTCTTCCACTCGGTCACTCATTCTTTTTCGTTCCTCACCTGTCCCTCAATCTTTCATTACCGCACTCTATCTTTTATCCATTCGTTCTTTCATTTGTTGTTTCATTCACTCGGCGTTGCTCATTTTTTTTTCCGCTCGTCTTTTATTCATCGGCCCTTTTACTTACTCACTCCTTTGCACTTTTTGTTCACTCTTCCACTCATCCTTTACCACTCAGTATCTTCTTTATCACTCGGTATCTTTCTTCATTTTCACTCGGTGTTTTTCCTTTGCAGTTTTCCATTTATTGCCTCACGTTCGATCACTCGGTTTTCATTCATTCGTTCACTTTATGTAACACCCTAATTTTTAATAAATAATAATTCCAAAAACAGGGAGAAATTTTTCACAAAAACCAACCACTGGTCAATCGGCATAAAAAAGAAAGAAGAAGGCAAGGGAAATAAAAGAATATTTGTGCGTATGGTAATCAGCGGAGGAAACAAGGTTGGGACCGACCCGTTCGGTCCAGCGAGACACAGCAGCGCCTGGGCGAAACTAAGATAACGCTGGCTCACTCAAGCGAAGCCTGACGCCGCCTGAGCGAAGCACAACGATGCAACCACGGAAGGAGGAAATCATACACACACTCCACGCATACTATGTGCACTACCACAATCAGCCTCATATCTATATGCATGCCTGCGGATCCGACTCGGGTAATGACTTTCAGCTACGGTTTCCCTTCTTCTGGCCCCTCGTCCTTCAGCTCTTACCAGGTGGTACCGGCCTCCCATGGGCATCTCGAGACTCTTCTCTAGCTCCTACGGCTACCACGAGCACTATCAGGATCTAGCCAAGGTCTGTAGCTGGAAGTCATTCCCTCGAGGTTCATGACCTTCCATGGGTCACCCCACTTTTGCACATGCAACTAATGCATTTACCAGTCACACCAATACACGCCACAATCGGGAATTAAGATGATAGCATCGAACAAATCAACTAAAGGGCACACACACATATCTTCACAGTGATAAGAAAGATATAGCCATGCATTTCATTCGTCATTATTAATTACTAACAGACTATGCCACCCCCATGAATTGCTATATACCCACTATAAAACACACGAGATCCAGAATCTTAAATCATGCATAAGCTTTAATCATTGTAAACACATGCACACACACACTCAAGCAGTACACTCATCCGGTACCGTTCATGGACCATGCATTTGACATGCAAGCGCCCCCTACCTGCTGTCAGAGTTCAGAGGCTTCTCGAGTTGCAAGGCTGACCGATCGTCCTTTCGTTACTCCTCCTCCAACAGCCCTCGAGCTCAGCGTTGATCTTGGGCCAGAGTTGCTCCTTTCCTCCTACGGGTTCGTCTCTCCCACAGCTCCAAGGTATTTCCAGCACAGCCTTCCCACTGGAATACTAACAGCTCTAGGTAGAAGAAGAAGGGGAGGAAGAAGGCAATGGGGAGGAAGGAGAAGGCAGGGAGTGAAACAGAGCCGCGTTGGTGTTCCTCCAGAAGCTCTCGACTCTCTCGCTGTTTAACGCGATTGAGAGGGAAGAAGAGAAAACAGGGGAGAAGGGATCATATGCATGCACAAGGAGGCTGTCAGCGTGAATTAATGAAGGTAAGAGAGAGCTGAAGTTGTCTTATACTACCAGGGGCACATGCGTCCTTTCACGGCATTATGATCATTATTATTTATTCAATTATCCCTGACCAGTCAGTAATTTACTATAATTAGCCATTAATCCTAATTCTCTAATTAACCTTTAATTAATGGCTTAATCTTGACCATAGTTAATTTAAAAATGGGATGTTACACTTTAATTCACTCGTCCTTTATTCACTCGTCCTTTATTCACTCATTCATTCTTCCACTCGTTCTTCTATACACTCTTCTAATCGTCTTATATCTCTCCATATTCTTTCTTTCACTCAGACTTATTTTCATTGTTATTTCTCCCACCCGTTTTTCTGTCCACTCGGGATCCTGTATTCATTCACGTGTCGTTCTTCCATTTGTTCTTCCACTCACTCTTTCATTTACTTATTGCTTTCATTCACTCGTCTTCTTCATCACTGTCACTTATCACTGTCACTCATCTCTTCCCACTCTCACTCGATCTTTCACCTATTCAGTAGGTGAGCCGAGTAAGAATATTTAAAAATAATAATATAATACTATGTATATATATTTATAATAATATTAATAAAGTAATAAATAAAGCTGGAACATATTTATGCATTTTCTGGGATAAGTAACTTCAATAGTATAAAAACCTTTCAGCTTCCAAGCCCTAAGTACCTACGCTGAACTTGGGTTGAAGACGAAAAGGCACTTTCTGATTTCTAAGAAAGGTACTACCTTTCCACTTATTTCACTTATTTCGTGCACTTCTAAGTGCGTGTGTAGTATCTTCTTGCTTCTTTGTTAATATTCTTCCACTGTTCATAGCCATGCACCTCACATTTTTGGTTTGCTGTGTTTCTTTTGGATTTCTGTTCTTATTTTTCATCTAGGTTGTTTATCAGCATTCTTTTAACATTAACTATGAAAAGAAGATCACAGAGACTCCTGCAAAAACCTAGACCAAATTTTGTAGAAGGAAGTGTGAGAAGAAAGCAAATAGATAACGAAAAGGAAGTAGCAACCATTAGTATATCTGATTCTTCTAAACATGCACCCAGTCAAAGTAAAGCTGAGAAGAATGCATCCCCTGCAGTTGAGAGGAATGAATTGCCAGAAGTTGAAAGTATTAAGGCTGCTGAAGACCATGTTATAAAGTTTAAAATCAAAGAGTCCGAGCGTCCCGGGCAATCTGCATGAGCCGGTTCTTCTTCTTCTAACATTTCTGTGGTGTTGCAGGAATTGCAGGTTATAAAGAAGATGCAACTTGGAATTTATGATCGGGTCTTGAACCACGATCTCATGCTCAGAAAGATTACCACGAAATTGAGGATAGAACACACAGCAGAAATGGGAGCCCCACCTGACAGAGATGCGTGGTTAGCTTCCATTGGATTCAATATTCCCTCACAGGATGTATCCCAAGCAGCTGACCTCTCACCACCTTCAGAGCAGGACAAAGAGAATGAAGATCAGGATGCTTGAGTTATTGCTACGTGTTATTATGATGTTTTTATGTAATTAACTTGACATTATTCTAACTGTTTCCTGAACAATGAATGTGCTTTTATTTTAGTTGTAATGAAATTTTCTTTCTTTGTTAAAATTACTTGTTTTATTCGGTTTTTTGATTGTATCGGTAAATTAATGCATCCCAATCCGACCACGTGTTTCCCATCCACAGCCACTCAGGTAAAAAGGGGAAGTATTTTTCCGACTCACTCCTTAATTGATATTCTGACTTATTAATTGCTAAAATATGTTTATTGTTTAAATTCAAATCCATCTTAATAAATTAAAGTTGCTTATTCTTAAGCTTAGTTGGATAAATTAACTGATCGGTTTTGTTTAACTCAGGATCTCTGCCCATAACTTTTTCATCATTAATTAATTATTTACTCGGCATGCTAGTTAGCACTCTGAATGTATGATCTTACATTAAGTTTATGGACATGACTGGCTGATTAACTATTATATTCATAGCTTTTGAGCCTGTTTTATTCTTTTCCGAGTGAACTTGCATGCTAGTTAGTGAGACAGAATTTGCTTCAGTACTTGCTAATTGTTTGTATGCCAGCCAATCGGAAATGATGAAGGCCTTCTTTGTTAATTCAGCCAGGGCCAAAAAGTAACCTTCCTAATATATTTAATTATCTTTTGACCCAAAAATTATGTTTGAAGCCTGAGACCCTTTTATTCTGTTTATTCACCTAACGTTACAAGCCTTTTTATCTCAAAAAAACTGACTGATTTACCCCTGGATGTTCTGCTGATGAGTTGCTCAGTTTTACTTATTGCTAGGGACTAGCAAGTTCTAAGTTTGGGGATGAAGAGTGTGCCTAGTATCAATTAAGGACACACTCCGACCTTGGTTATAGATGAATAAATAGAGGCAAATGAAAGGAAAAATAGAAAAGCTGAAAAGAAAAATGAAAAAAATCAGCAAGGAAAAAGGAAATGTGATCGGAAAAAGATGGAAAAGAAGAAAGAAAAGGGAAAAGTCCGAAGGACTGAAAGGAAAAAGAAGGTGCAAAGCACCGAAAGTGTTAAGATTAGCATTCACTCGGAAAATAATGGAGCTTGCTAAGTAGAGGCAGTTAAGTTAAAAATTGAGTCAAGGCATCAGTGGATACATCTTGTAACCCAACATTCACTCGGAAAACAATAATTGAGCCTGTAGCCCAGCCCCGTTATAAGCTTAAAAAGCCCTTACTAATCTGATTGTGTTGGCATATGGCATGACATTTAGAACTATTGCAAGCCTATGTTTATCTAACAAGTATGCAGGTGATGAGTGCATTGTATTCACCCTATACACCGAGAGAAGAGTTAAACACTGACCAGTAAGGAAAGCATCAGCAGCTTGTTTCCCAAAGGAGGTGTAAGTTATTATACTTTAAGAATTGCGAGAAGAAAGCATGACCGGTACTCAATAATTATAATATGAATTAAGTTAAGGGAAGGCTGATTGTGTTGATCAAATGCTTTTAGTTAATAAGTCTGAATATTTGCTTGAGGATAAGCAAGATTTAAGTTTGGGGATGTGATAAGTCTTGAAAAGACTTAATTATTCCACCTTTTTTTTAACATAATTTATTAATTATTGTTTAGTTTTGACTATATTATTTAATGATTTGTTAATAATTCATGTTTTAGTTAATTATTTCAAAAGTGCTTTACTTTTGTAAGAAAACGATTGAAAACATTACTAAATCAAGAGTTTATTACTATTTATAAATTTACTCAGCAGCCAGCATGCAAATGCTAGGCAATTAGTTGTTTATTGGTGCAGGAACAGGGCGTACTCGAGAGAAGAAGACAAATCCAAGGAAAAATTACAAAAATCCGAGTGAGAAATCATAAAGCCGAGTGAGAATTTACAAATCCGAGTGAGTCTTCGTATATCCGACTGAAAGGAGTCCAAAAGACCGACTGAGCGAGACTTCCTAAAAGGTTGACCGAAAAGAATTAACAAAAGCCCGACTTGAAATACTTCCAAGATACCGACTCCAAAATAGAATAGGGAACCGAGCGAGGCTAGAAAAAGAAGAGTCCGAGCGTTTACTTTAGAGTGCTGATTGAAAAGTCAATTCGCCCAAGCTTCTTCATCACGCTCAAGCGAGAACAAAGTTCGCTCAAGCATAAAGGCTGATATTTAAAACAGCGATCGTTCCCTCCAGAAGGCACTCGGCACCAATGTTGTTTCTTGCTGCCTTCCCTTCTACTGTTGCACCCTTAGTAACTTAAGTAGTAAGCTGTTAATTAGCTGGTGTTGTGCTGTAAATTAGCTAAGGATGAGCTGGATCCTGTTAAGAGATGAGCTGTAATTAGTTGATCATTCTGTAAACTATGTAATTAGTTAGTTTAGTCGTTAACTTAAGTTTCTGAAGTTATCAGTTAAGTTAGTTAGTTAGGTAGAAGCTTATATATAGGTTGTACATATTCTGTAATAAAGAGCCAGAACAGAGACAGATACAAATAATACAATTCATTCACAACTTCGTACATCTCACTACGCAATTTCTCTCTCTAAATCCTCTCCTCCATGACGTTCCACAATCCTTTGATGGAACCGAAGTCAATGGAGTTCTAATTCCCTAAGGTTGGGATTGCGAAGGTTAGCAATGGAGTCTTGAAGCTGTGAGCAAGGAAATCGACTTCTACATCCTGAGGCGAACAAGCTGAGGAGTGGAGCAGAATTGCTGGATTGACAAATCCAGAACTGATGAAGAACTTCGCCAGTGAGGAATCATGGTTAAAGCTTAGGTAACTTCCAACTTTCTAACTAGTTCAGGCCTAATCAATTTAGGTGAATAGTTAGAGTTCAACCTCTAATTTCGCATTAGATTCTTAGGTTAATTGAGCACTTAAGGAATTAAGGTTCGATGCTTAAGGATTAATGTTTTTCACCTAAGGAATTAGGGAATAACCACAAGCGGATTGTCCTCTGGATTATGGAGTTTGATTATACTTTAATTGCATGTTTCTTGATGAATTTATGAACCGAAGCAATCCTGATCTGTTTTCTATTAATCACCTTTCACATTTCATTTTAACTCTGTTTCTGGAAATACAAAAACAACTATAAAACACTAAAACAACCAAAAACTGAGTGAACTTCATGTATTTTCTGTTGGTTCAGCTTGTACTAATCCAAGATTGAGGTACTTACCACAATCCCTATGGGACGATTAAATATTCTACAATTTTAACGACTGGTTCGCTTGTCAAAGTATAAATCCGAGAGTCATATTTTGTTTTTACTAAGACTTTTAGCACCAAGTTAATGGCTCGGGATTTTAGCATCAAAGACCCCTGAGGAGCATGGGGAACACCTCCGTTCGGTACTTTAAATATTGAAGGAGAAACAGCTGTTTGCAAAACTTTCGAAGTGTGATTTTTGGATGGATAAGATCCACTTTCTCGGGCATGTAATTTCTAAGGAAGGCGTCTCGGTAGATCCTTCGAAGGTGGCAGCTGTAATGGCATGGGAGAGACCCAAGTCGGTCTCGGAGATAAGAAGCTTCATGGGTTTAACTGGCTATTATAGAAGATTTATTAAAGGTTTTTCTAAGCTCGCGTTGCCACTGACCAAGTTAACTCGGAAAAATGTCCCTTTTGTGTGGAATTCCGAGTGTGAGAGCAGTTTCCGAGAGTTAAAGTCTAAGTTGACAACCGCTCCAGTATTGGCATTGCCAAATTTGCAAGAAAGCTTCGTGGTCTACTGTGATGCGTCGGGACTCGGCCTGGGGCACGTACTAATGCAGAAGGACCGAGTGATAGCTTATGCCTCTCGGCAATTGAGGCCGCACGAGCAGTATTATCCGACCCATGGCTTGGAACTGGCAGCTGTGGTATTCGCATTAAAGATATGGAGGCATTACTTGTACGGTTCCAAATTTGAAGTGTACAGCGACCACAAGAGCCTCAAATACTTATTCAACCAGAAAGAACTGAACATGAGGCAGAGGAGATGGATGGAGTTTTTAAAGGACTACGACTTCGAGCTGAAGTATCATCCGGGAAAGGCGAACGTTGTAGCTGACGCATTGAGTTGGAAATCCCTCCATGTGGCAGTGATGATGGTGAAAGAGGTGGAGTTATTGGAGCAATTCCGAGACATGAATTTGCATGTTGACGTCCCTTCATCTCGAAAGATAACGCTCGGTACGTTAAAGAATGCCAATGAGTTCCTGAAACTGGTATTTGAACAGCAAAAGTCAGATCCCTACTTGGCTGAGATGAAGGAGACTCAGGCCAAGGGTAAGGACTTGTCTCTGACCGAGGGATCGGATGGAATTTTCTGAGTGAAGAACAGGATATATGTGCCGGGTGAAGGTGAATCAAGAAGGATGGTGCTTGATGAAGCCCACAAGAGCCTGCTAAGCATTCACCCGGGCACTACAAAGATGTACCATGATCTAAGACTGCAATTCTGGTGGCCCGGATTAAAGAGAAATATAGCGGAATATTTGGCTCGGTGTGTTACCTGTCAGAAGTCGAAGGTCGAACACCAGAAACCGTATGGTACGTTGCAACCCCTTGAGATCCCTGTATGGAAATAGGACTCAATTGCTATGGACTTTGTAATAGGATTGCCTAAAACCCGAGCGGGTTATGATGCCATTTGGGTCATTGTTGACCGATTGACAAAAACTACACACTTCCTGCCTGTGAACATGAGATATCCGTTACAGAAGTTAGCCCAAATTTATATCTGTGAAATTGTCCGGCTGCATGGTGTGCCGACTTCTATCATGTCGGATAGGGATCCTAGATTCACGTCCCAGTTTTGGACAAGCCTGCACAAAGAATTAGGCACAAAACTTTGGCAAGTTCCGCCTACCATCCCCAGTCGGATGGATAATCCGAGCGAACAATACAGAGTTTGGAGGACTTACTGAGGGCGTGTGTGTTGGAGCATGGTGGTTGTTGGGAGCAGTACCTTCCCCTGATCAAATTTACATACAATAATAGCCACCACAACAGTATTGGCATAGCACCCTATGAAGCGCTGTATGGTCGAAAATGCCGAACCCCACTCTGCTGGTCGGAAACTGGTGAAAGTTTACTATTGGGGCCGGAAATTGTGAAACAGACTTCAGAACAAATCCAAGTAATTAGGGAAAAGATGAAGGCGTCTCAAGACAGGCAGAAAAGCTACCATGATAAACAAACTAAACCACTTGAGTTTTTAGTCGGAGATAGGGTGTTCCTAAAGATTTCACCAAGTAAAGGAGTCGGACGAGCCTTGAAGAGTAAGAAGTTGAACCCCCGATACATTGGACCCTATAAAGTATTAGAGCAAGTCGGTCCTGTGGCATACCGAGTAGCATTACCGACTCACCTATCCAGATTACATAACGTGTTTCATGTGTCTCAACTAAGGAAGTACCTACCCGATTCCACTCATGAAATACCGGATGATAAAGTGGAGATCAAGGAGGATTTGACCACAGTAGCAATACCGACTAGGATTATGGACCGGTCGGTAAAACGCTTGAGGAGCAAGGATGTACAACTGGTTGAAGTAGCGTGGCAGCAGAACGGGTGTACTTCTTATACCTGGGAACGCGAGGACGCCATGAGGCAGCAGTACCCCGAGTTGTTTATCTAAGGTAAGATACCGTTTGAATTTCGAGGACGAAATTCTTTGAGAAGGGGAGAATTGTAACATCCCGATTTAAAAATTAATTATCGAATAAGATTAAAACCACTAAACTAAAAATAATTGCATAAGCATGAATTACTTATTAATTAATTTTAACTTAAGAATTAGATTAATGGCTAATTGATTGTGATTTGTGTGTGTGTGCCACGTGAAGAGCTGCTGCTTCACATTCTCCCACCCCACTCTTCTCATTCTACGTGTATATATGATCAGAAGCTCACTGCTGTCCATTCACTCTAATTCCTCAAGACTTCCTCTTCCTCTACTTCTCTTCTTCTTCGTTTTTCTTCTCCTCTATTCTCTGTTCCGTAAACTCACGACAACGGTGTTGCAGAGGATTCGGAGTTCTCTTCGGTTAGTGAAGGACAATCGTCGAAGTGGAAGAAGAACAGCTTCCTGTTCCCAAGCTGAGTAAAAGGGTGCGACTGTGTTCGAGGAAGACTGAACAAGCGAGAGTGGTGAACGAAGCAAATAGGGCAGCGGACCAACACCAAAATAGAGGAACTTCTTGGAATCTCTTTAGTTGGTGGGGGGTATCTTATATCTTAAATGCATGGGTTATGGACGGGTTCTGGGTGTTAATGACTTGTTGATTCTGCGTTTTGCTTGGTGTACTCTGATTTCGTGTAGGATACGTGATGCCCAGATGCATGGCGACTAGGAATTGAGTAATGCATGTCTAATTCCGTCCATGAAATGCATGTTAATAATCTTGAGAGTATTGAATGATTGCATGAAGAGAATAGGCTAAAGTGTTGTTGATGATTACTATATGATTTATGTGACGTGCAGGTTACCATGATTCTAAATGCTGTCTGCATGTGAAGAAAGCTTTATTTATTGAGTTCTGATAATGTCTAATACTGATTGCATGTGATGCATATAATGCTAAGTGAAAGGTAGTGTGTGTGAAATCTGTGTTGTATGATCATTCCGCGTGTGGTGCATGAGATGCATTTAATGCTGAGAGCATGTAGTGTGGGACACTACCATTGAATCGGTTATTAAAAGCATGGGATGCTGTTAAGACCTTGAGTGGGACTTAAGGCAAGCCGACTGAGTGGGACTCAGGGCTGCCCGTAACACCGCCGTTGACACTGAGAGTGTTGGTGTTACAAGTGAGGGCAAACGGTTTGGTACCAGTAAAACGGCCAAGTCAGCTGGGAGCTGAATAAAAGGCTGGGAGCCTACGTTGCAATGATAAAAACCGATTACACGCGAAGCGGATCCGAGTGAATGAATTTGTGTACATGTATAGTTGATGTTGATTGAAACCTGATTGCATGCGTATGTGTTAATGTTGTCGAGAATGATATGTGCATATAGCCGAGAGATAACTAGGTAGATTCTGATCAGAAGATGTCTTATATGTGTATTCTAATTAATTGGCACTGTGTATGTTATTGTTTGTTGCTATATATATATATATATATATATATATATTGCTGCATGATTGAAGAATAATCCGAGTCAGTATCTATCATTTAATATTTAAGATACTCACCCTTACTGTGGCTATTTTTCAGTGAACATCACACGAGATGGTGAATGATGGAAAAGCTACATACCGTGTGAAGTGTTTGTGTACTGTGGGAATGTATATGTATATGTATATACTGTATATAAAGTTTTGTCATAGCCTTGGCCGGCTCACATTTTGGTCCTTTGTTTAACTATATTTGAACTGGATTCTCTCGGGTTGAGAGTATGACAATGTGCATGTAAATATTTATATATATATATATATCATACTGTATGTTCATCCTATGCTGTGTGTGAATGTCCGTGTGGTGTACGTTACACTTACTAAGTACGTGAGCCTGTATGACTCTGAGCAAATACGAGTTAAGTTAATTCTATGTAAGGCGTGACGAGTGACCTTCTTTCGATTGAAAGGTATTTTGATGATTCCGAGTGGAAGTCAACCGAGTGAATGTTTCCCCGATTGCTGCATTGGCAATACGAATTCGAGTAAGCCTGTAGTAGTAAACTTACTAGAGGGAGAGTAAGATCTAGATGATAAGGAGCAGATTTCAGTTTTGTAAGGTCCTTTGCATGTAGAGGAATTTATATGTATTCTGAGTGGCGGGAAATGAGAGTATTTCCGAGTGAGTGAAGTTGTACGATTCCTAAGTAAGATCTGACTTGGCGAGGAAGCTTTAGAGTGATGTAGACTACATTCCCGAGAGATGGGTACAGAAAACATTCCCGAGTGAAGGGATTGTGGGAGTCAACTTCCGAGTGAGTCTTAATTGTGAACCCCTAAGAATAAAATACGGTATGAGTGAGAGAATGCAAGAGTGAGTCGTGAGTATAAGACTTTTCCGAGTGGACCTAGACTCTGATTCCGAGTGAAGGAAAACCCGAGTGGAGTTACTCGCCTCAGCGACTAAGTGTCCGCTCCAGCGAGTGTGAGTGGAGAGGAAAGTCTCTAATTGGTTTCGCCTACGCGAAGGGATGCTTCGCCCAAGCGGGATGAGTGGTCTCGCTCAAGCGGATTGGCTCTCGCTTGAGCGAGTAAACGCTGTTGGGTTCGCTTAAGCTTTATGTCTTCCGCTGTTTGTTGTGTGATCGGTTTTACCTTCCTTCTCCTTCCCTGTCCTGATTCCTACTCTCCTTAACTCTCAATTGCTTATTTTACTTTTGAATACCCTTTGATCTTTGAAAAAAAAATTTGTGCCTGGTCTCGGTTATTCTCAAATTAAAGCGGGTTGTTGCATACACAAGTCATCCCAATATTTTAATCGTTATTCCCCACCACCATATTATTTCATAGGCATATATATTTCTATGCATTCTCTCAAGTATTATTTAATATAGGGTAAGGAGGGCCAATACAATCAGAGCCGAGAGAAAAGAAGGGAAAATTCCATCAGGGGGGGGTCACTCGCCCAAGCGAAATCCCCACTCGCTTGAGGGAGTGCCAAACAATACACATGGGCGAGACAGAAGGAAGCAGAGCAAAAAGAAATAAGAAGTAACAGGGGGAGCTTCGCTCAAGCTAAAACCGACTCGCTTGAGCGAGACACACAAGCTTCGCTTGGGCGGAGCCAGCGAGCATGGGCGAAAATCGTCCAGAAACGAGTTCTATACCGACTCGCTTGGGCGAGCATCACAACTAAGGCCATTCGCTTGAGCGGAATTCGGCCAGTACCAGTATAACCCATAACTAACTTGGGCACCTCACCTAAGCAAATAACTCCCAGAGCCGAGCATATGCTCACTCGCTCAGCAAGTCTCCCAGCACTCGGGTTTCTATTGACAGAATCCTTCCAAAACCGACCCATCATTCATTCGGTTTCCACTCGGCAAAGTTAATATAGATCCAAGTCATCTCACACTCGGTTTTTCACTCAGAAATTACTCTAAAACTGACTCATCACTCAATCGATCCTCACTCGGTTAAATAATTCCAGACCGATCCCATACTCGCTCGGTCTTTCACTGGGAAATTCATTTCAAAACCGACTTCCTTTCTTTTTCACACGAGTGAAGTTATTGACAGGGCCCGCAAGCGCACGGGTTATGTCGCGTAATATAAAAGATTATCGTTCTCCACAGGGACTGTGTTCAAAGTACCGGCATATTAAAATTTAATTATCCACACAATTGATTTTTAAGGTTTTTGTAAAATAAAACACAATTTAAAAATCTAAATTTAGAAACAAAATTTACTTGACACTTAAAAAAAATCAGAGTTGAGAGTATATTGGGATTTCGGGGGATTAAGACTCTATTTTATGTTAATGAATTTTAACTTTTCATAAATAAGAATCGAATTAAGTTTTCCAAGGCGAATTTTCCAAAAGCTAATTAATATGTTCCTCTCGGAATCCTATTAATGTACCTAACCTATGGAAAGCGCTGCTTAATCCTCAGAAAGGCCCATTATTGTTTTATGAAAATCCCTTTTATTTCCTCAAAAGAATTTTGATTACTTTCACGGTTTTACCGAGGTCACAAAAAGCATCTTAAAAATCTTAGGTTTAGTTCAAAGCTTTCCGGTAAAAATAAATCTCTCGATTCTATTTATTACCTAAACTTACTAATATACCCGTAAGTATACAGTTTTATCATTTAGGTTCTTGTTAGGAATTACTAAAAGCATTGAGCATAATTGAACTAAATGGAAAACAGAAATTTATTTAATTCCAAGTCAAAATAACATTAAAATAAAATATTATCATACCCCTTTCATCCCAAGATAATTAATTTAGCTACTCATAAAATAATTCAAATTCATATAAATAATGGAAAAATAAAACATACAAGACATGGTAAAAATAAAGACTTACGGGTTTCTCCAAAAGCTCAGAATAATTTACCACTGTATTTCCTTGTTGCAGTATTCTCCACCAATTACAAATTTAAACAACTCACTTTTACAATTCACAACTCTTAAAATAAAATAAAGAAAAAGAAAATAAAAGAGAAATTAAAACGAAAAAGAAAGGAAAAGGAACGAAGTAAAAAAATGAAAAGAAAGAAAGAGAAGGACGGAAGAGAAAGAAAGAAAACGAAAACAAGAGAGAAGAAAGAAGAGGAATTAATGCTGATGGAATTAATGCCTTGATGGTGCTGTCCGTGTTCCCTTTTATAGGCAAAGGAAGGGAAGAAGTCAGCTTGGAAAACGCGTTGCCAGTTGGTGCAATTGTCTTCTTCTCAGCCACCCCACCATCATAGCTTGGAGAGAGCCTGGATGGTGTCAAGTGGGAGAAAACTTTCGGTGCATGTGACTTCCAACTGTCCCAAATTGCATTATTTTAATATTTCCAATAATTTGGTGCTTGGATTTATTCAGCTGGGCAAATTCTAAGTGGAAAAATGGGTCGGTTTTCATCTTTTCTCCAAAATCCGAGTGAAAGCTTGCTGGAGGGTGGTTTGCTGAGTGCTGGACGGTGTTGCATTGTGAAGAATTGGGTCGGTTTTCACCTTCTCTCTAGAATCCGAGTGGAAAAATGCCTTTTGTGCACAAAACCGACTGGAAAAAGGTGCATTTTCTAAAGAAGACCGAGTGAATCTTTGCTCGGTGTCGAGTTGAGGGGTCGGTGTTTGGAAGAAAACCGGTCGGTATTGAGTTGAGGGTCGGTGTTTGGAAGAAAACCGGTCGGTGTTGAGTTACTTTGAAGTTGGACAGTGTCTGAGGAGACGAGCAAAGCAACTCCGATTGCTTTATTCCTTCGGAACCGATTGAAGAGTGAATCGGAACCGAGTGAAAAGTGATTCACTCGGAACTGATTAAAAGGTGACTCGGAACCGACTGGAAAGTGGCTCACTCAGGATTGGGAAGTCTGCTCACTGTTTCACTCGGCTATGTCTATGGAATTGAACCACTTGGAGAGACCTTGCTCGGATTTCTCAGGAATACACTCGGTCATATTCAAATGGTAAAATCACACCTTCACTCGGAAGTCCGAGTTGATTTCCACTCGGAATTGACTTTAGTTGTCAATCAAATCACTCGGAATGGCCTTCACTTTCACTCAGAAACTTTGGAATCCGGCTGATTGAATTTCTTTTATGTTTGAGCCTTGCTATGCTCGGAAATGCAGCTTTCTGCCCCAACTCACTCGGATGTACTTTTCTTTGGAGACTTCTCACTCGGGCTCAGTGTGAAACATGAGAGTCTGCCCGAGTGTGTTTCATTTCCGGTCGGATTTTTCCTTGCTTGCTAAGACACTACTCGAAAATGCCTTGTTCCGCTTGAGAATGCCATTTTCTCTGAATGAAACCACTCGGATTCCTCCTTATTCAACACATTCATTCAGTGGCCTCTTCTACTCGGAATCAACTCACTCGGAACAGCTTTTTGCCCAGAAAAGTTCTTTTCCCTGGTCAGATTTGCTTCAGTCAGCATCCCTTCACTCGGAATTAGCTTTGGGTAGTTTTTATTGAAGGTCAGTCCCCTTTTTTCACTCGGAATGGACGCAATTAGGGAAGCTTCCACTCGGAATCACCTCCAACCGAGACTTATTCGATTTTAGCATTGAACCTCCAACATTCAGCCATTTATCACTCGGAATGGCTTTTGACAGGGAACTTTCCACTCGGATTTACCTTCAACAGTGAAGTATTCCACTCGGATTTTCTCCATTCTGAGTAATTCCACTCGGATTTGGTCCTTTCTCAGTCATCCCACTCGGATTTGGTCATTTTGAGTCGGATTTTAACATTCTGAGTCGGATTTTAACATTCTGAGTCAGAATTCAGCATTCTGAGTCAGAATTCAACATAAAAAGAGAGTTCTTTCTACTTTGGGCTTGTTCTTCTTGTTTCTTTATCATTTTATGGTCGTTTTTCTCTTGTTTTTGACCCTTTATTGCCTTGATTTCTGCAAAATAACATACCCAAGTAGAATAGAGTGGAAAGAAAACAAAAATCATAATAAATAAAGGAAATACAGTGGATAATGATAAAAATCCTAAGCAAACTGGGTCTAATTTATTGTACTATAAAGCACTTATCAGTTATTCTAGAATACTTCTGGACAAACACACCATATATCCCCAATCGGTGCCATCCCCACTAGGAATTATACACACGGAGGGGCTGCACTCGGAACGAGTTACTTTGAACTCGGGAATTACCACTTAGAACTCCACTGCCCGGGGTATCATATTGGGAGACCCTTCACTCAGAATTATACGCACTTCCTCACTCGGAAGGTTCTGTCTCGGACATAGCCCACTCGGAATTTCACTCGAAAATTCACTACATCATGAAATTATTTTCTAAAGTTCCCACATCTTAAATTATTTTCAAAACTCCTACTCGGACGAAATTCATCCAGAATCTCCCTTGCTCACCATTCATTCATCTCGCTCGGTCGAGGCACAACCATACCAGTCACTCGCTTGAGCGGAAATCTCACTCGCCTGGGCGAGATTGGTCCAGAGACCATTATACCAATACAAGGGATCCTTGCCTGAGCGAGATCCCTTCTCGCTTGAGCGAGAATATCAACACCCCAAACAAAAATGAAAGTTCAATCAACTCAGCCCTTGAAATTTGCATTCAAAGCCAATTCACTCCTTTCCAACACCTCATAAACAAAATGTAAAGCTTATGCAACTCGTTCTAAGTATTCTCGCTCAGAAGTTCTCATTATAAGTCAAATTTGAACATATCCAACGTTCTTACACATTATAAAAGGCATGTACCACCTGTTCACACATTCATATTTATCGATTTACATTCCGAACATATTATTCATGTTGAATTCAAACTCATCATCATCTCATATACATATATTCATACCTTGCCACAACAAATCCACATATTCTCATGCATCATCCTCAATAATCATCAACTTGCTAATTCAATTAATTCAATACTTACACAGGGCAAGGCAAGCATGAGTATTTAACACATACATCAAATCACTCTCAAATTTACTCATGCAATTTGAATGTTAACTCCTCTCCTACCTTGAGGGAAGAGCCGAACGGTTCCAATGCTCCGAATACTCTATTGCATCACCTGGAATACAATCTACATACCATACGCAAGTATATTCACATAATTAATAACCATCATAATTTTAAATACTTGCTAGCTTATCATAAAGCTCAACCCCAAGTCCTAGACTTGCTAAACACCAAGTTATGTAATTGTGTTAGGCTTCAGGAATTCCTTTCCTAAAGCCAAGATCCTCTAGATCTTAAAGGCTAACTACGCCCAATAACATCATCATCTCATCCATTCCATAACGCAATCCCATATTACATCAATCCTTCAAACATCATCATTATCATCGTCTATTATTATACCTAATGATACCCATTAATCACCACAAATGGTTCTATATCATTTTAAGCAACATTTAATCTTAAACATCATCCATTCACTTTCAATTTAACCTCCTAATTTACAACATATCCATTTTCCCAAATTCAAAAGGCTAGGGTTTTCATCAAAACCCAACAACACTTACCCGTGCTCATTAATCACCACCATTGGCCATTTTTCATCATTAATATCATTCTCCAATATCATTAAACCTACATTCTACTCATATTTCACATTTTCCCCAATTTACTAAAGTTAGGGTTTCACTAAAACCCAACAACACCATAAATGCTCATTTATTTTCCACTCATCCAAGTATTAATTCCATGCATATATAACAACTCACCATTAATGCCATAATAACAACACCCCACCTTAGGGTTTCCTCATATAAAGCTTCTCCCAACAACCCTTATGAAATGAACACTCTCTCAAATACCAAGAACCAAAATCTAAGGCATAAACTCATAAAGAATGGTGACGAACTTACCTCAACCAAGAGTTGGCCATGAGCTCCCAAGGAAGAGAGAGCCACATGAAAATATGAAGAAGAGGGGAGAGAAATTCCAGCCACAAGCTTCTCCTTCAAGCCTTCATGAAAACGAAAATGGTGGAGGAGGGGAAGACTCCACACGGCTTAGGTTTTTGGAGAGAAGAAAAGAGGAAATGGAGAAGAAAGATAAGAGAAGAAGAAGAAGAAGAAGTGTCATTGCCAAATGATGGCAAGAACCCAACGAATATAAGAAGAGAAGAATGGGCTTTTGGGTTTAATTTTTAATTCTCCACTAAAGGTTCATCGTTTTATAACAAATAGGCTCTCAGTTCGGGCTCAATACCATATCCAAAAATTATTCCGAACATAGATTCAGATTCCCAATAATATTCTTAACAGCCCTAACCAGCGGCATCTCAATCGGAGATACTTGGTCCGACACCCATATTCTCTTCGGGTACAATTTTATCTCTTAAAGTCCCAGTAAATTATAATTTTCCAAAATAAATCCCAATTTAATCTTTCCAATATTTTTGGGACACAAATCCACACATATACAATTATTTACTATTTATTCTCATCAATTATTCATTTCTATAAAATTCGGGATGTTACAGTTTTGCTGATGGTTTCTGGTCGCTCCAAGCTTCAATTAGTGTTTTATCTTGGACAGCCTTTGTTGGACATCTGTTAAGTATGTATACTGCAGTATAAACTGCTTCATCCCAGAACGTGTTTGGTAATTCTTTCTCCTTTAACATTGCTCTCGCCATCTCCATTACCGTGTGATTTTTCCTTCCAAATACTCCATTTTGTTGTTGAGTATAGGTGACAGTAAGTTGGCGCTTAATGCCTTCATCCTCACAGAATTTATCAAATTCATGTGAGGTGTAATCTTTACCTTGGTCACTCCTTAATATTTTGATCTCTTTTCCACTTTGTTTCTCGACAAGGGCCTTGAACTTTTTGAATATTCCAAAAACTTCTGATTTGGCTTTGATGAAATAGACCCAAGTCGTTCTAGAGAAGTCATCAATGAAAAGGATAAAGTACCTGTTGTTATGAAGTGATGGTGTTCGCATTGGTCTATAAATATCTGTGTGAATCAGCTCCAATAAGTCTTTTGCTCTCCAAGCTTTCCCAGATGAAAATGGTTATCGATGTTTCTTACCAAGCAAACATCCTTCACAAGCTTCATTATTTTCTTTAAGTCTTGGAAGATCTTTCATCATATTCTTTTGGTATAAAAGCTTTAAGGCATGAATATTAAAGTGGCCAAACCTTCAATGCCAAAGCTTGGAGGTATCAACTTCTACTTCAATGGCAATTTTAGTGCCTTGCTTAAAGCGTATTGGGAAACTTCTGTTACTTTTCTCCATCTTTACTTGGCCAATTTCTATCTTCTTGCTATCATATATTTTGCATATGTCCCCTTGGAAGTGGAGAGAATAACCTTTCTCCATCATTTGACCAATATTTAAGAGATTTTCTTTGAGGTTAGGGACTAGTAAGATGTCGGGAATAAGTTTCGTACCTTTCTTTGTTTCTACCATAACAGTACCTTTCCCTTTTGATTCAACGATAGTACTATTCCCCATTCGAACTTTCACTTTGATGGATTCATCGATATCCTTGAAGATGCTTAGATCTTTGGCCATGTGATTGCTACAGCCACTGTCCAAGTACCAGTTTCCACTTGAATTATTGTTGGAATCTTGAGTAGCATAGAAAAGATGTTAGTCTCGACTATATTCTTCAGCGAAATTTGCTTGATTTTGTTTTTGTTGCGACAATACCTTTCTATATGTCCAAATTTCTGACAATGTTGACATTGTGGCTTTCCACGATACCAACAACCTTCTTCAACATGATTTGTTCTCTTACAAATGCTGCATGGAGAATCGTAACATCCTAAATTTTATATCGATGCTAAATTTCAAGGACGAAATTTCTTTAAGGTGGGGTGGATTGTAACATCCTGAATTTTATAAAAATGATTAAATATGATAAGTAAATATTAAATAATTATGTATAAGTTAATGAGTGTCCCAAAAATATTGAAATAATTAAATTAGGATTTATTATGGATATTTATAATTTATTGAGATTTTAGGAGCTAAAATTTTACCCGGTTAAAATATGGGTGTCGGACCAAGTATCCCTGATTGAGACGTTATTGGTTAGGGCTTATTGGGAATCCGAATATATATTCAAAATAATTTCTAGATATAGTATTGAGCCCGAACTGAGGTCCTATATGTTATAAAATGATAGAGTTTAATGAAGGGAAATGAAATTAAACGCAAAACCCATATTCTTTCCCTATATCTCACATTGCCTTCTTCCTCTAAAAACAAACTATTCTCTTCTTCTTCTATCTTCCTCATTTATCTTTTTCCTCTTCCTTTCAAAACCTAAGAAAGAAAAATGGTGTTCATTCTTCTCCTCTCATTTTTATTGTGCATCAAGCTTAGAGGAGATGATAATGGTGCCTTAGAGCCCTCCTTCTCCCATTCTATTTTTGTGCTCTCTCTCGCTCTCTTGGCAACCACTTTCTTTTCTTGGGTGGAGGTATGTCCCTCACCATTTATGATGAGTTTATACCTTTGGTTATGATTTTAATTATTAGGAGAGTGTAGGTATGCATGGGTTATGGATTAGGAACCAATTTTAGACAAAACCCAAAGGTGAGGTGTGATAAATATGTGTTTTTGTGTTGATGTTGAGGGGTACACGAAAATATGATGTTTGGTGGTGGAAGATGATGGTTATTAATGGTGAATGTTAGATTTTAATGAAACCCTAACTCAAGGAATTAGGGGAAAAAAATAAAGATGTTGTGAGAAATGATTTTAAGTATAAACCCATGATATTTTACAAAAGGGTGTTGTTTATGATGATGGTAGATGGTTATTAATAATAGTTGTTGGGTGATTTTAGAGGAAAACCCTAAGCATGGAAATTAGGGCTTTTGACTTAATTGATAACTAAAGATGATTTATGCCCTTGGAATGAGTTTTGAATGAGTAATATTGATGGTTCATGTTGAGGGATTGTGAAATCAAGGAAATAGAGTAATGGCTCTAAGATTGTTAAGTGTATTAAGGGTATGATATTGTTATGAAGGGCTTGAATAATGAAGAATGATAGTGAAAATGGTAGATGACCATTAATGGTAGAATCAATGAGATATACATATTGGTTGATAAATTGATAGTCCATAATTTATGCCATATGAATTAGTTGATTGATAATGGTTTGAAAAGAGCTAAGAGGCCCATAATGGATTTGAATAAAATAATGGAAAATGGATGGTTTAAGTAATGATAAATGCATTAAGGATGATGAAAGTGATGTTTGTATTTTTATGTTGATGTAGGTTTTGATAATGACACAACAAATGGAGAAATATCAAGAATGTTATCAAGCAATTAATTATGTTTGATATGGAATTTAAAATGGTTGATGTCTAAATTTGATGAACAATTAAGGACATATGTTAAAGGCATTTAAGGAAGCTCAAAACAGGTGAAAATTAATCATCAAAGTGTCTAAGAATCAAAGGAACCAAAGTATATGCAAAAGGGTTCCAAAAAGGGATGAAAAATGCACTAGAATTGATAAATCAGATGCATGAATCAATTCAAGGTAAGTATGAATCGATTCATACGGTTCCAAGTGCCCAAAAATGAAATTTTGCAGGCCTGAATCGATTCAACCAAAGTGTGAATCGATTCACATGGTCACAGGTGCCCAGGAAGTGATTTTGTACATCATGAATCGATTCTTCATTCTTGTGAATCGATTCTTATGTTGAAAAATGCCCAGTAACCTTGATTTAATTGCATGAATCGATTCATATGACAAATGAATCGATTCCTAAGGCTGACAGAACACAAAAACATGCGTAGACTCTAATTCCTCTTCGGTTCACTCAAATTGGAAAGTCCAAGACAATGTTCCATGCTTTGTCTCTCTCCACATGCATGTGTCTTATTGGAAATGTAATTAATTTGAATTTAGACAAACATGCTTCTTGATGCACATGCCATGTTCTTGGAGACACCAAAAGGCTTATTGGAATTGGAATGCCAAGTTGAATGGAGACATGCATGCCTAACATTTCAAGCTCCCAAGGAATTTAATATTGCAAAATCCATGCCATTGGAGCCTATAAATAGAGAAGGAGTTGAAGGAAAAACTTGCACCAAGCATTTGAAGCATTACCATTTGCTTTCTTCCCCCTCCATTCTCTTGCTCTTCTTCTTGCTCTCTTTATTCTTGATTGGCATATTTCTTGAAGTTATTTTTGAGAGTTAATTTGTGGGGAAATTATATTGTGTAATTAACTTGCATATCCTCTCATTTGAAGAGTTATTATCTTGTGTAAGCTTTAACTTGTATATCCACTCTATTAAGAGAGTTTCCTTGTATACTCAAACACCAAACACCTTAGAAGCTTTGGGTTGGGTTTCAACCTTGTAATTGTGAGATTGAGAGATTGGGTGGGGTGCCCTTGTACTTGTGAGGATTGGATTCTTGAGTGTGGGACACTAGGAAGTTGTAATTGCTCAAATTGTATCTCTAATCTACAATAGTGGAAATCCTCTAAGTGGGTTGCTTAGAGGAGAGACGTGCACCGGCGTGGTGGAACTCGTATACATCGGTTTGCAAATCTCTCTTCCCTAAACTCATTTAATTTGTGCATTTAACTTGTTTGCTTAATTCATTGCTTCATTAATTTGACTAAGTGCATGATACATTAAGTTGAAAACTATTTTTGAATAACATTGTTGAACTTGGACTTAAGCAACACCCTTGAATTAATCTTTCTAAAGTCCTATAAATTGCTTTGTAACTAAATTGATTCATTATCTAAACTCTTTAAGTGGTTATTAGTTTGTCTTGTGTATAATTTGTTGTTACTTTCTATCTAGTTTATTATCTTAAATAAACATAGTAACAAAAGAAACAATTTCAAGAGCATTCCAAAGAAAATTTTTAATACTCAATTCACCCCCCCTCTTGAGTAATTGAGGCCACTTGGTTAACAAGTGGTATCAGAGCTTGACTCTTGGTAGATCAAGCTTAACGGCTTCAAGAGAACAAATGGCCTCAACCTCATATAACATGTTTCCTTAGGGTGGTGCTACAAATCGACCTCCCGCTTTCAATGGTGAGGGCTACGCTTTTTGGAAAGCAAGAATGAAAATTTTTGTGCAATCTATTGACTTGAAAGTATGGAATGCTATTGAAAATGGTCCTTTTGTACCTATGCATACTGTTAATGATAAACAAGTTCAAAAACCCATGGATGAGTGGACTAGTGAGGAAGAAAAGAAAGTACAATATAATTACAAAGAAAAAAATCTTATCACTTCAGCCTTAGGTCCCGATGAGTTCTTTAGAATAATTACATGTAATTCTGCTAAGGAAATGTGGGATACCCTTCAAGTAACTCATGAAGGAACTAATGATGTTAAGGATTCAAAAATTAGCACTTTAACTAGCCAATATGAAATTTTTAGAATGAATCCAAATGAATCTATTCTAGAACTTCAAAAGAGATTTACTTTGATCATTAATCATCTTATTACTCTTGGCAAATCTTATACTAACAAGGAGCTCATCCACAAAGTTCTAAAAAGTCTTACTAGGGAATGGCAACCTCTTATTACGGCCATTAAGCAATCTCCCAACATAAATGAAATGTCTCTTGCCACTTTGTTTGGGAAACTACAAGAACAAGAACAAGAGTTGAAAGACTTAAAACAAGCGGAGGAAGAAGAAAAAGTCTCAAAGAAGAAAGGGCTAGCTCTCAAAGCTACCTCAATCATTGAAGAAGATTCCGAGAGTGAAGTTGATGAGGATGAAGAGCTAGGACTATTTGTGAAGCGTTTTGGAAGGCTCATGAGAAACAAAAAATTCCAAAAGAGCTTCTCTTCTAAAGGTAAGAAATTCATTCCTAAAGAAAATTCTACTTCACCTACTTTTTTTGAATGTGGTAAGGAAGGACACTTTAAGATGGATTGTCCAAACCTAAAGAAGAAAAACAAAGACAAAAGAACTAAGAGAAGAGCATATATAGCATGGGATGAAAATGAGATAAGTAGCTCGGATGAATCGGAGAATGAAGAAGCAAACCTTTGTCTCATGGCCAATCACCAAGATGAAGAAGATGAGGTAAACTTTCATGACTTAGATAAGGAAGAATTACTTGATGCCCTTGAAGATTTGTATGATAAATTTACAAAAGTATCTAATAAGCTTAAATTGTCTAGAAAAACAAGTGATACTCTAGAAATGCATCTCATGGAAGTATGCAAAGAAAATGAATGTTTAAAAGAAGAGTTAGAAAATGTCCAAGCATGCTCTAAGAATAAACCTTGTGAATTTGCTAAAAAATGCATTGATCTAGAAACCAAGGTATTAGACTTGAATAGAACATTAGAAAAATTTACAAATGGTAGAGACAACTTAAATGCACTTCTTGGAAAACAACGTTGCATGTTTAACAAAACGGGACTAGGTTATAATCAAGGATCACATGCTCACAAGAAGGATAAACATTACAAAAATTTCTTTGTGCCACCTAGTAAATCATCTACACCATTTGTGAAATGTAATCATTGTGGTCTTAAAGGCCATAACTCTTATAATTGCAATGTTAGAAGATTAGGACCAAAAGTAGTGAGAAAAGTATGGGTTCCTAAGGGAACATTTTCACAAACTAACCTACAAGGACCCAACATAAAATGGGTACCAAGCTCTCTAACTTGAATTGTTTTGTAGGTATGTTTTGAGGAAAGTAACACCCATTGGTACTTGGATAGTGGGTGTTCTAAACATATGACGGGAGATAAAAGTAAATTTATATCACTTACTCCACGAAACAAAGGATTTGTTACTTATGGAGATAACACAAAGGGAAGAATACTTGGAATCGAAAATGTTGGTAAAAATTCTTCCACCTCCATAAATGATGTATTATATGTTGAAGGACTAAAACACAACTTGCTATTAGTCAATTATGTGATAAGGGCTATAAAATTGTTTTTGAATCAAATGGTTGCATAATTGAAAATAAGCTAAACAAGGAGATAAAGTTTGTTGGTCAAAGAATAGATAACATTTACATGATTAATCTAGATTGTCTTGCTGTGCAATGCTTCATAACTAAAGAGGATGAATCATGGCTATGGCATAGAAGAATTGCTCACATTCATGTAGACCATTTAAATAAACTTGTTTCAAAAGATTTAGTTATTGGCTTACCAAAATTGAAATTTGAAAATAAATTTTGTGACGCTTGTCAAAAAGGAAAACAAGTAAAGGTTTCTTTTCAAGCGAAAAATATTGTTTCAACAACTAGACCTTTACAACTTTTACATATGGATTTATTTGGACCTTCAAAAATCAAAAGTTTTGGTGGAAACTATTATGGTCTTGTGATTGTGGATGATTATTCTAGATATACATGGACATTATTTCTTACTCATAAACATGAAGCATATCATGCATTTAAGAAACTTGCCAAAATCATCCAAAATGAACAAAATTTGAAAATAACATCCATTCGAACAGATCATGGGGGAGAATTTGAAAACCAATCTTTTGAAAAGTTTTGTGAAAAGTTTGGCATTGAACATAATTTTTCGACTCCAAGAACTCCACAACAAAATGGAGTAGTTGAAAGGAAAAATTGATCTTTAGTCGAGCTCGCAAGAACTATGTTGAATGAAAATAATATTTCAAAACACTTTTGGGCCGATGCGGTAAATACCACTTGCCATGTGATGAATCGTTGTTTGATAAGGCCTATATTAAAGAAAACCCCCTACGAGCTTTATAGAGGAAGAAAACCAAATATTTCCTATTTTCATATATTTGGATGCAAATGTTTTATGTTGAACAATGGAAAGGAAAATCTCAGCAAATTCGATGCAAAATCTGATGAAGCAATTTTCTTAGGTTATTCATCTACAAGTAAAGCATATAGACTCTTTAACAAATGAACTTATACAATTGAAGAGTCCATACATGTTAAATTTGATGAACTTAACCAAAATCCTCCGAGAAAGGAAATTGATGATTTTGTAGGTACCTTCCAAGAAATGAACTTGGAAGACAAAGAAGAAGCCAACAATGAATGAGGTACAACACAACTTGATAAACAACAAGATTGGGTAACCTTAAAGGACCACCCCTTGGACAAAATCATTGGAGAAATAACCAAAGGGGTAAGTACTCGAAATGCCATTAGAAATGCATGCAATCACTTAGCTTTTGTATCTCAAATTGAACCCAAAAATATTGATGAAGCCATTATTGATGAACATTGGATGTTGGCCATGCAAGAAGAATTAAACCAATTTGAAAGAAATGAAGTTTGGGAACTTGTGCCAAGACCCAATGACCATCAAATAATAGGCACCAAATGGGTTTTTAGAAACAAACTAGATAAAAACGGAATAATAACTAGAAACAAAGCTAGGCTAGTTGCTAAGGGGTATAATCAAGAAGAAGGAATAGACTATGAAGAAACGTATGCTCCTGTAGCTAGGTTAGAAGCCATTAGATTATTATTAGCTTTTGCTTGTTGTATGGATTTTAAACTTTATCAAATGGATGTCAAAAGTGCTTTTTTAAATGGCTATATTCAAGAAGAAGTTTATGTAGATCAACCTCCCAGTTTTGAAAATCATAAATTTCCAAATAATGTTTTCAAATTGAGAAAAGCTTTATACGGTTTGAAACAAGCTCCAAGAGCTTGGTATGAAAGACTTAGCAAATTTCTTTTAGAAAATAATTTCGAAAGAGGAAAGGTTGATACTACACTATTTATAAAGCGTAAAAACCATGACATTCTTTTGGTACAAGTGTATATTGACGACATAATATTTGGCGCTACAAATGAAAGTCTTTGTCAAGAGTTTGCTAAATTCATGCAAAAAGAATTTGAAATGTCCATGATGGGAGAACTCACCTTTTTCCTAGGACTACAAATTAAACAAACAAATGAAGGAACTTTTATTAGTCAAACAAAATATTGTAAAGAATTACTCAAACGATTTGAAATGGATAAGGCAAATGAAATAGCAACACCAATGAGCACATCTTGCTACTTAGATAAAGACGAGAAGGGTAAGGATGTAGAAATAACTAAGTATCGAGGAATGATAGGGTCCTTGCTTTATTTAACTTCTAGTAGACCTGATATTATGTTTGCCGTATGCATGTGTGCTAGATATCAAGCTTGTCCTAAAGAATCACATCTCACCGCTGTAAAAAGAATTTTGAAATATCTTGTGGGTACTCAAAATGTTGGTTTATGGTATCCCAAAGGCGTTGAATGTAATCTTTTAGGATATTCCGATTCTGACTTTACCGGTTGTAAACTTGATAGAAAAAGTACTAGTGGCACATGTCATTTACTTGGTAGCTCCCTTGTTTCTTGGCATAGCAAGAAGCAAGCAAGTGTTGCATTATCGACGGCTGAGGCAGAATATGTAGCCGCCGGTAGTTGTTGTGCTCAAATTCTTTGGATGAGACAACAACTTCTTGACTTTGGTGTTATTTTAAACAAAGTACCTATTAAATGTGACAACACTAGTGCTATAAATATCTCTAAGAATCCGGTCATGCATTCTAGGACCAAACACATTGAAATAAGACATCACTTCATAAGAGACCATGTTTTGAAAGGAGATTGTGTACTTGAATATGTTGAAACTTCAAAATAATTGGCGAACATTTTTACAAAACCCCTTCCAAAAGACCAATTTATAAATATTAGAAGGGAATTAGGAATTTTGGAAATTGATTAAATTGACTTATCTTTTATCACACCTTCTTACACTTTGAACAAAATCTTTTGAAAATCTTTGGCTCAAAGCATTTCACTTACTCCTTTCATAAAATTTTCATTTCTTTGAAAATCGTAACATACCTTGTGATACATAAGTCAATCTTCTCATTAAAATGACAATCACATTTTCAATAATCATCTCAATACTCCACAAATCACTTATCTTATTTGAGACCCCATGAAGTCCCCATTTATTTAAACATATTTTGACACAAAGATAATCTCCTATATACCACATGGATCTCAAAAATAAATGGCAAATGACCTTTGATTTTCTTGACTCTCTTGTGCAACAAAATCATTGGCAACTTGCAAAATCTAAATCCTTGTATAAATCCCTCACAAAACACCCATCTAGTAATATGACTCTTTAAACTTGCATAAAAAGAGCTAGATGAATCAATTCATACTTAGATAAGTCAATTCCCATGAGACATTGTGTGCCTACATGCTTTGAATGGATTCGTGATATATGTTGCATTGACATCTTACTTCAAAATGTATGCATCTACCTTTAAGTGGTATATAATAAGGAAGTCTTTTTGATGATGCCAAAGGGGGAGAGAAACACATACATTTAAAGGGGGAGAGAAATATATAAGTAAGGGAGAGTATGTAAATCATTGTGTGTATCCATTGCATAAGAAAGGGGGAGATGATTAAGAGGGAAAGAATATATATTAAGGGGGAGAGACCTTATTAAGGGGGAGAGACCGTTTACCTTAAATATTCTCTTGATAACTTGTGCCTATGAAGTCATAAAAATGTGGTATCAAATTTTATGTGATAGGGCGAGTCGTTCTTGCAATATATTTGAATTATTGTGACACTAACATCCCAAGAGACAAACATTTGTTGTCATCATCAAAAAGGGGGAGAATGTATTTTTATGTTGATGTAGGTTTTGATAATGACACAACAAATGGAGAAATATCAAGAATGTTATCAAGCAATTAATTATGTTTGATATGGAATTTAAAATGGTTGATGTCTAAATTTGATGAACAATCAAGGACATATGTTAAAGGCATTTAAATAAGCTCAAAACAGGTAAAAATTGATCATCAAAGTGTCTAAGAATCAAAGGAACCAAAGTATATGCAAAAGGGTTCCAAAAAGGGATGAAAAATGCACTAGAATTGATAAATCAGATGCATGAATCGATTCAAGGTAAGTATGAATCGATTCATACGGTTCCAAGTGCCCAGAAATGAAATTTTGCAGGCCTGAATCGATTCAACCAAAGTGTGAATCGATTCACACGGTCACAGGTACCCAGGAAGTGATTTTGTACATCATGAATCGGTTCTTCCTTCTTGTGAATCGATTCTTACGTTGAAAAATGCCCAGTAACCTTGATTTAATTGTATGAATCGATTCGTATGACAAATGAATCGATTCCTAAGGCTGACAGAACACAAAAACATGCCCAGACTCCAATTCCTCTTCGGTTCACTCAAATTGGAAAGTCCAAGACAATGTTCCATGCTTTGTCTCTCTCCACATGCATGTGTCTTATTGGAAATGCAATTAATTTGAATTTAGACAAACATGCTTCTTAATGCACATGCCATGTTCTTGGAGACACCAAAAGGCTTATTGGAATTGGAATGCCAAGTTGAATGGAGACATGCATGCCTAACATTTCAAGCTCCCAAGGAATTTAATATTGCAAAATCCATGCCATTGGAGCCTATAAATAGAGAAGGAGTTGAAGGCAAAACTTGCACCAAGCATTTGAAGCATTACCATTTGCTTTTTTCCCCCTCCATTCTCTTGCTCTTCTTCTTACTCTCTTTATTCTTGATTGGCATATTTCTTGAAGTTATTTTTGAGAGTTAATTTGTGGGGAAATTATATTGTGTACTTAACTTGCATATCCTCTCATTTGAAGAGTTATTATCTTGTGTAAGCTTTAACTTGTATATCCACTCTATTGAGAGAGTTTCCTTGTATACTCAAACACTAAACACCTTAGAAGCTTTGGGTTGGGTTTCAACCTTGTAATTGTGAGATTGAGAGATTGGGTGGGGTGCCCTTGTACTTGTGAGGATTGGATTCTTGAGTTTGGGACACTAGGAAGTCGCAATTGCTCAAAGTGTATCTCTAATCTACAATAGTGGAAATCCTCTAAGTGGGTTGCTTAGAGGCGAGACGTACACCGGCGTGATGGAACTCGTATACATCGGTTTGCAAATCTCTCTTCCCTAAACTCATTTAATTTGTGCACTTAACTTGTTTGCTTAATTCATTGCTTCATTAATTTGACTAAGTGCATGATACATTAAGTTGAAAACTATTTTTGAATAACATTGTTGAACTTGGACTTAAGCAACACCCTTGAATTAATCTTTCTAAAGTTCTATAAATTGCTTTGTAACTAAATTGATTCATTATCTAAACTCTTTAAGTGGTTATTAGTTTGTCTTGTGTATAATTTGTTGTTACTTGCTATCTAGTTTATTATCTTAAATAAACATAGTAACAAAAGAAACAATTTCAAGAGCATTCCAAAGAAAATTTTTAATACTCAATTCACCCCCCCACTTGAGTAATTGAGGCCAAATGTTGTTGTTGGGTATGATTGGCCTTTAAGATTTAGAGAATCATGGTTTTGGGAAAGGAATTCCCAAAGCCTAACAAAAGTATATGAATAGGTGTTTTAACAAGTCTAGGACTTGGTATTGAACATTAAGAATTATTGTCAACCACTTAGAATAGTGATAAATGCCTTGTGATGGCTTATGATTGAATGAATACATATATGTGCGTTGTGTAGATTACGTTTCGGATGATGGTGCAGATGATCAGAGCATTCAGATTTCGTCTCTTCTCTCGAGGTAGGGGAGAAGTTTACATTCAAATTGCATGAGTAGAATGATAGTGATTATTGTATGTGATTAGTACTCATGTTTGCCTTGCCATGTAGATATTGAAATAATGTGAATGGCAATCTGTAATTATTGAGGATGGTATATAAGAACATGTGATGATTGTTATGGAAATATACATAAATATATGTGTGAAGATGATAAGTTTAATTTTAACATGATTAATAAATTAGAATGAATATTATTGAGTATGAAGATTTGGGACAAGTTTTAAATGCCTAATATGATGTATGTGTTATATTAATTTTGATCAATTTTGCTTGGGGTGAGTTTTGGCATGTTGAATTGTGAATTTCCTATGCTTTCTGTGCATGGTCTGGTATTCTCGCTCAAGCGAGATAGATTCTCACTCAAGCGAGAATCCCCTATGTTGGTTACATGGCCTCTGGCCTGAACTCACTCAAGCGAGTGAGTATCTCGCTCGAGCGAGACGCGTATAACATGGAAAAGTTGGCTACTGGAGGATACTCGCTCAAGTGGGAGTGGCCGCGCTTCAGCGAGCGTGATATAGATGGGGTTCTGGATGGACCTCACTTGGGCGAATGACAAAATTGGTAGAGTTTCGACCGAGCGAGCGAGCATGAATGAGGCACTGGTGGAATCTCGCTCAAGCGAGAATGGCTCGTTCAAGCGAGATTGGCACCTGATGTTTCCCCTCTTCTTCGCTCAAGCGCGCATGCGTGATGAGAGCTTCTGTGGGAATCTCGCTCAGGTGAGTAGGGGTCTCGCTTGGGCGAGTGACCCTGATGGAAATTTTCTTTTCTTTTCTTCAGTTTGCTAGTGATGGGCCCCATTCCAATTATGGAAAAAAAATAATGAAATTTATATATTTAGGGGCATATAATGGTTATGTAATATTGAGAAAATGCAATGATGGGATTTTATTTCATTTTTGATTTTAATGGTATTGAACCCTATTCTTTTAGGGATAATTAAGGAGATGTATATGGGGTATATAGTGATGATATAACATGGTGGTGTTGATATGGATTAAAACATTAGGATAATTCGTCCATGCTCATAATATGTAATGAAAAACATAAACGTTACCACCTAGAATGGAATATAAAAGAATGATAATGAGACTTTGATGATGGGGATATGAGGTATATCCTTGGATGATTCTGAAACCAATGAGAGGATAATTGAATGCCATAGTATGTGCTATAAATTGATAGATTAGAGAAAAATATGATACTGAATGATGATAGGTGATGATGTTGATCATTCCCTTGTATAAGAGGATGAATAATATTACAAAAATCCTCAAATTGATTATGTAGGGATAATGATGAAAGTTTAATGTATGATAATTATGTTGTGATGCCATTGTGGCTGATTGCAAGTATAGACTTGCCTGTATGATATGAAATATGTATATGGGATATGTTGAGATGTATGCCAAGTATGTGAATATAATTCCTTGAGGGGCTTTGTATATAATTGTATATTATTGATTGAAAATGTTAAATTAAAATATATCCCTAAGTGAGAGGGTGAGATACCCTTATGAGGTTGATTGACATATGCATTATTGCATTTTGCATTCATGGCATGACATAACATTGAAATATGGTTGCGATCATAATGATTAAAGATCCTATGGGATTCTATGAAGGGAGTACCCCTTGTGAGGCGGGAAACCAACTTGATGATGATATGATATTGAGCCGGTGGTTGCGATCACCTGGTTGTTGAAATGAAAAAGGGCTTGCGAGTTCCTGTGAGCCCGTGGTTGCGATCGCGAGGCGACCCCTTACGAGACGGGAAACCAATATGAATTATTGAACGTGGTTGTGATCACGAGAAAGCACCTTCCGAGGCTGCTAGAGGGAGTACTCCTTGCGAGGCGGGAAACCCATGTGTCGCAACCTGGATCGCGACGGCGCGGCGTGTGACGTCCCGAATAATTTTCCGAATAAATTTTTCGCGTTTTTTAAAAGATCATTTTAAAGTTCATGAATTAAAATCAGAGTTCACATAAAAGTCGATAATAGCGGAATATTATCATGCATACTAGTCGTGAATAATAAAATTCAAGGAATAATTACGTAGCGGAAACGATTTTAAAAATAACAGTACATAACACGTTGTATTTATTACAAATCATAAAATTATAATAAATTTGAAATCCAAGCAATAAATCACATAGGCATCAACCATAGCATCACTCTTCATTCTGGGTGGCATTCACTGTAAAAATTAATGTAAGAGTGAGACAGAATATAGAATAAATATAAAATATATAGAATTGCACAAACACAATCAATAATACATAATGATATGCTGAATATGCCAAACAAGTTCATTTAATAAGTCTTTAATTAGTCAAATGATGTCATGCTGGATCCATTTGGTTTGGTGGGAATACTGCAGTAAAAGGTCTCATAGAGACACCGGTAGGAATTTATACAGTCATGGATCCCTACAGCCCCATGACCAACACATCGGTAGGAATTTATACAGTCACGGATCCCTACAGCCCCATGACCAACACATCGGTAGGAATTTATACAGTCATGGATCCTTACAGCCCCATGACCCTCATAACAAAAATAGGGCTTTAACTCATCATAGAGTAACCCCCCCACCAGGGTAGGCAATCATGGAACCCCTAAAATTCCATGGTGCGTCCAAATGCTTATGATGCATAAATGCCTTTAATTCTTTTATGTCTATTTAACATACCATGATATCAACATTTCCAAAACCACTTGGAAAAACCACGAGTCCTCAAAGGACACATCACATATAATAATTTTCAGAATCATGGATTTACTGTTTCAACCACATGTAACAATAACCACAAGGCATTCATGTATATATATAAATTTAATCATTCATAATTATCTACCACCAAAATATACAACTGTATGATACTCATTAGACACTCAACAACATCAATAATAATTCATAATCACTCAAGAGTTTAATAATAAATTGTTACCCTTAGAGAAAATATCCGTTTCATTCATAATAACCATTATAAGTAAGTTTCAGCGTTTCAAACAGCAACATATTCTAGTACATCAGCCATAACTTGAACAAATCAAATCCGTTTTAGGTGATTCCACTTTCTATAGCTCAATAATATAATTATCTACAACTTTCATGCAGAACACAAATTCAAAATCCAAACGGAAATACCCCTTATTCACGAAATACCACACTACCTCAAGGTGAGTTTTCAAAACGTACATATATTAGTAATTTGAACGTTTATGGGGCTACAAATATGATTTTGGCATGAAACCAGTTCTAAATTATTCTTAACACAAATATCTACAACTTTCATGAAGGCACCAACCACTAATTCTCACCACAAAATTCCCAGTTGTAAAAATAACATTAGGATTTCAGATTAACAGAATTACAGCTTGTACATACTTCAGTATTTTAGGCATAACTCGAGCTACAAAAATCCTTTTGACTTGAAACCACTTTCTATAGATCCATAACATAAATATATACAACTTTTATGCAGACATCAAAGTCTAAAAATGTATGTATAATTCCCAGAATATTCATATATGCACAAAACACCAGATAAGTATTTCAATCGGACATGCTGTAGTATTTTGATCATAACTCATGCTATACATATCCAATTCAGTCGGTTCAGGTCTCAAAATTCATATAAGAAGAAGATCTACAACTTTGATGAAGTCACCAATCACTAATTCTCACCATAAAATTCCCAGTTTTAAAAATAAAATTCATATCTCAAGTTAACAGATTTACAGCTTGAACATACTTCAGTATTTTAGGTATAACTCGAACTACAAAAAATCATTTTGACATGAAACCACTTTCTACAGATCCATAACACATATATCTACAACTTTCATGAAGACATCAAAGGCTGATTGTACATGTATAAGTCCTAGAATTTTAATATATACACAAAACATAGGATAAATATTCCACACGGACATGTTGTAGTATTTTGGCTATAACTTTTACTATACATATTCAAATTAATTGATTCAGGTCTCAAATTTCAGATAACAAAAAGATCTACAACTTTCATGAAGAAGTCAGAATCAAATTCACACGTTTTCAATTTCAAAACTGAGCAACAATATACGAAACTAAAACTAGAATCCTAGAACAGCATACAATTCTACCCATTCCATAGTTATTCACAACCCTGTCCCCTCTTACTTGGTTTGCTGACTGAAAAATGGTCTCCTTGCTGTCCTTGCTCCTGTTCGAAGGTGTATTGAGGAAGAAGAGTAAAAGAGAGGTAGAAGATTCACTATCTTTTTTTTTTGTTTCTAAGAGTTTCAGAAGGGATAGTGCTTTGTTTAATAATGCAAGGCAGTGGGAGACAAGCTCCTTGTGAGTGGATCGTAATGGGCTGCTAGTGGGTTGATTAGTGGAGATAATGGAGGTTTAATTAATAAAGTGGCTATCTTAGTGACCAAGCAAAATCCTCTCTCGCTTGAGCGAGTGCCATATATAACACTGGCAGAAGGGAGTTTCGCTCAAGCGTTTCCGACTCGCTTGAGTGAGTCATACTGTCTTCGCTTGGGCGAAATGAAAAATAGAGTATCAGGGCCGAGCGCGCTTGAGCGCAGTATGCTCGCCTGGGCGAAGTAGAGAAAAGGCTAATTGAAAGGAGAAATTATGCATCAGGGGGTCCATCTCGCTCAAGCGAATTCCGACTCGCTTGAGCGAGACACACAAGTCTCACCTATGCCTCTCTTCAGTCGCTTAAGCGAGGAATTCATTCGCTTAAGCGAAATCCAACCAGAGGTCGTCATTCCCCAAAACCGATCCTTCATCCACTCGGTTTCCACTTAACAACTTAATCCAGACCAACTCAAAGCTCTCAGATTCCCACTCGGCAGAACCTCCTGAAACTGAGTCAGCTCTCAATCAGTTTCTTACTCGGAAGTTTCAAACCAAATTATTCCTAAGCTGACTCACACTTATATAGTCTATCACTCGGCTATTTATTCTAATTCCGAGTCATCACAAGCAGTCTTTCACTCAATTAAATCTTTCCAGACCGATCCCACACTCTTTGGTTTGTCACTCGGCAGATTACTACAAACCGACTCATTCTACTCGATTGTGCACTCGGTAAAATCTATTAAAACCGATTCCCAACACCCAGATTTCTACTCGGTAGAATAATCCTTACTGATCATCATTCACTCAGCATTTCACTTCCAGAACTGATTCAACATCAGATCGGCCATCACTCGGCAATTCCTTTCCTTACCGACTCATCTCTTAATTGATTACTCACTCGGTATGTCATCCCAAAACCGACTCCTCATCAGGTTGATCTTCACTCGGTTATATCATTTGCAAAACCAACTATTCTTCATTCCAAAACCAATTATTCTTCATTTTTACCGCACTCCACTCTCAAGTTCCACTCGGAATTACTCTGCCCTTTCATCACTAGGAGGAATTCACTAAGCCATCTCACTCGGACTTATTCAAATCTTATCTACTCGGAATATATAACTTCATTCACTCGGAAGAGGACTCCTAGAACACCTCAATCAGAACCATCACAATCATTCTCCCTTCGGGAGAGGTTCATTCAGGATTTTCCATTCGGGAATAATTAGACCTATCATTACTCGGAGAGTTCTCACAATGACTCGGAATTCTCTCCAAACACATTTTTCTCGGAATCCTTTTAAGCCTTCATCACTCGAAAAAAGGCCCAATGGCTATGTTCTCACTCGGAACGGTCCACAACAACATTCCACTCGAAAAGTCCTGTCTCAGACATATCTCATTCAGGATTTCACTCGGAAATTCACCCTTCACTCGAAATTTCTCTTGGTCACTTGGAGTAGAGTCTCTTCCTTACTCGGACAGTCCTTTCTAAGGCATGCTTCACTCGGAAATTGGATAATATTAATAATGACCTAGATTAAAAATAATTACACATGAGATTGAAATTTTTGGGATGTTACATGGCGAGGAAGAAAAACTAGTATGAAAGAGGGAGTCGCCACCAACGTTTTTATCCATAGGAAAAACATTGGGAAAAAACTAAGTTCAGAAAAAACTTTGGTTTAAAAATGAGATTCAAGTTCGGGAGTCGGTTACGAGTAGGGAAGGTATTAGCACCCTACATCGCCTGTCAAAAATAGTACCTAGATTGAAAACGCGCAACATAAATAGCCTTACAAAAGATGTTTTATTTCTTCCCTTTTATTGTTGTACTTTGCATAAAAATAGAAGGAAATGGAAGGAACAAACTGAACAAACGTGGAGTGTAGGTTAACAAGACGTCGTGTCTAAATTAACCTCGGCTTTGATATAAAAACAGAGAAAGGGAGGGATGCTAACAAGACGTCGCGTCTAAATTAGTCATCCTTTAATGACATATGGGGTTAGAAACGGGAAGGGGATAAACGGGATGTCTCATCGCAAGTATCCCGTTCCTTATGGGAAAATCAATAAGACATCATGTCTAAATTGATTTTCATGGAATTTAATCAAGACACGGGGTCAGAGATTGGGAAGGGGATAAGCGGGACGTCTCGTCCCAAGTATCTCGTTCCTTATGGGAAAATCAACAAGACGTCACGTTTAAATTGATTTTCATGGAATTTAATCAAAACACGGGGTCAAAGATGGGAAGGGGATAAGCGGGACGTCTCGTCCCAAGTATCCCGTTCCTTATGGGAAAATCAACAAGACGTCACGTCTAAATTGATTTTCATGGGCTTGATAAAAGGGCGGTTACAAAGAAAACATAAAGAAAATAAAATAGGAATGAAATGGGAAAGGTGGGGATTAAAAAGAGATGGGCCCGACAGGATTTAAAGTCCTGCTCCTACGTATTCTTGAGTTACCAAGAAATCAGGGTTACGTAGTTCTTTGGTGATGTTTTTTTTAGGAAGAGGCTAAAAGATTAATGGTGGATGATGTTTTTTTTTTTGCTAGTCTGAACGTGAAACACTTTTTTTTTGTTATTTATTTATTACGAACCTAGGAAGGGTTAAAAAAGAAAAGAAAAGAAAAGAACAGAAATTTATTTAAGTGAAAAAATAGAAAAACCGAGTAAAAATGGAAAAAACCGAGTAAAAAATAGAAAACCGAGTGAAAAATGAAAATACCAAGTAAAAAATGAAAATACCAAGTGAAAAATAAAAATACCGAGTGAAAGTTGGGAGACCGAGTGATGGAGCAGGAGAGCTGAACTCCGGTGTGACGAGAGAACAGGATGCTGAACAGTGAGGTGTGAAGGGATGATGTGCTGGACGGTGTGAAGGATTTATGAGGAACTTGGGTAGTGTTAGAGGGAGAGAGAAGGGTGCTGGACAGTATAGAGAGGGGCTGTACCGAGTGAAGAGAGGGACGGTGTTGGTGAGGAGAGGGAAGGGTGCTGGTGAGGAGAGGGAAGAGTGCTGGTGAGTGAAGAGAGGGATGGTGTTGGTGAGGAGAGGGAAGGGTGTTGGTGAGTGAAGAGAGGGACAGAGTTTCTTCTCCCAATGATTGCTCTAGCGCCCTTCAAAATTCCCAACCCTTATGCATTTATAGGGGTTTCTGAGTGCTAGGCCAGCTCAGCTTCCACTCTGAGTGGAGGCAGCCTGGTAGTGGGGGACAGCGGCTGGTGGAGATTTTTAATTTCTCTACTTCCGCCCCCTGTCTGCCACCCTCAAGATTCCTGGATCCACTTGGGTGGTGGAATCCAAGTCAGCACGGGCGAACAGGGGGAGTAGGGGTCGGTTTTCTACTTCTGACTCAGATTTAGTGCCTCAGTCGGTATACACCCATAGTGGGAAATAATCCGAGTGGAAAAGGTGCCTTTTAAGCACAAGACCGAGTGGAAAAT
Organism: Clitoria ternatea; assembly: GCA_037962975.1. Classification (NCBI taxonomy): domain Eukaryota; kingdom Viridiplantae; phylum Streptophyta; class Magnoliopsida; order Fabales; family Fabaceae; genus Clitoria; species Clitoria ternatea. The sequence continues at coordinate 113,588,238 of CM075671.1, forward strand.
GTGCAAAAAACTGAGTGAAAGCTTTGCTCGGTTTTGCTTGTTGGTCGGTGTGAGGTTGCTGTGAGGAGCTGGGACGAGCAAAACAACTCAGGTTGACATATTCAACCGGAACCGAGTGAAGAATGACTTGGAACCGACTCAGAAATTGTTGGAGGATAACTCAGAAATGGGTGAAATGTGACTTGGAAATGGGCAAAAGGCTGACTCAGAATTGGGTGAAAAGGCTGACTCAGAATTAGGTGAAGGCTGACTCGGAATTGGGTGAAAATGGCTCAGAAATGGGTGGAAAGTGACTTGGAAATTGGTAAAAATGGCTCGGAATTGACTAAGAAGGGTGACTCGGAATTGTGTAAAACAATGGCTCGAAAATGGTGGAAAGTGACTCGGAAATGGGTAAAAATGGCTCGGAAATTGAGTGAAAGGATTCACTCGGTGCTGACTAAGAGCGAGTCACTCGGTGTGGATTGAGAGAGGACTCACTCGGTATCAGAAGTGTTTTGATCAGATTTTGTCTATGCAAGAAGCATTCACTCGGAATTTGCTTCAGTCGGAGGTGTCTTGCTCGGATCTTATCTCTGGTTGGCTTTGTTTTAAAAATATGACCACTCGGTGTATTCACTCGGAGTTGGCTTTGTTTTCAATCAGAACTTAGAACTGGGATATTTTCACTTGGAAACGAACTTCTTTCCACTCAGAAATTGGAATTTGACAATTTGACAACTCAGATTTCTCTACAACTGAGTGATACTCACTCGGATCTTATTACTGCTTCAGTATTGACTCGGAACTGACCTTGGGAGTCGGTCTAATCTTCCAATCAGAATGGAACTTGGACTTTTTCACTCGGAAACGGCCTTCTTCTCACTCAGAAATTAGGAACTTGGACATTTCCACTAGGAAACGGCCTTCTTCTCACTCAGAAATTGAATTTTGACAATTTGACAACTCAGATTTCTCTCCAATTAAGGGATACTCACTCGGATCTTGTTACTGCTTCAGTATTGACTCGGAACTGACCTTAATCGGAGGTGCTCTGCTCGGATCTTGTCACTTCTTGAAGCATTGACTCAGAATTTCTATGCCCAGGAAAAGACACCTGTCCCCAAATTAGACTTGCTGCTCCAATCGGTAATCCTTCACTCGGTATTTGTTCACAATCGGTCCCTTTGACTCGGATGGTCAATCAATCCCTCGGAATCCTTCACTTGGACAAGTCTTAGTCAGATTCAGGGCTCAGGAGTAGTTCATTTGCGCATCGGAACTTGGATATATTCACTCGGAGGTGCTCTCTTTTCTATCAGAACTTGCCACCTTTTCTCTCAGAATTTGGCACATGAGAATATGACCACTCGGATATATTCACTCGGAGTTGGTTTTGATCAGGAATTTGTACTTGGATTTACCTCAAGGCAATATTCCACTTGGCAATGCTTCACTTCGAGTCATTCTACTTGGATTTGATCAATTTTGAGTCATTCCACTTGGATTTTTGTCCAACAAGGCTATATTTCACTCGGCAATGCTTCACTTCGAGTCATTCTACTCGGATTTGATCAATTTTAAGTCATTCTACTCAGATTTTTGTCCAACAGGGCTATATTTCACTCGGAAATGCTTCAATCAGAGTTATCCTGCTCGGACTTGATCATTTTTGAGTCATTCCACTCGGATTTTTACCATTCTGATTCAGAATTCAGTATAAAAGAAGATTCGTTCCACTTAGACCGGACCAAAAGAGGTGTTCACAGATGCCCCTCTTTACTTCTTTTTCACAAAAGAAACATGAAGCTTCTGTGTTTCTGAAGTGAAAAGGATGTAAAGATATGAACACTGATGTAGGGGCCAAGTGGGACCTCTTGATCGGTATGGCGTCTGACGGTGCTGGCAATCACGAGTCAATGTGACCTTTTTTTCTTTAAAGACGAGCATTTCCCACTTCTGTCTCTCTCTTTTCTTTTTTCTTTTTTCTTTTTTTGTTTTTTTTTTTGGTTTTTTTTTTTGGTTTTTTTTTGGTTTTTTTTGTGTTTTTTTTTTGTGTTCTGAATTGAAGGGAAAAATTATCTTTCAATTAACAGGGGGTGAGAAAATTGGGGTTGACCCCCGGTAGACTGGAAGGTAGAGGTTGCCTTGTTAGGCGAATGGGAAAGTAAAGGGTGCCTGAATAGGCGATTGGAAAGTAAAGGGTGCCTGAACAGGCGAATAGAAAGTAAAGGGTGCCTGAATAGGCGAATGGAAAGTAAAGGGTGTTTGAATAGGCGACTGGAAAGTAAAGGGTGCCTGAATAGGCGACTGGAAAGTAAAGGGTGCCTGAATAGGCGAATGGAGAGTAAAGGGTGCCTGAATAGGCGAATGAAAGTAAAGGGTGCCCGAATAGGCGAATGGAAAGTAAAGGGTGCTTGAATAGGCGAATGGAAAGTAAAGGGTGCCTGAATAGGCGACTGGAAAGTAAAGGGTGCCTGAATAGGCGACTGGAAAGTAAAGGGTGCCTGAATAGGCGACTGGAAGGTAAAAGGGTGCCTGAATAGGCGACTGGAAAGTAAAGGGTGCCTGAATAGGCGAATGGAAAGTAAAGGGTGCCTGAATAGGCGAATGGAAATGTAAAGGGTGCCTGAATAGGCAAATGGAAATGCAGAGATTGGAGGAGCTAACAGGACATCTCGTCCAAATTAACCCACTGGACTTAAAGGCTCTTGGCGATGCCTCAGTTTGACATGACTGAAGGAATCTTGGGGAATTTCCTCCTTGAATGAAAAAGAGTGAACCTGAGGTGATGCCCCAGTTTGACATATTTTGAAGGAACCTTGGGGAATTACCCCTTGACTAGAACAGAAGAAATCTGGGGAGATGCCCGAGTTTGAGGTGATTTGAAGGTTGTTGGGGAACTACCCCTTGAATGAACAAAAGAAATCTGGGGAGATGCCCCAGTTTGAGTTGTTTAGGAAATGTATTTCTACTAGGGAAGGATTGATGGTTCGGGGTGCTACCTCTTTGGGTGAAAGAGAATGAACCTGGGGTGATGCCCCAGTTTGATTTGTCTGGGAAGTGTAGTTCCACTGGAGAAGGATTGATGGCTCGAGCATCACCCCTTGATTGGGAAGGGAAAATCTGGGGTCCACCTGGTATGTGTGGATTTACTGAGAGAAATGTGTTAGGCCCTTTGGGGAGAGTTCTTCTAAGCCTGATTAGAAACAGTTCTTACTAGTGGGAGAAGATGATCTGAATTGTAGGCTCACTAGGGAGAGTTTGGTGATTCTACTGGGGAAAGTTTTGCTGGAAACTATCCTTGGGCTTAGGAAGGAGATACGCTTGACTATCAGAATGTATTAGGTAGAATCCTTGGAAGGGAGTTTGAAAAAAGTGTCAGCTTTGGCAGTTGAGGAAAAGACTTCGAGAGGTGCCAACTTTGGCGATTTGGAAGGGATTCTGAAGAGTGTCAACTTTGGGGGTTGAAGAAGAGATTTTTTGAAAAATGCCAATTTTGGTGATTTGGGGAAAGAATTCTGAGAAGTGCCAACTTTGGCGATTAAGGAGAAGACTTTGAGAGGTGCCAGCTTTGGCGATTTGAGGAAGGAGTTCTGAGAAGTGCCAACTTTGGCGATTAAGGAGAAGACTTTAAGAATTGCCAACTTTGGCGACTTGAGGAAGGAGTTCTAAGAAGTGCCAACTTTGGCGATTAAGGAGAAGACTTGAAAGATTTTAGTTTTGGCAGCTGCGGTTCCATTGAGGAAAAGGACTTGATTGAGGCGTCAATGCTCGACATGACTGTCCGTTGTAATAACCTACAGAAAAAAGGGTAAGTAGTGAAAAGATACATTCAAAAACTGGGTAGGTCCTGTGAAACCACGGCCCTTAGGATAACTCATGGAGAGAGGAGAATCAAAGAGGCGATTATAGCTTTGAAGCGCGTGCCTGGCTGAGTCTTTGTGATGATTGTCTAAGACGAGGTCAAGTAGTGGGAGCGTCTTGTCCCTTACGACTTTAAATGTTCACCATTCTTTCATTTTATTTTTATAAAAACATAATGTTTTATCAGATCAATGCAATTCATAACACGTATCGAAAAAGGATAAATTTTATTCATGTATATCAAACAGAATACAGAGAATGGTCAAAGGGGAAAATAGATGGGATGGAATGAAGTTACATAGGACAGGTCAAGGCCAGGAGAAACAGGGAAGGTTCAAGGATCCTCCAATGAATTCCTGAGACTAGTGAGAACCTTAATCCCACGTCACGACCTCAAGTACATCGTTCAACTCTACCTTTGAGAGGGTAGTTTAACCATGGTCCACATGCCTCAGTTTGCACGTTTTGCATTGAGAACTTTAGTTACTCTGCCGAAATCTTGACCCTAATTTTTACCTGAGCCGCCTTCTCAGGTTTTCAACTCACCGGGTTGCTCTAACTTTTGCCTAGGCTGCCCTTTCAGGTTTTCAGCCTAGCGAGCTTTTCATGTGTTTTTCTCTTCTTGTTCATTTTTGGTTGCATCCTTTACAGTAAAAGGTTGAAACTGATTACACTCCAGTTGAGTCTGCCCAGCCTTTCCAAATTTAGTTTGATCCTTTGGGGAACTGATGTCACTTCAAATAAGAGACTTCACTCCTATGCCATGTACCCAAGGAAATATTGGTGAGTCTTTTGGCATCAATGAGAGGGAATTACTTTTGAATCATCATTTTGGCCTTTATTCTCTTTTTTCTTTTCTTCTTTTTTTCATTTTCCATTTCTTTTTGTTTGCCCTCCTTTTTTTGTTTTTTTTTTTGTTTTTTTTGTTTTTTTTTTTGTCCCCTTAATGACGCAACGACTCAATCTGACAGACTATTTCCTTGGCTACATGGGCATGAGGAATGGCTCACCCTTTAAGGTTGAGGTGTTAATGATGACAAGAATGCAAGTTCTTGGCCTAACGACATTTGTTCCCCTTATACAGAAAATGACAGCTTGCTCGAGGATCTGGATGTAACCAACTTGCCCCACTTGGCACGTGCATTGGACTTCAAGCTTGATTCTATTTTTCTCCTTCACAAATATTTTCATGATGCGAAATGCATTCTTTTTATCATTTGATCCTTGGATATCTTATGTGTTTCCAGTCTCATAATATTTATTCACAAGCTCTTGGATCCCGTCAACCATTCAAACGTTGTAAGTTATTCATTCTTATTCTAGAAAATATATCGGTTATATCTTGGCTAAATAATACTTTGTTTAAAGAGTAAAATAATATATTCCTTATTTCATTACTCGTAATTAAAACAATAATAATATCTATAACAATAATAATAGTTAATAATAATAATAAGAATAACAATAATAATGATAATAATAATAGAAATAAGAACAATAATGATAATTGTAACGTCCCAATAATTTAAAAAAAGATTAAAGAAGAGTTTCTGAATGAAAATCCGAATGAAAAATGTCAAAAACCAGGCTTTCCGAGTAAAAAGAGTTGTTTCCGAGTGAAAATGTGTTTTCCGAGTAAAATAAGTTGTTTCCGAGTGAAAATGTTGAAAACCAGATTTTTCCGAGTAAAATGAGTTTGATTCCAAGTGAAAATGAGTTTTCCGTGTGAATTAACCATGATTCCGAGTGGAATCAAACTAAGAAGAGTTTTCTGAGTGAAAATAACTATGTTTCCGTGTGAAATCACTGAAAGGAGTTTTCTGAGTGAAAATAACTATGTTTCCGTGTGAAATCACTGAAAAGAGTTTTCTGAGTGAAGTTAAAATGTTTTCCAAATGAAATATGTTTGAGGAAGAGTTTTCCGAGTAAAATATTTGATTCCGAATAAAATCAAACTGAGAAGATGCTTTCCGAGTGAAAGCAGACTGGGAAAAGTTTTCTGAGTGAAATAAGATGTTTTCCGAGTGAAATCAGTCTAAGAAGCGTTTTCTGAGTGAAATAATGAAGATACCGAGAAGAATAAACATCCAAGTAGTCCTTTCAAGCAGAATGATCGGATCGGTTTATGTATAAGTAAAGTTATGTATTTGTATATCTTAGATGATCCGGTCGGTTTGATAAAAACTGAGCTTGTTATTATAGAATCCGACTTCTGTTTATAATTCTTCACTGGAATTCACATAGACACCCATGATTCTTAGTATTTTCATAGTCCAATACAGTTCATATCTATTCATAATTCAACACTGAGTATATCCACTTAGCAGCAAATATATATATACAAATAGTAACAATTAAAGCATTTAATTCACAACAACACCGAATCTGTCCTAGAAAGGTAAGGACCAAAGGTACCTTAACCCTTTCCTTTCACTCGAATTTCCCCAGAATACCCAAGAATATACCCCCTTACCTTAATGGAGTTGCAGACGTTCCCTTCACTGTCCTTGCTTCAGCTCACAGTGAGGAGGAAAGGAAATTAAGAGAGGAAGAAGCTTGCACGAAGAGAAAGTAATAAAAAGGGTGTGTCTGTTGCTAAGTTTCGTGTGTGTGTGTTCTAAGAGTTGTAGTATTGGGTTAATAATGAGAAAGGCAAGTGGGAGACACGATTTCCCTTGGTTGGAGGATTAGGTGAGAATAATGGAGACTTTTGAACTGTTTCCACCGTCAGCTTTGACCATTTCAGCCACTTACGTACAAGAGTTGGTAAGATTGAAGAGAATATATATTAAAATATGTAAAAGGTGCTCTGATTGGACGGAAAGGTGTTTCACGTGAGTGGAGAAGCTTGGGTGTGAAAAGAAAAGGGAATCAGAAGTCCTTCTCGCTCAAGCGGATCCCGACTCGCTTGAGCGAGTCATGCTGTCCTCGCTTGGGCGTAGTGAAGAAAACTAATTGAAATGAAGGATTTATGCATCAGGGGTTCTTCTCGCTCAAGCGAAATCCAAATCGCTTGAGCGAGGCACAAGGATCGCTTGGGCGAAGTAGAGAAAGGGCTGATTGAAAGGAGGAATTATGCATCAGGGGGTCCATCTCACTCAAGCGAAGTCTGACTCGCTTGAGCGAGTCATCCAATTCTCGCTTGGAATTCCTCTGAAACCGACTCAAGTACTCCTCGTCTCACTCAGCAGAACCTATCCAGACTGAGTTCTTTCTCTCACTCAGACTTCCTGCTTAGTAAATTTATTCCGAATCCGAGTCTTCACTCACTCGGAGTTCCACTCAGTTATGCCTTTCAGAAACTGACTTTCCACCTATTGGTTACTCACTCGGAACTGATTCTTCCTGAAACACTCGGTCAGATTTCTCTTCCTTGGAGGTGACTCAATCGGAGTTGCCTCACTTGGACTCTCATAAAGTATCTCACTCAGTAGAATCTTCCTGAAACTGGCTCAAGGCACACAGGTTTTCCACTCAGCAAAATAATCCTGACCGACCCATTATTCACTCGGTAATTCACCCTCACACCGACTCATCTTGTTTGAGTTTCTACTTGGTAAAATCAATCAGAGCTGACTCGTCTCTTACTTGGCCTTTCACTCGGCAATATATTCCAAATCCGAGTCATTTCTCAATCAGTCTTTCACTCGGTAACTTCACTTAAATCTGAGTCATTTCTGATGGTTCTCACTCAGTTAGATCATTCCAAACCTAGTCTTTTCTCACTCAGTAATTTACTTCAAAAACCAACTCTTTTGGACAACACATCATAAATCCCCATAGGTGCCAATCCCTCACTCGGAGTTACACCCTCGGACTCCACCATCAAGTTCCATTCGGCATTACTCTTACTTCTCATCACTCGGAGGAATTCACTAAACTGTCTCACTCAGACCTAATGAAATCTTGTCCACTCAGATTTATTCAAACTCCACATCACTCGGAGGGATTCAGTAAGTGTAGTCTTACTCGGACTTATTTCATGCTTAGCCACTCGGAATAGGTACCCTTAATCAATCGGAATATACATATATCATCGTTCACTCGTAATATGAGTCCTAGAGTATACCTCAATCAAAACCATCACAACCCTTCTTCCCTCTGAAGAGGTTCACTCAGCTTTTACCACTAAGGAACATTTAAGTCCTTCCAACTCGGGGTTCACTCGGCTATTCATCTCTTAGCAACACATAGACTAACCTTTCTTAAAATACGTTTCACTCGGAATCCTTTAAGGCTTTCACCACTCGGAAAAGGAGTCATAAACATAAGCCTCACTCAAAAATTGGTTCTAAGCCTTATATATATTCTACTTGGAATGGGCTCCCATCACTATATTCCATTCGGTATTTCATATTCGGGGCATGCCACTCAGGACAGGTTACACTGGGCTCAGATATGCCCCTACTCGGAACTCCACTGCCCAAAATACCACACTTGGAGATCTTTCTACCCGGAATGCTATCCCCTTCCTCACTAGGGAGGTCCTGACTTGGACAAACTCACTCGGATTGAACTCGGAAATATCCCTGACTGAATCCTTTTACTCGGAATACTGCAATCAGAGAAGTTTCATTCGGAAAAGGAAGCACTTGGCAAGGTTTGACTCAGAAACAAGTCATTCAAGGGTGTTTTGACTCGGAATTTTCACCCAGAAGTGGTTCTCTTGAACACACTTCACTCCAAATGTCTCCGAAGCCAGGATCCCACTCGGTAGTAACCCTCTCGGTCAAATGTTACTCAGACAACATAACCTTACACTCGGAATTTCATCCTTCAGTCGGAATTTCTAATCCTTCACTCGGAATTTCTCTCTGTCACTCGGAACAGAGCCCTTTTTCACTTGAAATTTGAATAATTGCTTTATTGGTCTATATAAATTCCATAATTACACACAAAAATAAAATTCTTGTGATATTACAGACCATCTACAGAGTATTTGTTTACCAATTCTCACTTACAGACCTTTCATACTTCAAAATTTACCAAATAAGACTTACTAAAAATAGGGATGTTACATTGCGTATCCGTATGGATAGCCGAGTGGCTGGTTGAAAGGAAGCAACGTATGGGACTGGTTAATTAGGCCTGTATTTGGTGAGGGACCTTGGGGTTGGGCCATAGTTTGTACAACATAATTTGGCTGGGTCGTCTGGGCTCGTATGTTTTGGGCCTGTACGTTGTAGGTTGGTTGGGCCATCGGGGCTTGTGTGTTTTGGGTTTGGTAAGTTTGTGGGTCATGGGCTTGCGTGTTTTGGGTTTGGTAAGTTTGTGGGTCATGGGTTTGCGTGTTTTGGGTTTGGTAAGTTTGTGGCATATTTGGCTGGGTGGGGTATGAAGCGTGAGGATTCATCGCTTGCTGGTTGTGGGCGTCTTGTTGGTTAGCGAGCGGGGGATAGTACCCCGGTGGTAGGCCATAAAGTGGAAAAGGTACCGGGTTGCCGTCAGGACCGACAAATGTATGCTGTTGTGCATAGGACTGGCCGTAAGGTGGCTGGGTCTCAATGGCAGGGTTAGGTCTTCCGACATGAATGGTGAGAGGGGGTGTCGTTGTGTTAGGGAGTTGGGTTCTTGCTGGGTCAGAACCAAGAGGGGTGGTGTGGTGGCAGGCTGCTGTTGGGCATCCTCAACACCTGCTGAGGAGCCTCCTTCTGTGAGTTTCTTTTCTAAAAGTTTAGTTAACTCCGCCACTCGCTCTTTCAACTGATCGAACTCGGTTCTAAAGTCTCCGTCAATAGCTTCTGCCTCAGCCATGAGTTTCCTTTGGAGCCGGGTCTGGTAAGGATGCCTACCCGTGACGCCTGTGTCTCTTTTTTAAAAAAACAAAAATGTTAGGTGGAAATAGAAAGAACGAGAATGTCGTGGGAAGCAATTACAGGCTTTGGAAAATATCCTTTGACTATTCCTTAGAACTTATCATTCAAAAGTACTAGGTATGGTAATATGGGATAATTGTGAAGACAGAAGAAATCTTTCATCCTGAGGCGGGAGCCTCAAGCTCAAACATTTTCTTCGGGCAGTTACAGCCCTCATTTCTTAAGTTCAATCCCATGTTAATTTCATAGATACTCAAAGGGTATTCGTTAAGTTTTGAATAGCCTTCCACGAAATGAGGATAAGGAAAAGAAATTAGTTGATGTCATGTTTTGGAATCGATACTTCCCCATTGATTTAACGTAAAGCAAAATTTTTTGGGAAACAACGATTACCAAGGGTCTAAGTCGCAATAGTCATAGTTTTTCTAATCATCATTGACGCCCCCCGTTGGAGCGGAAATAAAGTTATATTTTTTTGACAATTAGGAAAATCTATGACTCAGGACTCAGAGGTACACGACCAAAAGAGGATTATCTATTCATCCGAAGAATACTATGTGTTCCAAAACGAGTCATTATTTCAAAAACTCAGTAAATCTGTGGGTGGTAGATAATTCATTTTTTTTGGATAAAAAGGAAAGCAAAAATGACGTAAGGTAAAGTAAAGTTTGCCCTTTTTGTGGCCTAGGTCGGGTTTTGTTGAAAGTCTTTTCTAGGCCCTATGGCTTGTCTAAAAGTGACTCTCCACACTGGGTGGCTTCCGCTAGACATCTAGAAGGTCACCAGAGCCAAGATCCTACCCATGTCAGGGGCGCAAACAGTGGGGAATCCACTAGGTGCGTATATCATGAGAGGTCAAACTCTAGTTGAGGTTCTCACGAACACCGGATAGGAAGTACATCCCATACGATTCCGTTACCAACCTCTCCTAACTTAAGCTTCATTTGGGGCCCGGGTATAGGGCGCCACTCATAGGTGTGTACAAGTAATTGTGAGTGTAGTGTGTAGAAGGGTAGTCCATACCTTTTACCTTACCCCATTCTACACAAAGAACAAACACATAACAAATATACAAAGTCGTCTACCCTAGGGTTCAATGATTGCGGAAAAGTAACATGGTCTTCTACCCTAGGGTTCAACAAACATGCAAAACATAGACAACGAAACAAATAACAAGATACGATTAAAACAAGAACAAACATTCACAACAATCAACAGAAAATAAAACAAGGGGAAGAAATCTGAGATAACAAAGGCTATATAAAAAGAACATGCGCTTTCAATCAAACTGGCCTGACTCTCTTAAGTGTCCCCAGTGGAGTCGCCATCTGTCGTAACCTGGATCGTGACGGCACGGTGAGGAAGAAAAACTAGTATGAAACAGGGAGTCGCTACCAACGTTTTTATCCATAGGAAAAACATTGGAAAAAAACTAAGTTTAGTAAAAGCACTGGTTTAAAAATGAGATTCAAGTTCGGGAGTCGGTTACGAGTAAGGAAGGTATTAGCACCCTACATCGCCTGTCAAAAACAGTACCAAGATTGAAAACGCGTAACATAAATAGCCTTACAAAAGATGTTTTATTTCTTCCCTTTTATTGTTATACTTTGTATAAAAACAGAAGGAAATAGAAGGAACAAACTGAACAAACGTGGAGTGTAGGTCAACAGGACATCGCGTCCAAATTAACCTCGGCTTTGATATAAAAATAGAGAAAGGGAGGGATGCTAACAAGACGTCGCGTATAAATTAGTCATCCTTTAATCACATATGGGGTTAGAAACGGGAAGGGGATAAACGGGACGTCTCATCCCAAGTATCCCGTTCCTTATGGGAATATCAACAAGACATCACGTCTAAATTGATTTTCATGGAATTTAATCAAGACACGGGGTCAGAGATTGGGAAGGGGATAAGCGGGACGTCTCGTCCCAAGTATCTCGTTCCTTATGGGAAAATCAACAAGACGTCACGCCTAAATTGATTTTCATGGAATTTAATCAAAACACGGGGTCAAAGATGGGAAGGGGATAAGCGGGACGTCTCGTCCCAAGTATCCCGTTCCTTATGGGAAAATCAACAAGACGTCATGTCTAAATTGATTTTCATGGGATTGATAAAAGGGCGGTTACAAAGGAAACATAAAGAAAATAAAATAGGAATGAAATGGGAAAGGTGGGGATTAAAAAGAGATAGGCCCGACAGGATTTAAAGTCCTACTCCTACGTATTCTTGAGTTACCAAGAAATCAGGGTTACGTAGTTCTTTTGTGATTTTTTTTTTTAGGAAGAGGCTAAAAGATTAATGGTGGATGATGTTTTTTTTTTGGCTAGTCTGAACGTGAAACACTTATTTTTTGTTATGTATTTATTACGAACCTAGGAAGGGGTAAAAAAGAAAAGAAAAGAACAGAAATTTATTTAAGTGGAAAAATAGAAAAACCGAGTAAAAATGGAAAAAACCGAGTAAAAAATAGAAAACCGAGTATGAAAATACCGAGTAAAAAATGAAAATACCGAGTGAAAAATAAAAATACCGAGTAAAAGTTGGGATACCGAGTGATGGAGCAGGATAGGGGGACTCCGGTGTGACGAGAGAACAGGATGCTGAACAGTGAGGTGTGAAGGATGATGTGCTGGACGGTGTGAAGGATTTATGAGGAACTTGGGTAGTGTTGGAGGGAGAGAGAAGGGTGCTGGATAGTATGGAGAGGGGTTGTACTGAGTGAAGAGAGGGACGGTGTTGGTGAGGAGAGGGAAGGGTGCTGGTGAGAAGAGGGAAGAGTGCTGGTGGGTGAAGAGAGGGACGGTGTTGGTGAGGAGAGGGAAGGGTATTGGTGAGTGAAGAGAGGGACAGAGTTTCTTCTCCCAATGAATGCTCCAGCGCCCTTCAAAATTCCCATCCCTTATGTATTTATAGGGGTTTCTGAGTGCTAGGCCAGCTCAGGCTTCCACTCTGAGTGGAGGCAGCCTGGTAGTGGGGGACAGCGGCTGGTGGAGATTTTTAATTTCTCCACTTCTGCCCCCGGTCTGCCACCCCCAAGATTCCTGGATCCACTTGGGTGGTGGAATCCAAGTCAGCACGGGCGAACAGGGGGAGTAGGGGTCGGTTTTCTGCTTCTGACTCGGATTTAGTGCCTCAGTGGGTATACACCCATAGTGGGAAACAATCTGAGTGAAAAAGGTGCCTTTTAAGCACAAGACCGAGTGGAAAATGTGCAAAAAACCGAGTGAAAGCTTTGCTCAGTTTTGCTTGTTGGTCGGTGTGAGGTTGATGTGAGGAGCTGGGACGAGCAAAACAACTCAGGTTAACATATTCAACCGGAACCGAGTGAAGAATGACTTGGAACCGACTCGGAAATGGTTGAAGGATAACTCGGAAATGGGTGAAATGTGACTCGGAAATGAGCAAAAGGCTGACTCGGAATTGGGTGAAAAGGCTGACTCGGAATTGGGTGAAGCCTGACTCAGAATTGGGTGAAAATGGCTCGGAAATGGGTGGAAAGTGACTCAGAAATTGGTAAAAATGGCTCGAAATTGACTGAGAAGGGTGACTCAGAATTGTGTAAAAAAATGGCTCGAAAATGGTGGAAAGTGACTCGGAAATGGGTAAAAATGGCTCGGAAATTGAGTGAAAGGATTCACTCGGTGCTGACTAAGAGCGAGTCACTCGGTGTGGATTGAGAGAGGACTCACTTGGTATCAGAAGTGTTTTGATCGGATTTTGTCTATGCAAGAAGCATTCACTCGGAATTTGCTTCAGTCGGAGGTGTCTTGCTCGGATCTTATCTCTGGTTGGCTTTGTTTTAAAAATATGACCACTCGGTGCATTCACTCAGAGTTGGCTTTGTTTTCAATCAGACTTAGAACTGGGATATTTTCACTTGGAAACGAACTTCTTTCCACTCAGAAATTGGAAATTGACAATTTGACAACTCGGATTTCTCTCCAACTGAGTGATACTTACTCGGATCTTGTTACTGCTTCAGTATTGACTCGGAACTGACCTTGGGAGTCGGTCTAATCTTCCAATCAGAATGGAACTTGGACTTTTTCACTCAGAAACGGCCTTCTTCTCACTCAGAAATTGAATTTTGACAATTTGACAACTCGGATTTCTCTCCAATTGAGGGATACTCACTTGGATCTTGTTACTGCTTCAGTATTGACTCGGAACTGACCTTAATCGGAGTTGCTCTGCTCGGATCTTGTCACTTCTTGAAGCATTGACTCTGAATTTCTATGCCCAGGAAAAGACACCTATCCCCAAATCAGACTTGCTACTCCAATCGGTAATCCTTCACTCGGTATTTGTTCACAATCGGTCCCTTTGACTCGGATGGTCAATCAATCCCTCGGAATCCTTCACTTGGACAAGTCTTGGTCGGATTCAGGGCTCAGGAGTAGTTCATTTGCGTATCGGAACTTGGATATATTCACTCGGAGGTGCTCTCTTTTCTATCAGAACTTGCTACCTTTTCTCTCAGAATTTGGCACTTGAGAATATGACCACTCAGATATATTCACTCGGAGTTGGTTTTGATCAGGAATTTGTACTCGGATTTACCTCAAGGCAATATTCCACTCGGCAATGCTTCACTTCGAGTCATTCTACTCGGATTTGATCAATTTTGAGTCATTCCACTCGGATTTTTGTCTAACAGGGCTATATTTCACTCGGCAATGCTTCACTTCGAGTCATTCTGCTCGGATTTGATCAATTTTGAGTCATTCCACTCAGATTTTTGTCCAACAGGGCTATATTTCACTCGGAAATGCTTCAATCAGAGTCATCCTACTCGGACTTGATTATTTTTGAGTCATTCCACTCGGATTTTTACCATTTTGATTCAGAATTCAGTATAAAAGAAGATTCGTTCCACTTGGACCGGACCAAAAGAGGTGTTCACACCATGTGAATGAATGATGTGGTGGTTGCGATCACCTGTTAAAATGAAATCAGATCCGTGTATATGCATTATCAAACAGTTGACAAATGCATTAGCCATAGGTGCATGGCATTTGAGATGAGATAACCACGAGAGATAAGAAACCCCTTGCGAGGAAGAATTGACTAAAGATTTAATGAATTGATGATGATAATTATGCCCTTGTTTATAAGTGGCAATGTGATTGTGTATGTGTTTGTGCTTGCTTATGTTATGAACTGTGTTTCATGAGGCTTGTATACCTATTATATCAATGTGATGATGATTGAATGATGAATTGATGATATTATAGCAAAGCACACATGATGAATGAATGCATGTACACTTAATCACAATATATGCATATTCATCATTTTGAATGTATAACTCACTCTCCCATGTGGTCTCTTTTTTAGCATTGTGATGCAGGATGCCATAGGATGAGTTCAGATTTTAAATTGAAGTTTCGGAAAGGTATTTAGTGGTAGTGGAAATGCCTTGGCCGGCATCATTTATGAATTTTAATGTAATGAATAAATTGTATATGATGATATTGATGATTTAGTGATTTTGGTCATCTTTAAGATAATCGTGAATGCATGAATGGTGAACATATGTATTAGTACATAAGTGATGATTTGATGAGTACTTGAGGAATTGAACTTGAACGATATACATTGATGATGATGGTGTTTGGATTAATACCAATAGGTGAATAAGTAGGCCAATTATGAGATATGGGCAGTGGTGATAAATGGGGCATGACCCCGGATGTATATGCATATTTATATTTATATCTTAGGCAATGCATGTGTCTGTTGTAAGTGCATGAATGGTTCATGATCTATTAGGTTTATGTTAGGTGATTGCATCCTTTGCCGAGCCTTTTCTCATATCGTCATATATGGGACTCGGTGTATCCCCGGTATACACATTCTTCATCCGTTGTAAACTCTACTATTTTTTTGTATACCGTTATGGGCGAAATTAGTTATCGATCCAGTTATATGTTGATAAATCTCACTCTTCGGTTTCTGTGGTTTGGGTCTTGATGTAGTCGAGGTGGTGTTTAGAAACTATTTCAAACGCGAAAAATTTACTCGCATTTTTTTTAATTAATATCTTGATTACATCGGGATCTGAGTTCAGAAAACTGGGGGTGTTACATGTAACGTAGTCCATGCTTCTTTTGCTGTGGTAGCACCCATTATTCTTGGAAAGATAGTGTCAGCCATAGCTTGTTGTAGAGTAAATAAGGCCTTCGAATCTTTTTGCTTATTCTCCTTTAGTTCTTTTCGTTGAGCTGCAGTAAGAGATGAAACATCTGTTGGAGCAGTCAATCCTTCTTCTACAATTTCCCATAAATCTTGGAAGGTGAAGTATGTCTTCATTTTCGTGCTCCAAAAATCATAATTTTCACCATTGA
This sequence comes from Clitoria ternatea, assembly GCA_037962975.1. Taxonomy (NCBI): domain Eukaryota; kingdom Viridiplantae; phylum Streptophyta; class Magnoliopsida; order Fabales; family Fabaceae; genus Clitoria; species Clitoria ternatea. The sequence continues at coordinate 113,604,253 of CM075671.1, forward strand.
AAATAGGAACGGGAAGAGATAATAGTTGGGTAGAACTAGCCATTAGTTAAAAAGATGTTGGCAGTGGTTGATTGTTGTTTAAGGATAGTATGGTAATGTTTCTACGCCCAATAGATGATCGAACGTAGCTCTGATGCCACTGATGGTGATTTGATTGTTAGTGATGGGTAAGGTTGTTGGAGTATATTAATTGGATAGTTAAAAATGGTAGTTGAAGAAGTTTGGATAAGTCACTCAAAGGATGGAGAATTGGTAACTTGATTACTTCTAAATCAATACATAAAGAGATAACATGCCTATTTATAGGCATCCTCCATCACTATAATATTCTCTAGAATGTTCTAGAGATAGACTTGTCTAGAATATTATAGAAAAGTAAATGATATAAATAGATTTTCCTAAATGTTTCCTAGTAACCTTGTAGAAGATTCTAGAAGGTTCTATAATATTCTAGAAACTTGTATAATATTCTAGAAATTTGTATAATCTTCTAATAATTCAATTATCACACTTTAGATTTCACATTTATTTTCTGGTGTTGTTTTTTTTCCTCAGACAAACCTTAGGCTTCTTTCCTCATTACTCAAGGTAACGTTCTCTTCCTCACAACAATTTGATGGCAAGATTAGGTGGTTGGTTGTTCTTGGCCGATCAAAGGCTTAACTAATACAGTAGCAGTAGCGAATTAGCACTAGAATTCATAAAGAAGGCTCATTTGATCAAAAGACTAATCTTTTCTTCACATTCTTGCTCATGTCATAGACCCTTAACACAACAGGAAACGATCACTTCGTGAGAATTTCCTTTAAGAAGCATGCTTTGTTATACTGAAATGGAAAAAGGACATGTGAAGTGGTGGAATCTGTTTTGTATAATCTTTGGGAATTCATTTGGACTTCAAAGTCTTTACTACTCTAATTGGCTTGTTTCTCAAGTGTGATTCATTTGAGTTTGTCTTGTTAAAGTTCCTAGGTAAGATGTTGACTTTGTTTTTTTGTTTTTTCCAAGTTGATTGTTAAGTTTCTGTGAATTGTCAATTTTATCTGCTTTATTGTGAATAATTTGGGTGGCTCATGTTGTGGAACTGAAATAATATTCCACCCATCTTTGATTGTAGTGTGTAAATAATTGTACTAAAAATTACACTTACTAATTCCCAGGAAAGACTGGAGGGGTCACAAACGGTCCCACTTAATACCCAATCTCCTTAGACAAAATTTTCTATGCAATTAACAGCACAATAACTCACAACAGCTACTAAAATAAAGCTATTAAATAACCAATAAAAACACCAGAATTTAGCAAGGTTTGGCTAATTTTGCCTACGTCCTTGGACACCACTCAAATAATATTTCACTCTAGAAATATTACAAAAGGGAGAGAAAGAATACATAAAAGCCCTTATAATTAATTAGGCTCTTGTTGGGATGATTAAAACTAAAGAAGGGGGTTTCCTTATATAAGCTAGGAAGGTCCCCCCCTCCCTTCTAAATTTCCAATGTGGGACTTCCCACAACAACAAATCTCCACCTTGGGAAAATTCCACATTTTGCATCTTCAAGATCTTTTCTCAAACAATAGTGGTGTCTTCATTTATTGATCTTTAACTTTTAACAATATTGATCAAGTCCAAGCAGTGTTGGAACTTGACCGCTGTCACCACCTTTGTCAACATATCTACAGGATTCTCTGCTGTCGGAATCTTCTGAAGTAGTACTCCACCTTCTTCCAAAATCTCCCGTACAAAGTGATGACGAACATCAATGTGCTTCGTCCTTGCATGATAAACTTGGTTCTTTGCTAAATGAATGACACTCTGACTATCACAATGTATCTCCATCTGCTTTTTCCCAATTCCAAGTTCATCAAGTAGACCTTGAAGCCAAATTGCTTCCTTAACAGCCTCTGTAACTGCCATATACTCTGCCTCTATGGTAGACAAAGCCACTGTTGGCTGTAAGGTAGACTTCCAACTTACTGGTGCTTTAGCCAGAGTAAAGACATAACCAGTAGTTGATCGACGTTTATCTAAATCACTTGTATAATCAGAATCACAGTATCCAACTACGTATTTGCCATCTTGCTGGGTCTTCTCAAACACTAATCCCACGTCTATAGTGTTCAAAATATGCCGTAGAATCCATTTTACAGCTTGCCCATGCTCCTTGCCAGGATCATGCATATATCTGCTGACAACTCCAATTGCTTGTGAAATGTCTGGTCTTGTGCACACCATAGCATACATTAAACTGCCCACAGCATTAGCATACGGTACTTTTTCCATGTATTCCCGTTCTGCATCAGTCTTCGGAGACAATGATAAACTGAGCTTGAAATGAGGAGCAAGTGGGGTACTAACTGGTTTTGATTTCTCATTAACCCCAAAACGCTTCAATACCTTTTTCAGATATTCTTTTTGTGTCAAATAAAGACTCCCCAGTTTCCTATCTCTGCTTATCTCCATGCCAAGAATCTTCTTAGCTTCTCCCAGATCCTTTATTTCAAATTCCTTCTTCATTTGAGCTTTTAAGTGCTCAATCTCCTTATGACTTTTGGATGCTATCAACATATCATCAACATACAGAAGGAGATAAATATAGGATCCATCTTGTAGCTTGCGCAAATATACACATTGATTATACTAACTTCGTGTGTATTTCTGCCCATCATAAACTTGTCAAATCGTCTGTACCACTGCCTTGGGGATTGCTTCAAACCATACAATGATTTTTCAAGTCTACAAACGATTTTCTCTTTTCCAGCAACTTTAAACCCTTCAGGTTGGGTCATATAGATTTCCTCCTCCAAGTCTCCATGTAAAAATGCAGTTTTTACATCCAATTGAGCAAGTTCCAGATCCATTTGTGCTACTAGAGCAAGCAATATTTGGACAGAGGAGTATTTTATGTAACATCCCAAAAATTTGAATCTCATGTGTAATTATTTTTAATCTAGGTCATTATTAATATTATCCAATTTCCGAGTGAAGCATGCCTTAGAAAGGACTGTCCGAGTAAGGAAAAGACTCTATTCCGAGTGACCAAGAGAAATTCTGAGTGAAGGGTGAATTTTCGAGTGAAATCCCGAACGAGATATGTCTGAGACAGGACTTTTCGAGTGGAATGTTGTTGTGAACCGTTCCGAGTGAGAACATAGCCATTGGGCCTTTTTTCGAGTGATGAAGGCTTAAAAGGATTCCGAGAAAAATGTGTTTGGAGAGAATTCCGAGTCATTATGAGAATTCCCCAAGTAATGATAGGTCTAATTATTCCCGAATGGAAAATCCCGAATGAACCTCTCCCGAAGGGAGAATGATTGTGATGGTTCTGATTGAGGTGTTCTAGGAGTCCTCTTCCGAGTGAATGAAGTTATATATTCCGAGTAGATAAGATTTGACTAAGTCCGAGTGAGATGGCTTAGTGAATTCCTCCTAGTGATGAAAGGGCAGAGTAATTCCGAGTGGAACTTGAGAGTGGAGTGCCTCCGAGTGTGTAATTCTGAGTAGGATGGCACCTGCTAAGGATATACGGTAAAAATGAAGAATAGTTGGTTTTGGAATGAATTAACCGAGTGAGGATCAACCTGATGAGGAGTCGGTTTTGGGATGACATACCGAGTGAGTAATCAATTAAGAAATGAGTCGGTAAGGAAAGGAATTGCCGAGTGATGGCCGATCTGATGTTGAATCAGTTTTGGAAGTGAAATGCTGAGTGAATGATGATCAGTAAGGATTATTCTACCAAGTAGAAATCTGGGTGTTGGGAATCGGTTTTAATAGATTTTACCGAGTGCACAATCGAGTACAATGAGTCGGTTTGTAGTAATCTGCCGAGTGACAAACCAAAGAGTGTGGGATCGGTATAGAAAGATTTAATTGAGTGAAAGACTGCTTGTGATGACTCAGAATTAGAATAAATAGCCGAGTGATAGACTATGTAAGTGTGAGTCAGCTTAGGAATGATTTGGTTTGAAACTGCCGAGTGAGAAACTGATTGAGAGCTGACTCGGTTTCAGGAGGTTCTGCCGAGTGGGAATCTGAGAGTTTTGAGTCGGTCTGGATTAAGTTATTGAGTGGAAACCAAGTGGATGAGGATCGGTTTTGGGGAATGACGACCTCTGGTCGGATTTCGCTTAAGCGAATGAATTCCTCGCTTAAGCGAGTGAAGAGAGGCAAGGTGAGACTTGTGTGTCTCGCTCAAGCGAGTCGGAATTCGCTTGAGCGAGATGGACCCCCTGATGCATAATTTCTCCTTTCAATCAGCCTTTTCTCTACTTCGCCCAGGCGAGCATACTGCGCTCAAGCGCGCTCGGCCCTGATACTCTATTTTTCATTTCGCCCAAGCGAAGATAGTATGACTCGCTCAAGCGAGTCGGAAATGCTTGAGCGAAACTCCCTTCTGCCAGTGTTATATATGGCACTCGCTCAAGCGAGAGAGGATTTCGCTTAAGTGAGAGGGACTTGGATTCCCTTCTTCTTCACAACGACTGACAGTTTCCAGTTGGTTTAGAGGCTGACCGAGTGGAATTCCAGTCAGTATTCAGTGCAGGAGTAACGTTTTGACTCCTTTCTTGTCTCTTATGCATTTTTTAATGCATCTAAACCCATTATTCACCCTGGTACGTAGGACGGCCAGAAATGGTCACTAAGATAGCCACTTTATTAATTAAACCTCCATTATCTCCACTAATCAACCCACTAGCAGCCCACTACGATCCACTCACAAGGAGCTTGTCTCCCACTGCCTTGCATTATTAAACAAAGCACTATCCCTTCTGAAACTCTTAGAAACAAAAAAAAAAAGATAGTGAATCTTCTACCTCTCTTTTACTCTTCTTCCTCAATACACCTTCGAACAGGATCAAGGACAGCAAGGAGACCATTTTTCAGTCAACAAACCAAGTAAGAGGGGACAGGGTTGTGAATAACTATGAAATGGGTAGAATTGTATGCTGTTCTAGGATTCCAGTTTTACTTTCGTATATTGTTGCTCAGTTTTGAAATTAAAAACGTGTGAATTTGATTCTGACTTCCTCATGAAAGTTGTAGATCTTTTTGTTGTCTGAATTTTGAGACCTGAATCAATTAATTTGAATATGTATAGCAAAAGTTATAGCCAAAATACTACAACATGTCCGTGTGGAATATTTATCCTATGTTTTGTGTATATATTAAAATTTTGGGACTTATACATGCATAATCAGCCTTTGATGTCTTCATGAAAGTTGTAGATATATGTGTTATGGATCTGTAGAAAGTGGTTTCATGTCAAAATGATTTTTTGTAGTTCGAGTTATACCTAAAATACTGAAGTATGTTCAAGCTGTAAATCTGTTAACTTGAGATACGAATATTATTTTTAAAACTGGGAATTTTGTGATGAGAATTAGTGATCGGTGTCTGCATCAAATTTGTAGATCTTCTTGTTATGTAAATTTTGAGACCTGAACCGACTGAATTGAATATGTATAGCATGAGTTATGATCAAAATACTATAGCATGTCCGATTGAAATACTTATCTAGTGTTTTGTGCATATATGAATATTCTGGGAATTATACATACGTTTTTGGACTTTGATGTCTTCATGAAAGTTGTGGATATTTATGTTATGGATCTATAGAAAGTGGTTTCAAGTCAAAAGGATTTTTGTAGCTCGAGTTATGCCTAAAATACTGAAGTATGTACAAGCTGTAATTTTGTTAATCTGAAATCCGAATCTTATTTTTAAAACTGGGAATTTTGTGGTGAGAATTAGTGGTTGGTGCCTTCATGAAAGTTGTAGATATTTGTGTTAAGCATAATTTAGAACTGGTTTCATGCCCAAATCATATTTGTAGCCCCAGAAATGTTCAAATTACTAATATATATACGTTTTGAAAACTCACCTTGAGGTAGTGTGGTATTTCGTGAATAAGGGGTATTTCTGTTTGGAATTTGAAATTGTGTTCTGCATGAAAGTTGTAGATAATTATATTATTTAGCTATAGAAAGTGGAATCACCTAAAAAGGATTTGATTTTGTTCAAGTTATGGCTGATGTACTAGAATATGTTGCTGTTTGAAACGCTGAAACTTACTTATAATGGTTATTATGAATGAAACGGATATTTTCTCTAAGGATAACAATTTATTATTGAACTCTTGAGTGATTATGAATTATTATTGATGTTGTTGAGTGTCTAATGAGTATCATACAGTTGTATATTTTGGTGGAAGATAATTATGAATGATTAAATTTATATATATACATGAATGCCTTGTGGTTATTGTTACATGTGGTTGAAACAGTAAATCCATGATTCTGAAAATTATTATATGTGATGTGTCCTTTGAGGACTCGTGGTTTTTCCAAGTGGTTTTGGAAATGTTGATATCATGGTATGTTAAATAGACTAAAAAGAATTAAAGGCATTTATGCATCATAAGCATTTGGACGCACCATGGAATTTTAGGGGTTCCATGATTGCCTACCCTGGTGGGGGGTTACTCTATGATGAGTTAAAGCCCTATTTTTGTTATGAGGGTCATGGGGCTGTAGGGATCCATGACTGTATAAATTCCTACCGATGTGTTGGTCATGGGGCTGTAGGGATCCATGACTGTATAAATTCCTACCGGTGTCTTTATGAGACCTTTTACTACAATATTCCCACCAAACCAAATGGATCCAGCATGACATCATTTGACTAATTAAAGACTTACTAAATGAACTTGTTTGGCATATTCATCATATCATTATGTATTATTGATTGTGTTTGTGCAATTCTATATATTTTATATTTATTTTATATTCTGTCTCACTCTTACATTAATTTTTACAGTGAATGCCACCCAGAATGAAGAGTGATGCTATGGTTGATGCCTATGTGAATTATTGCTTGGATTTTGAATTTATTCTAATTTTATGATTTGTAATAAATGCAACGTGTTATGTACTGTTATTTTTAAAATCGTTTCCGCTACGTAATTATTCCTTGAATTTTATTATTCACGACTAGTATGCATGATAATATTCCGCTATTATCGACTTTTATGTGAACTCTGATTTTAATTCATGAATTTTAAAATGATCTCTTAAAAAACGCGAAAAATTTATTCAGAAAATTATTCGGGACGTCACATTTTACAACTAGGGAAAATACTTCATTATAATCAACTCCCTCTATTTGAGCATAGCCTTTAGCCACCAATCTTGCTTTGTAGCGAACATCACTTTTCCTAGGAAATCCATCTTTCTTTGCATACACCCATTTGCATCCAATTTCCTTCTTTCCCTTTGGAAGATTGACTAGTCTCGATGTTTGATTCTTATGAAGGGATTACATTTCATCATTCATTGCAATTCTCCACTTATCTTCTTCTGAACTTTGGACTACTTCATGATAAATGGCAGGAATATCTTCAATTGCAATTGGATATGCAAAAGCCATTGTATTTGTATAACGCAGAGGAACTTTACTACTCCTTTTTCCTTTACATTTTGCAATTGGCTCTGTTGATGATGAGAGTTGTTGGGGAGGTTCTTGAGTTGTAACCTCTTCTTCACTAGACTCCTCTACTACCATAGGAGTATTTTCATCTGTCTATGTATTTATAGCTGGAATAACAATTCTTCTATTAAACTCCACCTGCTTTGGAGTTTCCTCTACCGGCTTCATATTCTTCAACATGGTAGACTCATCAAAAGTAACATTCCTACTATGAATTATCTTCTTTGTTTCCAAGAACCAGAGACGATATCCTTTCACTCCAGATGTGATCCCCATATATAGAGCCTTTTTAGCTCTTGGATCTAGCTTGGATTCCTTAACATGGTAGAAAACAGTGGATCCAAACACATGTAAGGAATCATAGTCTGTAGCAGGTTTCTCACACCACTTTTCAAATGGCGTCAGGCCATTAATTCCAGTTGATGGCAAACAATTCACCAGATGACGTGCATACATCAAAGCTTCAGCCCAAAATTGTTTGCCCAAACCAGCATTGGACAACATGCATCGAACTTTCTCCAACAGTGTCCGATTCATGCGTTCTGCCACTCCATTCTACTACGGTGTTTCCTTAACTGTGAAGTGTCGAACAATACCTTCATCATCACAGACCTTCTGGAAAGGATCATTCTTGTATTCTCTGCAATTATCTGTGCGAAGTCGTTTGATCTTCCTGCCTGTTTGAGTTTCAATCATCTTTTTCCAAGTAAGGAAAATTTTCAACACTTCATCTTTAGTCTTCATAGTATACACCCACACCTTCCGAGAGAAATCATCCACAAAAGTAACAAAGTAATGTTTTCCTCCTAAAGAAGCCGTTTTTGAAGGTCCCCATACATTAGAGTGAACATAATCCAAAATCCCTTGTGTATTATGGATCGCAGTCCCAAATTTCACTCTTGTCTGTTTCCCCTTGACACAGTGCTCACAAAAGTCTAATTTGCAAGCACGTACTCCTTTCAACAATCCTTGCTTTACAAGTAAGCTCAAGGATTTCTCTCCAGCATGCCCCAAACGTCTATGCCATAATCTGGTAGCTTCCATCTCACTGTCCTCACTAGAAGCTGTTGCAGCAATCCCAGTAATTGTACTACCATGATAGTAATACAAATTATTGTTCTTTCGAATTCCTTTCATCACCACTAATGCACCAGAGATGACCTTCATTACTCCTTCTCTTGCAATAACTGTGAAACCCTTTGATTCAAGAGTTCCCACAGAAATGAGATTTTTTGTCAAGCTCGGTACATATCAAACATCAGTTAAAGTTCTAACTGATCCATCATGGTTCTTCAAGCGTATTGAACCAATCCCAGTGGTGGCATATGGTTCATTATTTGTCGTATAGACATCTCCGCCTTCTAGTTCTTTAAAATCAACAAACCAATCCCGATTGTGACACATATGATGGCTACAAGCAGAATCTAATAGCCATGCACTAGAAGGATTATCAGACGGCGCAATAACCAGTGAGAAATCTGAATCTTCATCACATTCTAGAACATTGGAATTAGAGATAGCTTTCCCCTTTTCTGACTTACTTTTGTTCTTTTACTTTGGGCAATCTTTCTTCCAATGTCCCTTCTCTCGGTAAAATGCACATTCATCTTTTGCTATCTTGGTCCTTGACTTAGATCTCCCCTTCTTCCCTCTGGTTTGGGAATGTGTTCTTCCCCTAACAACCAGAGCTTCTGTTGTTTCATGTATACCGCTTCTCCTGTCCTTCTTTCTTAGTTTATAACTATATAAAGCAGCACAAACTTAACTTAGAGAGACAACAACTTTCCCATAGAGTAGAGTAGTTTCAAGAAACTTAAACTCCTCAGGAAGGGATCCCAACAGCATCAGGGCCAAATCTTCATCTTTGAATGTTTTATCCATATTCACCAAATCAGACACAAGCTGATTAAAACAGGTGATGTGATCATTTAAAGTGGTACCAGTAATATATGTGAATCGAAACAACTTTTTCTTCATATAAAACTTATTTTGACTGCTTTTCTTCAAGAATTTCTCCTCCAGTCCCTTCCACAATTTATTTGCAGAAGTCTCATTGCTAAACGCATACTTCTGCTCTCTTGAAAGGCATGACCGGATAGTACCACATGCTAATCGATTGGCTGTCTTCCATTCTTTCTCATCAACTTCTTCTGGTTTATTCTCTTCAATAGTAATATCTAGCCCTTGTTGAAAAAGGGCATCTAACACCTCACATTGCCACATGCCAAAATGACCAGTACCATCAAAAATTTCAACGGATAATTTTGTGTTCCCCACTCTCATCAAGATAGATGAGGAAGGCTCTACTTTTGATGTGGATGATCCCTCTCCATTGGTTTTCTTTTACTCACTCATTTTGGTAATTAATAGCTATCAATATGCGAAACGCCTGGAGCCTAATAGAATCTTTTCTTATGTGACAGATCAGTCTATACTGCAATCACAGAGCATACTTCGAAACCAATTGGCTCTGATACCAATTGTTGTGGAATTGAAATAATATTCCACCCATCTTTGATTGTAGTGCGTAAATAATTATACTAAAAATTACACTTACTAATTCCCAGGAAAGACTAGAGGGGTCACAAACGGTCCCACTTAATACCCAATCTCCTTAGACAGAATTTTCTATGCAATTAATAGCACAATAACTCATAATAGCTACTAAAATAAAGCTATTAAATAACCAATAAAAAACACCAGAATTTAACGAGGTTCGACTAATTTTGCCTACGTCCTTGGACATCACTCAATTAATATTTCACTCTAGAAATATTACAAAAGGGAGAGAAAGAATACACAAAAGCCCTTATAATTAATTAGGCTCTTGTTGGGATGATTAAAACTAAAGGAGGGGGTTTCCTTATATAAGCTAGGAAGGTCCCCCCCTCCCTTCTAAATTTCCAATGTGGGACTTCCCACAACAGCAGCTCAGGTATGGGACATGAAGCGGAGAAAGTAAAATGTCTGGACTGAGATTTACTCATAGACAGAGACGTGCAAAGGGGTTTCTATTTTCTATATGTTCTTCCTGTGTTTTAGGCTTTTCCTGTTGCTTAAATAGTTATTCTTTGGTTATCTATGATTGTGATCATGCATGTGTATAACATCTTGATCTGAAACCATACAAGAGTTGTTTTCCTTATCTGCATCTTCTTCAATTATTCTTCCTCATTTTCGGGACTAGTTTTACTTATTCTCCATACCCCTTATAGAACATCCAGGAAGGTTCCTGATTGAAATTAACTTAAAACATGAGGTTTATACCTCTTGTAAAGGGTGATAATTGAGGATTTCATGAATGCAACATGGTTTCCTTAAATGGAAAATAACTAAATATGAAGCATCAATATATAAAGTACAGTCCAAGGCATCAATAATATCAATTTTACCGTGTTTGCTATGGCTACATGGCAGTCTTCCTGATAAGAAATCAGTTGAGGAGGATAATCACCTTCAGGCGTCAAACAGAATGAAGTTGGTATATACTCTATCACTTCTTTCTATTTTCTATTTTCTTCTTTTTATAATAATCTTAGAAATTGAAGGCAGTGCATATACATTAAATAATTATTAGGCATGAAAAGGTTTGAATGATGTTGAAAAGAAATTTCACCATTTTCTTGCAATTTTATTGTATTTTATTTTATCTACATTTGTACATCATGAAGACTAAGAGAAGCCAAAAATTCAGCAGTAATTTTATTTTCAAAATTTTAATATGAAATGGATGAACAGAGATTTGGCATTTTGAAGACAGTATTCCTTGGATGTCATTAATCACTTTCATACTATTGGGACATTCATGGTATATTTTGATACCATTCTCTATAGTCCACACATACACCAAACTTTATTTACTTTCATGCCTCAAGTATAGGTTTGATTTGGTTCCAGGACATGAATTACCTCACAGAATATGATAAAGCTAGAAAAAACAGAACCCCTACAAGTGAAGTCCACAGTACTCTGAAACATGAGGTACAATATGTTGTTCTTTTTTAATCATGCTACTGCTTTGCCTTGTGACTCAACATACTTCTGTTGCTAAGTGGGCACGGAGTTGGGGAACATAAATTTTATCTGATAATTCTCTGGTCAAAGTTTAGAACCACAGACATTATTGAAAACAACATATGCAGTTATTATTTTAGACCGCGGATAATGGATAAAAGTCTTATTGTCTGCCATTCTGTTTCTTAACCACATAAAATTGTTATGAATTCACCTCATTTTTTACGGTTTCGCCCAAGCGTAGAGAAAAGTAGCGCATCATTTTCCCATTTCTGTTGTAGTGGGGATAATGATTAGAATGGAATAGATTAATCTCAGTGTCACGCTGGCGTTATTTGATCTATGTAGCTCTGGATGAATCAGGAACGTAATCATGCTTTATATTGTTTATGTCATCTTCACTTAACCATTTTTGCATAGACCACTTTACCGTGATTATTGTCAAAGGATTTAAAGGAGGTAAAGCACTTGGAATGTCCAAAATCCCTTGCGTCATTCAGGTCCATCTTGTCGCTGTCTAGGCCTCATTTGGCTTCGTTAACAGTAATGGTGGAAGGCGGTATAAGTTTTAGCCAACCACATCTTGAATTTTCAGTAATAGTGATAGATTTTTTCTTATGGCTTTTCGTGATTTATGATATGGTATGGCATGCAATCATTTGAATTAATTTATGTTCATTAGAACAATGAAGGCAGCATGTATGTGCTTTTCAACCTGACACATTTAAAATACAAAGTACTAAAATTATAATTCATTGGTTCTTTGAGAACTATTTAGTTTCTTGTACAAGTTGTTCCTAAGTTTCTTTCCTTGTTGCTTGGATGCTAGAACTCTTGATTTAGCATTGCTTGAGACATTATTATATGAAATTTTGATTAAATATTATGTTCTTACCTCCCAACTTTCAATCACGCATCATTAGTATCACTTCAGTGTAGGGCCACATTTGTGGACCAAGCTGAAACCCTTGAAGATTCTGGGCTCTAGAGGTAGTTTCATAAATTAATTAGATTAGATGTAGTTATATTGCATTTGGATATATTATTTATTTTGAATGGATGTAATGTTTGAGTCCAAATGATAGTTAAATTAATATGGATATCGGTTGAAATATTTAAACAAGTGTTAAAAAGTTGTAGAATTAACCCTAGTTAAAAAGAATGAACATGCGTTAATTAAAAGTTATATTTAACATCGTGCGCGTTTGAGGAAATACTAGGTGTTAAAACGGATATATAACATTGGTTCTTCTCAGAGACCAACTGTTAAAAGGTACATTAACACCAGTTGAAGAGAATAAACAAGCGTGAAAAAAAAAAAATTATGGTTCCAGAGAAAACAGCAAGTATGAAAAGTTATCTTTAATGCCGGTTCGTACTCGGTTTTTAACATCCCACAAAAACACATATTAAAAAGTCAATTTTAATCTGTGTTAAAAACTTTTTTTTATTGTAGTGAAAAAATGAGATGATAATTGCAATGATTATTTTGTGAATCAATTTTTAAAACTTAAAAGGACTTTTAGAATAAAAATTTAAGAAATGAATATAAATAATTGGTAGTCATAAGTTGATTGGAGTTGCTTAAGAACGAGTAACAAATCATGCAAGCAAGTGCAGCAATTGAAGACAAAGAAGGGATAAGATTAAATTTATAGACACGTACAAGTAGTGTATGAAAAAAGACACTAGATCTACAAACATAATTCTTGTTGGGAAATCGTACATGTTGCTATATATTTACTCTTGTCAAATGTGTCGATTCCTCCGGATCACGTGATCCCCAAAATTTAGTTTGTTGTTGCACCACTAAAATTGATGTTTTGTCACCAATATTTAAGGAGGCAAGAAGCTCTCCTACAGTTCCCAAGTCTCCATTCTTCCATTTTCTAAGTTCAGACATCAATTGTGAATCTGGATGTCTTCTTCCAACCATGACAAGGTCATAACAACTCTCCATGTCTTCAATAATTGAAAGCACATCCCTTCCATTCTTTACTATTTCATCTTTGTAAGAAACTCTATCATTCCGAAAGGCCTTAAGCCTAAACTCACTTAAGCTTTGGGTATCAAGCATTAAGCTCTTGTTTGATCCATCAATATTCTCAATTGAAAATGAAAAAAGAAAGAGAGTAACATGTACATTTGGTTGATCTAACATACGTTTTGCATATGCCAGTGCTTCTCGATCATCTGCACCCCCAAAGAAAAACGTGGCCACATCATATCTTATTAACTCATTCGTATAGTCATACCAAAACAACTTCTGATTACCACGATCAATAAGGACACCAACTGAGCATGGAGCCTTCTCCAGAACATTCTTGTTGAGTTGTTTAAAAGCAAATGATGTTTCTGTTGTTCTTCCAATCAACCATTGCTTATGAAAAGGTATAATAATAAAAGTTGTTCTCATTTCAAGTGCCATGTAGCAAACATCATTGTGCATTGTAGCAAATGGAGAAATGCCTTTATAGCAACGTAATTTGACCTTGCCCTTGGATGCATGTTCAAATTTGTTAAATGAGTTGAAAATTTTTTCAGTTTGAGTAAGATGTTTACTACGATTTTCATGTGGTATATGAGAAACAAGAACTGAGGAAGCGCGCCCCGCTAGCTTTATGAGATGGAGTGCAACTAAATCAAAAGGGCTTGCTTCAGTGGGATTTGACGACGCAAGAAGGTTCAGAATAGCCAAAACATTATCTTGTTTATGAATGCAAGCCAATATGCGTAATTCTTCGTTATTTTTGTGATGCATAATTGTCCTTCTTCTATAAGCAAGAAACCTCCTAGAAGGATCATATAAAGCTTTCACAACTGGTGACACAATACCTGTTATAAGCACTAACGAAAGAACTAAAACTGTGAAGCATTCATCATTCAAGGCCTGCAAATTCATAGAAATATAACGATAACTTAACCTTACAAAGTAAAAATTCATACATGTCCATATGAATGTTACAATACTTACATTCTTTAATTTCAAGTCTACCAAAAAAGCCAATTCAACAGTGCCTTTGAGGTTCATTATAAGACCAAGAGAAAAGGCATCACGAAATGGCATCCTACAAAAGAGGAGAGGCAGCAAAGCGCCCAGAACCTTTCCAAAGAACACGACGCAAATAATTAATTGAATTATACCCATATTCGTCATCTTTTGTATTGCATACACGTCTGTCCTTAGCCCAACTATGATGAAAAGGATTGGTATAAACACTACTGAAACAAAACAATCAAGCTTATCTACCAATGCTGCTCCTAATGGTGGACCATCTGGTATAGCTAACCCCACAATAAAGGATACAACTACTGCATGTAAGCCAATAACTTCACCCATGAAACCACAAAATAGTACTGTGAAAACAACTGCGCAAATATAAATTTCTTTAGTAGGTTTCCCTTCCGGTGATTGTTGAACTATCCATAATGCGGCTGGGTGCACTACCAACACAATGAACATGATAAAAAGAATCGAAGATGTGAAAGATCCAATAGTTACTCCTGTTGACTTTGTGGTGGACAAATTTATGACAAACTTCACTGCTATAACTAATAAAAAGCAAGAGTCACATACTAATGAAGAAGAAGAGGCCAATCGCCCAATCTCTGAATTGAGGATTTGAAGTTCAGCAAGAAAGTGAGCAATTACCGGAAAGGCTGTGATGCAATGAATTTCTACCACAAAAGGAAGAATCTTAGAAACATCATTATCTAATGATGCAAAGTAATTAAGGATATAGACAACCACTAAAGCAAGAACGTAAGGGCCAAAGAAGCCTAAAATTCCTATAGCAAAAGTCCTTTTATCCAATCTAAATATAATGGTTGGATCTGTCTTTACCCCAATAAGGAAGATGAATAACATAAAACCAAAAAATGCCATGGTCTCAAGGGTATTTATTCCTTTTGATGGGAAAACCTTGTTAGTGAATGTTGAGCTGCGTCCCAGAACAGAAGGACCCAAAGTGACACCACCCTGTTTAACATAAAACATTGATGAAATGAATCAAAATACATCTCACTAGTCTTATACTATTAGTAAACCATAAAACCATAGAAACATGCATATATTACAATGGATAAAGTCAAATTCCATTGATCAATCAAAATTGAAATTGCATGGTCATAAAAATAATAAGTAGGAAACAAAATTATTTAGTTGCTATTAATTAGTCATGGATGTAATATATCAAGTATTTGTAGTATAAAATGAATATGTCATTATCATGTTATAGAGAGAAAAACACAAAAATTATAGTAGGATCCATCATTATTTATGTATGGTTTACTAATTAATGTTGTGTTTTTTCTTTTTTAACATGATACTGTCATATGCATTCATCCTAATCTATATTAATCATACTTGTCTGATTTTCTATAATTAGAAACATGAAAGGATTCAATTATGGTCATTGTCTAATCAATTAGTTAGAAAATATTGTTCTTTCATAAAAGACAACAAATGTACTTTTTTTTTTAAGTTTCAATGCTATGAGGAAGAAATGCTGAAGGTCATTTGGCAATTCTCACTTATGACTTTATGTTATTAAATCAAACAGAATTTTCCAATAGATATAACTTTTTTCACAAACTCTATTAAAGAGTTTTAGAATAAAATTAATTATTTACATCAATTATAATAGTTAAAAGAAGATCAATCAATAGCAAAATACCAAATGGTACTTATACATGGATATAGTAAGATCACCAAAACTTGCAAGCTTACAAGAATTTGAGAAATAAAAGGTGATTGACCAAATGGCTTGAGAATCAGACAAAAGAAACGGGTGAAGATGAACATGAGGAAAAGTTGCAGCAAGAAGAGAGGGACAGAATAGGAAAATGGGTCATCTCCTAACCATATTCCTCTAGAGTTGATCTGATCTATTGTTTGGCATATGAAATTCTGTCCCAACTGCGTTTCAACCTCTAATTTAGAATGCATGGCAATACGAATGAGTTTGTCTTGACCAGCCTCCATAGATGGAGCAACATGAGAGTGGTTGAGAGACATCGTGGGGAGGAAGCGTGTAAGAACATGAATGTGATGAGAAAACCCATTTAAGAGAAAAATATGATCTTGGATGGATGAGAGAGAGAGAGAATCAATGTAACAAATAAGGGAGGGCTAATGGATCCTTTACACACGTTATTCTACTTTGACCAAAGATAAGTTTTTTTTTCCCACATTAAGGGCAACTCTTATAATATAACTACTTTTGAAAAGTAAAAGGGATATTAAAATAGAGTTCATTTCACCTCTTAAAACCACTTATTTATAATATAGTTTCGGTTCATGCGTCACATGATTTTTATTTGGTCTTCATCACTTTGAATTTAATACCTATATTAAATTAATATTATTAAAAAATCTTAGTTCTCAACTAATGAACATCTAGTTAGAGCCGACTATAAAGGAAGTAGTTGACTCCCATTTTAAGAGGTCTCACCTATAAATTTTTCTTTAGTTATTGAGTGGTAAAAAAAGAAGTGAAATCACTTACTTTTTGTTAAAATTCTAATTTCTTTTGACTCCTCAACTATCCCATTTTGATAGGGCCTCACCTATGAATTATTTTTAGTTACTAGGTGGTAAAAAAATAAGTCAAAATATTCACCATATATTAAAATGTTAATTTCTTCTAACTCTTTAATTACCCTCTCTCGTTCTTTTTCATTCTTTATATTAAAATCCTAATTTTTCTAATTCTTAAATTACACATTTTCTCTTTCTCTCTTTGTCTCTCTCTTATAGGCTCTCTAGCCAACTTCTTTTGTTTCTTTTCACTCTCCTCATCTTCTTCTCTTTTTTCTTCCTTGTCGTAGATACTATTGCCATAGTTATTATAGTTTCTAGTGTTTTTTTATGACTTTGTAGTGTTGGTTATTGTTTTTATGTTTTCTTTTGTTGTTTAGTTAACTACCTCATTGTCTAGACAATGAAAATAAAGTGTTTGAGACACTTTATGTTATTGATTACTTATTAATAAAAATTTGAGTTGCATAAAATATTGTAATATCTCTTTGTTTTTTAGGGTCTTATTTTTATTTGTCATTTAAGGTCCCGTAAATATCTGAGACACCTCTGCATCTACTCACACTTTCCATGAGGTGTAAAGTTAATTACAATTCAAGCAAGAGACTACATTATCTTACACTTGGGATTAGCTTAGATGTGTGCAACCTTTTCCATGTATGAATACATATTACTATGTTCTAGTATATTTAACAAGAATGATTTAGTTTTCGTCATCTCTAAGTTTCATTCTCTCTAAATTTTCTCTGTTTGAAGTCTCTTGATTGTATCAAAGCTCTCCAAGACTTTGTTGGAACTCGATCGATCAAATAAGTGGCATGGCCTATAGCATAGGTCCATAAGGTTTTTGGAGCATCGGAGTGCAACAGTAGAGCCCTGACAACATTCAACAAAGTTTGATGCCTTCTCTACACTCTCCCATTTTGTTATGGGATCTGGACACAACTTCTTTAATGTAGGATGCCCATGGATGCAAAATAGCAAGGCATCAGAAATTCCCTTTATTCGCATACCTCACAACTTTCACCTTCTTCTCAAATTGAGTAGCTACCATGGAGATGAAGTCCTAAACAACTGAGGTAGACTTAGACTTCACTTTCAACAAAATAGTCCAAACAAACCTATTATAATCATCAATAATATCCAAAAAATCCTTATACTTATGAACTCTAACTACGGAAATTAGCCCCCAAATGTCAACATGAATCAGATTAAAGGGAGAAATGACTTACTACTAATAAGGGGGAAAGATAACCTCTTCTTCTTAGACACATAACAAGTATCAAAAACCAAATTTTTATTAATTGCAATGAAAGGATGATCCTTAGAAAGGATTTCAGATCCTAAAAGTAAACAAATAGCCTAACTTATAGTGCCATAGATCTGATTCAGGGATAACTAGAAAATTACTTACAATAGAATTTTGTACCATAGTTCTGAATGCTACCTACACATGAGGTCTTCAGCTGGTATAACCTATTCTTAGCCTTAACTAAACTAATCATCCTCTTGGTAGGTGGGTTCTATATTACATAAAAGTTATCAAGAAACAATAAGATGTAGGTGTATTGTGCTACTAATTTATGGATAGACACCAAATTGAAATTAAATTATGGCATAAACAATACATCTCTTAACAGAAGATCTAGGAAAAGCCTATAATGCTTGAACAAATTGCAGTGAGTGTATGACCATTTGGCAAATAAATAATAACAGGTTTAAATCTCCTTAAACAATTCAAACAATTCTTCGTGAGCACAGATGTGGTATGTGTGGCACCCTAACTTGGCTATAGAGGTTTTGGTAAATATTTATTTTGAGTAATGGAAAGTTCACCCTTTTCTGTCTAGGTTAGTGTGTCACTAAGTAAAACTTTTCAAATATATGGGCCTAAAAATTCCTTTTTTTCATAATATGTTTAACACAAAGTAGTATATCACATTTTGATCCTTACTACGCACATACAGAAAAGTACTTCATTCAAAATATTACATAATAGGAAGAAACCGTCATTTTGTCCAATACTTGAGCATATAAAAGAAATAAAGTTTGGTATAGGAAAACTTTACCTACCCTTCTTCCTTATGTCATACAAGGAAATGAATCAAACGCGATAAAGATAATACCATATAACCCTACTACAGGTCCTAAGTTGTAATCACCTATCCAAATCCATTACCATCCGAGCCATCGTTATTGTCGTTATTGCTAGAGTCATCGTTGTCGCTGAGGCCGACCTATCCATACTAGGGTGTAGAGTGGATCCAAGGATTGATGATGTAGCCTTTTTCCCGTATCTTGTGTCATCATTTAGGAAGCTTAAAGGTTCCATAACTTCTGGCTCGACTGAGGGCGTAGAGGATGTAAAGGTCTCAATGGGTGAAACTAGAATAAAAGGCATAGAAATCTTGGCCGCCATAACTTATGACTGCTTTAAATTACATCATCTAGGACTTAATTTGCTAAGATTTTATGCCACTTTTCATTGTATTCCCCTTATATTCCATGACATTTGCTTTGTTAATAAGACACTTCTGAAATTGCATGATCATTAAGGAAATCATGGAAGAAAGATAAAGCCTAGAGCATTGCTTAAAGAAGAGGAAAAACATGAAAAAAAGGTGTCAGGTTGCCACGGCAAGGGTGGCTACCACTACCTGGCCATGGAGTTTGCTGCCTAGGAAAAGAAAAAGAATAGAACATGACTAGAGATAACCATGACCAGGTCATGGTAGCCACCATGGTCGTGGTTCTAGGTTGCGCAACAAACTAAAGTTGCAACCCTAATCCTTATTTGGTAGACTTAGACACTTAGCTCTACACTTTTAGTTGTGTTTTAGACCTTTTTGGTTGGAATTAAAAGCAAGAGAAAGAGCATTGGCTAGAATGGAGAATCACAAGAAGGAACTCATGGATTCATGAAAAGTATACAAAAGTTCATCCTCATTGATCTCCCCAATCCCTTTTTATGTATATATCTAATTATTTCTCCTATTAAAGATGTAATTTGGCTTTTCTTAATTAATGGGTAACTAAACCCTTAATCTTGGGATGAATGGCATTTGATGAACAATATTGATGTAATCCTTGAATTATTATTGAATGAGTTTTCTATTTTCCATTTGATTCAATATGTTCTTTATACGCCTTATGATTTAAAGATGAACTTAGGTGTTTCTAGATAATTGGGGATAAACTAGGAAACTAATCCCGAATTGGTATTAAATCTCACTCTCACTCTTATATCACACCAGTTTAGTAGGAATCTAGTATTTTATCAATACAGGTCCAATGAGAAGACTGTGTCCTTCTGTCTTCAATACTTAAACAACTTGATCCGAGGTAAGGTGGGACGAACTAGGGTTGTACCTGTAAACACACTCTGATGCTTAAGTCAATACACGGTATAACGGAGGAAAAAGAGATCAAACTAAAATCAATGCACAAGGTGAATCTCCCTTGTTTGTTAATAAATGCATAGTATCTATACTTCTTTATGAGGTACAACTAGTGATTTAACCCCTTACAGGTTTATAGACGTTGCTCAGAAGCAAGTTGGCCACTTACCCCTGGTCTTGACACAGTGATAGCCTTTTGACCGGTATCTATTTTCGAGGCATATCAATCATTCTGATCGTCTAACACTTACTTTTATGGGGCTAATTATGTCTTTTTGACCCCTCTAGTGTCATCTGCCTGTGGGGGTCAATGTGAACATTGGATCATTTGCCCCATAGCTTATTGTCGTGGTGGTATTACAGTGATGAACAAATTCCTCTAAGGCCTTGGCATTTCCTATAGCATTATATTTATGAGTCAGAATGTCATTTTATGACCGGTGTTCACTTATTCTTATTGAAGTAAATTTATCATTAACAAAGGTTAATTAACTAAAATTAGAAGTTTATCGTGATTATCGTTTGATTATCCTTGGAAGTTACACGTGACACACTACTATTGCTGTGTTATCCGATGTGTCATCTTGTCAGAATGATCAGACTGTTTTGAAGTTGAAACAACACTCATCTCATGGGTCACGTTGCTTTGTCTTCTCTTACGTCTATAGACTGCGACAGTTGGACTTCATCCCATAGCACCCCTAAGCTTTGTAAAAGGAAGCTGTTGGCAGCTGTTTCTTCACATTTGCTATCACACCTCCAAAGACCCTACTACTCCACTGCCCCATTGCTTACTCATCGCTCTGTCCTGACCCGTACCAGAAAAACTATGAGATACGTCTACCCAGGTAGCCATTACCTCAATCTCGACCTTTTTACTTATTTTTCCTTTTCATTCACTTATCATGTCAAACCTGACTTTTGAGCGTGGCCATACGAGGGATGATTCATTGGACGTTCTCTCTAACTTGCCATCGTGCCCGTCTATAGGACCTCAACCTAGACTATAAGTTTCTCAAACAGATATACGTAGGTGGGTTAGGACGGGATTCTGAGGTAGTCCTTTCTTAGATTATAGACTAACAAATTAAGAAAACTTGGCCCCTTCCTCAGAATCATCCTTTTCTTCTTTCAACCCATCTACACCTCAGTCTTTTCTCCCGGTCTTGTCATCAGCACGTGACACTAGCTCCAGCGTAGTGCACTACTACGTTGAGGATGCTGACTTTTATGCAATTGTTCCATTTTTGGAACATACAGTTTCAATGGCTATTAGATCACCCGCTGTGAGGATCGACCTTGAGGATACGAATATGTTAGTCGGCGGGATAGACTAGATGGCCCATATAGCCCAAAACTCTCACTTCTGGGTTTAGAGGGAAATTATTGAAATCCTCAGCCGTCATTCCGAGGGAGAAGACGATGTGGAGTTGGACACCGACCATTTCTACACTCTAACAAGTATAAATATTCGTTTGCAATAATTGTGTTGTTATACAACGACTGAGTTTACCACATACCCTGAGAGCGCTTTTTCTACCTACATGAAATTCTTTTAACGGAGGTGGGAGTCCGTCTACCTTTAAATAAATTTGAAATAGGGGTATTAAATCTTTTAGATATTGCCCCCAGTCAGCTTCACCCTAATGGATGGGGCCTGATTCTTTCTTTGGAAGTGCTAGCCAAACACTTGGGTTTCACTCCAATCGTTGCTATTTTTTTCTAATACACCCATGTAATATGGCATGGAAACCTTGGTGGCGACATGGGCTTTGTCAACTTTTGGTGTTAGAGTGACATTGTCAACTTTGAAGCCTAAGTGGAATCTACAAAGACCACGGGTGCTTCATTTAAACATTCTTTTTTCAAAATTATGGTCAAAGGGAATGACATTCCCTTCTAGAAGGATGAAAAGGACTGGTTTCTAATTCATACCGGTTGGACACATCAACGTTTCCTAATTGGCAATCTTTACACAAGCTGTTGGAAGAGTTTTTACTGTTACTGGTGAGGAAGCCACTCAAGCGGAAGATCTTATTCGTGGTGAGTGTAAAATCCTTGGTACATCAGTTTGTGTTATCTATGATTTCGGTGTTACTCATTCATTTATTTCTGAGGATTGTGTGAGGCGCTTGAAAGTGTCTGTTTGCATGATGAAAGGCTCCATAATGGTGACTACATCGACTGGTACTTGTTTGAGATCAGTGACTCTATGTGAGAACGTCGAGATGATTCTTGAGGGTAGAAAGTTTGTTGTATTCCTCGTGTGCTTACCTATGAAAGACCTGGATATTATCCTAGGCATGGATTAGTTATCTGCCAATAAAGTCTTGGTGGATTGTCATAATAAGGTGGTAATTTTTCCTCCGATTGCCGAATGCTTTGACCTATAAGGTATCTCAAAGCTCCTTATGATGTTCTGTATGGTTGATAGGAGTGGTACTTCCCAATCTTGTGAAATTCCCACTGTTTTCAAATTTCCTGATGTTTTTCCAGATGAGATTCCTGGATTTCCTCCTCCATGTGAAGTGGAATTTTATATTGATTTCATTCCTAGCGCTAAACTTGTTTCTAGAGCTCCTTATAGGATATCTCCTATGGAGTTAGCCGAGTTGAAAAAGTAAGTCGAGGAATTTCTTAAAAGAGAATTTATCTGCCCAAGTGTATCTCCTTATGGTGCTCCGGTGTTGTTAGTGAAAAAGAAGGATGGAAGCATGAGATTGTACGTTGACTATTGCCAGCTCAACAAATTGACTATCAAGAACAAATATCCTCTTTCTCGCATCGATGATCTCTTGGATCAGTTGAAGGATGCTATTGTGTTTTCTAGGATCGATTTGTGTTCTAGATATCACCAAATCAGTGTGAAGACTGAAGATATTCCTAAAACTGCCTTCCAAATACGTTATGGCCACTACGAGTATGTGGTGATGCCATTCAGTGTGACAAATGCTCCTGTAATTTTTATGGATTACATGAATCACATCTTCCATGAGTATCTTAATCAATTTGTCGTGGTGTTTATTGATGACATTTTGGTGTACTCTAAGAGTCACAAAGAACATGAAAGGCATCTTGGCCTTGTGTTGTCTATTCTTCGAGAGAAAGAGTTGTATGCTAAACTCTCAAAGTGTGAATTTTGGTTGAATGAGATTTCATTTCCCGATCATGTGATCTCTTGTGATGGTGTTGTTGTCAATCCATCAAAAGTTAAAACGGTTATGGTTTGGGAAACACCAACATCGGTGATGGAAATAAAAATTTTTCTTGGTCTTGCCGGTTATTACCGGAGATTTATTGAAGGATTTTCCCATTTAGCCATACCATTGACGAAGTTAACTCATAAGAACTAACCATTTGTGTGGACTCTCAAATGTGAAGAAAGTTTTCAAGAGTTGAAATTGAGACTTACTACCACACCAATATTAGTTTTGCCTGATTTGCTAGATGACTTTACGGTGTACTATGATGCTTCTAGCCTTGGTCTTGGTTGCGTGTTAATGCAAAAAGAGCGTGTGATAGCCTATGCGTTAAGACAGTTGTGACCGCATAAGGTTAATTACCCCACACATGATCTTGAATTGGCGGCAGTGGTGTTCACTTTGAAGTTATGGCGACACTATCTGTATGGATCTAAGTTTGTGGTCTTTAGTGATCACAAAAGCATTAAGTACTTGTTCGATAAAAAGGAACTTAATATGCGTCAATGGCGATGGATGGAATTTCTGAAAGACTATGAGTTTGAGTTAAGGTAGCATCTCAGAAAGGCAAATATGGTTACTAATGCTTTGAGCCAGAAGTCATTGCATGTTTCTGCAATGATGGTGAAAGAGATGGAGTTAATTGAACAATTTAGAAACTTGAATATGGGCGTAGAGTTGTATACCCCAAAGAAAATGTCCCTTGAGATGTTGAGGGTTGTAAATGTGTTCCTTGAATGTGTGAAGGTACAATAAATGAATGATGAGTATTTGAATAAG
The DNA here is from genome assembly GCA_037962975.1 of Clitoria ternatea. Taxonomy (NCBI): domain Eukaryota; kingdom Viridiplantae; phylum Streptophyta; class Magnoliopsida; order Fabales; family Fabaceae; genus Clitoria; species Clitoria ternatea. The sequence continues at coordinate 113,628,673 of CM075671.1, forward strand.
ATGAAAGAAACTCAAGCGAATAGGAATGGAAGGCCATAATGGTATTTGGCATGTGAAGGGCCGAATTTATGTTCCATCTAGTGGTGATTTGAGAAAATTGGTGCTTGAGGAAGCTCACAAGAGTGTGTTAAGTATTCATCTTAGTTATACTAAAATGTATCAAGATTTGAAGAAGAATTTCTAGTTGCCCGGTATGAAGCGTGATGTGGCAAACTTTGTAGCATCTTGTCTTATTTGTCAAAAGGCTAAGGTTGAACATCAAAAACCATCTGGTTATTTGAGACCTTTGGAGATCCTTGTTTGGAAATGGGATAGTATTGCTATGGACTTTGTTTCTGGGTTGCCCAGCACCCATGCTGGAAACGATGCAATATGGGTAATTGTAGATCGGTTGACGAAATATGCTCATTTCTTGCCCATGAGTATGAAGAGTTCGTTGGAAAAATTAGCTCATTTGTACATAAAAGAGATTGTTAGACTGCATGGTGTGCCATCTAGTATTGTATTTGATCGTGATCCTCAGTTTACTTCCTGATTTTGGGGAAGCCTACATCAGGAGTTAATCTCTAAGCTGAAACTTAGTTTCGCTTATCATCCTCAAACCGATGGACAATCTGAGAGGACTATCCAAAGCCTTGAAGATTTGTTAAGGGCTTGTGTTCTTGAATATGGTGGATGTTGGGAGAGATTTCTTCCATTGATTGAATTTACTTACAACAGCAGTTACCACAGTAGTATCTGTATGGCTCCTTATGAGGCACTTTATGGCAGAAAGTGTAGAACACCTCTATGTTGGCTGGAAGCTAGTAAGATTTTGACTTTAGGGCCAAAGATTGTTCAGGAGACCACTAAGCAAATTTGAAAGATACAAGAGAATATGAAAATTGCTCAAGATCGACAGAAAAGTTATTATGACAAAAAGCATAAACCACTTGAGTTTCAAGTTAGTGATCATGTATTTTTGAATGTCTCACGGGATAAAGGAATTGGTAGAGCATTGAAGAGTAGAAAATTAAGTCTGAAGTTCATTGGACCTTATGAAATCCTAGAACGGATTGGTGATGTCGCTTATTGGATTGTTCTTCCTCCACATCTTGTGAATCTGCATAATGTATTTCTTGTGTCACAGTTGAGGAAGTATGTTCCTGATCCTATGCATATGATTCCTGTTGATGATGTAGATGTTCGAGATGATTTATCTATTCCTCCTGTTTTTGTTCTTATTATGGAGCATTCCGTAAAGAGGTTGTGGAACAAGTTGGTACCTTTGGTGAAGGTGGCCTGGAAACATGGCAATGTGGAGACTTTCACGTGGGAACGTGAAGATGATATTCGGGAGCAATATCTGAATGCATTTGAATCCGGTATGTTAAATTTCGAGGACGAAATTTCTTTGAGGTGGGGTGGATTGTAACATCCCAAATTTCATATAAATGATTAAATATGGGGAATAAATATTAAATAATTACGTATGGGTTAATGAATGTCCCAAAATGTTGAAAATGATTAAATTGAGATTTATGAAGATTATTCATAATTTATTAAGGCTTTAAAAGCTGAAATTATACCCAGTTAGAATATGGGTGTCAGACCAAGTATCTCTGATTGAGGTACTGTTGGTCAAGGCTGTTAAGAATATTATTGGGAATCCGAGTCTATATTCTGAATAATTTTTGGATCAAGGATTGAGCCCAACGGAGATCCTGTTTGTCATAAAACGCTAAGGTTTTAATGAGAGGCAGAAATTAAAACATAAAACTCCCTTTCTCCTCTCATATTCACGTTGGCTTCTTGTGTTCCTAAGGCAAACATTCTCTTCTTCTCTACTCTATATTTCCTCTTCATCTTCCTTCTCTAAAAAACAAACCTAAGTAAGGTGGTGAACTCATTTCCCCTATCCTCTATTTTCATTTCCATCTCCAAGCTTGAAGGAGATGACATTGATTTGAAGCTTCCCATTCTCCCCCATAAATTTCGTCATGCATCTCCTTCTTCTTGAAGCTCATTGTTGTTTGTTGGTGGAGGTAAGTTTCTCTCTATTTTGTTTGAGCTTATGCCCTAGGTTTTGAGTTTTTGGTGATTGGGTGAGTATTTAGTTTATATGGGTTGTTGGGAGAATCATTTAATATGGAAACCCTAAGGTGGGGTGGCTTGAATGCAAGCTTTTATGAGCCTTTAATGGGGTACACAAAATTTATGTTAGAAAATGATGGATATTGATGTGTATTTATGATGTTGTTGGGTTTATGGTGAAACCCTAACTTTAGAAAATTAGCAAAATGATGAATGTTAATTGGATAGTATATTTTGAGAGGAATTGTATGCTATTTGAATGGTGGATATGAGTAAATGTGTTAGGAGAATAGTTATTGATGATGGTGGATAGCATTGATAAGGGTGGATGGCCATTAATGGTGATCGATGGCCATTGGTGTATGAACCCTTGATTGGTAGAATTATAAAGGCATAATAATAAGACTTGAATACCTAACCCATGGTGGTTGTGGTAAAATTAATGAAAAGAAATCGAAAATGACTTGATAATGATAATGTTGTAAACACCAAGTGTTAGATTAGAATATGTAAATCTTGGTGATCTTGAGTAGAAAATAATGATATGGTGCCTTATGAAATGTAGGACCTTTTTCGAACGATGAGGCGGGAATGTCGTATCACTCAGAATTCTTCTCTTGAGGTAGGAGAGGAGTTTTATATTCTAAATGAATGAATTGAGTAATGGTTGATTGTCATATATGTGCGTGTGATGGCAAATTGAGATGTTGAACATGATGATAATGATTATGCTTGGCAATATGTTTTGTGCATTTGGAATATTTATGGTATGCTATATAGTGATGTTGTTTGCTTGGAAAATGTTATGCCTTGATGTGATATGGTTATGATAAATTCACCATGAATATGGAATGATCATTGTTGATGATGAATGAGAATGAACATGGATAATTAACATACCTTGAATGTTGATGAAAGATTGATGAATGTAGTTGATGATTTTGATGCCATTGTGAATTATGTAAATATTGAATTGTGATGATGAAAATTTATTGAAAATGCCACATTAAAACTTGAAACAATGGCAAAACCAATGATAATAAAATCCACTAAGAATTGTGTGGTGATATTGGTGATGGTGATGATTGATGAGTGGCATGATAGGATGCATAGTTGTGAGAAGGCATTATGATTTGCATTTGCATTGCATCCATGGCATATTGCATAGCTGTCGATGATGGAATGTTAGGGGTTCCTCCAGTTGTCCTAGTGGGAGGGTGTAACATCCCAAAATTTAAGAAGATAATTAATTGAGAGGAATAAATATTAAATAATTATAATTGAGTTAATAAATGTCCCAAAAATTTAGGAATAATTAGATTGGGATTTATTATGGATATTTATAATTTATTGAGACTTAAGGAGTTAAAATTTTACCCGGTTAAAATATAGGTGTCGCACCAAGTATCTCCGATTGAGATGCCATTAGTCAGGGCTGTCAAGAATATTATTGGGAATTCGAATATGTCTTTGAAATAATTTTTAGATAAAGTATTGAGCCCAAACTGAGATCCTGTTTATTATAAAATGGTAGTTTTAATGAGGAGGTTAAAACTAAAATAAGACTTTTTTCTCTTCTCTTTATTTTCACGTGACCTTTTCCCTCTCTAAGGCAAAACACACTCCTTTTCACTCTTATTCTTCCTCTTTATCTCCTTTCTCTTCTTCTTCTCTAAAAACCTAAAAGGGGTGGTGTGACCTTCTCTTCCATTTTCATTTTTCTCGATGGAGCTTAAAGGAGATGATGTGAAATGGAAGCTCTCCCTCTTTTCTTTTCATTTTCGTCACCCATCCTCCCTCTCTTGGAAGCTCACTTATTTCTTGGCTTGAGATAAGTTCCTCACCAATTTTGTTAAGCTTATGCCATTGGTTATGACTTTATTTGTTGGGGAGTGTAAAATATGTGTGGGTTATGGATTAGGAACTATTTTTATACAAAACCCAAAGGTGGGGTGTGAGAAATATGTGTTTTTGAGTAGGTGTAAATGGGTACACAAAAATATGGTGTTTGATGGTGGAAGATGATGATTAATTATGATGGTTATTGGATTTTTAATGAAACCCTAACTCTAGGAATTGGGGGAAATGTAAAATGTGAGTAGAATATGTGTTTCATGGTGTTAGAGAATGATATTAATGAGGAAAAATAGCCATTGATGATGGTTGATGAATATTAATAATGGAGGTTGGGTTTTGATGAAACTCTAGCCTTAAAAATTTAGGGAAAACATGTAATGTTGGTTTGAGGATTGATTTTAGGAGAAAATATATGATATTTAGAGTATGGGTCTTGTTAATGATGTTGGGAGGATACTTGTTGATGATGAGGGATAGCATTAATGGAGGTAAATGGTTAATAGTGATGGTTGAAAGTCATTAGTATGGGAACCCATAGATGGGTATGGCCTTTAAATGAATAATAATGGGTTTGAACACCTAAACCATTATGGTTGTGATGGGGTAAACAAATAAATAAGATTATGATTTGATGAGGTCTTAGACCATTGAAATTATTGATTGATAATAGTTTGAAAGGAGCTAAGAGGCTCATGATGAATTTGAATGGCAAATGGATAGTTTAAGTGATGGTGAAAGAGATGTTGTTGTTATTGGGTATGGTTAGCCCTTAGAGATTTAGGGAATCATGATTTTGGGAAAGGAATTCCTGAAACCTAACATAAGCATGTGAATTGGTGTTTTAACAAGTCTAGGACTTGGTATTGAACATTAAGAAATATTGTCAATTACTTAGAATAGTGATAAACGCCTTGCGATGGCTTATCGATTGTATGAATGCATATGTGTGATGTGTAGATTATAATTCAGATGCTGTGGCGAAACGATTAGAGAATTTGAATTGTGGGTCTTCCCTTGAGGTAGGAGAGGAGTTTACATTCCAAATACATGAGTCATACATTTGATGATTATTATATGTGATGATACTCATGCTTTCCTTGCTATGATTGTGTTGAATGATGAGATACTTGATAATGTGATGAATATTATGCTTGGCAATGGTGGATTCTTGAAGAATATATGTACATGAATCGATAATGAATGTTTAAAGTCCCTTTGATAGGAGTGATGCTTATATTGATGGAGAAATTGTTTAAAATGTGAAGCTATGTCTTGATACTAATGCCTAATTGAGGAACTAATAGAGCCAAATAGAGTTTTATGAGAATTGAATAGCATGTGATAGTTCCAATAGCCCATATATGTAGTTTATGACCTGTAGAAATTGGAATGGGCCAATTCCAATGAGAAGAGGCCATTGAGTTTCACAAAAGTGCCTCAAAATGGGTAGAATGCATTTATACGCATAAGTCCCTCATTTTTGGAAATTTTTTAATGCGGCCGGTGGCCACAAGTCACAAATAATATATATAAGTTGGTGTTAAAATTTGGTGGGCATTGGAATTCTATAAAAAAGTTAAGGGGATTAGAAGTTTGAAAATATGACTTTTTCTACATAAAACAGCCTCTGTGTTGTCATGAATCGATTCAAAGATGTGTGTGAATCAATTCATACGACCCTTTGAATCGATTCAAAGCCCTCTGGAATTGTTTGAATCGATTAAAAGACCGTTGAATCAATTCAAAGTCCTCTGTTTTGCTGTTTTGAATTCCAGAATCGTATGAATCGATTCATGGACCCTCTTGAATCCTTCAAGGTGCATTTTTGGCCAATTTTCACTATGTTTTGATGTTGTTTGATGTGATTGAGCCATGGCATGATTATACATTTGATTGCATATATCTTTAACACGTTTTTGATACATGTTTGCAATCGATATGTGATGATGTTGTCATGTCCCTCATATACCTTGATGTTGTGATTTGTTATGAACTTATTAAGGTTCAAAACCCCTTTTTATTATGAGAAGACATGAGATTGAACTAGGGGCTTATGATTGTGGTGTGCCTTGGTGGTGTTTGATATTAGTCTAAGGTGTTAGCAAAATATGTACATGTATGAGCTATGTATTGAACACATGAATGTTCCACCACCCATGATATGTTATGATGATTGATAATGAAAAGTATAGGATGTGGAATGTAAATCATACCCCGTTGAATGATGATGTGATTATTAGAGGGACAATGGCATGGCAATATGAATGTTATGAATTAATGTATAAGAGACAGTGTCTAGGGTATGCTTGTGGTGATATTAATGATTGACAAATGTAAGCCTTTAATGTTATGAATAATTATGGATCACCATGATATGAAATGATAATCAATGATGATGAATATGTTAATTATAGAAGATGAGCATACCTAAATTGTTGATAAAGAATTGATGCATGTCCTTGATGTTTATGATTGAAGCAAGTTAAGCTTGCAATAATGAATCAAAATTATGACAGATAAGAGAACATTGATGATGAACAAGGATATGGTTGTTGTACGCATATGTATGATTGCCACACTTGTTGAATGATGAATATGTCTTATTGATCTCCATGCATAGATTAAGGTTATGATGCTTGCTATGTTTCTTGATTTCCATGCTTGAATTGATGTGAAAATGATATTTTAGCCATTGATATGCCAATTATGTGAATGATATGCCTTGAAGGGCTTTATGAATAATTATATGCTATTGATTGAAAATGCCAAATTAAAATATATCGCTAAATATGAGGGTGAGGAATTCTTACGAAGTTAAGATTTGGCATATACATTATTGCATTTTGCATTCATGGCATGGCATAACATGGAATATGTGGTTGCGATCACAATGATGAAAGTCTTACGGGACTATATAAGAGGGAGTACCCCATACGTGGCGGAAAACCAATATATGAATGAATGAAGGTGGTTGCGATCACCAATATGTTGAGAATGATTAAACGTGGTTGCGATCACGAGTATATTGAAAAGAGAAAGATCCTGCGGGATTCTATGAAGGGAGTACCACATACGTGGCGGGAAACCAATGTGAAATGAATGAAACGTGGTTGTGATCATGAAGAAAGCCTTGCAGAGTTATGAAAAGGGAGTACCCCATGTGTGGCGGCAAACCAATATGAATTAACTGATATGTGGTTGCGATCACAATGAAAAATCCAACGGGATTCTAGGAAAATAGAGTACCCCATGCGTGGTAGGAAACCAATATGAGATTGAATTATAAGTGGTTGCGATCACTTGAGATACCATGTGCGCATGATTGATTGAAAATCCATTGCATATGTATTAAACAATTGACATATGCATTAGCCATAGGTACATGGCATTTGAACTGAGATGACCCAGAGATATGATAAACCCTTGAGAGGATAAAATGATTAAAGAGTTAATGAATTAATGATGATGATTGTGAATTCCCTTGATGATAAGTGACAATGTGATTGTGTATGTACTTATGATTGCTTATGTGGTGAATTATGATTTATGAGGCTTGTATGCCTATTATGAGAATGTGATGATGGTCTAATAATGAATTAATAATTTTATTGCAAAGCACACATGATGAATTAATGCATGTATACATGATCACAATATATCTAATTTCATCATTTTGAATGTATAATTCATTCTCCCATGTGGTCTCCTTTTTAGCATTTTGATGCAGGGTTGTCATGGGATGAGATGGGATTTTGAATTGAAGAGTTTGGTGAAGGTAAATAGTGGTAGTGGAAATGCCTTGGCCGACAACAATTGTAGGTTTTATTATGTTAAATAAATTGTACATAATAATGTTGATGATTTAGTGATTCGAATATGTATATATATATATATATCAATTCTTTTGTATCATGAATGGTGGATATATTTGTAGTATGTAAGTAATAACCTGATGAGTACTTGAGGATTGGAAATTGGATAATGTATATCGATGACGGGGATAGTTGTATTGGCATTTAGGTGAATGAATGTGGACAATAGTGATGGATCTTACATGTCTACAAAAATATACATATACATATATTTTAGGCAATGCATGTCTATGATTTATGTGTAAAAAGTTGATTGCGGCCAAATAGGCTTACGTCATGTATTTACATGCTTTTGCCGATGCTTTTCTCATATCTTCATATATAGGACTAGGCGTATGCCCGGTATACACATTTTCCTTCCGCTTTAAACTCTATTATTTTGTATACCGTTGTAGGCGAGTTAGTTATTAATCGAGTTGCATTTTAATAAATCTCACTCCTTGGTTTTTTGTGGTTCGGGTTTTGGTATGACATCGAATTTACTTTGAAACGTGAAAAATTTACCCACATTTTTATTAATTATTATCTTGATCACATCGGGATCCGCGGCTCTGTGCACGAGCGATATTGTTATTTTACCTAGTGACTCGGTGTGTAAGTCACGAAGCTGCCCATGTATAGCTATGGGGAGTGTAACATCCCGAATTTTATAAAAATGATTAAATAGGAGGAATAAATATTAAATAATTATAAATAGGTTAATAAATGTCCCCAAAATATTAAAATGATTAAATTGAGATTTATAAGAATTATTTATGATTTATTGGGACTTTAAGAGTTAAAATAATACCCGATTAGAATATGGGTGTTGGACCAAGTATCTCCGATTGAGATGCCGTTGGTCAGGGCTATTAAGGATATTATTGGGAGTCTGAATATATATTTGGAATAATTTATAGATAATGTATTGAGCCCGAACTAAGAGCCTATTTATTATAAAACGGTGAAATTTTAATGTGAAGCCAAATATTAAAACATGAACTCTCCTTTCCTCCCTTCATTTTCACGTTGGTTTCTACTCTCTTTGGGCAAACACTCTTTTTTTCTACCTTCCACCTTCATTTCCTACCTCTTCCTTTCAAAAACCTAAGAAAGAAAAAAAATGGTGTATATTCTTCTTCCCCATTTTTATTGTGCATCAAGCTTGGAGGACATGGCAATAGTGGTATGGAGCTCTCCTTCTCCCACTCTATTTTCGTGTTCTCTCTCCCTCCCTTGGAAGCTCATGGTTGTCTCTTGGTTGAGGTAAGTTCCTCATCATTTTCATGAGCTTTGTGCCCTAGGTTTTGTGTTTTGGTATTTAGGGGAGTATTTATTGCATGAGGGTTATTAGGAGAAACATTAGGTATGGAAACCCTAAGGTGGGGTGGCTTAAATGTAACCTTTTATGAACATTTAATGTGGTATTTAAGATTAATGTTGAAAGGTGATGAGAAATTAATAAGCATTTATGATGGTGGTGGGTTCTAGTGAAACCCTAACTTTAATAAATTAGGGAAAATGTGAAATGTGAATGGAATGTATGTTAAATGATATTAGAGAATGATGTTAAGGATGAGAGATAGCCATTGATGATGATTGGTGAATATTGATGATGGTTGTTGGGTTCTCATGAACCCTAGCCCTAAGAATTTGGGGAAAATGAATATATTGTAATTTGGGAGGTTAGTTGAATGTGGATAGGTGATATTTAAGGTTGAAGGTTACTTGAAATGGTAGAGGACCATATATGGTGCAATCTATAGATAAGTGTTGGTATGAATATGGAATGTGAGGGGTTGGTATGATAAGATTGTGACTTGATGAGGTTCTAGATCAATTGTGGTGTGCCAATTAAATTTGATTAATTAATTATGGTTATTGAAGGATATGAGAGCTAAGTTGAATAATGAGTGATACTGATGATGTTTGAAGGATTGAGGTGATTTGGGATTACATTATGTAATGGATGAGATGATGATGTTGTTGGGTTTAGTTGGTCTTTAAGATCTAGAGGATCTTGGCTTTGGGAAAGGAATTCCCAAAGCCTAACACAATTACATAAATTGGTGTTTAGCAAGTTTAGGACTTGATGTTAAGCTTTATGATAAACTAGTAAATGTTTAGAATTATGATGGTTATTGATTATGTGAACGCACATGTATATGGTATGTAGATTGCATTCCGGATTATGTGGCAGAGCTTTCGGAGCGTACATTTGGTTGCGGCTCTTCCCTCGAGGTAGGAGAGGAGTTTACATTCAAATTGCATGAGTAGATTGATAGTGATTGTTGTATGTGTTTTATACTCATGCTTGCCTTGCCATGTATATATATTAAAATAATGAGAATGGCAATTTGTTGATTATGAGGATGGTATATGAGAATAGGTGATGATTGTTATGGAAGTATGTATATGTGTGTTGGATAATGATAAGTATAATTCTATTATGGTTATTGAGTTTGGAATGAAAAATTATGAGTATGAATGTGTGAGCAAGTTTTACATGTCCCATATGATATGTTGGATGTGATTAAATTGGCCTTGAATGAGATTTCATGTGTTGAGTTGTGAGAATTTTCATTTCTGCATAAGTTCTGATAATCTAGCTCAAGCGAGATGGATTCTCGCCAAAGCAAGAATCCCCTGTACCATTATTATGGCCTCTGGCCTAATCTCGCTCAGGCGAGTGAGCTATTCGCTCAAGCAAGACGAATGTGAAGTGAGCAGGGGAGACACTGGGCGAATCTCGCTCAAGCGGGCGTGGCCACGCTTGAGCGAGCAAGAGAGGAATTGATACTGGACGTTTTTCGCTCAAGCGAGTGGCCCGTTGTAGGGAGTCTCGCTCAAGCGAGTATATGTGGAATTGGGCACTGGAGTATTTTCGCTCGAGCGAATGGCTGGCCTTGGGGAGCCTCGCCCGAGCGAGCGAGTATAGGAACCCGTACTAGTGGGATCTCGCTCAAGGGAGATAGGCTCGCTCAAGCGAGAATGATGTCTAATGCCTAAAACTATCTCGCTCAGGAAAACTTGGGGGCGCCCAAGCAAACCATCCCCATCTCGCTCAAGCGAAGGTGAATATCGCTTGAGCGAGATACCCAAAACCTGGGATTTTGTTTATTTCTTCAATTTAAATGCTGAGCCCCATTCCCTTATATTATGGGATATTTATGGAAATGCATAAGGGGTATTTGATGATGATATACCACGGTGGGGAAGTGAAATTAATTAATACATTTGGAAAGAATTATTTATGATGTTTCCACCCCTAAGAATAGGATATGAGAGAATGATAAAGAGAATTTGATGAAGAGGTTATAAGATACACTCTAAGGTAATTATGAAACCAATTAGAGAATTGGTAAAATAATATAGCATGTGTCGTGAATCAAATGATTGGATATGACATTAGTAGGGACTAATGATAAATGATGGTGTTGATCACTTCCTTGCACAAAGGGTGATTGTTATTATTGATTAATTATTGAATGCTATTATGAGTGATCCAAGCATGATCTTATGAGGGTGGTTTGGAGTATGATGATGGAAATATTGTAAATACCACACTAACACGTATAGGTATATACATAACATATGAGACAATGGCGATGAATAATGAGATGGAAACCCACTAAATGAATGTGTGGTAATATTGATGATCATTACCTAATGTTGTAAAGCCATTGTGGTTGAATACAAAAATTGACTTGCCATATGATATGAAATATATATATGTGATGTGTTGAGATACAAGTTCAAGAATATGATTGTATTGGGCATATATGTAATTTCCATGTATGTGGGATGATGAATATGTCTTGGACAATTCCAAGTGTAGATTAATATTATGATATTGGTTATGCTTCTTGATTTCCATGCGTGGATTATTATGAAATGATTTGGTGGATATTGAAATGCCATGTATGTAAATGATGCGCCTTGAGGGCTTTATAAATGATTGTATATGATTCTTTAAAATGTTGAATCAAAATATACCCTGTGAGAGAGGGCAAGATATCCTTGCGAGGTTGTTGAGCATATGCATTATTGCATTTTGCATTCATGGCATGGCATAATATTGAAATGTGGTTGCGATTACAGTGATAAAAAATCCTGCGGGATTCTATGAAGGGAGTATCCCTTGCGAGGCGGGAAACCAACTTGATGATGATATGATATTGAGCCGGTGGTTGTGATCACCTGGTTATTGAAATGAAAAAGGGCTTGCGAGCACCTATGATGCCCGTGGTTACGATCACGAGGTGAGAGTACCCCTTGCGAGGCGGGAAACCCATGAATATGAATGAATGATTATGGTGGTTGCGATCATCCGTTTTTATGAAATCGGATCTGTTGCATATGCATTAAACAGTTGACATGTGCATTAGCCATAGATGTATGGCATTTGAGATGGGATGACCACGAGAGAAGAGAAACCCCTTGCGAGGAGGAAATGAGTAAAGATCCAATAAATTGATGATGATAAATTATGAATGCCCTTGTTGATAAGTGGTAATGTGATTGTATATTCGCTTGTGCTTGCTTATATTGTGAATGGTGTTTCATGAGGGTAGTATACCTATTATATTAATGTGATGATGATTGAATGATGAATTGATGGTTTTATAGAAAAGCACACATGATGAATGAATGCATGTACACTTAATCACAATATATATTATATTCGTCATTTTGAATGTATAACTCACTGTCCCATGTGGTCTCCTTTTTAGCATTGTGATGCAGGGTCATCATAGGTCGAGATGAGACTTGAATTGAAGTTTTGGCGAAGGTAAATAGTGGTAATGGAAGTGCCTTGGCCGGCATCATTTATGAATTCTTATGTAATGAATAGATTGTTTATGATGGTATAGATGATTTTGTGAATTTAGTCATGTATAAAATAATCCTTCATATTTAGGAATGATGAATATATATATACATAGTATGTAAGTGATGATTTAATATGCACTAGAAGGATTGAAATTGAATGATGTACATGGATGATTGTGATAGTTAGGAGAAGATCCCTGAATGTATATGTATATATATGTATATATATAATTGTGTCTTAGGCAATGCATGTATATGTCGTGAGTGAATTAGACGGGCTTTGTCCTTTTAGGTCTATGTCGGGTATTTGCATGCTTTGCCGAGCCTTTTCTCACATCGTCATATATGGGACTAGGCGCCTGCCCGGTATACACATTTCTCTTCTGCTGTAAACTCTACTATTTTTGTATACCGTTATGGGCAAATTAACTATCGATCCAACTATAGGTTGACAAATCTCACTCTTCAGTTTTCTGTGATTCGGGTCTTGATGTCATCGTTGAGGGTTTTCAAACGTGAAAAATTTACCCGCACTTTATTAACTATTATCTTGATCACATCGGGATCCTTACAAAAGGTGGTATCAGAGCGTGGTCTGCTCTGTATGACGTTGTTGATTTTTCTAGAACATGTTTGCTTGTATAGAAGCTAATAATCATTGTCCGAGCATGGATGCTCTGTATAAATTGGCATTATGGATGTTTGGAGCATAATTGTTCAATTGGGAAACATTTTGAGGATCATTGTAATATGGTTGTTCTGTATAAATTTAAGAGTGACAACTATCTTGAGGATGATATTATGTTAAGCATTGATTGCCCTATATCAATTGGTGAAAGGCTAATTGTCTAAGAATTGTGAATTGATTATAAGGGCAATGCTTTCTTAATGGCTATTCTTGTGAATTATTAGTATAGGATTGTAATGACAGCTCATTGTGGGCTCTGTGAAATTATGATTCATAAGTTATGATTGACGTTTATGGGACTATGCCCAATATCATTAAGGTCGTGTGATGCACCTATGGAGCTTAGTTGCTCATTAGTAATCATGAATGATTCGTGAGATTAAATACTATGGATAAATGATACGATGTGATTAATATGTTTGATTGTGTAAGTCCGCCAAAGTTCCTTACCCTATTTCCTTCCATTGACGAATATATTGTGATTATGCATTGATGTTTATACAGTGGGTATGACTTGGATTGATGATGAATTTGTACCATGTGTGATCATAGATATGATATGTTAATTATGTATTGATTTGATGATGGACCTATGCCGTATGTTGATTACGGATAGGAGATATTAAAAGTGAATTGGGATGGTGGTAAACCATATATGTTGAGACCTTGATATATATGTTGGAATTGAATCAGGTGACTAGGTCTCTTGTATGAATTGCATTTATGGCTTCTGGCCAAAGTATGCTTATTGAATGTGAGTGGTTTATGTGAATTGATTGAATAAATGGCAGTGAAAGAATTTCCTAACATAAGTATTCATGGGATGAAACGATTAATTAAGTTATTATTGACAGATGAATTAAAAGGATTAATTATGCTATTTGTGAAAGATGGATCTCACATCCTTTGGCATGAGAATCTTGTATTTTATAATGCAAGCGACTTACTATGTCTCCTTAGATTGAGAACATGAATAAGTGATAAAATGATTGAATATGAATTGTGATTCACTAGATTGGGGTTACGATTCAGTTTCATATTGTGAACCGAGTGAATGATTTAATTAATTATGACCCACTGAATATGGTGACCCTAGCTTGACATGACATGATTTTGAGATATGAAACTTTATGGGATAGACCCTATGGCGGTCTAGGCTCTATGATATTTTATGAGCCATACTTAATGATATGTGTTGTGGGAGTATCCCACAATGGGTACTAGGTAACCTTTAGACTTCCTAAGTCTAGTGATTGATCGAACCTTGTGAATAGTTGAGCCATAACGAATTAATTGTGAAATACGTTGTTGAGGATAGAGCCAGCATGAAATAGAATACAAATGATGAATGTAACCCTGATGATTGAAGAATAATAATGTTGAATTTGGGGTATTATTGGTATTGGCTATGGTGTACATGATTTTATGGTATGACCTTGGGCTAAATTGTATGCCCTCGACGTTGTGATCATGAAACTAGTTATGGATTACGATATAACATAAGGATGACATGTGTGATTGTGAGTCGGTGAATAGAAAATTGATCATGTCATTACCCCCTTTTATTTGAAAGATGCTATATTGATGATAGAAAGCACATATTGATGTTGTACTATATGAGATATAGGTCTAATTTATGGACTTTGGTTGTGATCTGTGAGGAGAATCCCTAATGTGAAAGCCTAGTATGCGGTTGAGAACCCTATTTTGACCCCAAAGTTGTGTACTTCTTGCGAGTTTAGTAACTCGTTTAGGCTTGAATTGATTTATAGCCAACGATGTGTGAATGAGACAAAGAATTATTAGACGATTTGACCATGACTTCGGGATAGATGAGGCCCGATGATGCGGTAATTACCCCGTAATGATTGAAAATCTATGGTTGGTACACTAATTTATTATGATGTTAATTAATATTTGACGATTGGTATGGCATGATTTATGCCAAATTAATTGTAGAATGACGATGAAATATGAATATGTTAGTTGTGGACTGGTGAGGATTGTCACCAAATCTTATATGGACTGGTATCACTTGAATATGTGTGATCGATGTGAGCAATGGGAATACAAAGTACCGGTCCCAATATGGCCTTACATGCCATAGGCATTGTGGCAACATGCACATATGCGCCGACTTTATATGTTTATGGCAACCACTACGGGATTGGGACGTCTTTCTGTATGTCGGATGCAGCAACACATAGGCCGGGCAGGTGTAGGGATTGTAACTACTTATGGTGAATGTACTGAACCTATCTGGACGTACTAAGTATGAACATGTGAGCTCTGTTGGATGAGTTATAATTGATGACATATGACACACTTTGATGTGGGAATTTTATGTTAAGAATGATGAAGTGATGATGAACATGTCTTGATGGACTTTGGGAAGTCTAATGTTATTCTATGGTGTCGTTGAACCTTGTTGATGTGTGGCCTGAGGTATGGCCTTGCGATATGTATATCGATGCTAAATTTCGAGGACGAAATTTCTTTTAGGTGGGGTGGATTGTAACATCCCAAATTTTATAAAAATGATTAAATAGGAGGAATAAATATTAAATAATTATAAATGGGTTAATAAATGTCCCCAAAATTTTAAAATGATTAAATTGAGATTTATAAGAATTATTTATGATTTATTGGGACTTTAAGAGTTAAAATAATAGCCGATTAGAATATGGGTATCGGACCAAGTATCTCCGATTGAGATGCCGTTGGTCAGGGCTATTAAGGATATTATTGCGAGTCTGAATATACATTCGGAATAATTTTTAGATAATGTATTGAGCCTGAACTGAGAGCCTGTTTATTATAAAATGGTGAAATTTTAATGTGAAGCCAAATATTAAAACATGAACTCTCATTTCCTCCCTTCATTTTCATGTTGGTTTCTACTCTCTTTGGGCAAACACTCTCTTCTTCTACCTTCCTCCTTCATTTCCTTCCTCTTCTTTTCAAAAGCCTAAGAAAGAAAAAAAAATGGTGTATATTCTTCTTCCCTATTTTTATTGTGCATCAAGCTTGGAGGACATGGCAATGGTGGTATGGAGCTCTCCTTCTCCGACTCTATTTTCATGCTCTTTCTCCCTCCCTTGGAAGCTCATGGTTGTCTCTTGGTTGAGGTAAGTTCCTCATTATTTTCATGAGCTTTGTGCCCTAGGTTTTGTGTTTTGGTATTTGGGGGAGTATTTATTGCATGAGGGTTATTGGGAGAAACATTAGGTATGGAAACCCTAAGGTGGGGTGGCTTAAATGTAACCTTTTATGAACATTTAATGTGGTATTTAAGATTAATGTTGAAAGGTGATGAGAAATTAATAAGCATTTATGATGGTGGTGGGTTCTAGTGAAACCCTAACTTTAATAAATTGGGGAAAATGTGAAATGTGAATGGAATGTATGTTAAATGATATTAGAGAATAATGTTAAGGATGGGAGATATCCATTGATGATGATTGGTGAATATTGATGATGGTTTTTGGGTTCTCATGAACCCTAGCCCTAAGAATTTGGGGAAAATGAATATATTGTAATTTGGGAGGTTAGTTGAATGTGGATAGGTGATATTTAAGGTTGAGGGTTACTTGAAATGGTATAGGACCATATATGGTGAAATCTATAGATAAGTGTTGTTATGAATGTGGAATGTGAGGGGTTGGTATGATAAGATTGTGACTTGATGAGGTTCTAGATGAATTGTGGTGTGCCATTTAAATTTGATTAATTAATTATGGTTATTGAAGGATATGAGAGCTAAGTTGAATAATGAGTGATAATGATGATGTTTGAAGGATTGAGGTGATTTGGGATTACATTATGTAATGGATGAGATGATGATGTTGTTGGGTTTAGTTGATCTTTAAGACCTAGAGGATCTTGGCTTTGGGAAAGGAATTCCCGAAGCCTAACACAATTGCATAAATTGTTGTTTAACAAGTTTAGAACTTGATGTTGAGCTTTATGATAAACTAGCAAATGTTTAGAATTATGATGGTTATTGATTATGTGAATGCACATGTATATGGTATGTAGATTGCATTCCGGATTATGTGGTGGAGCTTTCGGAGCGTACATTTGGTTACGGCTCTTCCCTCGAGGTAGGAGAGGAGTTTACATTCAAATTTCATGAGTAGATTGATAGTGATTGTTGTATGTGTTTTATACTCATGCTTGTCTTGCCATGTATATATATTGAAATAATGAGAATGGCAATTTGTTGATTATGAGGATGGTATATGAGAATAGGTGATGATTGTTATGGAAGTATGTATATGTGTGTTGGATGATGATAAGTATAATTTTGTTACGGTTATTGAGTTTGGAATGAGAAATTATGAGTATGAATGTGTGAGCAAGTTTTACATGTCCCATATGATGTGTTGGATGTGATTAAATTGGCCTTGAATGAGATTTCATGTGTTGAGTTGTGAGAATTTTCATTTCTGCATAAGTTCTGATAATCTCGCTCAAGCGAGATGGATTCTCGCCCAAGCGAGAATCCCCCTGTACCATTATTATGGCCTCTGGCCTAATCTCGCTCAGCGAGTGAGCTATTCGCTCAAGCGAGACGAATGTGAAGTGAGCAAGGGAGACACTGGGTGAATCTCGCTCAAGCGGGCGTGGCCGCGCTTGAGCGAGCAAGAGAGGAATTGATACTGGACGTTTTTCGCTCAAGCGAGTGGCCCGTTGTAGGGAGTCTCGCTCAAGCGAGTATATGTGGAATTGGGCACTGGAGTATTTTTGCTCGAGCGAATGGCTGGCCTTGGGGAGCCTCGCTCGAGCGAGCGAGTATAGGAACCCGTACTAGTGGGATCTCGCTCAAGCGAGATAGGCTCGCTCAAGCGAGAATGATGTCTAATGCCTAAAACTATCTCGCTCAGGAAAACTTGGGGGCGCCCAAGCGAACCATCCCCATCTCGCTCAAGCGAAGGTCAATATCACTTGAGCGAGATACCCAAAACCTGGGATTTTATTTATTTCTTCAATTTAAATGCTGAGCCCCATTCCCTTATATTATGGGATATTTATGGAAATGCATAAGGGGTATTTGATGATGATATACCATGGTGGGGAAGTGAAATTAATTGATACATTTGGAAAGAATTATTTATGATGTTTCCACCCCTAAGAATGGGATATGAGAGAATGATAAAGAGAATTTGATGAAGAGGTTATAAGATACACTCTAAGGTAATTGTGAAACCAATTAGAGAATTGGTAAAATAATATAACATGTGTCATGAATCAAATGATTGGATATGACATTAGTAGGGACTAATGATAAATGATGGTGTTGATCACTTCCTTGCACAAAGGGTGATTGTTATTATTGATTAATTGTTGAATGCTATTATGAGTGATCCAAGCATGATCTTATGAGGGTGGTTTGGAGTGTGATGATGGAAATATTGTAAATACCACACTAACACGTATAGGTATATACATAACATATGAGACAATGGCGATGAATAATGAGATTGAAACCCAGTAAATGAATGTGTGGTAATATTGATGATCATTACCTGATGTTGTAAAGCCATTGTGGTTGAATACAAATATTGACTTGCCATATGATATAAAATATATATATGTGATGTGTTGAGATGTAAGTTCAAGAATATGATTGTATTGGGCATATGTGTAATTGCCATGTATGTGGGATGATGAATATGTCTTGGATAATTTCAAGTGTAGATTAATATTATGATATTGGTTATGCTTCTTGATTTCCATTCGTGGATTATTATGAAATGATTTGGTGGATATTAAAATGCCATGTATGTAAATGATGCGCCTTGAGGGGCTTTATAAATGATTGTATATGATTCTTGAAAATGTTGAATCAAAATATACCATATGAGAGAGGGCGAGATATCCTTGCGAGGTTGTTGAGCATATGCATTATTGCATTTTGCATTCATGGCATGGCATAACATTGAAATGTGGTTGCGATCACAGTGATGAAACATCCTGCGGGATTCTATGAAGGGAGTACCCCTTGCGAGGCGGGAAACCAACTTGATGATGATATGATATTGAGCAGGTGGTTGCGATCACCTGGTTATTGAAATGAAAAAGGGCTTGCGAGCACCTATGATGCCCGTGGTTGCGATCACGAGGCCGGAGTACCCCTTGCGAGGCGGGAAACCCATGAATATGAATGAATGATTATGGTGGTTGCGATCACCCATTTTTATGAAATTGGATCCGTTGCATATGCATTAAACAGTTGACATGTGCATTAGCCATAGATGCATGGCATTTAAGATGGGATGACCACGAGAGAAGAGAAACCCCTTGCGAGGAGGAAATGAGTAAAGATCTAATAAATTGATGATGATAAATTGTGAATGCCCTTGTTGATAAGTGGCAATGTGATTGTGTATGTGCTTGTGCTTGCTTATAGTGTGAATGGTGTTTCATGAGGGTAGTATACCTATTATATTAATGTGATGATGATTGAATGATGAATTGATGGTTTTATAGCAAAACACATATGATGAATGAATGCATGTACACTTAATCACAATATATATTATATTCGTCATTTTGAATGTGTAACTCACTGTCCCATATGGTCTCCTTTTTAGCATTGTGATGCAGGGTCATCATGGGCCGAGATGAGACTTGAATTGAAGTTTTGGCGAAGGTAAATAGTGGTAATGGAAGTGTCTTGGCCGGCATCATTTATGAATTCTTATGTGATGAATAGATTGTTTATGATGGTATAGATGATTTTGTGAATTTAGTCATGTATAAAATAATCCTTCATATTTAGGAATGATGAATATATATATACGTAGTATGTAAGTGATGATTTAATGTGTACTAGAAGGATTAAAATTGAATAATGTACATGGATGATTGTGATAGTTAGAAGAAGATCCCTGAATGTATATGTATATATATATATGTATATATATAATTGTGTCTTAGGCAATGCATGTATATGTCGTGAGTGAATTAGACGGGCTTTGTCCTTTTAGGTCTATGTCGGGTATTTGCATGCTTTGCCGAGCCTTTTCTCATATTGTCATATATGGGACTAGGCATCTGCCCGGTATATACATTTCTCTTCTGCTGTAAACTCTACTATTTTTGTATACCGTTATGGGCAAATTAGCTATCGATCAAGCTATAGGTTGATAAATCTCACTCTTCGGTTTTCTGTGATTCAGGTCTTGATGTCATCGTTGAGGGTTTTCAAACGCGAAAAATTTACCCGCACTTTATTAACTATTATCTTGATCACATCAGGATCCGAGTCTGGAAAATCGGGGGTGTTACAGGGAGCTGTATGTGGTTGACCCTATGGGGGGTGGCTCTTTGAGGAGAAAAATTCATTGGTGGTCTTTTGGATCACAGCTGCCATGGTATGAATCATGGTTGGCCCGCAACACCTTTATGTTGATTATAGTGTATACCGTGGTCATGGTGAAAATGTCCAGGTGTTGCAAGATGGGCGATGCGGTTTGGTACTAGTAAAATATGGGGATATGCATGCAAAAATATGATAAGTGTATAAATTTTACTAGTGCAGTGGGGGCATGGTTATGAATCCATGCTTGAACCCATAAATTAGTATTTATTTTCCCACAGTTGGATCCACAATTGATATTAACTCCATTGTGCGTGTGCATTAGCCTAAGAGCATTTACATATAGCAAGGAGATATGCCAAAGGTGATGAGATATAATGATGGTTGTGATTGGGTGAAAGAATACCTAAAGGCAACATATAAAATATGAATACAAAGAAATAATTTTATGTATGGCGATGATATGTGTGATATCCTAATATGATGAGGGCATGAATGTGTGTATACTTATATACTTTGCTATGAATCATAGAGATGATTAAGATATATGTATGTTGATGAGATGATGAAATCATGATGATGAATGATATGTTGATGCAAAGTTTACTATATGTATATAATCACATTGTATTCATCTTCGTCCTTTGGAATGTATAACTCACTCTAGCATGTTGTCTATTTTTAGCCTTATGATGCAGAATATTCATGGGGTGAGATTACATATCTCTTTGGAAGTTTATGTTTTGGTGATGAAGGTAAATTACTTGTATAGGAAGTGCCTTGGCCGACAACGATTGATTTTGTATAGCATATGATGTTGATGTATGCTTATTATGTAATTGGGTTGGTGAATATTCATTTTGAAGGTCATAGGTGAAAATTGGACCTTTATGTGTATGGCTAATTATTGATTATGACCTTAACAATGTATGATGACAATTGTGATACTTGATTATTGCTCGAAATGATGAATGAATGATGTTATTCATGTAATACAATCTTTTATGAGGCATGTGTGAAGTTATGTTTTGATGTTCATGCATAATTAAGGAACTGGTAGGGTCAAATAGAGTTTTATGTGAAATGGATGGCATGTGATAGTTCCATTAGCCCCTAATGATTTGTGACTTGTAGAAATTGGAATGGGCCAATTCCATGGAGAATTAACCCTTGAGTTGTAGAAAAATGCCTTTAAACAGACTAAACGTATTTATATGCACAAGTCTTTCGTTTTTGGGAATTTTTTAGTACAGCCAGTGGCTACGCGTCATAAAGGATGTAATTTAGTTGATGTTAAAATTTGGTGGTCGTTAGACTTCATATGAAAAAGTTAGGGTGGTTAGATGTTGAAAAATTATGAAAATTCTACATTATGCAGCTGATGTGCTGTCATGAATCGATTCACACAATGTGGGAATCGATTCATGAGCTTCTGTTTTTCCCCTGGGTGTGTTCTAGAATTGTGGGAATCGGTTCACACTATGTGGGAATCGATTCCTGAGCCCTTGGAATTGCCTGAATCGATTCTCAAGTTCCCTTGAATCGATTTAGAGGATTCTCGAGTGGCTTGAATAGATTCATACGAGGCATGAATCGATTCATGAGCTACTGTTTTCACTGTTTTGAATTCCAAACACATGGTAATCGATTCATGAAGTGTTTGAATTGATTCATGACCCTGTTTTAACAAAATTTCATAAGTTTTAAGGTATATTTGGTATTGTTAAATTATGACATCATTCTACAATAACATGCAGACATGATTACCATATTTTTGGCGATTAATTAAGGTATATTTGAACCTCTTTTCATACCCTTCCATAACTCTTGAAATAACTTACATTTCCGTTATTCCTTTTTGATGATCATATGATTGGTTTTAAAATTGGGATGAGGTTACTTGTTGAAATGTTATTTCGCGGTTTTTCCCTTCATTCTTGAATCGTTTTTAAATCAAGAAAATTTTACTCTCATTTTCATTATCAAATTAATGAGATCTTTAATAATATTAATATGTGAGGCCTCCGGTCCTTACAAGGTCTACTACCAGACCTTCAATATTGGTTTCCACAACATTTAAGAAATTTAAAACTTACATTATTAGACACTATTAACTATTAAAACATTCTAAGTAAATGAATACTACTCTCTACATCAAAAGTAAGAATAGTATTGGCCTAATAAGCATGTATCCATGAAGATATCAGAACAAGGTTAAAATGCAGGTGTACATCTAATAATAATGATTCCAAATGATTGCTAAATCTTGACATTAAAATGCACATTGCATGTTTGGTAGTTGAATAGTGATAAATAAGAACTACAATGTCTCTACAAGTAAAGTTCTTTGATTACCCGTCAAGGGTGTATGGAGTGTATGGTATGTAAGAAAGCAAGCATCTAAATCTTTTCAATGTTGGACCAGTGGGTATTCGATATATAGGATACCTAAAATAGTCGATTAAAATTGTTAGTTGACACATACAACTGTAAAACAATATATCAAGTTACTCTCTCACTATGCCACAAACATCCAACTGGCTGGCAATAAATCATAACTTCTTAGTGACTTAAGGCTAGGATACTCGTGTGCGAGATCAAGTATCTATCCAGATATATTAAATATAAGATGGACTATGCAAAATAACTTCAAATAAGCCACATGTTAATTATGACCAGTACAAACCTTGTCAGTCAATGGTTCATAACTAATAAGAGGATCATGATCAAAATACTCAAAAAGAAGATCTTGAGGATTTTTGTTTTCACTGTCATCACTAGAAAATCCCTCTTGCATTGTATTGTGTTTATCATGTATAGATAACCTACTCATTTGAGAAGAAACATTGCCTATCCGATATTGACTATTTCTCTATGCTATAAAAAGTTCGGTCCTTTTCCTAAATTCACTACCACTGCTTCCGTTATTGCTTGAATCTCTATAGTAGTTGCCACCGTTATCTTCACCAGTGTACGTAATGATAAAAGAAAATGAGTTATTACAAACTAAAGCATAATAGAACATTCTCCAGCAGAACTTAAAATAACATAGAAGCAGGTGCAATAGAGTATCATATTACAAAAACTGTAATGCACAAACACATAACCATATTGACAACATACAAGATTATAGGTATCCAAAAAGAAGAAGAAGAAGAAGAAGAAGAAGAATAAAAAAGAATACAAGGTCACAGAAGTTCCCAATATTTTAGATGAAAAATTGTCATAGTTCATCAAAGGTCAAACCCATGAAGCACAAAACCAATCCATGACGCACCACAAGGAAACAAATCAGATATGCAAAATACAACATAGCAAATATAAGGAAAGAATTTTTAATTCCCTCAAATGCTGCCTGTCACTGAGAACCTTACACCCAACAGCCATTTAATAGACTAAAGAAAATCTTTTTTTTGGTGTGGAAATTAAAGAAAGTCTTTTTACCAAGTACGAAAGAGGGAATGGAAAATGAAGCAAACAAAATCCATGGAGTTACATGTATGAAAAGATACAGTATAATTACAAAAATGTCTTTGATCTCTTAAAATACAATCATAACCAAATTGCCATGGAAATCCAACTAATTTTTGTGCATAAAATACATTTTGTGCATAGAACCAATTTCCATTCTCATTCTTCCTAATTCTTGCACCAAAAGCGCATTTCTCTTCTATTGATTTCAATCAGCTTTACAACCAGGATCACCGACATAACTCAACACTTCATAAAACCAATTTAAACATCATAATACAAACAAAATTAGAGAAATATTAAAACCATGTTTCCTGTGGTTAATATATTTACAAGTTAAAGTAATAGGTTCTTATGCACATAAATCAAAGCATGACCCTACATATGAAATGTCAATACCTTGGCTTAGCATATGACTTTTTAGCTGATTGACCATACAGTTGAATAGCTGACAAGTAAGGAACATAATACTGTACAACAGATTGGAGATTGGCCTTGATCAAGTAACAAGGGAACTCCTGTTCCCTATGAACTCCAATCCTTAAATGATTCCTAGAGATCATTCAGAGCAAAGTAAGATTGATACTCCACATCACAAGTCTTCCATCGTCTCATTGTTGTCTA
Organism: Clitoria ternatea; assembly: GCA_037962975.1. Taxonomy (NCBI): domain Eukaryota; kingdom Viridiplantae; phylum Streptophyta; class Magnoliopsida; order Fabales; family Fabaceae; genus Clitoria; species Clitoria ternatea. Next base: position 113,653,394 of record CM075671.1, read on the forward strand.
GGCAAACAACATAATAAAAACAAATACTAAATAATCAAGTTGGATGATAAAAAATGAAATTCATCAATCTTATGCCCCTAAGCTAGTAAGGAAATCCCATAAATTCTATCAACACTTACACACTGCAAACCAAAAACATTGAATGGGGGTTGTTGTACCCTCTAAGTCTAACAAAGCACAAAGACAACATTCAAAAATTAACTCATTTGCATAATTGAATTATAAAAGACATGTGAGATCAACCTTAGAAAAATACTGCCAAGGACTAAAGGTGTTATTGATTCTAGGAACCTATCACTGTGTGCTCTCTATTGAATACAATTTTTGAAAAATGATAAACCCACCCGTTTGCCAAATTGTTGTAATTGTGAACAAATATCTTTTTATAGCATGGGGATTTTCCTCAATAAAAACAACCTTCTTAAATATTACATGTTTATTCTCTTAATAGAATCACATAAAAACATGCGCAGCTCCTAAACCCTGATTTTAAATATTTTATGGTGAAATAGAATAAGATGTTTACTCAATGTTTCAAGAATTGAATAAAATCATTAGATTTATCACTATATTATTAGAAGTAATAGATAAAAATGAATGAAGTACATTTTGTCGGCTTTAATTTAAAACAATGGCAAATAATTTGTTATATTTCCTTCCTTTCCTTCAATTCAAAGATAGGGTAATGTTGTAAGGCTCCTGATATGTACTATTTTATTAATCATGTAAGACAAAGTAAATTAGAGAAATATGCTTGAAAGCATCCAATGAAAGGTTATGATATTATTGTTATGTATACCTGAAGGAGATTATTCAAGATTATTGTTCCATCTCCCATGTTGGCCTAAACAATATTCAAGAATATAGTACAATTCAGCCTCAACAGCTGGCTTAAACGCTTCATCCAAACCATGAAAAGTTGTGGCTTGTAACACAGTACACCAATCTCACCATCAAGATCGTCGGGTTTTGCCTCCCTAACAACCTGAAATTAGTTAGCAAAATTTAGATCCAGTTTGAAATTATATATTCTTGCATTGATTTTTAACATGTATTGATAAATAAACTTGCGTGTTCAACCCCATCTTCAAGAACTAGTAGTTCCTGTCAAATAATTAAAACCATAATAGATAAGATTGGTTAATAGGAAGAATCTCATATTTTCTATCACCAAATCTTGTCAAATTTGAAAGAAGATACATGAATAAGTTAGACAATTACCACAGCACCAGTGACTAGTATATAAAAAATCAGTAGGGGCGTTATTTTGTAAGATAACATCCTCTCTGGGTGGAAAATACTTTGTTTTCATCTCTGACACCTATTATAGTTATGATAAACAAAATATAAGACCTTAAATAAAATTAAAGATTATAATAAATATTTAACAATCAATCACAAGCTGGGATAAACTTTACAATTACCAATTGAAAAAATAAGTCATTTGAAACCTCATTAAACAAGTAGACCTTATCCATTAGAGAATAAAAAAGATAATGTGAAATGCTTGATCTGATAGCTTTAGGAAGAGATTCAAGTGTCTTTTGTTGTTACAACCCTTTTGAGTCTGTTCTGAACTTCAAACACAAGTGAGCAAGCATTTGGTCTTATAGACGATAAGGCAATTAGTTCTTTTGAGTGAAACTTAAAGCAGCTTGAATGGTATCCCTCTGAGAATAAGTAACAAAACATGTAAATCACAAAACTTCCTGAATTAGAACTCAAGAAAAATAGTAACCTTCTTGTACTCATAATTTTCAAGTACGACTTGTGCCATGGACGACTAAGTTGGTCATGTTACCAATCAAATATATTGTTAATCCCAAATTGAAAAGCATATAAAAGATGTCAAACATTATCTCCCTTGAATTTACTGGATGCAAGTCTCCATAACCAACCATTTTTTAAAGTAGTAATAAACTAGTAAATAGATGTCACATATCTTGTCCATAAACTCTACTCAAGGAAATCATCACCCAATGATGCCCACATCCATGTATTATGGGGATGAGGATATCTTGCTGCAATAAGATAATAAAAGCTCTATATAGCATGACAAGTGGAATTAAAATGTACGAGAAACTTCTTTGGAATAGATAACAGTGTTATTAATTTCTTAGTAGTGTAAAGTTCATATATTAATACACATTCTACTTATTTTTTTAATAAGCACAAAGTCTCATTGTTAGTAACTCATTGTCAGCAAAACTCTACTATTGGTTTAGTGTAGTTTTACTGAGCCTTATTTCTAATTTTGTTCAATTTTATGTTGTGCCTAAAAATTACGAGTGAGACATATCGACATTGGCACATTCCCTCGCAAATACCCTTTTTATTTAAAAAAGGGGCTCTTAGGGTATGACGTGCTTGTAGCAGAATTATGCGACTCAAGTAATACCTGCTACCATTAAACAATTCTTGGTGTGATTTTGGAATAGAAAGAACCATTAAACAATTCATATCTATTATTCACACAATTGCATCGACCTTTTAGGGTTTGGGGGAAGGAATAACATCATCAAAAGGGGTTTTGTGACATACCTAATGCCATAGAGCCTCAGAGTCCTCTTACGAGAGAACAATGCTGCCTTAGAACCAGTGGTCGGAGTCATTGCCTCTAGAGAAAAGGTTCAAAGAGGTTGTTCAGAGAGAAGTTACAAAACAAGCACTCATGTAAGACAATGAAGGAGCAAATTGTTTTAATGAAAAAAATATTTTAATAAGAACTTATTTTCGTAAAAATTAGCATGTTTCAGTTTCTCTAAATTAAATTACCTTCCTGGCTGTTGAGAAGTGCGACACCAAATTTTATAACCAAAATATATTACTGGCGTTTTACCCTAGCCACCAGTATTAAACTGTCGCTAAAAAGAGAATTTCTTGTAGTGCAACCATGCTTTGGACTCGGTAATGTGGTTCTCCCTCAAGAGCATCTCCGTTATGCACTTCGTCACCACCCAAGGGCCATTTGGCGAGATAGAGCATCTTCGGGCCAAAAACACTTGCGTTCTAAATGATTAGGGTCAGGTTCACAAACGTGTCCAAGATTTGAATGAGAAGAATCTGTCTTTGCTGAAGTCGGGAGAAGAACTAAAGGGTGAAATTGAGAAGCTACGTCAGTAGGTAGCTGGTTTAAAAGATCAAGTTGCCACTCTATAGGGTGATAAGGAGGGTTTTTCTGCCAAGGTCAAAGAAGAAAAAGCTAATTATCTTCGTGATGTGTAGTTGTTTGGACATGCTTCAATGGAAGCCTTTAGCATGCAGTTCAGCAAGTTGTATACTGTAACCACAACACTACCTTTAACTTGAACGGAATGGTTTTTACAACAAATTCCAGGCTAGTGAGCTAGTGATTATGGTCGATGGCAAGGCCTATGAACCTTCTGATGTTCCTTTTGTTAGGGAATCCCATCAGGGTCAGGCAGCGGAAACACAAAGGATTCCCAAAATTAAGGATTGCAAATACAAATGTGTCAAGGCATTATGTAATTAAAGTTTTGATTTAGGGATTACCTCTTGTAGACGCACAACGAGTTCCTTGATCAAAGCAATTGTAGCTTCGCCCTTAGGAGTCCACACGAGCACTCCCACCAGAAAACCAAAGATCCGAATGCTAGTACGGAATTTGATTGTAATCTAATTTCTGAGCAGCAGCCTATGAGCATCTCATGTTCTATATATAGGCTTAGGTTTGACCTGTGTAACAGCCCAATTTTTTAAGCAGTAAATTAAATAGTGAAAAAATTAAAATTTCTTAGAGAAATAAGAAATGAAACCTAGAAAATAAGAAATTTAATTATGAATACAAGGATATTTTCAGTTTGACTTAAAACGAAAATAAACGAGAATGGAATGTAGAATAGAATAATAAAATAAAATAAAAATCTACTACAGTAAAATGCTACAGTAAAATGCTACAGTAAAATGCTACAGTAAACGTCACATGAAAAATGTTGAAGAATGTAGAGAATTCGTGAGAATTCTCCAATTTTCCACCGCCTCATGTCAATTTCGAGATGCTACAGTGATTTGCTACAGTGATTTGCTACAGTAACCGACATTGAAAGCCTATAAATAGAGCCCTGACCTCCCACATTTCCTCAGACCACAAACCTCCCAGATCCTATAACCTTTCATCTCCCTATTCAAGCTCTCAAAATCTTCATACTTTAATTTCTGAATAAGAAGAAATTACGCAAATTTGAAGATTTGAAGAAATACAAGGGAGTTAGCATAAGGAAAGCTTAACGATCTTCACTTGAGGTAAGAAAGAGGGGATAGGATATTAAATACATAGAAATTAAGTTAGAATTGCTTGCTTAATTGTTTAGAAATTCATATAGTTATATTTTCATTTAATTTGAATTAAATTGTGAAATGGATGCAAATGGTTTGGAATATGATATTAAACAATTACTATAACATGGAAAATGTGTTTCCATATTCTTTGAAATATGAAATATTATGGAAAATATGTTTTCATATGTTTGAAATATGATATGAATATTATGGGAAATGTGTTTCCGTATGATTGAATTATGATATAAATAATATGGAAAATGTGTTTCCATATTCTTGAGTTATAAATAAAGTATGCTTAATTGATTGTTATAATAATTTTATTGTTAAAATTAGTTATAAAGGAATTTGATAATGAAATGCATTCATGCATCATATGCATTGGCCGTTCAAAGAATCCGCAGAGGGGTTCTTTGAGGGGGTTCTTGGTGGGGGAACGCGCTCTGTTGAGCACAGACCTCTGTGGTGGTTTTATACCACGGCCGTCTTAAGGGCTAAGCAGTGTGTCCTTAAGGGGGGTCCCGCAACACTTGTTATTGATATTATGATATTGTTATCTGATGTTGGTGTTGCATTATGGGGCGCGGTATCGGTTGGATATCCGTAAAAATGTTATTGTTGGAAATCACTGCAGATGTTTCCACCAGAATGGATCCATCATGCATTTTCATTCATATAAAAGAATGTAATATAATACAAAACACTTGTTTGGCATCTGCATCGCATAGCATCCTACTTGTGGTTGTGGTTGTTCTAATTTGATTTCTATTTATTTAGTATTTTATCTCACTCTTTCTATTACTTGTGGCAACCCTTTAGTGATTAACCAGGAGGACATGTGACAAAGTGGATGTTGCTGAATATGGATGAATTATGAAGGCTTTTGATGATGATGCTTGCTTGCATGTCTACTGTGGCTGTATTGTGTGTATACTATGTTGTTGGTACTGTACGTCTTTATATTTTATAAGATCTAGGTGCCTGTTGTAAAATATAATATGTATGAAACTCTTATGTTATGTATAATAATAAACAAGTTAATTATGTAAAAGGTTGCGTACTCTGATATTGTATCAGTAACCCTTGGAATCAGGTTGTGAATCTCTTGATAATTACCATGTGGAAAAATAAGTTATCTAAGAGATTTTATATGGTAAGGGTAATTATCTTGAGATTTGCAAGTTGGCTCCAGGGTGTTACAACCTGAGCTCTCATTAAACATTGGGCTCCTGACTCATTTTCAGTCCAACTAAAATAAAACTATCCTCTGGTGGCTTACTCTATACCTATAGGTAAAATATTCAGTTTTATTAATAATAAACTATTTCATTATTAATATAAAATAAGAGCGGTATCTAGCAATACATCATTATGTCCGAATATTATTTATCGTCGACATGACCTATAAGTGATAATTATTTTATATATTTATTCCTTTTGTCACGATATCTAATTGGGCCCAAGGCATGGTCGTCGTCATCCTTGTATGGCCCAATTCATTTTACTTGATACCAGAGCATACTTTATAGAATAAATATCTAATATTTATTCGTCCTAGCATGGTCATGCATTTCGTTAGTCTCACTCCATCAAGTGGCCCATAGATATCACTCATGTCACATAGGAGAGACAAATTCCATCTACATCACTCACATCCCTCTGTATAATTTGTCTATTTCCTAATCACAATCTTTATGGTCATCTTATTACAGATAACGTTTGATTGTATTAAAACAATAAACTTCTTATGTAGGAATCGTAGTGACTTCAGGTCGAAGGACTATATACCATTATCACATTGAGAATCGTTTATGACACTCATGTAACGATCCATGCAACGTTCTCATGGTGGGTCTGTCCAGTACAACATTACTCTTAATGTGTACCCGTGTAAAGACTTGATATCATATATCCATGATTTGTGAGATCAAATCATCAGTACATTCACACACTAATCTTAATGTATTTACATGTCCCCATGTAAATACTTGATTAGGGACGTTTTAGGAATAATTCTCACATGACCTATTATTCCAGGATAAATAGCATTAAAATTAGTCTAAAAACTGAAAATACTAATTTTATTGATAAGTTAAAATTGATACATTAATAGCTCATAGTGCATACATCAACACCTTTTGACTTTGCCCCTCTGCTCGAAGATGAAGATGATACGCCCCAGGATGCTGACAACAGGGTGAACAATGGAGACAGTGGGAATGTCAAGTCTTAAGTTTTACTTGCTCTGTAGACGGGATGAGCTTCATCCTTTTATTATCTTGGCCTTAATTTCTCGTCTTTTTTTGTAACCCAGGGCACAACCCATTTTTCATATAAATATGTTTTACTTTTAAGATTGGCTTCTTTTCTATTGGTTTCACTTTCATAGTAGTTTTTGGTACCTGTTATTGAGTAATTTTAGGATATCATAGAATGAATGATCTGAATTGCTCAGTTGCATAACGTTTTGTCGTTTTGGGATTCTAAGTTAAAATGAATGATTTTGAGTTCCTTAAAATGAATGATTACCCCGGTGTAACCTTAAAATGAATGATGCTAAGTTATTTATTTTGGGATTCATATTTAGTTTCTTTAGAACTCTAGGTTTTCGTAACCGCTCTAAAGTTGTACTAAGCTTTGAAACTTTAACCATCCTAGGACCAAGTAACCGCTTTGGGGTTAATTTAATGTTGTAATCTTAACCACTCCGGGGTTAGATTAGTCTTGTAGTTTCAACTACTCTGGGGTTCCTCAACCATTTCAGGGTGAATTTAATCATGTAATCTTTACCACTTTGGGGTTAAATCAGTTTAATTTCAACCACTCTAGGGTTTCTTAGCTGCTCCAGGATCAATCTAATCTTGTTTAAATTACATAGGAAAATATCTTGAAACTGTTTTATTTCAATATGGAGCATCCTAGCTGCACACCTCATTAAAAGCCTCTAAGGTAAAACCCTGTGGGAAAAAAATTGGTAGGGAAAAAGAGTGCATGGCTTATGTTGTCGGTTAGCTATAATACATTCGTAAGTTCCTAATATTCCACTTGTTCTTAAAAGTTTCACCTTGCAAAGTTTCTAGCAAGTAGGCCTATCCGGTTGTTACATCATGAACCCGATATAGTTCTTCCTAATTTAGGCCTAACTTTCCTTAGTGAGCAAAATAGTTTCCAATAGCGATAGCGAGCTTTGTCATTTGCACGCATAGGTTATAGTGATAGCGAGCCACTTATTGATCTCCTGTTATTGAAGAAACTCTGTTGTCTTTGTCAATAAACTTGATTACTAGGTGCGAGATTGATACTACAACTTCTAGTGCGCTCAAAGACGGTCTTCCAAAAATTCCATTAAACAGTTATTTCATATCAATTACCAATACTCTTGTTTGTACCATTCTGGATCCTGACTTTCCTTCAAAAGTCAACCTTGTATCCAATTGACCTTCAGTTTGTTGTTTTTCCCCATTTAAGGAGGTCAGATCCTAGGTATAAGGTTGTTAATCCGCATTGAACAAACCCATCTTTTTAAAACATTCATAAAATATCATGTCACAAGAACTCCCTTGACCTACTAACATTCTTCATATCATTTTCTTGGTGATAACGACCTCAATTACGACTGCATCATTTTCTCCGGGGATAGTCAGACCAAAATCGTCATCTGAGAAGATTATAGGCGGGGTCTGGATCCCACCTTGGTGTAGTCTGTTATCTGACTTGGTTTACACAGACATGATCATTCACAAATGGTTTTTTCCAGCTAAGTTGAATACTCTTCCCCCAGCAAATCCTCCCGCTATCATATCAATGACGTCCTTCCTTCCTTTAGATGGAGGAATTTCTAACTCATCATTTTTATTCGCTATGCTATCAATCACAGTTCTCCTTTACTCTGGCAAAAGGTTTCTTCGAGTTTCTTCATCTACGTCTGGAGAGCGGTCTCTCCGTCGGGGGTTTATCTCTCTCCAGCTCGTCTAATGACTTTGGCGTAAAAAGATATTGTTTCAACTTTCCTTCCCGGATTAATACCTCTATTGTATCCCTTTGAGCCTTTCCAATCTTGGACCAGAGTTTTCAATTCTGTGGGCGTATTTTTACTTTTAGCAGCAACGAGGTACATCTCAGAAGTTTGAGGTTCCCCTTTTACTAAAGACAGAGCAAAATATGACTCTTGTGACATCCTCAATTATCAAGACGGATTCTATGAACACCTATTTTTGTCTGGTAGAAAAATATATATATATAATAAAAAATTAAAAATTAAAAAAATTGTATAGTGACCGTTGGAATAATAACCTTCTCCGTTTCTATAAATACTCAATCTCTCCTCACTTCCTACCCACCCTCAAAATCATTTTCCCTCTTTCATCAACCTTCTTCAATAATTTTTCTAAAGGGATGGTCAATAGGTATCGAAGTCAAGAGGAAAGAATAAGGGAGAAAAACTAATGTTTGGTGACTACCTTCTTACTCCTTGAAGCATGGGTAATACTTACCCTCTTTTGGGTATTTTATTTATGACGATATGTGTAATAAATAATTTTAGGATTTTTAAATAGTTTATATTTCCAAAAGACTAAGTGATTACTCATTTGTATTTAAAATAAATTTAAAAAAATTAAAAAAATTCTTCAAAAAAATCAGAAAAAAGGGCAAAAAACAAAAATAGACCCAAAAAAAATTCAAAAAAAGAGAAGGTCCAAAAAAGAACGAAAAAAGGAAGGTTTCGGTGATTTTTTAGGTGAGACCTAGTTTGGTTACATAATTGGAGAAAATAGGGAAAGTTGGCACCAAATTTTGACAATTTGGAAAAGAAGGAAAGTGATGGTATTTCATGAGGGATCCATGACCAAATTTTCTCTATAAAAGGGCATGATGCAAAAGGAAAAGGGGAAGGAAAAAGGACGAAGAGAGAAAAGAGTGATAGTTTTTTAGAAAAGTTGTTTTCAAAAATAGAGGTATAGAAATGGTGTTGTGAGAATGAATGTGTTACTCTAGTATGTTTTAGTATATGAGTTTTGTGACCCAAATTACTGTAAAAGTCCTGTAACTAGTTCCCAAACACTCTTGAATTGACCCCAAAAGAACCAGAAATCAGAGAAACTCACAGAAAATCGATTTCCCGAATTTCGTTCTATTTCTTCATTAATTGTTATTGTGCTAAGGTATTTCTAATAAATATGAGAATATTTATTTATCTCTTTATTGTATTTTTATTTTATTAGTATTGTAATTTTTTCTTATGGAATTTTATTTATAATTTGATTTCCATAATTAGGATCATAATTACATTTAATTTTCTCTTTTAGTTCCTTTATTTTTTATATTTTATTTGGTGTTTGTTATTACTATTATCATTATTATTGTTATTTACTATCTTATTTTGTGTTATTTTGTTGTGACATCATATTTCATTCTATTTATTTTTCTACACTTTATTTTTCTATATTTATTTATTTACTCATTTATTTTTCTACACTTTTATTTTTCTGCACTTTTATTTTACTTTATTTATTTTTGTGCACTTTATTTTTTTGCAGTTATCTATTTATTCATTTATTTTTCTACAATTTTTTTTATTTATTTTTCCACACTTTTATTTTTCTACATCTATTTTTTTGCACCTTATTTTTCTGCCTTTATTTAGTTATCTATTTTTTTTGCATCTTATTTTTTCTACACTTTTTTTTCTACACTCTATTTATTTATTTGCATTTTATTTATTTTTCTACATTTATTTTTTGTACTTTATTTATTTATTTATTTGTATTTTATTCTATTTTTTTCTCAATAATTTTGTAGTTACCTTTTACATAATCATTTGTTTATCATTTTATATAATTCCTTAAGTTGTTTTTATTGGTAACCATTTATTTATTATTTTTATTATTTTTATTTTAAGTTTCCCTCTTTTATCTATTTTATCTTATTTATTTATTTATTCATTTATATTTATTTTTTTCTCATGGTAATGTTGTAATTGTTTTTGATTTGTCCATACATAATTGTTTATTTTATTAGTTTTATTTATTTATTGTCATAACTTTTATGATAATTAATGATCAATTATTATCATATGCATAAAGAAAAAACCCAAGACTAATAAGTTGTTTATCCATTTATCCATTTATTTTTCTTCTAAGTTATGAATAAGATCAATTCAGATGAGACATACTAATCTTATTCTCTCAAAAATGATTACATAAAAATTCACTTGTTAGTTCTAATTAATTAAATATATATTTTTATATTTTCACATCAATGTATTTAATTCTACCTTTTTCTTATGTCTATTTATTTTTACTTTTTTCTATTTTTTTTGGAAAAATGTGAACCATGTATTTTCTCAATAAATTAAGGGATTATCTTTTAATTACTCGTAAAATAATTTAGACGAGACGTCTTATTATTTATTTTTTAGTTGTCTTTTAAGTACTTATTTGTTTATTTCCCTTCAAACTCAGAATAAAAATAATTTAGACGAGACGTCTTATTTATTTTTATTTTTATTGTCTTTTAATTACTTGCCTACTTATTTTCCTTCAAAACTCATAAAATAAAAATAATTTAGATGAGAAATCCTATTATTTTTTTCTTGACAGTCTTTTAATGACTTGTTTGTTTATTTTCCTTTGAACTCAAAAAAATGAAATAATTTAGATGATACGTTTTATTATTTTATTTTTACTTATTTTTAAAAATGTCTTTATTATCATTTTGTTCAAGTGTACATTGTCTGTAAATAACATATATCATTGGTTTTTTTGTGAAGGATGAAATATTTAATAATCATTTTAAATTTACATTTATAAAACCAGTAATTCGACTCGCGGACTAAATTAGAATCTCATTTTTAAAACCAGTGTTATTTAAAGGTTTTCCTGATATTTTCCTTAATAAATATTAGTGGCGACTCCCTGAAGCCTCTAGTTTTTTAGGCCTCCCAAAGGCCTTATTCCAATACGGTTTCATTTCCCTTTTTATTTCCTTCTCCTAGTCCTTGTCATGATCCGAGACCCCAGTCGCGACAGTTGGCGACTCCATTGTGGATTTTGAGAGTCAAGCCCGTTAAAATTGATATTGTGTATTTTTATTGATTATTAATTATTTCATCCTATTTATTTATTTATTTATTTTACTATTCTTGTTGTTTAATTAATCTTCTGTTTATTTTTAATTTATATTATTTGTGTTTTTCCTACTTCTTTATTGCTTTAATTTAGACCATAGGGTAGAAGACATGTGTTATTTGTTTTGTCTTGTGTTTGTTCATTGTGCACGATGTGTAAAAAAATTCAAGTAGGAATGCCCCCACATACTTCACATTCATAATTGTGCACACACTGTTGAGAAAGGAGCGTATTCTCGGGCCTCACAAAAGATATAGATTAGGGGAGATTAATAGCAGTGTGCAATGATTCATGTGAAAATCTCAGCCGGAGTATGATTTTATTTATGATGCTCGCACCAAGTAGGATTCCCTACTCTTGCATAAGGCTCATAGTTAAGATCTTAGCTTCGGTGGCCTTTTTAAAACCAGTTAGAACAGCCACCTTGTGAGAAATCACGTTTGAAAAACCTTAGAACCAATTAAGTGGTTACCTCAGTCTAAGACACAATGAGGCAAACATTCCTCTTATCTTTTATTTATTCTCATAAAAATATTTATTTTAAAAATTCAAAAAAGTTTCAAAAAATTCAAAAAAACTTTACAAATAATGTACTTTTCTTTAATAGAGATCATGATAAATAATATATCACAATTATGAGAAAATAATAATTATCAGATCCTTCTTTTTATTAATCTAATTTTTTCATGTTTTCTTTGTGAAGGGTGAAATTTAAAGATTGGTAAGTATTACTAAAAAATGGAAAATGACATGAGATCAAGTGGTGATACAATGAAAGCAGCCGGGTTGAAAAATTTGTTACATTTTAAAATTAATAAATCAAACACTAGCAATTTGCAAGCCTTGAGTAGAAGGTTGGACGTCACTCAAAAAATGTCCTTTGTAAGGAAGTACGAAAAGATTTTGAAACTCCTAGAGGTTGAAGTACAAGAAGAGGCCCTTACTACTCTAGCTCAGTTTTATGATTCTTCTTTGCGTTGTTTTACATTCAAAGATTTTCAGTTAGCTCCTACTATGGAAGAATTTGAACAAATATTTGACTTGCCATTGGAAAATTAGAAACCTTATTGCCAGACTGAACATCATGCTTTTATTTTCACTATAGCTTGTGTTCTCAAGATGGATCCTAAAATACTTAAGAAAGCATAGATGAACCGAAATCGGATTTTAGGATTTGCATTAAGCTTTTTTGAGCAGCAACTCCTTAGTTTGCAGGAAAAGGGAAATTGGATGTTTTTATTGACACCTTGGTGTTGGCTATTTATGGTGTGGTTCTTTTCCCTACTCTTGATAATTACATCCATTACAAGGTAATTGATGTTTTCCTTGCCCAAAAACTTAGAGGAGAAAATCTTGTTACCATTGTTTTGGCTGATGTTTATTGCACAATGGCTTACATCATACATCTTTGATCAAGTGGGAAAATGTGGATTGTCCCATCTTCGATTTGAAGCTTTTGCAGTTGACCAAGAAAACCAGTAGAGAATGGGCAACTCACTTGGCCGATTTATCTGCTAGTACAATCAGGTGGTACCCTCAGTGGATAAATGTGGACTCAATTATTTATTGTTATGGAAAATTTCCTAATGTACCTCTCATGGGAACTCAAGGATGCATTAATTATAATCCGGCTATTTCAAAGACACAGTTTGCCTATCCTATGCTTCAACCTCTTGAGGAGGAAGCATTAGCACCTTTTCTTCATTACTATACAGAGGGAAATAATGCTCCTATTATCAAGACTGTTAGTGATGCTTGGGCTGAAGTTCATAAAAAAGGAAAGAAGTTGGGTGTCCATAGCTATGCTGCAAAAGAAAGTTACCGCCTATGGATTTTGAATAAGGTAGCTATTGTTAAGTTACCATTCAAAGATCATAATGCTCCTACAAACAAAACACTTTCAATTTATATTTCTATTGTAAGTGTAGAGGTTAAAATCATGAAGGTTAAGTTAGTAAAAATGACGGAGAATAATTGAGCTTTAAAAGATAAATTGATCAAGGCCCAACAAGATAATGCTTCCCTAAAAAGAAAATGTTATGAACTAGAGCATGCCTTTGAAAATGTTAGCAAGAAGCACAAAATGGAAAAAGAATATATGAGACAATTGAATGAGCATTTCCAAATAGTAAACAGTCAACTGAAGACTAAAGAAAAGCAAAGAGATGACATGTTGGCTGACAAATGGCGGTTAAGGGAAATTCTAATAAAGACAAAAGAGGAAGCTCAAGCTCAGAAGGACCTTATGTAAGCACAAATTAATGAATTGGAACGACAAGTCAAGGATGTCGTTAATGCTTATGAGCATAAGATAAATGAGGAGAAATGGCAAGCCATGGAAGGCAAATAGAGATATGAAGAGATTGTACGTTTAATGACGCTAGAGAGGGTTAAGATGGATAGTCTTGTCTATTCTTGGAAAGACTATTTTACTAATTTGGTTGGTCTTGCTAATGGAACACTTGGAGATATTCCTCACCTGTTGAAGAAAGCCGAAGCAATGGTGAATCCACTTTCTACACCAAAAGAAGTTGTAACTTTCATTCAATACTACAAGGGGCGATGGGATAAAATGAAGGTCTTGATTGCGAGAGCGAGAGAAGATGATTCTGATTTGTTGTAACAAATGATATATTAGAACCTGCTATTGAACAATGAATAAATCTCATGTTGAATTTCCATTTTTCTTAACTCAGGACTTTAGAATAAGACATTCTAAAAGAAAAGTTTATCTGTGCTTATCAATGTTTAAAAATTCATCATGTATTTACTTTATGTTTCTTTACGTTATTTAACTAAATTTTCTATTTGTATAAGGGGTTTCTTTGTACTTACCCACATCATGGGTACGAAGGGTTCAAGGCATCCTTATAGGATTAGACTACAAGCAAGGCTCATGGTAGAGAGGGAACCATCTACTGTGGACGATTTAAGGAATAAAGTCAATCAGCTCAAAGAGCAAATTGTAAGGATGGCCCAACTTCTTGAGAAGAAGGTCATGAAAGGGGGATCGTTCGCAGTAAGTGAGGACCCTAATGCAACCATGCAAGATCAGGAAGGGAATCCTATACCCTTGACCATACATGCAAGCAACCCTGCTCCAGTAATGGAACCTCCACCAGTCCAGCATCAGCCTTACGGTATGCCATTTCCATATTTTGTTTCCTAAGATGGGAATGCTCAGCAAACATATGCCTGGCCTCCATATGGTTTACCTCAAGGATATTACACTATGAATCCTAATCCAACTCAGGAAAATCCTTCTGCCACCCAACAAATTCCGTACCCTAAGACATCTAACCCTCTAATTACCAATCAAACAACAACCATTCCGCCAGCCACAAACCACCCCATAACCCAATGTAATATGCCCGGTTACGCCATTCAACCCATACCAGCATGCCTACATACATATGACACACCAACCATCTGTCCATCAAGATCCTACTCAAAATGCTCCCCTCGGTACAATAAATCCAAATACTGTCACAGCTTCTTTGCCAAGAGGGCAAATAGAGTTCTGAGCTGTCGAAAGAGGAAATAGTCTAGGTACAACAAATGTTGTTGAGTTATGCTTGGTGTCAGATGTAGTTATCCCTCCAAAGTTCAAGCTACCTGAATTTGACAAATACATGGGTACCACATGTCCACGCAATCATTTGACAATGTATTGTCAGAAGATGGCTGCATATTCTTACGATGATAAGCTACTGATCCACTTCTTCCAAGATATTCTAGTTGGGCCAGCTCTTAAATGGTACACACACCTTGAAAGGACACACATTCGATGTTGGAAGGACTTGACAGATGCTTTTCTCAAGCAATACAAGTACAATATGGACATGGCATCGGATAGACTCCAGTTGCAGAATATGTCCAAAAGGGAAAATAAATCCTTCAAGGAATATGCTCAGCGGTGGAGAGAATTGGCAGCCCAAGTGGAGCCACATTTGATTGAAAAAGAGCTTGTCGCTATGTTCATTGATACTCTCCAGACACCCTTCTATGATAGAATACTTGGGAGTGTCTCATTAAATTTCTCTGATATAGTAGTGATTCGAGAAAGAATTGAAAGTGGGATGAGAACTGGTAAAGTTCCCCAAAGAGCATCTGGGGCGTCCATGGCAAGGAAAACCGTAGTTGGGACAGGAAAAAGAAGAGATGGAGAAATAAATTTTGTATACGGCTACCAAAGGCCACCAAATCCCACCATCTACCAATATCCATATGTTTTCCAACCATCCCATCCATTATACAGACTTTATCCACACATAGCTGTTGTTTTTGGAACCCTGTATCCACCAACATTTCCATATCCGCAGCCTTATCAACCACCACCTAACCGAAATTTCAGAAATCCCCCACCTTCAACACAACAGTGAATACCCAATCCCAATGAAAATCCCACATCCAGAAAACCAAACAATGAATGTGCACCCGCATACTTCGATCCAATCCCGAATTCATATACTGAATTGTTACCACTTCTCATCAAGAATGCTTTGGTTGTACCTTGTCCGTTGAAACCAGTGAAACCACCATATCCTAAGGGATACGACCCTAATGCCAAATGTGACTATCATGATGGAGCACTGGGTCATTCAACAGAAAACTACATCACCTTCAAATACAAGGTTCAAGACTTGATTGGGGCAAAATGGCTCAATTTTTAAGAAGGAAATCCAAATATATCAACCAACTGATAAGTGTCCAAATTGTGTATATTTTTTATGTTATTTGGGAATTATATGAAAAAAATATATGGTGTTTGGATTATTTTGCAAGTTAAATTTACAATAAATTGAAATCCAAGCATTGCATATGAAAACATGTAAAATGGTACTTCCAAACTCCATTATTTTGATTTAATTTCAGATTTAGAAGAAGAAGGAAGAGAAAAAGAAAAGAAAAGAAAAGAAAAAAGAAAGGCTTCACTCAATTTCTCCAAGTTAAAAGTAAAAGGCTCATAATTCACTCAAGTGAGGCTTACATTAGCTTGAGCGAACCATTCGCTGCAGCCACATCTTTATTCGCTTGAGCGAGGGAAGTAAGAACTGGAAAGAAGTATCAGTTGTGCATTTCGCTTAGGGCGAGAATCAATTTGCCCAAGCAAAAATGGGCCAGAATGATTTGAAGACCAAAATCGCTTAAGCGCTTTACTACCGCTTAAGCAACTTCTATCCAGAGATCAAAAGAAGGGTTTTCGCTTAAGCATGATAGAAAGGAATAGCAGTAAGTTTTAGGTAGAGAGCTTTCAACATTAATTCGCTTGAGCGAGAAATATCCACTCAAGCGAATTCCATCCAGAATCATTTTCTATGGCAATCGCTCAAGCTAAACAAGAGAGAGGCAAGCGAATCAAGAACAGGGGAACAATTACATTCAAGATTCGCTTAAGTGAGATATTTCACTTGAGCGAATATACAACTAGGTGAAGTAGGACAAAAAGGTTCTTTCAAGTTAAAGCAAGCTTCTCGCTCAAGCGACACCTTAATTCCCTTGAGCGAGTTAACCAATATATAAGGAATCAGCAAAATATTCTAAGGGATGACACCCAGAAGACAAATATAATCTTTCAGTATTTCTTTTGTTTGGTTCTTCTTTTTCCTTTCTTCTAGGGTTGATTATGTTAGGGAATCCCTAGTGCATGAGAAGTGGAAATACAAGGATTCCCAGAGGATTTTCAAAGCGTCGTGTTTCAAAACATAAGATAAACACACAAAAAAAATATTGCATTTTAGGATTACCTCTTGAAGATTATTGAAGCATTCGTAGCCTCATCTTTTAGGAGTCCTCATGAGTACTTCCACCAGAAATGCTACACCTTCCAAATGCTAGTTTGACGATGTATAGCTTTTGCAACTTTCACGTATTTTGTGTCTCTTTTAGGTGAACCACCTATGAGCATCTTATGCTTTATTTAAAGGTTCAGGTTTGACCTAATTTGTTCTCTCTAAAGAGTGGGCTCCTTACTCATTCTGAATGAGTTAGGCCAAATAGCTTTATATTAGTCCAACTAAAATAAAAGTTATTTTCTGATGGGCTTACTCTATGTGTGTGACCCTATAGGTAAAATATTCGGTCATATTAATAATAAATTATTTTATTATTAATATAAAATAAGAGCGGAATCTAGCAATGCATCATTATGTCTGAATATTATTTAATATCAACATAACCTATAAGTGATAATTATTTTATATGTTTGTTCCTTTTGTCATGATATCCTAGTTGGGCCCAAGGCATGGTCGCGTCATCCTTGTACGACCCAATTTATTTTACTTGATACCGGAGTAGACTTTATCTGAATAAATATCTAATATTTATTCTTTCTAGCATGGCCATGTATTTCCTTATTCTCACTCCATCAAGTGGCCTATAGATATCACTCCTGTCACATAGGAGAGACAAATCCTATCTACATCACTCGCATCCCTCTGCATAATTTGTTTATAGTCCTCTTATTATAGAAGACATTTGATTGTATTAAAACAACAAACTCCTTGTGTAGGAATCGTAGTGACTTCAGGTCGAAGGACTACATATACCATTATCACATTGAGAATCATTTATGACATTCATGTAACGATCCATGCAACGTTCTCATGGTGGGTCTTTCCAGTACATCATTACTCTTAATGTGTACCCGTGTGAAGACTTGATATCATCTATATCCATGATTTATGAGATCAGATCATCAGTACACTCACACACTAGTCTTAATATATTTACATGTCCCCATGTAAATACTTGACTAGAGACATTTTAGGAATAACTTTCATATGACATATTACTCCAAGGATAAATAAAGGCTGTTAAACTATTTAACAAAAAATACCACATACAAAATGATGCGTCATATATAGGCTCTTAGTGTATATTTCTAATAATCTCCCACTTGCACTTAGAGCCGACAAGGTTAATGCCCAATGATGTCTACAGTGCCCTTATGCTTGTGCTATACAAGCGATTTTACTAATGGGTTCCCAACAATTTTGTTGGTATGCATATTGCATATTTTCACATCTTCCAAAGATGGAACTATTTAAGTATATGCTTGGATTAATACACTTCCTTATATTGTTATATGGTTCCATTGTCATCACAGTGGAAACTCATAGGGTACAAAACATTTGGAATGATTAAATGTAAATTGACTTCTTTTGTAATTTATCATAGCAAAATACTTAGATTTGTTAGTAGAACCAATGACTGTTTCTTACTTTGAACCTTTCAAGCATACATCGCAACCGTCTTGACAAGCCATATATTTTTATTGCAATCTTAAGTCTTTCAAATTAATCAGAAGATTGGCATCAGTGTAACCTTTACAATGAGCTCATCTTTCATTTATCAAGATCAAATCCTTAGTCCTTCTCAAGTGCTTAAGGATATTCTTGATTATAGAATAAGAACATTAGTTCTAGAAGAAGCATGTCTTCTACATGTAATATTAGAACTATAATTATGTTGTTACTAACCCTTTTATAGTCACAAGATTTATCTTCATTCTTTAATGAAGATTCTAGCTTCTAAAAGCTTGCTTTAGTCCATAAATGGAACATTTGTAGTTCACATACCTTCCTAGATGTTTCAGGCATAAAAGGCCTTTAGGTTGTGTCATATACACATCCTCAAAATGGTGGTATACTGCTACAACAAGCAGGATCTAAATGATTTTTAAGCTAATTGAATTTTGTCAATCTTGCTTTTAAAGGTACTCTTATTACCATCCTTGTTTAGTTTTGTTTTTAAAAATCCACTTGCATCCTATAGGTTTTACCCTTTAGGTGCATCAACCAAGGTTCATACCTTGTTAATATACATGGAACCCATTTCAAATCCCATGGTCTTATGCCATGTCTTAGAATCTAAACTTGCATTGGCCTCTTCATAAGAAGCTTGGTCATTTAGCAATATGTCTCATTCATGATTTATAAGATATCCATATCTTTCAGGTTTGGTGACATATCCTATCTGATCTTACGCAAGCCTTATGCTATCGGATCTAAGGATGTCACAACACTTTGTGATTTCTGCTCCAAGTCCATCCTTGACTTTTGAATACTTTGTGATACTTGAATTTCTTCAAGTTCTACTATCCTCCCACTGATTCTTTAAGGGATGTACTCTTATTCAAGAATACAACATTCTAAGCAACAAGCCTTTTATTCTTAGATGGATTGTAGAACTGATAACCCTTAGCTTTCTTTGGGTATCTCACAGAAGACATTTATCCAATTTGGATCTAACCTTGTTAAAGTTGGATGCTCTATAGAAGCATCATAGTTCTAACTTATTAGTAAAGACATACTAGGTTTCTTCCTAGTCTATATCATATATGGTTTCTTTAAGAAAGTCTAAGATGGAACATGGTTAAGTATGGAAATTTTGTTAATAAAGGAACGTTGAAGGAGTTAGAGATGTTTGATAATAATCAATAATCAAACTATGTCCAACAAGGTTTGACTTTTCCTCGTAGAGATGCTATTATGGAATTCCATGATGAATGAGTTAAGAGGTAATCTCTCACTCTATTAGATAGTTATCAAACTTGTAGCTCAAATTATTTGCTATCTTGATCTAATCAAGAGCATTAATTGTCTTTCCAATTTGGTTTTTCACTTCATTATGAATTTTTTAAACTTTTCAAAGACTTTCTAACTTATGTTACATAAATCCATACTCATTGAATTTTTAATTAGTATGTTGAAGTATTGAAAAACATATCTAGTTATTATTCCAATAGGCCCACATACATTGTCATGTATTAGATAATAGATTACTCATCTTTTCAATGAATGAGATCTCAATTATCTCTCCAATAAATAAGATTTACATGTCTCCATTGATTCCAAAATCAAAAGAGTCCATATAACCACATTAATGGTATTTAGAAATGTGTTTCTTATTCATTTGCCTTAGGAGACAATACCATGTAAGTAAGGTTCAAAATCACTTATTTTAACCTACTTTGACAGTTGTTATAGATGGGTGTTTTGAGATTTAGGATATGGAATCCATTACTCAATTGTGCATCAACATCCTTTTGAAGAAATAAAATTATTTTATAATAAAAAAACATTTCTTGTCTAACAAGAAACAATATGCACAATGTCTAGTTCATTAACTAGCCTAATAGGTAAAGATCTTATCTTTATTGTAGCAACTTTTGCTCAATTTTACATAGATTTCTCCACCCTTAGCAAGTGATCTACTTCCTTGATCTTTCAAAATTTGAGATCTACTACTAGTATCTGATACTAATGTTAGTGAAGTAAAATAACTTGACTTCTATAACATGACCTGTAGTGGAAGTCTTACTTCCCTTTCTTTTGAACTCC
This sequence comes from Clitoria ternatea, assembly GCA_037962975.1. Taxonomy (NCBI): domain Eukaryota; kingdom Viridiplantae; phylum Streptophyta; class Magnoliopsida; order Fabales; family Fabaceae; genus Clitoria; species Clitoria ternatea. Next base: position 113,674,164 of record CM075671.1, read on the forward strand.
TTTAAGTTCTTTAGACATATTATTTCAATGTCTTATTTGGCTAAAACTGGAAACAATTTCCTTTCTTGATCACCTTTTAGACTTCCAGACCAACTTGGCCTTAATAAAGTCTGTATATGATCATATCATATATCTCCCATATATTCATATTGCCTTTTACATCTCAGAGTTTATGCAGACTCCATAGGGTATTCAAGACCCAACCATAGATGATATATAAGCCAAACATGACACACTACCACTTCATCTTTATTGAAGATAATTCTCAAGTCTTAATACCTATCTAGGCATTTTTCCAGATAAAGTGTCTTTCCAAAGGACAAATTATAACAAAACTGTATTTGGTTTGTCATGGTTATTCTAAAATAAATTACATGCAAATCCATCACTTCTACTTAAAACATATTTAAATTTTGTTCATTAAATAAATATGTTGTCTCCCACTATTTTGATTCAAAACAAATACCCTCACTGAATCATAAAAAATCCTGTTGAAAGATTTTTCTAGTGGGCCAAGATCCATATTTGGCCTAGTGTTGAGTCAGCTTTGGCTGATCGCCCAACCCATGGTTATTTAGGTAAGAAACACATTTCTAATTGTATCTCATGCAACTCTTGGATGATTGAGTGGGTAACTCTTTACCCTTATTCATCTTATGAATTTAAGCTCAATCCTTACGCCTCCAAGTTATTTTCAATCTGATTGAAAAACTTAGTTAGGTTTAGGCCTAATAAAAACAATTTGGATATTACAATTATCCCATCGTGCCTTACTAGTGTAAATGATAGCCCACTGCTTTAGCAGACCCACTATTTATTGACATTAGTCTCGACGAGTGTTACTTATTAGAAGACGTTTAAATTTAATATTAACGCTTCTAGGCTATTCAATCTGATTAAAGTTACCTAGATAAGTCCAATAACAAATGGTTGGATAATCCAATTATCCATCATCCTTTACTAATATCAATAAAAGCACTCTGCTTTGCCAGAACCTACACTTTATTAAAACTAGCATTGATGACTGTTGTTTATTAGAACGCGTTTTAGACTGTTTATACCTTTAGGCTTTTCGAATCCAATTGAAAAAGTATATTTGAATAAAACTTAATAAGTTATACTTGGATAATGTAATTATCCAATCATGTCCTACTAAACATAAATAAACGCACCCAACTATTACTTGACTTGCACTTTATTTATATCAAGTTAGACGTTATTACTTATTGGAAGGTATGATTGTCGCGCTTGAGGGATTTCAATTTTCTTATTGTTCATTACCGACTTTCATTAAACACTTTAACGCAAAATAAAACCCCAAAACATGCAATCAAAATTGTGAGATGGTTATGGTCTTCCTAGTAAATAAAATAAAATAAACCTAAAGGAACTATAGTGTCTTGACTTCGTGAAGTCCTACTTCTTGAAACCACCATCGTCCTGGAGTCACCACTCCTTTATTCCTTTCAAGGTCATATCCATCAAGAATCACCACTCTAGGTTTCTTCTAGGTCTCCACCTTGTTGGCTTTTCCAAGATTACAATGTAATAAAGAAAACTTGTTTTACATACGAGTGAAGGGTTGAGAGAAGAAATTTAAGAATAGAGAAAGACACAACATGCAGGTTGTATTTAAAATTAAAAAAAATCTAATACCATAATCACTCACCATTGGACATGTTAATTAATCAATTAATAGAGTAATCAATTGTATTTAAAATAAAATAAATTTTAAAACACATAATTAAACACGCAGGGTCATAAAAAGAAAACTGTTAGTCCTCAAATTTACAATAAATCTTTTAATAAAAATTTCATAAAAATAATAAAAATTTGGTTAATTTGTTAGAAAATTAGGCTTTAATTCAATAAATGGATGTTGTTGGAAATAATCTACCCTTGATCAATTTTCTCTAGTTTTGCAGTGAAAAAGTAAAGAATTCAAGAGAAAATTATACTGGAGGATCTGATGCGTAGCATCAATCCCATGCGTAGCGTGGACTCTGAATTTTGATGCTGACGCTACGTGTGGACTCCACATCCAACTTGGCCAAGCACTCAGCTTTCACCCAATAATGGCCACCCCACTCAGCACCAATGGCCACTCCACTCAACACAAATAGCCAAAACACAGTGGAGACACGTCTAGGTGGCCAAGCATGATCAAATTTAATAATTTGAAGTGGCCATTATCAGTTGTTTAATGGAAGCTGAGTCAGGGGTCTGATGCGTAGCGTCACACTGACGCGTAGAGTCAGTACCCTTGCTCAACCCTATAAATAGGGCCATCCAACACCATTCAACATATCCCATTCTCATTCACTTCTCTTCTTTTTTCTCTTTGTGCTCGACTTTGAGTACTTCTTTTGTGAGTTGTAGTTCTAGAATAGTTTTCTAGATACTTGAGAGTGTTGTGGTGTATTGTGATCGTTGTATCGTGAAGTTTCCATCGTCTTCGTAATGTCAAACTCTGTAAGTTTTGTTTTTACTTTCACCATGTGTAACTAATTTGTTTATGTTGGAATTGGTGAACTAATCTATTGAGTATAATGTTGTGAATTTGACCTCTACATGTTTATGATTCAAGTCCATGTTAGTATTTCAACCTTTTATTAATATGAACGTCAAACGGGAGAATGATTTTCATGATTATTGAAACTTGTTTTATTAGTATGAATGTCAAACGAGAGAATAATTATTCATGCCGTATTGAAACTTGTTTTGACGAAAGTAAAAGTTGGAATACCCTTGGTATCTCAATTCTATAGGGGTTGTTAACCATTGTTGCCATAAGGCCAGGACTTAATGCAAGTTTATACTGAGAAAGCTCAGAGGGATCGGACTTTACAGTGAATTCTTAGAATTTATATCACGAGGGATCGGTTATAATGATTTTAAGCTGCAATGACATAAAACTTGATGATTAAATATGCATGTCTTGAGTTCCTCATTGTTATTCTAGATTAGGGATCCAATTTTCAACATAATTTGTTTATCTGTGTTTATCTCAAGTATCTTACCTATTCTAGATTGCAACTCAACTTTTTAGATAGATTTTTATTTTTTATCTCATGAACAACTCAACCATGCTATCTTGTGAATATTGTATAAATTGTATATAAATCATTCTTTTGTCCAAAACTTTCTTCACATTTACCATAGTGAATAGAAAATTACTGTTGTTATTGGACTTCCAATCCCAGTGGAACGATAACTAAATTTTGAAAACTACAAACGATTGGTGTGCTTGCCAATTAACAACCCGGTGGTAGAAATGAACGGTTCAGACGTTATCGCTGGGTTAACAAGTTTTCTGGCACCGTCGCCGGGGATTGAATTGTTTCAGTAAAACAGTAAATTTTAATTACCGTGGTAAATATTTTTTTACCTTAGTTAATTTTTTTTATTTTGTTTACTTTTACTTATTGTTACACTAACTTTCTTTGTCTAGTTTGTGTATGCAAACCCGATCTACTGCAGGTAAAATTTATTTTGATCCTGAGATAGAAAGGTTTGTAAAGAAAATCAAGTCTTTGAAATCTAAAACACAAACTAAATCTTCTTCTACTTCTAAAATTTTTGAAAATTCAAATATGGCTGCTGAAAGGAGAACATTGGGACAGTTTGCTGCTATTAATTGTCCACCCCGAGTTTCGGGAATGTTTGAAGGACCTGTTGTACCAGTGGAGATTAAACTTGCTACTTTAAATATTATTCAAAATAATCAATTTGCTGGTTTAAATCATGAAGAACCATATGAACATTTAACTGTTTTTTATGAGTTATGCAGTACAATTGGTTTTGAACCCAATCAAGAAGAATCTGTTTATATGAGGTTATTTCCTTTTTCATTGATTGGTAAAGCTAAAGAATGGTTTAAATCTTGCCCACCGGGTAGTTTTGCAAACTGGTCCGATGTTGAAAGAAAATTTTTGGAAAGATTTTATTCTCCTTCAAAATATTTTGAAGCCATGACAGCCATACATTCTTTTTCTCAAGGCACTCTTGAGAAAGTGTCCAAACCACAACTTGGATGATGCTGAAAAGGTAAGAATCGTTTACCATGGTTTATTACCTTAGTTCAAGATGATGTTAGATGCTTGTGCAGGTAGTTCTTTAATGAACAAAACTATGGAGGAAGCTATTGAAATATTGGAATCAATGGCTATCAGTGACCGCCAAGCAAAACATGAAAGAGGTAATGTACAGAGGAAGCCAGGAATACTCGAATTAGGAGTGAATGATGCAGTATTGGCTCAGCAAAAATTGCTGACCCAGCAAATTGAAGTTATGAGAAAGTAATTGGAGAAACTCCAAATTGCTCAAGTAACATCACCACCCCCTACTCAACTTAAACAATGTATGCACTGTATGGGAGAACAACCATGTGGTCACTGTGGAAATGAGCAAGAGCAAGCCAATTTTATGAACCATCAAAGAGCACCCTTAGGTAATTTTCCTTTCAATCATGGAAATTCTTTTCCTAACAATTACCTGCAGGGTTGGCAAAATCAGAATATTGGCAGGAGACAGGATGCTGGACCTTCCAACCGACCTCCTAACAATCAGTTTAAGCAACAACAAACTGACAATGCAAGATTGGCAAGGATAGAGGAATCTATTCAACAGCTATTAAAGTTTGTGGAGACAAATGAAGCTGCCCGAAAAGCATCGGATATACAAATGGGTCAGCTTGCAAAAGAAATAGCCGAATTAAAAAGTTCTGGGTTTACTGCAAACACGCAAAACCCAAGGGAACAATGTAATGCTGTTTCTTCTAATGTTGTAAAAATTGATTGTAAAGAAAAGAGTGAGAAAAAGAAAGAAGAAGAAGAAAAAGAAAGTAAAAAAATAGAAAAAAATAAAAAAATAAAAAATGAAAAGAATATACAAGAATCTGTGAAAATAGAGCAAGAAACAAACTGTACTGCCATCATAACCTTGAAAAAATGTAAAGATCCGGGGAGTTTCACCATTCCTGTAACTATTAGAAATATCAACATTAGGAATGCTTTGTTAGATTTAGGGGCGAACATCAATCTAATGCCTCTAGATTTAATAAAGCGCATTGGTGAATTTGAGCTAAAAGAAGCTAAGACAAACTCACAGTTTACGGATCGCTCTGTCAAGAAGCCTTTTGGGATTGTAGAAGATGTGTTGGTAAAGGTTGATAAGTACCACTTCAGGGTTGACTTTGTGGTACTGGATATGAAGGAGGATACTGAGATCCCCCTGATCCTTGGAAGACCTTTCATGAAGACTGCAAAGATAAGAGTAGATGTTGATCAAGGAATGGTTGCAGTCAAAGTTTATGAAGAAGAGGTAAACTTCAGTGCTCATGAACATCTTAGGACGAATGATGAGGAAAAAGATTACCCTTCAACCGAACCAGGTATATCTCTTCCCAATCAATTAAATTGTTTTAAATTAACCGATGCCTTGAATGATGAAAGCCGGGTAATCAAGCATCGGAGAAGAAGAAGGAGGAACAAAAAGACAGGTGATTCCTCAACAAAAATTGAGAAACCACCTGATTAATCAGAGGTAATGTCTGGCTGGAGACATTAAACCTAGCGCTCAATGGGAGGCAACCCATTATTTTTGTTTTGTTTTTAAGTTAATTTAAAAAAAATAAAAAAATAAAAAAGTAAAAAAATTAAAAAATATAAAATAAAAATAAAAAATAAAAAATAAAATTTGTTTTTCAAATTTTTAGATAGAAAATTAATTTTGAAAAGAAAAGGGGTTTAAAACTCAAAAGAAAAGGTTTTTGAAAATCAAAATTTTGAAAAATCAAAAATAGAAGCCCACGCGTAGCGCCATTGTGACGCGTAGCGTGGACTCTGAATTTTCAACCTGACGCGTAGCGTCCCAACCAAGCGTAGCGTCAGAGCCCACGTTTAGTTTCTAAAACTGAACCAGAGAGGCCCATCTTAGGTTTTAAAACCTAAAACCTCTTCTCTGCCTCACTTTAGTTTTCAAAACCCTAAAATTTTGAAACCCTCTTTTTCTCTCAACACTTCCAAACCTTCTCATATTTGCTCAAGGGATCACAAGTAAGTTTTCTAATCCTTTCTCTTTAGTTTGATTTTAATTTTCAAATCTTAGAATTGCATGTGGTTAAGGTTAGAATTAGATGATCATTGGACATTGCTTGCTGATTCAATTGAATGTGGTTTGGAAAGGGGTTGCTGCTGTGCAACCCCTGTTTTTATTTCTGTTCTGTGTAGCTCATGCGTAGCGTCCGACTGACGCATAGCGTGAGGATGGACTGCAAGCCCACACGTAGCGTCCCATTGACGCGTAGCGTGGGCAGAACAGGCTGACGCGTAGCGTCCCACCCACGCGTAGCGTCAGCCTCTGTTTTTAATTTTGTTAAATTTTTAGTGATGTTTACTGTTTCATGTATATATTTATTTTTTGTTTTTAATAAATCAGTCCAATATGCCGAATTTGAAGTTTGTTTGTTGTTTTCTTTTAAATTAATAAATTTTCTTATTTAGTATTTGTTATACTTTCTTGCATTGATAAAAATTAAAAATATAAAATTTGTTGATGCATATTATTTTGTGTAAATTTTTGTTTTATTGTTAAAAATCTAAAAATATGCATATTAACTTTCTTTATAAATCACAAAAATACAAAAATATGTTGTTTTGAATTTTATAAATTACATGTCTATTTTGTGTAAATTTTTATCCTTAAAAAAACCAAAAATATTTGTGTTTTAAATTTTGTGTAAATATTTGGTTGATTGTATATGATTGTTAATGTGTGATTTACTTTTTAATTTAATGTGTGTTTAATTTTAAAATTTTTACTTTTTGCAGATGGCTCCGAAGAAATCCATCCCTGCCACTAGTCCTTCTAAAAGACAAAGAAGGGCCACTGACAACGATACTACTTCTGAGGATCCTGATCTTCAGGGACAGGAGGTGTTAGGACCGAGGGATCCTACGAGATTTCGCACTGACGCAAAATGGGCCCGCTTTCATCAGATTAAGGGCCAAAAGCTGATGTGGGAGAGAGTATTGGATCTTAGTGCTGGAGACTATCCTGAGCTATAGGATGAAGTTCAGAGGAGGAGATGGGGACCCCTGTTTTCTCTATCGACTGAGGGGGATCCCATCTTAGTGATGGAATTCTATGCAAACGCCTACAGGACTCGTCAGGACTCGTCGAACATTGGCCAACAGAGGACGAGTTGGGTAAGGGGCCGGCATATCACTTATGACCGGGATACCATTAGTACCCTATTGGGTAATCCTTGGGAGCCTACTCCTGAGGACGATACTTGTTTCTGGAAGGAAAACAGAAACAAGATCATTGCTGAGGGTGATCTAGGATATTCCCTCGAACAGGTTGCTCATTTCTTGACCAAAGATGGAATCTTTTTCAACCTGAGTAAGGTTGGACGGAGTCCATCTAACCTTCTGAAGACCCAGCTGACCCCTCTAGCCCAGGCGTGGTCCCACCTTATGCTGCATAACATCACTCCTGTCACTCACCTCTCATCTATCCCAGTTGAACGCTGTTGCCTTCTCTTTTTTATTCTTCAGGGCCATACCATCGACATCGCTGAGCTTATTTCTGAGCAGATTCACTTATATACCCTTGGGTATAAAGTGAATCACCCTATTCCATTCCCTCTCATCATATCTGCCTTACTGAGGAGGCAGGGAGTTGCTGTGCCATCCCCAGAGTTCATGAGTTCTTCGGGGAGAGTCCCCAAGGTCTCGGTGAATAGAGATTACTTTGTTCAACAGTGCGAGCTTCCACCTCTAGAGCAGGAGGCTCAGCCCAGACCTAGAAGGAGGAGACCACCGGTACAGCCACCACCTGCTGATGTTGTCACAGAGGGATTTGCCAGGATGACACTTGAGCATCAGCATATGATGCGGATGATGGCTGCTACACATAAAGCATATATTCATCTTTACGATGAATTTTATCAGTACAGATTGCAGGGTGAGGGAGCACCATATGTCACACCGGTTGAGTTTGCAGCTCATGTAGCTTGGCCTGGTGATTTACCTACCTACCCTGAGACTGGTGGACCTTCTGGAGCACAGACTGATACTGATGGTGATGCTGATAAGGAGGAGGAGGATGATGACCAGATGGAGGATTGATGGTGTTATCTTTTGCACCTTTTTAGATACATTTTTAGTTTATTGTTAGTTTCATGTTTACATTGATATTATTTTGGATTATATTATATTTTATCTTTTATTATGTGGTGTGTTTAATTTTACGTAATTATGTTTTTGCATGAAAAATCTAAAAATAAATTTTATCTTTCAATAAATAATCAAATTTTTGTTAGAAAGTTAATTTATTCACTTAACATTTTTACACAATAAAACCAATTTTGTAAAATTAATTATTGATTCTTTTATAACTTAGAGATTTTGATAAATTTAATTACAATAAGTTTATTAACTATCAGGCAAATTTCAAAAACCCGATGAGTTGAGAGATCTTGTTAAACACTTGAGGGTTTAATCGACATAACTTCATTCGAATTGATTTTGCTTTAATCTTTGATTTGTGTTGTTGTACAGAGAATTCAGGAAAATGATCAAGGCACATTTATTGGTGAAAAGAAACCTTAGGCCAAATAGCTTACCTTGGTAAAAATTATTTTATCCTTTGAAAGCCAATTTGAGCCTAAAATAAATTCTTTGGTACCCTTAAAACCTAAATTTGTTTTAACCATTCCCTATACTTGATTGATTAAAAGAGCAGTTGAAATAAATGTTCTTACAAAAATGGGGAGTGAAAATAAGCAACTTGATTCTTTTCAAAAGAAAATAAAGTATGAAAAAGAAAAGTCAAAAATAGTGAAAAGAATCAAGTTGGGGGTATTTATTTTTCACCAATAAAAGAAAATGAGAAGTTTGGGCCAAGAGAAAGCCTAAGAATTATAAAATGCTCTTTTATGTTTTCAGGTTTTTGAATTCCAAGAAAAACCATTTGAAACACCCTAATTTAATAAACAAATAGATACCAAAACAGGGAAATTTTTTTTTCCAAAAATCTTAGAGTTTACAAAACATTCATAATCTGCCCAAAATAATGGTTGGAGTAAATTAGCAAACAGCTCAAGGCAGAAAGGCAAAAATGCCGACAAAGAAAAGGGAAAAATCCTTCACAAGAAGGCCAGCGGAAAACACAGCGTGAACAAGCCATAAAACGTTCACTCACTCAAGCGAGATCGAATTCCGCTTGAGCGAGACAGCCAACTCGTTCGGGCGAGCACACATTCGCCTAAGCGAAACCACCAAAAGCCTTCCATCGAAACCACCCTCGCTGGAGCGAATCCCACATTCGCTAAAGCGAGAAGCCACACTCGGCATTCGATCACTCGGTATCAAGACATCCATTCACTTGGAGTCAGGGGTTTCAATCGCTCGAAAATAACCCAAACACACATACTTCCCATAACTTAGTTCCTTATATTTTTATCCATAAGGCCACACAATAATCCACTCGGGAAATGAGGGTTATCCCACTCGGATTCCATAGACCCCTCACTCGAAATGCTTCCCAATCAAACACCACTCGGTGTATTCCAACCACAATTCAATCGGGATTACCTTACACATTCATCACTCGGCATAATTACACTTCTCACACTCGGAGAATACTCAACCTCCTTTCTCCTTGGAAAGGATCCCAACAGTCAAGTTCCAATCGGGTTTACGCTAACCCCAAATCACTCAGAATATTCACCAAGTTAAGTCACTCGGACTTATTCAATGCTTAACCACTTGGGATACAGGATCCTAATCACTCGGAATATGGAACCTTATTCACTCGGGGAATTCATTAAGTAAGTCCCACTCGGACTTGCTCAGATCCTAACCACTCGGAATAGATCATCTTATTCACTCGGATTATACATGTATCACATACTTAGAATATATTCCAATCTAACCCATTATAACAAATCTTCCCTCGGAAGAGATACACTCGGATTTCCCCTCGGGATATTCAAATCATTCCCCACTCGGGGTTTACCCATATTTTTCACTCGGAATCATTCAAGCCTATTCACTCGGAAAAGGAAAGCCAAACATCATAGCCTCACTCGGAATCATTAACTTAATACTATTTCATCCATCAACTCTTCTCAAATAATTCAACAACACATTCCAGTCGGTAAGAAGCATCAAATCAACATAAAACACTTATACATATATATATATATATATTCACATAAATGTAAGCGTCCATAAATCCAATCAGGATTACTCAACCTCCTCAACACTCGGAGAAATTCACCAAATCAATACTTAGTCACTCGGAATACATATCATGTTATTCCTTTGGAACAGGTACCCACATTCACTCGGTACGTATATAATACCATTCACTTGAAATATATATAACATTTTTCACCCAGAATCCATTAAGGTTATCACCACTCAGAAAAAGGATCATACATATGAGTCTCACTCAGATATGGAGTCATATTCATAAGACTCACTCGGAAAAGCATCTAAGCCACTTATATTTCACTCGGAATGGATTCTCACCACAATATTCTACTCGGAATTCATAGACTTGGCATCATTCTACCCATCAATACTTCACCAAGTGATTTAACAACACTCCTCAATCAAAGCCGTGTAAGTTACCCATATCACCACACTTAGGTACATATAATATACGCTCGGATATTTATTGTCTTTATATTTTTCATTCACCAACACTTATTATCCGACACAAGTACATGATAACAATGTAAATCGCATATATATAAATATATTCATGCACTCGGATTTCTATACATATGTATTCATATTCATTATACAACATTGTTATGAGCCGGCTAAGGCTTTAATACATCAAAATACACTCGGTACATTACACTATGTACACAGCCTCATCATAAACACCCAACACTCGGGTTTAAGGCCATCACATCATTCCAATCCGACCTGCACATACTAAAAAATGGCGTAGGGGGTGAGCTTTACATATTAAATGACAGTTATTGACTCGGATTAATCTTCGAATCCACAACATACAATAACATATAGCATCAATCAGCACAACAAACACTGCCATTCAATATGAACAATCACAACCATCATCCGATCGGGAATTCACCCATTTCACTCGGCCATAAGGCACAACATCCTCAATAATAATAATATACTCATCCAATCGGATTTCACCCCAAATCTATTCCAACACTATATCAATAATATTCACACTCCGAGCCACGCTTAAAGAGTCTGCCTGAGCCCAGCTCAAAGGACTTAATCATCATTCTCACATGTGGTCATCTGATTGCCGATCGGTATTAGGCGTCCAACGCATTCCAGTGGCGAATCGGATGCATACAGTCTCATTCACTCGGCGTCCAACGCCAATGCACTCAGCATTTCATCAAGCATCTCATTTCACGCTTAGTGCCCCAGGCACTGCCCCGAGTCCAACCCGAGGTCTTTCATCATATTCAACAATAGGACAATGTCCTCTTCACTCCGGGATATACCCTTTGTGGTACCCCGCAAGGTGATATAACACGTATACATTTACATTCAACTCATATTCATCTGATTGCCCACTCGATATTTAGCGTTCAACATTATATGCACTCGGCATTTCCACAGCGAATCAGATGACTCAGCTTATATCTCATCCACTCGGCAATCACCATGCCATCCACTCGGATTATCCTCTATCACAAGCCTCACATACTATTTCATGGGATCCACTCGGCCTTAGTATTTCTAAGCCTCACTAATTCACATAGAATTCCACTCGGGATTTAACATCAGTAACATCCCATGCTAATACATATAATATTCCACTCGGGAATCACATAATCCACAAACAGATGCACTCGACATTCACAATTTATACATCACGCATCTCTTACATATGACATAACATCATCAAGAATATTTTCATATATTTCATGGACGGAAAACAACAACATCAAGCCAAGCATATTCATCATGCATATCCGGGCTACTACTCAATCAACATACCATACAACAACACAACACATTACGGTGTATATTTTCACCCAGAAACCCGTCCATAAACCATGAATTTGAGATGTAAAGCCCCCTTACCTGGAATGAAGTTCCAGCAGTTATTAGCCACTCGGCCCAGCCACAGCAGCACTCTGCTCGGCATTCAAACCATAGGAGAGCCAAGCACAGCTTCCTCTGAAGCAGCTCAGCTACCAGGGCACTCCATGCCAAGCCTCCAAGCCATCAACACACCAAGCTCGGCATTCAATCCTGCTCACAGCCATGGAGAACCAACTCTGTCTCCACACAAGCAACACAGCCACCAAGGCTCAACCCAAAGCTGTCCCACACTCGAGCAGCACCGAGAGCTAGTCCTCACTAACAGTGGAGGATAACCAAACTTCCAAAGCACATCCATCCATGCCTTCTTCTTCGTAACAGCACTGCCTCACACAGTGGACCACTTCCACAACGAGGCACCCACACAGCTGCTACAGGCTCCCAACCGAGCACCCAAACAGCCCCATCAACAAAGATGAAGAAGAGAAGAAGAAGGAGAAGAATCACCAGGGAAACAGGGAAGGAACCAACCTCTAAAACACAGCACCACGCTGTTTCCTTTCACAGCCACACCGTTCCACTCAGCTCAACACAGGGAGTGAGTGGAAGAAGAAGATGAAGGAGAGGACGAAGGAGAAGAAGCAGAAGCTTCAGAGAGCTCCAGGGAGAAGGAGGAGCGTTTCTCTCCTCCATAACATGCACCAATGAGGAAATGAAGAGAGTGAGGAGGAAACCAAAGCCTTATCAACACACTCACACTCTCCCACTCAGCCCCATCATCATGCTGCCTAGAGACAGCCCATCAGCGTCCACTCACCATCAGCTCTACATCCCATCCTCATTTAATGCAAGTCCATCAACTATCAAATCACCACCTATCACCAGCGTGCATAAAGAGGGAGAAAGGAAGAGAAGGGAACCGGACCCACCAATGGTCCAAGGGCGCCAATGTCCTTTCCCCATTATTATTATTATTATTATTATCATTATTCAATAATTAGCCTAATTGGCCATTAAACTCTAATTAACTATTAATCGGTAATTAAATTTTAATCAACCCCTAATCCAAAAATTAGGATGTTACACCATTGATTCTTGTAAGCCAAGCCTCATTATAACCCGTGAAAAGACCTTATGATTTCTGAATTAACTCTGTATAACTAACCATTGATTAGATGAAAATCAAAATTAAATTCATTTGATTTTATGATTGATTGAGTGAAATAGGTTACCAATTGCATTGAGATAAACACTTGGAGAGGTAAGCCTGAAATTATGCTTGGTATGTTAATAAAATATTGTAAAGAATTTTATCATTAAACCTTTGTTATAATAGATGTCTATAATTGATTATTTCAAAATGGTAAATTGTGTAATTACTTTTTATGGTAAATTCTCAGACTAACTCAAAAATTTGATTTCAAATTTTTATTTTTTATTTTTCTCTCTTGCTCAAGGACGAGCAATGTCTCAGGTTGGGGGTATTTGTTAGTCCTCAAATTTACAATAAATCTTTTAATAAAAATTTCATAAAAATAATAAAAATTTGGTTAATTTGTTAGAAAATTAGGTTTTAATTCAATAAATAGATGTTGTTGGAAATAATCTGCCCTTGATTAATTTTCTCTAGTTTTGCAGTGAAAAAGTAAAGAATTCAAGAGAAAATTATACTGGAGGATCTGACGCGTAGCATCAATCCCACGCGTAGCGTGGACTCTGAATTTTGATGCTGACGCTATGCGTCACAGCCACGCGTAGCGTCAGTGCTGCGTGGGCTCCACATCCAACTTGGCCAAGCACTCAGCTTTGACCTAATAATGGCCACCCCACTCAGCACCAATGGCCACTCCACTCAACACAAATAGCCAAAACACAGTGGAGACACGTCTAAGTGGCCAAGCATGATCAAATTTAATAATTTGAAGTGGCCATTATCAGCTGTTTAATGGAAGCTGAGTCAGGGGTCTGACGCGTAGTGTCACACTGATGCGTAGCGTCAGCACCCTTGCTCAGTCCTATAAATAGGGCCATCCAACACTATTCAACATATCCCATTCTCATTCACTTCTCTTCTTTTTTCTCTTTGTGCTCGACTTTGAGTACTTCTTTTGTGAGTTGTAGTTCTAGAATAGTTTTCTAGATACTTGAGAGTGTTGTGGTGTATTGTGATCGTTGTATCGTGAAGTTTCCATCGTCTTCGTAATGTCAAACTCTATAAGTGTTGTTTTTACTTTCACCATGTGTAACTAATTTGTTTATGTTGGAATTGGTGAACTAATCTATTGAGTATAATGTTGTGAATTCGACCTCTACATGTTTATGATTCAAGTCCATGTTAGTATTTCAACCTTTTATTAATATGAACGTCAAACGGGAGAATGATTTTCATGTGTATTGAAACTTATTTTATTAGTATGAATGTCAAACGGGAGAATGATTATTCATACCGTATTGAAACTTGTTTTAACGAAAGTAAAAGTTGGAATACCCTTGGTATCTCAATTCTATAGGGGTTGTTAACCATTGTTGCCATAAGGCCAGGTCTTAATGCAAGTTTTTACTGAGAAAGCTCATGAGGGATCGAACTTTACGGTGAATTCTTAGAATTTATATCACGAGGGATCGGTTATAATGATTTTAAGCTGCAATGACATGAAACTTGATGATTAAATATGCATGTCTTGAGTTCCTCATTGTTATTCTAGATTAAGGATCCAATTTCTAACATAATTTGTTTATCTGTGTTTATCTCAAGTATCTTACCTATTCTAGATTACAACTCAACTTTTTAGATAGATTTTTATTTTTTATCTCATGAACAACTCAACCATGCTATCTTGTGCATATTGTATAAATTGTATATAAATCATTCTTTTGTCCATAACTTTCTTCACATTTACCATAGTGAATAGAAAATTACTGTTGTTATTGGACTTTCAATCCCAGTGGAACGATATCTAAATTTTGAAAACTACAAATGATTGGTGCGCTTGCCAATTAACAACTCGGTGGTAGAAACGAACGGTTCAGACGCTATCGCCGGGTTAACAAAAACTACGCAAAGAAGTTTGGCGGCTCCGTTGACCATTCAACAGGCAAGGTCAAGGGGTGTTCCAACTTAAAAATTTAGTACTGTAATCAGGTTAGTTCCCAAGAAAGGGAGGTGGGTCCGGAGTGACCGCTTAAGTACCAAGTCTTTCCTAGCCAGAACATCACACTGACCATTAACAGCTTAAAATATTCAGTTATGATTTCAAACAAATTTGAAATCTTAAATTTTGAAACTGCCAATGTTGAACTTTTAAACCTTATCTTTTGACCCTTACAATTATCCTAAAATATGAATAGTCAAGGTTTAACTTTTAAACCTTATCTCTAGAGTCTCAACAATCATCCTATTTTTTAAGAACGATCAAGGTTTAAATTTTAGACCTTATCTCTAGAGTTCAAGATATTTTATTTTGAATCCTATTAAATTTGATAAAGATCTTATCTTTAATGTGTAACTTTTACAAATCCTATCAAATTTATTAAGGATTAAATATTTGATTTTAAAATTATTAAATTTAATAAAGATCTTATCTTCTGTTTGTAACAATTACAAATCATATTAAATTTAATAAATATGAATCAATTTGTAGCTCCTACAAATCACATTAATTTTAAAAAGATCACATACGATGCAAATACTATTAAAATTAATAAGAATAAATTATTTAAATTTGTAACTCTTACAAATCACATTAATTTTAAAAAGATCACAAACGATACAAATCCTATTAAAATTAATAAGAATAAATTATTTAAATTTGTAACTTTTACAAACTTTAAATTTAACAAACAATTAAAATGTGATTTGTAACTTTTACAAATAAATTTAAAATATAATATTAAAATCAAATATTTTATTTGTATCATTTACAAATAAATAAAATACCATTACGGCTAGGTTTCAACTTTTGAATCTTAGTTTTCATTACGGCTAGGGTTTAACTCTTAAACTTTCTAAACATAATCTCACATGAACATATCATATTAGAAAAGAGAAAGCATATAGACGTGCATTGCATACAACCCTTGATTTCAATTTAATTAAATGAATATAAAATATGTCTTATAATTTGAATACATATAAAACAATCACCATTGCAACACACAATATGTTCATATAATAAAGCACATCCCAAAAACATGTTCTTTAATTAAAATGTTGAGAAAAGCAATCAATATACACAAAACAAAAATAAATTGATACTAGCTTTCAAAAGGTGCAACCTTTGCAACATATCTCATAAAAATGCAACCTTTGCATAATATCTCATTAAAAATGCAACCTTTGCAACATATCTAATAAAAGATGCAACCTTTGCAAAAGGATTCAACCTTTACAATTCTTTTCGTAAAATAATTTTTTTTACATGTTCTTTAAAAAAACATTTGTCCAAAACACAGTTTTGCAATCAAGCTCTGATACCACTATTAGGGAATCCCTAGTGCATGAGCAGTGGAAATACAAAGATTCCTATAGGATTTGCAAAGTGTCGTGTTTCAAAGCATAAGATAAACACACAAAAATATAGCATTTTAGGATTACCTCTTGAAGATTATCGAAGCATTCGTAGCCTCGTCCTTTAGGAGTCCACACGAGTACTCCCACCAGAAATGCTACACCTTCCAAATGCTAGTTTGACGGCGTGTGGCTTTTGCAACTTTTGTGTATTTTGTGTCGTTTTTGGGTGAACCGCCTATGAGCATCTTATGCTCTATTTATAGGTTTAGATTTGACCTAATTTGTTCTCTCTAAAGAGTGGGCTCCTTACTCATTCTAAATGAGTTAGGCCCAATAGCTTTATTTTAGTCTAACTAAAATAAAAGTTATTTTCTGATGGGCTTACTCTATGTGTGTGACCCTATAGGCAAAATATTTGGTTATATTAATAATAAACTATTTTATTATTAATATAAAATAAGAGCGGCATCTAGCAATGCATCATTATGTCTAAATATTATTTAATATCAACATAACCTATAAGTGACAATTATTTTATATGTTTGTTCCTTTTGTCACGATATCCTAGTTGGGCCCAAGGCATGGTTGCGTCATCCTTGTACGGCCCAATTTATTTTACCTGATACCCGAGTAGACTGTATCTGAATAAATATCTAATATTTATTCTTTCTGGCATGGTCATGCATTTCCTTAGTCTCACTCCATCAAGTGGCCTATAGATATCACTCCTGTCACATAGGAGAGACAAATCCCATCTACATCACTCGCATCCCTCTACATAATTTTTTCATTTCCTAATCACAACCTTTATAGTTCTCTTGTTACATAAGATGTTTGATTGTATTAAAACAACAAACTCCTTGTGTAGGAATCGTAGTGACTTCAGGTCGAAGGACTACATATACCATTATCACATTGAGAATTATTTATGACATTCATGTAACGATCCATGCAATGTTCTCATGGTGGGTCTATCCAGTACATCATTACTCTTAATGTGTACCTGTGTGAAGACTTGATATCATCTATATCCTTGATTTGTGAGATCAGATCATCAGTACACTCACATACTAGTCTTAATGTGTTTACATGTCCCCATGTAAATGCTTGACTAGAGACATTTTAGGAATAACTCTCATATGACCTATTACTCCAAGGATAAATAAAGGCTGTTAAACTATTTAACAAAAAATGTCTCATACAAAATGATGCGTCCTATATAGACTCTTAGTGTATATTTCCAATAGATTAGTTATTATGGTAGTTAATTTTTTTCCTTTAGGATTGGATATAACCAAATCAAACCCGACGAACACATGTTATAGATTTATATATTCGGTAACTTCATTATATGATTCTTGGTTTTTCATTTCATGCTTATTTCCTGAAGCTATCTGATTAATGGTTTCCTAATTTTTAGTTTCCATTTGTTATTGGAAAATAGCTTTCAAAAACTGATCTAAGTGGAAAACGCGTAATGTTGATTATTAGGAATAATAATCAAGGAAACGAACATCGATACAATCGTGTTTAATGCTGGAATGGATTCGAAAATGATCAAGGGATTGACATCTTCGAAATCATTCTTATGAATTTCATAATCGAGGAATCGATATGAATGACTTCTATTGTGGCGTAAAGAAAAAATAGTTTGAAAACTGTTTATTTGAATATATGTTGTGTATCAAAGGGTGAGAAAGGTAAAATTCAATCCCAGCTTCTATAATTTGTGTTTCTTAATATTTTCTTTGTTACTATTCAGGTGTATTTTTATTTATGTTTATGAACTCAATGATCTATGCAAAAGATTTTTTCTTTTAATCGGAATAGTTTAATATTAATTTAACAACAATCTCCCAATGGAACGGCATCTGTTTTTATAAACATATACTACATGACAGTGGTCCACTTGCCACCATTATTATTAAAACTGACAATCACTCGATGTGTCAACAAGTTTTTTGTGCCGCAGCCGGGGAATTGGTTTTTAGTTTGATTTTGAACTATTTCGGTGTGTGAATATAGTAGTTTTATGAATAGTATTATGTTTCCATATCTTTTTCTCTGTTAACCTTGTTGTACTAGCTTTGCTTATGATATTAAGAAGTCAAGGTTCTAAAGATCAAACTGAGATAGATCCTGAAATTTAGAAATCTTTGAGGAAAATCAAAGGAAAAGCAAAGAAACGGTAACAACAAGAGAAAGGACAATCTTCTTCTTCTGCACCTCTCACATCACAATCATCTCCAAAATTTGAAGAGAAAAATATAGAGACATAACAGAACAATACACCACCACCAAGGCGTACATTGGGTGATTATGCAAATCAACAAGGGCCTGGATATTTTCAAGTATTGCAATACCGCAAATGAGGGCCTTGGAAGTGAAACCAACATTCCTTAGTTTGTTTAGTGCTCATCAGTTTACAGGAATGTCAAATGAACTCCTTACACTCATTTGGCAACTTTCTATAAGTTGGTTGGTACTATAGGCTTTGAGCAGGAAGATTTAGAGTCAGCATACCTCCATTTATTCCCATTTTCTCTAGCTAGCAAAGCCAAGGAATGGTTGCAACCATACCCAAATCAAAGCTTAAACAATTGGTCTAATGTGGAAGAAAAGTTTCTATTTTGCTTCTTTCCTCCTTCAAGATTTATGAAAGCCAAATCAGATATATAAACTTTTCGTCAAGGACCCGAGGAACCATTTTGTAAGGCATGGGATCATTTCAAATCATTGCTTTGTAAATGCCCGAACCATGGTTTTGAAGATATTGCACAATTGAATATCTTCTACAATGGACTCCGGGCAGATACAAAAATGATATTGGATACTGCTGCTGGTGGCACAATGATGAATGTGGATCCTGATCAAGCTACAAGGATAATTGAAGCTTTATGTTCAACTGATTATCCAGCTCAGCATGATCATCAGCAAGTCCAAAGGAAAGGAATCCTTGATTCGAATACATCTGATGCTATTTTAACTCAAAATAAAATTTTGACTCAGCAGATAGAAGCTCTAATCCAACAAATGGCTAAACTTCCACAACAATTACATACAGTTCAAATATCATAACTAATGCAACAACAAATACTTACAAGATGTGATTTCTGTAGAGGAGACCATCCAAATGGTTATTGTGGTTCACAAGAAGAAGCTGTGCATTACATGAATAATCAAGGTAGGCCAGGTAATTTTAATTCTAATTTTTCTAACCCATCATTACAAGGCTGGAGAAATAATCAAAATCAAGGCCAAGGATAGAAACAGGAGCCAAGTTCTTCCAATAGACTTTATCAAGGCAATTTTCCTTCGTTGATGGAGAAAATGACAAAATTGGAAGATAGGTTGGAGAAATTCATGCAGGCTTCTTTGACAAATCAAAAGAATACTAAGGCTTCTATCAAAAATTTGGAGACTCAAGTGGGAAAACTAGCCCGCTAGATGGCTGAACAAAAAAGACCTCAGTATGGAGAAAACACTAAGCCAAATCTGAAAGAGCAATGCAAAGCTATGATAACACGCAATGAAAGGCAAGTTGGAGTTGAGCTAAGTTCAAAAGAAAATAAGGAGGAAGAAATTCTAAGAGAAAGAAGAGAAAAAATAGGAGAGTTGTAAAAAGAAAAAGAAAAAGATCTTGTAGAAAATGAGAATAAACAGAGAGAAAATGTAAATAGTGAAAAAAGTGAAGAGAAGAAAAATAGAAAAAGTTAGATGGAGAAAGGTAAGGCTAAAGCTGAGGAAGAATTACCACAGCTGAAGAGTATGCCTTATCCGAAGAATCCTTCAAAGCGTGATAAAGAAAGATAGTTTGCTAGGTTTATGGACATTTTTAAAAGGTTACAGATTAATGTCCCATTCATGGAAACTATGGAGCAAATGCCTACTTATGCAAAGTTTATGAAGGATTCATTGACAAAGAAAAAGAGATTTTTAGAGGAAACAATTGAGCTGGAAGCTAGAAGCTGGGTGCAATGCTATCATCCAAAAGGTGCTACCTCAGAAGACAAAAGATCCAAGAAGCTTTACAATTCCTGTTACCATTGGTAATCTGCCAGTGGGAAAAGCCTTATTAGATCTTGGTGCCAGTATCGACTTGATGCCATTATCCATGCTTAAAAGGATTGGAGATAATGAAATAAGGCCAACGAGAATGACTTTACAATTGGCCAATTGATCGATAAAATTTCCTTATGGTGTTGCAGAAGATGTTTTGGTGAAAATGGATAAATTTGTGTTCCCTATGGATTTTGTTATCATGGATATAGAGGAAGATTCTAAAGTTCATTTGATCCTAGGGAGACCATTTATAAAAACTGCCAAAGTCATCATAGATGTGGATGATGGAAAGTTAAAAGTGAGAGTATAAGATGAAGAAGTGAATTTTGATGTTTTTGAAGCAATGAAGTATCCAGTGGACAAGAAAAGTTGTTTCAAAATAAACGTGGAAGATGAAGTCATTCAGTAAGAATTTAGAAAAGTGCAAGATTCAAGTCCTGTTAAAAAAGTTTTAGTAGGTGAAATTGAAAATCTTTATACAGCAGAAGTTAATGAAGTTAATGACATTCTCAAGAGTCTTGATACAAGCAAAATAACTTCAGGCAATGGAGAATCAATTAAAAGCCTTCCCGAAGAATAAGAAAGGGAAATTCAGAAGCTGGAATTAAAAGAGTTTCCCTCATATTTCAAGTATGTTTTCTTAGATGATAAAGAACAAAAACCTATGGTGATTAGCAATAGTTTGCTAGAGGCCGAGGAAGAAAGATTAGTTGAAATTTTGAAGAAAAATGAAGGAGCAATTGGATGGAGATTAAATGATTTGAAAGGTATCAGTCTTGCATACTATACGCACCATATTTTCATGGAGCAGGAATATAAACCTATAGCACAACCTCAAAGAAGATTGAATCCAACCATGAAGAAGGTAGTGAAAAAAGAAGTCATGAAATTGCTGGAAACTAGGATGATTTATCCTATTTCAGACAGTGCTTGGGTGAGTCCTATGCAAGTGGTACCAAAGAAGGGGGACATGACAGTAGTAAAGAATGAAAATAATGAGTTGATCCCCACCATGACATTAACTAGATGGAGGATGTACGTTGATTACAGAAAACTCAATCAGGCAATAAGGGAGGATCATTTCCGATTGCCATTCATGGATCAGATGCTAGAAAGATTAGCTGGTCAAGCTTATTATTGCTTTTTGGATGGATATTCAGGTTATAATCAAATAACTGTAGCTCCAAAAGATCAAGAGAAGACACCATTTACTTGTTCTTTCGGTGTTTTTACTTACAGAAAAATGCCTTTTAGATTTTGTAATGCTCCAGCTACCTTCCAAAGTGTATGCTTGCCATCTTTGCTGACCTCATGGAAAAAAACATTGAAGTCTTCATGGATGACTTTTCAGTTTTTGGAAAATTATTTGATGAATGTTTGGAGAATCTTGATATTGTACTTCAAAAATGTGTGGAAACTGACTTAGTGCTAAATTAGGAAAAATGCCATTTTATGGTAACCAAAGGCATTGTGTTATGCCACACAGTTTCAAGTAAAGGCATTGAAGTGGATCATGCAAAAGTGGAAATGATTGAGAACCTACCTTCACCAATCAATGTCAAAGGAGTTACAAGTTTTCTTGGACATGCAAGGTTCTACAGAAGGTTTATCAAGGATTTCTCAAAAATTGCCAATTCATTGAGTAATTTGTTGCATAAAGATGTTTTTTTCCACTTTGATGATTCTTGTTTGTCTGCTTTTCAATTGTTGAAACAAAAATTGATTACTACACCTATCATAGTCGCTCCTGATTGGAAATTAGATTTTGAAATCATGTGTGATGTGAGTGATGTAGTAAGAGCAGTATTGGGTCAAAAGAAATCTAAATTTTTTCATCTTACACATTATGCTAGTAAGGTTTTAAATGAGGCTCAAATCAATTATGCTACTACTGAAAAAGAATTGCTAGCAGTAGTGTATTGTCTTAAAAAATTAAGATCTTATTTAATTGGTTCCTGAGTTGTTATTTTTACAGATCATGCAGCTATCAGGTATTTATTGAATAAACCTGATTCCAAACCCAGATTGATCCGGTGGATTCTGTTTTTAAAAGAATTTGATTTGATTATTCAGGATAAAAGGGGAAGTGAAAACCATGTTGTAGATCATTTGTCCAGATTGGTCAATCTTGAAGTTACACAATAACAACTTGAAGATTAAGATGACTTCCTAGATGAGAAGCTATTGTTGATCCAGGAGAGGCCAGGGTTCACAGACATGGCAAACTTTAAAGCTGTAGGAGTGCTTCCTAAGGATTTTACATGGCAACAAAAGAAGAAGTTTCTAAAAGAGGCACGACAGTTTGTTTGGGATGATTCATACCTGTTTAAGCTTAGTTCAGATAATATTCTTTGAAGATGTGTGTCCCAACTAGAAGCCAGGAGCATATTATGGCATTGTTATAACTCAGCTTATGGAGGCCATTTCAGTGGAGAAAGGACAGCTGCTAAAGTCCTTCAGTCTATTGGCCTTCTTTATTTAAAGATGCCAATACTTTTATACAGAATTGTGATGCTTGCCAGAGGACATGAAGTATATCCAAAAGAAATGAGATGTCATTGACAACTATTCTAGAAGTAGAAGTGTTTGATTGTTGGGGTATAGACTTTGTTGGCCCATTACTTAACTTATTCTTGAATGAATATATTGTTGTAGCAGTTGATTACGTATCGAAATGGGTAGAAGCAATGGCCTGTGCCAAGGCGGATGCCAAAACTGTTATCAAATTTTTAAAAAGAAACATTTTCAGCAGATTTAGTACCCTTCGTGTGCTAATAAGTGATGGAGGTTCTCACTTCTGTAATATGTAACTTCAAAAGTGTTTAAAGAACTATGGAGTAAGGCATAAAGTGACATCTGCATATCATCCTCGGGACAATGGTCAAGTGGAGGTATCCAATAGATAGATCAAGAGGATCTTAGAAAAGATAGTTTCTCAAAGTACAAAAGATTGGTCCTTAAAACTTGATGATGCTTTATGGGCATATAGAACAGCTTTTAAAGCCCTAACAAGATTCTCACCTTACCAATTGGTGTATGGAAAGAGTTTCCATCTCCCTGTAGAGCTTGAACATAAAGCCTATTAGGCAATGAAGTTGCTCAATTTTGACCCTGGGGCATATGTAAAAGAAAGAAAGATTCAGATGGAGAAATTAAAAGAATGGAGATTGGAAGCTTATGAATCTTTAAGAATTTACAAGGGAAAAATGAAGGCTTATCATGATAAACAAATTCTGAAGAAAAGCTTCTATCCATGTCCATATGTGCTGTTGTTTAATTCTAAGTTGAAACTTTTTCCAGGGAAGCTGCGATCCAAATGGTCTGGACCCTTTTTAGTTAAAGAGATCAAATCATATGGTGCAGTTGAGTTGAAGGATCGTGGATCTGAAAGGGCATGGATACTGAATGGACAAAGACTCAAACCCTACTTGGGAGGAGGTATGGAAAGGCTCGATATGCTATTCCACTTGTATAATTTGTGAAAGCATAACAGATGTCGAGCTAATGACATTAAACAAACACTAACTAGGAGGCAACCTAGCCTTGTTGATATGTGTGTGAATTTTGCATGTTTTAAATGTTTGTGTTTTGAAAATTCATGTTTTAAGTGTTTTAAGTTTTGGTGTAATGTGCATGTTTTGGTTAAAGTGTATGTTGTTATGAAGTTGAAGTTGATGAAGAAAATAAGTTGGTAGTGAATCTGATTTTAAATTGGAACATAATCCTTATGCATGTCTATGAGAAGAAAGTGATGTCAAAGAGTAATGAAGTAAGTTTTATTCAAATATTTGTGCAGTTGCAGGAATAAACTGTAAATTTAGCTTAAGATAAGGTTAATTCGCTCAAGCGACTTAAAATTCGCTCAGGCGAAAGTTGCAGAAAAACATTAAAATGCTGAAGTTTTTGTAATCTGCAACATTCGCTCACGCGATATGATTCGTCGCTCAAGCAAAGTGTGCCTTAAATCATATTCGCTCAAAGCAATAAGGCTTTGCCCAAGCAAAATGAATAAGGATGGCTACTGGACAAAATTTGCTCAAGTGAAGTTATTTCGCTTAAGTGAGTTAACATACAAATGATTCTGTCCATTTCTCACTTAGGAAAAAACTTGTTAGCTTTTGCGATATTACCTAGAGCAAAATTGAAAGCTATATGAAAGTGCTTCCGCTTAGGATAAAAGGGGATGCTCAAGCGAATTTCAAAAGGAACGGATTCTGTCAAAGGTTTTCTCAAGTGAACTTAAGTAGCTTAAGCGAAACATAATTAAGTTACAATCTATACAAATTTCACTTGACTCTTCCCTCTTCGCCCAAGCGAGTTTTTAGATAGAAGTATCAAGGGGTTTCTGCATTTATTCGCTACAGTGAGTTAGATTGGCTCAAGCGAATGGGAGTCTTTTCAATTTCAAAACGTTAAATTCGCCTCAGCAAATCACTCTCTCTTAAGCGAATTTAAGCGGCAAGGCTTTTCAAGGATCTTTAAAACCATTTAGGCAGTTACATTTTCTTCTTCAAAATTAAAACACCTTCTCCCATCTTCAGAAACCCTATTTCTCTCATCAAAGCTTCTAGGTTTTGTGCATTTGGTTCTATTTCTCTCTTTAACATCAACAAGTAAGTACCTTTTCTTCATTTCTTCTTCTCTTCGTCTTCTTCTTCTCCCTTATTTTCTCATGGGTGAACTTATGAATTAGAATATAGTGTCTCTTCTACTTTATTTCATTGGGGATTTGTTTTCATTTGAAAGAAGGTGTGGTAGTTTAGAGAATCATTTTACATGTTGTTGTTGGCTTCATTGCCCTAAAACATGCTCTATTTTTTTGGTGTATGATATTGTTGGCTGGTCCTCTATTTTTTGGTGCATGTGTTGATATAGTATAAATTCAATATTGAATTTGATGCATTGTTATTTTAGTGTTTTGATTATCGTTTAGTTGAGTTACGATATTATGTGGTATAGGACTGCCTTTTGTATATGCTAAAAGTTTGCATGGAATTGCTTAGAAAAATAAATTGTTTTATGAAAAAATTGTACTTTAGTGTGTACTTAAATTTTGTGGGTAAAAACTTTGTTTTTCAGGTGTGGCAAGCACCAAAAATACTGGCCCTAGTCCACAAACACAAAGGGAGCAAGAGAAGGGTCCTGAACAAAGAGACCATGGCAAACGAAAATGAATGTCTGAACCTTTTCCACCACCTCAACAAAAAGGCAAGTGTGATGAGTTTCTTAACACTCTTAAAAAAAGGAAATGGTTGAGGGTGGCAAATCCTAGAGTCAAGTATGATCTAGAAATAGTCAAAGAATTTTTGCTAATGCTTAGAATAAAGAAGGACATGTGGACCGAAGACCTCGGGTAAGAGGTAAATGGGTTTCATACTGCAAGGACACCATCAATGACCATTTGGGAGAAATCTTACAGTTTAGAGAAGGAGAGCTTTGTAGATATGGAAGACTCACGAGGGAGTGTCACATATATGGTACTCATAAGTTAGAGCGGGCCTTATGTCACCCCGACCATCATCATCAGTGCGGAGCAAATCAGTAGCCCACCCGACTTTTGAGGAAGAACATGAGCATGTTGACCAGAGTTTGGACTGCATTTCTGTTGGCAAATATTGTTCCGAATCCTCATGTATCAGACCTTCCGATGCCCAGATATCAGCTCTTGTACTGCAATTTACAACCAAGGATTCAGTGGATATGGCCTATATTATCTCAGATGAAATCTTCTAGTTTGCACAGCAAAATTTGAAGACTACCATTGCTGATGCTAAACCCAAGGGAACTCTTGGTTTCCCTACTTTTATTACAGGACTATGTGCAGTGCAGGGGGTTGATGTTCACCCCAACTGTAACACCCTAAATTTTAAAAATAAAGGATTAATTGAGGGGATAAATATTAAATAATTATATTTGGGAATTGTTTATAATTTATTGGAAATGGATGAACTGGAAATGAGCCCGATTGAAATATGGGTGTCAGATCAAGTATCTCCGAATGGGATGATATTGGTCAGGGCTGATTGGGATATTGTTGGGAATCCGATGGTATATTTGGAATAATTTTTGGATATGATATTAAGCCCAAACAATAACCCTGTTTATCATAAAACAATGAATATTTAATGAGGAATTAAAAAAATAAAGCCAAATGGCCTATTTTCCCTTTTTATTTCCATTAGCCTTGGATTTCCCCCATAACTTGTACTTCACTTTTCCTTCTTCTGCACTCCTCTCCTTCATTTCTTCCTCTTCTCTCCAAAAACCCTAAGCAAAAAGTGATGGCTTTTTCCTGTCCTATTTCTGTCCTTGAAGGGAAATCCTG
Organism: Clitoria ternatea; assembly: GCA_037962975.1. Taxonomy (NCBI): domain Eukaryota; kingdom Viridiplantae; phylum Streptophyta; class Magnoliopsida; order Fabales; family Fabaceae; genus Clitoria; species Clitoria ternatea. Next base: position 113,701,117 of record CM075671.1, read on the forward strand.
GAGGAAGCTTGGAACTTTAAGTCTCTTCTTTCCTTCTCCTTATTTTTGTACAGATTTTTCCATCTATTGGGAAACTCTCTTATTTCTCCTCTTGAGGTAAGATCTTGTTGTTTCTCAAGAGTATGAACTATAGGTCTTTGAGTTTTTATGTTGGGTGAGTGATTTAATGAATGTTGTTGGGTTTTAATGAAAACCCTAACCCAAAGATTTGTGGAAAGGGTAAGATATAAATGGAGAAGTATTTATTGTGTTAAATAATTATTTTGGTAAGGTAAAATGATGTTATTAATGAAGAATGGCCATTAATGAAACTTAATGGTTGTTGGGAACCATTAATGTGGGAACCCAGTAATGGGTTTGGCATTAAGTGTGCGTAATAATAAATACAGACACCTAGACCGAGATGGTTGTGGTAGAATGAGCGAAATAAATGGGACTTGGGAGTTAGGATGTCGGAAGACATCGAGTAGCTAATTATGAACGTTAAACCAAGGTGGTTGAATGGGAAATTGATTGTGTGATATATTGTGATGTAGGAAACAACCCCAGTTTCGAGGTGGAACTATCTGATTACGGTGAATACTACTTCTCTTGAGGTAGGAGGGGGTAACTATTCTAAATGCATGATTTCATCCATAGATGATGTGAAAATATGCGTATGTGATTGTACTTAATGATTGCTTGAGTATGGACGATATGTTAATTTCATGAATTGAATGTGTTTAGAATGATTGATTTTATGTGGCATGTGTTTAGGATGATGAATACAATATTAAACTGGTCTGGGTCTTAGTTAACAACCCGGTATCCTAATGAGAGGAGACCGACCGGTGCTGTGTGTAATCAATATGATTACCCGGTATCCTAATGAGAGGAAACCGACCTTGATGTCCGATGTTTTACTTGCTGAGTCTGTGTTGCGTACAGAATGGATGAAGTGATATCCGTATTTTGGTACCGGTATTGAGACCAGATGTGATGTTATGATGAATATAATGATGCAATATGTTATGATGGTTTGAGACCATGTTTTAAATTGAAATCAATGATGTGAATTATCACAAATGTATATATGTGAATTGATGATTGTGATTTCCACTAACTACCGATGTGTTTAAGCCCAAAAAGGATCAGTAAAGATTAAGAATACTGAAATCCACTAAGTGGTGGTTGTGAATGGACGATTGATTGAGTGGCATTTAGGATGCATAGTATGAGAATGCATTGATTGGCATTTGCATCCATGACATATCATTCGCTACTTATATAGAATGTTAGGGGTTCTAATGAGCGGGCCCAGTGGGAGGGCGACCCAGGGCACGAGTATATTATTGTATTTCCCTAGTGATTCTAGGAATCACGAAGCTGTCTATAGTTTGGTGCTAAGGCACCCTATGTAGTGTGCCCAGTGGGTGGGCGGCTCGATGGTGAGTGAGTTACCTCGGTGTCTGACGAGGAACGGCTCTCTCGATATGTGTTTGGGAGGGGCCCGTAGCACTTGTGGCAAGTAAGGCCACGATGATGATCCGTAGTCACGGGGTGACTAGTGCTATAGATGGACGAGAGTGGTTTGGTACTAGTGAAAATATGTTGTTGATCATGCTTGAAATTGGATATAAGTGTACACATTTTTCTACTATAGTAGGGGCATAGTAGCACACCTATGCTTGTCCCATACTTGATAGGTTGATATTTTCCCACAGTCGTATCCGCACTTGAAAATAATATCGTTGTGTATATGTATTAGCTTTAAGAGCATTTGTATATAACCGAGATATGCCTAGTTGATGGCCCGAAGTGGCGATGGATGATTGTTAAATAAAGTGGAAGTAAACCGAGGTACTAACATTAAAAGTGTGATGATTACTAAGAGTATTAAGGATATATTATATGTATAATATTGCCTTGTGAATACACTTATTTGGACATGTAATGTGCTGAGATGGGATGTTGTACCATGTGTATGAAACTTGTGATGTTTGCCTGATAAATAAATGTATGGTACACATGTATAAGTATTATCATAATGTATGACTTTGGTACATTTGGATTTTGTTACTCACCTCCTTGTTGCCATTTTTAAGCTTGATGTAGGTATGAGGTAAAATCCTACTCTTCTTGGAGGTCGAGCATTGGAGAAGGTAAATATGAAAGGAATGTGGTTGAGTCTTGGCCGGCATGTGTACTCATTTTGTATATTACATAGTACGTATATGTTTATTTTGAAATTAATTTTGACAACGGCTGATTTTGGGAAGGTCATGTAGGAAAATTAGACCGGGTGTGTAAGGCTAATTTTCATTAATAACCTTGACGATGTATTGGATGATATTTTTATTATGAAATTACATTTCTAATGTTGAACAAGTCAGCGATGCATTTTTTATCCTTCTTTCGAGTGATACTTTAACCACTCTTGAATTTAATTTTTGTCTTCCGCTTTTCCCTTGTGACGACCTTAAGTCTGGTCGTCCGAGGTGCACTTTCATACCATTCTCATATCTTTATATATGAGATCGGTTATCTATTGATACGGGGAAATTACTCAGCTTTATTTACATTGAATTTCTGCTACCTACAATTATTTTAAAATTTGTGAAAAATTTACCCCTGTTTCCGAAATTGGAAATCGGGCCGGGGTGTCACAACCTAGTATCAGAGCATTGATTGCTCATTGATGAGTTATATGAATTAAATGTGTTATAGTTAAGCATTTTTAGAGCTTGAATTGCTCACCGCTTTATGTTGTGATTGATATTAAGCCCGGCCAGGCATTTCCTTTCCATATTTACCCTCAAATATTGAATATATTATGATGATATTTATATTGATGATAATTGATAGTTATTGGTATACATATTGAGGAAAGAGACACAAAGTTTCTGATTATGTTGTATTATATGTATATAGTGATTTTTGGCGAATAGGCGTACTATTGACGCAGCCGCTATGGCTGAGGCCTTCAATCGGTTTGCCGATATCCTTGAACGACAACAACACCCACTGGTCAGCCAAATCATGGTCTTGACCGATTTCTTAAGTGGAAGCCT